>JAKOOJ010000002.1:36620000-38062500 GCA_022577455.1 Arizona elegans
GGATACTGTAAAATTCCCTTTCTCTCCCCACTCTTGGGGGAAGGATATTGCAAAATCTCCATTCCCATCCCACTCTGGGGCCAGCCAGAGGTGGTATTTGCTGGTTCTCCAAACTGCTCAAAATTTCCCCTACCATTTCTCCAAAACCTGTCAGAACCTGCTGGATTCCCTGATCTGGGAGCACATTAGTACCTACAGATACTTCTTAGCTAACTCCTATTATAACCCCAGATATTTTCTTCTGAGGATACACAATTGATAAGGTTATGAGTAGGATCAGCATATAGGCTTCACAGAGGGGTGGGGGAGACACTATACAGGAAGCAGATAAGCAGAAAGATATTAGCCACACCATTGCATATGACCAAAACAGACACAAACAGGTAAATTAGATACTCCTTAAATAAAAACTGATGTTCTTAGAGTTTGACAAGAATAGCTAATTAGATAATTAGAAGATTCTATTGTCACTCAAGATGAGAAAAGCAAGTTATCAAGAATTAAACAAATGAGGAAGAAAAGATGGATTTCTCAAAAAGAAGTTGTTTGGGATGTGTTGAGAATATGACAATCAATTTTTAAAAAATCCTATCACTTTTCTATAATAACTCAATTGCCCACACAAGTGGCATATGCATGTCCCTTCTTAATAAGTGGTTGGTAATGAAGGCTATCTTCCTTTATTCACCAGCCCTAATGAATCAAAACAGTATGAAGCAGCAGTATCATTAACATTGAGTAGGCTCCTTTCAGTAAGGTTTAAAAAAAAGCTATGTCCGTCTTCCCTTATTCAAAGAAATAGCACCTTACAAGTAACTTTCCTCTTCAGAGTCTAATGCCATAGATCTCCAGCAAGGGATAGAAGAGCATTCAACTAAAGGCAGCTGTAGGAAGTGATTGCTGTATGGTTGATTTAACAGTCCAGGTGGATATAATTAGATACAATTATATCAAATCAATGTTGTGGAAGTTAAGTCATTTACTTCTTGAAGGCAGGAAGACTTAACAAATAAATTAAAAGACTGGTTTTTAAGGCATAAAAAACCATTAATAATGATTCATGAAACTATAAACAAACACACAGCATCAGGAAGCTGTGATAGAATTCTGTATTACTTAACATTATAACCTAGATGGAAAAATCCTTAAAAGGTATAGGCCAGGAAGAGAGAGAACCCAGATTCAGAAAAAGCAACAGGATTTAAGAAAAAAAGAATATAAGATTAAACATCTGAAAAAGAGCAGCAATAAATAGTAAGAAAGAGCTGGAGAATAAAAATAATTTATTCAGAAAGAGCAGTGGGGATGTCAAATGAGAGCCAGTCTGATGTAGTGATAAGACACTAAGATACAAAGTAGGAGATCTTGAGTTCTAGTCATGCTTTAGAAATGAAATCAATGGATAACTTTGGGCCAATCACTCTTTCTTAGCCCTAAGAAGAAGATAATGCTAAACAATTTCTGAAATCTTATCAAGAAAATTGCAGAGACTTGTCAGGCAATCTCCAGAAGTCAATATAGACATAATCCCAAAAAATGGAGGGGATTACACCAGCCACTTAAAAATAATAGTGGAAAACTTGTATATTTGTAGCAGTATAATTTTAACATACATATACCAAAATCAAGACTTTCTTTTAAGTATTTGATCACTTATCACTTTTTTATACTGTAGAAAAGAAGAGCTGATTGGAAAAAAGGGAAAAACACATTTCTCTGTCTCTATCTCTACTCTATCTCTGTCTCTATCTATATACATTTAGACATACGTGTAATATGAATAATAATGCTTTTTTCATTGATATTCCTTTTATTCTCTGAAACTAGGAACCAGAATTTTTCTCTTTAATCAGGAAAAGCTTATATTAATGTTATATTCTCTACAGTGGAGTGCTAGGAGCTGGTTTCTTGGCTTTTCATTTTTTTAATATTTTATCAATAATTTGGATCTGGAGGTGGTAGAAATGTGTGTCAAATGCTTACCACATGTGATCCTATTCAAACAAAGCTGGCTTTTTCCGATGCTTTGAGTTAGATTGCTGATAGATTCCTTGTGTGATGTTTGATCAGATAGTGTTGGCATTCTTTTTCTGTATGGTTTTTGTATTTCTATTTCTAATTGTTCCATGTTGTACATCATTAGAGGTATGATGGAATTGGGTATGATGCAGTTTTAGAGAATGGTAGATAACTGTATATATGAATAATATCAGGCTGCATGAACGGAGATGTATTCTGTTATTATCACATATAATCAAGAAAACTATTATTATGAAATGATCAGACCATTCCTCTTGAAGAATTATATCCAGTTAGAGTGCCACATTTTAAGAAGTATTCAAAGAAATTGGAACAAATTCAGAAATGAGTAATAAGATGATCAGGGACAAGAAACTATTTATTTATTTATTTATTTTATTTTATTTATATACCGCCCTTCTCCCGAAGGACTAGGGCGGTGAACAGCCATAATAAAACAGTGTACAAAATAGAATTTAAAAGCAGATTAAAATAATTAAATCATAGGCCGAATTTAAAACTCTCATTTAAAACCAATTTTAAAACCCCATTAAAACCGGCTTGCTGGAATAACAGGGTCTTTACTGCATGACGGGAGGCGCGGAGGTCGGGGATCCTTCTTATGTCCAGGGGCAATTCATTCCAGAGGGCAGGGGCCCCCACAGAGAAGGCTCTCCCCCTGGGGGTGCCAGTCTACATTGTTTGGCTGATGGCACCCTGAGGAGGCCCCTCTGTGTGAGCGTACCGGTCTATGAAGAGAAAATGAAAGATATGGAAATGTTCAGCCTTGAGAGAAAATGCTAAGAAAGGCTATGAGTACCTGCAAGATATCATACAAAAGAATGTTGAGACCTATTCTCTATTATTTCAGAGAATCATACCGTATTTTCCGGCGTATAAGACGACTGGGCATATAAGACGACCCCCAAATTTTCCTGTTAAAATATAGGGTTTGGGCTATACTCGCCGTATAAGACTACCCCTCTTCCAACGCACACCAAATAAAAATTTAAAAAACATCAACTGGCTCACCCACAATGTAAAAGCAGTTGTGCTAGACCCAAAATGGCCCCTGAAACAAGCAGGAACCTCACACAGCCACAAAAAGCCCAAAAAAACAACTTTCACACTTTACACACACACAACACAACACAACACAACACAACTGGCTCATCCACAATGTAAAAGCAGCTGTGCTAGACCCAAAATAGCCCCTGCAACAAGCAGGAACCTCACACAGCCACAAAAAGCCCAAAAACCCAACTTTCACACTTTACACACACAAAATTCCACATACAGCTTTGTGAGATTTTGTGTGTTTGTGTAGTTAGAGTGAAACACTACAGAAACACACTAAATCTCAGAAAGCTGCACAAATATTATTTTATTTTATTTTATTTTTATTTTTATATGAAAGCTAAATTTAAAACTTCCTAAACTTTAAATGGCTAGGTCTAAAAAAGAACAACTAAAAAAAACCCCAATTAACTATTTTTTTTTAAAGCTCCCAAAGGGGAAAAAAACTTACCCAATAGAACAGGGGTCTCCAACCTTGGCAACTTTAAGACTTGTAGACTTCAACTCCCAGAATTCCTCAGCCAGCTTTGTTTTGCTGGCTGAGGAATTCTGGGAGTTGAAGTCCACAACTCCCTGCCTGCTTGATTGCAGGCAGGGAGTTGCTTGCTGATGGAATGGATTCAGGCAAGCGAAGCAAGGCAAGCAGCTAAGGCAGTGGTTCTCAACCTTCCTAATGCCGCGACCCTTTAATACAGTTCCTCATGTTGTGGTGACCCCCAACGATAAAGTTATTCCTAAAACCATCAAAAATATGTGTTTTCCGATGGTCTTAGGCCAGGGGTCCCCAACCTTTTGGACCTCAGGGACCACCAACTTCATAATTTTAAATTTCGCTGACCACTAATACGAATCCAGTGCACCGCTTGCTGAAGCACCTGGACTCCCAGTACGGGATGGGGTCCTTCAGGCACTCTCCCTCCTGTCTGTCTCTCTCTCTCTCTGTCTCCCACTCTTTCTCTCTCATTCTCTTTCTCTCTCCCCCTTTCTCTCTCTCTCCCCACTCTCTCCCTCTCATTCTGATTCTCTCATTCTGATTCTCTTTCATTTTCTCTCTCTCATTCTCTCTCTGATTCTTTGATTCTCTTTGATTCTGTCTCTTTCTCTGTCTCTCATTTTCTCTCTCTCTCTCTGATTCTCTCTGTCTCTTTCTCTCATTCTCTTTCATTCTGTCTTTCTCTCTCTTTCTCTCTCTGTCTCACTCTGATTCTCTCTCTCTCATTCTCTCTCTGATTCTTTGATTCTCTTTCATTCTGTCTCTCTCTGATTCTCTGTCTCTTTCTCTCATTCTCTTTCATTCTGTCTTTCTCTTTCTCTCTCTGTCTCACTCTGATTCTCTCTCTCTCATTCTCTCTTTCATTCTTTGTCTCTTTCTCTCTCTGTCTCATTCTGATTCTCTCTCTTTCTCTCTCATTCTCTCTCTCTCTCATCTCATGGGCCAGCCAGTGTCTTGGGGCTGAGAGGAAGTCAAGCATCTCCCTGAGAGACTGAGGGCCGGAAGAAGTGTGGGAGCGAAGCACTACTTGAACTTGTGCGGCATGAGCATTCGCCTTGGTATATTTGCGCCAGCTGATGGCCAAGGCAGCCCTCATCTGTCTGCTGAAAGTGCAGCATCAGGATTCTGCCTTGCTATATTTGCGGCGCAAGGCAGCCTTTGTTTCCTGCTGCTTGGGATTCAGAGTTGTAAATGGTGACTGGTCCGGGGAGCAGCTGGATTTTCCTCTCATTGCGGACGCCAGATTGGCCGCCTGCAAGATCTCGTCTCTCGAGGAGCGCTCCCTGAAGCGGGGCTGGAAACTTTGGTTGGATTGCTTGAGAGAGGAGAGCTTGCAGGGGGGCGATCTGGTGTCTGCAATGGAGAGCGGCATCCGGCTTTTTCTCTCCGCTGTAAGAGCGCTGTAAGAGCGGCAGCCCTCATCTCCTAATGCTTGGGACGCGGAGCGGTAAATGGTGACTGGTCCGGGGAGCAGCTGGATTTTGCAGTCCCAAGCATTAGGAGATGAGGACTGCCACTCTTACAGCGCTCTTACAGCAGAGAGAAAAAGCCGGATGCCGCTCTCCATTGCAGACACCAGATCGCCCCCCTGCAAGCTCTCCTCTCTCAAGCAGTCCAACCAAAGTTTCCAGCCCCACTTCAGGGAGCGCTCCTCGAGAGACAAGATCTTGCAGGGGGCTAATCTGGCGTCCGCAATGAGAGCAAAATCCAGCTGCTCCCCGGACCAGTCACCATTTACCACTCCGAGTCCCAAGCATTAGGAGATGAGGGCTGCCACTCTTACAGCGCTCTTACAGCGGAGAGAAAAAGCTGGGTGCTGCTCTCCATTGCAGACACCAGATCGCCCCCCTGCAAGCTCTCCCTCTCAAGCAGTCCAACCAAAGTTTCCAGCCCCGCTTCAGGGAGCGCTCCTCGAGAGACGAGAGTTTGCAGGGGGCCGATCTGGCATCCGGATTAGAGAGCAAAATCCAGCTGCTCTCCGGATCAGATGCCATTTACCACTCTGAGTCCCAGGCAACAGGAGAGGAGGGCTGCCTTGCGCCACTCCTGACACAAATATACCAAGGCGGAATGCTGTTGCCGTACAAATGAAAGTAGTGCTTCACTCCCACAGCTTCCAGCCATCGCAAACGCCGCTTCTTCCCGCTTCTGCCGCCCCCTCCCCCACTGCCACAACAGCACCATTCATTCCGGATGGCGAGGGCTGCACTCGTTTTTCTGTATTGCACCACCTGCAAAACCCCTGTGAAAGGGTTGTTTGACCCCCAACCACTGAGCTAAGGTAAGCAAGCCGGAGGGGGAAAGGTTTTTCTCTTCTCCATGGCTCTGGCGATCCCAGCTGAATTGCCTGATTAGCAGGCAAAGCTGGGATCGCCAGAGCTTGGATCGCCAGAGCCATTTAAGGCTCGTCAGAGCCTTTCGGGCTGGTCTGCCTGGTTACAGGAGAACGACACCCGGCGTATAAGACGACCCCCGACTTTTGAGAAGATTTTCATGTGTTAAAAAGTCGTCTTATACGCCGGAAAATACGGTAGTTATTCACACTATTGAGGAGAACAATGGAGTTGGCAAAAAGCTGCATTTAATGCAGAAGCCTTAAATGCAAGAGTGAGAAATTTAAACTTACTTGTTTTATCTAATTTGCTAAAATACATATATCATTATTTATTAAACAAACATATCTTTTTTATATTGTTGTTATAAAACAATCTAGTTATTGGTACTCAAAAAATAAAAAAAAAAAAGCCCAATACAGAAAGAAGAGGAAGAAGAAAATAAAGTGATGGTGTAAAAATTGAGTCTGGCTAGATGGGAACCAGGAGTTTCCAGGTAAGATAGTCATCAAGTCTTACAACCACCTGATTTCAATGCTGTGACAAAAGATTTACTGCAAAGTTCAGATGTGAATCTTGATAGGTTGCCCTAAATAAGAGTGATTAGCCCAAGATTTTTCAGTGACTTTCCATGGTGGTTTGTAACTATATGATAATCAGAATACGAGATACACAGATGTAATAATCTACATAGCAATACCAAAAGGCAGAATATGTATGAAAGACAGACAAAATTAAACACAATCACTATTAACATTTAAAAGGAAGAATAATATAAGAAGTTCAGTAGACCCTGGAAGATCACCTACTTCAACAGCTTGTCAAGCGTAGGAATCAGTATTACGGTGCCAGAAACTCCTGCTCATGCTAGGTTGGCGTTTCCCAGATTTTTTTTTACTTACTTTGGGTTGCCATTCTTTTTACATCATGTGCTGAAACAGCAGTTGGCCCATGATGATAGTGAAGAACAACACTGTCAAGTTATAAAGAGAGCTGCTGCTCTCCTGCTATATATTATACAGCAAGTTCCCTGAACTTAACAAATGTTGTTCAGTCTGCTTTTGAACATGGATTTAGCACTTTCCTGGAATAGCACTGAAACAAGTCCCAAGGGACCCAGACTACCAGCTGATGTCAACTGATGACAGCTGGTAGTCAACTTCTCTTTGAAAACATCAGCAGAAAGCACTTCTGAAAAACAGAGCAAGTTTTGACAGATGGCTAACCTGCTGGTCTAGCAATCTATCAAATTGCCCCTTTCGCCTATCCCCAAATCACATTAAAAAGAATGGTTTGTTATATCTTTTCCACCAGTTGATAACTTTTGATGGGATTCAAATAAATGAAGTTGGCTCCTGTGCTTTATACCTTACTGTACTGAAGTATAGTGCGCTAACTAAACACAGTTTATTATCATTGTGCTTGTGGGAAGAATATGAATTCTGACCATGGGTAGCAAATTTTATACAAATAACATTTTCTGAATTAGTGGCCCTGAGAAAGAGCCCTTAGTGACTTGGTGAACCTGACTCTGTATCAAGTCCATAAAATGCAACGACACATGTATATTTTAAGTAAAATCACATCAATAAAGAAAAGGAATAGAACAGGAATAGGATAGGAATAAGAACAGGTGGGACAAATTAAATGTGTCCACTTTAATGAGGTACATTTTTTTTCTCTTAATTGTACAGGAAGTTGTATACAATCATTTATCAGCAGCAGACTGCACGCATGCACACACAAAATACTATTTTATTTTATTATTTATTTATTGATTGATTCGATTTATATGCTGCCCTTCTCCGGAGACTCAATATACTATCAATATATCAATATACTATCAGAATACTTTACAATATACTTTACAAGAGGTCACAGCATGTTTCTTATTTTGTCAGGAGAAGCTGTTCTATTCCTTAACATGTCCTCACTTTGGAATCTTTCTGGGGCATTGTGATATTTAAATCAATTAGATAGAAGCAAAGCAATTTGTCAAAATCTAGTTATGAATGAGTCACATTTCCTAAATAATACTCGTTTTACAATTTTAGATTGATTTATTTAAGATGCTTATCTGGTTGTCCAATGTCCATCTTGCAAGCAAAACTCTGGGGAGCTTTAAACAAAGGATAAAACAATGCATACAAAAAGCAAAAAGAGAAAACAATAAAACTGAAAAAGGGAATTGTTATTATTCCCTTTCTTGAGTCAGTTAAAGCACAATAGACCAACGAATCAAATTATATGTGAAGGTGTACTTCTTGTAAAGCACTGTCATGGTGATCATTATCTAAGTACTATCTGAAAAATGATGCATTAAAAAAATATACCTGCATGTTTGACATGTATTAGCCTCAGTGATTTTCTTATAAAATTTGTCCCCTTGTCAAAGCAATACTTTTCCCTCCCTAAAATCCCAGAAATACAGTTCAGCTTGACCTCTCAAATTCAAGACAAAACCTGCAGCCATGATAATCTTGAATTCCAAGCCTAAAAATTATCTTTTCACTTTCTTCTTGAGACAATATGTTGCATTCTGAATACTGTATACCCCAAATGAGGTATATGGGGCGGGGGGGGTGGGTGGGAAGAAAGCTGATATAAAAGAAACATCATGCCGGGCAGATTATTTTACATGCAATGTTCATTATATTTGACATAATTTTCTTATTTCCAATCCTCTTTCTTACATAACAAAGAAATCCAAAGCCAGATTGTTTTTTATCTTCTTAACAGCTGAAATCACAATTTATTTTAAGTTCTTTATCCTGCTTCTTTTATTTTGCTCTCTGTTAGTGATTTCTTCTGATTATATATTACCCATTTTTGCATGTAGGACTTACTTACTTGAGCAGCACTGAGTTGTGTGAACTAATCAAGCATATGACAATGCATGCAACATGGGGACAATTCAAAAAGTGATTTTAATGTTGATATTTTGTTTATATGTCATAAACCAGTTATAGGAAAGAGCCTGCAGCCCAACTACTTTCTTACTTTGGAACAATTAAGACTCACAGTTGAACAAGAATGTATTGGACTGCAGTATGCAAAGAACAATATTTATAAACACTTCTAGAAAAAATTTACAGCCCTGAATAATCATTATGGCTACTATCTGTATTTCATTTATTCTTATTTATCTATTATACAAGAAGACAGCTGAATCAATTGCAGTCAGAAGTTTATGAATAATGAGTTATGTTCACCTTGGTTGGGTCACCAATTTAATAGAGCTCATGCACTACACATGTGCCATCATACAAGAATCCTTGTGTTGAATTCGGACAGTTTCTCCATCAAAGATCTTATTTTGTTGACATCACTAGTCCTTTTTCAAACATCACAAACACTGTCTGCTTTCCTTCCTTTTTAAGTCTGGCATTTTCCCGTAATAGGAATCTGGTGCCGGGCCTTTGAAAATAAAGCCAGACACACAAATTCCTTTCTACTCGTCATTCTGTTTGCATTGTGAGGTTCTGTATTTTCCTCTGACTCACCTGTACTATGCTTTTGTCTTCTTTCTCCAAATAATCCAGGCAGATCTAGACTTCCGCAGACCTACCAGCCACTCAAAATAAGCTGCTGTTTCAAGCAGTGTTGTGTGAAAAGCCTTTGGCGCCAGCACTAAATCATATGCGAGTAACCAATGACTCTGAAACATTGCTTTGAACATTGTTGGCTCATATGCATCAAATGCTAGAATTTCTACTATCTGATCCAAACCTGTCCTTCAACCTAAGTTCACTGCAAAGGGTAAGAACTGTAATCACAGAGGAACAAAGGGCAGGATGTGAGTCAGAGAGGGCTACCGAATTCCCAGCTAAAGGCTAATACTTATTCTTTTCATGTTGTTCCACTGTCCACAAAATATAGAGTTCTTAATGCATCTAAGGATGAATTTCAGTTGCAATCTCAGTATATTATAGGGCAATAGACTTGCACACTCACAGAGAAACACATTTTGTATTGTTTCACAAGCTAAAGAATAATGCAAATAGCTGGAAAATATAGGTAAATAGAATTCTAGTTGTGTTTCCATGGAAAACAATACAGGGAATTGTGAGAGAATCTTGATTTTGATCACTCAGAATGGGTTTACTATATTGTACAAACCCAGAAAAATCCACTCTTTTCACTTACTAATCAAGGTTTTCTTTTCACTCTCCAATCAAAGCAGCAATGAAAAGCAAACAATCAGAAGAATTATAAATGTCTAATGTCAAAGGATTATACTCCCAAACAAATACAAGAAAGGAAAACCCTTATGAAAGAGTTGTTTGAATCTCTCATCACCAGGTTAACCTTGCATTGGAGTAGATTGACCTCTTTGCTAGGGATTTTCTGTAGATTAGAATTGCTAATGAATTATCCACTTAATCTGGTTATATGTCAGAATGTCCCATCTTGGAGTTTTTTCCCACCCACCCCCCTCATATTCTGACACCTGATGCTCTACAACACAGAGACAATTTCTACTCCTCTTTATAATAGGGCCAAAGTTAGAGTTAGAAAATGAAGTAGAAATATTGACTTTTGCATGGCAGTTGAGGGGGGGGGAACCCTCCCCAAAGATATTTAGAGGCTACAATCTTCTATTTTGAAATGGAAGTTCAAATCTGTATTTTATGTGTCTTCATGCAGTGGGATCAATACTTGGGTTCCTTTTCTATTATTTCAGAATATACACTATAATGATCAACATAGTTATCAAGCAGGCTGTTGGTTAATGGAGCTGGGCTGTGTGGTATACAAAATTCCCAAGAGAAACCTAGCCTATTTTTCAATAATAATATTTTATTTAATTTACATTCTCAAATCCTTAGGGACATCATACCAAACTTTTAGGGGTACCTTGCCGATGTGAGTCAAACAATTTGATGTTATGTCTGTTTAATCTTTACAGATTACAGTGAAACTTTAATTTAGCTGACCTATATAATGGACTCTGCATACAACATTATGATTTGCATCATTTGCATAATGACAATACTAACCTTGATTACTTCTCAAGCTGGTTAAATTTCTCCCTCCCCTTTTTTTTCCGGTATGTGATGCTTTGGTGTGCAAACCTATGCTATTTGGTTTATTATATTGTGCAAACCCAGAAAAAACAAATTAATTCAGCAGCCAAGTTAATGCTCTTCTTTGAACAAATTCTGGAGTAGAAGACCTTAGCATCAAATATTGAAGTAGTCATTGCCTCTTTGCTTTTGTTGTATGTGTGTGTGTGTGTGTGTGTGTGTCCGTGTGTGTGTGTGCGTGTGTGGCAGTGTTTGCCACTGCCTTCTTCCTAAGGCTAAGAGATTAATTGACCCTAAATAGCCAATTGATTTAAGATTCAGGCAGGATTAGAACTCACCATATCCTGATTCCTAGCATGGTATCTCTAACAATCTCATCTCTACCATTACATTGTCATAAATAAGGTTTGCCATATAGCTATCCCCTTGGTCTGATTTTGAAATAGTACATTGTATCAATCAAACTTCAAAAAAATCACAGTTAAATAATCCGTATTTTAGCATAACATATATAGTATTACCATTGCCATTCTCACGCGACAAATACAGTGCATGAATTAACTCTGAAGACTGACTGGATTCTGAATCCATCTGTTTGTTTGAAAGGATTACTTCAGGGTTGATATGCCAAAATAATGCTAGAGCCCGTGAGTTAATATATTCCTATGGATGAGAGTTTCACAGTACAAAGTACAAGAAGAAGACAATTACTGCAAAGCTCCACAATCAGATCCAAGTGGGAAATAGATTTCTCTGGATGGATGAAATGTAATAAACTGGTTTCTGCTTTCTTGCTAGAGCAGGTGACGGCATTTCTATATGTAGTTTATGCAAACCCTGATAGGTCCTGAGAATAAATGACTGTTCTCTATATTCTTTTTTTTTCCCTTTATCAGCTCTTAGTTCTGAGCAAAGCTTCGCTAGCACTATTTGCAGTGTAGTTTATTTGAAAATACTAGAGAATACTGCATTGCTACTACATAGGATTCCCTATCTGAAAACAGCTGGAATACTGCACACTTTTTTTTACTCATGCTACTGTTCCATGCTGATGGCAGGTTCACCCCTTTCCCGCTCAAAAATAGCTTCAAGATTAATTTGCTATCAGAACAAACTCATGGGCAGTCACAAACTTCACAATTTATTACATTCGGTGATTGGATTTTTAAAAAAACCTCTGATTTCAGAGTAGCCACTGCCTATCAGTGCAACAGTATGTGGCATTACGTTTTTTTTAGCGGGTCTAGCCGAGGTTGCGTAGACCATGACAAAATGAACTTTGGACTAGCATATTAAAGCTAAAACTCTCTTGGGAGAAATGGTGGGGCTTGTAAACAGAATATAATGACTACATGAAATGAAATGAAACAATATAGCTAGATATATTATGTGGTTGGGAACATTTTGGATTAAATCCCAAACTCAGTTTTCAATCAATATTTTTTCTTTCATTGAGGCATAACTCTTCGGAGTGCATGAAATATTTGTTTCAATCTATGAACTGCTTTTTATGAAAACCCTTAGAATAAAAGGGAGGGGGAGCTTAAGGGTAGTTTGACAATTTAGTTCTTTTGCAGGAGGGATAACACAGTACTTAGACATATCACAAGGATACGTAGAAAAACAAGGTAGATTAGTGCTATGCAGACTTCAAGCAGGATTCACAGGAAATGTACCTGTCTGCTATTCAGCAGTGACTTCCTTTTTTTTCCCCTCACGCTCCTGTATTAGTCTGTAAAAGAAAAAAGTAGCTATTTTAAAAAGTCCTTTACATTAATGTGACTCTAAAAGCAGACATATCTTTTTCATGTTTACTCCAATTAATAAGTAGGAAAATGCTGCTACGATCATGTAAAATCCAAAGCACCTTTTTCTGAATCGTGTTCAAAATATGAACCTTCCTAATCTAGATAATTTATGAGCATATCATGCACAAATACACAGGAAATTCTGAAAATCAGGCTTTCTTTTAGATAGGCTGAAAAGTTATTTGTGTAAGCAAAAAAAATTAAAAAGCTGAAATTAAACTGTAATTTATGGATAATGTAGCTCTTTACTTCTTGAAAATTAAGATAGTGTCAACTCTGTTAGATTTGACCCACTAAGGTTTCTACCACTTTTGTTCAAAGCTGGGATGTTTATCTTGCAAAAGACTGGGAAGTTTTTACAATTCAGGTTTAAAGCAGTGTTGACTATTGTACATGTTCCTAAATCAAAAGAAAAGCCCTTATCTTCATAGCCTAATGCTTCTATTGTTGCACATTTATGTAGCTGGTTTTGCATAATTGTGCATTGTGTTGTTTGCACAATGCTTTCATTGTGCACACTCTTTGAGTTCCTCTTTTCGAGAGCAAAATCATCTGCTGATAATATTTTCAAAAGCTCATTTAACTAAAACATCAAATGTGTGATTTCATATTCTCAGATGCAAAATGACAAATAGTTATAATGCCTCTGGGTTGAGCCTTTGAGATGGAACACAATATAAATAAATGATGCATCTCTAACTGAATGTGATAGTAAGAAACTATTGATTATAAAATAAAGGTCTCTTTTTCTAGAAACATTATTAAATGGAACATGAGAAGAAAGTTTCAAATTGTCACAATTTGCTCTTTCAGCCACCAGGTCTATGGCTGCAAATCTGCATGTTGTTCTTAGATCTTTAATTGCATCATGTGCTAAGATCAACAAGCAAGTTTGATTAGCTTTATAATTGCAAAAATGTTTTGATGGTATGATAATTTGTAAAGCTCTGGCTTCTTAAATAATAGTTGTGGTAAAAAATTAAAAAATTGTGATATTGCCTCTGACTTTAGAACAATGGAGCAATCCTTATCTGAATTGGAAGTTAAACCAGTAGGAAGGAAACATAAATCTGCTGAGATTTCCGATGAGCAGTACAATGATTATTATTTCTTGCTGATCTGAAGAACACATCTTGAGAATGAAGGTATTATTGATTTTTGTCTAAATTGTCTCTATTTTGAGATGTCCACATAGCTCTGAATATGAATAGCCTGCTGTCACAGTTCTAGATTGAAAATAGAGCAACTAGATAACTGATTCTTAATTAATTCTCCTTGTGTGTTTTTTTCCTTTTTAATTTCAAAATGTGGGAAGCTACACCTTACTGCATTTGTAACAGTCATAATAAATATTTAATGTCTATTCAGCATCTCACTCTGGTCTCAATCTCCACACATCCCTTCTGCAAAACAGCTTGTAAATTTTTATGTGGTGCTTCAATGGTACTAGCTGTCTCTGATGAAAATGGAGGTTTGCAAGTTCATCTTAAGAAGTTTACTAAAGAAACTTTTGTGCAGTTGAGACCTTGAATCAATGGAGATTGTTGCTGAGACCAACTTTATCCTCACAAACTGTCTTTTGCTGATGTCAAGTTTGCACCTGGGATTTGTTACATAACTTGTAACAGAATTGCTGCCTACCGATGCTAGACAAGGAATTTTGTTTGTCCTTGATTGTTGTTATCCTAACACTTAAAACTGACTTGAAGCTTCCATCCTTCAATTTTGTCAGCTAGGATTTATAACCCACATATGTGCAACTTAATTTTTTAGTGCTTAAGAATTTAGATTAATTTTCTTTATGCAGAAAAAAAATGTGAAGACTTATATGGGTAGTCCTTGACATACAACCAGTCATTTAGCAATCATTCAAATTACAATTTGAATGATTGTATTATTACAATTACAACAGTACTGAAAAATAGTGACTTACAACCAGTCACTATAACTGTTGCAGCAATCCCACAATCACATGATCAAAATTTAGGTGCTTATCAACCAGCATGTATTTATGATGATTGCAGCATCCTGGAGGTCATGCAATCACCATTTGCAGCCTTCCCAGATGGCTTCTAACAAGCAAAGTCAATGGGGGAAGATGGATTTGATTACCAACTGTATGATTCACTTAACAAATGTGGCAAAAAAAAAAAAGATGGTAAAATTAAGCAGAAATCACTTTACCTTGCTTATCAATGGGAATTCTGCTTCCAGCTATGGTCGTGAGGCAGCCTAGTTGTACACTGTCCTTGTAATGGTTTACTTACTCTCTGTATAAGGTTTTTGTCCATTTAACTAACAGGTGTGATGTTAAAGATGCTGAGTTGAAGATGCTGAGCTTGTCAGCTGGAAAGCTGGGAGTCCGGTTCAAGACCAAGGGTGAAATGTAAAATTTGTTATTACTGGTTCTGTGGGCGTGGCTTGGTGTGGGAAGTAATGTGACTGGGTGGGTGTGGCCAATTTTTTTTTTAACTTTTCAAAGCATTTTTTCTAATGCTTTGAAAAGCCTCTGCTGATCAGGCAACTCAGCTAGGATCGTCAGAGAGGCTTTTTAAAAAATGCATCTCTGCCAATCAGGCAACTCAGCTGGGATCATCAGAGACTTTTCAAAGCATTTTTTTTACCACCTCTTCGGCCAAGAGGTTGCAGAAAAAAATGCTTTGAAAAGCCTCTGACGATCCCAGCTGAGCCGCGCGATCATCAGAGGTGCTTTTTTTTTATTTTTAAAAGCATTTTTCATCGGAAGAGGTTGTAAAAAAAAATGCTTTTAAAAGTTTTTTTTAAAAAAGCCTCTGATGATCATGCAGCTCAGCTGGGCATGGTGGTCGAGGCGCAGGGATTTTTGCTATCGGTTCTCCAAACCACCCGCCGCCATCTCTACTGGATTGGGTGATCCGGTCTAAACCGGGAGCATTTCACCCCTGTTCAAGACCCAAGCACCATGCAAAGGGGTGAGATCCCATTACTTGCCCTAAACTCCTGCCCACCTAACACTTTGAAAGCATGCAAATGCAAGGAAATAAATAGGGACCACTGCAGTGGGAAGGTAGCAGCTTTCCAAGCATCTCAGCCAGGGGTGCTATTCAGCAGGTTCTGACAGGTTCTGGAGAACTGGTACTGGAAATTTTGAGTAGTTTGGAGAACTGGCAAATACTGCCTCTGGCTGGCCCCAGAGTGGGGTAGGAATGGAGATTTTGCAATATCCTTTCCCCAGGAAGGATATTGGGGAGGAAATGGGGATTTTGCAGTATCCTTCCCCTGGAGTGGGGTAGGAAGGGAGATTTGGCAGTATCCTTCCCCTGCCATGCCCACCAAGATACACCACACCCACCAAGCCACACCCACAGAACCGGTAGTAAAAAAATTTGAATTCCACCACTGACCTCAGCATATAGTCATACTGGCCATGTGACCATAGAAGTGTCTACAGGCAGCGCTGGCTCCTTCGGCTAAGAAATGGAGATGAACATCTCCATCTAGAGTTGGACACGACTGGACAGGGGAAACTTTACCTTTAACATTCAAGGGGCACAATTACTGTAATCATCAGTATAGGAATCTAAAATCAAAATAGTTTTTTTAAAAAAACCAAGAGACTAAAAATAACTTTTCTCCTTGTTTGTCATCCTAGCTGTTATTGAAAATCGTTTTTTCATGCTGCAATGGGCTGTGCGATGGGTGTGTTTTAAACAGCCTGGAAATATTTATGAATTCAAACATCTTAAGAGCAGGTGCAACAAAAGCAACCCATGGCTGTTATATTTGTTTTTAAAAAATCCTTGATATCATGAAGATATTCTACAATTTATTTTGATAGAGACAAATTCAGTTTTCAAGTTGACCGAAACAAAGTTTATTGCAAATATTCAAAAGGGAAGGTCTAAAATTATTTGCCAACTGAAACAATTAAATCCCATAAGTATGTGTATTTCATATTAATAACACAATACAGATAGTCCTTGGCTTACAACCACAATTGGGTCCAAAATCTCTGTTGCTAAGCAACCAGGCTTTGCTCCAGTTTACAACCTTTCTTGTTACAGTTGTTAAATGAATCCCTGCAGCTGTTAGTGACATGATTGTTCAGTAAATCTGGCTCCCCCATTGGCTTTGTTCATCAGAAGGTCACAAAAAGTTATCACCGGTGGGACATTGCAACCGTCATAAATATGAGTCAGTTGCCAAGCATCTGAATATTGATCACATGACCATGGAAATGCTGCAATGTGAAAAATGGTCATAAGTCACTTTTTTCCAGTGCCATTGTAACTGTCAGGCCTGGAAGCCATCTTTTGCATTGGAGCTTCAGGCCTGCCACATTTAGTGTTGTGAGAAACTGAGACAGGGGATTGCATGGAGCAGGGGAGATACTGTATATAGTCATAATAACATTCCTTTCTCTGAGAGTCAAGGACATTCTGTCCTGCACCTGGAGTGTTGTGACTGGAAAGCATCTCCAGTTGGAATGATGCATTGATTGGGCCATGTGATGGACATGTAGATGCTGGGCAGGGGTTTGGGCTTTCCTTTGGGTGGTGAAAACCTGGAAGCTTTCAGATTCAGGGTTTTCCCAGATGTGCCAATATGACATCTCTAATAAAATGGAACTTTGAGGAACCTCTAGCCTCGGAGTCTTCTTTTGTTGGAAGTGTTACATGGAACCCCGACAGTAACTTTGAACAAACTGTTGTAACTCAAGGACTACCTTTTACAATGTGTGTAATATTGTATTTGCTGTCCTTTTAGCACACCCAGAATCAACTATCTAAGGCCCCTGCCTTTTTTCCTAATGACCGGTTTTGTCATGGCTTCCCCTTAGCCATGTACTGTAAATGAGAATTTGTGTCATTTAGAAATATTGAAGTGAGAGTGAGGGAGAGGCTGGGAGCAAAGAATCCCTTTCCCATTTTGATGAGGATAGGACCTCAATTGTGTTATTCACAATTATATGATTTAAAAATTAAATGTCAGCCTGGCTATGTATTCCCTATTCTCAATAAACTAGGTTTTCTGTGTATAAATTGGTGTCTCAATATTGGGGTCTTTTTAATATAGCAGCAGAATTATATTTATTAATAATTTGCCCTTTCAGTTTAAGGCTGTAATTTAAATTGCATTTGCGTAAGTCAGAGGCGATAAAACCTATGCCCAGTAGTTCAGAAAAGCCTTGTAAGGAAGTGTTTCTTATCAAGTCTGGTTTAAAATTATGTCTCCATAAAAATGTAATAACAGATTGTGGCTTCTGCATAAGAAATCAGCTAATGGGAAATAGCACTGTAGTTGAAAAGTGAATGGCATATAGGGAGAAGGTTATTTAATTGAGGCCAGGAACACTTGGGTTAAAATTTTCATTATCAAGAATCACAGTGAGTGGCTTTGAAATAAATACTCCTTGGCCTTCAGCCTATCCAATGACGGAAAGCCCCTCAGAAGATTCCCTAGATCCCTGCACAAAATGATCTAGATATTCAGCCATAGGTTTAGCAGACCAGTAACTGCTCTTACATAATTTAATTTTATTCATAATTTTATTATATCAATATGGCATTACACTACATCTTACAACCTCTTGAATCCCCAAAGATCTATGCAAGAGTCCTTTTTGTAGACTTCAGTTCAGCATTCAAAACCATCATTCCAGAAATCCTTGTCTCCAAATTGATTCAACTAGTTGTGCCTGATCACACTTGCATTATAAGCTTTCTAATAGATAGGAAGCAGAAGGTGAAGCTAGGTAAAATCACACTGAATACCTGTTCAATTAGCACAGCAGCTACCCAGGGCTTTGTGCTCTCTCCATTATTCTTTTCTCTTTATACCAATGACTGCATCTCAAAGGATCCCTCTGTCAAAGTACTGAAATTTGCAGATGACACAACAGCCATTGGTTTCATTTGAAATGATGATGAGTCTGCATATAGATGGGAAGTTAAACAACTGGCCCTGTGGTGCAACAGAAACAATCTAAACACTCTTAAAACCGTAGAGATGATAGTAGATTTTAGGAAAAGCCCTCCTATTCTACCATCTCTTAAAATATTAGAAAACACAATATCAACAGTAGAGACCTTCAAGTTTCTGGATTCTATTATCTCCCAGGATGTGAAATGGACACCTAACATTAGAACCATCATTAAAAAGGCACAACAAAGAATATTCTTTCTGCCTCAACTCAGAAAGCTGAGATTGCCCAAAGATCTTCTGGTACAGTTCTACAGAGGAATTATTGATCATTTGTATCTCTATAAACTGTCTGGTTTGGCACAGAAATCAAACAGGACAGGTACAGAATTCAACGGATAGTTAGGCCTGCAGAAAACACAATTTCAACCAGCCTGCCTTCCATTGAGGACCTGTATATTGCATGAACCAGAAAGAGAAAATATCTACAGAGCGCTCACATCCTGGACATAAACTGTTTCAATTTCTTCCTTCAAGATGCCGCTATAGGGTATTGCATTCCAAAACTACTAGACACAAAGATAGTTTATTGCATCACTCTGCTAAACATCTACTTCTTATGCCTAAAGATATTTACTCGTACAGTAGACTATATTGCTATTATCCTTGTTATCTTCTCATCTTTCCTACTATCTTCTCCTATTGCTCTATTATGGTTTATCAATTGTTATTTGTATTTTATGATTTATGAAGATTTATGACTGTATCTTATGATTTAGAATCTATGACTTATCTTTTTGTTGTTCGTACGTACACTAAGAGCTTATGCACCCGAGACAAATTCCTTGTGTATCCAATCTCACTTGGCCAATAAAGAATTCTATTCTACAGTATTCTCTTCATCACTCATACTGTGTATTTTAAAATAATTCACTGCTCTGATGTTTTGTATTTTGATATGCATTTTATATGTCATTTCTATGATTTTTTTGCACTATGGTGCATTTTGCTGTGCCAAACAAAATAAAATAAATAAACAAGCCTATCCAAGAGATGCCACACTAAGAAAGTGCGAATTATCTGCTAGAAAAGTGAAACAGAAATAAAATTGTTGGCTGGTGGGGTCATTGGGGAGAAGAAGAATTGATTTCAAACCTTCATACTTGAATTACTATTTCTCCCAACTTTGTAAGCCTGCCCAACATGCCAGAATTAAAGGATGCTGGTGCTAATGGACAGTGTGGCCCAGGGGTGGAATCTACTTACCTTTACTACCAGTTCGCAACAAGATCACATGCGCAGATCACCAATGATGACATCCGAGGCAGTGGGCGGAGGCTCCCACCGGTTTTACTACCAGTTCTTGCAAACTGGGGACAACCCACCACTGGTGTGGCCAAGGATGCATATCAGTGGTGGGTTGCTACCGGTTCACCCCGGATTGGGCGAACCAGTAGTGGTAGCGGGAGGCTCCGTCCACCCACCTTGATGTTTCTGCACGCGGGCATGAGTGTGCATGTGTGCATGAGCAAACTGGTAGCAAACTAAATTGAAACCCACTATTGATGCATATTAATGAGAAATTGCACACACAAAATTACAGGTTATAAAAAAAATGCTTACCAAAAAAAAAAAAGAAGATTTAAAAAAATGCACAACCAGACATGTAATGGGATAAAATATAGAATAGACTATTAGAAAGAGTATATGACTGTCCAGAGATTGTTATTTCTTAAGCTCACACATATTCCCTTAAGCTATTTCTCTTGTCTGGATTTATCAAGAGTTATAGAATATTTTTATATTATATTTTATATAGAATATAAAGCAGTGAATAGTTAATGTATGTCCCTTGTTAATGTTCCAGTTGGATCTTTTTTAAACAATAAGTAAAGAAAAAGAGTTCCGTTGATGCGCTCTGGTTGTTATTTTCTAGAGGTCTATCTTATTCTTTTTTTTTATTACTTTCCACTTTTAAATTAAAATTTTATTCTTAAAAAAATGGAAAATGAGAAACTAAGTCTAATGCTAACCAACCTGAACATTTGAAGATATGACAAATAAGAGACAGCTTTTATGAAGTAGTGTTGTCACCTTGCCCTATAGATTTCATATCTATCTTGCAAAAGATCAGATTTTTGCAATTAGTCCATAATAACAAAGAAATAAAAATCTCTTTTTTTCTACTGACCATACAGATTTTTGCATTCCAGATCTGTCATCTCTACCTCAGATTGAGCTTTCCTTTCAGATGACAATGAGACAGTGCACAAAAACATTATGCCAGTAATTTTTCATTTTCAGAGAAGTGTGGTTGATGATACAGGAAGGATGTTGCAGCAATGGATTCTCTCATAAATATGATTATATGCCACAATATTTCCGACCTTTTGAAAAAACACCAGATGCTCAAGGTAGGCAGCAAGGGTCAATTTGATTTCATCTAGCAGGGTTTTGAAATATTATACCCCATTTACTCCCTCGACTACATTCCCTGAAAAAAGGTGGCTGAATGATCAAATAGTCATTCTCTGCATTGAAATAAGTAGAGCAGCCTAATAAGAATTACATGTACATGTGAAACACAGACGGTTCTGAATTTAAGCAACTGAAATTGCTGAAGAATTAAGGGGCAGAGATAAGCTGCTCACTTGGCTAATTTAAATAATAACTATTTTGTATTTTCAGTCACTTTCATTCAGATTTATACTATACCAAAATGAAAATATGAAGAACTGATTGTTTTTATCCATTTTGTATTTGGCTTTTGGTACGCTTTGGATAGGATACATTAAAAGGGGGTTAAAAATGCAACCCGGGCATTTCACATTAAGAGATGAGTTCACAAGAAGGGCAAATGTTCAACCTAGCAAGTAATCATTAAAGAAGAATAATGCTCATAGGTCAATCAAAACTGCAGTCTAGAAAACTGGCAATTAAGAAGAAACAGAAACTTACAATGTCCACAGGCCTGAGTGTTCAAGGTTGGGGAGGGAGCGGAAAATTCTGTCTATATAGGACTAAAGTTGTTAGTTAAAAATTGAGCCAAGAATGTAGAATAAAGAGCTGTTCCTGCTGTGTAAGAAAAGGGAATGTGAGAGGATGGGAATGGAAAGCACTGTTGCAGAAAAAAAAAATTAGTTAGAGACCAGCAGTACATTCCTAAGACAAAACCTAAGTGTGAAGAGATGAAGATTTGTATTGATTGATTTGGGTTGGGAATACTGGTTGAATGAGCTTCTGCATGTATTTTTATCTATTCAAGTGGTTCCATTTTTATCCCTGAAAATATTCTCAGCAGCATGCTCTCAGCGTAACTTATTACAGATTTATAAGTAAAAGAGCTGGTACACAATTTTATAGTTAAGATCATGAGCTTTGATCTGGGTAGTCAATGGTGTGTTTTTTTAATTGAAAAGACAGTGCCGTGTCAGGATAACAATGCAAATAAAGCAGAGCCAGAGAGAAATCAATGGTAAATCTTAACATATAAGCTAATAACTATAACTGTACTTTGTTAACAGTAATTACAGTAATACAACCAAAAAAAGGGGAAAATAAAAAGAAAACTTCAACTAAATTTCTACTTACATTAGCATATTTACATATTTTTCCATATTATATCCATAGTTTTATACATCTTTGTTGTCCACACTAACAATTATTGACATTCATAAGCTTCCATCTCATTTCCCTCTTGTCTCTATCCATTCATAAAATTTATTCCATGTCCTATAATATTTTGAGTCTTCTTTATCTTTAATTTTTAAAGTTAATCTGTCCATTTCAGCACAATCCCAAATTTTCCTAATTATGTCATCATCAGATGGGGTGTTCACATTTTTCCAAAATTTAGAATATGTAATTCTAGCTGCCATCAGTATATGTAAATGGTTGTTTTTCATAACTTTCCAACAATATACCTAAAAGACACATTTTTGGTTGAACTCAATATGTTGCTCAGTTATCATTTCTAACCAATTATGAATTTTCTCCCAGTAACTCCTTGCTTTCTTACATGTCCACCACATGTGGTAGTATGTTCCTAGAGTCTGGTTTGGGTAGTCAGTGGTTTAGAAACCTGCTTGGCCAAACGTTTAATCCAAGGAGATAATGACTCTAACTTGTCTATTACATTTAATGCATATTTCTTGTTATAATGAATTAGACTTGGGGTTGGGGAAATAAATAAACCAATTTGCTTTTTTTAAAATACCTATTCACTAGATTTCATCGCAACATTTCCTTTTTGCCATTGGAGATTAATGTCCAGTACAACCAGCTTTCTATAGCACTTAGACATGGGAGAAGATATACTCTTTACAATAAATATACAGCAAAATATACTTTATTTGCTTCCATGGAAGAGTTAGATACACGAAAGTATGTTTACTGTATATTGTGTGTGATGTGTGAATATATATATACACACATATCTATCAATATGCAGATGTGAGTCTAATATGATTTTATATTAAATATTTTTCACATAATTTCTTTATAATTTCATTATATCTATTATAATTTTGTAATAGATGATAACAGTTGAATGGATACCTATAGAGATCTGCTTAAAAAATCTTTTAAAATAATTGGCACAGATTTCTTTCTTAATCTGCAAATCCTTATCCTTCTCCAATTTTGCATCCTGAATATTGAATGGAACAAGGCTACATAGCATAGCATTTGATGTTGTTACCTCAAGCCATATATAAAGATATAGGGAGAGCCCAAATATATATTCTAAATTCTTCACAAGAGGTCCAAATGTGATAAACATACTAGATAATACAAAACAGTTACCTATAATTACACTGTTCTTAATGATCTGGGAAATAATGTTAGCACATGTATAGTTTTTCTTGGACCTGCCCTTCTTTGCTATATACCTGGCTTTTTAAAGTATATGCCATACTTTAATTTTCGCTAGCAGAAGTAAAACAAAGCCCACAGTCTTAGGAGAAAATCAAATAGGAAAAGCATGAAAAAGCTTACTTAAGGAACTATTTTCAGTCCCATATTATCAAATGTGCTTAGATCTGGAGTTATCAACCCTGAGGATGTGTCAGCATAAAATGGGCAATAAAATAAAATGTGTTTCAGAGTTTTAGTATAGACTAAGCCTTAGGCTAAATAAGATATGTATGTATCTCTTCTAAGATAGTGGTTCGAAGGTTTGATAACATTTAGTTTGATCATTTGAATCATGTATTCATGTGTTTATTTTGTTTATATTTGCAGCTTTTGGAAATTGTGTGATTGTGGACTTTTTTGATCAAAATAATTACAATACAGCACTGCATAAAATTTTCCGTATTATCCCCTTTCCTCCGTTCTTTTCTAATATCATCATCAAATTGTTACTATAGTTATCTGTAATATTTATTTTGTATGCACTTTATTCTCTTGTGTATATATATATATATTATACATACATATGTATGTATTCATATACATGCATCTCATAGACATACACATATACATACATACATTTTAGCTGAGTTGATGTAATAAAATTAAATAAAAATAACGTTAGAGCCTTATTTCCTGTTTATTTTCATTTGTACCAGAAGAAGAAGAATATTGATTAAGTACACTGAAAGGATATTCACAGCAATCGTACTTCTGGCAGAAAAAAATAGTTTCTTAAAAATTTTTAACTTTGTTTAGTTGCTCTGATTCAAATAAAAATTTAAATTGTTTCACTTAATAGTTGTTAGAAAGAGACTGGCCGAGCCAAAGGGAGGAGTCAAATGGAGAATTAGTCTTGAATCCCTGTGTGTGCACAAAAGGGCAAAGTCTGACTCCCCTATTGAATGCTGCTGAATTATCTTTAGTCTTACCCAGGTGTAAACTGTCAGTCTGAGAAGACACTGGTGTAGAGGCTGAGCAATAAAACAGCTAACTGAACTCTTCACAAGTGGATCTGGTTGTTCACATGTAACAATACATGTCTACTACAAACCCCAAATGATTTTTCTGTATAACCTGTAATTATAAATATCCAAGTCAGAATATTGCATAACTTAGAAAAGATAATGAGAAGAACCACTACAACAGAGCCCTCAACATTGTTGTACATTTCCAAAGTATTTCACTTGTTCTGAATTGATCATTGTGTGGAATGTAATCCTCAAATTACAATCACAACTGAGTCGAAAATTTATCCAATAAACCCTCCCAATTTGGTTAAATTAAATTTGTTTCCTTTGTTCACAAGAAATATATGTAACATTTTTTAAAATTAAAAGCCATTTATTTTGTTATAGAGAATCAGTATAATGGTAATTTCGTTTTGTATTTCTAGGATAGGAAGTTGCAAAGAAATGTCTTTTATTTTCCCCCTAGAACTAGACTGAAAGGCTAGAGCAAATGCTCCTGAGCTGGACAACATCCCTAGTGATTAGTTAGAATTGTATTCTTTTACTTGGGTGCTCTTGGAAGAATGGATTGGCACAAGCAGAAGATTGGTTCACTGATTACATGATATACTGTGATTCCAAAGATATAGTGGTTTTACAAAAATATGCAACCTTAAATTATTGACCATAATTTAAAAAAATAAAAAGTGCCCCAAATCCATGTTCTAAACCCTTTCTATAATATGATTATATTATTGACACAAGGACTTGGAATTACCCAGTTACAATAGCAAAGACATGGCTACAGACAGACTGTGGGACAGATTACAGACTGATTGAAACCAAGTTCCAAACCAAGCTAAAATGGAAAGACAAAGCCAACCAATTTGCATGATACGGTTGGGATACAAATAAATAGATAAAAATAAATTGTGCACAAGTTACCAATTTTAAGGAGAGCACCAAGAATTGCTTTTAAGTTTGAACTTCATTCATAAAAAATGAGACAATTATGGAATGAAATCATAAAAATAATTATGGATGAATGTGAAAAGAGATTGGTGAAGACCAAATGACAGAAGAAAGTAGCTGAATGTCAAACAAATTAATGAAAATTGACAAGAAGAGAAGTCAAAGCCGAACAAGATATAAGAAAAACCTCCAAAAAGAGTTTAACAAAGAACTCTGTTCTCAGAAACCAGAAGCAATAATAAAGCAACATTACTAAAGAAATTGAAGATGGAAACAGACCCGGAAAAACACTGTTTTCCCCAAAAGATCTCCAAATTTAGAAGGGGATTCCAATGTCGAGATGGTACGCTAAAGAGTGCCAACAGAAAGACGGTAACAGATTCCAAGAAATTATAGATGGAAGCAACAAACTTAGATTCGGTACAGCAGAGATGTCAACATTCAAGATATCATGGAAGATATTAATTATTGACAAAAATGTCTAGTACTAGTAAATGAAGTTAGAGTAATGCTCAAGTCATTACCAAGCCAGAAGGTTGCAGGAATATATGGAATAGCTACAGAAATATGGCAAGCTACAAAAGAAACATCAGTAAAGATCTTAATTAAAATATTCAAACAAATCTGAAGAACAACCCAGTGGACAACAGATTTGTAGATATCAGTATATATTCCAATACTAAGAAAGGACACTTTAGAGAATCTGAAAACTGTGATATTTTATCTTTAATTTCATATACTAGCAAAGTAATTCTTAGAAACCAACAGAAATTATGGCCATCCATAGAAAAAGACTTGCCATATGTTCTTGTTGGTTTTTGAAAAGGCCAAGGAACAGGAGAGATTATTGCAAATGCATTGAAGACAATATGTGCTTCATTGATTATAGAAAGGAAGGTATTAAGTTGTTTTGCCCATATCAAATTATAAAATATCCTTAGAAAAAAATGGGAATCCCAGAACATTGCAAATTTTGCATCATCCTAAAACAAAATCTATACACAAAAGAAGTCACCATGCATATGAACATGACTGGCTTCAGACTGGCAAAGGACTGTATTGTCTCCTTTTTATTCAGCCTGTATACCAAATATATACTGAGGAAAGTTAAATTGCAAGAAAATTAGCATGTTTTTAAAATTGGATAAAAGGCATAAATAATCTACATTATGCTGAGGATACTACTTTGATAGTTGAAAATGCAAATGATCTTCATGCTTTGTTAACGGATGTCAAGAACTATGATTAAATAAACAGAAGAGCAAACTGAGACAATAGGTATAGCAACCAATTTCAGATCCGGCAATGAAAATATAGAAGTGGTGGTGTTTCAGCCTTTTAGGATCAGCTATTAATGATAAATTTTTAAATATTAAATTTTTAATGTATTTTAAAATATGGGTATTTTAAATTACGGGTATTAATTCAGCCAAATTTATTTAATTCATCTTATTCGATTTTAAATTTTGTATATGTATGTGTTTTATTTTATGGCTGTTCACCACCCTGAGTCCTTCGGGAGTAGGGCGGTATAGAAATTCAATAAATAAATAAATAAATAAATAAATAATAATAATAATAATAATAATAATAATAATAATAATAATAATGGAATGAGCAGTACAGAAATATATCAGCTAACACTTGATGGCCTTGGAAATGAGATTGAAATGCCATGATGTATATATCATATATCTACAAAGATCAAAATTCTGTAGGTAAATGTTCTCCCTGTGACACTCTGCAAGCAAAAGTTGGACTTGAAGAAGATAGAAAAAGTACTCATGATTCTGAACTCTGGTATTGAAGAAGACCCTCAAAAATAAATGGATAGCAAAGAAGACTCCTGAGAATACTATAGATATCTAGGAAAGAAAACAAATGGACCAAAGAACAGAATTATTCAGAGTTCTCCCTCAATGCAAAATTACTAGGCTTACATTATTATATTTGGGATACATTATGCATAGATTCAGTTCTCCTGAGAACTCTCTATAATGCTGGAAAAAAAGGAAAGGAAAAAGGAAAAGAGGATTGCCAGCAGTAAGATAAATAGATTTGGTTACAGTAAAGATGGGTATATTGGAAGACTGGAAGGGTATATGATTGCTAAGAGTTGATGTTGACTTGAAACAAATGCACACACACACATACAGACATCCCGCTGAGAATAAAATTGGGTGTATTTCATTGACATTTGAACTTAATGGAACTAGAACTCTAGTCAGATTTATCTCTCAGTCAATATCAGAAACATATTAACAAGTAGTCCAGCTGCTTTTGTTATGGCATATCCTGTTATTTTATTTATCTTTATATTATATTTATATCTCTCCAGCCAAAAATCAAGATGGCTAAGAGTAAATACTATAATAAAACAATTGCAAACATAAAATTCTGCAATGATATCTATGAGGCTCAAAATGTTGCCATAATATTAAATGCCAATCACATAATGGGACCAGGTTTGTGAAAATAAAGCCATATCTAATCCATGTTCATCCCATTTCTGCACAATCTACTTAGTTTTAAGCATCTTTTCTTCCAAAATACATATATCTAAAAGCTTTTCATTTGAAAGAAACATAAATCATAAATATATTCATATCTCTCAAATGCATACTTTATACACAATTTACTTGCTTATTGTTTATTTACTTTTAAGAAAATGCCAGAGGTGACTATTGCCCTTCCCTAAATAGATTAACCTTCTCCATTCTGGCATCTTCCAAAATGTTGAATTCAAATTACAGATTTTTCAAGCAGCTTGCTAGCTGTGAATTATGGAAAATAAAATCCAGTACATCAGAACAGTACATATTGGAGAAGGCTATAATAGGCTCGGGTTAGTTCATATTAGATTTTGCAATGGTTGAATTCCTCGGAGAAGCAGACCTTGAAATTCTTCTGAAAGGTTACATGTGTTTGTTAAATTTATATCACACCTTTCATTCAGGAGCTCAAGGGGACATTCAGAGCAATTGTTCCTGCCATTTTCTGCAATAGAATAACCCTGTGAGTAGGTTGTGCTGGGAAGGGGAAGCCAGTCAAAATAACCCCATGAGTTTCTGTATGTGAAGGCAAGCTTGTTCCTGAATCTCCCAAGTGCTTCCCAATATATTAACACTACAGTACACCACATTGCATCTCATTAAAGAAAACAATATTCTAAAAGGTTCAAAGGAAGACACCTTATATTTATTTATTAAATTTGCATATCACTTCTATCTTCAATGAGTCCTGGTTGTTAAGAAAAAAAATAACTATCCAGAGTAAGAAATATTAAAATATTCATGGAAGTAAAAAAAAAAAAAGTTTGGAACCATAAGACAAGACAGCCACACCTCGTGAATTATAAATGCCTTCTGAAAAAGACCTACTCTAACTCATTCCTGATAAGTACTAATTTACTTTCCAGAGTGAGGCTTTTCCACGAAATAGATGTCATAACTGAGTCACCTTCACCTCAGAAAAGTGAGGAATATTATTTCTGGCTGCAGAATAAACTGCAATGCTTTATAGTTTAAATTCAAGATTTTGAATTGCATCATAAAGCCTATAGAAAACCAATGCAGGGCCTTCCAAATTAATGTGACCATGTTCAACATGGTGTACATCCACAAACAGATGTGCTCCTGCATTTTTATTTTATTTTATTTTATTTTATTTATTTTATTATTTTATTTTATTATTTTTTCTTTTCTTTTATTATTTTCTTTTCTTTTCTTATTATTTTACTATTTATATTTAAAACATTTATATGGCTGCCCGTTTTTTAGACAACTGAAAGATGCATCAACTACCATTAGTAAGCGTTTTTCAAAAGTATCTTATATACAGGATATCATGGTATTCCATATTAGGTGGTAATAAATGTTTGAGTTGTTATTGCAAGACCATCACTTCTGCTCCAACTCAGGCTGCAACTGGCACATAAAGCAAAGTTAATGAAGTTTCCATGGCTCCCACCGACCTACTCATCCAGCAGTATAATTTCAAGAGACATCATCTAGGAAGACCTCCAAGTCATCCAAATGCTACTTCAGGGATAATTCCAACCTCAATAACCAACACTGCAGCCTATTGGAAGATTTTTCCCACCCAAAAAACAGAGTTAAGCACCCTAAATAAGGCTGCTACATGATAGACTACCAAATATAAGTGTGTAATGCAATGCAATTGTATTTTGCCATGGTGCATGCTGAAGCCTGAGTTTTAATCTATTCTCAGGTTCCTTCTACATTTTTGTTCATTAGCGCTAATGCACTTATCACCTTGACCCCTGGAATCATGAACAATAACATCAAAAATATGACTCACCCTTCATACTTGTTGGAAGGCATGAAGACTTCTTTCTGCAAAAAAATGGCTAACTGAGTTTTGGGAGCATACCTTGAGCTCTCAAATAGTTTCATTCAAAAACTGACCCAAAATTTAATTTACCTTGGAAATCCTTTTTACTTTTAATTCAATATATGGGCTTGTACTAGATCAAAAATTTAGACTTTTCTTAACATAAGATCATAATATTCTTACAATTATTTATCAAATAAGGATATTTTTCTTGACTATTTTACAGGAATTGCAGTAATTTTTCACCTTTCATGTTATACATTGTATTGAATATTGGTATTGCTACTTATATATTTGTTGGATTTTAACAATGGCCTGCAGTTTTTAAATTGAAATAATATATTCAGATATGTAAAACCAGTTAATATTGAGTATTGCTTCTTTTACTCTTCCTTGAAAAAGCAAAGGTCATATAAGGAAAAATAACATGAAGCCTAACATTAAAAAGTATGAATTCATAAGAAGACAAACAATGAAAATATCAAGAGCTAGATCAAAGAAGCATTTTAAATGCATCATGAGACAATATATTTAGAAAACAAAAACATTAAAAATGGGGGTTGGAAAGCTAATGAGATTGCAGAAATGGATTCTAGAATTAAAAATGGATTTTTAATATGAATGATTGTGAATAAGACCAACATTAGAACAACCTTGGGTAACAGAGTGATGGAATGGGTAGCATAGCTAATGGCAACCAAGAAATCAACTGTTGTATTAATTGATAAATTATGAATTGATTAAAAACCAGAAGTAGCATCCAATCAGTAGTAATTGAAGAACTCTTATATAAAATTGTTAAACCTTTTCTGTAAAGTAATTGATCATTGATGTCAGCCTCTATAATTTTTCTAAATCTTCAGGAAAGCCCAAATTATAGCTTTACAGCTTTGACATTGCATTGCGGCTTGCATTGGTTACCGGTTGCCCTTCGGGTGAGGTTCAAAGTGCTGGTTATCACCTATAAAGCCCTTCATGGCCTAGGCCCTGGATATCTGTTGGACCCCCTGCAGCCAGCGACGATCCCCAATCGCCCGGTGCATTCCCACAGACAGGGCCTCTTTAGGGTACCGTTGGCCAGACAGTGTCAGCTGGCAACCCCCAGGGGAAGAGATTTCTCTGTGGGCGCACCCACCCTCTGGAACCAACTTCCTTTGGAGCTCTGGATGACCCCTGACCTTCGCTCATTCCGCTACGAGTTGAAGACCTGATTTTTCCATAGCCTGGACTGATGGGGGGGGGGGTAATGAATTTTAAACTGTTTTAAATTGAGTTTTAATTTTATATTGTTTTAATAAGGAACTATGCACTTTACTGTTGTGAGCCGCCCTGAGTCCTCGGAGATAGGGCGGCATATAAATTGCATAAAATAAATAAATAAATAAATCATATTGAATCTGATCCAATGCATTATTCCATGGATTTCTAGTTAAATAATTGTTGCAAAAATTTGCAGAATCAGTAAATTTCCTTTGAAGCTTGGAATTCACTGAAGCAGATCTGCCAGGTCTGTTTATCACTATGCAAAACAGAAGTAACCTTGCACTAAGCCAAAATCAGAGCAAGGCAGAACTGTGCTTCATGAGCAGCGTTGCAGAATATACAGTAAATTATCCTGTTTCTGTTTGCACAGCACAAAGAACAACCACTTCTAGACTGAGAGCTATGAAGGATCACAGCATGGAGCATGCCCTCCACTCTCCTGCCTGTCTCTCTCTTTGTAAATTGCTTAAAGATTTTCTGTTTTAAAGAAGTTCCACTTTAAAGGAGGAATGACACACATTTCAATCTCTTCCCTAGGCAAAGCATGCCAATTCAGGTGTGAAGCTGTTTTACAGAACTATCCCTCCTTCTAGAGAAAAGAACATGAGAAGTTGCCCTATTTGCAGTAGCCCTTTGAATATAAAGCATAGTCAGAATATTATTTTTCTCAGAATTACAAGGTCTGCAATATCCTTTGGTACTGGTGGTTTCACCTTGAGAGAATTGTTGTCCCAATTTGTTCAGATTCTTCCTCCTCCTCCTCCTCCTCCTCCTCCTCCTCCTCCTCCTCCTCCTCCTCCTCCTCCTCCTCCTCCTCCTCCTCCTCCTCCTCCTCCTCCTTCTTCTTCTTCTTCTTCTTCTTCTTCTTCTTCTTCTTCTTTCTGTTTTGTTTAAAAAGAGCAAAATCCAGGATACTGCATTCTGACATAAAATGAGTAACATCTTTGATGTGTCGAGTCAACGGTAGATGTACAGCCTATGGAAATCTCCCTTGGGGGGCACGTTGTCATTGCTTTAGATCTCATCACAAGTCAACACCTTTGTCGCTCTGCAGATTTTCACAGATGTCAGCGACATCGTTTTCCTTGCTCTCACTTGAAATGACTGCCCTGTAAATAGAAAACTTGATTCAAAAACAAAAAGCTGTTATGCTTCCGACATGAAACAATACATGTGCAGAAACTCTCAGCAAAGAGTGAAATTTGCCACATGCCTCTCAACTCCTATGCATTATTTGGAAAGGCCTGTATGAGCAACTCAAAGAGCCAAGATGGGCCCTCCTGTCAAGAGAGAGAAAGTAGCTTTCCACTCTGGGATGTGCATTTCCTTCATTTCATTACTTGCCAGCAGAGACAGATAATCCTTCTGTATGGCTTTTGCTGAGAGATATTATATAGATAAATCAGAGGAATGTATAACCCAAAGCTTTATGGAAACTCTGTAACGGGATCATTTTTAGTTCAGCAGTGTGAAACCAAATTTAATTAATAGTCTAAGTTTTTTTTTTTTTTACTAACTTGGTTTTTATAAGACTTATTAAAAGATAAAAATGATGTACCGAGAGTCACTGCCTTTGAGTATGCTTTAGTTTTCATTTGCTTAATAAAAGGGACTTGGCACACGGACTTAATAGTTATGATAAATGTATATTAATGAAGATAATTATAAACACATGAAAATGTGTGCCACATAAAGAGAAGAATCTTTGTTATTAATGTTGGCAGATGCAATACAGATATCATGTATATTAATATTATTATAAATCCTAATTTTTATGCATGGCTGTATGTTGAAGATATTATTATGGATCATATTCTGTCAGTTCCCATGAGAAAAAGAAAATACACAATGGCAATGTGTAATGGCAAAATGCTACTGTCATGTTTTTATTGATGTCAAGTTCAAATTGAAACCATTTCTTAAAACTTGTGACAGCCACATGGTTATCTATTTGAATAATAATTAACATTCTACCTAACTGACAGTAATAAATTAATATTGAAATAATTAGATTCCATAACCATATCATTGTTTACTGAACTGATCTCGTGTCAAAAGGAATTAAAAATGAATTTTGAGGAGGTCATCATTACTGGGAAGCATAGGGTACATAATGAAAATATATTTAGGAACGGTAATTCCCCAACCCCTTTCTACAAGTGAACTGATTTATAATGGATTGTCTCTAATAGCCATTGAACTGGAGCCAAGAAATACTTCCAATTTAAATTGGTTTTATGCCAAATGCAGGTGGTGACCATGTTCATTGTCTGATTGTCCAACCATTAAGGCCATTATGAACAAGAAAGGGAAGGCTTCTTTAGAATGACCTCTTAACAGAAATACTATATATTTGACTTGTCCTTCAGATGTGACAAAAACTACAACTTCTAGAATTCCCTTCTGAGCTGATTCTAAATTAAGTATGCAAGACTCTTTTACTAAAATAAGTACACAAGAGTTTGTCAAATATATTAACAAATGAGGGCTGTAATAACGATTTCTGACCAACTATATTCACTTTGGATAAGTTTAAATTGTAAGTGGCTGTGAGCATAAGTGATGTTCAAATAATATGAGGTTCAGGTCTGCTCAGGAAAACAGGTGGTCAAGACAGCATAAGAAATTTTTGTGCAACCATGAATGATATTTCAGAATTTAAATAGACAAATTGCTTTTTCAAACATACACCTAAATTTATTAGATTTTACATTTTGGGACTTGAAAACATTTATATCCTGCATATAAATCTTATGACAATGCAAGTGTGCCAATCAAGTAATGATGGCTAATTGACACCAGTTATGAAGACCTCATCTTTAAGAGAGAATAAAAGCTCAATGTAGAAATGTTGAGTCCTAATGTTCCCTATGCAAAGGTGTTGGCTTGCAAATGTTCTATTACCTGGTTAGGTAATATCAGTGCTAGTGAATCTGGTGTTTGCTCCAGTGGTGGGTTTCAAATTTTTTTACCACCGGTTCTGTGGGCGTGGCTTGGCGGGTATGGCAGGGGAAGGATACTGTAAAATCTCCATTCTGTCCCCAATTCAGGGAAGGTTACTGCAAAATCCCCATTTCCTCCTGATCAGCTGGGACTTGGGAGGCAAAAAATAGATGTGGGTGGAACCAGTTAGAATTTTTACTATCGGTTATCTGAACTATTCAAAATTTCAGCTACTGGTTCTCCAGAACTGGTCAGAACCTGCTGAAACCCACCTCTGGTTTGCTCCTGTTTATATACAGTGTCTTGCCAGTGTTGATGGAGGTATGATTTTCATACCTAGAAAGGGAACTTTTCTAGTTCCTTCAGTAAGGTATTGTTTTCTACTTGCCTGCTTGTTTAATTGTTTATCTGGTGTTAATCTCTGCTTATCTGCTTAGGGGTATTGGTTGCTGAAGAGGATGTGTTCTGGTCTTTTTGTCTTCTTAGTTTTTTTGTTTTCTTTTTTTAAACAGTATGTAAATGTGGTTTATCTATTGATGCATCTATTGATGGCTGACGTGCCTGAGTGTCAAGTTTTCAAGAATTCCTTAGTGTAGTGATGGCTAACCATTTTGCCGTCACGTGCCAAAAGGGGGGAGTGCAGAGGGGGTCATGTGCGTGCATGACCACACCCATAATTCAATGTGCCCTGCCCCTGCACATGCCCGCGTGACATCCCCCCCGTGCTCCCCCCGCTTTTGGCACATGGTGGCATGGTGGGCTCAGGAGGTGCATCTTTCACCCTCCCCAGGCTCCAGAGGCTTTCTAGGAGCCTGAGGAGGGTGGAAACAGCCTCCCCCCCCAACCAGAAGCCCTCCGGAGGCTGGAAATGGCCCGTTTCCTGACTTCCGGTCCCACCGGAAGCATGCCGGAGCTGAGCTAGAGCAACACTCATGTGCCTACCAATATGGCTCCGCATGCCAGCTGTGGCACACGTGACATAGGTTCGCCATCACGGCCTGAGTGGTTTTAGATTTAGCTTGGTCTAAAATGTCCAGCTGAAATTATGTTTGGGTCTGTTTATGTCCATAGCCTATCTTTCTTTACAATGTCTGAATGCCTTTCTTTTTGTCTCCAAATATCATCTGTCAAATACAACTAGTGATAGGTATCTTATAGATTTAGTTATTCAACAATATTATGTATCATGCTGGAGTGGAGTGGTGTTGTCCAGTTTGAAGGACTGATGCTAATGATCCATGAATCCCTGGCCTATACTTTCGAGAGTTCATGCTCTCATTGAGCCACAGCCTCATAAACAGGGAGTACGTTGTTCCTCTGGAGAAATGTTTTAGATATTCAGATTTACTTTTTTACAAAATATTTCATTGTTTTTAGTCTGTAAAGATTTCTCTCTCTCTCTCTCTTTCTCTCTCTCTCTCTCCCTCCCTCTCTCTGTCTCTCTTTCACACACACACACACACAAACACACACAAAGTCAGGTCTTATATAACAATTTAATTTTTGACTATATGGAGCCATGGTAATCAGATTTTCTACGATATCAGTAAACGGTTCGTTCATATGCTAAATGTGTATATGACTCTCCATTCAAGGATTCTATTGCAAATACACTAGAGTCTTTCACTAGCAAAACAGACTTTTGTTCTCCTTACGTATATTACCATAATCTGGGTAAACTCAAGCTTGCCCACATATCCTATGGGTGCACCTTGTACACTTAATGCATGTGTGTTGCCTTTAATTTGGCGGTGTCAAGATGTTTTTCCTTGGCCTTTGCATGTAGGAGAGGATCAAGCAAGTCTCCCAACATGCCTTGTAGCTGATCTCTATGGCTCTTGTTTTGCAGAAATCCATAGCCTGGCTGAATGTGAGATTTTACAAAAGGTTTTCCTTCACTTTGATCCCTCTGGCAGTGAACACAATTTTATCATACTGCACTAGGGCTTCTGCATTCACAATTCACACTCTATGACTTTTTATCTTAATTATGTTACAAAGATGTCCATGTTTGCATTCTCAGCAGTTAGTGGGACCAAAAATTGTTCCTAGAACAAATGCTGGATCGTTGGGGGTTTTTGTTGTTGTTGTTGTTGTTGTTGTTGTTGTTGTTGTTGTTGTTGTTGTTTTGTTGTTGTTGTTTGTTTTGTTTTCTTGTTTCTTCTAAACTACCGTTACCTTCTGAATGACAGTCAACATGATAATTCCTTATATACTTTAGATACAACCAGAACTGTAACTTCTGCTTACAATTGTATCAGGTTTTCCCAAAGGTCTCAAGTCAGCACACATTTTGAAGGAGGTTTTAAATGCTTTATTTCTTCAAACCTTGTTCATAGTCTTTTTCAGAAGCAAGCTCAGATTCACTGGATTTTCTTTTCCTACTGACAACTGCAGGGTATTTCCTATGCATCTAGAATTTAAAGTAAATAAATAAGTGGATTGGATTTAAAGGTATTTGTCATGTTTTGACTTCTTTGGTTACTGCAATTAGTTAAGTTGAATCAATACCTTTGTTGTTTTAGATCCTGTATGTTATGAGCCTATTACCCACAGGAAGGAAGGAAGGGAAGGGAAGGGAAGGGAAGGGAAGGAGGGAGGGAGGGAGGGAGGGAAGGAAGGAAGGAAGGAAGGAAGGAAGGAAGGAAGGAAGGAAGGAAGGAAGGAAGGAAGGAAGGAAAGAAGGAAAGAAGGAAGGGAAGGGAAGGGAAGGAGGGAGGGAGGGAAGGAAGGAAGGGAAGGGAAGGGAAGGGAAGGGAAGGAGGGAGGGAGGGAAGGAAGGAAGGAAGGGAAGGGAAGGGAAGGGAAGGAGGGAGGGAGGGAGGGAAGGAAGGAAGGAAGGAAGGGAAGGGAAGGGAAGGGAAGGGAAGGGAAGGGAAGGGAAGGGAAGGGAAGGGAAGGGAAGGGAAGGAGGGAGGGTGGGAAAGAAGGAAGGAAGGAAGGAAGGAAGGAAGGAAGGAAGGAGACTAAGGGAGGAAGGGAGGGAAGGAAGGAAGGAGTCGAGGGAGGGAGAGAAGGCTTTGAAATAAGATTTTGAAATTAATTAGAAGAACTCTTGCGGTGGTAAATGCTGTTGCTTAAATTCTTTAAAAACATGAAAGTATGGAATTCTGAAGCTTGGACACTAGAATGAACCAAAAAATTACCATTAAAGGACAAGGAAAACTTAAATTAATTTACTAATAAAGAATGAACCAAACACTGCTTTGTATTGTATTGAAGAATATTTGTAAACAATGGACCCAGAAACTAATTTTATAAATCTCGGCTATTATAGATAGCGTTTAAATTTTTTGGGGGAAAGGGAACAAGTTTTATCAAACAAGACTGAGACTAATTGGAAAGTGGTTTTTAAAATGACAAGCTATAAGAATGATGTGGAAAAAAGGTTGTACAAATGAAACCAGTTCATATCTTAATAATTTAATTAATAATTTCTACATTCTTATTTTTTTATTCTGTTTCTATTTTTTATTTCTTTTCTGTACTTTCCATTTCTTCTTTTTAATTTCTTTTTAGTTTATTTGCAATTAAAATATATTTTAATAATAACTTTATTATTAAAAAAGAAATATTAAGGTATTGGAAATGTCCTGTTTATTTTTATTAGACTTTATTGCTCAACTCCAGGATGATTGATTTTTGTCAGTAACTCTGTGAGTTTAAAAAAAGGATGACATTGATTCCAAGATAGGGAGATTTTGGCCCCTGGAACATCACTGTCAAATCTGTTTGTAGAAACAGTTGTGAAGCATCTATGAAACATTGCACCTTAGGTAGCAAGGTGTCAGTTGCTCCTATCCTCTTATCCTTAGAAGTGTTTTCCTCAGCAATATGCTCTGAATCCCACCAGTTAGCTGCAGCTAATATTTGATATAAAGGTCAAGAGCTGTTTAGGGTGGAGGGAAGCTGCCTAACTGACCATAAATTACTTTATTCCCACAAGTAATATCTCTGTTAATTGGAGGAGTAGTGAAATGCATATTTCACTACTACTGCACTACTACTCCACTACTGCAGTGGAGTACGCTAATGCTCTGTTTCAGGCCCAGTACTCTTCAACCTCTTCATCAATGACTTGGATGAGGGGATAGATGGGGAACTCATCAAATTTGCAGGTGACACCAAGCTGGCAGGAATAGCCAACACTCCAGAAGATAGGGTCAAGATACAGAAGGATCTTGACAGACTTGAACATTGGGCGCTATCTAACAAAATGAAATTCAATGGTGAAAAAAGTAAGGTTCTACATTTACACAAGAAAAACAAAATGCACAGATATAGTATATCTGGTATCTCACTCAATAGTAGTAACTGTGAAAGGGATCTTGGAGTCCTAGTGGACAACCATTTAAATATGAGCCAGCAGTGTGCTGCAGCTGTCAAAAAAGCTAACACAGTTCTAGGCTGCATAAACAGAGGGATAAAAATCAAGATCACATGAAGTGTTAATACCATTTTATAATCCCTTGGAAGGCTACACTTGGAATACTGCATTCAGTTTTAGTTGCTACGATGTTGAGACTCTAGAAAGAGTGCAGACAAGATGTTGAGACTCTAGAAAGAGTGCAGACAAGATGTTGAGACTCTAGAAAGAGTGCAGACAAGAGCAACAAAGATGATTAGGGGACTGGAGGCTACAGCATATGAAGAACAGTTGCAGGAACTGGGTATGTCTAGTTTAATGAAAAGGACTAGGGGAGACATGATATTGGCAGTGTTCCAATATCTCAGGGGTTGCCACAAAGAAGAGGGAGTCAAGTTATTCTCCAAAGCACCTGAGGGTAAAACAAGAAGCAATGGGTGAAAACTAATCAAGGAGAGAAGCAACTTAGAACTAAGGAGAAATTTCCTGACAGAACAATTAATCAATGGAACAACTTGCCTTCAGAAGTTGTGAATGCTCCAACACTGGAAGTTTTTAAGAAGTTGTTGGATAACAATTTGTCTGAAATAGTGTAGGGTTTCCTGCCTAAGCAGGGGGTTGGACTAGAAGACCTCCAAGGCCCTTTCCAACTCTCTTATTCTATTCTATTCTATATATACCTTTCTTTCTCTTCTGTTGGATTACACAGGCACACAGAAACTTTAGGACAACCTTTTCCTACTGAGAACATTTCTGGAAGGAAGTTTAGAAGGATTGTACCAATTGAGTATGGGATTAAATCCAACAGAGATTGGATAAGATAATTCATCCTCTAACACATCTTTTTCTGTTTTTTCGACTCCTACTTCTGACACTCTTCTCTTTCTTTATCTCTTGAGGACCTATATACTGCACGAGTCAAAAAGAAGGCTATGAAAATATTTACAGACCCCTCGCGTCCTGGACATAAACTGTTTCAACTCCTACCCTCAAAACAACGCTATAGAGCACTGCACACCAGAACAACTAGACACAAGAAAACTGTGTTTTCCTTGTCATTTAACAGGTTGTCAAGTGAAAGACAAATTTCTCTTAACAGAGGTCTAAACTCAAATGCAATAAGGAACTTTTCAAATTAGGCTGAGGGCCACATACAGTATAATAGACCAAGGGATGCATGTGTCTCCTGGATTTTGTTGTTCTGTGGCAAATATCTCTGGCTCCATGACTTCTCACAGAGGCATTGATTCTATTACAAGGCTATTTAGAAGATGAGTTTCTACTAGGAATGATATCCCTAAGGGGTGAAAATGGAGGGGAGGGTTTGTGTTCCTTAATATGCCACAGACTGGAATAAAAGAGAAAAGGATAAGATTAATGGATTGTCTCTCTCTAAGATATTTATCATTAAAACATAAGTGATCACCACTGACCAGTGAATACAAAGTTCAAACATTCTTAGTACTTAGATCCAGAAATAGATGTTATGCACCTTTGACAGATTCAAAGCTTTCTTTCTTATGTGACTTAACATCATTAATGTAGAAAGTTTTATCACTGAAATGAAGGGTGCATTATGTTGATGTGTTAAAAAAAAAAGGAAATGAAGATAAAACCACCCTTTAGCAATCTGGTTCTTTTCTTTTGGTTTCTTTTTTGATGCTCTCTTAAAGATGATCCTTGACCTTTTAAATGTTGCCTTTTGTAAAAAAACCCATACACTCTGCAAAAATAAACTAAAATGTCCTTGATGGAAATATAACACTATCACCTCTTGAAAACCAAATGGCACTGTTTTGTCTTTTTGTTCACAGAAATCTCATGCACCAAGTTATTTCTTTTCTTTTTTACTACTTTTTTCCTGAAATGCCTTGATTTTTACAGAGCTATTCTCAGAAAATGCTGCTACTGTCATTAAGGAAATAATGGAACAATGATTGAAAGAAAAAAAAGTGAAGACATTTGCCAACTTTTGAGTTTCCAAAAACTTGTCTGAAGAGAAGTTAAAAAGCAGAAAAAATTTAGGATGACTGCCCCCAAGGAGATTAAGTGGTATCATATATCATGACACCATACACATGCAACAATCATTTTTGTGTTTTTGTGGCTTATAGCAGTGGTGGGATTCAAAAATTTTTACTACCGGTTCTGTGGGAGTGGCTTGGTAGCATGACATGGCTTGGTGGGCGTGGCAGGGGAAGGTTACTGCAAAATCCCCATTTCCTCCCAATCAGCTGGGACTCAGGAGGCAGAGAATAGATGTGGGCGAGGCCAGTCAGAGGTGGTATTTACCGGTTCTCTGAACTACTCAAAATTTCCGCTACTGGTTCTCCAGAACTGGTCAGAACCTTCTGAAGAACACCTCTGGCTTATAGCCAAAATCTATGGAGAGTGGGTAATACATTAGTAAAAGCTATATTGTTAGCTATCCACATATGTGGTGAGTTGAGTATGTGTTTCCTCTAAATTTAACCCTAAAATTTATTCCGCATAAGCCAGGAACTGAGTCCTCAGGACTGCATTAAAATGTTACACCTGTCTGCAGCTCTTTAAAATAGCCTCTTTGTTTCTTCAGATTAGGGAACAGTCACATCATGCTGGGAAAAGATGAAGCTGCCTTAAATGTTCCCCAGAGATGTGACATTTCCACACACACAGAGAGAGAAACAATCTTTAAAAAACTTTTCCTAATTATTTCAGAAGTGCTACAAAGATCAAATTTTGAATTCTATCGTTTTTTGACACTGGTGACAATAACCTTGTAAATAATAGGAAATATTCAGACAACAAAAGGAGAAGAATATGGGGATTTACACTGCGAACTTCTGTTGCTTACGGCTCATTGAATTTTATAAGATATACACATCAGTGTGTCTAGCACTATGAGGTTAGAGGATGTTCCACTTTAAGGATTTGAGAAAATCAGGGAAGGAAAGTTATTTTCAGGTTCATTAATCACTGCTGTGTGATTTCACAAAGATCAGCATTGCTGGCATCATTGTAAAGAAAATGTTTAATAATAGAACTCATATACCTATCTTTCAGTGGAAGAAAGGACTTGGAAATGTGTGTTTGAAAAGATGGAAATCAACAAGACTTTCTCTTAAATAAGTGTATATAAGACAACAGCCTAAAATAGTGTTTTCAAACTTGGTAAGTTTAAGTATGTACTTTAACCCATAGAATTGCCTAGCTAGGTGAAGTCCACACATCCTAAAATTTCCCCATTTGAAAAACACTGGTCTAAAACAACTTTTGGGGAGTGAGCCTGGCTGGTTTATAAACCAGGTTATGCAAATTGTAGCTGTAAAGGTATGCATTCTGAGGTTAAAAGGTGAAAGTCACCGATTTGACTATCAATTTCAATGGCTCTTTTACTTCTGTTAAAATTGTCATTATTTTTCAGCTTCATAAGTATTCTTTGCAATTCAATACCATTCACCTTATGTGCTTGCTGTGCATTTGGAGTTTAGAGGCAGCATTGGGAGCTTTGCACATTGCCAGTTTCCCAAAACCAAGGAGCCTAAATAACCTTAGATGATCCAATTTCTTGCACTCTCTGATTTTCCCATCTGTCATTTCTTACCCAATTATGCAGCAAGAAAATAGTTGCATTTATCATTCTGAAGGAACAAAGGATCTAACTTGGAGTGACTGTCTGGGGTCATATAAGTCTTTCTAGGTTGCTTTTCCTTCCAATGTTTTGAAATATTATTGCACTCAAGGCGCAGTGCTAAAGGGTACTTCAGGGGAGAAAAAGAGGAAACATGACCAAGCAGTTTCACTTCCTACCTACACACTTAGTTCACAAGGCTAAATGATTAGGTGGATATGAAACAATTATTTCTGAAGTCAGCAAGTGAACCAGATTCCCAAGGCAGCTGAAAACTCGTCTCATATGACTTTCATGTAGCCTGCTTGTAATTGATTTCAGAGCTTTTCACTTATTTCAGTGCCAAATGTCAAATTAATTGCATTCTTCAGCTTCATATGGAAAGTACTGTTACTATAATCTTGAAGCAAGTTAAACAAATGGCAATATTTTCTGCCCTCACCTTAGAGATCTCTAGTTGTGTTTGTAGTATTCAGCTGCTACAGACCTTCCTAAGGAGCCCCAGTGCCATAATTAACACATAAATGATTATTAACCAGGTGACTTGGGGCAATTATGGAACCGCAATCATACCTCTCAAGTCCACTTTGGCATTTGGTGACATAAGAGGAGACTAAGAGATTACAGATCTTTGCCTTCATATCCTAGTCTGCATTTTCAAAGGTAGAAGGAAGTAAGATATGGAATCCAACACTGGAGATCCTATTCAGATTTTTCAGACTTTGGATACTTTCTCAGAGACTATAAGGTCTCTCTTTAAGAGAATCTTCAGGTCAGACCTATGTCAATTTGATTACACAGAAGCTAACTTGTTTTTGCACATTTGCAAGTAAACGTACACTTAATTTAGGAATATATCTAATACCTGAACAATGTACCTGAGTACATTCAATATTGCAAATATATCTGTTCATTGCCCCAAAGGTGCTTTTTCAGGAGGCAACTGGACTTTCTTGTTTTTTCTTTTGAAGACATTTCACTCTCATCCAAGAAGCTTCTTCAGCTCTGACAGGATAGTGGAGAATGGAAGAATTTATATTCTTTGCAGACAGCTGATAATTTTCATCCTTTTAGAGCACAGGTGTCAAACTTGCTGCATCATGTTGCTGTCACGTGACGATCTTCATGGAACTGGGGTGGGCGTGGCCTGCACATGATGCATCTGGCCTGCAGGTCCCTAGTTTCACACCCCTGTTTTAGAGGATTGTTGAAGCCCTTGGAGATTTATCTGTGTCCTCAGGGTCACCTGAATATTGCTTCAAGTGACCCTGAGGACACAGATAAATCTCCAAGGACTTCAACAACCCTCTAAAAGGATGCAAATTACCAGCTGTCTGTAAGAAATATAAATCCTTCCATTTCCCCCCTATCCTATCAGATCTGAAAAAGCTTCTTGGATGAGAAGTGAAACGTCTTCAAAAGAAAAAATAAGGAAGTCCAGTTGCCTCCTGAAAAAGCACCTTTGGGACAACTATGACCTGGATGACAAAGAATCTCTACATACCAGGGATGAAATTCAGCAGGTTCTGACAGGTTCAGGAGAACCGGTAGTGGAAATTTTAGTAGTTCGGAGAACCGGTAAATACCACTTCTGACTGGCTGCAGAGTGGATGAGAATGGAGATTTTGTAATATTTTTCTCCCAGGAATGGGGAGGGAATGTAGATTTTGCAGTATCCTTCCCCTGCCATGCCCACCAAGCCACGCCCACCAAGCCACACCATACCCACCAAGCCACACCCACAGAACCAGTAGTAAAAAAAAATGAATTTCACCACTGCTACAGAATTATATCTGTTTGCTGAAATTTTATATTTCTAAGGAAGAGAATAATTTCTTATAGTAAGTTAATGAGAAATTGAGATATAAGCATACGCATAGAGATAGATTTTTTTTAAAAAAAATCAAAACTTCCCATTCAAAAAAACATTTTTGTATTCACATGGTTGCAATAATAAAATATCAATAAACAACCTGAAGCACAAAAGTAAAATTGTAGCAGCATGGATATGATCTTTGATGTATCCAAAGCTACAGATCTTTGAGTGTAGGGTAACAACCAAATGGTGGATCCCCATACTTTGAAATGTTACACAGGTCCTACAGCAGAACCATACAATAGCTGTTACGACATCTATTATCAGGTTTAGAATGAACTGTACCAGGGGTTTCCAACCTTGGCAACTTTAAGCCCGGTGGACTTCAACTCCCAGAATTCCCCTGGCAGCTGGCTGAGGACTTCTGGGAGTTGAAGTCCTCCAGGCTTAAAGTTACCAAGGTTAGAGACCCCTGAGCTATACTGTATCTGCTCTGCAGTTCTCTATAGTTCTCTCCTTTCTGAAACACCAGAATAAGTTTTCTGAAGGCTTACACTTCTAACAGTATTTAGAAAATGATAGTAATTGTTTGCATATTATATTTCCTACTTTCAAACTACTGTTCTGAATGCATAAAGCTCTGAGTTTGAAGTCCGTGGATGATAATGAGATTAATATACCAGAAGGGACAGTGAGCAGATGTATAAGAAACAGCAATATTAAAAGTATCAGGTTAATGTTTTATACCTGACCTACCAAAAGTATGCATCTCACTTTTTTATTCTTTTTTTTTTCTAAAATGAGTTATTAAAAATTCTTTGCTTTCAAACTTTCTTTTTCTTTTCTTTCTGTCTTTTGAAAGGTCATCGGTTTTACATCCTAGAATAGCACTATCCTGCTAATACATTGCGATGAGTCTTACAGATGCATCTGATGAAGGAAAAACACCAAGGGACTTTAGGCTTTTCCTCATTCTGATTCAGAGGTTATCTACTGGAAGGAATTTTTTCCCCCAGAAAGGTATAATTCCTAAAGTAGTATATATTAAAATAATGGCTGTGTCATTTTATTGCCATCCAGAGATGCAGCAAATTCTTTCCCATCCGAAAGATATACATTTTGTTACTTTAGCAATGTAGCATCAGTGCTCCTTTTTCCCCTGCTGCATTTGGTTTAGCAGAATCATGTCTAGAAGCTAATCAGCCCAGAGTAGTGTTCCTTATCTTCTATGTAGGAACTACAGGTGCAATGAAGGTTTGTTCAGTGCTAAAGGGACATAAAAATTCAGCGCTTGTTTGTCAGTGCAATGAAATAAGTAATGCTTGTGTTCCATTGAGTCTTTGTGAGTGACTGTTTCAAGCCTCTTTTGTACGGAATTTCCATTTGTACGCAATTTACTGATCATCTGGATGATGCCCATATCATTTAATCAACAGTAAAATAATTACAGGGGTTTTTTTCCTCCTGCTTTTTATGCTGAATTTATATGTCTCCAGAAAATTACCTAATTCATGGCATTGTTAAAATGTCCAGAGACTTCAAATGTATCTCCTACTTGACTAATTATTCAGTGTTTTTTGTGCTCAAGGCTTTTAACTGCCCAAACAGTTATATGCCAATGGCAAAACATCTGTTAAATGTTCCATCATATGTGCATGAATCAATGAGTCATTCTATGCATTTCACTCTCTGTTGTTTTTCTCTCAGAAGCCGAGTTTCAAGTCTATTTTAGCTGCTAGACATATCTGGAATTTCTTTACTAACATCACAAAATGTCTGCCTTTGAATATACTCAAAAGCATCATGGCTATATATCATTTTGCAGATAGGGATAAAGTTATCCCAAAATTGCACACACAACACTTACATTCTGACTCTCATCCCAGGGATTGCTTCATTTCCTATAATATTCCCTGGAGCTCCCCATACCATTTCTTCTTCCTAGTTAAGCTCCAAACACTGTCATTTTGTTTTCCTTTACTGGCTACATTCACAATGTACATATTTTTTTTTTTACTGAACGTGTTTTGGGGGTCATACAAAGATGCTAAACCACAAGAAAAATAATGAAGGATAAAACTGAAAACTTAGTATTTGTGTGAAGGCAATCACAAGATCCTTAAGCTCGTTGCTAGTATAATATAATTTTTTATTGGCCAAGTATGATTGGACACACAAGGAATTTGTCTTGGTGCATACGCTTTTGGTGTACGTAAAAGAAAAAATGCATTCGTCAAGAATCATAAGGTACAACACTTAATGGTAGTCATAACAGTCAATATAAATCTTAAGGATACCAGCAACAAGGTTACAGTCTTACAGTCATAAGTGGGAGGAGATGGGTGATAGGAACGATGAGAAGATTAATAGAAATGCAGACTTAGTAACTAGTTTGAGAGTGTTGACAGAATTATTTGTTTAGCAGAGTGATGGTGTTCGGGGAAAAACTGTTTTTGTGTCTAGTTGTTCTGGTGTGCAGTGCTCTATAGCATCGTTTTCAGGGTAGGAGTTGAAACAGTTTATGTCCAGGATGCGAGGGGTCTGTAAATAGTTTCACAGCCCTCTTTTTGATTTGTGCAGTATACAGGTCCTCAATGGAAGGCAGGTTGGTAGTAATTGTTTTTTCTGCAGTTTTAATTATCTAATTAAAGACAATGTTACAGCACTCACATTCTTTCCCAGTTGTCACCAATTATCCAGTTAGCCTTGTTGCGCACAAAAAATGTAAACACACAAAAAAATGTGAAAACTAACATGTACTAATAAAGAGTAAAAAAGTAAAGGAAGAAAGAAAGAAAGGAAAGAAAGGAAGACTACAAAAACCAAGAAAGTAGTTAAGTTTCTGTGGAACCTAAGAGTATTCTGTTGAATTATGATGTTATATACTTAAAACACCAATAATGTTATTCTAAAACCAAGTCTAATAAGGATACAATGATACTACTCTTAGAGAAGCTAGTTTTATTGTAGTACCATAAAAGATGTAAGTATCACAAAAACTAACAATTCAAAAATAAAATAGCATACATACATAGTCCCAAGGTTCAGATCTTATGATTTTTTTTCCTCCTGTTTATGCTTGCTAAAGAACTATGAAGAGAAGAGGGAAGGGTAGTTGACACTTGTGAATCATTATAGTATTGGGACTGTCTGATTTTTGCCCTTTGGATCTGACTATGGTCTTCTACCATTCACATTACCTCTTTCTCTATTGCCTCCTTATATCTCTCTCTTGGCCATGGAAATGCCAGGAACTTTAGACTTCTCACATACTCTCAGGACATGGGGTTCTCTATCTGTGTAGGCTTGTGATTATTTCCTCTCTCCTTCCATCCCAAGAAAATAAAGTGGGACAAGAAATCACAATTTATTTCCTCAAGAAAGCAAAACTCCAATGCAGGTGCACCCTGTTGAACAAATTTTCCCACTCCGAAAAATGAGGGAAAAGAGAAAAGGGGAATTTTCATCTCTTCTTGTAATGAGACAGTGAGCATGAATCTTCCATCCCAAGCAGAGCATCAACTACAACTACTCTCAATCCTGAATTCTTATCCATAGCTTTGAGTCAGGGGACTGAAATAGTATTCATCTGGTCCTAAGAACAAAGAACAGGCAAGAGGAATGATCCTTCTTTTGTTTTCTTCAGTTATTCTCTTCTGTTCAAAATTTCCCTTTTCAGCTTCAGGAAGGAGGGATCCACATGCTCATTGAAAGTGCAACAACAACAACACTCCCCCAAGTCTAGTTCCTTTCTCCTCAGTATTTAAGGAACTGGTAGTTGCAAAAAAAACAACAACAGAATATTAAAAGTCTATGGAAATTCTCAGTCATCCAGGACATGGTCATCCCAAAGGTGTTTTTTCAAGAGGCAAATGGACAAAACTGAAAAAGCTTCTTGTATGACAAGAAAAACATCTTCAAAGAAAGACCAGAAAATCCAGTTGCTTCTTGAAAAAGCACCTTTGGGACAGAATATTATTATGTTCAATATCAGGATGTTCAAATGTGTATGACTACCAATTGTAGAAGCTGGGGAATGTGGAGCTTTGACAGGTCAGATAGGACTTCAGATATTTGGCCTGCTGAATTTCAAGGAGAAAGAGAGACATTGTCAGGTTTTGGAAGCAGTGAATCAACTGGCCCCACTGAATACATGCAGATGTGGGCTGCTGCCAATTCAGACTGGTTCGAGCGAACTGGTAGTTCTGACCACTGGCTGGGTCCGCCCACCCACCCCAGTGCTATCCCGTCCTATATATCTCACTCTCTGGCTCGCTCGCCCTGTCCACCCAGCCCAGCTGATTTCCACGCCTCACCTGCTCTACTTACCATGGCTGTCTGAGAAGGTGTGCTGGAAGCCACATGCAGGAAATCGCTATGTGTTTCAAGCCGCGCGCAAGCGCGGAAGGCGTGTAAGTGAAGTGAGTGCGCATAAAAGTGAAGTGAGTGCGTGAGCGAGCATTTTTGGTTCTGCACTAGGCGAACCAGTTGTTAAATTACATGAAGCCCACCTCTGAATACACGGACTATGGATCTCAAGACAATCTGACCCCAATAGTATAGGGAAATGCAAATAGGAAATCAGAAAAAATAGCAAAGATTGTTGATGGTCATAGAGGGTTAGAAGAGGAACTGTAGTCAGAAATTGGCACAGATCACAGAAATTTTCTGTCTGTGTTTTTAGCTCTTAATGGGGATTTACAGGCTGTCTGGACCTGGAATGCAGAGGAAAGAATCTATGAAGAGTCCATTAGGATAGTAGGTATGTCTTTTTTTGCAGTAGCACCCTGAAAAATATTCTCCCTTTGGAAATTAAGATGACTGCTAGTCTTTTGTAAGATATTAAAGGTCTGGACCTGGGGCTCCAAATGTGTGAAGCCTCTCTCCTAGTTTTTAGTCAGTGTTGATTTGATATCTTCCTGTACTGCTCTTTATTTTAATTTTTATATTGTTAGTTGTAATTGCCTTTAATTTTAATTTTGTTTGCTGCCCAGATCTACTTGCTGAGATGGACAATTATATAAAATGATGAAATCAATACATTAAATAAATGCCTAAAAGTACCTTATAAAATCAATCCGGGTGTGAAGAATAACTGGATTAACCAAATGTCTGTGCTTAGCGTCATAACCCTTCTTAATTTTCAGATGCTCCCATCCAAACTCATTTTTTAGAATGGGGGAGGGGAACTATCTCATTTCCCAACAAGTTGGTTCTAGGACATTTAGAGCCACAGCTTGGAAAAATGCCTCAATTTTTCAAAATGACAGCAGTAAGCAATTGCTTGAGATAGAAGTTAATAAGGCAATCCTGGGGGGAAAAAATAACTGAACTCAAATGGTGTTTGCATCTGCTGGTCAACAGCAGAGCTTTACTGGCTCTTATGTCGATGGGCTCAACATTTAAGTCTCTGATGAATAACCATGGATTAGGAGAAGATATGCTGTTATACTTCCTCAAATCTGCCATCCTGTTGAATTAGTTTGTATCATATTTCAGGAGAAGGGTCCTTTTTAAACTGGCTGACTACGGTTAGTTTGCTTTAGCCCACATCCTTTGCAAATGATAGTCAGCCACATATGCTGACTCAGTGTTTACAATGTTGTAAATGCTGGATCTCATGATTAGCTGTCAAGCAGTACTCAGACTGGCTATGAAGTTTGTGTAATTATCTGTGCCTGAGCTGTTCAGTTGCAGAACAGGGACCAATGTAAAGTGATACAGTGCCTTTGGTCAAACGACCAACCATAAATTCTACCCTGGAGCTATTTATGAAAAAATTGCCCAGACTTAAGGAGATGTATAATTTGCATTGAGTGATGAAAGTCATAAACACTCCAGAATTTCCATCATACTTGTCAGGCAAGGCCTGGGTGAGTAGCTACAGTTGTTGTTGCTATGGCATCATGCACTTGACCAAGAAGCGATGCTGCAGCAGCAGACAGGGGCCTATTCTGGCTCATCTGCTCTGCTAATGGGTTTGCTGCTTGGAATAATTAGTCCATCTGAGCCACTTGGATGCTGGAATACTGTAAAAGATGCTGGTGACTTGGTCCACAGTCAACAAAGCTGCAAGTATGCTGGTTGCTATGGTCTGGGTCTAGGAACCGAACATTATTTTTCTTCTTATAACAGTATGTGTAGAACTCTCTGGTTTTACTGTTGAGCTTCAGCCAGTCTGTTATTCATATACAAAGGCAAGCAGGCATAAATTCAAGATAACACTTTTGACAAGCTACTTTGATTGCAAATACTAAACAAATCATAATTCAAACCATCACCTAAAAGCTTATCCCTCTCTGTTTATCTTCATCACTCATCCACTCATCCTTTCTGGTTGGAGAGGAGTCCTGGAAAGAAATCCAGGATTTCTTTCCAGCCAGGTGAACTTATATTTCTCTGCCTGAAGGGAGTTGACATCTAATGAGTGTTGTTATAATGGACCTAGTTCTCGGGTTCTGATTTTGATTTTATTATCCCCATACCAGGATAACACTCCAAACCATTTCAGACACTATCTCTTCCCCTAAATAAAAACAAATAACCAGTATGAGAATGGAATTTTGGAAATGCAAGACGACATGGACATAAAGGTACTTCTGAGCACTATCTTATTTTTATACTATGTACTTTATTGTGAGTTCACCCAATAGCCATCCTCAATGAAAAAGAACCTCTATGCAAGTCCCATTTTCTTTATTCTACCTTCTTTTTTGCCTCTCTTCTTCTCAACCTCTGAAAAACAGATGGTTTCAGACTCGAAAACACCATTATTTTTACCTACAGCAGAGTAAGAAATATGCCAGCTTTTGAAATGGGGAACATGCAGAGAGACAAAGAGGAGTCAAAATAATGCAGATGACTTTTGCAGTACCAAAAGCATTTTAGTGGCACACAATCCAATAAATTGTTCATTTTTCTAACAAGCACTAGGTAAATGGATACCCATGGAAAACATAAAATTGGGATTTTTGCTACATCTGAAGAAAAGGGAGGGTATCCTCAATGTGCACAGAGAAAGAAAAAACAGTACAAGACAAATGACAGATAAGGAGTAATGTATTTTGCTAAAGTACTTAATGTACTTAATGGTTGAGGTACCTTAAGAAAGATACCTCAGTATGATGTTATGAATTTTCTTCGTTTGGAATTGGTTTCATCAGATGCATGAAATGATATGCTTACTTACATGTGTGTGGATGTTTGCATGTGCAGAAGGAAAAACATGGAAATGTATACATGAGGTGAGAAGAAAACACACTTGTTTGTTTATTCAATCGACAACACTTATGTTAAAACTAAGCTGTATGGAGAATGAGGGCTGTCTGCCACATGGCTAATTAATTTAGGAATACTAATATGTTTATGCAGTCATAAAGTATTACTGTATGACTACAGTACTTATTTTGCATAAAAGAAAAAATGGCCATCAAGCACAGATTGCACCCTTATCTCAAAATACAATAAACACAATGCTATTGCTACCTAAAGAAGAGAACTTAATTTGTTTCTGCTCTTGTGATACTTCACCATCACTCAAATGCATTAGTCTTCATCTGAATCCTTGATTTAATAAAATCCAACAATCATAGTGGCGGCTTGTGAATGGAAACAGGGAATCAATATTGGAAGCATTCAAATAAAAAGAATATTTGTTTTTTTTTTTTTTTTTTAAAGCATCAAGAGGGCAGGAATGCAGGCAGGTTCCAAGGACATATTGGGGAATCATGCCATCTACTCTCTTACCTTCTTGGAGCTTGCGTGTGGTCTTTAAGTAACATTCTTCAAATTCCAGTTTGAGGGTCCCTTAAATGAATAGAAGCCATATGAAACAGTGATATCTTTAAAAAAATTAAATAATATAGCATTGGTTTTCCCACTTCTACCATTTCTAAATTCTAAATGTTAATGGGGCTGATAGAGACACCATTCCCTTGTTCTTATTCTTTGCATTTTATAGGGGATGCTTTGCTTTATTAAAGATGCTTCACAAAACAAAGTACAACCCTGGTTCAGTGGTGAAATCCAAATTTTTTTATTAGTGGGTCTTTGAGTGTGGCTTGGTGGGAATGGTGTGGCTTGGTGGGTGTGGCTTGGTGGGCATGGCAGGGCAGGGGAAGGATACTGCAGAATCTCCATTTCCACCTCACTCCAGGGAAAAGATACTGCAAAATCTCCATTCCCAACCCCACTCTGGGGCCAGAGGTGGTATTTGCTGCTTCTCCAAGCTACTCAAAATTTCCGCTACCAGTTCTCCAGAACCTGTCAGAACCTGCTGAATTTCACCCCTGTCCTGGTTCCAAAAGCAAAGGGTACATAAATCATTATGTACAAAGGATGAACATAGGATGGCAAAAATGTATAAACTTTTGCTGAGATGTGAAGTGGAAGAAGAACAAGTTAAAGATTGCATTTTAAATGAACTAAGAACTTTGTTATAACATACAGATGGATCCGTGGGAAGGAGTGTACATAAAAGGATAGATATTTGTGTTGTGTTATAAATTAAGAGAGAATTTCATTTTATATGATGTAGCATTAGTATATGACACCAGAGAAAATATCTAAGATATATAAAAGTACATCTGGTTAATGATGGAAATGAAGGGGTGTTTTACCAGACATGGTGGACTTGTGAAAAAGCAAAAAAAAAAAAAAAAAGTTTGAAAACATTTGATGATACAAAGAGTTTTGCAGATTAATACTGAGATGAAACCAAAACTTTTCTTTCTGGGGCTTATGGATACTCAATTTGAAAAGGCTTAAAGAAGATTGATTTTATTAATGGCATAACTGCAGCAAGATTATTATATGCACAAAGATGGAGAAATATTGAAATACCCACAATGGAGGAGTAGATTGTAAAGATGGCAGAATTAGCAGAAATGCCAAAACTGATCTACCTGGTCAGGGATAAAACAATATCTAATTCAGTTAATCATGGTTATAACAGCACAATCTCAAATAAAGGTTCTTAGATGAATCAGATTCAGGCATATTCATTGGGACTTGGAAAGTAAGTATTCCATTCATGGAGTTCACTGTAAAAGAATAAATACCATGGCCATAACTTATTTTCAGTCATAGGATCATTACATTAAACCTCAATTTAGGACAGCAATTGGGATCAGAATTTCTGTCACTAAAAGGTAAAGCATAACTTAAGGCAGTCCCTGGAGATCCAGTTGCCATTTTTAACCAAATTTCATAGTCATTAGGCAACTTCCCTAAGGCAACCTTCTGCCAACTTCTCAGTGCTGAAATTGGCAGGAAGTTGCAAATCCCAGGCTGTTAGGCACGTAACTAGCTGATGTTGGGTGGAAGAGGCAGCAAAGGGACATGTGGGGATGTGGAAGCAGGGCAGCAAGGATTGGGGATGATGTGCAAGGGCATGTGCAACATTTGTGGCATGGGTTGGGAAGGAGACATGGAGAGGCATAGCAGGGGTCAGGGAGAGGGCACAGGAGGCACAGCAACCATCAGGCAAGGTGTACGAGGGTAAGGCGCACAGGATGGGAAAGATATGCATGAGGGTGCAAATGCTGAGGTGGATTGAGATGGGCTGAGAGAAGAAACAAGGGTTAGAAAGATTCCTGTGACTTGTGACTTTTCCTGCCAGCTTCCCCATTAACTTATTGGGAGAACTGTCTGGGAAAGCTATAAATAGTAATCATGGAAGGTTGCAATCAGTCGTAAGTGCAAATAGTTTGCCAAATGCTCAGATTGCAATCATGTGACCACCAGGACACAGGGATGGCCAGAACTCTTGAGGACTGGACATAACCCCTGTTCATTCAGCGCTGTCATAATGTCAAATAGTTGCTTAACAAATGGTCATAGGTCAAGAACTACCTGTACTGTATAGGAGAGAAAATAACAGTTGTCAGCCAGACAAACAGGAATACACAAAGCCAAGGTTCTTTCCTAGCTTCCAAAGTAATTGTTTAACACCAGTGGTGAAATCCAAATTTTTTTACTACCGATTCTGTGAGCATGTCTTGGTGGGCGTGCCTTGGTGAGCGTGGCAGGGGAAGGATTTTGCAAAATCTCCATTTTCACCCCACTCTGGGGCCAACCAGAGGTGGTATTTGCCGGTTCTCCAAACAACTCAAAATTTCTGCTACCGGTTCTCCAGAACCTGTCAGAACCTGCTGGATTTCACCCCTGTTTAACACCCATGATAATTGCTGAATCTTTGATGCACTCTGAGCTTGGTTGTTTTCTTGCAGATGTTTCATTATCAAACTAAGTAACATGATCAGAGCTAGTAGGGAGTGGGGTTGCCCTGAGAGGAATCCCCACTCCTACTAGCACTGCTGACGTTACCGACTTTAATAATGAAACATTTGCAAGAAAACAACCAAGCTCAGAGAGCACCAAAGACCCTGGTTCAACCCTGATCTATAAATATTTGCTTCTATCTGTATCCATGATAATTACTTTCTAAGCAACTCCATATAAAACTTAAATGAGCTGTCTTTTACTAACTCAGTCAAGTGCTTCCCTGCCAAAATCCGAACAAACTGGGGTTTTTCTTCATTCTTTCAAAAAAAGAAAACATTCTTTGTTTTCTTATAACAAAAAGTTATAGTGCTGCCACATTATAACAGAACAGATTAATCCTCAAGGTTCCCGAAAAATGAACTTTGTAAAAGGCAGAAGGAAAAGAGTTTTCAACATCCTTGATAAAGAACCTGGGACAAACGCTCTTTGAGGTAGGCAGCAAACCTTTTGCAGACACCTTAAGACTCAGCTCTCCATTTCTCTTTGACACTTGTGCCTATCCACTCACACTTGATTTTTCCCACCACCTTGCAGGCTGGAAGCCAATTTGCAGCTTTTTAACTACACAAGCTGGGGAATGAGCATTCAATTTGCAAGTCCTTAGATGCAAAAGTAGTAACAGGCTATGTCTGTCTAGGATCAAAAATTCACATGAATAGTGACTGTGAAAGAAAGAGACATCTGTTATTTGGAAGAAAGACTGCAATAGATCTAGACAAAATATTAAAGTGCAGAAACATCATATCGATAACAAAAGTATGCATTCTCAGGGCCTAGTTGTAACACAGAGTTGTGAATGGTGGATGTTCAGAAAGGTTGAACAAAGAACATTTGATTCCTTTGCAAATGGTGCTGGAGAAAATTGCTGAGAATATTTTGGACTAGACGAACAACAAATAAGTTTATATTGGATGAAGTAAAAGCTGGTTGTTCACTAGGAGAACTAATAATAAAGCTAATATTTAGATATTATGGATACCTAACATGAAAGGAACAGTCCCTGGAGAATTGAAGAAAAGCTTCTTAGAAGACAAGGTGGCTAGAGACTGTTATTGATTTCACGAGTAGGAGCAAACAAGAGCCCAAAGAAAAGGTGAAATGAAGTAACTAAAGAACAATGAAACAATTCAAACGAAATGTGTTACTGTCTGAAGGTCTTGCTCCAGAGAGCTTTGGTTTCTCAGGGCCATTGAAAAAATACGGTTGAGAATCATTAATCCAAAACCTGCTCAGCTGTAAAACCCAGATAAAACAGATACATTGGCTTAAGCAGAAAAGGAACAACAGTTAACTATTTGCAAAAAATGCACAGCCATGACTAGCTTGTTATCAACTTTGCTATTGGAGGAAGTTAGCACCCACCCCTTTCCTGGAAGAATGAAATATTTTAGGAAATATTAAAAAGGCAGAATATTATATTCTCCTGGATGAGAAATGGAGAAACATATTTTAAAGACAAAGCAGCTTTCTGCCTCCCCCACACACACCTTTGTTAATGGACCATAATCTGCAACACAATAGCAACAGAAACTAACATAATGGGACCCATCTAGGAAAGAAACTCACCACATGGCACCTGGGAAGATTACATCAGCCAGCTAAACTAGCTAAAACCTCCACCTCCTGGGAGTCTGACAACCAATCAGGATACTCTTTCGGGGCCCCAGGAAGTTCAAAGCCAGGGAGAACATAAAAACTCGGAGACTCACTGTATCTGGCCCTTTTCTATTCAGGAACTCAAGCCATGTGATCCTGTCCACCATTAAACCATCTTTCCAAGCAGTCTCCATGTTTCCAGTGTCTTTTTCCCCACTTGGAGCAGAACCCAGAAGGATATTTCTTCCTACACTATATATCAAGCATTGTCTTCTACAACATTAAGCAATACCCTATCAAGATATATATGACTGTGTAAAATATCTCAGCTTCAAATGAAACACCAACTTCATTTAGGCAGCCATTTCCTGCAAATGAACTCTAAAACTGCAAAGGATCCAAGCAGCACTTACCCAGGTATTGTAGGAGTTGAAATAAATATTCAGAACTCATATTTTTTTATGAATTGCCTTGACTGTCATGGGAAAGGGTTCCTGCTACTTTGCTGTTTCAGCAATGCAAAACAACAGTAAATCTACCCTAATTGGGTTGATGGCTGCCTGATACTACAGGGAGAGCTTTCAAGAGACATCTGCAGGAATTTAACATTGTTCTTTGGGCTGTTGAATGTTCAAACAGATAAATCATGACCTTTTTTAAAAAAAAAAAATCCTGTGAACAAGGTAATTGGTGAAATAACTTCCTTTTCTGTTTCCAGGGACTCCCTCCCCAATGTTACGTTCCTCCATCCTTGCCATAAACCTCCTTTCTTTTCTTCCAAAGCTATACATACCTATTCTACTTAATTGAAACAAAACTGCTCAGCTTGATCTCCTGGTTTCAAAGCTCAGATTTAAATAGGGCATTGCTAGAAGCTAACGGCTTTCACTGCTTAGAGCTGATGATGAATAAGCTGCACTATTGTTCATTTTCATTATAAACAGAAAAAGCATACCCAGAATAGGGAAATATTCTGTTTCCTAACATCAAACAGTGTGACTCAGAGCTAGATTGCCTAAATGTTTTTCGGAGGAATCAAAGATAAAGCAAGCTTGTTAAGTTACTGATGGGTGAATAAAACATTATTTTCTTCTTTCTAATTATGTAGCAGCAAAAAGGGTCTTAAGCATTTTTAAAAAGTAGCCGTGTTTGGCATTTACTGACCAATTTGCCAATCTTGTTGGAATTCCACTCCCATTATTGGCAACAACTGCCAATAAAAATAAACTGGGGGATGCGTAGTCCAGCAACAGGTGGAGGCAGGTTCTCCAACCTGGAGTAAGGAATACAATAGCTCAGCCTTTCTCCAATTAAATACATAAGAGCCTTAAAACAACTCACTGGTATGAAGTTTAGCATTTCCCCTTTTTTAAAAAAAATTGATTTATATGCCGCCCTTCTCCGAAGACTCAGAGCGGCTTACAATGCGTTAAGCAATAGCCTTCATACTTTTGTATATTTTTACAAAGTCAGCTTATTGCCCCCACAAACTGGGTCCTCAATTTACCTACCTTAGAAAGGATGGAAGGCTGAGTCAACCTTGAGCCTGGCAAGATTCGAACCTACTAATTGCAGACAGCTGGAGTTAAATTACAGTGCATTAGTCTGCTGAGCTATCCAGGCTCCTCTTTTAAGATTGGTGCGCAGTCTGGACTCACAGTTCTTGAAGTGGTTCGGGAATAACGAGATGCACAACCAAGCAAGTGACAACAGCTCTTTAATATACAGTGAGACTTCAGCAAAAACTCAGAGGCTGCAGCCCTCCTTATATACAATCCTGGAGGGACTGTCAGCCAATCAGGTTTAGTGCACCCTGTTATTAACACAGCTGCCTGCAATTTCTGCTGGTTCGAATCTCTCCAAGGCTCAAGGTTGACTCAGCCTTCCATCCTTTCTAAGGTAGGTGAAATGAGGACCCAGTTTGTGGGGGCAATAAGCTGACTTTGTATAAAATATACAAAAGAATGAAGGCTATTGCTTAACGCATTGTAAGCCGCCCTGAGTCTCCGGAGAAGGGCGGCATATAAATCAAATTAAAAAAAAAAAATCAGAAACTTAGGCAGGTTTGAAACTCCCGCTGAAATGTATCAATACATAACACCCCTCCCCTCCCAGAAGGCACTAACACTCAAATATTTACATAAGTACACACAAAATCTCGCAGGTGCCCTGGACGAGTTCTCGTTCTTGTTGACCTGCGCAGTTCAGTGTTTGGTGGGGCGTCGAGCTGGTCAGAGGGACTTTCTGTCTCTCCCAGCTCCGCCAATGGAATCTCCTGGATTTTGGCTGGGGCGTGGTTATCCCCGGTTGGGAGTGGCGACTCGCTGGGGCAGCGCTGGAACCAGGGCTTGTCAGCTAAGTATTCTTGCGAACCCGGGCTTGAGTTAGCTGTTTTGGGAAAGTTGTTGTAGTTAGGTTCGGAGATGTCTAAATTGATGTTTGCTTCGCCGACTATCCTTTTTCTAAGTTGGTCTATGTGGCGCTTCCAGAGTCTGTCTACTCCTACGTCTACCGTGTAAGACTTTGGGCCTGTTATGCCCACTATGGTTCCTGCAACCCATAGAGGTCCGCTAGCATAATTGCGAGCGAACACCGGGGAGCCAACCTGGAACTGTCTTAGTCCGGTGGCCTCTCCCTTGAAATTTTCGTGCGAGTAATTAGGGTGAAGCCTGTCTAACACGCACCGAAGCTTCCTGCCCATGAGGAGCTCGGCTGGGCTTCTCCCTGTGGCTGTGCATGGTGTGGCATGCTGGACAGCTAAGAATTGGTCTATCCTGGCCTGCCAGTCCCCGTTATCTAGCCTGGACAATGCTTCTTTGGCCGTTCTTATGAAACGTTCGGTCAATCCGTTAGAAGCCAGATGGAAAGGGGCCGATAGGGCATGGCAGATGCCCAGTCCGGCCAAGTAGCCCTCAAACAGGGTTGCTGTGAATTGAGGGCTGTTGTCAGATACCAGAGTATCTGGTAGGCCATGGGTGGCAAATAGCTTCCTCAGGACTTTGATGACTGCTTCAGCTGTGGTTGAAGGCATTAGAATTATTTCGAGCCATTTTGAAAAGGCATTGACTACAATTAAAAATGTTTGCCCGTGGAAGGGGCCGGCAAAATCAATGTGGATCCTCCCCCATGGCCCTTTTGGTTTCTCCCACTCTTGGATGGGCGCTACCGGGGGATCGGGGCGAGACTCCTGGCAGGGTCTCGACTTCCCCACCCACTCGGAGATGACTTGATCCATGTTGGGCCACCACACATAACTGCGGGCTAAACTTTTCATTCTGACAATGCCTGGGTGCCCTTCATGCAGTAATTCTAAGACCCTTGTTCTTAGTTTCGTTGGTACTACCACCCTGTCACCCCACAACAAGCAATCCCCTTGCATAAACAGTTCGTTACATTTGTTAACATTGGTACTCCCCACCGTCCACTTTGACTGGCCATCCCTTGAGGACCCAACCCATCACAGTACGAATAACAGGGTCTCTAGCAGAGGCTTTTGCCACCTCGCAAGAGGAGATAGGTCCCAAAGTCATAGCGTCCAGCAGAAGGACAGGGGCTTCCGGCGTGGGGTTGGCAAGTAGGTTGGGTAGGGGGCAGCAGCTGAGGGTGTCCGCGTGGCCCAAAGTCCGTCCGGGTCGATGGACAAGTTGGTACGAGTAGTCCGACAGGAAAATGGCCCACCTGGTCAAACGTGGGGACAGAGCAGCGGGGGTGGGCCTATCACCGGCCAAAAGTCCCAGCAAGGGCCGGTGGTCAGTCACAAGTTTGAATTGACGGCCATAGAGGTATTCGTGGAACTTTTTAACCCCCGCAATTGCAGCCAGAGCCTCTCTGTCCAACTGACTATAGTTCCCCTCTGCGCTTGACAGGGTGCGAGAGTAAAATTCAATGGGTGCCTCTAGGCCGTTTGGCAGTCTATAGCCTAGGACGGCACCAACTCCTACGGGGGAGGCGTCACAAACCAATACAAGCGGTAGCGCTGAGTTGTATTGGATTAGGAAACTGTCTTCAGATAGAAGTCTTTTTACCGCCTCAAAAGCGGCTGTTTGTGGTTTCCCCCACACCCATGGTACATTTTTCCCCAATAGTTTGTGTAGGGGATCTGCGACGGTAGCCTTGTCCTTCAGAAACATCGAGTAAAAATTGAGCAGTCCAAGGAAGGCTTGGAGCTCCGCTTTAGTTTTGGGGGCTGGTGCGCTCTTAATAGCTCTCACCTTGCTCACCTGTACCCCAGAAACTCCACAGAGGGGACAGCGATCGTGCACTTATTTTTCTTTAATTTAAATCCCGCTTCTCTAAATCGGGAAAGGACGTTCGTTACTCGGTCCCCTAGCTGACGTTCATCCTGAGCGCTGACTAGAACGTCATCAAAATAAGGCACCACCCCGGGGAGCCCTTGCAAAAGGCGCTCCATGGTGCTTTGAAATAGGCCGGGTGCGACGCTCACCCCAAACTGGAGCCTGGTGCATTTGAATGCACCCCTATGAGTTATAATTGTTTGTGCCTCTGCCGTGGCGTCATCGACTGGTAATTGTTGATAGGCCTGAGCTAGGTCTAATTTGGCAAAAAAAATTTCCGGGCCCCAGGGAGTGTAGTAGATGATGCACGATCGGCACCGGATAGGCGCTCGGCTGCAAAGCCTTGTTGATCGTGCACTTGTAGTCGGCGCAAATCCTGATTGAGCCGTCAGACTTTACTGGGGTCACTATGGGGGTCTCCCATTTTGCATGGTCGACGGGGACTAACACCCCTTGTTTAATTAATTTGTCCAGTTCCGCATCGATCTTTGGTTTCAATGCGAAAGGCACCCGTCTGGCTTTAAGTCTTATTTGGGCTACGTTGGAGTCTAAGTTTAGGGAAATAGGGGTTCCCACATACTTGCCCAACGTGTCCCCGAAGACATCCTGGAACTCGCTCAGGAGGCTGTCCTTCAGTGACAGCTCGGACATTCGGTGGACGCCAGTGAAACCCATGCCGAGGGCTCGGAACCACCCCATGCCTAGAAGGCTTGGCAGCTGCTTTGTGACGATGGTCAGCGGCAGGTCTTTTTCATAGTCTCCATAGGTGACTCGGAACGTGCCTACGCCTTCGAGGGGGACCCGGTTCCCCTGGTAGTCTAGGATGCGCAGTCTTTGCTTGGATAGCTGGTCCTTCCGGAATGACGGCAGGATGGTCTTTAGGGTTGCCCACGACATTATGGAGAGAGCTGATCCGGTGTCGATCTCCATCGAGCATGGCTTGCGGTTGATTTCGACCACCGTGCTGACTTTGTCCTCGATCGCCGTGCTGGCCTGGTCTATGTGTATGCTGCGGCCATCTCGCGGTTCAAATTCGCGCCGCTTCTTCGCGCCTCCTTCTCTCATTGGATGCTACTGGCGCGTCGATTCTGGTTGGCTGCGGCGCTCACGTGGTTGGTGTTTTCTGGGCAGAATAGCTCTACAGACTCGCGCCAAGTGCCCTTTTTTCTCGCAATGCCTACAAATAGCCTCTCTGTATTTGCAGGACAGTCTATCATGGTACCCGCCACAGCTGGGGCAGTTTCGCCGGGGGCTGCCTGCGTCTTTTCTCTGGTGCTCTGTTCGGAAGACGTCCTCATCTGACTCGGACTCCGAGCTGGATCCGGCGTCTTCCCTGTGCACTGGTGCAGACTTGGGACTGTCTTTGCTGGTCAGCGGACGCTGCAGCGTTTCTGCGGCTTTTGTGGAAGCTTCATGAGCCCTGGCCTTGTCTAGGGCTCCAGCAAGTGTTAAATCAGGTTTGGCGAGCAGGCGCCATTGTAGCCTAATGTCCCGAACACCACAGATTAGTTGCTCAAGCAACGCATTGTCCAAGTCCCTATAGTCGCAATGAGTTGCAGCTTTACGCAGGCTCGCCATGTAAGCGCTGACCGGTTCTCCCTCTCGCTGTACGCGCTGTCTGAGTTGGTATCGTTGCACGAACTTGGAGGGCACGGGAGCGTAGTGAGCCCGGAGGGTTGCCATCAGGGTGTCCCAGGAGACGGTCTGGACTGGCGTTGGCTCACAAAGTGACTCTGCCATCTTGAACACGTCCGGTCCGCAGTGGCTTAGGAAGAGGGCTCTCTTCCGATTAGCGGAGAGTCCCTGCATGTCGCTGGCTTCAAGCGAGCACTCAAACCTCGTTAGGTACGAGACCCATTTTTTGCGGGTCACATCAAAAGGCTTGGGCGGAACGTAGGCAGACATGTTCGGTATGCCTCCTGTAGTTCGCCTCATCACCTAGCTGAAGCTCGTGGTCTCACTGGTTCGCTTCTTGTGGCCTCTATCCCACCTTCGTCGCCAATGAAGTGGTTCGGGAATAACGAGAGGCACAACCAAGCAAGTGACAACAGCTCTTTAACATACAGTGAGACTTCAGCAAAAACTCAGAGGCTGCAGCCCTCCTTATATACAATCCTGGAGGGACTGTCAGCCAATCAGAAACTTAGGCAGGTTTGAAACTCCCGCTGAAATGTATCAATACATAACAGTTCCTGCACAAGAGCAGGTGGCAAGGTGGCTTTTTCACAAGCACAATTGGTGTGCTTAGTTGAACCCATTCTTGAATCAGGAGGCCCTCTGACAATCACATGCCCCTCACATCTTGCAAAGGGACTATGTATTGTGATGCATTCTCCATGAAGCTGCCTGTCAGGCTCAAGCCCAGAATCAAGACAAAGAGATCCATTTGAGTCCCACCCTTTTTTGCTTACACTTAATAGAAAGTCTTGCCAAACTAACTTTCTAAATTACTAGATAGTTCCTGCAGTGTGGTTACCCTGACTCTCTTTACATCTCCCACATTCAGACAGGGACTACACAGTCTTTGGATCTAGGTCTCATTTTGGGAAAATTCTGAGTTGGCAAAATCTTTCCCCTTTGTTGCTGCAGATGCACATTTTATCACACTGCCTTGAGAATCACTTGGAAGCTACAACTGCTCCAGAAAGCAGGTGCATAGACAATAATGAGCATGACACTGTGAGGCCACAGAACACTCCTGTTCCATGCATTGCACTGATTGCCAATTGGCTTCCAGGTGTAATTCAAAGTGCTGGTTACCACCTATAAAGCCCTCCACGGCATAGGATCTAATTATTTAAGGCACCATTTATCCCCAAGAATTACTTATCCAGTAAGATTTGGCAGGTTGTGTGTGTGTGCTTTGGCTCTCCTCAGTTACCAAATGATGCCTATTAGGAAATGCACATTCTTTCTCTGTCACAGCACCTGCCCCTTGGAATAGCATTGCCCAGAGATCGATATGGCTCCCACCTTGGTGAAGTTTCAAAAGGCGATGACTAATCTCCCAAACCTCGGACAACTGATAGCTGAGCCCTTTTGAGACTTCTATACCAATTCATTCCCCCCCCCCATAATATTTATATTGTTGTTGTTATTAATTAATGCATATTTATTTTCTGTTTTTGTTTTTTTCCAATTTTGTATTAGACAAAGCAACCAGAGCTGGTTGGAGCAAATTGTTCTTTAAATCTATGAAATTATAATCAATAAACAAATACATAAAGACAATGGTTTGGTCCATACATAGTTGTAAACTGTCATTTGGTTTAAATATAGTTTGTTAAGCAAAGTTCCAAGTTCTGATTTCAAGTTTAGAAGCAGGAGAAGAAAAGCAGAATGATGCAATGGACAAAAAAGTATTAGAGCAATGAAGAATCAGATTCACATCTCAGTGAAAAGCTTTTCCAAATGATCATTCTGCAAATAAACTCTAAAATTCCCAGCCAATAAGTGTTTCTGATTAGAAATATGGAAATTATACTCCTATCATACATGGAGGATAATAGGTTGGGGAAACTGACTGTAAAGTCTTGTACAAAGCAAGCTTTTTATATTACGTACACTTGTTAGAGTCTATCAGAAGGCCACAGATAAACTGATAAGTCTTCACTGTCTGGAATTCTAAAATTAGCAGGATTAAGTGGAAAAGTGTAAGGAATATGAGTAAGGGAGCAAGTAGACTTGATGCTTCTCTTTGCAAAGAGCCTCCCAGCACAGTTGTGGTCTGCATGTTTGGCATTCCAGTGCAATAAGCAAGTGCTCTTCAACAACAACAACAACAACAAAAAGCGAAGTACAGTAATGCAAAGGATTTCTGCAGATTTGCTGGAAGCTATTGACAGCTAAAGCAGACAGAGCTGAGCTGGATGGACACATATTAAATCTGCACACCATTAGGATTCATGGTTTGTTTTAACAAGGGTTTGTTATACAAGTCGTAGCAATTTAGTTCTGACGTACCATAAATCCATATGCTGTGGTTTACAAATCATAATCGCTGAGCTTTCACATTATGCTAAATCAAAATCCAATAAACCACATTATATCTTAAGACATGCAGAAACCGCTAGAAACATTGTGGATGCAGTATGTCTCTGTAGTGCATGGATCAATTGTGCTGGCTGCGAGTTTGTTTTTCATGACTCAAACCAGTTGTGAACTGTCTGTTCTTTCTACCCTCCTCTGACAGCTCCATTCTGCTCTTAGAAAGCATTTCTTAAATAGAGCACAATTCCCAAAGAACAAGGAATGAGTCTTTATGAGAAAAAGTATATATGAAAAGATAATGCATGAGTGGAAGCACCAGTATCTTTGTCTGCTAAAATAACTTGATTAAATGCAGATTTTTATCAGAGTAATGCAGGACCTTGTACTTAAACATTTATTATTCTTTTCCTTCACTGATGTGTGTATAATGGGCCTTCTTTTTTTCTCCCAGAAAGGTTACTCTATTCACAGTGAGCTACTGTATGTAGTTGAATACCCTTAATTAGGCAATATGTCTTTTTAACACCCACTATTACCTTTTCCACACTGAGTGGGAATTGCCCATCACAGGAATGTATGAATAACAATCTAAGTTAACTTTTTTTAAAAAGACAGTAAATGTACAAATATACGTGAGACTTTCTCTTGCAACTGTTCCAGATTTCCCTTTTCTTTTATTTCTTCCTCCATTATTACTATGAGATATACCTCTCAGACTGAGAATCTATCATTTTGTCTTTAAAACAAAGCTAAACAAAACAAACATAACACTAAATCAAAGGCCCTTTATGGGTAGGGCATTTACCAATTATTATTTGATTATATGATATCTAGTTGTTGGATTGGGGAGTACAGAATTTTTAATTAGATAGCTATTTACAAATCAATATACCACCTCAGTCTCTCACTTAAGGCTGTTTACAGTACAGTAAGAAATACAATAAAATAGTTATGCACAAAATAAAAGAAAAAAGAAACTATAAACACATGACAACTGAAATGTACAATCACTCATCAAATCAATAATCCCATAAACATCCCTGGACAACATATAACCCAGCCTAGTCTAGAGCATCCCAATGACTCAGCAGAAGACCAAAGCCTCCTATGCAACAAAAGGATAAAGGACGTTCTAAACATAAAGAAAGGAAGCTGTAGTAGAGAAACTTCCACTTCTCTTTTATCGCAGTGAAGCACCATTAATATCCAGGAAATATTACTGGTAATACCAGGATCCAGGCAGCTCACTAGCCAACCCTTTATTTGCAGGACTGTCTGCCCGCAATGGTATCAGACAGAATATTCAAGCTTTCAAAACAAGAGAGATACTAGGGACATACAAAGTGTCTAGCTTGCTTTGAGGAGGTGTGCTTTGGATCTTTGCAGTAGCTAAAACTCCAACAAATAACAAATAGGAAAATAAGTATCCATCATAGTCAGATGATGATGATGATTATATTGGCTCAACTTAAGGAAGTTTTGTAATGATTCCTCACTTCTCACAAGGAAAGTATCTCAACATTTCAGAACCACAACCGATACATAATATGAAACTTAATATAAACAATGATCTCTGTTATTAGAGTGAATAAGTCTATCTATATATATATGCCTGTTATTAGAGTGGGTCAATCTGTCTGTCTATCTGAAATTCATTGGTATTATTAATTTATAAAAAATATAATTGGGTATAAACTACAGCTTTTGACTAGAATGAACACATAAACAAATTATGTTGTCTAAGTCTACTAGTTTGCAGCCTGAAGAATTTGCATGTTCATTTTGAAACAGGAAATCTAATCAGTTTTGCCTAAAACTATTATCTGTGATGTATTAAGGGTTTCAGGACAATAGCAGACAAGCTTTAAAACAGTTATTCCAAATTTATCTCACACCATAAAACCTACATCTACAGCCAGATTCTTTTTATGGTAAAGTGTAATCATAAAAGCCTATGTACTCTACAATACATTTTTCATTTCAGTATAAAATACTAGTGAGAGGAAAAACAACAACGTAAAACTAATCACAGGATATGCGATCAAGAAACAGATCATTTCGTGTCAGCACTAGGAAAAGTGCTATGTTTTTTTCTAATGATCATTATTATACCATAAATGGTATAAATGATATAAATGATTCTTTATTTATAAAGGATATGATGGAGCATGTAGTGCTTTACCAAATGAACAAAGCTAGCGAGATATGTAGGGTGGCCTACAGAGAATCCAACATATGATATTTCTCTTTTTGCATAAGTATGGCTTCTCTCCAATGAAACTTCCTATAAAGATCTGAAGAGAGCTATATACTAGTCATATCTGTGAGAAATCAGTTATCCTGTCAGCTCAAGTTCGGGCTTGTCATTTTTGAGATCCCTTTCTCTCTCCCACCACAGAATATGGACAATGAATGTATGAAAAATTCTTACTTAAATTGGGAATAAATGTCTTTGTAGAACAACTCAACCAAGATCTCTTTAGCATTGTTTTCATTTGCAGGTGCTTCTTGTTTCGTGACCGACTCATTTAGCAACTGTTCACAATTATAATAGTGATGAAAAGGTAACTTTGAATCAATCCTCGCATTTTTTTTAACCTTTGCACATCTGTAAAGCAAAGGAAAGCTGAGTTAAGATTATAAGCACAGTCATGGTTTCACTTACTGACTTCTTCTTGCTAAACAAGGACTATCTATATATGTATTTTTTCCCCTGATAATTTTTATAAGACTAAAACATGGCCAAACCAAGAGTCTCAATACAGGTAAGAGTGAGGCTTGAAAAGTACATTTGGAAAAACCGAAGCCTGGAGAATAATTCATTCAATGTAAGAAAGGTTTTAGTGATACTGATAGTTTTATTAAATGTCCTTAGAGTGCCTGAAAATCAGTACCAGATGATGCAAATATCCAGAAATCCAATATTAAATAATGGCTGGGTTCATACAGCCCGCTAATTCCTAAATGAAGTTTAATAAGCCACTGTTGCTACCCTTATAGCTTGTTCTGCCTAAATAAACTAAGAATTTAGCATGGTCTAGTACACACAGTTTTAATACAATGCCTGGGTTTCTACAAATGCTGAACCACATAATTGCCAACCCATTTTAGTTTAGGCTAGTGCTGTGAAAACAGAGACTGTTTTATAAACTCAAAATATAGCTTAATCCTCCATCCCTTTTATTGCAAAGTTCCATAAGCATAGATGCAAAATATTTCAAATGTTAGGGGAGGGAGTGTGTGCTGCAAAGGGTTCCTTTAAGATTCTTGTAATTAGATCTTTCTAGTTGCTGATAAAGTGTTGCACCAAAGATGTTCTGGAATTTACTTGTGCTGCTAAACAAGCACCTTCACAGGACTGAGCCTTAATGTTAGTGATTTGCCCTGAGCATGGCAATAAATTCTCCATAACAATGCAAACACAAGCTCATGAACATAGTGGTGGAAGACTCAAGGACACCACAGAAGTGCTGCTTTTATTGCTGATGTGAAATATGTTCTTTTTTTAAAAAAAAATTGATCAGCTACTGAAGGAATCTAGGAATTTAGCTTAGACGCTTGGCAACTCTAGAGTTTTAAACTTTACCTTTCATGCTCTCATTTTTATATAGAAAGCTTTTTCAGCCTTACAAATTGAGGAGACTGCCATATTTAGATAACGGTATTGTATGATCTCAGATTCTTTGATTGTGGCTCTACAGTCTTTAGCTCTCACATTTCAGGTTGTAAACAAGTTGGAATCTGAAATAATGTTTTACCCTAAATAGAACTGCTCAAATGAAACTCTTTTTATTGTCTCTTTATTCTTGGTGTGCCATATAGCAATAGCACTTAGACTTATATACCATTTCATAGTGCTTTACAGCACTATCTAAGTGGTTTACAGTCAGCATATTGCCCCCAACAATCTTGGGGCTCATTTTACCTACTTCAAAAGGATGGAAAGCTATGTCAACCTTGAACTAGTCAGAATCAAAACTCCTGGCAGTGGGCAAAATTATCCTGCACTACTGCATTTTAACCACTATGCCACCACATCCTAAATGTGCATTGATACTGACCAAACAAAGGACTTTCTATGGCTTTAGAGCAGGGGTTTTCAAACTTTCCAAGCTAAGGAATCTGATAATAAAAATTATATATGGAAACCCTGATCAAGAGAACAATCTCTAGAGATAGAAGGTTGAGTATGTTCAAATAAACATTTTTTTTTCCTTTTTGCTTAGTTTCTCATGGAACTCCATCAATGTTTCCCAAGTATTTGATACAAAACAGTTTGATAAACCTGTTCTACATATCATCCCACCCACTCACACACACCGCAAATAAAGTATTCTATCTTTCCAACAATGGCACAAATGATGCTAGTGTCAGGGTTCCAACCAATTCCCTAATTAAAATATGAATCTCAAACCGAGATTCAAAAGAAATCCAGTTATTTATTAGGAGCATCATGTCGGTACATACCAAGTGAAGCCATCTCTGACCTCACTTAATTTGCACCTTGGCTCTGGCCCTGTTTCCCCCTCCCTCCAAGGTGTGTCATCAGTCACATTCTCCAACAAAGCAATTTCGCTGGTTGTAGAAGTCACTCCCTCCAGCCACTGTGGATCTCCGTGGAGATTGTCTTGACATTTGTTTTGACTGAGGTGCAAACTCCTCAGTACAGCTGGGAGGCTCGATTCCCCATCCCCCTGCCTATGGCAACTTGCGAGCAGGTTGGGAAGGCTTTGCAAGTTGACAGCTAGTCATTTCCCCCACTCCTTTCCCTTTCTCTGTCTAGATTGTATAAAGTGCTATCCAGATCAATCATAGAAGTAGTCTGCTGGCCAGAAATACACATTTGTATATACAAATGGTGCAGTTTTATGCAGAACAACTTGGGGAGCTTCAGCCCCAACTCTTCGATGTGCAGCCCTCGGGCTTTGCTACTCTGCAGCGGAATACTGCACACCTGTATGGATAAACAGCTCACATACAGGACTTATTGATGTTCAACTCAACCATACGATGAGACTAATTACTGGGTGCATAAAATCTACACCTAGTTACTGGTTGCCAGTTCTTAGTCACATACTTCCCCCGCACATACGACAACAAGAAGCTCTCATTCGGGAGTATAATAAGATCCTGTTAAAATTCCTCTCTATCCATTCATGGCTACATTCCTGATCTCTTAAGATGCTGATTAAGTGAAGAAACCTACCACTCTTCACAGTGCTTAAGCTGCTGGATAATCATCAGAACACCACACAAAAGTGGATGGAAGCGTGGAGTAGCTATTCCCCCCAAGATATTTCTGAGCATATTAATCCTAATAGTATACCTCCAGGATTTAATCTACCCAGACACATATGGGTGACATACAATAGAATTAGAATGACTCATGCGTGTGTGCCGACTCCTTGTATAAATGGGGAAAGACACCTTCAGCACAATGCGATTGTGGGGGGCCCCAACAGACTATCCAACATATAGCGAGGGAATGCTCTAACAGAAAGTATCCAGGAGATTTTAGGGACTTCCTCTGCATAACAACGACAGCTAGTGACTGGATCTCTGAAATGTTATTTCTGTTTTCCTCTTAGGTTTTCTTACTGCTCTTTTTCTAATTGTTTTAACCTGTAAAAATGAAGTTTTTAATATTGTGTGTGACTAGCCATATGCTAAATAAATAAATAAATAAATTGGAAGTTATATGTCGGTGTACAAATGCTTAACAATTGCTGACATCAGGGTTAACATTAGCAGGACATATGGTATAGAAACTGCTTTATTTGAGTTTGCAAATCTATATTTCATGTGGATGACTGCTACACCTAGGGCATAAAAGAATGCTTCCTCTCTTGATTTGATCCTATGCAGATATTGAATCTGGCAAAGGTCACCGTGAAACTGCTTTTCCCATTGCACATATCAGTCTTGAAATTTCTGAGCTATATTCCAAGGCTCGACCTATGCTGTCAAATATAATATCATGTTGACTATTGACATCTTGCAAAATTTTAAAGATGTCTAGAGAACCCTGTAGCTTTGCTTTAGTTTGTGGTGGAAATGTAATTGATAGTTTTCAAAATTTTGCCAGCAGTGCAGTCAAAATGAAAAACTGGGAATCCATTGGGATTTCAGAACTCAAGCTTCTGTTAACTTGATTGGGTTTTTTTCCCAGGAGAATCATATCAGTCAGCACCTTGTGGGTATCACTGAAGCAGAAACAAATGGGCATAGATTTCACAACACAAGGGCCCTCTTGTTGTACAAAGTGCCTTCAACATAATTTTGGACTTATAAGTCATATATAGAGTGACTCTCATCTGATACTGTGTACAAAGTAACCATAAAGACATTCTACAACTCTTAACAAAAATTTCATTACTGGAAAAAACTGACATTGCATCATTCAGAATTAAACTGAGGGTGTGGACAGCGTATTAGACATATATACCTTTTTCTTGTACAATTGCATATAGTTGTAGATTCCATAATTATGGTCTTGGCCTTACACTTTTGACTGAAAATAGTTTTCAAAAGTTTTTCAGATGTTATATATCAAACCAGCTACCAACTTATATGTACAAAAAGCCCAAAAAGGACTCTAGTAGCATTAAGGTAAAAGATTAGGGTTAAGTTAGAGTTTCCCCTGTCCAGTTGTGTCGGACTCTAGGGGATGGTGCTTAACTTCATTTCTTAGCCAAGGGTGCTAGTGTTGTCTGAAGACATTTCCATGGTGATGTGGCCAACATGTTTATAAGCTAAGGTGCACAGAATGCTGTTACCTTCATACCAAAAGTGGTACCTATTTATCTACTTTCATCTGCATGCTGCTAGGTGGACAGGAGCTGGGACAAATAATAGGAGCTCATCGTATCTCACAGCACTTAGTTCTCAAACCCAGGTGTTCAGCTTTTCAACTGACAAGCTCAACATTTTAACTGAGCCATTGCACCCCTTCCATAATAACATTACATAATAGCATTACCCTCAGGCATACACTCATATTGCTGTCTGTACATTCATATCAAACCATCCAACTAAGCTGTGCTCCCTTAACAGCAATTACATATGTCAAATTACATTTTTTTCATTCATTTTTCTTTCAAGAAACATTAGAATAAAAGCTAGAAGCTTAATATATTAGTAGCTTGCCAAACATTTTTAAATAAGTGCATTGCTGTTATATAAAGTTAACCTAAAAGGGTGTTAATTACTACTCGCTGGCATTCTCTTTCTTGGGCTGACAAGAAGTAGTCTCTTTCTTGTTCTTCCTTAGCTTCCTACCAAAGCCTTTTCCTCATTGTTCCTTTTCTTTATTCAGGTGATCCTCTTCACCTAGTTCTTCACCTAGTTGGAACCACCAGAACCTCTTGGAACCAACATACCTGTATCACTGCCTAGAATCCAGTTTGGTTCAGCAAACAAGGAATGAGCCCCCTTCCATTCTTCTTCCCAGAAATCTCCAATTCTTTCCTCACAATTGCCAACAAAGCAACAGACTCTCTTTTCCTATTAAAAAAAATATTCTCTCTGAGAATGTTGGCTATCTCATCTATTGTCAACTTCTTTATCAGCTACAAAGAACTGACTATATCTTTGCAAACTCATGTGTCATATCATATTCAGGTAGTCTGTTCCATTCTTCATATTCAACACCTTACTGTATATAGCCGTATTTTACAAGGTTATAAATAAGATAAAATGTCTACCAGATCCATCTGAGCACTTGCTGGGACCTCTAAAGGCCAGGTTAAAAACAGCCAAAATAAGTGGGACATTACTATCTTTGGACATTCCCATCTATATTCTATGTCTGTATATTTTGGTAGCACCAGAGCTCTGGAATCATGCAGCTCCAGAAATGGGCATTTGAGGTTTCATGAGTCACAAAACCAAGCAGTTCTACCGGTCACTCAGCCATTTCCTTGGTCCCTGGTTACAAAAAAGCAAAGTGCTCAGCAATAGATTTGGTCCAAACTTCCAAGCTCAGATAGCACTAAGGGCTCCAAAATTCAACCCTGGGCCTCACATATTCTTTTCTATTGATGGTTTAGTCCAAAGTTTAAGAACAGAAACAGTCTCATTTGACTTGTATACAAGCTCTGCTTACACATGAAATCCTTAGTGCTTGCACACACAAAAATTGTTAAGAGACAAAAAGCAGATTTTACCTGCTCTCCTTTGAATTGGATCAGTGGGGTACATTTAAAATAATGAAACAGTTTAAATCAATATTCAGCATTGAGAGTTGCTAAAATGGCCTCCATGTGAAATATCTGAGAATCCAGGGAGGCCTGAGAATTGCTGTTGGCAGCTATCCTGACCTCTTCAACAATTGAATGCACTTTTAGTTAACAGTAGTCTGGATGTGTTTTTATGTCCATTTGGTCTGTAGAAAAATATTCTACTACAAACATTCTGTGAATATTCTGCTTTATTGTGTTCCTAATCACTAATTTGTGATTTCAAAAAAATGAGCTGATCCTGGGCAGCTTTTTCTCTTCTCTTTCTCTCTTACTTTCTCTTCCTGCTGCTTTATCAGCTTTTGATTCAATGCTTTTGTACAAATTTTGGCTTCTTAGATTGCTAGTTTGAGTTATTGTTTTAAAAATTGTCTTGATTGAATCTCCCTGGTTTTGATTTCTTTCAAAACCATTAGGAATAGCATCCGTTAGGAACAGCGGGATTATTCAATTCCCTAAAGCTTGGGAGAGGTTAAAATAGATGAGTGTCATGTAAAGCACAGAAAGGGAATAAGAAATCATAAGCTAAATAAAGACATGAGAAAAGGAAAGGAAATACAGTACAACTAATTTGCCGCAATATAAAAAAACCCTCTCTCTCCATCCCTTTCTCTCATACCAACCATCTTGCTTCCACAAAATTTGAACTCTTTTTCATACATTGCCTTTTATTCTTTAAACTTCACACAGGTGTCCTTTCTAGCATCTCATCAACTTAACATAACTATGATTTGCTATTTCTTCCGCCCTCTCATTCTTCTTTGCAAGTCGATCCTTGGTCATTCATTTCTAAACACCAAATCACAATATATTCCTTTTGTATTTACTGCTTAACTTTTCTTGTTAAGTCTAGGCTTTCTAGCTGATGTCAATTTATCACACATACTCACAGCATGTTAATCCATTTCAATAAACAGTATAGGGTTTGAGAAAATATGTAATAAATATAAATAATTTAAACTGAGCACAATCAATCAAACAAACATTTAATTAAACAAAGGTAGTTTTGAATTAGAATATTTGAGATTTTCTTGACAGGGTTATGGGGGAGTGGAAAAATCCCCCCCACTTTTTTTTTTCTTTTCTATACTTCCCTTCATCCTGCAGAGATTCAATTGCATATATTGGGAACTGAGGGATGGTAGAAATGAAAGACAGCTATAGGTCTCCAAAAATTAGACTTGCAAGATCTGTTCAGCAATTTTTTTTTTCAAGAAACAAACATAAAGGTAGACCAGGTAGTGATCTAGGCAGAGGTGGATTTCAGCAGGTTCTGACCAGTTCTGGAGAACTGGTAACGGAAATTTTGAGTAGTTCGGAGAACTGGTAATTACCACCTCTGACTGGCCCTGCCCCCATCTATTCTCTGACTCCCGAGTCCCAGCTGATTGGGAGGAAATGGGGATTTTGCAGTAACCTTCCCCTTGAGTGGAGTGGGAATGGAGATTTTACAGTATCCTTCCCCTGCCATTCCCACCAAGCCATGCCCACCAAGCCATACCCACAGAACCAGTAGTAAAAAAAATTGAATCCCACCACTGGATCTAGGCCAACAGAAATGAAGAGGAATGTAAGGATTGACTGCTTTGAGCATAACAAAATTCTAACTGAAATTAAATTTAGGATGTTATTCGAGTGCTGTCTTCTTTTATCTACAAATGTTTTTACTTTCTCCACTCAGGAATATCAGAAGATGCTTCTACCACTCATCTATCTATTACAGTAATATTGACACTGACTAGCAACTGACCTCCAAGATTTCTGAGAATTTCTTTTAGCTCTTCATGGATTGTCTAGAATTAAAACAGAGATCTTCCAGATACAAAACACATGCTGACCCTTGCAGGAAGTTTTTGTAGAAACAACAAAAGTTTTCAGTCTGAAGTATAGGACACTGGTCATCAAAGGAACTTTTTAGAGTGCAATAATTTTGTGACCCCAACTATTTCCCAAGATTTTTTCTTTATATGGGAGATCAATAGATTTATAAATTCTTTTTCTTCCCAAGTTTTTCATTTTTTATTTATTTTTTTACAAACATATCAATGCATGAACAGTATGGCACCTGAGTGTCTTACATTTTAGTACAAATAAAATAATATTTATAATATTTACTACATTTGATAAGCTTATATAATTCTGGTAATAATATACATATTTATGTTAAGTTATAATCTTTCATTATTTAATTATTCAATATTTCAATATGTTATTTTTATGCCAATCACCATATTCTGAGTATCATTCCTTTTACTATAAATAAAATATTATTAATCATATTTATTACATTTAGAAAGCCTATATGGTTCTAATAATAATACACATCTTTATGTTAAGTTATAATCTTCCATCATTTAATTATTCAATATTTCAATATTATTTTTATGCCAAATACCCTATTATTCAAGTATACTTGATAATACCATCATTCAAAATCTGATTTCCCCTCTTGTTATTACTTCACCTTATTATATAAAAATATGTATTCTATTAAACCCTCTCTCTCTAGTTTGCTTCCTATTCTAATTTTTAATTATGCCACTATTATATTTAAAAATATTCCCTTTCTATCCATCACCTCTTGCCCGCTTTAAAGCTTTAACTGTTCTTTTCTTATGCCTTCCATATTCCTCTCTTGGATCTTTGTCTCTATCTTGACCAATCATTTTAAACATTTCTCCCATCTCTGCCCTATTCCATTGTCTAATTTTCAAAATGTCTACTCTTGCCACTATCTCTTGTCCAAAAAAATCTTCCTGCAACTCCAGGAATTAAGTTAAGAATTACAATACCCCTCGGCTTATTTCATCAGTCATTGTTGTTTTTTCAGTTATCTCCTTCTTGTCATCTCGTTTTATTTGTTGGTTTTTCTGTTCTATTTTTTCATCTTCTCTTTCAATTGGCTCCTCTTCCTGGGCATTTTGGTCACTCCTTGTCCTTTGTATCATGTTTTCCAGGTCTCCATCTATGCTCTGCATTTTATTCATAATCTCCTTGTAGCTTCTTGTTAAATTATTCTTAATGTTTTGAAATAATGATTCTGTTTCTCCCCAAATTCCACTCCTTTCTTGCTGATTAAGCATCTAGTTTAGTTTTATTTTGTCCCTCTTTTGTCCAATAATCCAAAAATCATACATTCAAACCTAAAGTCACTTCCTAAAAATTTCAATATTCATGAATCTTTATATTCCAAAGATGATTGACCTGTTCTTCTGGATAGTCCCAAGAATTTTTCCAGAACCTTCATAGGTCCCTCTATAAATTCAGTATTGTGTTGTAGCATTCAGGGGTCACTTTAATAATAGTTTCTTTCTTATTCTCACATTTAAATCTCCAATAGCCAGGTACTTCAAGATTTTGGACTGTATTATGCCTTCCTTTTGTCAGCAGGTGGCACTCTTAGGTCAAATTTCAATATTAATCAGTTTAATCTAATTTTAATGGTAACAATCCAAAATATAATGATATTAGTTTTTTAAATAAATAGTTCCAGCATTTTAAAATACCTATCCAAAACACGCCTGTCCAATTTAAAGATCCAATTTTCTGTATTTTTAAAGGTTTTTGCCTTTCTCCCTTTGATTCTTTTTCATTCAATTTTGAAATTATTCTCAAATAATTGCTGTAAAATTGCTGCTTTTAACAATAGCAGTGAACCTCTCTTTTCCTGGATATTCTTTTGGGGTTGAGTTTTAAATAAAAAGGATTCTTCTCACCCAGTTCCAGACACTGTTCACCAACTCTGCTCCAGTACAGTTCTTAGATGTTTCTTGGCTGTCCCAGCTTCGAGGCAGCCATCTTTAGGCTGCCTCTTCTCCTTGCCGTGACATAGAGAGAAAAAAGGCTGGGATTCAGCAGGAGAGTTGCAATCTCTCCTGCGACCTCTCAGGACATCCCTTCTTTACTTTGCCGCCCCTACAGGGTGGCTTTGGCACCTCTCGGAGCCCACAAACAGGGAGAACTCAGCACAGGGAACGCGGAGATCCTTTCCCTGCATCTGATATTGCCACGATGTCAGCCGGAAGTCTGTAGATTTATAAATTCTGTAGCAACTACTTTGACATACTGACTATGGCCAAAAGAAACAAGGCTATGGTTTCATGTACAAGGTCTCCGTTCATCTCAGGCTTCTGAAGTAAAGAAGCAGGAATACTAAATGAAGCCTAAGACATTTTGCTATCAAAACAATAGTACTTCATGATTCTACAGAGGAGGAGGAGGAGGAGGGAGAAGAAGGATATAAGGGTGTTATCCATGTACACATAAATGGCACTTGAGTATTGAGCTCAAAATTCTTCATAGCACATACAGTACACTACTTAACAATAGCTGCAAGTCAATGGAGAAAGACCTGTATGTACCATCCTGGTACTCTGATTAAATGGATCATACTGATATAATAATAGAAGACTCTTGCTTGTAGAATTTGCACACATACAGCTTTGGGCATTTTATTTCATTAAAACAGAAATAATCAGTTAAGTATGGGGCATGACGTCTTCCCTGGTATGTGTGTTCAGTTGACCTAAATCCCAGAGGAAGGGGGAATATAGCACTTTGTGTTCAGTGTAACTCATAGTTAATTTCATAAAAGGACATATTCTTGCCACCTCTGTAGTTAGGATCCAAAGGTGTCAGACAAAGCTTCAAAGCTATGTGATATTTTGGGAGGTTATTTTCTCACACTTTGGGAATTAATTTGGACCCAAGAGACTATCAGGCTCTCAATGCAGTAGCATTTAGAAAAGGGAGAGCAACTCTCAATCACATTAAAATTGGCCAAAGTACAGTCAGTTACCTTGTGAGTTTTTATCTGCTTTGGATAATGTCAGTCTGATCAACTGCTGTGTGCATTCTGTCATCTTTGCTGCTGGGAGAAAACTTTGGAGAAGTTTGAAATGTAAGGAAGAAAAGAAAAGAAGGAAACCTGCAAATCATGACTGCAAAATTTTGATTTGGGTGAGGATTTGTCATACAGAAGCTTTAGGGAGCGTGTTTAACAATGTGGCAATGAAAGCCAGAAGTTTGGAGCTCTCACTACTGAGATATTTAATCTATTGTGTAATGGTGTTAGGTAGAAGTGTCAAAATTCAATGGTTTTTTTAAATTTGGGGACAAAATACCCCCCATGGATTGGCTTTTACTTCTTAAGGCCAAACGCAATGGAGAATTAAGTTTATTGATGAAATTACAACATATTTTCTTCTTTTTTAAAAAAAAGAAAGAAAAGAAAAAAGGCCAGGCCACAATTTCTAGTTACTTTTAGCTACAGAAAAGATAGTTATAATACAGAATGACACACTAGTGTCCATCAGAGGAAAGCAAGAGAGAAATATTATAAATAAATAAAGTGATTAAATCTATCCTGAAATAGTGTTTTCTGAAGCCACTTTTAAGACTGAGGTAAAGGGAGATATTTTATTATTTTGTTTCATTTTAGAATTATTTTGCCTTTCTTCCAGGAACTCACAGTAGCACCACAAAAGGTCCCTGTGAAATAGGTTAGACTTTTGAGGAAGTGACTGGCTCAAAATCACTTCAATTTTCATGTGGTCACTTTGGTTCCAGTCCAACATGCTAACCATGATATAATTTTTTTTCCTGAAATACTGTGCTATACTAACTTGGTAAATTTATCCAGAAATTGGCATAGGTACTCCACATACCAACAGAGAGCCATTTCTTTACTCACTATATTGCCTTCTATTTCAGGTTATGGAATTGTACAGTACTATGTGCCAAATTGCTTAAGATTGGGTTATGTCATGTCCCATTCCAAAGTAGTGCTTTTAATTAACTTCCTGAATGTTCATGCTAATGAAAATTGACTTGAAAAGAAATATATTCTAAGCACAAGACAGTACCTTGAGTCCAATCTCAGCTCCAGTATTGACCATATCCATTTATTTAGTTGTTTCCAAGTTAAGAAATTTACTCCTATTAAATGCATTAACAAGCATTTAGGTAACCTATAAATATATTTTTATTTGGTCAAGATTTTAAACTGTTAATTGGTTTTACGATTTATTTATTTATTTGTTTCCATTTCTATACCGCCCTTCTCCAAATAGGACTCAGGGCGGTGAACAGCCAAAGTAAAAAACAGAACATACAGAAAATTTAAAAACAGTTTAAAATAATAAAATATTTTGGCCGTAAATTAAAACAACCCAATTTAAAATCAATTTAAAATTTAACTCAAGCCAGCCCAGCTAGTTGAAATAAATAGGTTGTCAGGGCCCAATGAAAAATCCGGAGGTCTGTATTGTACGTATCTCTGGGGGGAGGTTGTTCCAGAGGGTGGGCGCCGCCACAGAGAAGGCTCTCCCCCTGGGGGTCGCCAGCCGACATTGTCTGGTGGACGGCACCCTGAGGAGGCCCACTCTGTGCGAGCGTACTGGCCAGTGGGAGGCTATTGGTGGCAGAAGGCGGTCTCATAAGTACCCTGGCCCTAAGCCATGGAGCGCTTTAAAGGTGGTCACCAACACCTTGAAGTGCACCCGGAAGACCACCGGGAGCCAGTGCAGCTCGCGCAGGAGAGGTGTCCCATGGGAGCGCCTCGTCACCCCCATAATCCCCCGCACGGCCACATTCTGGACCAGCTGGAGCCTCCGGATGCACCCCAGGGGGAGCCCCATGTAGAGAGCATTGCAGTAGTCCAGGCGGGAAGTGACGAGTGCCTGAGTGACTGTGTGTAGGGAGTCCCGATCTAGAAAGGGGCGCAACTGGTGGATCAGGCGAACCTGATAAAAAGCCCCCCTGGCCATGGCCATCAAATGATCTTCTAAAGACAGCCGTGCATCCAGGAGGACGCCCAAGTTACAAGCCCTCTCCGTGGGGGTGAGTGATTCGCCCCCAATAGCCAGCGATGGCGTCAGCTAGCTATATCGGGACGCTGGAAGCCACAACCACTCGGTCTTGGAGGGGTTGAGTCGGAGCCTGTTTTTCCCCATCCAGGCCTGCACAGCCCCCAGGCACTGCGACATCACTTCAAGGGCATCGTTGGGGTGGCCTGGGGTGGAGATGTACAGCTGGGTGTCATCAGCGTACTGATGGAACTCCACCCCGAAGCCACGGATGATCTCACCCAGCGGCTTTACATAAATGTTGAACAGAAGGGGCGAGAGGACCGACCCTTGTGGCACCCCACAAGCAAGGTGCCTCGGGATCGACCGCTGCCCCCCTGTCAACACAGATTGCGACCGGTCAGAGAGGTAGGAGGAGAACCACCGCAGAACGGTGCCCCCAACCCCCAACCCCACCAACCGGTGCAACATGATACCATGGTCGATGGTATCAAAAGCTGCTGAGAGGTCTAACAGGACCAGGATAGAGGAGCAACCCCTATCCCGAGCTGTCCAGAGATCATCCACCAACGCGACCAATGCCGTTTCCGTGCTGTGCCCAGGCCGGAAGCCGGAAGCCGGACTGGAGCGGGTCTAGATAGACAGCTTCATCCAGGTACCAGGGAAGCTGTTGTGCTACCACACTCTCAACAACCTTCACAACGAAGCGAAGGTTGGAGACTGGACGATAGTTAGCCAAAACAGCCGGCTCCAGAGAGGGCTTCTTGAGGAGGGGCCTCACAACCGCTTCTTTCAAAGCAGCCGGCAGGACCCCCTCACTCAAAGAAGCGTTAACAATCTTCTGGAGCCAGCCTCATGCCACCTCCCGGGAAGCCAGTACCAACCAGGAGGTACTGTGGTCACGTTCAGCCATCCCAGGACCCTGTCCATGTCCTCAGGAGCCACAGGATCGAACTCCCCCCAGATAACACTCTCAAGACCTGCCTCAGTCATCCCGTCCGGACAAACCCAGTCAGAGGCCAGCCCTTCCCGAATCTGAGCGATTTTGTCATACAGATACTGCACAAAGTCCTCAGCTCGGCCCTGCAAGGGGTCATCCCGCACTTCCAGATGGAGGTGGGAGCGGGTCACCCTAAACAGGGCGGCTGGGCGATTATCTGATGACGTGATAAGAGTGGCAAAATAGCTAGATTTCGCCACTTTTATCACCACTAGGTAGGTCGTAATATGAGACCTCACCAGTGTTCGGTCGGATTCGGAGCGGCTGGTCTTCCAACTACTCTCCAGGTGTCTTTTCCGGCGCTTCATCTCCCTAAGCTCCTCGGAGAACCAAGGAGCTAGGTGAGTTCGGTGCTGGGTCAGAGGCCGCAAAGGCACAACACGGTCCCAGGCCCCGGCAGCCGCACTATCCCAGGCGGCCACCAGGTCCTCAGCCGAGTCATGAGCCAGAGTCTCAGGAAATGGCCCAAGCTCCATCTGGAACCTATCAGGGTCCATCAGGCGCTTGGGGCAGAACCACCTGGTCGGTCCCGCCTCCCTGCGGCGGGGTGCAGCAGTTAGAAAGTCCAGTCGAAGGAGCGAGTGGTCAGACCATGACAAGGGTTCGATGACTATATCCCCTGTATCAAGGCCACTCAACCACTGACCAGAGACAAAAACTAAATCCAGAGTGTGTCCACCTGTGTGAGTAGGGTCATGAATTAACTGAGTAAGGTCCATGGCCGTCATGGAAGCCATGAACTCTCGAGCCACCTCAGACGTTTCGCCGACAGATGGCAGGTTGAAATCCCCCATGACTAGAAGTCTGGGAGTACCAACTGCCACCTCAGCTATGACGTTGAGCAGCTCGAGCAGGGCCGTTGCCACGCGGCAGGGAGCCAGGTACAAACCCATCTGTACTCCACGACCCCACTTCACAAAAAGGGGCTCACATCCGGCTATCTGTGGAACAGTGGTCTCCCTCGGATCAAGACTTTCCTTTATAATAACCGCCATAAGCATTAGCTTTTAATCTTCTGTATCATGTTTTAACTTATGGCAGCAACTTGGTTTTTTGATCAAGAAAGTAAAGGATGCAATGAATAATATTAACAATATTGATAAATATCAATGTGTTTATGTTTTGTTTTAGGCATTTATAAAAAGCTTTAATTGTATTTTTATTAGTCATATATTTTTCATAACTCAGTTTAAAGTCATATCTGAATGTAGTAGGAAGATATATAAAATTCAATACACATACTTTCTATACATTTTGATATGTGTCCAACATCAAAACGATCATTTGAAACCTATTTGCAAACTATGGTTTATAGTATTATGGCATTATTTCTAAATTTATCAAACATTAACTACAATTGTACTATCTTTTTTAGTTTGAAAGCCTCCAGAAATTTGAGCTTTAAGTAAGCTTTAAATATCCAAATAAATCAACAAAATAAACCATTATTTATTAGACATGCAGTACTGTTTGCAATTCTTGTGAGATTATTATTAATAATTTCAACATTTCACACAGTTTCATTCAGAATAGTTTTATGGAAGAAGTTGCTAGTCCCTACAACTGGGTTGTAGAGACTGTTCAGTTTTTCCTGAATTTCAAAACTATTATGTTTCTATATTCCTGTGATACAACATGTGCTACTTGGTTTGCACTCTTTCCGCATTTTTTTATTTTTTTTTGGTGAAATAATGATTTTAACTATTTCCTAAGGGGTTAATTATTGCAAAGAGTGTCTAAATCTGCAGAATGATAAAAATAAACATACAGAAGAGTTAAAAGAAAGAAAGACATTATATATACAAGCAGAGTCTTTTCCCCAGATAGCATTTTAGTAAAAATAAAAGGTTGTCTGGACAGCGTCATGATTCATCTCCATTGCCATCTGTTAGGAGAAATGAACCATCTTCGCTCATTAAATCATAAACGATTCTCTTTTATAAATTTGTGCTGACCTATTGACCTGAAGCCTAATCACTCAGATAAAGACATAGCATAGTGATGACGGATGCTTTTAAACCCACTTTCTGCTTAGCTTTACATCAGTGTTCAGGAATGCTATTATCCTGTTTTCCATGCTATATTTAAGGCAATTAATATTTCAATCATCCAGTAAGCCAGCAAAAGCATCAGATCTCCACTTCTAACATATTGGGAAGCTTGAATACCTACAGAACATTGGAAAGAGAGAGAGAGAATCTGTTTTTTTTCTAATTCACATGCAAAGTTGAAAAATTATCAATGTTTGTAATCATAGATTCCAATGAATTGCGTAAGGGATAGGGAGAGACAACAGATTGGAAAATATTAAGTTTAATAAGCTGATAATCTTATTGTGCAGACCAGTCCTACTTGGATTTTAACTTGGAATTTTAACATTTCCCTGAATGTGAAACCTCAAGAGCCAAATAGGAACATTTCTGTAGTTCAAAATACCAACTACTATTATTTTGAGAAATGCCACGGGTGTTCAGTTGAATACCAATTATGATCTAATAAATGGGCCATTTTTTGACCAGCTATAACACCGTACTACAGAAGAAATAACACATGAAAGAATATGGACATCGCTTAGTTTTCATTTGAGATTTCCAATTCAAAAATTATGAAACAGCAAATTCAGGACAAAAAGTATCTCCAGCCAATGGGAGATTTTTTTCAGGAAACGACACATAGTTACAGTTGCTTGTAAGTTAACCATATTAAACAATGCCCACAACAATTTGTAACTCTTTAATTAATTAGAAAAGGGTGGGAGGTGGGGGAAACCTGACAGTGCAGTTTCACTTTCTCATCCTTAATCTGTAGCTTTGTAATATGCAAACAGCTAAGAATCTGAAGCCGAAACAGAGTTGAATTCTCTTATGATAAGGACTTTTAAACCTTTATCTCCTCTTCCCCTTCTTTCTATCCTGTTTGGATAGTCTAAATAGTTTCTCTTTCACTGCTTCCAATGGGATGGAAACATTTTTTCAAAACAAAACAAGGGGACAGAAAGCCATATTCTGCTTTCTGTATTATTTTCATTGTATTTCTCTATTACTCTAGCTTTCGACTGGCAGAATATTCCAGGTCATGGGCCAAAGTCAACTCAAACCAGAGAGTTTTTGTAGCTCAGAGTAACCAGAGTAACCAGATATTTCTTTGTCAAGTGCACCAAATGCTATCGTCAGCTCATTCATTGCTCAGCCACATACCAAAATTATCTGTCTGTCACATTTCTGAGCAAAGCTTCAATATATACCACATTAGAACAGTGACAATTCACAATAGTAGTATTTGATGATAACTGGATCCTCCTTGTTATGAAGGGGAACAAACTTTTAATTAAAAACAGTGAGGCGCTTCCTGCTAACAATAGGCCTTTGAAGAGGTAAAACCTGTCATCAGCCAGCTTTCAATGTATATTAAGTTAACAGCACCTTGGATGAAGAGAAATGAAAAATACATGACACCAAGTCAAAGAAAAAGTGCATAATTACAAATAATTAACAATTATGAATCATCGCTTTTATTTTTTCCACTGGGAAATATTTCCTCTATTTCTATATTTAGAGCTCTTTATTCTCTGTCTAGATAAGTGGCTAATGAAGCTGCAGTTATAAAGACTGTGTTTTCAAGGAGTCAGAAAAGGAAATATTTCCGGTTTTATAGATTCATGGAAGCTTTTAGACTTAAATATCTTTTTTTATTTTGAAAATACACTACTGACTTCTCTATCTCTCCACCCACATCCTAGAACAGCATCTCCTGCCTTTGAGATATGGATGACGCCCAGTTTCCTGGGGTTCTGGAAAGCCCTCAACATCTGGCTCTGTTCCCAGTCCTGGAGTTTCTGAATATATTTGTGGAACTCTTGTCATATGTGTACTGTTTATTGTTCTGGTTATTTTAATCCAGGCTGCCTATTTATGTGTGTTTAAACTGTTTGTCTTTTTTTTAAAGATTTGTAAACTGCCCAGAGTGTAATAGACTGGGTGGCCATCAAAAAAATAATAAATTGAATTACTACTTACATGTGTTTTTAGCCCATGGTATTTTCAATAGTAGATTTAGAGATTGTTTTCAATATTATTGCATAGGCATATGGTATTGTATGGAATAATGAGATGAATTCAAGCTACTTTATACATTATGATTTGAATACAGTGACCATACGCACTTTATTATTATAAAGGACAGTCCTTTATTTCAGAAAGCTATTCTTTAGATTTCTTTCTTTCACACAAATTCACTTTTGTTCTTTGTTTTGGTTGTTTAATTTGTGCAGTACAAATGATACTTCAGATGGGAGGGATATGATGCAGACTCAGTCAGTTAAAGCATTTTAATGGGCAGAATCTAAGAAAAGATACTTTTTTGCCATTAACCTCATCCTATGAAATATGTTGCCCCTGAAGTGAGGTTGGCCTCCATTCTGCTCGTTTTCTGGAAGAGCATGAAGATATGGCTCTAATACGGAATATTGAGATTTAAAAGTGACATGCAACCCTGGGGGTAGATGATAGTTTGATGCAACTTCTCTGTCTTTTTAACTTTATTTCTGAATGGATTTTTATGTGTATTTCATCACTTTTTTTTTTACTTTAAAACCATCCAGTCATTTAGATGGTGAGATCATAGATGTATAAATTTTATTAATAAATAGAATAAGCGGTCTTTCACATTGAAAATAGGGAAATTGAGCTGTCTTTTTAAAATGAGTTTATATACTGTTTTATTTTATATATTTTTATTAGAATATGCAGGGTTTTTTTGTTTTTCTTGGTTTTGCTCTTGAATATTCCTTTGTAAAGCAAAGTTATAAACATAAGTATTTTTTAATTATCTTTTTATCCCTATCTATGGAGATCCCTATCTATGGAGATTCAGGTCATGGTGTCCCAAAGATGCTTTTTCAAAAGACCACTGGGCTTTGGTTTTTCTATGAAGATGTTTCGCTTCTCATCTAAGAAGCTTCTTCATTTCAGTTCTTCTTCTTCAGAACTGAAAAAGCTTCTTGGATGAGAAGCAAAATGTCTTCAAGGAACAACAAAGTCCAGTTGCCTTTTCAAAAAGCAACTTTGGGACAGCCAAGAGAATATGGTTACTGTGATTGGTGGATGCCCCCTTTCCTGGCATTCCATAAAGCTCTGTCACCTGTCCTCCCCTGGCTGGAGTTTGAGGTATTTGTGGAGCGCTTCTTATACCCGTAGATGTTATCATTACTGTGTCTACTGTTATCAGTAGACCAGGATGCCTGAGGATGTGAGTTTATGTGTACATTTAATAGTTTTTATTACTCCTGGATTTTGTAAGCCACCCAGAGTCTAATAGAGTGGGCAGTAAATTATATTATCAGTATAACACTGATATAAAGCCAGTAATGCATATCTTCTTGTCCCACTCAATTAGGAAGTCAAGGCTGCTTGCTAAATTCTTCTAATGATAATCAAAATATCAAGCTATAGATATATTTAAAATTGAATAAAAATAATAAAGCAGCTTATTTACAATATTTTATTATGTTTTTGCATATAGACAATTCTAAATGCCTAGAATTAACCATTTCATTTGCCTGCCAATCTAGCCATAATAAGTTAGGGGTGAGAATTTCACTTAAAGACATTTGTAGGGTTCCAAATTAATGCAGATCAGCCTAGAATAAGACCAAAGACTTGGTTAGGTGATCCGTCTAGTTCAGTGGTGGGTTGCCCCTGGTTAGCAGTGGTTCTATAGAACCGGTAGTAAAACCGGCGGGAGGCTCCGCCCACTGACCCCGACGACACCAGAATGCTACTGCACAGACGAGTCCATGCATGCATGAGTGAAGCGAGCGCGTGCGCACGGCCCCATTGCAAACCAGTAGTAAAGGTAAGTAGAACCCACCCCTGGTCTAGCTCAATAAAAGATTATCGGTAACCGCTTGGCTTAACTGGTACTTCTACTGGATTAATGCATGAGGATTTATATGAGATTTCTATATAAGTCTGACTAGTCATTTATCATCAAAGATAGTTTTTAGATATGCCATTTAATAGCAAAGTTTTGTTTAAACATTTTTTCAAATCTGCCAGTACTTAAATGGTAACCAAAATGGCTGACACCAGCTTCTATTGACATATACTTGCTGCTCCAGACCCATGGCTAAATGTCAGCCAACCAAATATTATTTTGATCTATATTGCAAAATCTATACAAAGCAAATAATGAAAACAGTCGTCTAGTTTAATATATGCATGTTTTGGTCCATTTTTGAAACTCATAATAGCAAAACATAAAACCAATGTATTTAAATTAAAATGTAAATATATTCATATGTTTCCAATTAGTAAAATAGTTAAATATTTAGAATTATACAAATGTGTTTGATATTATAGCATTAGCACTTAGACTTATATACTACTTAACAGTCCTTTACAGTCCTTTCTAAGTGATTTACAGAGTGAGCATATTGCTCTCAACAATCTAGGTTCTCATTTTACCAACCTGGGAAGGATGGAAGGCTGAGTCAACCTTGAACCTGGTAAGATTCAAACTGCCAAATTGCAGTCAGCCGGCAGTCAGCAAAAGTAGCCAGTGGTACTGCATTCTAACCAGTGCGCCACCACAGCTCTTCCAAGTTTGCACTTCACCAACTATGAGGGTTCATATTTATCATATCTGGACTAGAATGTATTTCTGGTCATAATATAGTACAGGAAAAATATCAGAAATCTATAACTTTTTATTGAAAGAAAATACAATGCCTTAGCTATTTATTTTTATAGTTTTAAGATATAATGAAAATTGGTATAAAAAAACCTAGAGGTATATTAGTAGCTATACATTCAAAAAATGTTACCTAGCAGGCATAATCTATACCTTAAAGAAAAAGAGTTTAAGTTAAATTTCATCATATATATATATATATATATATATATATATATATATATATATATGTAGGTCTTTGGTTATTCGGGTCTTTTCCCACGTAAAATTGGAAGTGTCTTGGCGACGTTTCGACGAAGTCTCATTCGTCATCTTCAGGCTGGTGTTCTCGGCTTCGTGCTTGCTCCTGGAAGCACGAAGCCAAGAACACCAGCCTGAAGATGACGAATGAGACTTCGTCGAAATGTCGCCAAGACACTTCCAATTTTACGTGGGAGAAGACCCGAATAACCAAAGACCTACATACAAACACCCACGAAAACCTGAGAAAATATATATATATATATATATATATATATATATATATATATATATATATATATATATATATGTTTTCAAGTAATTAACAGCTCTCCCATACAGATTCTTAGTGAAAAATATGAAGGATAAGCATATAAGTTTGGCTATCTACTTTTATAACACACCACAAAAAACTAAACAAGAACTTGTTTCTAGTTGAATCATTCCTGTATTCATTTCTCACTTTTAAACCTTTGTTTTGTTGATAAATACTTAGTATTGTAAGGTACAATTACACAAGAAATAGTCTAGAGTGCTATTTTTTTTAATATTGAAAAGTTGCTCATTTTTACTAAGACAGCTCTATTATTAAATTTGCTTTGCTTTTAATAGTAAGGTTAAAATACCTACCTGAACTAACAATTAAAGACAAACTATGCCCTTTCATTACCTGGAATAATGATCCATTTACATACGATGGAGAAAGAAGAACCTGCCAGAAAACTTCAATAAATGAAAGACACTAAGAAAACATTGTTATTTTCCTCCATTTCAGGCAAATGTATTTTTTAATCTTTTTTTTTTTTTTTAAAAAAGGCAGATATGTATTTAAGACCAAATTTAATTTCTACAGAGTATCAAGAATATAACATCAATATGTATAATTATCTTTCTTTTCATCAGGTGCTCTGGTACATTTTATTGAGCTCAACAATAGAAGGTTGTTTCCTTTCTGAAATTACTCAGGCAGCCACTTATTTGCATTAAAAACTTCTCTGCATGCAACAGAATGCAAAAGGCACCCCAACACTTCATTACTTGTTTTGGATAAAGCATTTTGGCCTGGAACGTCTTCCCAAAGCTTACACAATTTGATTATTTATTTATTTAATTATCCAGCCAGCCAGCCATCTATCGTCTATTATCTATCTATCCCGTATTAAAGTTATATACCCATCCATCTTAGAAATAATTTACTCTGGTCAAAGTACAAGAAATTATAAAAAGGATTATAAAACCAGATTTTCCCCACAGCTGGATTGTCCAATGCATCTATGTAATGTAATACATCTATACATCTATACATGTAATGCTCAGTCAGGAACATTCACATTTGATGGGTGGGAATAAGAGAGACTTTACCGTCTCCTCCCATACCACCTATCTTGTTCCAGAAACAAAGTGCTTTGTAATATTCTTTTAGCAATCTTCCTGTTCCAAACTTCTACTTCACTTTTTTTGTAACTTGGCAGTAACAATCTGCTCCTCTGTCAAACTGCATGCAGATTGGTAGTGCTGAAGGGGGGGGGGGGGATAGGTGTAATTCTCCCAGATGCAAAAAAGGACACAAAGGGGTTGCTTGAATCTAAAATAAAATTCAGATGGGAAGGAATTGTGAATAAAAATAACAATAGCAAAACCAAATGCTGGAATCCATTGCCAGCTTGAGCCAAAAATAATGGAAATATTGCATTGCTGAATTTTATGTATGCTAGAAAGTCTGCAGGTACATATCACTCTGGAGAACCCAACAATAGCAAAACAAGTGGAGCATTATCAACATTGTGTGTAGCTGTTGCTTTCCTTCCCTATAATGGGTAGGGTGGACAGTGGGGAGAAAATTGTATGTGATTCTACTTGCATGATATTTAAATTTGTTTTATCAGAGATATACACACAATCAGATTTCAAAATATAAAAGTTCTAATCCTCATCATGTCTTTTATCTTTGTACCATGTAATTCAAAAATTGTTAATATCACTAGACTTTACAGCATCCAGCAAGAGACCATAGAATTATCCATAAACCTTTATTTCAGTCTTTATGGAGCAAGATTCAAACATTGAATCCATTCATATTTGTAATTAAGTCCTATAAATCATATTAAATATGGAAAGAGATATCAAGGGGATTACATACTTTCATTTATCTATTTTTATTAATGTGTAAGAACATCACCTTATCTATATGGATATGTATGCAGTAATGCAGTTATCCATTTTTCTGAATATATGTACTGTATGGAATTGTTTGAATTTGTCTGGATTCATTTCTGTCCAGTTTTAGTTTTATATTTACCTTTCAAGAATTGTAAACGCATAATGATTTTGTAAAACTTTAAAAATTACTAATATTGGTATGTCATGAATGATATGATGTAGTATTTAATAAGAATAGAATAATGATAACTTTCAATTTAGTCCCTTGTACTAATTTGATTGTACATAATTTATAATTGCAATTGCTAGCATAATTTATTTAGTCACTCCCAAATCCTTCCTTTGGAGTTTTCAAAATATATGGCAAGATTATGAGTTGTTGGGTTTCACTATGGTATTCAATTAGTGGTCATCTGTTTTCATAGACATAAGGCTAGAACATTTATATGTATTTTCAACTCAAGGCAGAAGGATACTTTAAAACACCACTGACATGAATTCACCAGTAAAAGATAACTACAACAGGTTTCCATCCTGAACCATTTGACACCCTATAATTTTATATCTATCTAGGACTTCTTTGAGGAAATAAGTGCTTTGGATCTACATCATGGTAATGCAGACCTTTTAACAAATGTGCCAGGGAGTAGCTATCTAATCATGCAATGAATTAAGAGAGAAGGGTGAAATAAGAGAAGACTATATGGCAACCCTCTCACCCCACACATACACATAATTCCAAATAAAATGAATCCTGTCATCTAACTATAGTAATCACTTATTTCTTACTTCAAATATGTTGAAATTGATTTTCAACATATGTTGCAAAGAGGATGAGTGGGCCTCCTGAAGGATGTCTGTCGACCTTCCTTTTCTTCCAAGTGTTTTCCTGAACACTTAACCTCATTTTGATAACATGAAAGGAATAAGTGAAAGGTCAAATCTTTGAGGAGACCTTTGTTTACAAATTAATAATATCAATCTCCGGTGCCCTGGTCTAGGTTGCAATTCAGAAATAATATAGGGCCTAATAAACATTTTGCCTTTAATGCCATTATAAAGGCACTGCCTAATTTTTAATTAGTTGGTTTTTGTGTAATGGAATTGGATAGGAGTGCTATTTGGAAAATAAAAGGTGGATTTCAAATATTCTGTACAGTTAACATCTGGTCAATTTATTAAACATTTTAGAGGCACTGTGCTGCTATACCAAAAGCATGGCTTGTCACAAAAGCCTGACCTACTGTACTTCAGTATCAGGATAGGAACTGGGAAAGTGATGGCTTAGCACAGTGTTTCTTAACCTTGTCAACTTTAAGATGTGCAGATTTCAGCTCCCCAAATTCCCCAGTCCATCTTAAGACATTGAGAAACATTGGGTTAATACGTTGACCCACACTGGTTCAGAAATGTAGCGTAAGCCTATCAGTTATAATATCCAATGTTCTGAATTTGCTTAATATCAAATTTTAAAAAATTAACAAGAGGTCAGTTTAATTAATCAATTTCCTCAGCCTGTGTGCTTATGGGACAAAAAAAAAATCCTATTGTTGTGTCAGTACCATATAATATCTTCGCTAGAGTGTTCATTATCCAATGATATTTGCCAGTGCATTAGTACCTAATGTAAAAAATAAGTTGAAGTAGGCTCAGAATTATAGAAAGCTGTGTGTTGCTGCCTAATTTCATGATTTCATACATAACAATAACGCTAGAAAAAAAAACAATTCTCTCCGTTAGATATATTTAGATTCTGGACTCATAGGTTTTATGAACAGTGGGATATCTTTAGATGGTAATGTGCATTGCCGCACAACTGAAAATATGCTAGGCTACCAGTCCTGCAACATTTGCGAGCTCTTCTACCAAACAGTGCTACTGAGATCTAGGAAATCACTTCAGCTGGTCATTTGCTCACAAGAGGAATCTGTGGATGACTATATAAAGGACATCTGACTGTATACCACCGCTTTCATAACCCTACTTATTTCATTGGTATTTGTGCTTTCAAGTAGAAAACTGAGAGTTGCAGCACTTTGTTCTTAGGATACTTCCACACAGTTCCAAATGAAATAACGGATCAGATGTTTGTGCACTGTTATCTGTAGCTGTTTTGCTGATTTATTTGTGGTTCAGCTGTGGCAATCCAAAACAGCAAAGCTGATCAATCAGTCAAAATCTGTTTACAGCAGTGGTTTTCAACCTGTGCTCCGAGGACCATGGGAGGGGGGGAGGGGGCACAATGTCATCACCTGATGTCCACGAAAGCTTGAAGAAATGTTATAGTTTAAATATTGAATTAAGTCTTGGAGATCCATGGCCCTGGTTTGTGGCCACAAAAGCCATAAAGGGGTCCAAAGTGAAGAAAAGGTTGTGAACCACTTGTTTATAGTAATAAAGTTCTGCAGAGATTAAGGGCAGTCTCTTTACTTATTGGCTGGGTTACTCACTTCAACTTCAGACTTCTGGATGTTCCATAGGTGCGGGGAAAGGAAAGAGGAAAAATGGCTTGCTGACTTCACAGATCTCCCTGTATGAAAACTGCTTGGATTTCTTTGCCTACAACAACTCAAGAATTTCACACCCCTCTGCTGATTTAAGACACAGCTGCGATCTGTGATGTTTTGACTATGCAGACCCTTGTAGCTCTGTTTTGTTAATGGCATTCTAGCACAGGAATCAGGAGAAAAACTGACTAGAAATCTGACATTCTTTCCATCTCCTTCTACCTGAGCCTTTAAAGTGAAGACATTCTGAGACTTTCACCTGAGATGGTCTGTAAGTGAAATATGTGCTCTACCGCTCAGTTACCCTGCACAACTGCTGCATATTATAAAAGATTCTGGTGCTACAGAACTAAAGTTATAGCTAAAACTCCAGACACATGCTCTCATTGTGAACAATATGTGGCTAGTCAACATGATGGCATGGTAGAACATAAAAGCCTAGTTTATCATGGACAGGCTTTGTGAAATGCCTAGAAAGCATTTTAAGTGTCTGTTTCATTCAGCTGAATATATCTTCTTGGCTGTCAGTGAAGCTTGTTCTGCATAGGGCTGGGAAGGTAAAAGGGAAGAAGGCAGGGCTAAAGACACAAAAGAGAAGATATATAGTACCTTCTGAGAAACCCAGTGGGATTCCCTTTTGCTTAGTCTACTTTAACAGCACTACATTTCCTGCTGTGTATGCAAAAACCAAAATAGAACAAAAACAAAACTGAGCTAACAAACGTGATAACTGTGCACTTTAAAACAATCCCTTCTTTGAACTCTTGAAAGCACTGTAAACAAAGTTCTGCAATTGTTACTGCAAAGCTCTGCTAACATATAATCCTAAACTACGAACCCTTAAGTACTTGTGTCAGGAAATGTGCCATGTGGTTGGGCTCCTATAAATTAGCTTAAGAACATTAAATAGAAAATAAAGAAGGAAAACATTGTTGAAAAGTAATTAAAAATATTTTTACATGGGTTCCTCCACCTTCACTTCACTTCAGCAAAGCAAATGCCAAGAGCACTTATTGTATCCCATATTTTTTTAAAGAGGCCTAATGTTCCCACTTGGCACAGAAAATACACAGATAAAATAACTGAACCTGAAATGAATCATGAGAAATTCATTTGTATGCATCAAACAGCCACTTCTCTTAAATCAATAAATGTGAATTTATTGTGTTCCTAAAATGCGTAGTGCCAAAACCAACATGTTTGGAAGCTACTAGTGGGAGAAGCAAAATAATAAATAAAGAGCAGTGAGACATTAAACAATGATACATAGTAGAAGAACATACTGGCCTTCTCTAAGGTCCTCAAAATTTGTCCTCAGACACTGGGCAAAAACTTTGAAAGATCCCACCCTGATATGATTTATCATACCGTATGATTTATCTAGGACTAGAGGTGACATAATAGCTGTATTCCAGCATTGGAGGGCTGCCACAAAGAAGAGGGGGTCAACCTACAGTATGTTCCAAAGCACCAGAGGACAGGACAAAAAAAATGGATGGAAACCAAACAAGGGGAGAAGCAACCTGAAATTAAGGAGAAACTTCCTAACAGTGAGAACAATTAACCAGTAGAACAGCTTGCCTTCAGAAGTTGTGGATCCTCCGTCACTGGAGGATTTTAAGAAGAGACTAGAAAGCCTCTTGTCTGAAATGTTATAAGGTCTTCTGCTTGAGCAGGGGTTTGGACTAGAAGACCTCCAAGTCCTTCCAGCTATATTCTGATTGATTGACATTAGTATTATAATATGCTCTAGTTTCCTCAATTGTATTGTGTTATTGTTTGTTTGTTTATTTGTTTGTTTTGAGATCTTTATACAAAATATCATAATGTACATACTTCTGCCAGGCATTAGAATGCAAGTATACAATTTCCACATGATGATGTTCCAATGCCCATGCCATCATTTTGGCATCATTGCATTTGCTCCATACTTGACTGTGTTCAGTTAAAACTTTTGGACTATATTTGAAATATTGTGGCTTGTTATTGCCAAAACTTTCCTGTGAGGAAACTGACTTTTCAGACTGTCCCCAGGAGACTTTTATACTTCTGAGGAGGCAAAAGAATCTTAACTGACAATTCCCTCTTACTTTGATTTTGCTAGTATTTCATAGGAGTAAAACTGATTTTAAAAAACAAACAAACCTAGAACTAGGATAAAAAATTGCCTGTCAAAAGTCTACACTGATTTGAGGACAGGAAAATTGGGTGGCTGATTTCTTTAAATTTCTTTGGGGAATTGAGAAATTATTTCCCAAGGGAATTTAACTGAAGCACTGGGAGCCAGAAGAACTGCAAAATATTGGAAAAATAGCACCATACATGAAAGACAATGATACACACACATACACAGACACACACGTAAACATTTTAGTTGCTTTTCTCTAAATATAAGCAGGAAAAAGTCTGAATTTCTTCCCTGAAAGAATGTCAGAAATTCTCATCAGAACTTTTAGGGAAAGGGAAACCCAACACTGAACTCTACATAAAACTGTGTACCTTAAAATAAACTGCTAAAGATAGGTTTATAGATTATATGTGTGAATATACATTTTCTCACCACATGAAACTTTAAAAAAAAATAATAATAAGCAATTGGATTTAAAAAAATCAAGCTCATGTCACCAGTTTTAAATAAACAAAAGTTCAGTGGCCTGACTAACCAGCTAATGAAGGTGTCTAATTGTTGAGAAGGACATGCTAGGAAAAGATAGCCTAATAAAAATAATATCATCAGTGATGCTAAGTACCAGCAACAGTTGTAATTAGTGGAAATTATACATAAACACAGCTGGAAAAGAATATTCATGCCGTGCATGGTTGAGGACACAAGTATTTGTACACTGGTATTTAAATGTAACCTTCCATTTTATCCAATGTATCCAAGCCTTTGAGAGAAGACTTCAGATATGAAGCAGGGGTGGTAACATCTATGGTCCAAGGCTTGTAATGATTTTAGCATGCTCTGTATTCCAGATGTTTAGGCACCATAACTTCTCTTATTGTGTATTTATATTTTATATTACACACTGATGACATCCAATGTTACAAATTACATTTGAGAAAAACCTATTTCTGTTTAAAATAATACCCCGTTTCCCCGAAAATAAGACATCCCCTGATAATAATCGGGCTTTTGAGCACATGTGCTAAAATAAGCCTTCCCCAAAAAATAAGTCCTCCCTGAAAATATTTAAACGCAAAGCTGGAAATCAGGTAAGACAGCAAGAGGAGCCCCATATTTCTCCACACTGCCTAAAATAATAAGACCGCCCCGAAAATAAGGCCAAGTGCTTGTTTCAGGGTTCAAAAAAATATAAGACAGGGTCTTATTTTCGGGGAAACACAATAGTGTTAATAATTTTATGTAAACATGTTCTAAGATTTGGGGATACTTCAGCAAACTTGTCAATGTTCTAACTAAAAATTAGGAATCAGAAAATTCAGCAGAAATCTTTGGTAAATTTCTATTGGGAATGATTGTACATTTTCCTTCCTGGACTTTAAAAATGGTGTAACATTAGAAATTCAATTTTTTTTATATACCTGTCAATTCTGTTTCTAGACAAAACTTCTGAAAACTAAAAAATCTACTTCTTTAGATCAGTGTTATTAAAAGTATGGCAACTATCACAAGTTAAAATGTTTACATAGTAGCAAGGATAATTTAGGAATATGTTAGTTAAAGACCTCTGTAACTCATATTTTAATTTTATTAACAAAGCAATTTCTAATTGATTACCTTATTTAAAGGCATATTTGGGCAGAAATATTAATTTATGTTTCGTTCATTAATGTTACAAATATGTGTATATGAATATGATATGTGAATTTGTGTGTGTATATGAATATATTTAAAAACCCCAATCTATCTGGCTTTTTTGTTCCTTTTAGTTTTTCTTTTTATTCAGTTATGCTTTCTGTCTCGATGTTTTGTTGTATATGTGTATCTGTGTCTCTCTGTCTCTACAATATGTGTGCATTGGATCAATTCCAAATAGAACAAAATCTAAGGATTTATTGCAATTTCTCCATGCAGTTAGGGAGACATTATCCCACATGGCTTATGATTGTATAGGACAGTGATGGTGAACCTTTTAGGGACCGAGTGCCCAAACTGCAACCCAAAACCTATTTATTTATCACAAAGTGCCAACATGGCAATTTAACCTGAATAATTCAATCACTCTTTCACAACTTGACTTCTCCCTGGTGGCACTGGATTTCTTTAACAGCACAACTCAGAAATGATGGGAGTGTAGTGCAGTAGCTTCTGGAGAGCCATCACATCCTTATTCCTTTCTTCCTTCCTTCCTTCCTTTCTTCCTTCCTTCCTTCCCCCTCCTCTGATTTCACCTTCCTTTCTTTAATCCTGTATATTATGGTTCATTATTGTTAGTATTTATTAAAGAATGTTGTGTAGCTTAGAAGCTCTTAGCAAAAATAACAGCAGCTGTTGTTTGTGGCTGAAGCTATCCTGGGCTGTTATTTACACACACAGACAGACACACACATATTTTTATTCCACTTTCCCTGGGTCCTTGGGAATGGCATCTTTTCCCCATCCCCATCTTTAATAAACCCTAACCCTAACCTCCTTTGCACCTTTTAGCTACTATTGTCCCATCTTGCTTCCCTCCCCTTAAAACGAGGCTAGGGAAGAAAACCAGGAGGTGGGAATCTAAGGGGGAGGAAGAAGAGACCTAGGCAGATCCCTCTCTGAATAGCCTCCCACCCACATTTCAACTGATTTCCTCTCTGATCCTCCAATGAACAGACCCCACCCCCCTTTTTGGACTCTGGACTGCTGGGCCTTTATTTTCCCCATTTATTGGGGGAAATTGGATTTTTATTGGGTCTTCCCCTGCCCCACGCCAAAAGGAAAGCCAGCCAGGCTTCTCCCCCAGAAGCCCCCCTACCCTTACCCCTGCTCCCTGTTCCCTACCCCCCCCCACTCAATCCCACTTCGGGACAGAGGAGCACACGCTGGAAACTTGTGTTAGGGCGATGTGAGAGTGTGCCTTCTGACCCTCCGTGACTCAGCCCACAACACTTGAGCTTCTCCAGGCCCAACTTGCTAAGGAGGGGGGATTAGCCCTGATGCCTCCATTGCCCACCCCCCATGGCCCCAGCCATTGCTTCCCAGATTCCTCAAAGGTGCAGCACATTTCAAAGGGGACAGCCCATGTGTGGAGGTACTGAACAGTCCTGCTGCAAGAGCCAGGCCAGGCCTCTCCACTGACCGACTCATCAATGGGGGCACTTCTGTTGGGCCAGCCATCCACCCACCCACCACTGCGCTTTTGTGCTCAGTGTTCGGCCGGGGGAGGGGAGCACTTCCCCACACCATCATCTTCTTTCACTTGGCTCTGCTGTCAAGGGAGGAGGAAGGCCAGGCTTAGGAGGAGGCCGCCACCCTGCCATTCTCTCCCAGCTCTCCTTGCTGGCAGCAACAGTATCAGGTGGAATACTGTTGCTGTGCAAAGGCAAATACAGGGCGCTTCGTTCCTGCACTAAGGCTCCACCCATCGCCACCACCAACAGCTCTTTCAACCCTCTGCTGCGACAGGGTGACAACTGCAGCAGAGGGGAGAAAGAGCCGCATGGGTTGCATTGTGGTTCAGCTTCAGGAGGACGCAAGTGAAAAGGTTCACTCAATCAATTCCAACTTCACAAAATCTTTTGCTTTCACAAGAAGTTTGAATTGATTGAGTGAAACACGATGGAGAAACGTGATTGGAGCTGGGCTAAGGAGATGGCGTGCATGCCCACAGTTAGCGCTTTGCATGCCATGTCTGGCATGCGTGCCATAGGTTCGCCATCACGAGTATAGAAGAACCACTTTATAAACTTTTATACCAAAATCAGTGGTGAAATCTGAACTGGTTTGCTACTGGTTCGCTGGCTGGTCATGTGCACCAAATGTGCACTGCATGCACATGCACAGTGCACACCAAACACATGCTGTGCAAGCGGACACACACAGTATGCGCCAAAAGGAGGCTTGGGAAGGTAAGTAGAACAGCAAGGGGGGGATCAGCTGTGCCACATGATTTAGCTTTGCTAGAAAGCAGGATTTCCTGCTTTCTAGCAAAGCTAAACTGCCCAGCACAGCCGATCATCAAAAATCCCAGTTTGGAGGAACCAGTAGCATTTTGACTGAACCAGTATCTTTTTAAACTACCGGTTTACCCAAACTGGAGCGAACCGGTAGCATTTTACCCCTGATCAAAATGACAAACAATATTGGCACTACAGGAAAGAAGGTTTATACTGTTGGAATCTAAAAAGCCCCTTAAGAAGTAGTATTTTTCATTTAATTTTATTGCCATTTATTTTACTATTTTCAATTGGAAGATTCCTTAATTGCTTTCAGCAAACGATAGTATAGAAATGACTTAATATAAACCAGATGAGAATTTATTGGAGAGACTGGTCTGTGGTCTGAAGCAGTCAACTGAACACCCCATGCCCTCACAATTCAGGACTCAATCAATTATGATCAATTTTGTGGTGGTTTTGCTTCTTCCTCAATTTTCCATCAAGAAGAAAATTAAATGCTGGGATTTAAATTTTCAAATCACATTTGTCATCCATTTGTAAATGTTTAAATAGGTATAATCCTTCTAATGCAAAATGTTGGAAGATTTATTGAAACATATAAGGAGATGTTAAGTCTTTAACTGCTATTAGATAATATGTAACACAATTTACTCTGCTTAGCTGTCCATTTGTTAATCAGGGAGTGGGTGATAATGTTCTGAAATCAGTTTGAACTTTAAGATATTCATTAGGTGGTGCTATAATTAGCTACACAGCTCAGAGAAACTTCCTGTTTCTCTGAGCAGAAAGAATTTTGATAAGAATTCTGAAAATACACATTTCTGAAAAACAAATGCAGGAAGAAATTTTTCAGACACATCCATACAACATTAAAATAGTGAGAATCCATGAAAAAAGGAGGAGCAACTGACAGTTTGCATCCATTGTTGGAAAACAAATATTAAATATATTGTAATGTGGTGCATGTTTCAACTTTTTTGGGGGGGGGGTGAATAGTTTGTGGCTGATAGATGAATAATACCTATAATAAATAAATAATCCAGGTTTTCTGGCTAAAGGACCAGGGTATATACAAGATTGCCTTCTGCCGCTGATAGCCTCCCACTGGCCAATACACTCCCACAGAGAGGGGCTCCTCAGGGTGCCGTCAGCCAAACAATGTCAACTGGTGACACCCAGGGGGAGAGCCTTCTCTGTGGGGGCACCAGCCCTCTGGAATGAGCTGCCCCTAGAGGTTCATATGATCCCCGACCTGCGTACCTTTCGCCGTGCCCTGAAGACTCTTTTATTCCAACAAGCCGGGCTGGCCTAATAGGAATTTTTAAATTGGGTGTTTGTTAGTTTTTAACTTCATGGGCCAAATTTTATATATTTGTTTTTAAATTTTGTGGTTTATATGTGTTTTAATATGGCTGTATACCGCCCTGAATCCTTTGGGAGAAGGGCGATACAGAAGTTTAATAAAATCTAAATCTAAATCTAAAAATGCAATCCCTTATACATAAAAGCATTGACGTATTGTTATTTAAATGTGTGTGTGTGTGTGTGTGTGTGTGTGTGTGTCAAAAAGTAAACTGCTTTTATTTGTTCAGAGAAGATGTCTGTTATTCATCGAAGTCTATTAAATGCAAACATATCATTCAAACACTTTTCATCAATTACACATGACATCATTACATAAATTGCCATAGAAAGTTGGCATGTTGCATATGAGGTCCATTTAATTAAGGTCTGCTAAATTAAGGTTTTCATTGAATTCCTTCTTCAGCCCTTCATAAGGTGGTGAGAAACCAGATAGCCAAATATTTCCCAAAATATGACAAATAATTCCTATTCAGGGTTTTAATTAGCCAAGCATAGAATCTTCTCTATCCTACTATCATCCTTTTTTTCTATTTCTGTTTCTCTTCTACGATTACTCAGAACACCATGTCTATTGAATTCCTTCAATATTCAATGGGTTGATTTAGGTGGGACAGAGAACCTTGTTTCTGATCCTTTAATAAATTTATACAGATCTTCAGATTTTGAACAGTTTGGAAAATTCCTGATCTGCTGTATTCCTGTTGCATGCAAGATGTATTGTATATATGGATGTTAGGGAATATTCAGTTAATAATGTATGGAATAGAGTGTAAGATTTAATCTAACATGGTAAGCAGATATATTCTTATTTCCGTTAAAAAATGAGTTTCTTTCTAAGTTGTAAATCTTGCATAGCATACCACAAGGAATGGGGAAACTATAGACACAACTCCCATTACTCCTTACACTAAACTCTAAAGGCTGTCTCTGATAAAAAAAAAATGATCAATAATGGTTACCTAAAATTCTACAGTCTATATAGTTCTTCTAATATCCTTACAACATGCCAAAGGTCAGTTCAATGACATCCAGGAATAAAAAATATGAGTTTTAATTCATATTCTCAACTATTCATGAACCATCTAAAAAATAAGTTTATCACAATATGATGTACTATAAAATATTGGGAATTTGCACCAAAGAGTTTAAAAGAAAATGACTAAGCTTTCACTGAAACTACTGGAAGTATCATAGGTAATTGGCTTGCAAAATGATTAACTAACAATAGTTGGATTCAGTTTTGTTCTGCTGAGATAACAAAGGGATGACATACTAGGATAATAGTTTCTTCTTATCCTAAGTGGACATTCCGAAATGGGAGTAAATATTGAGAACAATTAGAAGTGAGCCAGGTAACTTAAGTACACAAATGTTTTCAAGACTGCTAGACTTATGGGGAGAAGGGTTTTTAGGGCAAAAGGCAACATTAATAAGACTATCTGGATTCTACTCTGTATTTTCAGCCCAAGTCACAAAATTACAAGTAAATTATTTGTGTTACCAAAATCATAGAAGAGTTCAATTTTAAAAAATTCATTTATTTATTCTTCTTGAATCTTTTCAGTTACTTTTGTCTATACCTAATTTTTCATGAAAGAATATGACACTGCAGAAATAAAATCTAGATTCTGGAACAATCATTTTTGGTGAATGATGGATGATTCATGGTTCCTTTGGAGTGTTAAGATACAGTAGGCATAAAGTTGAGAAGGAAGGAAGGAAAGAAGGGATCTGTAAATATATCAAGAACTTCTTGTTGATATTCAGTTGTGAGTACATAATTTCTCTGTTATTATTATTACATTCTTCCAGGAAATGAATCAAGACACTACTCCAAACATTATGCTGTAGAACAGTTCCTAAGCAAATTAATATAATATAAAATAGCTATTAATGGTATTCCACAAGGATAGTTTTGCCTCTAGTATAGGCCTGTAGGATAGGGAAGGGATAGCATTCCAAGTATCTAAGCAGTTTTCCATAGTCAGTGGTGAAGAATGTGAGGAGGTTTAGTTTGCTAACATCCAAAAAGCCACAGGTTTTATATCTCTAGGTTAAAAACTGAGGCATCTCTGGAGTAAAACTGAGCTTTATGGTTCTGATACTCTGGCCAAAATATGCCCAAGTTGGATTAGTAGGGTACTTAGCATTAGCAAACATGTTGCATGCAATATAGGTATGATCAGGTTATGGCTGGTCTACTCATTCTTTAGATTACTAAAAAGTGTTATCTGATTGAATCTTCATTGAACAAAGCCAGAATGGGTAACAGAGGTCAATATTGATAAGATTATTTGGGAGCAACTGTCCTTTTTATGCTTTTAAGATTTTTTGCTTACTGTTTTTGATTCTTTTTACATAATATTGCTTAGACCCAAAGGCTAGAGCATGTATGTGTATGTACATTTTAATATATACAAGTAATTTTGTATATTTGTGTGTGTGCGTGTGTGTGTAGGTAGGTGGGTAGTAGAGTACATTTTATATGTAAATAAAATTAACTGAAATGGAAGAAAATTCTTGCTCGTTGTTCTTGCCAAGTAGAGCAAATTTCCTTTACTAAAATAGGAGAATGTTTTCTTGCAAGTGTCTACAGTCTATTAGAAATGTTTATCACCACTTGTCAACCTATTAAGCTTGAAGGACAGACAGTAGAAATAAACACTTCACTAGAATCTGAGAGTTAAGAAAAGCAGAGGATTACAGTATGAATAGGCTGTGTAGCCAATACATTACTATGGGATTCCTCACTTCTCCTTGAGAGCGACGACTTTGGAAACAGAGGGAAACACTTGTCTTTTAGAGGAACTTTCTTGTTCCAAACTGTTGTTAGAAGTTAAGTTGGAAGCTATATAAGAGCTATATGCTAATGTACTCTAATAGATATAAAACAGAAGCCATGACTTATTTTATTCAACCATTTTCAGGCTATAGAGAAGGTAAGCCTTTTTTCCCAAAATATTTGAAACAAGATTTATTTATATTTTCCCACCCATTACTGAAAATCTGGATAATTCCTAATGTATTTCCTTCTCCGTTTATTAGTAGGCATCAATATTAAGTGTATAATGTGTAACGGCACCCTTAAAACTCATTCTATTTTTGCCAATGTCCTTTTTATTTGACTCCTTTGTACTTAGCATGATTGTATTTGAGGAACTTCAAAGTACTTTTTAAAGGATGAAAAGGTCAAAAGTCTTTGTTCTCATATCAAGGGGTAGTCCCATTTTGTAGGGCTAGGTAAACATCCTTCTTTTGAGGCAAACATTTAAGCATAAAGATTGACTCCTTTCATTACAGTTATCTTTTTTTTTCTTTTTCAACTATCCTTCCCAACTGAGAATACATGTATAGTCCCCATAATTTCTCAGAAGAAGAAAGAGATCGGTAGGCAATTCTTAGAGATCAAAGCACTGACTTGGGAAATCACAACAGAGATTCATAGGATTAAGATAAGTAGCAGGGTTACTAATAAAACTTCTCAATTCAATGTTATTACTTCAGAAATATACCAATACATCTTACTGGCCAATCCGTGCACGAAAGAAGAAACAGGCATAAATCTGACATCAGAAATGACAATAGGCAAAAACTACAGTGATAACATTATAGTTCACTGACTTTCAGGGTGGTCAAAACCTGAGATAGATTTCACAAAATTTAATATTAAATTTTAAACCAGATTAATTCAGAGACTTCATTTCACGTTTAATGTGCTGATCAACATCAGTGTCATGCTTTTCACTCTGTAAATAGTCATTATCGATAGCTATTTTTTAATCATCTGTCCTCCCATGTTTCATTTTACTCTGACTTCTTTTTCATTATTCACCTCTACAGCCAACTATAGATTTATACTTCGTACTCCTCTGCTAAGGTAATATTCCATATACATCTTACCAAGTGAACTTTTTTCTTCATTATCACATTAAAGAAATTCATACTGTAATAAAAGTGCAATAAATCCACATTCCTACTGTTTTCAAGAACACAATATAGAGTGATTGATTTCTGTTTCAGAAATATTTTGCCATTTGCCTTTTTAGGCAAAGGAAATGGAGGCATTTAATTAAAAGCAAGGGTGATCAATGCTAAAATAATGGCAATGGGGACTGAGATGAAAAAGTAGTAATACTAACCAGTGTTATTAGTTTGCTGCTTCAAAATAAAATTTCTGTGCCTAAAAAAAACTGAAGTAACAAATGACATAAAGCATTGAAAATATTGAGTCCTGTGAAAATAGGTACTGTTTTCTTTACACTGATGGAAGGTGTCAGCTTTAGTTCATTTCTCTAAAACTGTTTTGCTTCACTTTGGTTATCAGCATATTGCAATTGAAAATCAAATGATCCAAATTCTTGGTTTTCTTCTGATATTTATGAAATGGGATATAAAATGCAAAGAGCAGAATGGGCTGCAGACCTAAGCAGTTGAAGGGGTGTCTTTTAATTCAAGAGAAAAAATTATTTTAAAAAATCAGTATCAGCTCTATTTCTAGAGCACTATTCTAAAAATCTCTCTCTCTTTCTTTCTCTCCTTCCCTCCTCCCTCTCTTTCTCTCTCCCTTGCCCCCCCTCCCTCTTTCTCTCTACTCTCTCTAGCTCCCTCCCTCTCTCTGTCTCCCTCCTTCCACCTCTCCCCTCCTCTTGTCTTTGTTCTCACTCTGTGTATGTGTATGTGTGTGTTTAAGGCAGAGATAGAGAAAATGGTATTCTTCTCGTGACTTGGACTATATTTCCTATAACCCTTTTCAATGGTCTTTGATAGCTGGGGCTGATAGTTCAAAACCACTGGATGAAATTCCTGTTTTAGGGAATTGTTCTGCCTTTTCAACTCAGAAGGATCATTAATACATGATGCTTACCTTCAGATCAAGTTTGTCTTGCCTTTGATCAAAATGTATTGATACTGGTTAATGTTATTTTCATAAACATGCGTGTCAGTCATGCTAACCATCTGAATGCACAGCTTGAGATAGTAGATGCCTGATTAAAAGAACTGGTTTACAATCAGTTCACTAAATAGGAGCCCCTGCTTAGTCCAGAAATAACAGTGTGGTATAATAAGCTGATAAGTAAACTTTCGTCAAAGCCAGAGAATCTAATTGCGTCTTTCCAGCTATTGCCTCCCTACAATGTTTAACAAGACTCTTTAAAAACATCTTTCTTCTTTCTTTACGCAAAGTCATCCATGGTAACACTCCCACAAGTGTTCTGTCTAACAGATTTGTCTGTTTATCTACACATATTCTTTACCAATACAATGATTTTGCAGTGCTTTATCCATATATGACCTCCAAGTCATATACTGTAGGCTTTTTTCCTGACTTTTAATAATCCCTTTCCCATAATCTGCACATTACAAGCATGCTTGGAATGTGCCAGGTTGGATAAGTTGTTTTACTCTAAACCACTGGAGTGAAAGAATTTAACAGTCCCTAAACTAATATAACATACAAGGGTCTTCTGAATGCTGGTAATGAATAAATTCTGTAATTATTCTTCAAAAGGACCTTGTAATGTTTTGCTAGTATTTGTTCCTGTTTTGTGTCTATGCGACTTCTGAGAGACTAGGGGAAAGATTAGTCTACTTGTGTATTATAAACACATTACCTACTCAGTTAAGGACAGTCTAGACAGGGATTGTAACTAAGACAGTGTCAACATCTGTCTTCTAATTTCCAAACAATGTATATTCCAACAAGAGAGGCCTCTGTTTTTTTACCCCATGTTGATAGTTCTTCAGAGCAGTTCAGCACATTTCTTTTGATGATGGTTTTGAACGAACATGATTACAACAAAGTGGCAAACAGTATTCTGTTACAAGGTTTTCTATCTTTCTGTGGCTCCTGTTTAAAAGGCAAACATGGCTTTATTAATATTGATCCTAGTCTTGATAAGGGATGAAACTCTCCACAGTTTTCTCCAAGTTAAAAATGCTGTGGGCTTTTAGAGTAATTTGCTTTGCTATGATTGTCCTAAATGAATCAGAAATATTTTAAATGTCCTCTTTTTCGCTAGCATTTTTAATCATTATTTTAAGGCATTGACTTGCACATTTTCTCTTTGTAACATAATTTTTCCTGATGAAGATATGCCTGAAGGATTTTATGTGCTGATAGAATTTCTCTTTTCCTTTTGCCTTGTTTTTTTTTTTTCCCCAAAGGAAAAAAAAGCAGATGAATTGATAAAGTGGGTTAGGTAAGGACAAGGCAGATGCAAATTTCTATAGAAAGAAATGGGGCTACATCTAAAAAAAAACCCAGTGAGCTCTTACAGCTACAAAATAAGTACTATTTTTCCTGAACACAGAGACATAGAATTTTACTCTTTTTTTATCTTTTAGTTTCTATCTTGGTTATCTCAACTTAATTGATTGTCTCAATTTAATTCTTCAAAGCTTTTATTGTCTTTATTTATTATTAAATCCCAACAACTCTGGGTGGCTCACAAATAAAAGCATTTTTTTAAAATATAAAATGTTGTGAGCTCCAGAATAGCTGTTTTAGAAAAGGTTAGTGTATTGCCACTTAGACTTTTATCTCATTGAAATAAAAGCCTTCTGCCAGCCCAGCACATTATGTACATAGAATGGGGAGCAACGCCACTTTATCCCTGGTATCAGGCAGCAAGCTATTTGGGCCCACTCTTGGTCTCCATAACTTTGTTACATTGCGGTACGTCAAACCTCTGGTTTAAGGACAATCCATAGTTAAGTACAGAGCCAGTTATATGTGAGTTAAACGCATAATGATTTGAGTTCATTGAACAATACTACTTGTGAATTGTTCTACTTGTACAGTATTAATCAATAATGCTGTTCAAAATTACATACAAATTTGACTTAAGGTCAGATGTTGGGAATGGAACATGTTTTAAACTGGGGACTGCCTATATATGCATCATTTCATCAGGATGTCTGTCCAGTTGCATCATAACCATTTATTCAGGTTCAGTGAGATTTACTGCAAGATTGCATGCCCAAGGCTGACAATCTCTGCTGGAGTTTGCAGTCATGAAGTTTGATCAGCGAAGAGCAATCTGTACTCTGTCAGGAGTCAAAGCCAGGAAGTCTCACAAACGGAACAGGTGAAATCAGAAACTAGTAACATTAATAAAAGAAGCCTCACAAGGTCATTAACTGACACTGCAGGCAAAGCAAGTAAAAGAGTAAAAGCCAAAGAGTCTAAGATAAGGGACACAATATGTGATGATTCCAGCAACTCAGTATTGACAAGGTTATTTAAATCAGAATTTCCTTTGCCATTCTGTTCCAGTTTATTTTAATAGTATTAGTTTCACAAAATGTTTCTGTTTTGCTCTGAGCTGAATGTGGGCAGGCTTCACTTCCACCAGTTCTCAACTCTCTGTTTGTTCTTTTGGACTCAAGAACATTCCAGATCTTTTTCCAGGTCAGAGACATCCTGGGAGGAACTTTTTTAGCTGTTCTCAGATCAGATTGCAAATTGCAAAATGATTAATCCCATGATTAACATCACAGAGCTACTGCAGGCTGTCTGGTATGGAGGATGACAATTCTTGTAACTGCTGGTAATAGGTCATATTGACTAGAGATTAGGGCTGTTGTAGTTAAACCATCTGAAAAGTACTTGCTAGACTACCTGGAGCTTAGAACCTGGTTTTAGCATGTTAACTTCATAAAGGACAAGAACTCAAGAACTAATGGACGATCCAACATAATATAGAAACTATAAATATAAAGTAACTTATATTTTAAGTATAGTACAACTATCTTGTTCTCCCATTCATATATATGTATATGTATATGTCTATGTAGACATGCTATTTAAATACATACACACACACAGTGGCTTTCTTAGAATAAATCATTAAAAATTAATCTGCTCTTACATTCAACAATATTTGGGTTTTAATCATATGCAAAGTCATTTGTTATCAGTAAATACATGATAAATGCATAGTGCTATTATCACTGTTCATCATTTTCCTCAGTGTATGTGTCTGTTTGGAGACCAAAATAGTTCTTCTTTTATCATCTGCAAATACTTCTATTTTTCTTTTGAGGTGTCCTTAAAGTTTTTTTTAAACTTCTTTTTGAGCTTTTTTTTTTTTTAGTTCTCCTTAGGACCTGCACATTTTGTTACATTTATTACATCCAATTTTAACTTTTTTGCAAAATAAATAAATAAATATAGACATTTGTGTATTTTTCATGCTATTTAGTGAGAGCCACAAAGGTTTGATTTTCCAAAATTCACTTTGAATAGCCTCTGACTCACTCCAATATCAAACAGGTTCTTTTGCAAATCAAGCTTTGTCTTGCAACTGGTGCATATTCATATTTTAAACATCTTTTCTTAATGCTCTACTTGTACAGATTTTAAATTACTTTTGGAGCCAATTGAATTCACCCTCTAGTAGAAATTAATTTAACTTGATAGATTGACATTTTTCTAAGTAACATCAGAACTGCATGGGATAGAATTGAGAGGGAGGATGAGACTTGAAAAACAGAATGGGCCAATAAGACTACAGCATCCACATCCAACTACAGGTTGGTGGCTGCAATTCAGTATGGAAGGAAGGTCCAAATATTCTTCAAAAGCAGCCCATATAGCATGTGCATATAATAATCCAATCCAATAGGGCAATTTGTATTCCATCATAATGGATTCTGACCCATATGATGGAATGATGTGAGAACATTTTGAGACCAGAATCAGTTGTATTGCCTGTTTTCAGTTTATTTGAGACCAGAGAAGGCTGATCTCTTTTGCATACTGGCCTGGAGAAGAGAAGAAGAGAAAAACAAATACCTCTTATCTATTCCAACTCTGGTCTATTGTCCACACAAGAACAGCTACCAATGTCTTCTAGGTACACATAAACAACAATGGGAGAGGAGCACTGGATGGACCTTCTATTTTTTGGGCTTCCTGGATGCATTTGATGGCTATCCATCAAATGGATTGCTAGACAGATTGACTGACCTACCATGCTATTCTCATGTTTCTGATCTCAGATATATTTTTTTTGTGCAGCATAGGGATGGTAACAAAGTAGTTTGAATTGTCTCTTTCATTTAGTCCTTTATAGCTTCCCATCTTAACAACATGGAGAGTGGAAGGAATTGCAGAATAACATTTTAATTTTAAATCTTCAGCTCTATAGCAGCTCCGGGTAGGAAACTGACTGACTGATGTGTTTTGTACTCACCTATTAGCCAGAAAGAATAACTGTTAGCAATAGTTTTCTCAGGATTTTTAGGCCAACAAAAATGAAAACAATTGCAGGTTGGTTTTAAACTGATTTGAAAGGGTTTGGAAATAAAAAAAGGGAGAGCAGTGGCATGCAAAGGGTGTGGCAGTGAAGGCAGATTGGTATGGATGCAGACAATAAGCGGTGAATTGTCTGACACAATTATCCATAGCAGTGTTTCTCAACCTCAGCGACTTTAAGATGTGTGGATTTTAATTACCAGAGTTGATGCCTGCAGAATTCTGGGAATTTAAGTCCACCCGTCTTAAGGATGCTGAGATTGAGAACCATCAATCCTGAAGAACAACAAGAGATGTACAGTTGGATCAGCTGCTGGTTGAGATTTATTTGGTGCAGCAACAGACAAGGAACAAGACAGGCTTTGGTGGTGTGATTGGGCAGCTTGAAGCTGCTGCTCAGCCCTCTGAGCAGCAGCTTCTGCTATTGGTGCCAAATATGCCTAACATGCCACTGCAAAGGAATAGAAATCCTAGATCAGCGTAAAGCCCTCGATCAAACTGTCCAGACAGAGCACATTTCACTAGTTTTAAGATGTTAAGATGTATCATTGGCCACCCATATCATCTGCTTGCCAAGTAATACTATTATGTTAATATCATGGATGTTTCAATTCTATCAAAGACAAACCAATGCACTGATTTTAAAATGAACCATATTGTAATCAGAAACATTTACAGTTTGTTTACCCTCATGCAGTCTGTTGCTGACTTTGAAAAATCTAAGGATTAAACACAAAACAGTGCAAGTAAATACTCCAATCTTCATATTTTAATAATCTGAAAATGGATTCTCATTATATGAGTTTAATTGGTGCATGCCAACTGCTACCTTTAAAAAAAAGATAACTGGAGCAATTTTATTTTGCATTATTCTTGAAGCTGTGAAAAAAGGATCAGCCCTGGTATGAAAAAGTGTTATGATGGGTTCTTTCAACCTCAGACTCAGAAAAACAATTTACTTAAATATCTATCTATCTATATATATATATATGTTTGCCTGCAAAAGTTAGACTTATAGCAACTCTCATATTTACAAAAATGCCTACACAAAACAATCACCTTAGGTTGTTAGGTTGTTGTTTTTCCCCTGAAAATATTTTTCAACATCAAAGATATCCATCCCCCCCAAAAAAAATGTAAGGAAGAAATGAGAATAAAGGCAGTCACTCACATGACCATAGCCCTGAAACATTTAAAATCAGATCGCACTAAGTTCAAGTCAATCACCAAATTTCATTTGTCTTGTTTGCCTAGCAGAAGAAGGTGTTAACAGAATAATAGCTTTACCACTGATACAACTAACAGTTATGTTGATTCTGATTAGTGGATTGTTATAGTCATTGAGGTGAAAGAATGCGTGAAGTTGCAGTAATTTCTGGATTGGATTCTAGAATCAAAATATTGAATAACAGATGATGAAGTTTCAGAGAGATCCTGTTTGATTATATGTCTAAGTGATCTTCACTGGAGCTCTTCTCAGTGTTACAGTGCCACATTTATGACTGTGTTGTTGGACTACACTTTCCTTGAATTTTTTCCAGCCATATGATTCTCTCTATAATGAATGCAAAGGCTGCTTTTCATCATCAAAGGCCTATCTTTGACCCTTCTTCTCTCACCCTTTTGTAATTTATTTAACCCTTTCTTGAAAATTGAGAAGAGCAGAATCTCTTTATTTCTATTGTTCACATTGTTTCTGAAAGCTAAAAACCTCATTGATTACATCCTAGAATGAAAAAAGGAAATAGTTCTTGTAAATATTTATGAGGTGGCTGTTTTGCAAACTTAGAAAGTACAAATGGCAAAAATCCAATGCTAGATATTCTTTAAAATAAAATCAATCATGTACATATTATAAGGCACTATGAGAATTCACAAATTCTTCAATTTGGTCAGTGTCAGCTTGTTATCAGTGTACAAACCAGGAGTTTCTGAGTTCTAGTCCTTCCTTACCCCTCTCTCTCCCTCCTTCTCACTCTCCCTCGCCCTCCCTCCCTCCCTCCCTCCCTCTCTCTCTCTCTCTCTCTCTGTCTCTCTCTCTGTCTCTCTCTGTCTCTGTCTCTCTCTTTCTCTCTCTCTCTCTCTCTCTCTGTGTGTGTGTGTGTGTGTGTGTGTGTGTGTGTGTGTGTAAACTAGCTAGGCCTATCCAACAAAAGATGCAAAGAAAAAAAAATCACTTCTGAAAAAAACAATCTTCCCAAGAAAACTGCATTATAATCTCAATATATTGTAGCTTGCATTTTCCCATCCTGACTTATAAAGCCACATTTTTTTATCAAAAGGAAGTATGACTCCAAACATTTCAACATTTTCATTTTATAACACCAAATCTTCATAGGTCACTATGATGGAATCAGTTTTGTCACCAGGGCAAAACAGTAGTAACTATACAAGCATGACGGGATAAAAGAGAAAAGGTTGTTTGCTCTTTAAATAGGGAGGAATGCTACATGGGTGTGAATTGCTTTGTAGATTCCTTTTTCACCTCCAGAGAAAGCAAAGAAACAGAGACAAGTCTAATTTGATTTCTTGGATTTAATAGGGCGTCTTTGTATAATTTAATATAAACAATTTCCTTATTTTATAAGGAAACAAAATATAAATGAATAAACATAAATGTTCATGTCAATGGAAATTTAAAAGTAAACTAATCCTCCCCTCCAAAATAAAATAAAATAAAATAAAGCCACATCCTATGTAAATTATCAAAAATACATTTATGGAAAATATGAATAAATATACCGTTTTGTTTTGTTGCTGAAATTTTAATTACAAGTATGTCTATTAGTGCTGAAGTGCAACTCTCTCTCTCTCTCTCTCTCTCTCTCTCTCTCTCTCTCTCTCTCTCTCTCTCTCTCTCTGTGTGTGTGTGTGTGTGTGTGTGTGTGTGTGAAATACACACACACACACACACACACACACACAGCTACATTGTTCAACAGACAAAAATAACACACACATTCATATACCCACCCAACCAGAATGATGGGAAAGAAATGAAAGGATACCACAGGGTTTGCAACAGAGTCTCTAGTTTTTCACAAATAAGTGTTAGTAAACCCTACATTCCATTCAAAGGAATGTAACATAAAAAAACCTTTATTATATTCTCTAAAGAAAAGCAGCCTCGAGAGCTTGTGATCTAGAATGCAGAAGTTAGAATCTGCAATCAGCTTATTTCTACTGATTATTGCTCACTAAAACTATGTCTTTTTATATAAGTATCTCTGAAGAAAACAAGCCAAAGACTACAGTTTAAGCAATCCAAGTTTCTACTGCATCTTTTATGAAAGCACTTTCTGTGTTTTCCAGTTAAATAAATGTTAGGGTTTAATTACATTCATTTCCAAGTATTTAGCTTTTAAATGCTCTGTCCAGTCCAACAGTCAAATAATCAAAATAATAAAATTGTCAGAATAGGAGAATATATGAATGTAATCATCAAGTTACTTTTTCCAAAGCAGTCACCCTCATAATTATCACAGCCATTTTGTGTAATTTCCACCTTGGCCGGTTATTAGCAAGGAATCACAAGTCTCGGTATTGCTGTTTGCTACTAATGTATCCAGTCTCTTTTGCTATTCTGTATTTGAAACTTTAGGCATCCAATGTCTATAATTTCATGAGTGTTTCTCTTAAGTGATTTGATGAATTTACATTTTTTGTGCCCACTTATAAATGTTTCTGAGGTGCATGGATGGTTTTTGTGACTTTTCACAAAGTAAACAGAAGTAGACATTTCTATATATGCCAAGTAATTTAGTTTACCTCTTATGGCAACCACAAGGCATGAATAAACATTGGGAGTGGCATCAAACAAGGTGCTTAGACATTTCCCTAGCCAATATTTACTTAATTTACTTACTTAACAATTTGCTTAATTGTTTCCAGTTCTTAGTATATCATTCAAAAGACATTATGTCTATTTTGTCTTTTATTTAACTCTACAGGAGATAGAAGGGGGACATTCATGGAGTTATAGAGCAAGATCTTCAGTCTCTGACATTCCTGTAAAATTCCACTATTACACAATAGAAGCTTTCTCTAATTCTTTGTTGATTAACTTTTTTTATGTTTATGACAGGAGGAGAAAGGAAGAGAAACTTGTATTTTTTTTTCCCAGAGCCACTTTAAGGAACTAGTTTATAAAGATACTAAGATGATTTTCCAGTATTAGAAAGATACTCTGTGCTTGCTAGTGGTTGCATTTTGGATTTAATAAAACAGGTACTATCTGCCATCAGTCAGAGTTGTCTTTCTCTAAGCAAAATATAATCATTGTCAGGATACTCAGAATTTCCTTGGTTTATCAATAATCCAGGGCCATAGGACTTTGTAGATCACTTGACATTTAGGGGCATTCACTCCAAAGTAGGAAGGTGGTCTGAGTTTTTAGGTTTATTAAGTCACATCTACAGATAGGCAATTCTTGGTAGTGGCTACTAAACTGCTGGCTGTTGAAAGCCTATTTCCCTCAGTGTTTTTCAGATTTGTGCAAATTAGGCCTTCTTACTTTACATTAGAAACCCCCCATCATCATTTGGGTAACAATGACCCATAAGCATTGCAATGTCCTCTACACTAACTGCTCTAAAACAATAGAAGAAATTATTTATAACAACAAGATAAGCAGGTCAAGCAAGTGAAACAAATCACATTATCACAACATCCCAAACTATAAGGATTCTTTCAGATATTACAAAAAACTCCACGTGGATATAAAATCAATATTAATGGATGCTATACTCAATGCTGGAACATATGCTCTGCAGTTCCAGAAAGTTCTAAATTAATGCGCTGGAATTTCCAGTTAAAGAATTAATAAATGAGATGAAAAACTGGCCTGTACAAAAGCAACTTTCTGAATTCCTAAATCATAAATATATAATACCAGTCCTCCCATGGCATGTGAATTCACTTAGAGCACCATGTCTAAAGCTAAACGTAAAATGTAAATTCATTACATTAATTATCATTTACATCATAATTCAAATTCAAAATCATGAAATGCATTTTAATAAGATGCATAATAATTACAATATGCAAAAAAGTTTTTTTTATAATATAGGTATCTAAGAAAAGCTGCCACATGTCACCAAAAGTAGGTCAGACCAAAGGCTGTATTTATCCTGTCATTCTTATAAGGAAGTTTTGTATGGTATGTAAAAAAAAAATTGGTGCCATATCTGTGTGATAAGAGAGAGAGAGCTAGAGAGGGAGGGAGAGAGAGATGATGGATGGATGGATGGATGGATGGATGGACGGATGGATAGATTAACGATGAAAGGATGGATGGAAGCATGAATGTTAAGAGAAAGAGAAAGATTTCCCCTGTAGGCAGAACCTGGCACTCTCCTAAAAATATCACAGGGGACCAATCACATTATTTCACCCATGTTTCCTGGCAACTGATACTCAGGAATATTCATGTTACCTAGAAGTAACACATAATTTTATCCTCCATATATTTGTTTAGTTCCCTTTTATGGCTGTCCAATTTAGTGGCTATGTTTGCGTCTCATCGTTACAATTTCCTTATTTTAACTTTATGCTATATGAAGGACATGCAAATCAAATCAAGCAAACTTAGGAAAAAATTTCCCTAAGCAGTAATTGACTTTTTACTTCTTGTTCATTAAAACTTTTATTTTGTTCCCTATCCTTGTTGTTCTGATTATTTCAAATCTTACATTGTCTCTATTTCTACATTGAGATTTCAAAGATAAAAGTTGTTAATAAGGGTAAGCAAGATAAGCATTGATCCAAACTCTAAAATATCATCAAGTGGAGTAAGCTAATTAACAGAAGATTATCACTGCATAGGGCTTGGAATTTACAAATTAACTGAAAGGAAGCCTAGGCAAATATCTGATCACTGAATTCTTCCATGTTATGACACTAAAATTAAAAAGTCAAAGAAATGTGCCTACAGTCCAATGTGAATAAACTTTAGCTTTTGTGATATAACTCATTTTGTAAAATAATGAAGGGATTTCAGGAAAACTTCACATTTTAATACCTACTTAATTTGTACTTCCAGCCCATTACACACACTGAAGTGATAATATGCTTTGGTACTCACATTGCTCCTCCTGTAATGCAGTTCTTTGATTAAAATTTTTAAAGGCCCATGTTGATGAGAACAAAATAAAAAATGTATTATATTATCTGAAGAGTTTTGAGAAATGAATTTGTTAAAGTTGCATATAAATTATTTGGATTTGGAGAAATGTAAAGAAAAAGTATGAATTTACACATGGACTTTTTAAACAGACAATGCAAATTGATGTAAAAGTGGGTAGAATAAAGTTAAGAGGAGGATATAAAATATGATATAAAATAACAGGGTTGATTTGAGATACTGAGTCTAGATTGTTTAAACAAACTCCATTTCTTTGTTCAAAAGTTTTCTAGGTCATTTTAAAATATAAAATTCCTTGTTTTTATTTATTATTATTTATTACTGAATTTATAGCTCACTTTTCTATTTATTCAAACATTCAAGAATGCTTGCAAAAAATGTAAAGAAACAGACACAGGTCACAAAATACTAAAAATTAGTGCAATTAAAATCAAACTAAAAGATCAATCATTAAAAGAATTAACAATTAAAAGTTCATTGAAAGAGATAAGTTTTTTTACTTTTATTCTCTAATTAAAAAGTTCTTCCAGGTCAAGGGACGGCTTTTCCCAATAGAGATCTTTGAAGTGTTTTCTTCAATTAGGCAAAAACATTCAAAGAAACATCATACTATTTCTGAATTACGAGGTCAATCCAAACTGGTCAGTTTTATCAGATAGGAAGAACAATGTTTGAATAAGCAAGAATAGGCCTCTTCTCTCTACATACCCCATTCACATCTTGGAGATCTGTAAATTGAAAAGAATCTCTGTAACCTATTCTAACAAAGGGAGATTAACCTATTGACCATTTTCTATGCAAAACAAAGAGAATTCATTTTGGTGAGCCTCAGATTGTTCCAGCCACCCTCCCTGAATACCTTGGAGAAAATGCCACACATTTTCTATGAAACTTTTCCACAGTTTGGAAAAGCATCTTGTTTTTCGGAGATTCAGTGGAGACTTATAAATAAATGTTCCCTGCTGCACCTAATAATGTGGAATAATACTTCAAATGGCTGCCCAAAATGTGCTTTTTTTTCAAAAGACAACTGGGCTTTTTTTCCCCCCTTGAAGATGTTTCACTTCTCTTGATGAGAAGTGAAGCATCCTCAGTATCTGGAAGCATCTTCAGCTTCCAGTTGCCTTTTGCAAAAATCACCTTTAGGACAACTATGACCTGGATGACTGAGAATCTCCATAAATATTTTAAATGGCTCTTTCAGAGAGCCTTAGTTTGTGTTCAGTCTAATTCGTCATGGGCATATCTACATCCATTCTTCCAGTCTTCTAACTCTCAGCGTCATTGCTCTTAACTTCCTTAGTTAAATTCTCAACTAAGGGTTGGCAAGTTCCAATAGAAAAAAGAGCATGCTTGGTAGTAATAAATGTCAACTTCCTGGGCCATCTGCAGTGTTACAGGTCAGCCAGGACTTCAACAGTATTGCTGACAGATAAGGAGATTCCCCAACTATCTTCAAAAAACCATTTGGATCCATAAGGCGTCTGGTTGGGAATCTAGGTCAGTTAATTTTAATAGGTTTTCCAGAGAGAAATTTGGAGAGAGAGATTTATAGCACATACCACTTAAGATATCAGTTGAGCAGCTCCATGATTGTCAGGGCCAACATGATCCTGAGCTACTCCTGACTGAACAATCTCAGTATGGACACTGAAATTGTCCAGGTCAATAAATCTTGGGTAGCCACATACCAAATAGTACTCTAGCTACTTCAGGATGAAATTCAAGATGAATCTGCAGCGCAGATAAAGTAGTGTAAAACAGTATACTATTTTTACAGTGTTAGAGACCTAGCGCCAGGGGTGAAATGCTCCCGGTTCGGACCAGATCGGCCAATCCGGTAGTGATGGCGGCAGGAGGTTCGAAGAACCGGTAGCAAAAATCCCTGCCGCCCCCCCCCCCATGCCCAGCTGAGTCACACAATCATCAGAAGCTTTTTTTAAAAAATTTTTAAAAGCATTTTTTCTACAACCTCTTCGGCCTAAAAAAATGCTTTTAAAAGTTAAAAAAAAGCCTCTGATGATTGCGTGGCTCAGCTGGGATCATCAGAGGCCTTTAAAAGCATTTTTTTACAACCTCTTCTGCAAAGACGTTGTAGAAAAAAATGGTTTTAAAAGTAAAAAAAAAGTTGGTCATGCCCACTCAGTCATATTAACCTCTCCACACACCAAGCCATGCCCATAGAACCAGTAGTAACAAATTTTACATTTCACCACTGCCTTGCACCAGGGGTGGGTTCTAAATTTTTTTACTACCGGTTCTATGGGCGTGGCTTATTTTGTGGGTGTGGCTTGGAGGTCATGTGACTAGGTGGGCATGGCTAGCTGGTCAGAGTCATTTCTGGAAGGTCCTCGCACTTACGACCAGTCCTCGCACTTACGACCCAACTCATTTGTTTGCTTTTAACACTGATCAGCTGTAGGACGGCCCTTTGAAGCCCTGTGGCAAGAGTTTAAACAGTTTTTTTCCCTCTGGTCATCAGCTGGGACTCAGGAGGCAGCAATAGATTGAGGGTGGGACCAAATAAAAGGTAAGAATAACGTGGGCGGGTGGGGGGACGGCGGAGGGGGGAGAACAGGTTTGGTGACGTCATATCGTCACCACTACCGGCTCGGTTGAACCGGACCGAACTGGGAGGAACCCACCACTGCCTTGTACCACTAGTCTACACAGCAGTAAAAATTCAGCATTGGCCCATTGCCAAGTGGCACTTCTGATCATACAGACTATAGACATACTACCTTCCAACTCTAGCCTGCTACATCACAGAATATCTTGGTGGGCAATGCTGGGAGAAATTAGCTCCCTGTTCTTTCCTTAGCCACATCTCTGTAATATATGTGCGGTTACCACTTTAATTCAGGATTAAATTGAGGATAATAGATATTTTCCAGAATCTAATCTGCCATTAAAAAACAGGAACCCTCTTTTGCTGTCATCTAGACTTCTTTGATTAGATTGCAGTCTGAAAGAAATGGAGGCCAGTAACTGGCCTATTCTGCTTTTCCTGGAAGAGTGAAACTATATAATTCTCATTGTCAGTGATCATTTTAATCCTTGCTCCTATAGCCTACTCTTTCAGGGGTGATTCAGAGGTGTCAAACTCATGTCGTATCGGGACTTTTTTCCCCTTCACCATGCCCCAACCAGGCAGGAGCGCGGCCAGCATTTGACGCATCCGGCCAGCGGGCCAGGAGTTTAACAACCCTGAGGTAATTTGAACCAATCCAAGTAATGTACATCTTATCACAAGATGGGCAGTACCGTTATCTTCTGGCAAAGGTATCTTCTGTTTTGGGGCTCAAGTTTTTAACTCATGAACTAGAAATTGTATAGTGGGAGCTATCATATTTTTGGTCATTTTCAACAATTTAATCAGGGGCATGTGATTACCCTGTAAATCAAACATGGTTAGCTTTTCTGTGTTTTCAAATCCTACACCAAATTGACTGAGGGGTTTAGAATAGAACAGACATGTCAATAGTAGGCCTCTGTTTGTTGAAAAAGCTGCAGACTTCAATAGTATGCTTCTCACGACACTAAAGTGACTCTTCTATGAGAAAAGGTTCATGAAACTCCCAAACAAATCCACCAGACTTAGAAGCCAAATTAATTTACTGATGAAATCAATACTTTCTTCTAGGCTTGGACTGCCACTAATTTCAGGCATGCCTGCAAACTTACTAGCAATTTAAGACTGCAGTCCATGACTAAAGGAGATAAGCAGCTGGGCTTTCTTCTGACTAAGCATGTGTAAGACAGTGCTGTTGTATGCTTTGTTTTGAAATAATGCTTATACAGTCATTTTGATTTTTTTTATACATAGATAGAGGGTATATCTCTCCACCACTACCATGAAAACACCATTAAAAATTCAGGAAGGGCTTCTTTGAAGGATGATAATGGGAAATGAATTGCTTAATTGTAAGGACTTGTAGATATCCAGAAGGTAAATGGCAGATGCAAAACTCCTGTTGCCATCAGGAGAGAAAGGTCTGGCAGAAAACAAAACTCACAACCTGATCATATTCAGAGTCAAGCGGTGCTTCAACCATAAACAGGAATGAATCTTTTTTTATTTAGCCATTGTGAACAAATGAAGTTAAAGTCAAGAACAATATTAAAATGACCAGGCTTGTGAACAACTTGCTGATCCTTGTAACTATGTTCTTGACAGCTAAAATTCACAATGATTGGGCCAGATTTAAAGAGGGAAGCATATTCTTCTTCTCTCTAATGGAGTGTACTAAGGTGATTCTTAGTATTATATTAAATAAATTCTAGGAGAAAGAAGAAACAAAGCCATTGAGTGACTGATATTCTCTGTGTATTAGATACAGCAAGAGCCTGGTGGGATGCCATCTAGGGAACTGATACCAACAGCTTTTCACCTGAAGTCATATGCAGACGGCCATTAAAATGCTGTCCACCAGGCCTTGAGTCAGCAGAAAAGAATGTGGACATAAAGTTTGTTGCCCCAATTGCCAAACCTTATTCTTTCATAAAAAACAAAACAAAACACCTGCTGGTTGATGGTGGCTTTACTATTTTAGCACATATCAGATTAAGAAAAGCAATTGGTGGATTACCCTGGTTTTGTTTCCTTTCCCACCAAGCATCACTTGCTGGCAAGAAAACAACCCCCTATAAACCCCCTAGCATGGGATGGGGCAAGGTTGAGTGAGTATGGACAGGGGGAGAATGGTGACATCATTGAAGTCGTCCAACAGCCAGCCATGGGTGTGGAAGTGCATTGTGCCTGTAACTTGTCAGTCAAGCTATTTCTAAGGACTCATTAAAACTGTATTAAAAAATAGCCCAGCTGAAGAGAGGAAGGGTGATGGGTGAAATGAGAAGGAGTAAGCTGTGTCCTTGATTGGTGCTGCAAGGAAATGCAATGATGTCAACAGATTTTGCTGTGACCAACAGCACTGAAAATAGCCTACAGACAGCCATAGAGCTGGAATGAAATAATATAAATGACCTCTGCCCAGAAATACAATTGTAAAAAAAAGAAGAAGTTTGGCCATGGTAAAACTTGTTGTTTGAAGAAGCAGTGGAATAGCCATGATGCATTGAGTAGAAATTGAATCAGTCAGAGGCCAGTGCTCTTCCCTGGTTTAGAACTGATTTTCTGGGTAGCACAGGTCTAACTCTTTTCAGCATTAAATATTTATATTTCAGTTCAATAAGCATTTCAGAAACTGTTGGACAGCCATTATATGGCAGATGACCTCTCTAAAAGCCAAGCATCCAGTTTCTCCTGCAACCATGGCCACAGAGAACAGTTCCCAGAGACCAGAGGGAAGAAGCATATCTAAAACAGCAGTTTGGTAGATCCTTTGTTAGCCCCTCGGGAAAAGGGGAGGGGGTAGAAAGGGACAATGGGTAAGCCCGTTCCATCTGAATTGCTATCAACTCTGATCAACTACATGGAGAGAGAGGGGGGGAGGGAGAGGGAGAGGGAGAGAGAAGAAAACAAGGGCAGGAAGTAGCAGTCTCCCAGCTTCCTTTGCAGTGGCTGGATGATCTTTGACTGAGTCATTGGTCATCATATGCTACTCTATAAATAGAACCAATATGTCCTATACCAAGGTTAATTCTTTCCTGAATTTTTGAACAACTGCTTTCATATTCCCTTTGCCTTTGGACCTACCACCTGATGTTGTTGGTGCGATTTAAAATGACACATGTTTGGAAGATTCCAGAATGCCTCCATTCTTGCACTGCAATCGCAGAGAAGAAGTGGTACATTGTTGTCCATTTGCCATTGGGAGAAACTGGAACTTCTTCTTGCAAAAAAAACATCACAGCAAGAAGAAGAATGAAGCATCATCCATGAGCCAGAGGAAGAGCAGCTTAAGAAAATTTCTTCCTTTCTCACCATCAGATGCTTCAGATAGATTTTATATGAATGGGTTTCTTGTATCATTACTATCATCTTAAATAAAATATTGAGATGGGCATTTGGCAGTGCTTCTTCTACCAACCGAGGGTTGAGAATGGCAAATGCTGCTTCACACATCCCAGCACCATCATACAAATTTCACAGTTTTATCATTTCCACAGTGTCTGAGTTCATAATGGTTTCTCTCAGACCTCTGAACACTGTGTGTGGATTATAAACTGAGGAAGGGCAGAAAACATGAAGAAGATATCTGGCATAATCACTGGATTGTCAAAACTATGCAATCAACCTTCTAAATTCCAGTTCAGAAGCTTGATTAAGATAAAAGATAAGAAATGAGGAGTGAACAGTTGGGAAGCATTCCAGTGAAATCCAACTGTTTATTTCCTAAGAAGCTAAAGCAAGATTATTTTTAAAAGGTATGCAAATGTTTACTGATACTAGCAGGGATTCCTCCCAAATATTCTACTGAGATGACAAAACAAAGACTAAAAGGCTGATGCCACAGACAAAACTCTTTTAAAAAATCCATGAAGACTTGTAGAGGTAAGTAATAGTCCAGGGAAGAGAAACTTCTAAATTCCTATAATCACAGCTGGCCAAATAGGTTTTTCTTTACACTTGGTTCAGGAATCCCATTAGCATTTGCCAACAATCCATAAAGATAGAGGTGTGAATAGGGATAAGAAATCTTGCCCCTCAAAAAAACAACAAAAAAAAAGAACAATTAAAGGGCTCCTTTAAGGACTTAATTAATAAAAACCTGAAATAAAACTAGGTTTGATGGTGGGTTTCAAAAATTTTTACTACTGGTTCTGTGGGCATGGCTTGGTGGGTGTGGCTTGTCTTAGTGGGAGTGGCTTGGTGGGAGTAGCAGGAGAAGAATACTGCAAAATCCCCATTCCTTCCCCACACTGGGGCCTGTCAGAGGTGGCATTTACTAGTTCTCCAAAATACTCAAAATTTCCACTACCGGTTCTCCAGAACTGATCAGAACCTGCTGAAACCCACCTCTGGGTTCAATGCATCTAAAATGTCAACTGCAGGGAATGACAGTGTCTGCCTTTCTTAATACCCATTTTGATTTTCCAAAGATTTAGTGGAATGGAGAGAAGGGAAGGGAAGCATGAGGTTTAACCGGGGGTTAAATGCTCCATCTAGTAGCGATGGAGGCGGGTGGTTTGGAGAACCAATAGTAAAAATCCCCGGCCCTGCCCCCATGCCCAGCTGAGCTGCACAATCATCAGAGGCTTTTTTTTTTTAACTTTTAAAAGTATTTTTTCTACAACTTCAGCCGAAAAAATGCTTTTAAAAGTAAAAAAAAAAGCCTCTGATGATCGCTCGGCTCGTCAAAGGCATTTAAAAGAAAAAAAACCCTTGTTTTCTTTTAAATGCTCTGATGATCCCAGCTGAGTTCCCTGAATGGCAGAGGCTTTTTATAAAAGCCTCTGCTGATCAGGGAACTCAGCTTGGATCCTCAGAGCCTTTTGAAAATATCTTTTTACAACCTCTTAGCTGAAAAGGTTGTAGAAAAAATGGTTTTAAAAGTAAAAAAAAATTGGCCACGCCCACCCAGTCACATTACCCACCACCACCAAGCCACGCCCACAGAACCGGTAGTAACAAATTTTAGATTTCACCCCTGGGTTTAACCCATCAAAACAACAGACAAAACTAGATTTTTCCAAACTGTCTCCCTAGAAATCTCAGCCTTACTGCTGCCCTTAATAACATTACATCATATTTCATCTCGTTGTCTTCAGTTTCTAAGCTCTATCTTTTTTAAAAAAAATTGTCCCTGGTTGTTGAAAGATTGTCCAATATTGATAAATAAACAGTGAAGCCATTTCTAAAACAACAAAAGTTGTTGTGAAGATACCACCATGATTTTTGCTCTTTACATGTCAATATTTCAAAAAAAAAAAAATACTTTTATCCATTCTTCCCATCCTCACAAAAAAGCTGTTTCTTAATTCCATAAAAAAGTGCAAGAATAGCAGCACAGTTTGTATTTTCATTTGTTAGAATTACCTAATAGAAGTGATTCCCCTAACAATTTCTACTGTTTATTTTATGGATATACTATCTGGCTTTGGTTTCATCCCCCAAGCAACTTGGCATTTTTAGTTCATCAGTACTTTTATGAATTATGATATTCCTGCCCTTTTTTATCTTGACATTCTACATCTTGGCACTGTGACAGTATACTAGCAAATTTCTTATTACACAATAATTAATTTTATTCTGATGAATTTGAAGTATTGGCAATGTATTGTCCAAGCATAAAACTGAATTATAAGGGTAAATAAGCATAAATGGAGTACAGATCAATTTTAAATAAAAACTTCATTGTTTCATTCTTTATTGTTATTTCAAATAACAATAGACAATGTTGTTCCATTGGTCTATAGCAGCATGATCCTTTGTACGAGTGAAACAATATACAATATTTTGAGAATACATTTGTAATAGATAAACCATAAATTCCCATGTTGTGTTAAATCACAATTTGCATATTCCTGCATATTATGATTAAAATATCCCTAAATTCTACCCAACGATATCATTTTGGAATGGGAAAGGTCTTCTAAGGGCTACACCAAACAAGGATTTGTCTTCATTGAACTAAGTTGGATTCATTTCTTAACATACAAGTACTAGTAAGTAGATTAAAGTGTGACTTCTTTTGCTATTGTGTACAGTGACAATGGGTCATCCTTGTAATTTGGCTGTGATCTACCTCTTAAGCTAAGGCAGGCGCCTAGATAACTAAAATTTATGAGAGCTGATTCAGCATTGGAGTGAATATCTCCTTCTGTGGTAATAGGTCCAAATTCATAGCCAAAGGTTACATCCAAAGTGAAACAGAAACTTTCTTTTTTCATTGTTGGTTGTAAATGGTATCTAAAATATATTACTAAATCCTTGAACAACACACTGACACATAGCCACATTTATTAAATTTAGAACATGGATTCCTCTCTGGGTATATAATCTATCCTTTGGAGTACTCCACAACAAATGCATAGTCTATTTTTGGAAATAAACCATAGTATAGGGGATTATTGGAATAAGTAGCAATACAAGCTGGAAAGCAAAATAATTAATGTTCCAAAATTGCTTGGAACAGCACCATGCATTCCTTTCAATGCCATTAATAATTAGAGTAAATTCAATAAAAGTTTAAAGGTAGATCTTTGTGATGAATGGAAGAAAGTTAGAATATACAGTAAGCTATCTGGCAAGTACTATTTACATTCCAATATCAAAATCCTTCCTGGCACATTGGTTTTCAAAGTAAAACTGTTCAGTACTCAACCATAGCTCAAGCTTATCAACAGAAGCAGTCATTACAAAAATTGAATTTTCAATGTAATAGGGTGTACAATATGATATCTGGTTCATCACTTACAGTAATAAAGAGCAAATGAGGTACAAACACATAAAAAAAATAAGGTACTGTACTGACATTAGTCATTGGGAAGCTTAGTTTGCCGCTGATTATATACCTTCTTTTAAATAAATGCTTTGTACAACTCCCTCTCCATTGCTGCTCCTTCTCAAGGTGTTGTAAAAACCAGGCAACCCTAAAGCATATTTATACAGATTAAATGGTTTCTAATACTCTAAAGAGCATTTAATCTGCATGAATGTTCTTCATGTTGCTACGTGCTTCTACATCTTAAATAAGAAACTCAGCACTTTTAAAACTATGTGATAAAAGTTTTTTTTCCTTAGCAAATTAAACAAAAGTCCCCTAAAGTAATCATTAACCTGCTAACAATTTAAGATCCAGCCATTCAGAGGAACTCTGGTCCCTTCCTCATTAACTGGTGTTTAGAAACTGAGAGTTATCGTGCCTCCATCTGCTGAGGCTTTGGAACGGTAAAGCAGGCAAGACCTTTTGTTTGAAGTTTAGACTGTTTTGTAAAATCTTTAGGGAGTACGATTAGAAAAAATTAAGACATAACATAATTCTGTAGAGAACAGGGTTATCTTAAAAGCATGGAGTTGCATAATAAAAATGAGAAGAATGGCAATAAAGAAGCCACATTCAATGCTTTTCTGGTAAACAATAACCAGAATGCAATTATATTTTGTTTTATGTCTTTAAAGGGTAACAGATCAAATTTATTTATTTATTCATCTATCTAATTTGATATCACTCAAACTAAGATGCCATCCATAGGGCCATGTAACTAGTGCCGTTGGAACTGAGAAACATGTCAACAAATAGGTCCTACTCTTATTAAATTTCTATATCACTCCTAGATAAGCCATCTCCACAACAGAGATTTTCCATCTTTCAAAATTTGCTGGAATATGCAGCAATATTTTCAAGAACATTTATTGGCCTTAAAAGAACATTGGGACCACTAGCACAGTATTGCAGAGAAGATCAGATAGAATACAACTATTAATAAACCAAAACCACAGCATTTGCCAAAAGGCTCAAGAGCCACTCCTGGAAGATGGATGACCACAAGATTGAGCAGGTCTTCTATTTCCCAGTAGTCCTTCACTCTGCTAACCACAGGAAACCCCCATTGGGACTACATTGCTGAAAGTGCACAGAGGATCTGCCATCCTTAAATTCCTCAAGATAAGAGGTAGCCGCTATATTGCTGCAGTACACAAATTGTTCAAGGCCAAGCCAATAGCACAACTTCTTTACAGTGCCCAGCTGTGGCCATTCTCCAATTTTGTGCCATTGTTCAATCCAAATATTTAAGATTGGCTCTCCAAATACCAAAATCTCTAATGCCATCTTGAGACAAGAGACACGCCAAATGAAAGTGAAGACTAAAGTGTGGGTGACTCAATTTTTGGCTCAAACTATCCTGTTTCTTCCTTTAATCTGACCCATTAAATATGAAAAATGACTTTCAGGCCACATGGAAATAGGCAGCGACAATTAAAATTTCATCCTTGTGCTTATCTCCTGGTTTTCTACTCAGCATGGGATGTGATAGGATAAAGCACTCATTAAATAGCAGACACAGAGTGCCATTTGGAGCTAACCAGACCTCAAAAGTTTACTGCCAGTGAATTCAACAGGTATTTTACCTCCCATGGCATACTTAATTAACCTCAAACTGCCTAACCAGCAGAAGGCTTTTATTCTGACACATTGTCGAAGCCTCCCTACAGTTATCCTTAAAGGCTGCTATAGGAAGATATCCCTACCTGGAGAGACAATGCCACTCTGACTTGGGACATACATATACAACAGACCATATACTCCCCCAGTGCCTGTATTATAGAGGCATTTGTACTACTCTCATCTCATTGTTATTGCATAAATAAACAAGGGCACATAGGACAATTGTATAACTTGTTCTTGCTCTTAGATATTAATCCTGCCAGAAGATATAATGTTGCCAGATTCTGCACAGCAGTATAAAAATCTATCACATGATGATCTGTATAATTAAACTAACATCAATGGACATCTAATTCATTATTCAATAGAATGCTCTGTAACTGTGATAATCATAGTTTGCCGTACGCTAACGTTTATGTTCCCCTACGCTCATCTAATGCTCCTACATCTTCTTTTAAATTCCTTTTATACTTTTCTTTTTGATATATAATTCTGTTGCTTTTAGCTTTTTATTATTTTTGTAGCCTTTGATGTACTTTTTAATTTAATTTATTAATTTACTGCACCCCTCCCTCCTTATGCTGATTTTGGACCATAATAAAGATTTGATTGATTATCTAATTTATGCATACTTATATTTTCTGAATTTCTGTAAGAGGCACAATGGTAATCTAGAATGTCTTTGACTAGAGGAAAATGGAGAAAAGAACAGCAATAATAACCACAGAATCTTGCAAGGGTTTATATTATTATTCTTCTGTGTCAGGTTCCCAGTGAATCTATCCTATCCTGAATCTGGATTTAGCATTGCTGTGGGCTGAAGAACTATAGATGTTGGTATTCAACATTTATTTTCACCACAGGATTGGCCAATGCCAGTTTAGGAGGTAATAACTGCAAAGTGGGGAAAAGGTTAGGGTCACAAGACCACTATCTACTATCATCTTCAACATAATGATCCCTCTTTGATGGTGTCGAATCCATTCTTTGGGTGGTACTTTGGTGACCTGGTTTTCTTTTATCACTAACTTTTCCTAATACAATTGCTTTCTCCAGTGAAATCCCCTACATAACATGGCCAAAATAAGTGAGATGTAATTTGTGGTTTTTCCTTCCAGTGACATAGCTACCGTTATGCACTCTAGGACTTTCTTGTTGGTCACCTTTGCTATACAAGGTCAGCTTTGCTTTACACAGAAACTTCTCCAGCACCATAGCTCAAACGAGATGAATTTTCTCCTTGTCTTGCATTTTTAAGGTCCAACTTTCAAAACTATAACTTCTACATATATTCCCTTAAATGAAAACGTAGTGCAGAGTCCTCTACATCTGAGTAATCTCAGCTAGAATTATAGTCTTCCTTCAGACTTTCCCATGCAATCAAGGAAGGTCAGAATGAGGAAGGACAGGACTAATGAATATAGGAATTACTGAAAATATATTCCAATGATCTGTACAGGCCAAAGTAGGATTTTCTAGTTCAGGCATAATTTTCAACCAATTCTGATTTTACAATCTTTTTTTCCCTTGATGTTTAAATTAATGAGCTTCCCAAATCAATTGCTTAACAGCAGGGAAGAAAAGAATAGAAAATACAAGAAGCATTCCACTGTCACTTAGCTGCTAACAGTCTGTGAAGTTAGTAAGGAAAAGAAAGCAGTGCCAAGTAGAGTGCATAATACCAGTGTTTAAGAGAGAAACTGAATGTATGCAAATTCACTATAGGTGATTTCTGTTGCTGTGGCAGCAACAGTTGAAAGCCTAATGCAATACAGTAGGATCCATTTTGCAAATCTGCATGTAGGATTCCAAATGGGCTAAAATACCAACAGAGTAGTTGATTAACAATCCTGTGCCTCTGCAAGTTTATGGTGCATGAAAACTTGATGTAAAGAACTATTAGCCGACATTGAAGACATAGCAGTTTGTACTTGGAGCCGAGTACATATCTCTAGTAAGCAGTGCACAAACCCTGAACCTGATATGAAAAAGATGCATCTCTTAGCTAGAGTATAGAACAGGAAGCAAACAACTGACTAAATGAAAGTAAATATCAGCAGTTAAATAAGGAGGGCTGGACAGACTCACAAAGGAATTATAAGAAAAAGAGGAACATGACTATTATCTATGGGAATGGGATAATATGGGAAAAGTGGTACACTTAGTTGGAAGATAGAAAAAGAAAAAAAGGTTAGGAAGTAATTGGAGTGACCTAATATAGAGATAGGATCACAAAACACCAATGCAGGTTAACAGTGAATTACAAAGATAGATATAAGAGAATAGACCAAAACAAGGAGGAGTCAAAAGCACAAATGAGAATGTAAATTACAGTTGCGAAAATTTTGATAAGATGTATACTGAATTTTTGTTTACATGTTCTGTATGTTTTGTTGTTACTTGTTTTGTTTTGTTTGTATTTTTAAATAAATAAAAAATAGAAAAAGAAAAGATGAAATTTAATCATCATCTGAAGGAAGCATGTATCCTAAATTTTGTTTCTGACTTCATTTCGTTTTCTCTTATACACAAAAAAATAGTGTTCTTTTCTCATAAATCACCCTAATGCAAACTCTTAGTAAATAACTGGCCAGAACAAGTCAATTAACTTCACTGTGTGTTTTTTTACTGATTCCTGAGCTACAGAAATTGCCCCTCTATATTTAGCTTAATCTATATCCAAGATATAGCCATAAAATATATTTTCTATGGGTCTCACATTCATCACAAACTTTTTACTGTGGTTTCCCATGTGATTTGCACCAATGCTCTGATTATGGGTCTAAGGCATTATATTAGATGCAAAATATTGGCTAAATTGCTAAACCAGATGATGAGAGTTCCAGATTAGTGAAACTTGCTCTGAAGGCTTTGAGACCAATCTGTGATTTTCCCTTCACAGCATGGATTTGTAGATTGCGACCTACAGCCCAGTGGGTTTATTATGGCCCAGTTTACAAACTTCGTAACATGTCTTTCAAGTTTATTGTTGGAGTGAAATAAAACTGACATATTTTTTTTCTTTTCTGGGCTTTGACTGAATTTGAAAATAAATCTAACTAGGTGATTAGACTTGCTGTTATGGCTAATTTGTTTGCTAATGCATTTGCCCTTCTCAATTCATTTTCATAGCCACACCATTTCATTTGACAAAGATAACTTTCCTCAACTATGAGAAATAAAATATAAGTGTGACACTTCATTTCCCTAGGCCCAATAAAGTCAGACTTCCTGATAGTTATCTTTTGGAGCACTGTCACTTGACCTTTAGTAAAGATGAAACCTTTGAGGAATCTTTTTGGGCCCAAAATGTAATCTTTTCTACCAGTTCTTTCTCTGCCCTTTTAATATCATTTAAAAGATGCTTATTTCTTATCTGCTGTGGACATAGCGAAAGGTTGGGAACCAGTTCTCACCTTATTGTCATACCAAAAATTCATTGATTCTGAGATCTCAAAGGAATGTTGAGATCATTTAGTTTGACCTTCCAGATACATTTGCCATTGAATTCTTTCATTATGTCTCCAACACATCCACTCAGTTGTCTGGCAAAAACTTTTCTTTTACTCTAGAGATAGATTACATGACTGTCAATTCTTTCCAAATTCAACCCTACTATTCTGTCATCCATCATTGCCAAACACCGAAACCAAGACACAAATCAATATACTAGCAGATATATATCCTTCCTTGGAATATATATTCATAAAGGCAAATCTCACTGAGTTCAAAGACATTTATTTTCAGGAGGTATCCTCAGAACTGCAGTTTGAGTTAACAGTACTTAATTCTGGCTGGTTGGTTCTCATGAAAATTTTGATAGATATCAGAGACAGATTGGTATTAAAATCAAACATTATTCAGTTCAAGTGGTATAGACTCATCAAATATAAAATATTACCAACTTAAAACTGTGCTCTAATTCTGCATAAACCATATACCCAGAAGAAAATGAGGCAATTTCAAGTAATCAGTCACTAATACTGAGATATTCAAATCCAAATACCATTTATAAATGTGCATGATTACTTGCCATTACTGTTCCTTTTGTGTGAGTGTGCAAATGTGTGCGCGCACACACAGCATGAAGTGATATGCCTATAAAGTGCCAGCTCACTGTAGGATCATTACAAATGTAATTAATTAGAGTCTCATTCTGGTAAGACTGCTTCCTGACACTTTCTCTGATTTTCATAATGCTCATTACCAATCAGAATACTTTGGCTTTTTCAGAGCAGTTGCATATTGTTAAAAACAAAGAAGCCACACAGTGATGTTTAGATATTAGAATGTCAATCAAAGCATGGTAAGGCAGGGTACCTCTCACAGTGTATATTCTGGAGGAAGGCAGAAAGGAGAACAATTTGGGGAAAAGGATGATCCTAGCTCTAGGAAATCTTCAGTTTGTCAGAGTGACAGGTTATATATATTCAGGAAAAACAAGGATTGACAGCTACAGATGTGTTGCAATATTTAGGGAAGCTATTTACAGCCCATTTTAAGTTATTTCATGAAAGTTTGTTTGATTTTTTTGTTTGTTTAATCATCAACAATATGATGTACTGTTCTATATTTGCTTGACATTCCACCTATTCATACTAACTCTATGAAAAAATGGAGGAGAAAAACAAAAGGCATTCCTTTCACAAATATGCCTGAATGTATTGGAATTAGTTTTAACTTTGAGAAAATAAAGAAAAACAAAGACTTTCCATGATCAAATGTGTACTTTACACACATGCCAATTTAAAGTGTCATAACTTTAAAAACATGGGACCTAGATGTAATCTCAGGACATTCTTTGGAATCAAGATTAATCTAGAGGCTGAAGTTTTGCTTTGCCCATGTGAATTCCTTTAATATTGTTTATAATAAAATAATATTTGAAAATAGCCTGATAGATGTGAAGTGAGGGCTCTTCTAGCACATTGGTGCCTATGAGTGTCATAACACTGGAGGATTTTTATGCCACCCAGAGTTACCTTGCACAAAAAATAAATAAATAAATAAAGTAAAAAATAAAATAAAAATTTCAGCTTTAGGCTAAATGCAAAGAAATATGTTTGGCCGACCTTTCCCTACATGGGAAAGATGTGTGGATTTCAACTCCCAGAATTCCCCTGGCTGTCTGGGGAATTCTGGGAATTGAAGTCTACACAATTTAAAGCTGCTGAGGTTGAGAAACACTGCCTTATGGTACAAGGGAAGGAAAGAACACAACTGAATTATTCTGAAATTCTTAGCAGTTTTTGGCATTCTACATGCTGGTAGCTTTGGCAAGCTGGTTTTAAGAGAAGTGGAATTTAAAAGTAATTCCACAAGAAATCCAGCTGGAATTAATTTGAATTTTCATTCCCAGTACAGTAAACCCAAGGCAGAATAAGCACAGCTAGTATTTATCTATCAACAGAATGGGAAAACAGAACTGTGCTGGAGGTCAGCGTGCTACTAAAATATAAAGTAGTTGAGAAATCTCCTTAAAAAGGCACATGTATTTTTGAAGAGAATGCATTTCTTTCCTTATGCTTCTTCCACTATCCCCTCACATAATTCTCATTTTCCCAGAATCTAATCTGATTAATTTTCTGTACTGTATGTGTTTAATTTAATTCTGAATGCAATTCTCATCTTCCTTAGATCTAATCTGATAAGTTTCCTATGAATTTTTAATTAGAAAAAAGGAAATTCACTAGATGGAAAATCTGCCACCTAAATTAGACAGCTAAAAAGAGTATTTTGTCTAATTCATATATCCCTTCTTTTGGGTAAGTTATTTGCATTTGTAATGCACTGTTCCTACTTGGATTATCATTTTCTGAAAGTAGAACTGGGGATTTTTACTCAGAGATTTTTTTTTTTTTTTGAGGTAAGATCCCTTCATATACTCATGCTACTTAAACACCAACATGAAACCACCTGAAGAGAGATCCTGTAGATTTAAAATGCAGTGCTGCCAGCAGAGGTGTTATCTAGCTGGTTTGATCTGATGTGTTAAACCTCTGGAGAAGAGATAGAAACCCAGCAAGCTCAGGTTATACCATTACCAGCAGTAGGTCCATACTGCTTCCTCCTACAGCTGTAGCCTTCATTATCACACATGCTGTTACTGCAACACAGGAATGAGGCTAATCCAAAATGAGAGTTTTGTCTCTTTTTTCTATAAGAAAAAGATGTAAGGTTTTGGTGAAATAGTAGAATAATATGCCTTTAACAAACTGCTATTCTGAAAAGATTCTACCACAGACCTTTTGATTTCTGAAAGATCAACTGTCTAGACTGGATATATTTGTTTGTGAATCTATTTGTCATTAAGAGCCAGACATATCATTGTTAATTTGTTTCCCATAAGTAGGTAATGCTCCAGAGGTATGTATGTGTGTGTGTGTGTATGTATGTATGTATATATGTATGTGTGTGTGTATGTATGTAGGTATATATGTATGTATATATGTATGTATGTATGTATGTATGTATGTATGTATGTATGTATTCAACAGTTTAAATATCTATGTATTCATTGTATTTATTGTCCTTATTTCTTTATTCAATTTATTCAAAATATAATACATTTGATTTATCTAATTACAGAATAAGGCATTTCACCCCTTAAAATTGTCATGTATGTCTTTGTCTGGGTGTGTGTGTATTTACTTACAACAGAGTTAGTGGTCCAAAATATGGTCAATGTACAAAGCAAGAAATTTCAGTTTCTGTAGCAAAAATCATAAACTTATGATAAGCATAAATTTTTGTAGATAACATATTATCCAGATTAAGCAGGATTAATCTTAAATTAAGCATTTAAATCAAACTGTCATTGATATTGTTTCAACATCTGAATAATCATCTGAAATTTTAACGCTGGAAGCTTGTGGTGTCCACTCAAGCACATTGCTTACCTTAAATTGTAGTTATGATTTCACAATATTACCAAGCAAACTATTATTTATTTCACACTTTGCTCTTTAGTTTCTTCTGAGTCCAAGGTTTTAGGATTTGGATTGTTGGACAACAGTTCTGCAAGGTCATTTGAATTAGGCCGTGGTTCTTTAGCATTAGTCTTGATGGAATCTTCCTTCAGGTAGTTCCTGATGAACCTTAGAAAATAGAGTAATTCATCTGAAGAGATCATGACAGGCTCTTATCTCACTGGGATATATATCTATGCCCAAGTAACCTTCTATTTAGAATACTTTAGATACAAAGTTGTCTGTGAATACAATCCTGGTAGTTCTGTTAATAAAGATAGGCAAGAAAGGGGATTGGAGAATATTGCAATGCACCATCTTTACTAGTTTCAGTTTCTATCCGAGGTTTATGGAATAGCCTTTTTTAAAATTATAAACCTTCAGAGCAGGGGTGGGTTCTACTTACCTTTACTACCAGTTCGCAATGGGGCCGCGCATACGCGCACTCTTCTGAGCAAGCGCAGAAGCATTTTCATGATGTCAGTGTCAGTGGGCGGAGCCTCCTGCCAGTTTTACTACCGGTGCTATAGGTGTGAACCGGGGACAACCCAACACTGCTTCAGAGCATGGGGCCACAGTATCTATAGGACCAGTTATTTCCACAAATTTCTTTACATTTCATGCAATAGCTTCAGCGTCTCTGCTCCAAATAATCTTATGGGACGACTTATGTCGCTTAAATTATGAAAAGTTCCTCTCATAATTTCTTCCTGGATCCTATATTGTGGTCCTTTCCAATGTTAGATGAGATCCTAGTTTGATTTCCTTCAGAGGTTTTTCAATCCTCTGTGGATTTTTTTCCTCCTATGGCTGCTATGTTCTAGTTGGAGTATTTAACTCAGAGATATTTTTAGCTCTTGGTGCTGCTGAGGCTTATTATATTTTAAGCTAGGCTTAATCAATTAATTGTCTTATTGTGCATATTTTTGAATGTATATATGTAGGTTTGGGACAGTGGTGGGTTTCAAATTTTTTACTACCGGTTCTGTGGGTGTGGCTTGGTGGGCATGGCATGGCTTTGTGGGCGTGGCTTGGTGGGCATGGCAGGGGAAGGATACTGTAAAATCTCCATTCCCACCCCCATCCAAGGGAAGGTTACTGCAAAATCCCCATTTCCTCCTGATCAGCTGGGACTCGGGAGTCAGAGAATAGATGGGGGTGGGGCCAGTCAGAGGTGGTATTTACCAGTTCTTCGAACTACTCAAAATTTCCCCTAACAGTTCTCCAGAACTGGTCAGAACCTGCAGAAACCCACCTCTGGTTTGGGGGCTGTGAACATGTGTGCATATGCAAATGCTGTATTCACTCTGTGAGTTGTTTGCTAAACTGACTAATCAATCTCATAAATAAATATGCCAGTGGTGAAATGTAAAATTTGTTACTACTGGTTCTGTGGGCGTGGCTTGGTGGTGGGGTAATATGACTGGGTGGCCAACTTTTTTTTTTTAACTTTTAAAAGCATTTTTTCTACAACCTCTTCACCTGATGAAGAAGTTGTAGAAAAAATGCTTTTAAAAGGGTCTGACGATCCCAGCTGAGCCGTGCGATCATCAGATACTTTTTTTTTACTTTTAAAAACATTTTTTCGGCCCTGGGCATGGGAGAGGGGCAGGGATTTTTGCTACCAGTTCTCTGAACTACCCGCCGCCATCGCTACAGGATCGGACGATTTGGTCCAAACCGGAAGCATTTCACCCCTGAAATATACCCAATCCACCATCATCGAGAGAACATTATAAAGAATTCTTTTTAATTCAGTACAGGTTAGTCAAGTTATGTTCTGGTGGCAATACTATGCGTCAGAGGCTTTTTTTATTCATATAATATTCTTGCAATAAAAATAGTGTGCATGTATTGGGAAAGCATAACAATGATATATCTAGTTAATAATACACCTCCCAGCTCAACTATTGGAAATGTGTTAAGGAAGTAAAGTATACAGAGAGAATACATCTGCATAGCATATACTTTCTATCATGGTAGTGAGACACTGTAATTCTTCAATTAGAAGCACCAGAGTGTGGTTGACTATTTGATCAGCTGGCTAATTTAGAAGGGATTTTTGTAGAGGCTCCATTCATTTGGAAGTAGAGGGTCACACCTCTGCACTGAGGTGCTTTGTTCAAATTTTTTGCTAAAGCCAAGACACCCTTCAAAGCTTTGCTCAACTTTAGAAATAGTTGATCTGTCCCCGTCCACACACACACACAAACACAGCCAGCCGAGGGTTAAGAAAGTACTTGGCACGCACACAGGTCGTTATCTCAAACTTGGCAGCAATATAATCACCGTCTGCCAAGAGCTTTTACTGCAACAGATAACATAAAATTACATACGCATTGCAAATAGTCCAGCAAAACAATATCCCTTTCGGCAGCTTCAGACATTGTTGTTCAAGTGACTAGCCAAAGTTAGTTTTTGTTCATCACGGAGTTTTACCAGCCACCACCCTCTCTTATATAGTCTCTGGGGTGTGGTCCAGTGACTCAGTTCTAATCCCTAGCACGCCTCCTTAACTGCTGCAACCGTTTATCACGCCTTCGTTGGCGTGCATCCAGGAATGACAGCTCTCCTTCGCTCTCATCCGAGACACCTGGCTCCTGGCTAATCTCCTCTCCATCGGCTGGCACCTGAGACAGTGCCAGAGGGGAGGGGCCTGGATAGAGAGCCTGGCTGACTCGTCTTCCTCATGTTCGGAGCTTTCTTCCTCCGATGAGATAGGCTCAGAGGGCGGGGCCACAACAATAGTTAGTAGATCATATCTATGTCCATGAAAACTTAGAATTATGAATGAGCTGTGCTATCTTGACAATTATCAAACTAATTTTTGACCCTTGCAACATAAAAACAATGCATTTGTTTGCACTCCTTTCTTTTTGGCAACTTCCTCACACACTTTCTAAAAAAATGTCAGTACAACAGTAAAATGTCCATAGTGAATGCGGTATATAGTGATATTGTACAACTCTCCCTAAAAAAAAACCATTCATTGGTTAAAAACAAAAACAAAAAATAGATCAGGGCTATTATGCTGTGCTATGTGCATGCATGCTCATGTGCACATAATCTGTTTCTGCATGATGCATCTTTGATTGGTCTCTCCAGTTCATTGCTACATAAGTGACACAGAATATAATCCTGAGTAAGTAATTTGCTAAAAATGGTATACCAAGAAAAGCATTTTTTTCTAGTAGTTTCCCCATTTGGCATTAAAAATCAAAAGAGGCCATCAGAAAAATACTCCATCTTTTTCTTCAGGATCCTTCTATATGTGTTAAAACTACAGTTCCCAGAACTCCCAGCCTAAAGAAAGGTTGGTTGAATAGTGAATGGTTCCTACAGAAATGTGGTAATTTCTATATGTGGTAGCATTTGTGTCCATTAAGGTGATGAAGACTTACTTTCTCCAGTTTTCCTAATCTGATGTCTTGTTCAACATTGCCAGTGTCCATATTCACAGATGTGCCTCTGAAACAGCAATGTTATAAATGTCACATAGCAACAAAACCAGTTGGGGTGAATATTTAGGAAAGCAAAGGGAAAGGGAAGGTGGAAAGCTGCTGCAAATTCATTTAAAAACATGAGCAATGACTTGCACTTTTCCGGTATTCATCCAACTCTATATAAAGTAAGTTTTATGTGGAAAAAATGTCTTGCCAGAAACATATATCTAGGGATATGCTTTCCAGAATAAATATATCAAGTCCACATTTAAAACTGTGGAAGGAGGCACCAAGAAAAAAAATGCAGCTAGTCAGATTCTTGGCACTGTTTGACTCTGTTTTGTTATCAGATTTGGCTTTGAATATATTGGAAGACTTGGTTATATATTAGCCAGAGCTATATAAGAAGGGGAAAGAGCCTAGGAATCTGGGGTAGTCTCATCAGTGGCTCTTCAAATCAAATGTTTCAGAAATTACATCAAAGCATGGATCCAGCATCCAGGATTCCAATTTTATCTTGTAGCTTTTAATCCGATCTATCATTATAAGAATTCCAAGACAACTTGTAGTTGGCTTCTAATGAATTGGCCAGAGTTCCATCATCATCTTTGTTTTAACCAAGTGGAACTGAAGGGCAATTTATCCAAAGCAACCCTTAAACCAAGTAAGACATAATGCTTCTCATTTCCTTTGAGGCTGGTTCACATGACCCTTTCAGTCCATAGAAGTCAGTGTTGCAAAAACCCTAAGCTACACAGATTTTCAGACTATTTCTGAGTGAATTCTGTGTGTCTGCCCCTCATTAGATCCAACTTTTAGTGTACTGTTCAACCCTAAAGTTGCTCATGTTTATCATGTTTGATAAATAACATGGGGTATCAAGTTTAGTGAAATTTCCAATTTTATCACTTTAGGTAACCAAAAGTAGAATTAAACTATGGATAGTTGAGATACCCATATATTTAATTGGCAAAAATGCATTAAAGACGCAAATATAGAAGAGGCAGAGCTCGGGAGCATTCACATGAAAGGATTTAGTGTTCTCTCTTTTAAAAGGAAGTGAAAGACAACCCTCCTTTTTAGGCAATTGTTTACTATAACCCAGGATTTCCCCTTGGTATTTTTAATCTTCTGTTTGGTTTTCATTTCTTTTATCTTCAGGTCTTCCTGCTGGCCCAGTGAAGAATGAAGACCCCCAGAGGTTTCAGTAGACATCAGACTGTCTATTTGGAAACAAAAAGTATTTTTCCCTTGGATTTAATCCATATCCACCTGCATATCCAATTACGTACTGTAACCCCAAACCTCTTGACAAGTTCCTACTTCTGTTTTAAGGCTCAACCTATCTTTGGGTTGAAGATAAGAGGTGTTCCTCAACTTACAAGGCTTTAAAATAATTTTTATCATACCAGGGGAACTGTTTTTAATGATGGAGAGCATTTTGTATGGCAACATTACTACAAAAGGGAAGGCCTCATATGTTCCTTTCACTATTGTAATTCTCCTTCAGAAAGTATCTTCCTATTATACAAAACTAGTTTCTATTATTATCAGAGGAAAATACCTATTTGCCACATAGAGGGCTTTAGGAGGAGATTGCTGTTGGGGAACAAATGAGCATATTTCCCTTCTTCCAAATCTGACCACAGAATTTCTCCTCTTGGATGAATACAACGTGTAAGAGCAAGAAAATGGTGCAGGCCAGGTTATACAGTTATACATCCACAGCAGTGGTGGGTTGCCCCCAGTTTGGACCAGTTCTATAGAACTGGTAGTAAAACCGGAAGGAGGCTCTGCCCCACCGATCCCAATGTCACCAGAATGCTTCTGTGCATGTGCGCGGCCCCGTTGCGAACCGGTAGTAAAGGTAAGTAGAACCCACCCCTGGTCCACAGTGGGCTGATTCTGGTACTTGACTGCAATAAAGTGATGACAATTGTTGACAAAGTTTTCATTGTTTCATATCCTGGGTTCAACTGTATTTTTGGAATGTCATACAAATGACATCTATTTTTAATCTCACAACACAGTCATTTTGAAATCAATAATTAATTTTATTTCTAGGTAGCTTGATAGTGAAGGGGACAAACAGCTCACATAGCATTTCCTGTTTAAGTTATTTCCATCTTCCCTTTGAAAGAGTCAAGTCTTCTACATCAATATCTTATCTTTCCCAAAGGGCCCATTTATTTATTATGCCTTGATAAAGATGATTAAAATGAGTTTATGGCATCTTTCTTGGCCATGCACTTTATACACTATGCTTATCTTTGAAATACAAGAGGGAAGAATGATGACATTCTCCTCCTTGGAATATCAAATGTTCAGTAAAACTGTAGACTACCATCAAGTCTCTTGCTAAGTAACAGTAGCACTGAAATGTGGCAAAAGGGGATCAGGTGACATTTCTTAATAGCCCCTTCAGTCCGTAATTCAGAATGCATCCTCTTTCAAGTATTGATGTGCCACAAGCCAAGTTATTAATTTCCCTTCACAATTTATTTTAGCCATCTGCTATCTTTTATAAAGATTTGGTCTTGCAGATTCATAAAACATAAAACAATTATGATATTTTATATATCCACATAAATGCATTCAAAATGCTTACATAAAATATGTAAAACAAGATACAATGACTATATATCCTTGATTTTAATCACATAATTTTATTGTACATTTCTGTGTGTCTGTTTATATTTTTCTTATATCAAGGAGAGAAGAAGGCTAAATATAAACCTTTTATTAAAACACAGTTCATGAGCCTTAACTTCCTTTGCAAAACTTTCAGTTAATAATTTTGCCATTAGCCATAAAACATCCTCGAACACTGAGGCTTGAACAAAGTACAGTAGAACCTCTGTTCACAACCATAATTCATTCCATAACTTTGGTTGCAAACCGATTTCGTTGTGATCCGAACCTAATTTTGGAAATTTGGCACTTACAAAAAGAATGGCACGGAAAGGGAAATCGGCTGTGGGAAAAAAAAAAGTGATTTATTTTTGGTCGGAATCTGATTTGGTTCTGATTTGTGGTCAGAAGCATTCATGACCAGAGGTTCTACTATACTTTGTTTCCTCAATGACTACCTTTGCCTCTCAAAGGAGGAAAGCAGGTATTACTGATTCCAGAGGGATGAGTGTATCCCAATCAAAGTGTTGGACGATTATCAAATATTGTTGTTATAAAGATGACATTTATTTAAATGTCCACTTTAATCCACTTTAATATGTCTTCCACTTGGCTTTAATAACAGCTGAATACACTTTTTTCTTTCTTCACTTTCTCTTTGTAATTCTGGACATATCAATTGTGATTCAGCTTTATGCTGAAGGACTATAGAAAAAGGAAGAGAAGAATATTCACAGGCAGTGGAATAGATGAGCTCTTGAGATATAGGAAAGTAAACCTGTGAGGAGCTTTATGGAATGTTACCTTTTTGTTTCAATTTTTTTAATTCACTGATTCAGTTTTTCTAATACTGATGGGAAATGATCTTTCTGCTCTTCCATATCCAATTTTTGTGTTCCATATCATCACCGATGTTGTAACTATTAAAAATGAAAGACACACACACCTCCTCAAAGATATGTGGTTAACTTTACTGTAGAGAGAGTTCTTAGTTTAATTTCTCAAATATGTTTTCACACAATTCTTGATTGTATTTATTTGACCATTCTTTTTCTCATTTTAGCAAAGTTGGAAGTACTATTGTCCCAAAAGTGCTTTTCAAGAAGCAACTGGACTGTCTGGTTTTTCTTTGAAGACGTTTTGCTTCTCATTCAAGAACTTCTTCACCACTGGATGAAGAACACAACTGGATGGTGGGGGAATAGAACGATTTATATTCCTTGCAAACAGCTGGCCATTTGCATTCTTTTAGTAAGTTGTCATGACCACCTGGAGGTTTATCTGTGTTGTCAGGGTCACCTGAGTAGTGCAAATGGGTGTGGAGCAGTGGTGGGTTGCCCCTGGTTTGGACCGGCTCTATAGAATCCAGGGATGGGTTCTACTTACCTTTACTATCGGTTTGCAATGTGGCTGTGCGCGCTCTCTCACTTTGCTCATGCATGTGTGCACTCTTCTGCGCAAACACAGAAGCTTTTGCACATACACAGAAGCATTTTGATGATGTCGGGGTCAGTGGGTTGAGCCTCCTGCCGGTTTTACTACCGGTTCTATAGAACCGGTGCAAAATGGGGGCAACACCACTGATAGAACCGGTAGTAAAACTGGCAGGAGGCTCCGCCCACCGACCCTGACATCATCAGGAAGCTTCTGAGCATGCGTGGCCCCGTTGCGAACCGGTAGCAATGGTAAGTAGAACCCACCCCTGGTGTGGAGCCTTCTTGGAACTGATGGAAGGTCTGTGTTGTAGACCGGAAATATATATCGTATTCTTCCCCCTCTGTTGAAAGAGGGCTGTTCAGTTTTGACATAGATGGCCTCTTTCAAACCAGTGAAAAACCAGTCAAAATCCAGTTGCCTCTTGAAAAAGCACTTTTGGGATAACCATGACCTTGATGATTATGAATCTCCATAGACATTTAGGAAGCAAGGAATTGATAGCTTCCCAGTCTTTTTTGTGGTGTTAAAAAAAATGTTCTTTCCCCAATTGACTGGCCATTACTGACTATCTGCTACAGGAATCAAGAATCAGTCAAATTATGCAAATATGTTACCTTGGTATATTACCCTAATTTGCACGCACGTAAGTATATATAGGAATCTGAATAACATTGGAACATAAAAACTTCAGCTTCTGATAACACAAAAATGGGCACCTTGAGATCAATAGATCAGATGGACCCCATGATGAGTTAGTAAGTTCCTGGAACCCTTTCATTTGCCATTAAATGCTAGTAGTGTGGCTGATTGCCGATTTACAGAAGTGTACCTTGGTTTGAATTTCATTGGTTAAAATGTCCATAGAGCAAAGAAAGTTCAGGGTCAAAAGGGTCAGTCTGTGTCAAAATTTTATTCTGGTAAAAATTGTTAAGCTAGACAAAAAAACTTCACTAATGAAACAGAATATAAGAGAGAAATAAAGAATATTTCTGCTATTAAAAGAATAAAAAAATGATTAAAATAAAATACTAGTTACACTGATATAAAAGGTTTGCATCATTTTCTCCAGACCACGACTTGTTATACACTGTCTTCTACTGCACAGTCTGGAATAAATGGGGAAAATCCACAGTACAAATATTTGAGCAGCTTTTATTGTCACTGATTGTATATTTAGTCCACGAAATTGGGTCAATTTTTTTCCTTTTTCTTGTCCCTATTCTATTAGCCCAACAGGAATGCTGGCAAGTCATCAGGCCTGCTGGGCCCCAATCCTGAGCTCCTTGCAATTTAGAACAAACACACACCCATGCACAAACAAAACAAAGCAGGTGCAGATGGTTCAGCTAATGTTGCCCTAGGCAGGAGATGGCTGGTGTTTTTGCATCTTGTCTACACAACTAGCCTGACTGTGGCATTTGTTGTTTATATTTCACACTGCTGGCCAAGTGAATCAGCCATTGCAATTAGTGCTACTGCTTCAGGGTGAAAGAAAAATAGGGAGAAGAAGGAGAAACAAAACTGAAACAGTTGACGCATTACACAGAAAGCATCTCTTAACTCAAGCCTGCTAGGAGCAAGACCAACTAATCAATCGCAGGACCTTTTTCTCCTCAACTCTTTCAGTTTTATTTTGTGCAGGTAGCAAATTGTGGCCACTCAAATTAGTCATTTGCACTGGATAAATTCACCATGAAATGGATTCATTGATAGAAGGGCACTGCATTGTACTATATTATTATAGATCAGGGGTAGGGAACTATGACCCTTTTGCAATCTGTGAACTTCAATCCCCAGAATTCCCAAGCCAGGAATTCTGGGAGTTGAAGTCCATGGATCATTAAAGGGGCCATAGTTCCCCACCCCTGTTACAGATGGACAATTGAGGTATGTTTCAATAGAGCAAAGTATCTCAATCTTCCTGGCTGGGAAATTCTGGGAGTTGAAGTTCATGCATCTTAGGTTGTTGCTAAGGTTGAGAAACTCTACAATAGAGATTATTGAGTACTACAGATACAGAGTGAATAGAGAGCTAAAATCACTTCCTTTCAAAACTGTCTTGGATAAATATGGTTAATAAATCAGAATATTTTACCATGTATGAGAGAAAAGAAATGAAGTAGACATTCCTGATAGAGGAAAGAACATAGTTAACAAAAAAACTGCAAAGAGGTGAAGCCCAGTTGGCAGCTGTAATGAAATTAAGCCAAATGCCACTTGGCATCCGTAATATATCAGAACAGTCAAGGAAGATAATAGCTTTTCTATAAAAAAAAACTTTTTGCATTTCTAAATGAGTCAGTTTCCCCAAAATGTGGCAAGGAGGGGATTTTACAGCTGAGATGTCAGATTTAATAGCATTTAAATTTGTGATGGAAAGAGATCAAGGCTTGGCTGTTCCATCCAAACTCAGAATGATAAATCTAGACTATGCGGTATACTATGTTACAAAGAAATAAGCCCCAAGGGAAGATTTTTTTAAAATTATGGTTATTGCCAACAATGATAATTCATATGAATTGTCAGCATGAAACAGGTGATTTAATTTTGGCCCCCATCTGATTGTCATGTATATATATTTCTAAATTCTACAGGTGATCTTCCAATGTGTTCCAGTACAAAACTGAGTGTTTTAGATTTTAACTACACCTTCCATTACTCATTAAACATAAAACAATAAACACATTTCTTCTGCCCCAAGAGATTTCTCTATACCTGGTGTTTAAACAGATAGTTATAAACCTAATATAAGTTATGTAAGTGACTACATAGATTATGGATACATAATACATCAAAAATATTTTTGTGTGTGGAGAAAGATACATGAAATCATAGACATGTGCCCTGTTTGTGCTTGGGAGTTATCTTGCTACTTTTAGGTGTTGGTTTGTGAGTCAAATTTGGTACTGAGACAAATTGAATTCCTCCTACCTCTTCAGGCATACAGCTTGCCATATAAAGGCATAACATGTGAAGCATTAACAATGGAAAGATAATGCCTTAAGCTTTCTGCACACAAGGACAGATTGGGACTATGTGACTTTTATGCATGTGTGAAAATAGACCTAGCAGTCTGGGAATATGGTTGTTCAGTGTAGATTCAAAGAAAATGGGTGGGGGGGGGGGGGGAGGAGCAGAAAAAGGGGGGAGAGAGAGAGAGAGAGAGAGAGAGAGAGAGAGAGAGAGAGAGAGAGAGAGAAGGAGGGAGGGGGAGAGAGAGAGAGAGAGGAAAGAGAGAAAAAAATTGTAAAATAATCTATATTTTTTGCAGGTTGATTTCTTCTATTTCCTGGTTCTGCACAGACTACATTTACGCAAGATACAATGTAAACTACTGAAATCTACCATCTCTACAATTCTAAGCAAATCCCCTGCATTTACTTAATCTGTGCCCTTGTTTTGAATATCTTCTTATGTCTTTCATCAGGAAAATATTATAATCAGGGTCACAGTAGCAGCAATCAAACAAGAGTGATTATGAGATGAGTATGGAATGCTTGTAAAAAGTCAAATAAGATTGAATAGGATTGGGGACATATTAACAGATAAAGAGGTGCTATTGAATAAAATCCACACACAGGATTCTGACCTATTTATGCCAATTTGATTAAGGAGGTGAGAAATAACTGGCACAGTAGGAAGAAAGTAGCTAACAACTGATTGTCAAGGGGCAGGTGTTGATATGAGTTTGCTTCTTAAGTGGTACATATTCAGGGGAACATGGCTCTATTTTTAAAACACATTTTTTCTCTCAGGAGCCATTTTAAAGCGGCTATGTCATTCTGCTTTCTAAAAACACACTGGATCTAACACTGACAAAGGAAACAAACCAAAGTGCTAAAAACAGCAACAGGTGTGGTGCTTTCATCTCGGCACCTTCCGCAGATGGGTCTAGCAACTTCTTCAACAATTTAAATGGCCGGAAGGACAGCCTTAGTATCTCACTTTTTGAGAGTTCAGCAACTAAATGCATATTACCTGGGATTTACCCAATTGGTTTGTCCTTGGACCTGTACACAGGTTTGTCACAGATCATCAAACTGGTAGCATAAAGAATGTAAGGTTTAAAAAAACATACAGCTGATATGCAGGATGCAAGGAGAACGGTGCAGTTCTTTAGAATTGGTGACCTGTAATACAATTGTATTTGCACCAGTGGTGGGTTCCTCCCCGTTCGGCCTGGTTCGGCTGACCCGGTAACGGTGACGATATGATGTCACCGAACCGGTTCTGTCCCCCCGCCTCCCACCCCCCGCGTTATTCTTACCTTTTATTTGGCCCCACCCCCAATCTATTGCTCCCTCCTGAGTCCCAGCTGATCAGCTAGAAGGAAAAAAACTGTTTAAACTCTTGCCGCAGGGCTTCAAAGGGCCACCCTACAGCTGATCAGTGATAAAAGGCAGTTTGGTGTTAGACCAGTGCCTCAAAAAAAAATGAGTAGACCGGTGCCTGCAAAAAATAAATGGGTAGACCAGTGCCTCCAAAAACAAATGACTAGACCAGTGCCACAAAAATAAATGAGCAGACCGGTACAGCTCTGCAAGCAGTTAAAAGCCTGGCAGACCAATACCTCTGCTAAATCCTAAAGAGGTGTCACATGACCATCAAGCCATGCCCACAAAATAAGCCACACCCACAGAACTGGTAGTAAAAAAATTTAGAACCCACCCCTGATTTGCACCTTTGAAGATTATGGGAAAATTCTAAAGAAAGAAAGAAAAAAAGAAAAGAAAATTGTTCACAATTTTTTAAATACCTCAGGAAGGTTTTGCTGATCAGATCAAAGCCCAGAATTCTGTTTTACACAGTAGTCAGTTTGTTTTAATTTTTTTTAACTGATGAATTTTTATTTCTTATGTGATATACAGTGAAAACATGAGGTGCAATTTAGAAGCATAAATAACAGTCACCAACAGACTCACACAATTTCGAACTCATAACTGTATTCTTGATTTCAGTGTAATTCATCCCTCTTCACCTTTGTCTTCGATAAATAAATACAATCTTATTCTTATAAGCCTATAGTAACAGAAGACTACCCACCTTCCTGTGTTAACAGCTGTTAGGAGAAGAGTAGCCAGTTTTATAATCTCTAGGCTAAAGAAGGCAAAATAGTATTTTCCCATCTCCTGTTCCAGGAGTGGGCAATCCACTACTTAAAGCCTTATGTAGATTACCCAGCTTCAAATCTGCAACTTCCAGAGCCCTTTTAGACTGCACGGCTGAAATTTGGTGACAAAATGACCGATTTTCAGGGTTATCATTTTAGCATTCCCTCCTCACCTTTAAATTAAAAGTCAGAATGGATAAATGTCAAGTTCAGTGTTTATTCTTTCTCCCCCCAGATTTAAAAAGCAGTCAATGATATCATCCTTTCACAGATGGCCTCTCCAGGTAAAATAAAAATGTATAAAATATATTATGGCTGATAATAATACCATGTTTCCCCAAAAATACAACCTACCCCAAAAGTAAGTCCTAGCTTGATTTTTACGCATGTACCCAATATAAAACCTCCCTCCAAAATAAGCCCTAGTTAAGATCCCACCCATTCCAGGGTGCATAAGGTAGGGTGAGGCGCATGGGTAAAAATTAAGCTAGGATGGGAATGGGGGGTTGAGCTGTCCTACTTACCAGGCCTCACACATCTCAACACCTGCCTCATCTAGCAGGCCCATTTCTGCAGCCGCTTGCCACTGCTCGCACGCATCACCCCCGGCCTCTGTTTCACCATCATAGGCCTTCTGGAAAGGCCTCTGCATTCGAGAAACGGGTTCCAGATTGACACATGCATCGTCCCCTGGCCCCCGTTTTGCTGAACGGTTTTGCCTTCCAGAAAGGCCTCTGCAGATGATAATAGAGCTCCGAATTGATCCAGAGGGCATCAATCTGGAGCCTGTATCTCAGATGCAGAAGCCTTTCTGGAAGGCCTCTGATGGCAAAATGGAGGCTGGGGGTGACACGTGCAAGCAGCGGCAAGCAGCTGGAGAAGCAGGCCGGCTGTTGGTACCACCACCGCGAGGTGAGTCAGGAATTAGACATCCCACAAAAAAAATGTTGGTGGCAAAATAATATATAATATTATTTTCAAGGAAATATGGTAGCAAACCAGCTGTTCTATTCAGTTAAGAATTGAATGATCTGTTGCCTTACCTTATAGTACATAGGAAGGGCATCAGTACATGGAGGCTGCATGAGTCGTTCAGAGTTTGATGCTTCTCTGAGTAAAGCTCTATCAAAAAATATTATTTCTAGAACTCAGTGTATGAATATATCTACAATACCTATTTCTTAAAAGGAATGGACAAAACACACCAGTTAGATTGGCAAAATTCAACAGTTCCTGGATTAATAATCCCCTTGGCACCAAGCATTGGGGATGTGGGTGAAGAGTTTGTATCTACAACACATAGACTGATGTTATCTTTATAAAATTCTCAATTGGTCACTGTTAGGCTCAAACCATATCAATAGAGGCTGTTGTAAAGCCTAAAGTAGTCTACATAGTTGCAAGATTTAAATTATATCATCGGAGCCATTTTTAAATTCTCTTAGATAAATATTTCACAAAAGTATAGAATACATTCCTTCTGTTAATTTGAGTTTGCATAGAATGTGGTAAAGTTGTATTTTATGGACATACTAAAATTCTCATTAAAACAAATATGTGGATTTCAAATACATGTAATAACATTGGAGCAGATTATTACAATTTAAGATTGTTATTGGATTAAGTGTTTGGTCAAACTGAGTGGTATAGTGCTCTGTACAATGATTATTTATTGCATTATATAATGAAAAGAATGAAATATCCACATCTGTTCTGAGAGGAACTCATGGTAAAAGACTGTCAAATTGCAGAAACAATATGCTGAATTGTGAGGATATAACCAATCTGAATTCTGCTTCTCATTGATCTCAGTGGAAGCTTGATATGCCCCAGTTCTGAAAAATTATTTTTAAAATGATATACTATAAATAGGGTCATCAATTATGCATTACTGCAGAAGAAGACAAAGGATGAGCATGCAAAATTGAAACAAAAAACAAAACAAAAAGAAACATGATGATAAGATGAAAAATTGTGAATAATTTATATTCTTTAAATAGTAGTAAAACTGGTCTTATATAAATGGGGGGAGGGTGATCAGGTGACCTGCCTGTTTGTTTAGTTTGCATATTTGAGTGGCTGCTTTTGACACCTATTGTCCTTTGTAGTGGGTCCTTTAAATCAAACTTGGATGAAAGGCTGTTCAAATAGAAGATAACTTCAAATAGAGAACTGGGCTTTGATTGATTGATTGGCAATCAAGTTATACTTAACCACTAGTGATGCTATAGATACATCCTTCAGAAATATTTGTCTGCAATCTAGTCTTTCATTTCTCAAGAATAAAAAACAACTCGATGACACATAATCAATCAATCAAGATGTCAATACGTAGTTGATTCATTTCATTTTTCACTGCCTTCAGTGACAATATCTTTGCCATTGATACTAAAGTGACCTTTTGCCTACAGCATCTGCTGCCCAATAGAAATGTTATTTGCTTTAGCTGAGTGTCTATGGATGACCTTCATGCCTTAGGTACCCCTGCTAGGAATACATATTCTTGGCATATAGTAGAGAGTAAAGAGGATGACCTTCATGGGAGGAAGGAATCAAAGTATCTCAGATAGACTCCCCCTAAATTCACCTGAAGGTAAAAAAGAGAGGATGAGAAGTACATTCAAACTTGCAAGATTTTGTTACTACTGTATAGGCAATCTTAGGCAAATCTAGATTGGACACATACACTCCTGGAACTCTTCATTCATCTCTCAGAACAACCTCCTTTGCACACAATAAGCTAATAGAGTAGGACCTTGGAGGAGACTAAAGGACTGGTAGATCTTTAGATATTACATAAAAGACAGCCAATAGTCACCTTAGCAATGAAAAGCACAATGGTCTAGGATTGTGCTTTTGGCCAGATTGGCCAGAAAAAGGTCTATACTACTTCCGACTTCAGTGATACTTCAGCTATGTACTGATAGGATAGCAGCTAAAAAGCTGTACGTTTTTTCTATGTGTTATCTAAGTATTTAAAAATGATGCTCACTAAAAGAGAAACTATCTACACTGAGTCTAGATTCAAGACCCAAGCACCACACAAGGGGTTGAACTCCTGTTAATTGTCCCAGCTCCTGCTGATCTAGCAGTTCAAAAGCATGCAAATGCATATAGATAAATATGTACCAGTTCAATGGAAGGTAACAGCCAGCACAGTCATGCTGGCCACATGACCATGGAAAGGATCTTTGGACAACACTAGTTTCAGAAATAGCACCCCATTCCCCTAGAGTTGGTTATGACTGGATAGGAGAAGCCTTTACCTTTTTATCCAGAATCCATCTGAATTCAATTGTTTAAATTTTGCACAGCTTTAGCCTGCAACTTCATTATGCTTAGCACAGAAATCCTATCATCCCTTAGTTTTATTTTTGGGAATTTATTGTAATTAGGCATGATTATGAAATATGAGTTTAGTTTGGAATTAAAATAACCTGTGACACATTACATCAGAACATTATAATTCAGGTCACATTTTAGTGCCCTGCACTGATTTCTTTCTAGGTGTGTGATTTGAACTGTTCACTGTTTGTTAAAGATAAGCAGGCAATAATTTGAAACTTCAAGTTTTCCTCATGCTTTGACTTTAGTCACTTAGTCTCTTGAGGAAGACAAGAACTGCACAGAAGTTCAATGAAGTTCTCCTTCTTCTTTCTCTCTTGTTGGCTCCTTATGACTTTTCCACAATCTAACTATGGCCTCAGTTCCTCAAATTATGCCAATTACAACAGATATTTCCTTAAAGTGCTTATAGATATGAATGATGAACAGCAATACCTACTCGCCAGAGGCGGTCCAAACCAGGAGCATTTCACCCCTGGTTTAGAGTGACTGAGAGGTTGCCTTTTGAGTATTTCATTTTAAAACTCTGTCATTTTGCAAACGGGTTTCCTCCAACCCTTTTCATTGTACTCCTGACAGTACTGAAAACAAATTTAAAAATAAATAAAAGCTATCAAAAGTGTAGCAATAAATTAAATTCAAATGGCAGGATACTAGCCAAGCTATTAGGAAATGCCTTGTTTCTGAAGGAGGACATTTAAGAGGGTTGTAAACAGGGGTGAAATTCAGCCGGTTCTATCCGGCTTCAGCAAACTGGTAGTGGCGGCTGTGGGAGGCTCCGCCCACCCACGCAGACATCATGACATCACTTTTTTGCAGTGATTTAAACCTCTGCACATGCGCACACATTTGCAAACCAGTAGGGAAGTAAGTGAATTTCACCCCTGGTTGTAAATATATGGAAATGGAAATAATCACCGTATATTCAACTCTTAAGTCGAATATTATATTTCTTTAACATGACACCATTTAAAGAAGTTTGCTATTGTGCAACAGTGCTGAACACTGCAAAATACATTACTGTAAAGAGTATGTCTTATTAATTTTGTAATGCAAATTATTCTTAAGTTTTAAAATTCCCAGCATTTATTAATAGTTTTAGACTTTTTTTTTTTTTTTTTACAAAACTATGAGCCACTCTCTTCCTATATTTTTAAGTACCTTACCTTTTGTCACTAACAACTATGCTTCTTGTTTTTTGGCTGAAACCACGGACATCTGCAGAACATCATTGATGATATCATTCATGTCAAACATAACCATGGAAATGATGGAAATGATATATGTATGTATTCATACTATGCGGTGCCATCATGGTTTGTGCCAAATGTTTATACAGTAGGCAAAAGCTGTAGATTCTGTCAAAACATGGGGCACATTGTAATGACACTGCCACAGCCAATTACAATTTATTCAAGCACAAAACTATTAAATATATATATTTGAGCAAATCAAGGTGGGGTTGATTAGGAGGGCTATAAACTGAAGTGATGAAGATTTTATTTTATTTTATTTATTTTATTTTATTGAATTTCTATACCGCCCTATTCCCGAAGGACTCAGGGCGGTGCACAGCCATGAAATAAAACACATAGATATACAAAATTTAAAATCGAATAAAATGAATTAAATAAATTTGGCTGAATTGATACCATAATTTAAAATACCCATATTTTAAAATACATTAAAAATTTAAAATTTACACTTAAAAGGGAGAAGATTTAGGCGAGGCCAGCTTGATGAAATAAAAGCGTCTTCAGCTCGCGGTGCAAGGTGCGCAGATCCGGAATCCTCCGTATCTCTGGGGGGAGCTCATTCCAGATCATCGGTGCCCCCACAGAGAAGGCTCTCCCCCTAGGGGCCGACAGCCGACATTGTTCTGTGGGAGCGTACTGGTCGGTGGGAGGCTGTTGATGGTAGTAGGCGGTCCCGTAAGTAATCAGGTCCTAAGCCATGGAGTGCTTTAAAGGTGGTAACCAGAACCTTGAAGTGCACCCGGAAGACCACCGGGAGCCAGTGCAGCTCGCGCAGGAGAGATGTTACATGGGAGCTCCATGTTGCTCCCATAACCACCCGCGCGGCCGTACTCTGCGCCAGTTGGAGCCTCCGGGTGCACCTCAAGGGGAGCCCCATGTAGAGAGTGTTACAATAGTCCATACGAGAGGTGACGAGGGCATGAATGACTGTGCGTAACGAGTCCCGATCTAGAAAGGGACGGAACTGGCGAATCAGGCGAACCTGATGAAAAATCCTCCCGGTCACGGCCGTCAAGATGGCTGGGATATGGAAAGGAAAAGCTGAAGTAAAGACTTCAGATGAAGACTTGTGCAATACAGAAAGTGGAGGTCTTGCTGAAATGGGGCCTCATAAACCAGTCAAAGAAAAATCAAAACGAAAATTGGCTCATAAAGTTCATGGCCTTCACAGTCCACACACTAATGTTCAAAGAACGGGGAATAAACAAGGTAAATTTGAGTCATAGTACTGAGAGCAAATATGATTTAATAGGTATAATAAAAGCCTAGTGGGATGACTCCCATGATGAGATATAGTCCTTAAAGAATATAATTTGTTCAAAAGGAAGAGAAACAATGGAAAAGAAGTGATATGCTGTGGGTGTGTTTTAAATCATTCCTACTTAGAAATTTCCAAGAATGAAGTTGTCCATACTGTAGAGGGAAATTTGACTTAAAATGTATGGAAAAAATAAATACAAACAATATTGTTAAGTGGCTCCTTTTATTCATCGAGGAAAACAATGTATATGATTCTTCCTAAAGCAAAACACAGCTCTTTCAAAGAGGCGGTTTTTGACTTACAACAGCTCACTTAATGACAGTTCAAAATTAGGGTGGATCTTTCCAGAGCTATTAATGACCCATTTTCAGAGTTACAATGATCACACACACATCCATCCAAGGTCATTTAATTGTATTTTGGGTGCTTGGCAACTGGCTCACCTTTATGGCCATTTACAGCCCATTTTTTCACTTATTTATTTATTTATTCATTTATTTATTTATTTATTTATTTATTTATTTGCTAGCTACTTATATGCTGCCCTCTCTCCAGAAAGGACTCAGGGCTGCTCACAGCAATATCAATAAAATCAATATTCAGTGTTAAAAACCATTAAAACTCCCCTTAAAAACACCTTCAGTCCAATCCGGCCTGGCAAAATAACCATGCCTTAAGGTCACGGCAGAAAGAGCGCAGGTCAGGGGCCACCCAGAGCTCCAGGGGGAGTTGATTCCATAAGGTAGGGGCACCCACAGAGAAAGCCCGTTCCCTAGGAGTCACCAGACGACACTGCCTGGCCGACGGCACTCCAAGGAGGCCCTCCCTGTGGGAATGCACTGGGCGATGGGGACCTGTCGGGCCTAGGCCATGTAGGGCTTTATAGGTAATAACCAAGCTTCCAACATTTACTTCCAGTTTTTGGCAAAAAGAATGCCTATCAGGGAAAATTTATTCATTTAATGACTGCTGCGTTTGCTTAATGACTGAGGGTTGTAACTTCAAATCCAGTCATGTGATGTCTCGACTTATGACCGCAATGACTTATGACTATTATTCTGGGCTCAATTATGATTGTATGTCAATGACTACCTATAGCCGTGATGGCTAACCTATGGCATGCATGCCACAGGTGGCACGCGTAGTCATATCAGTGAGCATGCCAGCTCAGCTCTGGCATGGATGCACGTGCTGGCCAGCTGATTTTCGGGCCTTCTGGGCCCACCAGAAGTAGAGAAACAGGCTGTTTCCTGCCTCCGGAGGGCCTGGGGTTGTGGGGAAGGCCCGTTTTTCTTTCTCACCTGGCTCCAGATCCTCTCTATGCATCTAGGAGTTGGGAAATGGGCCATTTCAGACCTCCGGAAGGCCTCCGAGGAAGTGGGAAGGCTGTTTTCACCCTCCCCAGATGCATAGAAAGGATCTGAAGCCAGGTGAGAAAGGAAAACAGGCCTACCGGGTCATTACATGCCAGGAGCGAGGGGAGGGGGGCTTGCACGCACATGTGCAGGGTGGGGCAGAGTGCATAGAATTATGGGTGTGGGCATGCATGAGCCGAACCTCCCCTGCTCCCCCTTCCTGGCACATGATGGCAAAAAGGTTAGCCATCACAGACCTATAGTGATGGGAAGCTTTAATTACTAGCAAAAATGTTGGAAGACAAAATCTGTGAAACTGAGACCCTACCCTGTAATTCCTGCCTTATCTTGCTGACAACATTTCCTTGCATAAAGGGAACAGCTTCTGTAATCAATAGGAAAGTGAAAGGAGCAGGAACTTTGAGACACTGACTGTGTTATTGCTGAAGTTCTTAGTTTTAAGGAAAGCTATAAGAGTGTTGCAGAGTGTATTCTTTCAACTTCCAAAAGTGGACTTTAATAAATCCACTTAAAATTCATTAAATTTTAATAAATCCAGAGTCATGATAGCAAAGATCCTGTGACCAAAAAAGTAAATGGGAAAGCAGCCCATGATGGATGATAATTGCCGATATAGGAGATACTACAAGCAGAATTGCAAACAATTCCACTGAGGGGAAACAAAGTAAAGAAGTACACAGACAGACGAATCTTAACACAAAATATAAACCATAGATCAAAGATTCATCATAATGCCTGTGTTGCCACCATTTCCAGCATAATTTATCCATTAACCCACAACCAAGCAACAGCACTTCCACCCAATCAAAATACAGCTACGTCATCAGCCAATCAGAATACAACAACACTGTCGACCAATCAGAATACACCTTTGCCTCTTTTCATAGAAAAACATCAGTTACGATCACACAGTTTGCCCATAAGCACCAAACCGAGAACTTCAGCCAGAAGATGACGAATGTGATTTCGTCAAAACGTCGCTACTACCCTTTTAAGGATATGTTTACAATTACACGGGAAGAAACCCGAGATATTAATTGTACACACATATATACCCGTGAAAACTTACATAAACATATGTGTGTGTGAGAGAGAGGGGGGGGGGAGGGAGAGGGAGAGAGAGAAGGCTCAAGTAGAGTTCAGATCAGTGGTGGGTTTCTACCGGTTCTACCCAATTTGAGAGAACTGGTAGCGGCGGATGGTTCCAAACACCTGCCTGGATGTCATCACAGATGCTCTGCGCATGCGCACACTCACATTTGCAAACTGGTAGCAAAGTTAAGTGAAACCCACTACTGATTCAGAAGGCCTTTTGTCTAAAGTGCTTAATTGGGATTTTTACATTGAGCAGAAGTTTGAACCTGATGGCTTGAACATTACCTTCCAACTGTATGATTCTATGACTCTAGGAACAAATCTTCCCAAGTATCATAAATGCAAACCTCTTATTTGAAGTTTTCTTTTAGGTAGCTGCCATATTGTTCAGATGTGGTACACTGAGGGTTTCTAGACAATCAAACCAGAGAGGGAAACCGAAAACAAACCATGACTTTCTTCTGGGCCTCCTCCCAACATGAAGAATCATTTGGACAATATCGCAACTTAAAATACGGTAATTTGTAGCTTTGATATTCCAGGAGGAGAAAAAAAATATGAGAACCCAGACAAGCTAATTCACAGTGATTCTGGCATGCAAAAGCTGGGTTGTGAGTCAAATTTTAATTTTCCACTAGTATTCTTCTCTCGGTGTTAACACTTCCTCTTTTCAGAAATAAATAAAATCATTTTATAACGTTGTGGTTTTTTTAATCACAGGCTTCACACTCCATCATAGCCAAGATCCATAGTTTCCTATATAAATAGGACTCTAGATATTTGTTGTAGATTAGATCCCTAATCTCTGTCTTTTTTATAGTCAAAATTAATTTCAGAAAAATAAGAATTATCATTCATAAAATGTTTTGATTGACATGCACTTATAGTTCCATATTACAAACAATAATGCAAGATGGATTATTCAAAGTTAAATAATTGTTCCTATAATTGTTAGTATAAATCCGTGATCTCATCTTCTGTTCTCTTTCTGGAATTTTCAGCAATTGCCCTGCATTATTTTGCTTCTTAATTCTAAACAAGTTTCTCGTTTTCAATAAAAATCCATCTTGATTTTAACAGCAGCAGAAAACCAATAACCTTTTGTAGTAATTTAAGTGGAAAGTGCTTTATCGTTATAGCTGTCTTCAGTTACACACTCTAACTACAAAATGCTATTTTGGATAACTTGGAAATAATTCCCAATACATTTAGCACGAATTACTTTTGAGATTTATTTATTTAAATTTGTTACAGATGCTCACTCCTATATCTTACAGAAAGAAAATAGTGAAAACACACAATTGTACAGACAAGCTAGATTAAAACAATAGATCCTAAATAGCTAAAGAGAATGAAGCTCAGCCGAACTAATGTTAGGCTCTGCTAGAACAAAACTCTTCAAATATATGGTAAATATTTCCAACATATGGAATCCAAGGTGAGCTGCAAGCTATTTTCCATCTCATGTAATATTGTACTGTGGAAATCTCTCCAATCTGCTTTAGGTTTATGCCTATCTTGCCACACCCAACTCCACACCTCTTTTGTGCCAGGAACCACAAACCAACCCCTCTTTGGTTGGTTTGTGGAACAAAATAAAGTTAAACTCATTCTATGCAAATCAAAAACTTATTTTCATTCAGACTCTGTTCAAAATGTTTAGAGGATTACATAGTTTTTATGTAACCCAATTGAAATATGCTTTTCCTTGAAATGAATTAAACTGACCTTTCCATAAGTCCAGTTACCTATTTCATAAAATGATTATTGACAGTCATTGCTTTGTTTCATGACAAAGAGAAATGCTCTCTCATTAATTCCAAGGGGTCATTCCTCTTTTTCTGATATTTGACTGCTTTTCTCTTTGCCTATAGTGACACAACATTTGGAAGCTAGCAAAGCACTTCAGCAAAAGCTCCACTAAAACAAAGAGCAGTTGAAATGTGTTTTTAAAATCTGTGTTGATTGAGGCATGGATTCATGTATCGTTGAGGAAGACATGACTGGTTCTAGAAGGAACAGCCAAGCATTCATCTAAAGTTCAAAATATTGTGGTGAGAGAAACAGAGAGAAACAATAAGAATATATTATGTTATACAAAATAAGATTATATTATAATATACAAAATAGAGCATATTGTACAAAATTAGATTAGATTGTTATACAAAAATACAAAAGAGAAAAGTTTGATGGAAGGATGAAAAATCTACCTCTAAACCAGCGGTGTCAAACTCAAGGCCCAGGGGCCAGATCCGGACTGTGGGGTGCTTAGATCTGGCCAATAGGGCTACCCTGGAAACAGCAAAGGGCCAGTCCACGGTGCCTCTGCCCATGAAAATGGAGCAAGGAAGGGATGCATGCGGCCCTCCCGAGCTCCATTTTCACGGGCAGAGTGTTGCAGGAAGCCTTTGCAGCTGAAAATGGAGCTTGGGAGCCCCTTTTCTCTGGCAGAGTGCTCAGGCCCCCACAGGCGCCTACACGAGAGATGTCAAACTGGCCACACCCACCCTGGCTGCACCCACCCTGGCCACACCCACCTTGTCCCCCCAAGGTCAAACACAACCCTGATATGGTCCTCAATGAAATCGAGTTTGACACCCTGCTCTAAACAAACAAACAAGACAATCACAGACTTTAACAGATAATTATGACGGCAGAAAAAATAATTACAACGAGACTGGGTACCATTGAATGAGCCAGAAAGAGGGCTGTGAAAATATCTATGGACCCTTCACATTCCGGACATAAACTGTTTCAACTTATTTTCTGAAGACAATGCTATAAGGCATTGCACACCCTATAGTGTAATAGACAAGGACAGATTTTTCCCTCATGCCATCACTCTGCTAAACAACTAATTCCCACAACACTGTATTGTGCCCTAGTAGAGCTGTATTACTATTATCCTTCCCATCTTTCCCATTACCTATTTCCTTAGCTTCTTATGATTATAAGCTTGTTGTTTGTAATTTATGATTTATATTGATTGCTTTTATTAGTATCCTATTATGAGTTATGTTGATTGCTTATTTAATACCCTATTACTATCACTGAGTGTTGTATCTTATGATTTGTGATGATTGTTTTTATGATTATGATCATGAGTTATCACTTGTTGTTTGTATGTACACTGAGAGATTATGTACCGGAGATAAATTCCTTGTGTGTCCAATCACACTTGGCCAATAAAGAATTCTATTCTATTCTATTCTATTCTATTCTATTCTATTCTATTCTATTCTATTCTATTCTATTCTATTCTATATTCTATTCCATTCCATTCCATTCCATTCTCTAAATACCAAATAATTCAATAGTAAACTTAAAGATGCGTGGTCACATAAACACACACACTTCTTAAAAAAAGGTTTCTTCTACAAAAAGGTTCATGTGGCCAGCAAGATTATTACGCCGATGCATGCTGAACACTATTAGCTTTCCACTGAAGTGGTACATATTTATCAATTCGCAATTGTGTGTTTTTGAACTGCTAGGTGAGCAGGAGCTGGGGCAAATAACGGGAGCTCATCCTCTTGCATGGCATTTGGGTCTCGAACCAAGACTGTCAGCTTTTCAGTTGACAAGCTTAGTATTTTTAAGAGCTGAGCCATTGCACCCCCTTATTCTTCTATGTCAGGGCTGTCAAACTGATGGCCTGTGGCCCGGATGTGTCATGTACAGGCCACACCCACCCCAGCTCCTCAAAGGCAAAAAACATTGTGATAAATCATGTGATCGAGTTTGACACCCATGTTCAAGGGGTGGGTTTCCCTTACCTTTGCTACCGCTCACTTTGCTCATGCACATGCCACTTCTGCGCATGCAGAAAAGCTTCTGCGCATGTGCAGGGCGTATTTGATGATGTCTGGGCAGGTGGGTGGAGCCTCCCGACACCGCTGCTATTGGTTTGCCTGAAATGGGGTGAACTGGTAGCAACCCACCACTGCCGTGTTCTATGTAATGTTCCCTGAAATACAATGTGATAACACATTTTGACTCTTACTGTGCAACATCCTTGAGAAACATCGTTTCCCAAAAGAGGTTCTGCTCTTTTCATATGCTACATATTTTTTAAATTATAGATAAACTGCTTATTGTAAAAGACTCAGAACAATTTAAAATAGAATAGAAATTACACAGTTGGAAGGGACCTTGGAAGTCTTCTAGTGCAACCCACTGCTTAGGCAGGAAATCCTACAGTATAGCATTTCAGACAAATGGTTATCCAATCTCTTCTTAAAAACTTCCAGAGCATTTACAACTTTTTTTACAATTTACAATTTATTTCCCTACTTGGCCACCGGGACTTTTTAGTATGTGTAATGATGATGCAATGACATCATCAAAGTTGCTCAGATGGACGCCTGCCTGCCTGCCTGCCTGCCTGCCTGCCTGCCTGCCTGGCTTGTACTGCACTTTGATACACTATTATGGAGAGACAATCTTGTGAAGGCCAGAAATTACTCACCCCGTTGTAAATCTGTATAGTCTTTGTTAGAAAGAAAATGGCAATCCTCATCTTTACCTGAATTTTTGCTCTGCCATGCGTGTAATTTTCTCTGGCCATTCTGTTCCTATAACTGCTGCTTCTTAGTTTAATAGGTATGGTCATCTACACAAATAACATGCTTTGTATTTTGCCATTGTAATTATTGCTTCAAGCATTTTTTTTAAGCTTGGAAAAGTAATGATATTGTTCTCAACGATCTGACTAACAAACAGGCAAAGAAATGAGTAAGAGAAACTCGGCCAGATTTGGTGCTAAGGCACAATAGCTTGTATATTTTGAATGTATCACACGTATACATGAGCATTCAAATCCTCCAGAATGCAAGACTGATCCTTTTGTATCTCATATGCTTATTGGCATTGGTTGCAAAAAGGTTTATTAAAATATAGATTATTGTTCATGTTTTCATAGATGTCTCTGTTACTGTTTTAACAGAGGTAGACTAAATCTCTTACTGGAGAGTTGTCATTAATGCCAATACTGTGGTTATAGGGATGGCATGCCGAGTTTTTAAAATACTTTTTATTGATCTGTCTTTTATCACATACGGTGTTGCAGGAGCACCTATTAAGCAGCTGAGATCCATTTCTAGCTGTATGCAGGGAATTAAATGCCCAGTTCCTATTAACACTAATCAGAGTACTGTGCCTAATTCCCTGCATGCTATTCTGAAAGTGTACCCTCCTAATTGCCTAATAGGCTGTAATAAGAAAGCAGATTGGGTAGCTTTGTAGTGTTTGTCTTTTTAAAAAAATTTGTAAATATAATAGGAAACAGTTGATACAGCATAAGCAGCAGACTTGTCAATTCATTTACCTTCAAAATAGAACAATCACTAGGGCCTCACTGTTGCAACTATTTGCTGTTGTTATGTGACATTTGAAAAGCCTAAGTATTTTAACATATGGAATGGCACAACGCAAAGAGATCATGTTATGCATAGCGAGACCTGCTGGAACTGAGACTGTGGAATGTTCCATTTCAATTAACATTTCTGCAGTTAAGTGGAAACCAAATAAAATTCTAGCATATATTTCAAGAGAAGCCAGAATATTTCGTAGGGAAAGAAGCAACACATGGTCCCCAACCTATAAGGGTCAGCCCTTGTTTTGATATCAGCAAATATTTTCAACCAGCACAGTACAGAACATTGATCCCATTTTGTTCAATCATTTTTCATTCAATCTTATTAAAAGAGGGGGAGGGAAGAGGAAAGACCTTTTTTAAAAAATTGCAAAGGAGAAGAGAATTTTGCTGCCATTACCATCATTGGAATATCAACCTTTCTATGGTTATTTAATTAAGGGATAACAGGTATGAGCATGGGTGTCAAACTTGCATAGGCATCACATTGCTATCACATGATGTTTCGTGATGCTTTTCCCATTTGCAGAACTGAGGTGGGTGTGGCCTGCGTGTGACGCATCCGGCCCCCAAGCCGCCAATATGATACCCCTGGTGTGAGTGTGATTGTCCTTTAATGTATCCTCATTTCTCCAAGTTCCTGCTTCCTTGGCTTCCCACAAAAGCTCCTCACAAAAGAAGGAAGTACAACAAAACTAGGAAGAAACAAAGGTAAAATTCAATGTAATTAACTAAAGATGATACAATTAAAAGGTAGTAATAAACATTATAAGTGCCCTTAAAATTAAACGAATAAAATCAAGTGCACACTGCAACAAAATTGCTTTAACTTGTTTACTAAGCTAGCATGGTCCGTGTCATCCATATCTCCTAGGAAAAGGTATTCAAGTGGGCTCTAACCACTGAAAAGGTCTGTCTCCCAAGTAACTCATGAGAAGAGAGCAAGCTCTCTTGTGATGAGCAGACTGGACAGCTAGGTTCAATTCAGGTAAAATGTCAGAGAAAATTCACAACACAAGCCAAAAACCAGCTGTCCACTCATGCTGTCTAGCAGCTAGCATGGAATGCCTCATCTATTGAGGAGAAACCTTGCTAACAATTTCAATTTTTTAAAAATGAGATATTAACTGTTATTTTACTTTTGTCATCTGCCTTGAATCCTTCTTGACAGGAAAATGGGAAAGAAAATAAATAAATAAATAAATAAATAAATAAATAAATAAATAAATAAATAAATAAATAAATATTTCTCCTGAGCATCCATGATAATCTCTTAAAATGACAAATGTACAGTCTCACCCAAAAAGTTTGCTTCCCTTTCCTTTAAACAAACAACCACACCAGAGATGGTATTCCGTAGATTCTGACCTGTTCTGGAGAACTGGTAGCGGAAATTTTGAGTAGTTCAGAGAACTGGTAAATACCACATCTGACTGGCCCCGCCCCATCTATTCTCTGCCTCCCGAGTCCTAGCTGATTGGGAGGAAATGAGGATTTTGCAGTAACCTTCCCCTGCCATGCCCACCAAGCCACATCCACCAAGTCATGCCACGCCCACCAAGCCATGCCCACAGAACTGGTAGTAAAAAATTTGGAATTCCACCACTGAACCTCACCCAACAAAACCTGTAATTGGAAAATGCTACTGCATGAATGGATAACTAACCCTCAATTATGGCTTTCATTTCAAAAGTGTACAATCAGCTACCTCAAAGTTTTAACCTTATGTTTAATCATATGTCATCTGAAATATTCCACAACGGGGAAAATGGATGCCATCAGTGCTATGGATGACTAAGGCATTTTATTTCCTGCTCTTTTGTTCCATTTAAGTGTTTTCAGGAGCACCAGAATCTTTTGTTCTTGTCTTGCAATATTTCTTAAGATCAAGTGCTAGTCTTAGAATCCTTGCCAAAGCCTGACACTGTTATTTATGAACCATAAATCCTTACTGAACAAGTAATACCAAATAATTTCAGTCCAATGCTGTGTATTGTGCTATTCAGTATGAGTAAAGCCATTGGAATCTGGCCTTTTGTGCCCGCAAGTATTTCAAAACGGGTGCATTCAGCTTTCGCTTTCTAAGCATATGCCAATCAAAGAAAGATATTTTCATGGCAGACATTCAAGAGAGGCTTGCCGGTTTTGTCCATGGTTTATCCTCCCAGATTATAATTAGAATGAAATTGCCAGTCACTCACCTTTTTATTCTTTATTTTATTTGCAGCTTTATCTTTTTCTTTAAATATGCAGCAGCACGATCGTCTGTGGAGATCTGCACTGTAATTCAGATGTTGAATAGTAAACTTTTGTGATAAATCACTATCTCACAAGATAACTGTTTCCATAATTCCTGTGAATAAATTTCTATCTTGGCTAGTGGGTTGGGGGGAACAGAGGAAGAATTACTTAACTTTGCTGTTTGGATAACTTGGTGGCTACCTGAAACACACGGTTTCTTTTCTATACAAGAGAATGTAGAACATTCTCCATAAAAAATCTTGGATAGTACTTTAGAAAGTCTCTGCATTTACAAAATTTCTATCTATAAATTAGAAAAGGCCACACTGCTTGGATCCACACATATACTACACTGATACATTATAACATCCTATATAGTTGGGATAATGTTGATATTTTTCTGTCCCCGTCTCACACACGGACACAAACAGTCAGCCAGGAATTAATAAAACCAGCAGTCAGGAATTTCTTTGAGATAACAGCATTGGCAGCAACCCAGTAGCTGCTTGCCAAAAACTTTACTCACAAAGGGAGGTTTTCCTCCTCCGTCAGATAAACCAAAATAAGTTCACAAAGCCAAAGAATTGTCAAGTCCAGTCCTTAATAAATCCAAGGAAGGCATATAACGAAGTTCCAGAAACATAGTATGACTTGCTAGCTGTTCAGTTTTGTCCATCACAAAGCCTGAATGGCCACCACATCCCCTTTTATCCCCTGTGGGGTATGGTCCAGTGACTCAGCTTAATCTCTTAGTCTCACGCCTCCTTCTCTGCTGTGCGCGCTTGTCTTTCCGACGCTGTCGGGGATCCAGCCAAGACTTATCTCTGTCGCTGTCTAACTGCGGCTGCTCGGAAGTGCCTGGTTCCTGGCCTATCACTTCTCCTTCGGAAGACACCTGAGGCATTGCCAGAGAGGAGGGTGCTGGAGAGGGAGGCCTTGCCAACTCCTCTCCTTCACTTTCGGAGTCTTCTCCCTCCAATAAGATGGGCTCAGGGGTCGGAGTCACAACAGATATATATAAAGACCAACACCAGCTAAAAAAACTGCCAGTGACTTCACATTGTTGGTAACAGATAATAATCCAAAAACAAAAACTATGGAAAACAAACACATTCATGATACTACAGTATATATGATATGATCCTACTCAACTAGGAATATTTCACTCTTTTGCTAATCTCTTCCTTTGCATTAAATATCCAGCCACCAAAATATTAGAGAAGATTGTTAATCCCTCAGTGCTGACTGAGTACCAAAAGAAATATTCATTGTTTATGGAAGGCTGCAAAAAGCAGGATACAAAATATGAATTTTATGTATAAATTTTATAAATACCGTATTTTTTGGAGTATAAGACACACCGGAGTATAAGACGCACCTTAGTTTTGGGGGAGGAAAATGGGGGGAAAAAAATCTGCCTACCAGGTATTCATCTGGCTAGTGTCCTTAGTCTGGTCAGCTTCAGCACATTAGTTTGCTGCCCCTGCTTGGGGATAAAAAACAGCTTCTAAAGCACAGCTGATCTTTGGAGAGAGAAGCAATGAGAAAAGCAGGCAAAGCTTGGAAGATTGCTTCACTCGCTAGTGCCTTGTTAGGTCTGAAAAACAGCTTCTAAAGCACAGAGGAGAGACAGAGGGAGCAGGCAAAGCGCATTACTAGCACCTCACTAGGGCTGAAAAAAAGCTTCAAAAAAGCTAAATTCAGAGTATAAGATGCACCCAAATTTTCAGCCTCTTTTAAGGAGGGGAAAGTGTGTCTTATACTCCAAAAAATACAGTAAATAAACTACAAAATATAATAACAAACAATAATCCTGTTTAACTTCTGAGTTGTCCATTGCTAAGGAAGAGACAAAATATCCAGCGACATTACTATTGAAGGAACAATATGAAATCTCAAGAATACCTCAACTGGATATCTCCATCAGGAACCTTTTCATTTATTTCTGCCACACAGCCCAATGGCCAATAATTTCACCAGTACTTGATTTCTTTCTCTGCTTCCTTTCAGATGGGACAAGATCAAGGTAAACAATAAGCACCACCGCATTTGTCCACACCTCTATCTGAGATGTCATTAGCAACTCTAAATGCAAGTTAAGTAACATTTTCCCAAGTGCTTCTTAGGATCAGTTCAGTTGCATGGCATTAATATCAGGGATATCTGCCATGTCTCTATGGGATTTTTGTAAAGAGGAGATGTTATTAAAGGAGATAGTGTGACTTTTTCTGCATTTGTTCTGATACTGCTTGTTAGATAAGAAGTATTTCCTGAAATCTTGTCAATCAAAAGTATCAGTGTGGGACCCAATTTAAAATCAGATTATAAATGTTTGCTGCACAGAAAAGCAATTGAATAACTCAGGGGATTTGTAATGAGGTATTTAGGATTAAGTAACTACATCATTAATACATGCATACCTGTCCATGGTACTATATTGACTTCAGGGGGAAAATGCCACCCAAATCATCCATTCAAATGAATTATAATTTTCATCCAAATAATTACTCTCCTATACACACATACATGCATTCTTCTCATTCTCAGTGATAATGGGCTGTCTTAAGGCAAACGAAAGAAAGAACCTGAATTTCTATGAGGCTTGTTTGTAAGAGAATACAAATAGTATAGTATCAGTTTCCTCAAATGCTATTTAACCATTTTATTAAAAAAGAAAAACCTTGAAAAAAATATGTATTCTGCATCAGAGAAAAATTTGACTGGAATTTATCTAGAATATTCCAGATAAAATAGAAGCCATAGTTCAGAATACATACCAGAAGTCTACAAAGCATGACTTTGTTGTTTAATTATTTGATACATTAAGATTTCCTAATTTTTATAGCTTCTGGCTACATACATTTCTCATTTCTGTTCATTATCTCTACATGGTCCTCCAGATGCTGTTAAACTATGACTCTTCAAATAAATTTCCATTAGCCATGTTCTGGAGTTGTACAGCAACATCTACAAAGTAACCAGCTGCCTATTCCTTTCAAGGAATCTCCACATTCATTCATTTTCCAAGCCATTCTGGATCCCAATTCCTTAAAAACAACCCTTCTTCATCTATTCCTATGCTTACATTGGCCTACTTTTTTTCCATCCTTTGCTTTTATTTTGTCTTTCCTTTCCTTACAAGGAAATCAGGCTTAAAATTGAAGTCAGACATGCTTACTATATCAACTTCTCATGAATAACAAAAGTAGGAGTCTTATACAAGTTCACCACCTTGAGTTATATAAAAATAATAAATATGGGGTAAAAAAAGATCTTTAAAAAGCAGCCAACAGTAATTAGAGGATTGTTCAGTCTCCTTCTAAGAGTGGCACACATACTGTGCAACCCAAATCAAGACATTTCATCCTCACTACCATGATAACATCTCCCAATCACTATAAACAATTTAAATCACACACACACAAACACACACAATCTTATGTCCTGTGCCTGTATTATTCTACAAATCCTGAAACTTTAGTGCCTATGCTGGTTGAGAATTGAAATCTATCTCTTCCGGAAGGAACTATATGGGTTAATAATATGGACAGGCATACATAAATATTGGCCTCCTGATAGATTTTCAGCTAAAACCAACAGTTAATCATTATTGGCTGCTCCAGGGCAATTCTAGTCATATGCATCTACAATAAGCAATCAAAATCCATGACTTAGAAATTAAATTGGCCTAAAATTAATCATACACAGCAGCGATGATTTGATTCATCCAGATCAGTTACCAAAATTCCTCTAGAGGATTGTATGTGCAAAAGAAATGCCCTTCCTGCTGAAAATGTAGGGAACTAGAGTTGCTGCAGTATTAACCCCAAAACTTGGTTTATATCTCCACAGATGAAATCACAATTAATGAGGCCATGAATATAATTTTAGACACAAAACCATTATACACTATTTGATCTGTACTGTGCAAGACTGGGATCTATTTTATTTTGTTTGTATGTAAAAGTTTGCCTTGCTAAAGTCTTGGTGGGCAAAAGTCTGATGGATTTTTTTCTTTTGGGGTAAAATAAAAATAGACTGATAAATTTGTTATTTGATGACATTATTATCTTGTTGCTAAGTGCTCCATGATTCCAGCCACTCAATATTTACAGTTCTCTTTTTCTAAAGATAAAGAACATACTCTGTCTTAAAAATGTCAGAATAATTATTTTCTAAAACAAACAGATATTTGCCAGAGGAGTAACTATATTAAGCTTTTGCAGCAAAACCAGCAAAGAGCCTTGTGGCATTGTGGAGGCTACCAAACTTATTATTACATACATAGGTTTGGGAAATACAACACTGAGAATGAAGTGAGATATATATATATATATGTAGGTCTTTGGTTATTCGGGTTTTCTCCCGCCTAAAATTGGAGGTGTCTTGGCAACGTTTTGACGAAGTCTCATTCGTCATCTTCAGGCTGGTGCTCTCGGCTTCGTGCTTCTAGGAGCAATGTGTGTGATCGCAATGTGATATATATATATATATATATATATATATATATATATATATATATATATATATAATATTTGTTTTCTGAGGTTTTTGTGGGTGTTTGTATGTAGGTCTTTGGTTATTCGGGTTTTCTCCCGCGTAAAATTGGAAGTGAACTTCGTCAAAACGTCACCAAGACACTTCCAATTTTACACGGGAGAAAACCCAAATAACCAAAGACACACACACACACACACACACACACACACACAATCTGCCTTGATTAGCTGCTTTGTGTTGAGGAAGATGTTTTCTGCACATATGTGCAGAAGACCACTGAAGGGCCACTGAAGGGCCACAAATGTGGGCAAAGTGCTGTCTTGCGGATGTGCTACCTTAAGATATTTTGGCACAGCCATAACATCTAGCAAGCCTACACTATATTTTGAAAGGGTTGTTGTTGGGTTTTTTTTTGTTTCAGTAAACATTTGCACATTTGAAACTTCTTTGCAAAGCGGGATAGGTTCCCGATTTCTAAAAGTCACATATAACAATTGTAAGGCTTCTGAGATCTCCTCTAGAAATATCTACTGAATAGTCCAGATGTGTAGCATAAGAATTTACTTGGAAAAGCGATCATACCCATAATGTTTTAAGGGGAAAATTCCAAAATCCATAGCTATTAATTTTAGAGTGGGCGCTAGAATGTTTCTCAGTTTAATAAGATTAATAAATAGAAGACAAAGACTTCAACAAAAATATGAACATGCAAGATGAAACAGAATTGATGAATAAAACAAGCTTTCAGATTGAGAAGGTAAAATATTAGGTTATCACTATGACAAATATAAACTGTATGTTATTTCAAAATAATAATGTTAGTACAGATGGAATGAAGTTAAAAAAGATATGTTAAAATGGGAAAAAGTACAGAGAGAATTTCTGTGATTAACAAGAACGTTTTTTTAGAATGTTATTTTTGTATCAGACAATACCTGTTTTGACAACTGATGTACTGTTTGAAAGAAGATTTATCTAAAGTTGTATGGTAGGAGGAAAAAAAAACACAAGTTAAATATAAGGTATTATCCAATGCAAAGCAGAAAAGAGGATTGGATCCATCTGATTTGAAACTGTATTTTGTTACTTGCTGCTTAGTTTGGTTGAAAAAGTGGGTAAATTGGAAAAACATGATCTGAGATTTGGATGACATGGATACTTGTGATTTGATAAAACTAAGGTAGATTTTTAAAATCCTTGCATCAGATAGGCCATACTGAGAATATGCAATATACCACTATACCCTTTGGTGCCCAAAGACATCTCTGTAGGTCACAGCACAAGAACCATTTTGTAGATGAGATATGATTATTAAACATAAATGGTAAACTTTTCATGACATAGATTTTTTTCAAGGGGATTGTAAGACAAAATCAGATCTTGTCTTCTCCATAAAGATATACCTGCCAATGCTTTTCTTATGTACAATTATCAGACAGGTTTAAAGTAGATAAAAGATTTTATGGTTTTGAACAAAGACTGAGTTTAAAAGAGAATTATGCTCAAGTGATATTTTATTTCAAAAATGTATAAACTTTTGTTTAAATATGAGACAGAAGAACAACTGTGAAAAACTTCGTGAAAAACTGTGTGATAAAATGGGTGAAAAATTCCATTTCAATATACAAATGGAACAATAGGAAAATGCGTGGTTGAATGAATTGTAATTTACATTATGTGCTAGTTTCAAAGATATTTTTTATAAAATGATGTACCATTGATATATGTCACCAGAGAAATTGTCTAGAATGTACTTATGTATGAAGGTACTTTCATTTAAGTTGGAAATGTGAACAAGATGAAAGGACATTTTATCTATTTATTTTATTTTTGTTAGATTTTTTTTATCCTGCTTTTTAAATAAATAACTCATAATATACATAATACTCCTTCTACTTCATATTTTCTCCACAAACACAACCCAGTGATATGGATTGGGTTGAAAGATAGTAACTGGCCCATGGTCATTTATGCCTAAAGTTGGACTAGAACTCATAATCTCCTAGTTTCAAGGCAGCACCTTACCAATACACCAGACTGACTCTTTTATCTTACCTCATGTTTGGTGGATGTGCAAAACAGCCATAAAAGTTTGGATATAAAGACATTAATTTAAAGACTAATGTACAATTGAAACCAGATATTTTTCTTCAGAAGCTAATGAATAGACAGATGGGAAAAAAAGTAATGGAACTTTGGTATTATATGTAACTGCAGCAAGATTATTATATGCTCAAAAGTGGAAAAGTTGCACACTATCTACAATGGAGGAATGGAGGAATGGGTGAACGTGATGGAACTTGCAGAGTTAGCTAAACTGACTTTCCTGATAATTGACAAAAGATAATAAAGACTGATATAGATAATTGTCTATATTTATTGTTTGCTGGAAATATTTTATCAACATTTGCATGACAAAATGTTTTCTGGTTTTGATGATTAAGAAAAAAATCTAGATTGAAGGGAAAAAGACAGCTTTTATTTTTGTAACTATAGAGTAAAAGATAATTTTGTAATCAGACTTGTATTTGCTGCAAAGAAAATAGCAAGATTCCTCTTTCTATTTCTTTTGCTCTTTTCTTTTTGCACTTTTTTCTTTCTCTTCCTTTCCTCTTTTTTTTCTTTAGAGTGCTAATTCAGATAAGCAAGATATTTCTCTCTGTAGATGCAAGAGTGATCATGATTGGTCCTGCAACAAAGAGCAAGTATAGTAGCTACATTTTTTTTAATTATAATATTTTTGTCCCCATAAGGCATTACCTTTTATTCTGGGATACTGCACCAGAAAAATAATAACATACAATTCATACAGATATTGTGCTTCCTCAGGACTATATGTTGAATAGAATAACAGGTCTATGAAACCTCATTAGATTGTTGTGCTGAATTGTTCCTGAAAGCTATAGGTAACAAGCACACATTAATTGTCCACAGAAAAGTCCTGCAGCAGAGAAAGGGAGCTGTACTCTCTGATTAGTCAGAGTGATAAGTCAGTCAATGACACATTTCCCTTGAACAATGGTGGTGGTAGAATGTGAATAATGATCAAACTCTGGAATAAAATTCTTGAATCAGAGGTTTATCTCTAAACCATTTCCTTAATGCCTTAATTTAAGAATTGTTCATATATACAGGTACATGATGATCTGAAACACACTGTGCTAACACAAACATATGTACCTTAATCTTCAAATTTCATTTGTGGATTCTGTATAGACATACACATATAAAGCATATAAGCTCTAACTCAAAAAGAAATGGGAGGGAAAAAAGAAAAAGTAAAGTTATAATTGTGGATCCTTTGGTGGAACCCAAACGATATAGCCTTTTCTCCATGTATGCTTTTCTGTCTTATTTTTGTTTAACTTGATATAGAAGTGTCAGTGTGGCATAAAGATTAGAGTCCTGGATTTGGACTGGAGAGAATCAGATTTAGCTGTCCAGGTCCCTGAGAATTTCAGGCAGTCTCCACAGCTTTTCCTTTCTCTTTTTCTCACATATATTCTTACAATGTTTGGAATCCATATACTAGACCAATTTACAGCTAACCAAGCCATTTTCTGAAATGCTTTCTTTTATGATTATATGGATAAAATAAACATATTAATCAGCTTGTCGAGATTAAGTCTTCCCCACTATTTGTGAATGTGAGGGCTTTTTTGAGAGCTTAGAATAAATTATAAGGAATTTAGCCCCAAAATTAATGTCAAAAATAGATTCCCTCCTTCCCAAATAACTTAGCAAACAGTACTTAATTTGACAATATAAATACCATATCCTAGTCAAAACATAGCACTTAATCATATACCGGTATATATATAAAAGTGGAGTATCTCTGCTAATGAGTGTTTAAATGATCATATTGATGGCAGGTGGCAACCCCTAACCAATTTTGCAATATATCAAAAAAGTAAGTAGGTTTAGACTTGGTTATTAATTGAAAAGATACTCACAGAAATTGCTTTATTGTACACTGGTAAGTTGAAAAAAATCTTGAAAGAAAGTGATCACAAACTATTTCCATACTGTTGCCATGAAAACTACTTGGACAGCTCACTAGAGCTGAATTTGATTTTGATGGAGACTTCAATTTCTTAACATAATCATGTTACATCCAATCTGTTGTTTTTCAAGTATAAAATGATATGAGCAACATAAACAGGTTAGATGAAATTCATGAAATTCATGAAAACACTGGAGTAGACAGACCACACAGCTGACACTGAGAAAATACCCTCCTTCTTATGCAAGAAAATACTCCTTTGACTGTGACTGAAATGTGTGCACTTTCATGTAACAAGATATTTAAAATAAATACAATAATGATAATATTCACTGGTTTTAACCAGGGTTCACAGGCAGTAATTGTTGAACTGAAACTTTTCACTCGGGTTGGTAAGTTTGAACTCAAAGTGGGAGAGTTTCAAAAACAATTCAGGAAAAGAATCCAATATTTTAGTTACATAACTTCTTGATGCTTCGTGCTTTCATTTACTGGACTTTATATAAAGCTCAGCACTGCTTTTCTCCTGACAGAACAAAAATAATTTTTGCTAAGGATATAAAATAAAAATCTTTATGAAATTAAGAATCACCAGTGAAATCTTTTATTTGGGTGAGAATGACAGTCGGTCAACAAAGTTCTCTTTCTTTCTTTTTTCAGTTAACATCTTTATTGAGTTATAGAGTAATATAAAATACAAAATACAAAGTAAATAGCAGTTGGGAGAGAAAGGGGAAGGAGAGGTGAAGAAAGAAAGAAAAAGAAGCGTTGACTTCCGACTGTCTCTGTTACAGTAAAATAAGGCATTGACATCAAATCACAACTTTTCGCTTTTTCCTGATAGTGAAACAAGCCATTTCTATAAAGATCTATTAATCTAATTGGTAAATCCCAAAGATGAAGTTTCATTCTTCTTCACATCAAGCAAGAAGTTCAGAAGCAGTCTCCATGTGGAAACAAAAGTACTTATGTTCTTTTCTTTAATCAAAGTGGTCAGTTTTGCCATTTCAGCCAACTCCATCAATTTCTGCAACCATTCATCCATAGTAGGAATCAAAGTGTCCTTCCATTTTTGTGCATACAATAGTCTTGCTGCTGTCAACATATATAGTAACAAAGTTCCAAATTTTTTCTCTAGTTCTTTTTCCATTAAACTCAAAAAGAAAAGTTCTGGTTTCATTTTTATCTCCATTTTTTAAAAAAATGTATTAAAATATGAATTATACTCCAACATTTTTTTTGCTTTATCACATGTCCACCATAGATGATTAAAGGTCCCCTATTTACTTTTACACTTCCAGAATTCATTTGAACATCTTAGATAACTTATCAGGTGTTAAATATCAACAGTACATCGTCTTATATTTTTTTTTCTTTTAGATTGTAACTTAATGTGAATTTTAAACCCTTCATCCACATATTTATCCATTGTTCAAACATCACATTATATCCAAAATTCCCACTGAATCATACAGTGTTCTACATGTTCATTTTCCAAATTCAATTTCAATAACATTTTATAGATTTTAACCATAATATGTTCATCATTGCCACATAATGAAATTTCCAATTCATTTTTAACAACATCAAATTCATGACTTTTTAAAAGTCCAATTTAAACCTTTCTTTCGATTGTTGATAGGTAAATCAATGGCATACTTGACCTTCTGATTCAAGTTCTTCCCTCGGCTTTATTATTGGGTCACCAGAAGGATATCTTTTATAGAAAAGATGGTACATTGAGTAGGGTTTTGCAGATTTTCAAAGGGTTGTTTTTCTTCAGTGAAGGCTCAAGCATAACATCTCCAAACCGCTTTGTGAACCTACTCTACTCCAAGAGTAAAGAGGCTGCATCATGTTATTCATGTTATTACTACAACACTCTTCTTCAGTTCCCTGCAGCAGGTCAGAGATGCCTGCATTTATGTTCAGCACATAGAAACAAACCTTTTCAGCTTTGCAACTGATCAAGGCGGCTGTAAAGTAATATGAAGCATCTCAGAGAAGTGAATCAGAATCTCCTGGAACAAGGCTGATTCTGACTCTCTCAGTTATTTTTCTTTCTCGGCCAAGCAAACTATGTATCACCATTCAGTAACTGAATCAAAGTATCATTTGATTTTCTTCCATGTCCTGCAAAAGCATTGCTCTGAGTTGTTTGGGAAATTGTAATGTGTTTTAATCACACCCTTACAGTGAATGGTATTAATCACTAACAAGGATTATTGACAAGGGAAGGAACCAGTCAGAGGATATTTTTCCCAGGTTGTCCTCAGACCAGGAGTCATTCTTTTATATAAGAATTTTCTTACAGGAAAATATAGGAAACATAGGAAGAATGATGAATTAAAATCCTGCTAATTAAAATGAATTATATTTCAGTTTATGGCCTAAAGCAGAACAATTGCAAGAGATTAATTGAGTAGCCCTTAAACCAGTCCAAAGCATTGCAGATCATAAGACATGAGAATGTGTCCAAAACTGGACATCAAAGTTCCAGTTTCAGAGTGAGAGGTAATGAGGACAATATTCAGGAACAATTCAAATTGGTCAAGCAATGGCATTTCAAAAAGCAGACGTACTAAATTTCACAGGATGGGGTGGGGGTGGGGGCAAGCAAGAGTGATAATTTTCTTTTAGACCTTGAAAACTGCTGATTAATAGTTAAATACTGAAACTCTAATGGCACTTTTCCTAGCATATACAGTATGCTACTTTTTTGGATGCTGCTTTAAGAAAGTCCTGATCCTGCATACTGTCTGCCTCATTGTTTTATTCTCAGGAGCACAGTTGGACACAACTTCTGTCTGGTACTTGTGAGTCTCCTAATTCATCTTTTTTTTTTTTTTGGAATTTTTTTTTTAAACAAAAACAAAACATAAAACCATCATCATTCCATACAATTACAGACAGTATGTCGATCGGTTAACATTCTTTTGTGCTTAAATTCATTTCCAAAGTACCAATTTATAACAAAAGCTTATTTCTCATAAGGAAGAACTTCACATATTTTATCTTTACATCAACCTCATCTTTCATATTTCATCTCCATGTTTTATTATCTATCCATTGATAAAACAAATCCCATATCAAGTAGTATTGTTTGTCTTCCTCTTCTCTGATTTCAAATGTCAATTTACTCATTTCAGCACATTCCATAATTTTCTTAATAACTTCATCATCAGTAGGTAACTTCTCTCCTTTCCAATTTTTAGCAAATACGATTCTAGCCACTGTTAAGACATTCACAATTAGATATTGCAAATCTCTATTATATATTTCTGGTAAAATCCCTAATAAAAATATCTCTGGTTTAAAGTCAATGTGTTTCTTTATCATTTTTTCCAGCCATGTGTGTATCTTAGTCCAATATCTCTTAGCTTCTTCACATGTCCACCACATATGGTAGTATGATCCTGGAGTCTGATGACATTTCCAGCATTTCTCTGATTTATTCTGGTTATCCTCATTGGGGGTAAATGCCACCTGTAAAACATCTTATACAAATTCTCCTAATTCATCTTAAACCCCATTTTCCATCTTTTTTTTTATCATTTGAGAAATTTGTGTCATATGTTGGACTCATCATGTCCGACAGATCTGAGAGTGGGAAATTTACACTTGTCTTTTCTTTTATGCAAGTGTAGAAAATTGTGTTACTTTCTGACAGATGATAGATCCTCCCAGTTGGTCAGTGGGACTTTCTAAGATTTCATGGTAAACACTTCCTTGCTTATTTACTTATCTGAGTTTCTGAATGGTATCTACATTTTAATGGCCATGGAAAGCTTATGCAAATGCAATTAAAACAGAACTTAAAATATTATTAAAACATTACAAGAATCCCTTTGAAACAAATTAAATATTTAAAAGGCCTATATAAAGTTCTAGAAGTATCTATCCCTTCTCAGGAAAAGTTTGTTTGTTTTTATTTCCTACACTATAGAACAAGTTGCTCTAGGACTCCCATCTACCCTGCAAGCCTTTATTTCAGAGCACGTAGGGCAGAAATGAATGAGTTGCCTTTTTGGCCTGATTCGTAGGTCATGTTTTGTTGTTTTTTATTAGTTTATTTGGTCCAGTTTTGTAAACTTTATGTTGGTTGTTATTATAAATCATTAAGAGTCTTTGGAAGGGGTGGAATACATATTTTTGTATAAATAAATAATAAGTTACTTCAACTCCAGTGACTTTTTGTTTCCTATAATGATTTCTACGAAGTAAAAAACAAAATTAATTGTACATGCCAAATGTATCAATGGTAAGGATGCACATTGATGACTTAAGGCTCTGAGCTCAACTATACCAGAAACTGTAATTTGCTGAGATGTAAATTAGGTCCTAAAATAAAACCTGTCCAGTTCCTGAAGTTTTTGCAACCTTTGCATACAGTGCATATGATATTCCAATGAACCATAGCCCAATGAACTTACACTGGAATATATTAAATAGATCTTGGAGCATTTTGCCCTTCTGCCAGGTATAAATACAAATAAGTTGGCCAAATAGGAAATATTTCTTAAGTGTTTTCATATTTCTTTAACACTACATTGAATAAGAGACACATGCAGAAATAGTAATGTGAACAAAGTAAAATGAAATTAATTAACTATTTAATTGCAAGAAAACATGTATTTTTTTAGCAGTTTTGTTCTGTGAAATCAGTATGAAGTTTCACTGAGATAAGAACTAGGACTTGAACACATCTCAAATATTCTCATTCTTTCCAGCCCTCCAACCTAAAGTGCCTCTCTCTCGCCTTGACTACTGCAACGCTCTCTACATGGGGCTCCCCTTGAAGAGCACCCGGAGACTCCAACTGGTCCAGAATGCAGCAGCGCGGGTAGTGATGGGAGCAGCATGGCCCTCCCATGTAACACCGCTCCTGGGCGAGCTGCACTGGCTCCCAGTGGTCTTCCAGGTGCGCTTCAAGGTGCTGGTTATCACCTTTAAAGCGCTCCATGGCATCGGGCCTAGCTATCTTCGAGACCGCCTGCTGCTACCAACGACCTCCCTTCGTCCCGTGCGCTCCCACAGAGAGGGCATCCTCAGGGTGCCATCAGCCAATCAATGCAGACTGGTGACCCCCAGGGGGAGGGCCTTCTCTGTGAGGGGACATACCCTCTGGAATCAGTTGCCCCCAGAAATAAGGAGAATCCAAGACCTTAGCGCCTTCCACCGTGCCCTTAAAACCCACTTTTTCCAGCAAGCAGGGCTGCCTTAAGAAGAAATTTTAAATGTTTTAATTGGTTTGTATTTTTAATTTTGGGCCAAATTTATATATATATTAATTGTTTTTAATATTTGTATTTCATGTTTTTTAATTCTGGCTGTACACCGCCCTGAATCCTCAGGGAGAAGGGCGGTATATAAATTTAAAATAAATAAATAAATAAATAAAATATAACTGATACCAGGCAGATCTGCAATATAAGAACATATTTTGCATGAAATTATTACCTATCATTGATACTTTATGGTTGCAATGGAAGGTAACCAATTTTAAAATAATTTTAATGTTTGAATCTTATTTGCTACTCTGAAATAACTTGCAATTGTGTATTCTAATATCACTGTAGCACAAATAGATATTATATGTTACATATTAAGAATTATGAATATTGAGTAATATGGAAGCTACTTCATGGAACACTTAACCTCTTTGAAAATTGGGATTACTTCCATTTTCATGATAATGGGATTTTCATTTAAGAGAGCTTGAAAGTATGTGCACTAATGGAATTTAATGTGAATACCTAGAAGTTCATTTACTTGTTCAGAGAACAAAATTGTACTGGTAGTGATTTTATTAGATGCAAATAAGTATTATTCGAATGATGCACAGAGAAAGAGGAGAGGAGGAACCTTGGTTTCCTAATTTTCATGATATTTCTCAACTAAAAGATTCATAGGCCATGAAATATCATTTCTATTTGGGTTTATACAAAGCTGATAACCATCAGAAAGCTATATGAAAATGAGCTTTTGAGCAACATTAGAACAATTGGACTCTTTTGACATCTATAATCATATTATTTCAGATAGATAAAACATGAGAGTTGAGGTAGAAAGCAGAAAAGGAAGCAAAAATACATTAAAAAGTATTTTTATACACAACTTATTCCTCACATTCTGGGAAACAAAGATGTCACAAACATGAGTAGATGCTAGCCCTGAACATTCTTACAGAAGTGCTGCTTTTTGGGGTGGCCCATATCCATCTTTTCAACAGAGTCTTCTCTAGACTTGTCCCACCGTAATTACTTATTTCAGAGTAATTCAGAGTCTATTTAGGTTCTCCAGTACCTTTCAAGGAACCTTAAAAGAGTTTAAGAAGCTTTGAAGCTACCTGTTAATAAGTAATATTAGAACAGTAAAATGAGAGGTCACTTCCTTACTTCTCCCTTTGGAGAGGTATTCTGCCTATATTATAGTAATTAGGTCTAGATTTGTCTCTATATAAATAACTGCATACAGTATAAAGGGTATAGATCCTTTTTCGTTTTTTGAATGATGCATTATCACCTTTCAGGTGATTTGTAATTAGCTGTCCTAGGGATACTTGTAAACACCCAACAGCCATTTTACTTTCAGAAATTAGTATCCAAGAAGCACCTATGAAATTCTTTGTCATTGCTTCCTCATCTTGAGTGAGTACTTTTGAAGATATAATTAATTTCATTAAAGCAAGCCAAGCCACATGATCAACAGAAACCCAGATTTGAAGCAAATTCAATCCTTTTTTTATCATATCATATTTTTCTTTTAATCAGAATTTCATTATTTTAAAATTATGTTTCCTCACTGGATCATCATACAACATAATTCTGTCTGCATAAAAAAGTGTTTAAAGCTTACATGCTTTGTTTTTCTTTAGTTTAGCCGACAAATTATCTTTGTTATGTCATTGAAAAGGAATTATATTCCACTAATGGTTTTTTTTTTAGTTTTCAACATATAGTGAATTAAGTGTGCTTTAAATTTCAGAAGAAATATGTAATTGTGAAGTAAATATATCATTCAAATAACTCATGTTTTGTATTTAAAAAACTTCTCAATTCTTCCAATACTCCTCTCCGTTTTGTATGAGTCTATAAAGGGTGCCCTCCTTAGATATTTTGCATTTCCATTTAATCATTGTGATATGCCAACTGAGTCAGAGATATAAATGTATTTCAACAATGAGATTAAAATTACAACTGATAGTACTTTAGCAGGAGGCTAAGAAGAATACTCAAAAGATAAAAGTAAAGCTGAAGTTGTTTCCAAATTGTTTATTTCTGTCTGCTTCTGAGTCTGCTTACTATTTCTGTGAGTCACATCCAAGTAACAATAAGATCTGGCATCATAATAGAAGATGAAAATACAGATAAAATGGAAGAGAAAGAAGTTATGGTAATTCTTTTTTTTTCCTGAGGCCCCATTATGAAACAATGCTCACAGACGTCTCCTCTGCACACACAGTCACACACAAGTATAGCATTTAGTACCTTCATGAAATATTTATCTTATAATTCCTATTGGAAAACAATGGTTAGAGAAACTTTTCTAGAGAGGAATGGCAAAGAGAAGAGATAAAAACCAGTAAAAATAATGTCACAGTGTGCCTACTTCTCATAAATCATTAAAAGTGGATCTTGTTATCTGCATTAATATAAGTACACATTCAGTCATTCTAGTCTTTCTTTCTTTCTTTCTTTCTTTCTTTCCTTTCTTTTTGCTTTCTTTCTTTTTTATTCCTCTTTCCTTCTGTTCTTCCTTTCTTCGTTTTTCATTTGTTTTTAAAAATCAGAATGGGGAAGTGGAAAATCTGAGATGGCAAAAGCATATAATGATACATAATGATAATACCATTATGTATTATCATAATGATAATATCATTATGTATCATTATATTACCTACTTTTGGTAGGTAATATTTTATGGAAGTTGAGAACTTAACCCTTTAATCTGTATATACTCAGGTTTTCAATGACTGTGGAACGTAACTGCCACAAACAGCATGTGGCAGAGTATGAATATGATTGAAAATCCCAGGGTTTAGTCATTGATCAAAGTAGGGACATAGGATAGGAAAATCAAATGATATAATTAAGGAGCTAAGAGAAAAGAAAAACATCTCGGTGGTGCAGCAGACTAAAGTGCTGTTAAGTGCTAGCACTTAGCTGCCAGCTGCCTGCAATTAGTGCAAGTTTGAATCTCACCAGGCTCAAGGTTGACTCAGCCTTCTATCCTTTCAAGATAGGTAAATTGAGGACCCGGATTGTGGGTGCAATAAGCCAACTTTGTATAGAACAACACCGCTTACTGGGGGCCGAAAGCCCTAATAAGCAGGTATATACAAAAAAGTATGCAGGCTATTGCTATAATGCATTGTAAGCCGCCCTGAGTCTACGGAGAAGGGCGGCATATAAATTGGACTAATAAAATAATAAAATAATAAATCTCCAACATCTTTATTTTGAATGCTTCAGCCCATCCAGAAAATCTTATTAGAAAGTAACATTAATGGTTGATGGCTATATGTCATCACTTACTTTGGAAGTGTTACCCATGGAACCTTGCCCAAAATATCAAATGTGCCCATTAGTCTGGAACAGTGACTGGGTGATTTTCTGGATGAAAAATCCAATAAAAGTAAACATACTTCTTTGTAAAGGATTTTAAAAGGAATTCCAAATGCAAAAGCCATAGAGATACTATCCCCAGAAAATTTCTGCCCAAGTCTGTCTTGGCCATTATTCAATGATACAAAGGCATTTAACAACAACAACAACCCAACAACAGGATCAAGAATATATGGAGAAAACAGCCCTTATTTTACATTAAAGAAAAAAGGATGATAAGGATATGTTTAAAAATAAAAATAATTTTACTGAGCTGCACTTCTTACCCAATTAATATGCCTATTATCTATCATGCCATGTCCCTGTCTCTGGAACATTATCCCTCCAGAAATTAGACTGGCCCCCACTCTGACACTCTTTCATAAGGCCCCAAAGTCGTGGTTTTGTCAGCGGCCTGGAGAATCCAGAGTGAGATGCAGACAATTAAATTGTTGATTTGAGTGTGTGGTCACCAGTTATGTGTGTGAGGGGGGGGGTATTTTATCTATTATGTTATTATTGTTTAATTTATATTACTTTTATTTTTTCTACATTATGTTTTTATTATCTGTAAGCCACCTAAAGTCCCTGTGAGTAGGCAGCTATATAAATTATAATAAATAAATAAATAAATAAATAAATAAATAAATAAATAAATAAATAAATAAATAAATAAATAAATTTGTCATTTGTGAAACTGCTTTGGTTATAGAATAGAATAGAATAGAATAACAGAGTTGGAAGGGACCTTGGAGGTCTTCTAGTCCAATCCCCTACTTAGGCAGGAACCCCTACACCACTTTAGACAAATGGTTATCCAACATCTTCTTAAAAATTTCCAGTATTGGAGCATTTACAACTTCTGGAGGGAAGTTGTTCCACTGATTAATTGTTCTAACTGTCAGGAAATTTCTTCTTAGTGCTAAATTGCTTCTCTCTTTGATTAGTTTCCAGCCATTGATTCTTGTTCTACTTTCAGGTGTTTTGGAGAATAGCTTGACTTCCTCTTCTTTGTGGCAGCCCCTGAGATATTAAAACACTGCTATCATGTCTCCCGTAGTCCTTTTCCTTAAACTAGACATACCCACTTCCTGCAACCGTTCTTCATATGTTTTAGCTTCCAGTCCCCTAATCATCTTAGTTGCTCTTCTCTGCATTCTTTCTAGAGTCTCAACATCTTTTTTACATCGTGGCAATCAAAACTGAATGCAGTATTCCAAGTGTGGCCTTACCAAGGCATTATAAAGTGGTATTAACACTTTACATGATCTTGATTCTATCCCTCTATTTATGCAGCCTACAGGAGTGTTGGCTTTTTTGGCAGCTGCTGCACACATGTTGTTATATTATTATTTTTTTGTCTAAATATAAATGATCATAAATAAATAAATAAATAATGAATTTGTTATTTGTAAAACTGCTTTGGTTATGTTTTGTTATAGTATTTTTTTGCCTAAAGGAACAATTTTCTGAATATGCACTGTGTACTGAATGTTCTAAGCCATACACATAGACAAAATCCTCTATTTTCAAGTTAACCCTCCCATCCTGCATTGTGCATAGGCATGTACTAGGTCTCTTCCAGTGATGCTTAAGTATAATGAATGAAGACCAAAAGAATCTGCGGAATGGAGGGAGGGAGTCAAAAAAGTCAAGTTGGTAATTCTAATTGTACAAATGATAACATCCTTTTTTTATATGCATCGCATATAAAAAAAGAGCAAGGCTTCCTCATTATGCAGTTGCACTCACTTTGTAAGCCAGTTTCAAATAAATAATGAAGAAATTTGGAGGAAAAAAAAACAATTTATGCAATGTTACTTCTATTTCTCAAAATGTTTCACATTATATTCAGATGAGCTTATTTGGGAAAGATTTTTTTTCTCAACAATCTTGGTTTAAATCCTACCTAAGAGACATAGAACTGGGACAAAGAGACTTAGATATTATACTCTGAAAGGAATTACTCTAAAACAAACAAACAAAAAAAAAGGCATCAAATAAACCCCAGATGTTCTGAGGATATAGTGTTTCAACATATTTCCCTTAAATGGACGTGGAATGTACTGTCTCATTAAAAATAGATTCACAGCTCCTCTGAGTATTCTTATGGAAAGAAATTATATTTTACTTATCATATCTTGGTATGTTGGCATAATACACACACACACACACACACACACACACACACACAATATGCTAGCTCTCTGTGTTTGTGTATTATTCTAGCAGTTGAATTAAATCCTAGTGATTTAATTTAGTATTTCCTCCCCACTAGAATGCAAGTAAGCAGGAGAGTCAACAAAAATAAGTTACTGGTATAAACTACAGGCTGCTTATTTTACTTCCTACTACCTTTTCTCAAATAAGTTTAGAAAAGTGGAATCATTTGCTGGTAGACACAATCAAATTAACATTATGTTCTGATATTCCCAATTCCCATATTTTGGGAGTTATTTTCTTTTCTTTTGATTGATTGATTGATTGATTGATTGATTCAATTTATATAACTGCCCATCTCACAGTAAGAACTCTGGGCAACTTACATCATTTAAAAACAACACAACAACCTAATACAAGCAACAGCTGAGAACCTAAATGAGTCTAAACAAATAATAATCACATCACAAGCAATAACCAGCACCCTGCTCCTCATGCCTGGAGTGCACCCGTGCCTTAAAGACCCTTCACAAAAGTTAGCAGGTTTTTTAATTTTAAATGAGTGTTAAGTCTAACCCTTTTGTAAGGAAGAAAAATAAAACTGCAAGAAGGATAACCCACCATTTTGAGAGGCCCTAAGAAATGTATAGTTTGACCATTATGGATCTTAAAACAGGGTGAAATTCACTTACCTTCCCTACCAGTTCGCAAATGTGCATGCACTGCACACGCGCTCGCTTCACTCGCGTGCGCCATCATCTACACATGTGCAAAGCAGTGGTGGATTGCCCTTGGTTCAGACTGGTTCTATAGGTAGTAAAACCGGAGGGAGGCTACGCCCACTGCCCCTGATGTCCTCAAAACGCTTCTGTGCATAAGGTTCTATGCATGTGAGTGGCTCCGTTGCGAACTGGTAGTAAAGGTAAGTAGAACCCACCCCTGGTGCAAAGCCTTCTGCGCATGCGCAGAGGCTTAAAATTGTCACCAAAAAGTGACATCATGATGTCCGTGTGGGTGGGTGGAGCCTCTTGCAGCTGCCGCTACTGGTTCGCCCGAGCCTGATAGAACCGGCTGAATTTCATCCCTGTCTTAAAAATTTATGTATCACATCAAGTGGCAACACCCAGTTCTAAGAATCCCAAGAAGAATGGGACTTCTTAGCTTCCATATATTTGGATGTAAATTTACCAGGAACCCCAAAGCCTGGAATATTTAAAAAAAAATATCCCCCCCAAAAATAGTGATAAATCACTTCTGTACTATTGCCAAGAAAACATGTGTTTAGGTATGTATTTTATTTGCATATTTATTTATCACAGGTTCAGGCTGCCCAACTCCCAGATAACAGCTAGTGGCTTCAAAATTAAAATATAGGCACCAGAAGCTGGGCTTGATTCAAGAGAGAATTTAAATGTATTCTAAATCCAGTTTTTTGAATCAAACATCATGAGATTGAGTCAACTTAAAATCAACAGTTTTACAAATGGAAGCAGGGGTTATCAAAGAAGTGAGTGAAATTTCACCCAGAGAAAGCAACCTCGGGATTGTAAACTGTATCATTTGAATATTATAAATAAACTTAATTATTGTTGCTTAATTGAAAGTTTCAGGCCACTTTATGAAGTACAAACACCATGTTACTCCAAGAATATTTAGGATTAAAGTAGGTTAAACCATCAGACAGAGTCAAAACAGAATATTTTGGTAATAAAGCAATGCTGTGTATTCGTGTAAAAATGAGTATCTGGTATATAAAATATATGTATCAGTAATTGACCTCAACTTGAGAGAGAATTTAAATATGATATGGTTATATAATCCCAGATTTTACAATCCAAGGAATTTGAACATTTGGTGCAATATTTACATTATAAAGCTCCCTATACATAGTTCTAGGTTCATACGGCTGACGGATTCCTGCAAAATATGATGTTAAAACTATGTATTCAAAATGGAATGTCTGCAGAACTTGAACAAAAAACTAAAGTTTTATCTAGAAGCAGCCTTCTGGATAGAAACATCATAATGCAATACAATAATTCTTAAAACAATGACCTTGATGTCTTGATTTATCCATTTACTAATAATGAGCTGCATCAGCCTACGGGTGAATCTGTCTGCCAGAAAATACCATCAGTTTAACATAAACATGAGGCTCTCTCTTAGGTGCAAAGTGATGAAGCCAGGAAACTATAGTCTCTTCACTCCTGCTTTCTGAGCTGGGTGGAGATATTTTTAAGGGGCCTAGCTGCATACCAGTGAATCCCATTTATACTATAAATTATTTAGAATCATTTAGAATAACAAAGTTGGAAGGGACCTTGGAAGTCTTCTATTCCAACCCCCTACTTAGGCAGGAAACCCTACACCACTTCAATCAAACGGTTATCCAACATCTTCTTGAAAACTTCCAGTGTTGGAGCATTCACAATTTCTGGAGGCAAGTTGTTCCACTAATTAATTGTTCTAACTGTCAGGAAATTTCTCCTTAGTTCTAAATTGTTTCTCTCTTTCATTAGCTTCCAGCCATTGATTCTTATTCTACCCTCAGGAGTTTTGGAGAATAGCTTGACTCCAGGGGTGGGTTGTTCTTACCTTTACTACCGGTTCGCAACAGGGCTGCATGTGCACGCTTGCTTCGCTCACTTGTGCACATGTGTGCTCATCTGCGCAAGTGCAGAAGCATTTTGATGATGTCGGGATCAGTGGGCGAAGCCTCCCGCCGGTTTTACTACCAGTTCTATAGAACCAGTGCGAACTGGAGGCAACCCACCACTGCTTGACTCCCTATTCTTTGTGGCAGCCCCTAAGATTTTGGAACACTGGTATCATGTCTCCCCTGGTCCTTCTTTTCATTAAACCAGACATACCCAGTTCCTGCAACCGTTCTTCATATGCTTTAGCCTCCAGTCCCCTAATCATCTTTGTTGCTCTTCTCTGCACTCTTTCTAGTCTCAACATCTTTTTGGAAATTACTTTTATGTCATGGTATTAAAAATTTCTTTTGCACTTTTACCATATGCTCTTAGTTTCACAACAAAGGGTTCTTCATTTCTTCTTTCGAAGAGGAGATTTGGGGGAAATGCATAATTTTTGAATTCTCATTAGGAAAATTAAGGAATTCTTTTCTCAAGGAAAGACATTTCTCAAAGAAAGAAAGACACAAGGTATCTTTCTCAAGGAAAGACCTCTCAGATCAGGAAGGAGGATTTCCAAGAAAAGGTTCACAATAATGGACAGATGTATCATGAAAAAACAAAAATAATACTCCTTACAAACTCAGTCATGACAACCGTAAAATAATCTCAAAATACCATCAAAAGTATTTCCAAAATAATTTGAAACTGCTCTGAAAAAAAAAACAGATAAGAAAACAAAGCTTCTTTTACAATCAACTGAACAAAAAAAATATTATGACTTACAATTCATTAGTGGGCACAGTATGTCATACCATCAACAAGTGCAAAATCAAACACTAATATACATTAATATGCACAAAGTGTATGTGCGAATTTTCCATTTACATATTCTTGGCAGAATCAGATCAAGTTTAGCTACTGAAGTAAAAACTCATTTTGCATTTTAATAAGACAAGTTAGTTGGAAAAGGTACTACCAGACTTCTGTTTCTGGCAACTTTAGCTAAGACAGCTTTACTCCAATAGTGGCTGCCAAAGCAAGAAGCTCCAAAGTTGCAATTAGTGCCAGCGTCAAACAGAAAATCATAAATTGAGTTGGCAGGAGACACTCTCTGCTTTCTTCCAGAAAAACATATCACTTACACACCTTTACTGGACTGGAGCAAAATCCATGACAGGCTGGTTCTTGAAGAAGTGGCTGCCGATCTAGCAGCAAGATATCTGCCAATGTCTCCAAATACAGTCTGGATAATACTTGTTCTATGGGCTGGAACTGTCCTCAGTCTACCTTGTTTAATTTTTGCAGCCCTTAGAGCTTTCTCGGAGAGAGCCACTGATATTTGGCACAGGATAATTGAATAATAGCTACAAAAGGAGTTGTTGTTTTTTAAAGAGGAAGTGAAAAGTAAAATTTGTGGAATCATCTTAAATAACTCTAATGCCTTTTGATGCCTATTTTATTTTAGTCCCTTCCTCTTTTCTTAAAGGGAGGACTGTCGTTTTTCAGTTCTTCAGCAATTTTGTTGCATTGCCTTGATGGAGAGAGAGGGAGGGAGGGAGGGAGGGAGGGAGAATCAGAGAGTCCTTGGTGCTGTCTGAGGTTGGTTGTTTGATTCCAGATATTTCATTACCCAACCAGATAACCGAATCAGTGCAAGTGAGTGTAGAGAGGCATAGGTTGATAAAACCCCTGATCTTGGGTATATTGATCTTAGATCAGATGTCAGATTTATTTATTTATTTATTTATTTATTTATTTATTTATTTATTTATTTATTTATTTATTATTTAAATTTTTATACCGCCCTTCTCCCGAGGGACTCAGGGCGGTGCACAGCCACAATAAAACACATATATCCATAAAATTTAAAAACAGTTTAAAACATATTAAATAATTTGGCCCTTATATTAAAAAACTAAAACACCCATTAAAATTCGTTATTTAAGCCAGCCCAGCCTGTTGAAACCGTAAAGTCTTAAGGGCACAGCAAAAGGAACATAGGTCAGGGATCATACGTATCTCCGGGGGCAATTCATTTCAGAGGGCAGGTGCCCCCCGAGAGAAGGCTCTCCCCCTGGGGGTCACCAGTTCACATTGTTTGACCGACGGCACCCTGAGGAGTCCCTTTCTGTGTGAGTGTATTGGCCAGTGGGAGGCTATCAGTGGCAGAAGGCGATCTCGTAAGTACCCAGGTCTTAAACCATGGAGCGCTTTAAAGACGGTAACCAGCACCTTGAATCGCACCCGGAAGACCACCGGGAGCCAGTGCAGCTTGCACAGGAGAGGTGTTACATGGGTGTGCCGTGTCGCTCCCATAATCACCCACGCGGCTGCATTCTGGACCAGTTGGAGGCTCCGAGTGCTCTTCAAGGGGAGCCCCATGTAGAGAGCACTACAGTAGTCCAGATGGAAGTGATGAGGGCATGAGTGACCATGCGCAAGGCATCCCGGTCCAGAAAGAGATGCAACTTGTGAATCAGGCGAACCTGATAAAAAGCCCCCTGGCCACAGCCGTCACATGATCTTCTAAAGACAGCCGTGCATCCAGGAGGACACCCAAGTTGCGAGCCCTCTCTGAGGGGGCCCAGATCTCACCCCCAATAGTCAGCGATGGAACCAGCTGGCTATACCGGGACGCCAGAAACCACAGGCAATTGGTCTTGGAAGGGTTGAGTCTGAGCTTGTTTCTCCCCATCCAGATCCGCAGGGCTTCCAGGCACCGGGATATCACATCAAGGGCATCATTGGGGTGGTCCAGGGGTGGTCCAGATGTACAGCTGAGTATCATCAGCATACTGATGGAACTTCACCCCCAAACCACGGATGATCTCAGCCAGCGGCTTCACATAAATATTGAACAGGAGGGGCAAGAGGACCGACCCTTGCGGCACCCCACAGACAAGGCACCTTGAGGTCGACCTCTGTCCCCCTGTCAACAAAGACTGCATGCGGTCAGAGAGGAAGGAGTAGAACACCGCAACACAGTGACCCCCATTCCTAACCCCTCCAATCAGCGCAGCATGATACCATGGTCGATGGTATCAAAAGCCGCTGAGAGGTCTAACAGGACCAGGACAGAGGAACAACCCCTGTCCTGAGCCCTCCAGAGATATGTTGTGTGATACTGTTGCCATGGATTCTTTTGCTAATTTGGATCTATGGATGTCAAGATATCAAATGAAACCATGAATTCATCTTCTATTTTTAGGTCTTTGGTTTTCTGGAACCATGATAGAGGGAACTTAATATTCACTTTCCTCTGTGACATGTTCAAGGTTTTTTTGTAAGTTCTTTGGCTATGTTGTATGTTGGAGTCTATGGTAATTGTACAATTGGATGAAGAAGTACATTGGGCTTGTTTATTTTGGAGCATCCATAGAAATGTGGCAGAATGGGTTCACTGCTTTTCAGATACATAGGAAGACAGACAGATGTTGTGGGTCAGGAACCATATTTAATTAATGTATGGGTTCCAAATACACTTGTCCTGCCCTTTACATTCTCATCTTCTGACCTTCTATCTCTTAAGTAATACCCTTACCTTATTTATTAAGATATCTTTCGTAATGAGATTTTTTTTCTCATTGTATTTCCATAGCTAGTTTTTTTAGGAAAAGTAAAGAAAAAAAGATGAAGCCTTTGAATCATTATTGGCCAAAAGGATGAATCCTGTGCTTTCTGTTCTTGCTTCAGTGCATAGTGAAACTGGCAAGCACGGATATTTCCTGATGCTGTCTGCATTGTATAATAGGACATTATTTATCTTGTGCCTAAGGCTAGATCTCTCATTTGCTTCACATCACAATATGCCTTGGTAATTCAAGAAAGTTGGAGGTTGGCATATAGCTGAAATTAGTAAGACCTTTCAGCTAATACAAATAATGTGTTTGGTTTGTCAAATCTTTGCATTCTGATTTGGTTGCAGATGAAGTTGATTGAAAGATGAGAACCATGCTCACCTACCAATAATATATATATTTTAAAAGCACTATAAGCTTTTATTTTTCAGGATACAAAATCCCCAAGATTTCTTTTCTGACTCATCAACAGCTAATTCAGACCTCGTTAATTTAAATGTGGAATTAGGATCTTCCACCTTGCCTAACATGCATAATATTGCATTGTGCCTCAGCACAATTTTCAATACTTGAAGTGAGAACATTTTAAGCCACATTGCAGATAAAATCAATATCCTGACACTTTGAGTAATACAAAAGATTTGAGTTATTTTGCTGAAATCAGGAGCCGGCAAGTTAACGCAAATGAAAAGAGACAGTTCTTCAACCTACTCTGCATAATTGACCCATGAACTGCATTGCTGCAAGGATTTCTCTTTTACAGTTACTACAATACATCTTTTAAAAAGGCTCAGGAGGGAAGAGAACTGTATCATGTCTGATTACCAGCTCTAATAATCAGAACTGCAATCTATGTTTTTTTTTTAGAGATCATGGATTTCTGTTAATGAAATACCAATGCGAAACAATATATCTGGGTTATTTCTTGCTTGCTATTTAGAGATAGGTGTGACTGTAGTGGATGTTGGGTTTATGGAATCCAAATATTGAAGTTATATCTGGAGGGAATCATCTGAGATCCTCTAAACCAGGGGTCACCAACCCCTTTTCGGACATCAGGGACCACTAAATTCATAATTTTAAATCCTGCGGACCACTAATATGAATTTTTTAAAAACATAAATAGTATTTAGTGCAATATAAAAAATGCAAATAATTTTACTGTGGACCACCAAAATTTTCTCATGGACCACCTGTGGTCCACAGACTACTAGTTGGTGACCACTGCCCTAAATGACTTCTCTCAGTTGTAAAGAATATCATCTTGGTAGAGCTGACAGAATTTTCATAATATTCTTTTCCAAAAAAAGTCAACTTGATACTGAAAATTTATTCAGTTGGTTGGCTAGATAATGACTTCAATTATCCTCAACTTACAACAGTTTGTTTAGTGACCGCTCAAAATTACAACAACATTGAAAAAAGTGACTTATGACCATTTTTCACACAACCATTGCAGCATCCCCAAAGTAATGAGATTAAAATTCAGACAACTGACTCATATTTATGATGGACGTAGTGTTATATGATCCCCTTTTCCAACCTTCTGGCAAGCAAAATTAATGGGGAAGCCAGATTCATTTAACAACCATGCTACTAACCAGGGGTGAAATGTAAAATTTATTACTACCAGTTCTGTGGACATGGCTTGGTGGGGGTGGGGTTAATGTGACTGGGTGGGCATGGCCAAATTTTTTTTTTTAACTTTTCAAAGCATTTTTTCTAATGCTTTGAAAAGCCTCTGCCGATCGAGCAACTCAGCTGGGATCGTCAGAGACTTTTCAAAGCATTTTTTTTACCACCTCTTTGGTCAAGAGGTTGCAGAAAAAAAAATGCTTTGAAAAGCCTCTGATGATCCCAGCTGAAACGCGCGATCATCAGAGGCTTTTTTTTTTACTTTTAAAAGCATTTTTTCTTTGGAAGAGGTTGTAGAAAAAATGCTTTTAAAAGTAAAAAAAAAAGCCTCTGATGATCGTGAGGCTCAGATGGGTATGGTGGCCGGGTGTGTGTGTGTGTGTGCAGGGATTTTTGCTACCGGTTCTCCGAACCACCCGCCGCCATCGCTACCGGATTGGGGATCCAATCCGAACCGGGAGCATTTCACCTCTGCTACTAACTTAACAACTGCATTGATTCACCTCACAACTGTGGTAAGAAAGGTTGTAAAATGGCCAAAACTCATTTAACAAATATCTCACTTAACAACAGAAATTTTGGGCTCAATCATGGTCGTAAGGCGAGAACTACCTGTATTTATATCATCTTGATTTTATAAATCAGTCTGGAAGGTTACTAAACAGAAATATATAAATATTTATGATTAGATAAATAAACAAAATACATTCAGACTAGATACAGCATTTTCTTTTTTAAAAAAAACATAGTGTTATGTTGACTACTAAACAGGCATAATATCTATGCAGGTAAAATAGTGACAGGAATGCAAAACGTATGACCTCTTCTTTGTCCAATATTATTTAGTGACTGCAAAAGAAGAATTCCTCTTGAAAAGAGGCCTGTCAGGTTTTTTTTTTTGGGGGGGGGTGTTGTGGTATAATGGGGCCCAGAAGATGCCAATAATGGCATTAGTTAAATGGACATCAATGGTAGCGTCTTTTAAAAGGATGGAAAAACAATCTTCTACTGAATATTCAAAACAAAAGTGAGGCTCATGGCCACTTCTTTCCCTTAGTCTAGTGCCAGAATAAATCGTGACTGTAACAAATGTTACCAAGGAGATAATTGCAATGAAAAGTTAAAATACATCAATTTACAAATTTTCAGCTGCGCCTTTGTGACAGTTAGCTTTGAGTTCCAGTCTGCTGTATCACATTAACCATACTAATGCATGTTAGAAGTCAGTGGTTCGTTTTAATAAAAAGTGATTGCTGAAAAGTTTACCTTCCCATCTTTCCTATCTTTTAGCCCCGAAAAGCACTAATCTACCTCAAAGGCTGCAAATTAGGCTATGAAATCGGGCTTATTTTAACTTGGTTTTCTCCTAGATTCCTCAATAGAATTTTAGGGCTCGTCCATCAATCACTGGCATTGTGGAAAAAAGAAAAGGCCCCATTGTTCAAGCAAAAACAGAAAAACAAACAATTCTGAAAAAGCTCATCTACTATAAAGGAGATCATTCTATAGTTTTATACATTTAGATAAGTAAAGGGAGGGAATGTCGCTTTCAAAGCTATTGGTTCTGGTTAATTCAACATGCAGAAAGGTTTAATTTCTTCTTTCCTCTATGAAGACAGAACACTATTCAGCTTCAGCATAGTCTAAAAGTGATTAAAAACACAACCTTTGCCAGACAAATGTAACATACTAACAGAAATAACAGGAATTATTCATTCAGGCACATCATCAGAAGTAGCAGAAGTAAAGAGCCATTGTAAAAAATGAATGATTTACAATCTTAGAGAGTGAAGAATTTGATGATTTTGGGGGTTTTTTTTGGCTTCACTTACAAGTTTAAAGAGAGCCAGAGAAAAGTGTTAATGCATTTCTAGAAAGAAAAGTACTTTCTCACTAGTTAGATACCTAAACATTCAAAGATATTCTATCAAACATTGGTATATATATTTATATTTCTATACATTGTTACAAGATGTGGTTACGAAGTACAAAAAAAAAATCTGCTGTACCATCAAAAGATTGAGACAATTTTTCTGAATGGAAAAAAAAGTTGAAGGTTTGTCTTTGTATTTTAACCTTTTTTTAACAAAATAAAAATAGAATAAGAAAGATTGACATAATCCAAACTTATAAGTAGTCTTTGCTTAATTATCTAAAGTAATTTCTTTCATTTTTCCTCATTTTTTATGGTTTAATTTTTGCTTTAATAATATCAACAATCTGCTATCTGCATCTCTAGACTTAATATGAACAGAATTATAAAGGTGATTATTTGCCCTGTGGCTATTAGAGAACTGTTAATTAGATTGTAGAATGCTTTGGATTTATTTCCAAAAAGATGCTTCAAGAGTATAGCAATACAAATATGATTCCTATCTATATCTTTCCCTAGGATCGCAAGGCTTTGGAATTTTGTATATACAACATTTTGTACAGTTTAAATGATGATCAATAACATGCAATGATAATCCTTTTAATTGTTTAATCTTATCCAAAAATTCAAACACTCAATTCTGAGTTTTATGAAACACGCTAAATAAATTTTAAGTGGTTAAAAAACTAAAATAGTTTATTTAATTTCCTGTTAGTTGTTTCGTGACAATCTTTCATCTAACAACCTATAGTTTCATGTTTCATTTATACTTTCGGATTGTTGCTTTGGAAGAATCATGCTCCAAATGTTGTATTATGGGTCCTGAAAATAGAATTTGGAAATAAAAGGGAATGAAACTGATTGCATTGCAAGCTAGGTAAGACTGATGATTTCCTTCTGTGCTTCAGTGCCCTAATGTGTATGAAAATGAATTCCTCTTGGAGGTTTTATAGAAAAGCAGTGTTGTGTCAGTAAAGAGAACAGTTTTGAGAAATTGTCTCCAGCTACTTGTTTCTTCTACTTCCACATGCGGAATCTTGCTAAGCACTAATGAAGTCTTAGTTGTAATTTTCTGGTGCTTAATCTCTTCCTACCAGTTTCAGTGTCACAAAGCTTCTCTTCAGTTTGCTTGGAGTCTTGCCAAGGCTTCAATGTGTACAACTTCCCCCTCTTAAATTTCCTTGGACCATTTCCCAACGTAGACCTTGAATCATTAATTCTGATTTCTGGAAATGAGAAAGCAGGATTAGTTTTGGTTGTTTGTTTACCAGAAGAGATTGCATTTGGATATATGAAAACTATGTTTTACTTCTATGCCAAATATATTTATAGATTCCCTTTGAAACCTCTCTTTCCAACCTTCCCTCCTTCCCTCCCTCCTATTTTGTACATTAAGATCCTGGTTAATAATGCTTTATTACTGTTGCTTTATTTTACTTTTTCAACTGATAATGCTTGGAAAGGGCAGTTGCGAAAGCAGAGTGGATAAAAATCAATGATTTTTTATAAAAAATTTTTTTAAAAAATCAGATTTTTTTTATTTAAATTGGATTTTTTTTATTTTGATCAAATTTATTTTAATAAAAAACTTTTGGGGTAAAAATCTGTCATAAGATAGTTTTCTATTTAAGATACATAAATAATTTAGTTTATTCAGCATGAAATGGAGCTTAGTTATGTAGCATGAGGCTGTATATTCTGCAACACTGGGACTAGCGGTGAGTCAACAGTGGGTCAAAGGAGTAGCAGAGATGACAGTTGCTCTTTAAAAATTATGATTTAAATCGAGTTGATTTAAATTAAGCCTTTTTACTAGTGATTTAAATCATGATTTAAATTGTGATTTAAATCAACTCAATTTAAATCAAGTCCACCCTGCGGGAAAGCATTAATGCAATATGATACAACACACAACTTATTCACCAAAAGTAAGTATACACTGGATTTTAGTGTATCATCATTAGGAGGGTTACGCTGCCCTCCTAAATCATTGTTATCCCATGCAATCTGATACTTGGATAGATCTGGGGATGCTTTAAACCTTTCCTTGTTGTTACAGGCTCAAGAACTTCATGATTAGGAATGCCTATTACCAGATTGGGTAGGTGCACTTTTACATACTATCTTGTACAAGGATGGCCTCCTGACATTAGGCTTAAATTGTTAAATGTACATTTAAATTGCTTCAATGTGGACTTACCCTTGTGTTTAGCCTGAACAGCACAGCTGGTAGATCATGTTGAATATAGCAAGCAGCTACCCATGTTGCATTTTCCCTCAGACAACTGCCCTGCTTTGCCAAATAGGTAACACATCAGTAGTAGTGCCTGCATTCCGGAATGGTTTCTGTCTTGAAAGTCATAAGGCAGTTTTGAAGACTCGTGACTCTCCTGAATGAAGTTTATATAAATTATTTTTGTTTACTTGTGATTCTTTTCCTGCTTCATTTTTTAAATTGAATATTAGGACAGTGGAAAATAATCAGAATGTTTTTGCCACTTGCATTACGGTAAATAGAACACCTGTCTTTGAATAGTTTAAGAAGCCACATCTTTTGCAAAGCTCACCCAGCTGCTCTGGACATTGTCCCAGCTGCTTCTGCCCAGCAATATGGCTGCACATGAACATGCTTGTTGAAGCAGCCAGGAAGAGATTTGAAGCAGCCTTGAGCAAAGGATGTAGTTGATTGAATGATAGAGGAAAGCTTTGTTCATATTATCTCATTTTGCAGATCACCTCTTTTCAAAGCTTTGAATCGCTTTACCAAAGCTAATTTTATATTATTTTAATGTGCTGTTTGTGTCTTAATTTGTGATTGTAAACTGCTTTGGTTTTTTAACAATGGAAACAATAATATGATCATGATGCTTTGGCTGTGATACATGTTCCTTCCTGTATCAAATCTTTTAGTTCCAAACAGAAGAGAAATCATCTCTTTTGAACATTTTGCATCCCACTTTATTCAGAGCTATTTTTACATGATTTTAATTTACTGTTTGTATTTTAATTTGTGTTTGCAAACTGCTTTGAATTTTTAATAATAGAAACAATAATATTATGGTGATAATGATGCATTTGCTGTGATACATGCTCTCCCGTGTATCAAATGTTTTAATTCCAATGAGAATTAAGAAACCTTTCCAGAAAATAAATGGGACTTTCTCTGTATTCTTTAGTTGGACAGACCATGTATTATACAGTGCCATTTGAGAAGAAAGATGAAAACAATTAGAGGGAGCAGAGAAGTAGAAATACACAACTGAAGCATGCAAATTCAATCAAGGGAACAGTTTATTGTTGTTATTTATTTTCTTTATATCTATACTACATATGTATTTGTTTTGCAGCTGTATCACATTGTGGATAAGAACTGGGTCACTTATTCTGCTGTTAGAAAATGAAATTAAATGAAAATATCTTGCCTGAATCCATGCCATAAAAAAGGGGTTTTATTTAACACTTCTGACATGTCAGGCTTAAGAGCGAGGTTGGTGTGGTGTCACACATTGCATGAATATGCACATGCAGGAAAGGATATGCTTCTTAAAAGCAGATGTCCTGTCATTGAAAAGCAGGTGGGAAAATTATCACCCTGCAGCAAAATGACTCTGCATTATATCCTGGAAGCCTGGCATCAAACCCTGACATTTCAACACAGGATATAATACAAATTAAAGACTTTGCGGCTATTCATAATTTTACAATGATGTCTGTCCTTGAAACTAGTTTCCAGAGTGATGGGGGAGAGAGATCTGTCTGCATTTAGAAGTGGAAGCAGGGAAAGTGATAAAAGAAGGGAATTTAAGATCTCTAAACATATGGCTCATGGGAAATGTGATATTTTTCAAATAATCTAGAATAACTAGGTTGCAAAGTGAGGTACAATTGTATAGATACATTAAAAGCAAAAGTTGAGAAGCCTTTAAATGCTCTTACTAGGTCTTTGCATAATGTAGTGAGCAGCTTTCAAAATCTTGATTTTAAAACTATAATCCAAATTAAGTGATAAGTTTCTTTAAGTAAAACACTGGGCATTTTATCATAGGGAAAGTGCATTTAAAAAAAAATTCAGTAGAAACCATCTGGCTTTTTAAAAGAAGTAGGTTTAGACCAATGGTTCCCAACCTTCCTAATGCTGTGACCCTTTAATACAGTTCCTCATGTTGTGATGACCCCCAACAATAAAATTATTCCTAAAACCATTGAAAATATGTGTTTTCCGATGGTCTTAGGCGAGTCCTGTGAAAGGGTCATTCGACCCCCAAAGGGGTCCCGACCCACAGGTTGAGAACCACTGGTTTAGACAACTAGATAGTTGAGAAAATTGTGCCAATTTTGTTTTTATTCTTTATCTCATTTGTCTCTTCCAAAGTTCACAATTAGAGAAGACAAATTTCTTAAATTGGTATCATCCAGACTCTTATTTGTCTTTCTTACAAAGACAACTTTCTTGCTTAAGAACATCCCTTCTCTCATTTTCTTGCAACTCGTTCATCAGATTGGAGGTTGCACTGAAAAATGGTGGCTGGTCCACCACTGCATGTATGAGAATACATTTGAAGCTAAATCTCCAGGTCCTAGCCCAACTCCTTCATGAGTACATCATTCCATCAAGTTTGGCTGAATACAGTACTGTATATAATCTAATAGATCTGAAATGCATTAGCAAGGGAATACTTAATTAAGCACTCATAGGCTTACTGGTGATAAAAATCTCTTTTCTTTTGTGAAAAATTGTGTAAAATACAATGAACTTACTAAATGACAGCTTACTTTGGGCAAAAGTTATGCAAAATGTTGCAACTTTTTCAGTATTAAGCAAATAGGAGAGGGAACTCAAAAATCATTTTCTATCCCACTGTGACATATTATTTACTTTACTTATGAATATAATACCATTATCTAATACCATTATCTATAATACCAAAATGCACAGGTACTGTATATGTGGTACCTTGCTCAATAGTAGTAACTATGAGAGGGATCTTTGGAGTCCTGGTGGACAACCATTTAAATATGAGCCAGCAGTGTGCAGTAGCTGCCAAAAAAGCCAACACAGTTCTGGGCTATATAAACAGAAGGATAGAATCAAGATCACGTGAAATGTTAATACCACTTTAAAATGCCTTGTTAAGGCCACATTTGGAATATTGCATCCAGTTTTGGTCGCCACGATGTAAAAAAGATGTTGAGACTCTAGAAAGAATGCAGAGAAGAGCAACAAAGATGATTAGGGGACTGGACGCTAAAACATATGAAGAACGGTTGCAGGAACTGGGTATGTCTAGTTTAATGAAAAGAAGGACTAGGGGAGACATGATAGCAGTGTTCCAATATCTCAGGGGCTGCCACAAAGAAGAGGGAGTCAAACTATTTTTCAAAGCACCTGTGGGTCGAACAAGAAGCAATGGGTCAGTGGTGAAAATTTGTTACTACCAGTTCTGTGGGCATGGCTTGGTGGGAGGGTAATGTGACTGGGTGGAGGGGGGTTAATGTGACTGGGTGGGCGTGGCCATTTTTTAAATTATTTTTTTTAAACCATTTTTTCTACAACCTCTTCGGCGAAGAGGTTGTAAAAAAATGCTTTCAAAAGGCTCTGACGATCCCAGCCGAGTTGCCTGATCGGCAGAGACTTTTTTTCTTTTGAAAGCCTCTGCCAATCAGGCAACTCAGCTGGGATCGTCAGAGGCTTTTAAAAGAAAAAAAGCCTCTGCCAATCAGGCAACTCAGCTTGGATCATCAGAGGCTTTTAAAAGCCTTTGACGATCCCAGCTGAGCAGCACGATCATCCGAGGCTTTTTTTTTTACTTTTAAAAGCATTTTTTTCAGCCGAAGAGGTTGTAGAAAAAATGCTTTATTTTTTTTTTTAAAAAAAAAGCCTTTGATGATTGCGCTGCTCAGCTGGGCATGGGGGGGAGCAGGGATTTTTGCTACTGGTTCTCTGAACCACCCACTTCCATCGCTACCGGATTGGGCGATCCGGTCCAAACCGGGAGCATTTCACCTCTGCAATGGGTAGAAACTAATCAAAGAGAGAAGCAACTTAGAACTAAGGAGAAATTTCCTGACAGTTAGAACAATTAATAAGTGGAACAACTTGCCTGCAGAAATTGTGAATGCTCCAACACTGGAAGCTTTTAAGAAGATGTTGGATAACCATTTGTCTGAAGTGGTGTAGGGTTTCCTGCCTGGGCAGGAAAGGTCTTCTAGTCCCTGGAGGACTAGAAGACCTCCAAGGTTCCTTCCAACTCTGTTATTCTATTTCTATTTCTATGTTTAGTTCTTAAAAATGGTCAAGATGTGTGGATTTGCTTTCATGGGAATAGTATTAGTACTTTTGCATAGTAAGTCCCACCCTCTTTCAAACAGGGTAGAACGTCCCATATTTCAAAGCAGAGAAAAAAGATTAAGAAATAACAAGCTTCATTTTGACATGTCTGTCTCTATCGCTATCATCAGTGAATAATATTTACTGCCTTCATTGAGTTCTGTGTGATTTTAATATTATTTAGAAATCTCTGTCCAGGCTGTGATGTCCTCCATGGTCACATATATTTCTCATTAATTTGGTTGCGTCTGGAGCGATTTTTTTTGTAACTTGGATCCTATCACCAATGCCTCACTATTCCTAATCTAATTAACACAGCATCTGCTGTAGCTTCATGCTTCTTTGTTTTGAAAAATCAACAGACCATTGCAATAATGCAACACCAATTATTTGTTTTCTTCTTTGTGCTAAACACTTAAGTATAATGAAAAGATTAAAATTACATTGTCCATTTTAAAGACTGCTATTGATTTTCAACATGCCTATCAAAATTTATCAGATACAATAAAGAGTTTCAGACCACCCTCCTTGAACTTAATAGCTTTATCTAAAAATATAATAATGAAAACAATAAATACATTTATTCAGGAACCAGTAGGAAACTGTATATAGATTCTAATTCTTAACAAACAAGTTTTTCTTTTGTTTTTAATAATTTAATGCTTTTGTTGGGTTTTTTTAAAAACCAAATGTGAGATGTTCAGTTATTTCATGAACATGCTAGTATTTTATCTCTCTCTCTCTCTCTCTCTCTCTCTCTCTCTCTCTCTCTCTCTCTCTCTCTCTCTCTCTCTCTTTTGGCCAGGAATCATTACTAAAGTTTATTTTTTTAAACTAGAGAACCACTCTATAAAGCCTTAGTAAGACCACACCTAGAGTACTGCATCCAGTTTTGGTCACCACATTATAAAAAAGATGTTGAGACCAGGATGATTAGGGGACTGGAGACTAAAACATATAAAGAACGGTTACAGTGACTAGTGGCTAGTCTAGTGAAGAGAAGGACCAGGGGAGACATGAGAGCACTGTTCCACTATTTGAGGGGCTGCCACAGAGAGGAGGGGTGCAAGCTATTTTCCAAAGCACCTGAGGGACAGACAAGGAATAATGGATGGAAACTGATCAAGGAGAAATTCAACTTGGAAATAAGGAGGAACTTTCTGACAGTGAGAATAATCAACCAACGGAACAACTTGCCTTCGGAAGTTGTGGGAGCTTCATCACTTGAGACTTTCAAGAAAAGATTGGACTGCCATTTGTCAGAAATGGTGTAGGGTCTCCTGCTTAGGTGAGGGGTTGGACTAGATGACCTATAAGGTCCCTTCCAACTCTAGTTGAACTCTAGTTGAAAGTGTACAGAAAGTGAACAGTTAAACTCTAGTTGAAAGTGTGTAACTATTCGCCAAACTATTTGTGCTTTGTGCTTTGATCTGTGATTCTCATTAAAGAATATGAATGGCAGGATTTTAACAGCTACTGTCCATAAATTACAGTATGATCTTCTGACTATTGGATATTAATCTCAGCCAGGATTTATTCAAGATGGTCTATACACATATATTCATACTTGCCATAATTTGGGGAGTAAGCAACTTTAAGCAAAACACAGAAAAGAAAAAAAAACAAATAGTAAGCCAAATAAATGGAAGAATATAAGGTAAGGAAAGGAAGTATACCTCTCAGCTTTTTCTATTCTTGTAAACCATCCCCACTTCTAGCAACCCCATACATCACGTCATGAATTGCCTTTTGATCTTCACATTTCTCACTTTTGAAAATGATTTCTTCTCTCCATCTAAAAATAACCTGATCTTCACCCCTGTCACAACCCAGACTATCTTCCTGAATTTATTTTGTGTGTGTGTATTGTGACCCTATTATCGATATATTTTTGTATGGTCACTCATTATTACATTCATTCCATATTCATTCAGCATTTATTTGTTCTTGACTCTTTCTTTTTTTGTTTGCCAGACAAACTCATTAAGTGTTTCTCTTCCACTGCATTCAATTTAATTTTATATTTACCCCAGCATACCCATCAGCATCATTTGGCAGATGCCTGGACTGAAAATGATTCTTTTCTGAGCTCTGTTCTCACATAGACCTATTAGCAAGATTTATTTAAGATTAAAGGATAGTGGTACAAGAATCTCAGCAAGTAACTACAATTGAAAACCAATATACTTGAGCATACATTGAAGATAAGACTTTCTTATGTCTTTTGCCAAAGCCTTAGGCAGCACCAGAGAAGAGGCAGCTGTTTCATTAATAACTGGGGATTCAGCAGCTGGTTGTTTACATAAGAGGTGTTTGAATTTCTATCAATCTGAAAATCAACTCTTACAATACCTGGTTCTTATTTCCATATAACAAAGTCAATAGGAACACACTTATATGTAGCCATGTTGCTCTTTCAAAGAACATTCATTCCTTACAAAAGATAACATACTACTTGCTACCTTTGCAGTAAAATTTGCATATCTTATTTCCATCCATTCTTCTATCTTTAGTAACTATTCTACCAAGGGTCTGTAGAGATTCTCAGTCATCCAGCTCATGGTTGTCCCAAAGGTGCTTTTTCAGGAGACAACTGGACTTTCTTGTTTTTTCTTTTGAAGACATTTCACTTCTCATCCAAGAAGCTTCTTCAGCTCTATTCTACCAAGGTACACATATTTCTTTAATTGCCCAGTTGTGAGTTATTTGTGTATAAATCTTTGAGGGAAGTGGGTGGCCAAAAAATTAAACTTATAATCAATTGTTCACTCTATTTTCCAAGCCAAACACAGCTATGTTTTTTAAAAAATCCATGCTTTTCATTCATCATACAATCTATATAACATTCAATGTAAATCATGTGGGTTTTCTGCAAACATTCTTGCCCCTGACTACTACAATTCTACCATCACCACAAACATTCCATATATATATATGTATGTATGTATGCATGTATGTATGTATGTATGTATGTATGTATGTATGTATATAATCCATAAATACATTGAACCACCAAGAAAATATCACACAAAAAGGCAAATATTTATATCTCAGGGTTGAAATAAGGATTCCTTGGTGCTTTCTGAGCATGCTTGTTTTCTTGCAAATGTTTCAGTACCCCAACTAGCACTGATTATGTTACTTAGTTGGGTAATAAAACGCTTGCAAGAAACAAGCAAGCTGAGAGAGCACCAAGGACCCCTCAAATATAACACATGCTTGTATTATTCCCCACTCAGTCCTGAACCTCTATAAAGCATTAAATTTTTCTCACCAAAGTTTTAGTACCACTGTAAATCATATTATTATATTCAATATAATATAATAACCTTCAGCTCCACAATCATGTACAATATTCCTTAAATTGTGCTTATACATTATATGATACAATTTCCATACACCCACAATTGTAAGCTAAAGTTTGTTTCTCACCACATCCATATCTTTCTCACTGACTTGCTGAAGAAGAGACATGTTTTCTTCACATCCCTTCCTGGCATTTCCAAAATTGTTACTCACTTCTCTCATACTCCTTTTGATCAATATTCTTCTCACTGTTATAAAGTGGAATATTAAACAAATTTCTTCCATTTGTCAGATACAAATTTAGTTTTGACGAACACATTAAAAAGTTGCACAGGAGGAGTCCTTTATTATGTCAATAGAAATAAGGGCAATTCCACTACCCTAAGATTACATAATTTCAGAATTCTAAGTTTCAAAACAGAATTTCAATTCAACTGTTTAATTCAACTATAAATCTCAGGTAAGAACTGTTAAAACTGTTTAAAAAGAGCTGTTAAAATGAATATTCTATGAAGAATTAATTTCCTTTTCCTTATCAGGATATCCTTATCCTTCCAGTCCTTCTCAAGAATAAAGTATGAAATGATTGGCATAGACAAGTATATGTTTTAACAAAAAGCAAGGATTAAATAATAAAAAACGAACAGTAGGATTTAAAAGAACAATAAAATTTCAGATTGTATTATCATGCTGGCTTTTCTTACCTATAGAATTTTCATTCAATTTTCATTCAATTTTCATCACTGACCAAGTGTATAGTTTACTGTTTATTGTTTTGTTCATATTTTGTACTTTGTTAACCAAGAATATTCAATTTAAAGTCCAACACAGATTTATTTATTTATTTATTTGTTTATTTATTTACAAAATTTATTAGCCATCCATCTTACCATAGGGTAACTCTGGGTGGCTTACATATACAGTTAAAACCTAAAAAGTTAAAATCAGACATTAAACCCAAGGACACATGGGGAAGGCGGGGCAGAGTGTGGGGGGACATGGGATCTATTATTACTCAATCAGCAGAGCCATGTCTTTAGGACCTTATGGAAAGATAGGAGGATTGGGGCCAATCTCGCATGGGGGGGCAGGGGGCAAGATGTTCCAGACAGCAGGAGCAACAGATAATTACCATCCCTTATGTTTTGTATTGTTACATGTTCTATACATGTACAGTACTTATATTATTTTCATCCATACTTTCAAAATACTAAATAAAATTTAATATTTAAAAATATAGTCTACAGTAGTAACATAAAAAATACAAAGTACATGCATCCTATTAGCAAACTACATTCATATTTCAATATTTTTTCAATACTGATGGAATTACTATATTTCTACTATACTATATCATACTATGCTATGTTATACTATACTATACTATACTATACTATACTATACTATACTATACTATACTATACTATACTATATCACATCATGTTGTCTTCCTTTTCCTCATTTTTTTTCATTGACAATAACATTTACAACATTCATTTCAGTTCTCCTGTTTGATATATTACTATCATTTTTGTTGTTCAGTAATAAAATAGGAATTCTGACATTATTTTAGTAGGAGTATTTTTCAGACATTTCTTTTTCAGTTCTTAAAAGCCCCCGTTTGTGACATCAGTGAAATTCTCCAGTTCACATTGTCTTCTGTCAATCTGCTTTTCAATTGTCTATGATTTTTCCAAGCATAAGGGTCTTTTCCAGTGATTCTTATCTTCACATTATGTCTTCAAAATCATTTAGCTTTAGTTCAGTCTTAGTGCTTCATGATTTTTCTCCATCTAGTATTGTTCTTGCATTCAAGCAATTGTCAGCAATTTTTCTTAGCACCACGGCTCAAAGACATTAATTGTTCTTTGTTCAGTGTTTCACATGGTCCAGTTTTACAGCAATATATTGCAGCTGGGAAAACTATGGCCTTCGCAATATGTTGCTTTTTTATCATTTTGTGATGTCTTTGCACTTTAATGCATTAAACCATTATTATAGTTTGGATCATTCCCATACATTTTTAAAAAATATCCTTTCCAGCATGCTTTCACTTCAGCTTCCTCCTAAATCATTTCATCACTTTTATTTTAATTCTATTACCTCTACTGGAAATTCCTTATTTAGCTCTTTTCAACAACTTTTAAGACATGTTGTTTTCAATTTCCATCAGAATTTGTCTTTCTCTTTTAATATATCCAATTTTCAGTTTATTGATTATTATGATTTGTGAGGAGTCTGTTCCAGTTTGAAACCTGAACAATTAACCCATGAATAACATGACCTTGAATCTATGGGACTTGGGCAACTAGGCTCCACAGTCTATACCTTTCTTCTCCTTCTCCTAGAAGCATCTCAACACTGTTTCCCATGGAAATCAATATACTTCCATTTGCTCCTTTTTTTCTTGCCTAATTGTGCCAGTAATCTATTTTGTATAGGTGGTTGATGAATAATTACCTTGAAAGTTCTGTCTTGATAAACCAATGGAAATTCCCTTTAAAGACTTTCAAATTATTTTCTTTTGAACTTAAAATTAGGATAATTCAACTTCTTTTTTTCAGATATGAATATGCTTGAGATTTTAATAAGGGTTAGATGTAACTACCTTGCTGTTAGAAATAAGATTTAGAAGTAGGCGTAGGAATTTAAATTTAAATTTAAGATCCTTCTTTTGCCATATTTTTTTTACACAAAATTTGCAGGATTGTTCATATGACTTTGAATTCTGTTAAAGTTGTATACATCTTTGCTAGCTGTATTTTTAGAATATCAAATTTATTGAGCATCAAATGTTTTAGATTTTGGAACTTGGATTTACAAAAAACAATAACACAAAAAAGAAATCTGGACCTGATCTGCAGTAATTGACTATAAATTTGTTGATACATCTTATTCATCAACATTGATTGGAGGTGGTGGGGGGAGAGAAAAGGGACAAAAAAGGTTTTTTAAAAGAAATTTTGTCAACTTTTTGAAATTCTTTTTATTGTAAAATTTTCTAGTCTTTTTATCATTATGACATTATAAATGCTTTTGCATATACTTTTCTCTGTGAATTAGTTTGGCAATGCTAAAATAATAACTGTTGCATATGAAAGAAATGTCACACAATAAGTACCTTTGCTTTTGCATGTCCTGTGCATAATTATGTTATATATTTAGTAGAATAATTCTGAAAGTTCCATAATGTAAGAATATACCCAAAAGGACTTCATTAATGTACAATGGATGAGATTTGGTTGAATAGGTGGTATATAAGTAATATGTACAGAATTTAGACTGTACCATGTGAGCAAGAATTTCTCAAAATAATATTAATATTACTTACTAAAATAAGTAAAAATAAATAAATCTAGCAAGTGTTGATAAAAAGTTGAATTCATTCCCTTCTTGGTGTTTCTTGATCCAGTGAGAGCAATCATCTCCAAAATTAAAGACTCTAAGTCATTCTGTGCTAAATCATTACCCTGTTTTCCTGAAAATAAGACATCCTCTGATAATAAGCCCAATCGGGCTTTTGAGCGCATGTGTTAAAATAAGCCCCCCCCCAAAAAATAAACCTCCCAAAAATAAGCTGTCCCCAAAAATATGTAAACACATGCACAGCCGGTCCCCGCCATTTCTTCTGGTTATGGTTAGAGAGACAGAGCTGGAAATCAGATAAGATGGCAAGAGGAGCCCTGTCTTGCTCCACGTGCCCCAAAATAATAAGACCTCCCCGAATATAAGACCAAGCGCTTATTTCGGGGTTCAAAAAAATAAGACAAGGTCTTATTTTTGGGGAAACACAGTATTTTATATCATATTCTGCCTTTTATTTAAATTATTCTAACATACTTCTATCTTCAAGTAAAATACTAAGCAACAAATGGAGAATCTTCTGAAACTACATCACATTATGTTGTGCCGAAGATTTCCCAATAGAAACCATAATTTCATTGGTAGTTTTAGTATAAAATGCTATCTGCATCATATGTGAGTGAGAGAAAAATACAATATTCATTTCAACATCCAAAAAAACTAAAATACCTGTTAAGGGACTTCAAAATCAGAAAAGGATTTCATAACCCCTCCATTGTTGACACAGTGGAAATAATTCAATATAATAGTGACAGTACAAAGATATATGGTCTCTGAACTCAGGAACAGGACAGATTAGTAGGAAAGACCTATATGAGATGAAATGTAAATTTTACAAATGAGCTTCTTCTGGGCAGAAAAAGTTAATAAAGATTATAATGAAATGAGTCAGCAACTCTTTTCAGTTCATGAGGGCAAAGAAAATTGCATCGAACTCAGAAGAGTGGAAAGGGTAGAGGAGTTATTTATACCACCACAGTGAAAAGAAAAGCAGGCAATACATCACTAGAGACTCTAGATTGTCCATATCAGCCTTCAAGATAGCCCAGACTAGGAAACCAAATTATGACTCCTAATACTACTTTTATTGTAAAATTTCAGTGATGGGACCTTCATTGTAACTTGACAGTAACACCATTCCCCCATCCCTCCCTTTATTTTCAATAGAACCAGAGATGGTTTTCTGAGATATCTATTCAGTTTTGCTCCAGATTGAGATTCCTTTTATCTGACTTTTATCTTGTTAGAATCTCTTCATCCTGTTCATCTGCCCATTTCAGTCCATCATAAACTATGATATTATTAGCAGCATACATAAATTAAGCTCCAATTAAATCAACTGGCTGGAATTATTGGTGTAGTCCAATACATCTGGAAGACATAGGAAACTGGAAAGGCTTTAGACCACTTCTTTCTTTCCTTTTTTTAAGCAAGATGACAGTCTTTCTCTGGCAACATTAAAACAATGCTGTTATTTTTCCAAATTGGGATGTTGTCATGTAAGAAATATAAGTGTTTCCCTACATTTATAAAAATGCAATAGAAACACTAAACAAAACTATAAAATTGAGAATGCTGTGAATGTTATCTGCTGAGATCACAATCTGTGTATTTTTCTTGTCTTTCTTCTTTATTTTGTTTAAGGAACCATTTCATGAACCAATCCCCAGTGCTTGACTCTATTAGTCCCTGGTTTAGAAGTTAGTTATTTATTTAAATTAAATTTCTAGATAACCTATTCATATACATGACTCTCTCTCTCTCTCTCTCTCTCTGTGTGTGTGTGTGTGTGTGTGTGTGTGTGTGTGTGTGTGTATGTATATATATATATATATATATATATATATATATATATATATATATATATATATATATATATATATATATATTTCACTATAGAAGACTCTTTTGCATAGCTTTTCCTGCTATTAACATATCTCTGTGTGTAGCAACTCTCAATTAAAAAAAAAGATGAATGTTTTGGCAATCAGTCTTTGATATTAGTTTAATAACTATTAAAAGAATGAAAAAGAATGAAAACAACCCAGATCAAAACAATGGAAATAGCATAAAAAGAGCAGCCAAGAACAGTCATAAACATTCAAACTTTATAGCAGGGGTGAAATCCAAATTTTTTTACTACCGGTTCTGTGGGTGTGGCTTGGTGGGCGTGGTGTGGTTGTGGGTCTGGCTTGGTGGGTGTGGCAGGGGAAGGATACTGCAAAATCCCCATTCGCACCCCACTCGAGCCAGCCACTGGTATTTGCCAGTTCTCCGAACTACTCAAAATTTCCGCTACCGGTTCTCCAGAATCTGTCAGAACCTGCTGAATTTCACCCGTGCTTTATAGGCTTACCATACTATCTAGGCCATGGGTTTGATAGCAAACCTAGGTTTTTAGTGCCTTATGAAAGGACAGCAAACTTGGGGCAAGTTTGGTTTCTTAGGGGGGCGGGATAGCATTCCAAAAGAAGGTCCCAAAGCAGGATCTTGGGTCCTGACAGGTGACATTCTCTCATGGATGGGACCTGGAGGATGCTTCCCCTGCCTATCTAACGGAATGTGGAAAGACAGTCCCTTAAAAAAAATATGCCCTAAAACATTTCCTGCACCTTTTATTTAACATAGTCAAGAGGAACTTTTAGAACGATTAATTCAAATTCGCTTGTCATGTTGCATATTCTTGCCAAATTAAAATTTCTTCTGTTTTCTCCTCATACTGAATACATTTTTGCCTGCTTCAGAGTAATATTATTCATCCAAAGAATAATGATTTTCATTTTTTTTCTGCCTTGCCCGTTCTCATTTACTTTGATGCCAAGCCATCAAAAATAATTGCTACCTAATTTGGGGGCTTGTGGATGGGGGAATTCCTTGTCAAATTTCACATGGTTGAAATATACCACTTACTGGTATCTTGCTTCTTGGGAAAACTTTCTCATTTGTTCATTTGACTCTTCTCTTTTCCATATTACAGCCATGTTATGTTAGAGATAGAAAGAAATTAGGTGAAAGGGAAGCAAACTGTAGGCGGTGCTAATGATAGGCAAAGCAAAATACAGCTTCTCTTGGACAGGAAGAGCTGATGATAAGACAAATACTGTGGCATAGGTAACTTACTTGATACATGCAGCCTGCTTGTTTTGGACCTCAGTTATCACTTCCTACTTTTTTCCATTATATCAAGGATATAATTGCCAAAACAGTCACCTTCTTTTTAAAAAGTTGAATGTTGCTACACTCAGAGACATATAAATAGCAGGAAAATCTACGCAAAAAGAGTCCTATATACTGAACTGTAGTACTGAATTGTGCTTAACAAACCAAAACAGTTCCGTCATTCCATGGAGTTTATTTATTTGAGCTATAAAATAACTTTCTAATTCCCCCCCCACTTCTGATGCTGTTTAACACACAAACACACACACACACGTCATGATTTTACTTAGCAATCAGTTCACTAAACAACCAAATTGCTGGGCCCAATTGTAATTACTAAACAAGGACTATTATGAAAAACATTTTTTTAAAAAAAGAATGCATAAACTCAATATTTGGTTTGAAGAACAAGCACCCAGAGTATGAAGATTCAGAACATCTTCCCTGTTCACAGAGTAATTCCTGCAGAAAATTCATACATACAGAAATCTCTCTAGATCAGCATTGTGTCCTTACAGTGGCCAAATCCATGTGCATTGGAAGTCCATAAGCAGAGCAAATGTATTCTCCCGTTCATGTACCCCTATGTCTAATATATAGAATTATACTCCAGAGGCAATTATCAACCCTCAAGATTAACATTTACCACATTTTATCTGTACACTGCCCAGAGACCCACTCTGAGGGAAAGGAATAATTTCTAAATAAAATAAAATCTTCCATTAAGACATCTCTTTCCTATGTTGCCCAGAGCTGTTGTGTGTAATGATAATTAGCTTTTGCCTTGGTAACAAATTTCCTAATCTAACTACATTTTATTTTATCTGTACTGAATCCCCCACCATTCAGTTTCATTAAACTGCTTTCCCACCCAAAAATAATAAGTTAAATTCAGGATGCTCTTAAAAATCTTATTTAGTATGTCACATGTAATTTCACATATCAGAGAAATTGCAAGAGAGTAAGAGAAAAGGAAGAAATTTGTTAATGTCTGGGAGACATTTCTAAAGACAGACATTTCAGCTTTGTGGTTTTGAACATTTTTGTGATCTTCTCAAAAGAGAGGGAAAATGTAGGTCAGTAACCTTAACAGTAACAATACAAAACTGTTCAATATCAGATTGTTGCAGATAAACAGAGAAAGTTGCTAGTTGTATGTATTCAGTATATCTACAAGGCTGAAGTTCTTACAAAGCTCTACTGGAATTTTCACCATGCATTCAAGTCATACAATACAGTTTGCATGATCTACTTACTTGAAGGTCACAGATAAAATGTTATTTCACATAGTCTAATTTAGAAAGGGTTGGATTTCCTCTCATTTTATATACTTGCCCTGTCAGTGTTGGTGGGAATGGTCTGGGTGATTCCTAGGTTGCTAGGAAGAACAAAAAAATACAAAAGAAACAATGAAAAAATATAAGGAATTATATGGAAACAAAAAGACCAGCAAGGAGAAAACCACTCAGTCACTAACCCTGGCAAGGTAAGCTACTATATATAAACCAAACCCCAAGCTCATTTAAACTGATGATGTTATCTAGTTAGGTAATGAAACTGGAAGAAAATAACCAAGCTCAGAGAGCATGAAGGAACCCACAGTTCAATTCTGAGCCGGGGTGAAATCCAGCAGGTTCGGACAGGTTCTGAAGAACCGGTAGCGGAAATTTTGAGCAGTTCAGAGAACCGGTAGCAGAAATTTTGAGAAGTTCGGAGAACCGGCAAATACCATCTCTGGCTGGCCCCAGAGTGGGTTGGGAATGGAGATTTTGCAGTATCCTTTCCCTGCCACACCCACCAAGCCAAGCCCACTAAGCCACACCATGACCACCAAACCACGCCCACAGAACCGGTAGTAAAAAAAATTGGATTTCACCACTGCTCTGAGCTATAAATATTTTCTTCCATCAGTACATACTTAGTAGTTAGTATGTTTTCTATGACATTATATTTTCTTGTGTCAAGGTTTAAATAACATCAATTGCTTTCTATTTTATGGCCTGTAAAGATTTGTTTTTTTTTACAACAGCACTTAATAATTATCCTGTGAGACACAAGATACCACTTAGCATCTAAATCATGTCAATTGTAGTATTAGAGAAGTGCAATTCTGGACAAAAAAATGACACCATAAAAATGATATCCATTATGGTGTCCATTTATTTTTTCTAGGTATACTTCAAGATTAAATCTGTTCAATTTCTAAATGAAACAAGAATTTTAGTTAACTACTTTATATCCCACAGTTTTTTCAGTAAGCTCAAGCCTACTATTTACTTTCAGATTGTTCTTTTAGAACAGAATATGTCTTATTAACTATGCATCATCAAGAGCATACATTCTTCAATAAAAATGTAGAGGAGTTTGATATTGATGAAATGGAATTCATATCTATTAAAACAGTGGTGGGCAACCAAGAATCTTAGGATACATGCATTTCAAGCTTCTAATTTTCACCTCCCAAGGCTTCCTTTACTATTATATAAAATTATGGCACAACTTCTCACGATTTCAAGTCCTTAAAAGTGTAAACATATATAAATTATAATGTAACAGCTCAGATGAAGAGCTCAACAGATTTTTAAAAAATAATCCTAAAAAAAATCCCTTCCCATTTCCCAGATTCCCCCCAAAACCACCTCATGCCATCTTCCTAGGTGCCTCCTCATCCTTGTTTGTAACTTTTAACTGAAAAAACTTGTAACTGTTTCCAACCCTGAATTAAAGTAGATATGCTCTTTATCCTTGGCTATCATATTTTTTTTAAAAAAATAGAAGAGGGTTAAAGACCTAGATAGAGTGATAATGATTATACATTGTGGGATAAACAAAAAACTACTATATAAAAACAATATAAAACTGAAAATTCTGGGGACTGCTGGATTTTATGAGAACTGCTAAATTGAGGAAGACTGAATTATACTGTCATAAGCTTGGAAGCTAAGACAGGATGAATATATATGAATATTTATTTATAAATTAAAATGTATTTATTTATTAAATTGTAGCCTTGTATAATATAAACAAATGAAGCGATACAAAGTTATAATGAGGCTCATCATCTAAATTTTGGTGAATAAGATTCTCCCCAAGTTAAACCCTTATGTACTTATGCAAAAGAGTGTATCTTTCATCATCAACCAGAACATGTGGTTTTATGTGGAATGAAAATTTAACTCTTTATTTCCCTAGCAATCCCACATACCTTGGCCCTCCAGCCATGAGAACCATAATGTTTCCCCAGTATTAAATCAGAATGTATTCAGGAGGAATGTGTTGGGAAGAACTCAGTTTCTCGCCTTTAATATTAAAACATGCAAGTGTACTAAAGTTTAGGAACCATGAACATGATGGAGAAGAAGGCTGATTTTTCAAACACCTGAATATGCAAAAAGAAATGCAGAAATATTCAAGCTGAGAAAAGAACTCCAAAAGAAGAAGCAAAGAGAAGCATTGAAGAAAAGACATAGATACGTAGAGAAGAACCAGGAAAAGGAATCCTGGACTTTTAAAATGTAGTGAAAGATACATACATACATACATACATACATACATACATACATACATACACACACACACACACACACAGAGAGAGAGAGAGAGAGAGAGAGAGAGAGAGAGAGAGAGAGAGAGGAGGGAGGGAGAGAGAGAGAGATACACCACTGTTTCCTGGATCATTTTCCTATCGCTTGCATTAGTAATATTGGTGGGCTTTTGCAATTATTTTTAGTCAAGAAAATCCTACAAACTGATGCTTTAATAAGAAAGGTAGACAATCTGCAACAATATTATCTAGATTTAATAAAATCACTAAGTGGGCAATTTATGGTGGGAGGAGGCTTGTGCAGAATCATTTTCTTGTTTTATAATGATCAAAATATTTGTTACCCCAAGGATATTATTATTCCTAGCACCACTTAGAAGAAATGAGTAATTTCTGCACTTTATATTTATTGTATTACAGAAAGTATAAACAATACAAATATGAAATCATGCCCTGAGTATATCTGATAAAAAGTATATAGCAAGAAATATATATAATATGTATTATTTTTCCAAGAAATATATGTTACATACAACTCCTCCTATTTACTTAAAACTACTGGATGCTAGAGTTATGAGCAACTTAATGTGGAGCACTTGTACACATATTTCATTCAATTATTACAAAAGTTGAATTTAAAAGCTTACATGATTTTTTTTTATCACAATCATTGTAATCAACTAGCTGGAACTTAATACAGTTCCTGATACAGTATCTTCTGTAATTTGGTATCCTGAGCTTTAAGAACATTAATACTTTTTGTCTTGGGCTAAATGACATTATTAATTCATCTAGCTATGTATCATTTCTGCTTTCTGGAAGCAGCTCTCCAGATTTTCAGGCAAGAGTTTCAGATCTACTTATAAATGCCATGGATTGAACCAGGCAAAGCGTCACTATATCACTATATTATAGGTCCTGCTCTTTGAAGGAGTCAGTCTGTCTTCATGGAATTCAAGATGGCTGGCAACATTTGTTGACACTTATCTTCTGTCTTCTTACATTTTCAGGTCTTTGTAGTGTGTAGAGTCTGTTAAGCACTTTGCCAGCTTCCTCAGAACAAAAGAAATACTTTTCAAGAATCTCTTTAGCAAGAATTATTGAGATGAAGGATACATGAATTTCAGCAACTGAACTATTCCCCATTTAGAACCCATTAAGTAGGTCTCTGTGTACTTAACTTTTTACTTTCTTTTAACAGCCTTCCTGTGAGATGTAGAGAGGCAGGTGAGATGTAGAGAGGCAGGTCTTTTCATTTATTATGGAGAAGCGTGCAACTGGCTATTTACAAAACTGTCTTCTGAATCATATTTGTCTGGGAACCAACCAGTGGTGGATTGTCCCCAGTTCGCACCAATTCTATATTACCGGTAGTAAAACCAGCGGGAGGCTCCACCCACCGACCCCAACGTCACGGAAATGCTTCTGCGCATGCACAGAAGAGTGTGTGTGTGTGTGTGTGTGTGTGTGTGTGTGTGTGTGTGAGAATGAGTGTGCGTGTGCGGCCCTGCTGTAAACCGGTAGTAAAGGTAAGTAGAACCCACCCCTGAACGAACCATTACTGATACTGCAAAACCTGCTTGATCAGAGCTTACATTGAGATATAAAAAGAAAAGATTAAGCTGTAATAAAGCCCAATCCCCATCTGTTACTCTCCAGATCCATTGGACAACTCCTACCATTTCCATTATTGGTTTTGTAATTCTAATAGAAACATATTGTTCTGGCTTGGAACCAGAATCTTATAGGAACTGTAGTCAAACCCATTTGGAGAACAAAAGATGAGGGTTGTCTAACATAAACCATAGATCACGATTGCTGTATCACACAATTTTCAGCTCTTTTAAAAAAATAACAAGCAAAATCTTTACTCACTTTCAGACCCATTGATACAATAATATAAGTGATACATTTTTTTAAAAGAAGAGGTGCACATTGTGGTGTAATAGCATGACATTCCTTCTTCATTTTGCTGAAAGCATTAGATCCTGAAGATACCCCCCTGCTTGGCTAAAGACTCACAATGACACTTTGCTAGACAAGAATCTTCATTGCAGACAAGAATAAAGGCATATATAGCAGTTGATCATCTGTTACTCGTGCCAAAATGGAAGTGGCATTCATAGGAGCTTTAGCCTTAAACCTGAAGTTTCTTCCCCCACACATCTGAATTAATAGCAAATAGCACTTAGACTTATACAGTATACAGTTTCACAATGATTTACAGCCCTCTCTAAGGCTTACAGAGTCAGCATATTGTCCCCAACAATCTGGGTCCCTCGTTTTATCGACCTTGGTAGGATGGAAGGCTGAGTCAACCCTGAGCAGTTGGCAGAATGAGCCTGGAATACTGCATTCTAACCACTGTGCCTCCACAGCTCTTAATGGATACATAGAAGTTCTAAAGCAGAGCAGTTGATGTATATTTGTATAACAGCTACTGTATCTCTGGCCTGGATACCTCTGATTCCCATCTTACTGATTTTACCCATCCTGCATATACAAAAGTTCAGTGGAGGCGAAGATTTGGAAGTGATGTTGCCTTTCAATCAGCACTCTTGGACATACACATTAGATCTGCATCTGCAAATCCCACATACTGAGCTAATATGCCCAAGGTATATGAGACATGGTGGCTGAGTGGCTAAGACACTGAGCTTGTCAATCGAAAGGTCATAGCTCAGTGGTTCGAATCCCTAGTGCCACATAACGGGGTGAGCTCCCGTTACTAGTTCCAGCTTCTGCCAACCTAGCAGTTCGAAAGCACATAAAAAAATGTAAGTAGAAAATAGGGACCACCTTTGGTGGGAAGGTAACAGCATTCCGTGTGCCTTTGGCATTTAGTCATGCCGGTCACATGACCATGGAGACGTCTTTGGACAGCACTGGCTCTTCAGCTTTGAAACAGAGATGAGCACAATCCCCTAGAGTCGGGAACAACTAGCACATATGTGCAAGGGAAACCTTTACCTTTATTTACATTAAGCTGGTAAGAACTTTTAGGAGTATGAGAAATGCTGCCAACAGCTATCATGTCTCAGATAATGAATAAGAAGCAAATAAAAATCAATACATTTCAGAAAATGTACCTAATAAACAGTTCCATCCAGAAGAGATGAATAGAGGCAGCTGGGTAGTTTTAAATGAAGTTCCTACAAAATGTATCCTCTATATCAGGGCTGTCAAACTCGCAGCCTGTGGACCAGATGCGTCACGCACTGGCCACTAGCAAAGGGGAAAAAAGTCACGATATGTCATGTGATGCCATCATGGTGATGCGAGTTTGACACCCCTGGTCTATATGAAGAGTTTGTACCTGGCTATTCTGAAATCCTGAAAAGGGAATAAGAAGAAGAAATAAAAATATTTCAATAGATGGGACCCTGTTTTTTTTTTTAAACTGAAGTTGAATATATGGGAGTCTGCAATTGTGACCTGCAATATGTGCTTCATGTTTCTGTTCCTGCCTGTAAACAACTTGGCATAACTGAAAACTCTGAGGACCTAAGAGAACATAATTATGCACTTCAGGAGTGTTTAAGAGGCTGAAATGAATCCTCTTAAAATCATTCAGTCAAAAATCAGAAAGAACTTCTGATTATAAAGCGCTTTAAAATGACATGGTTTTCATTGTTCTATATTATTTCTTAGAGTATTAAAAAGACAAATACGATTTAATCGTGTTACTGGAATCCCAGTGATATTGTAGGAAAGGAACAACTAAAACATAATTTGTTCAAAAGGAACATTGGCAATAAAAAGGAAGGAGTTATACTGTGTGTTAAAAATATGCTTTTCAGCTCAGAAATGCTAATGTGTAAATCTGGCAACAATGCACACGACAGCTAACAGGAGAAGTACTTTTGTTAACATCTACTGAAGCAAATGGAACATGTGGATAAAGTTGTCCAACATCACTTTTTTTCAAAGATGCATGACATTATTTTTTATATAACTTATCCTGTATGACAGCATTTTAAGTATCTTGACATATATTATGAAATAAATTGCCAAGCATGCTCTTTCCAGGAAATTCCTGACTGATCTTGCAACAATTTATTCTTTGATACCTGGAAATAAAAGTTAAAAACGCTTTTCAGAGAATAAAATAAATACAAAAACAATTATCTACTTTGAAACAAAATAGTAATTACAGTAAGTCAGCATGCATTTCTTAAGAACAAATGTTATTGGCAGAAGAAAATATTTGTAGCTTGGGGGAGGTGAACTGTGGGATTCTTGGTGTTTTCTCAGCTTGGTTTTCTTGCAGATATTTGAGAACCAAACTAAGTAACATCATTGGTGCTAGAAGAAGTGGGTTATTTTTATACTCGTGGCTTGCCAAAAAAGTAAGAGAGTTCTTGGAGGTCTGGCACTCAGATAAATGGACCATAGGTACCAGGTATCCAGGCACATAGAGTTAAACAATATCTACATACCACTCAAAAGAGACAATCAAAAGGAAATAAAAAGACCAAAACAGCTCCTCACCAGCAATCAACATAAATATGAGCAGACATTGATAGTAAGATTAATATTAGCCCAATTATCAAGAACTACCAATGCAGACAAACAAGCTAACAGTAAACAACAGTCTAGTCAAGGAACTATCAAGAACACTCTCACCAAACTGACAGAGCAAGCCAAAAGTATATAAAAATAAGAGTAAACCCCACACCATTCTAGCACTATGTTACCTAGTATGGTAGTAAAATGTCTGCAAGAAAACCATCATGAGCACCAAGGACCTCAAAGAACAAATGTTGCCAATCTTATTTCTTTTTTATAACTTAACTCCAGCAAACAAATTGACAAAGTACTGCCTGGCATGCTCAATTAGCAACAATTGTGGAGTAGTTGGCAGGGCAATTAAATGGATACATAGTTTGAAAATCAAAGTAAAAGTGCTCATCAATGGTTCTGTGCCATATTAGAGTAAAAACAAGCTTCTTCAAAGATCAGTCCTTGGTCTTCTGCTTTTAAATATTCTTACTAATGGTTTGGAAAAAATGTTATCAAGTTTGCAAGATGACTCAAAGGTGGGTGGGATGGTTAATATTTTTTAAAACAGAAATAAAATGCAAAATGATTTTACTAGGTTAGCACAAGAAGCTGAAGGCAATCCATAAATTCAGAATGGGAAAATACCTGCTAATGATATTAATGAAGATAATAAAAAAAAGAAAGAGGTCAGCCACATTTATGAAAAAGTACAAAACATATTTAATTTTAAAAAAAGACAAGCTATAAAAATATTAAACATGGGAGCTGGAATCCAAATGGGACTGTGCATACTCAGTGGACTTTAAGACTGAAGAATGTTAAATGTCAGCTAGAAGAGAAAAACTGAAAAACTGGGCAGAAAGAACATGCTGATTAGTATAAGTTGCTCTGTCCTGTTTATTTTATTCAATTTTCCATTTGGAGATAAAGTATCATGGATGGAGCAGGGGATGTTATGATAAACAGCAATCTTTTGCTCTAGATCCCAATTGTCATGTATAACACTGAATATTCTTTTTGATGCTTTCTGATTTAATGTACTGAGTTCAGTGACAAAAGCATCAAAGATGAATGCAGCACTGCATATGATTAACACTAACAATGTATTACTAATAATAAATATTTCATAAATGCTGTCCACATGCTACACATTGTGAGAAGACTAGAATCAAAATCAACCAGGCAGTCTCATAGTCCTGACAGAAAAGGGTGTTCTGCAGAAGCTGGCTTGGTAATTTATGACTGATATTACTGCTCCAGTGTGCTGCAGCTACCCAAAAAGCCAACACAGTCCTAGGCTGCATTAACAGACCTATAGAATCAACATCACGTGAAGTGTTAGTACCATTTTATAATAGCCTGGTAAGATCACACTGTGATGACCTGGGACAAGGCACAGAGGCAACACAGCCAGTGATAGTTCAAACTCCCCTTTATTACTCCAACTTTCCCCAAACGCTCCCGTTTATGGAAAGTCCCGGAGCAAAGCGTTCACACACACACACACATAGAGAGAGAGCTGGCTGTGAGTAGTCCAGCAAAATTCTGTTAGCACAACAGCTTCAAAGCAAGAAATCTAGCGAGGCAAAGGAATAAGGCAATGAATTCTCAAAGCAAGGAATAAAGCAATGAGTCCACAAAGCAAGGAATAAAGCAATGAGTCCACAAGCAAGGAATAAAGCAATAAGTCCAGCAAACTCCAGACATTGGCAACAGCACATAAAATTCCACGAATTCAGTATTTGTTCCTGACAAATGCCCTTCCCCACAGCATCTCCTTAAGTCTCAGTCCCCAGGTGTGCCTTGTGAAGAGGGGGCCATTCTCCTCCCGAGTCATCAGGTCAGCCTGTGCTGTTCCTGCCTTGTCTCCATTCTCCATGCTCGGGGATCGGGAGGGGAGGTCCTTACTCATTGCCTGAACTCCATCGTTCTTCATCTCCACTGACTGCCCTCTCTCGGTCATCCTGTTCCCATTCCTCTCTGCTGGCAAGCTGTCCCAAGTCCAAGAGCCCAGCTTGTCCTGCTCTTCCCCAAGTTACACCAAAGCCAATGAGCTGTCCCCTCAACTCTGTCGGCTCCAACTCTGATTCGTCCTCCTCCACGGATTCAGGCTCCAACAGGAGCATAACACACATTTGGAATATTGCACTCAATTTTGGTTGCCATGACCTAAAAAAAAAATTGAGACTCTAGAAAAAGTGCAGAGAAGAGCAACAAAGATGATTAAGGGACTGAAGGCTAAAACATATGAAGAATGGTTGCAGGAATTGGGTGATCTGAAGAATGGTTGCTAGGGGTGACCTGACAGCAGTATTCAAATAGGCCTCCTATCTAAGGGGGTGCCACAAAGAAGAGGGGATCAAGCTATTCTCCATGGTACCTGAAAGCAGGACAAGAAGCAATGGATGGAAACTAATCAAGGAGAGACCAACCTAGCACTAAATTGAAATTTCCTGACAGTTAGAACAATTAATCTGTGGAATAACTTGCCTCCAGAAGTTGTGCTCCAACACAGGAAGTTTTTAAGAAGTGATTGGACAACCATTTGTCTGAAATGTTATAGGATTTCCTGCTTGAGGACTAAAAGATCTCCAAAGTCCCTTCCAACTCTTTTATTCTCTATTAAATATCTAGAATGGAATAACTAATATTCCATTAGTTGTATACAGAGCATACAACTCTGTATACAGAGGAACAGAGTAAATACAGAGTAATATGTGCTATGCGAGGGGAATGGATGGACTTTAATCAGCTGTAATAATTCTTTTCATCATTACGTTAAAATCAGAAAGGCACATGGAAAAGGAGTTTAAATAAGGCTCAGTCAAAACACCCTCTAAAGCACTTTTCAAACAACTCCAACCAAGCTCACAAAGTTGTTGTGGGTATAAACCCAGAAGAGAAATGAGCATGTACCTTGAGCTCTGATGGAAAGGTGGCCTGCAAATAAAATAAATGATCAGATAAACAATAAAAGAACAGATTGTATTAGTCATGAGTACTGACTAAAATACAAAACACTGCATATGATTAATACTAGAATCTAGCTTATTGCTATTGAATATTTTGGCCTCATCTCCCATCTTGTTTAGTCTATTTTATGTTTTTAATTAGTCTAAGAAATTATCACATGTCTCTCTGACTGTAGTGTTATTAAGTATGTTAACTCAGTAGCAGTAGTTAATATAGCAAGAATATTGTGAAATATGGATGACTAATGCTGTGCTGAAATCTATCATCTATTTTCTGTGTTACTATTACACATCTTGTCTCATTGAGCAGCATTTCTCGCTGCTTTCTCAAGTCTGGAAAAAGTCCTATGGAATTTTGGGAAATATTATTTATTATTATTATTATTATTATTATTATTATTATTATTATTATTATTATATTATTATTATTATTATATTATCTACCTCAGCAAGCTTAAAATGTATGGACTAATTGCAGAATTGCCCACCCCTTCATGATGGCTGGGGAATTCTGGGTGCTGAAGTCCACACTTATTGAAGTTATTGAGACTAGTAGCACCTCACTTAACTGCAGGATGTAGTTAAATTACAGGAAATCCATCCCAATCCACAAATGTTCTTTTTAAATACTCTGTTTTGGATTTTTTTTTTAAAAAAAAAAATTAAACTGAGGCATAACAGAGAAAAAAGTGAAGAATTCTACAGCACAGCGTTAGTAAAGGCTAAGACATTTATTACACCATTAGCTTTTGGAGTGTTTGCTTGAGAAGTAGCTATTTCAATATTGTCAAAGAACAGTTGGAGTGCAAGCACCATTTTCAAAACAGTCAATTCTACCCAGTGTCTATTTTTGTTGCAGTTTCTTTGTATAAGGCAGTCTTTCTTCAGTAGTGATGGGCTCACCCACTATTTCTCCAGACAAAACCTCTCTGGCAAATATTTATTTTCTGCTTGTTTGCCCTCATAGAATGTCAGTTTAAATACCTGCCTGACAAATGTGTGTGATATAATCATGCCTTGCTCAGCTCTTAATTGGTGTTTTTACAAATGTTGTCGCTATCTATTCTAACTTGTAATGTATTGATTATTCACATCACTTGGGCAATATTTTTATTACCCTTTCTCCAATTTTTCTGCCTCCAAATTTTATATATATATATAAAAGGCAAGGCCACAAATATCATTTGCTCATGCTATTCTACCCAGGACTTCTAGAAAAAGAAATTGCCCTATTCTTACACAAGTGGAGCGACTGCAAAATGGTACAATAAATAAAATACAATATATAAAATAATCAGATGAATCAATGCTTTTTCTTCACTAGTTAAGTTAAAATACAGTGGTTGTTTTAATCATTTAGTTGTGTCTGACTCTTGGTGACTTTATAGGCAAGTGCTCCCCATGCTATACACAATAAAATATGCAGTATAAAATACTGTACCAAGGGCTATTTCAATATTTAAATTTTCAGTCCCACATTTCTATTTTCTGGGGTGGTAATTTCAACACATAATACCAAAAATAATCAAAGATTAGATTGACGTGGGATGTCATAAGAACTAAAGAGTAGCATGGTTCAAATGTACTGTATATTCTGCCCTCCATTCCTAGCCCTTTTGTGGTCTTAAAACAATTTCTGACTAGGTGGGAAGCTCCAAGGCTGGAGAAGTTACAGACCCCACAGCTAGAGCTACTAAATAAGGGTGCAGTGATCTGGAAAGAGTTAGAGGACTTCCCAAACTCCACCCTTTGTTGCTACTACTAGTGATTGCCTGGATTTTTACAGACCAGATAGTGTAATCCTACACAGAAATGAAGTCTGGGTTAGAGAAATTAATTTGAATGAATGTGCAAATCTTTAGAACTCACCTAAGTTTTTAAATCTTCTGATCTTTTAACTTTTCTAGCCAGTGAAGAAAGCATATTGCTTTTGTCTTTAAACTGGTTTTTATGTCTTCTTTTTCTCCCTAATTTAGTTTCCTTTAACATGTGTTAGCTATAGTATTAACAGCAGTATTGGTGTACCTGAAAGGATCCTGGATATGAGAGGCTTAATCAAGGATCACCTCTCTCTTCTTGACAGAATTAGATAAATGTATGTGAGCTTCTGAGAAATAGTTGGTTGTTGCTAAGAAATTAAACTACAGAATGGAACAGCAGTGATGTTATATTTCTTTGTAAATGTATCTAAGACCTTAAAGAATATTTTAAAAGTTGATTTGGGGAGATGATAAAAGTTCAGAGATTTGAAAAACAGAAAACTCTACTATTGTTTACTGAAGACATATTCACAGAATTACTCACCACCTGCTAGAAATGTGAATTAAATCCTGAACAAAATTCTACAGCACAACACGTCTCTTAGATCTAATGCAGAAATGTATGTGCGTCAGTAATAGGATAGGCAAAGTGTGGTCCCATTGTGCTATAGAACTGCAATTCTAACTAGTCTTAGATATTATAGCCAATCATGAAGGATTATAAGACCTGCATTCAAAGAACATCTGCACACCCATACACTGCTCATTCATGAATCAGTATATTATCTCTGAAAATGTGCAACTAAAAATTATTGTTTTTTATGTCAGCCTTCCCAATTGCCATATTGACTGCCAATGGGAGTTGCACTCCAAACCGTGTGGATGATTTCAGATTGAAGAATGTTGATTTAAGTGATAGGAAAGCTGTGCTTTTAATCTATGATAGTTATTCTGTTTGTGCGAGCCACATGTTGAATCACGTAAGAAAGCTGCAATATGCTGCTTTAGTTTTTATTTCTTTGCTAACTTCCTTGTTTCTCAAGGACTTGTCATGTGGTATACTTAAAATCAGATTTCCAGAATTCAGTAAATAACCTCATAATTTGAAAAATAAATAATGCATTCATATTAAAACTAATATCAATATAAATTGGCATTTAATGAGCACATGTGAACTCTTTCCTCATCTTTAATGTAAATGTAAAAGTTTCATTGTAAATATATACTTACATCTGTTGTAAAAGGAAATCATTTTTTGTATTTTTCTTTCTGCACTTTGCTTCATTCTTCACTTTTTTTCTCTTACTTATTTTTTCTCTAAATTATTAGTCTTGTTAGTTTTTTTAATCTATTTTAGAATCTAATAAAGTTGTTTTAAAAATGCTTTGTTTTCTGAAGAATCATTTCATCCTAAATCTGTATATTCAAGAGCACTTCTCTGATGGCTAACCTTTCATATATTTATTAGGTTACAAACAAAACCATGATGGAAATTAAACATCATCTTTGAATACCAAAGAAAAGTCTTAATATTTCATCAGTTTCTGGTTCTGTTGGCTACACACACATACAAACTTGTGCAGAGTGGCAATAAATAATATTACCTGTTTGTTGTAGCATATGGAGTGGGGCAGAGATCTTTATTCCTTGGGTACTCCTAAACATTTCAAATCAACAGAAAGGAATCCCTACTATAATTAGGGATTGCTTTCAAACTGCTTCTTGGGCAGGGATGAAAATGGTGGTACTGTGGCAGTATGACAATCATTAGTATCAATAACTAAGGGAGAATGAGTTTTAATAACTATAAAAGTAGGTATATCTCAATTCATTTCAAGGTCACTGGCTTACAATTTATATAAAAGCCATAGTTGCAAAGTCCTGGAAGTATTTTTCATTAAACATGATGGAATTCAGTTTGGAGTAAATATAAATCCTATTGTGATGAAAGTTAAAAAAAGCCAAGATATAGCTGGGCTTTTGCTTTAGCTGGATGTAGAAAAATAATTACAATGATACTTTGAAATGGGAAATTGTTCATACTGTATACGGTTTGTTTAAAATACAGAAAATTTGAGATGGTGAAAACTGTTGCACTGCATTGTTATAAATTTTTTATCAGTGTTTTTCAGCAACAGCTTTAAAACAGGTGCTTATCATCAGGGAAACACTATGAATCATTTTTTATGAAGTTTTAAGTATTATTTTGTAAATTATTCTTTTCTCATCCTTTTTGATGTAAAAATTAATGTTATATATTTGTCAGTACACAGTTAGGTGACCAATATTTGAGGGAAGGACCCAGTTAATTTGGTTATAGTAATGATTTGGTTCGCTTACCACATACTGATCATATTTGTACACTTTCAGAGCCAGAGCAGGATGTTCCAAAATCTTGGTGTATAATGCTCCCATGCAAAATAATGCCGAATTATTTTGGCATCAAACATAAGATGCTGTAACAGCAAATAGGAAAAACTGAAATAGTGAATATTTTGTGACTGTCTCATCACACTAAAATCTGCTCTCTGAAACTGTTACCTTGGGAGAAGAGGATTCTAACAACAATGGTTTTCTTCAAGAGAATGTGAGTGAGTGTGAGTAACCAGTTATAAATTGTGATGTATTAATTTTCATAAATGTTACCTTGAAACAAATGTCTATGAAATCATAAAAGCTTTCCAAGTCATTAGGACTTATTCAAATATTGGGACATTTGAGTTAAATATGCTGAGATATCATTGGAGCCTGAAATATCCAAATCTATTTTTCTAACATTATCAGGATGTCCATCAGGAATATATAATTGACAGGCAGTGTCGTGTAGTGATTAAAATGCCAGCCTATGAATGGATTATGGTTAGAATCCAGGTTTTAGTCCTCACATGACACAAAAGATGGCCAGATTGGATAACCTTGGGTCAGTCTTTGGGAAGTCAAAAACTATCCATCTATAAACTTCCATGAACGAGAATGGTAGATTATACTTTCATAATGAAAGGTCTTTATCACACCATTTTAGGAACCAGTTGGCCTATTGGTTAAGCACTAGGCTAGAAAGTAGAAGACAATGAGGACAATGAGTTCCAGTCCCTTAGTTATGAAAGCCAACAGGGTGACCTTGGCCTAATCATTCCCTTCCAGCCTAAATCATAGGGTTGTTATTGTGGGGAAAATAGGAAGAAGGTGGTGTGTTGGATATGTTCCCTGCCTTGAGTTATTTATAAAAATGATGAAAGTGGGATACAAATAAATAAATATTTTATGGTAATCAATTAAATGCAAAGAACTCAAAAAGATATGGAATATATGCAACGTTTACATGTACAACATGTACAACGAAGGGCAGGATTATGATGAATTCTACACTTGAATGGTAGCTCTTCTCTTCCACATTTTAGTACAGATTCTATGCTCCTTTTTGTCATAATTAATTCACAAATATCTAAATCGTAAGATCATTTCACTGACTATAAATTCCAGTCAACTCAATATATCTGCTTCTAAATATAATATAATATTGAATTGTATGACACTTTAATCACATTCTTCATCTCTTTTGTCTGGTTTTTCAGCCTCAGCTTTCTTCACAAGTCTCAGTTAGATTAATTTTGTATAGGAATATGACACAAAGCCGCCAGTAACATTTAATCTGTATGCTAGCATGGTATCTATTGTGTTTTCCTAGCAAAAGATAGACAGAGACATGCTGGAGGTGCCAGTAATCAAGAACAAGAGAAAGATTATAAATAATCAGATATGAAACAGCAAGGCCATGAGCAACATAAACAGTATTTAAGATACAATGTATGTTGTTAGGTTAAATTGACATTTAAAAAGTATATCTTGGAAACACATGAAAAACTTTCCTGCGGTTTGCCTTATATTAATATATTTTATGTCAGCAAACTGTTGCATAGAAGAAGCATCTGACACACACAGTGCTGCTATTAAAATAACATCACGAATGCTCACGGCAGAGGGGGGAAAAAGAATGCCTGAGAAATAGTCTCTGCAGTCATTAAATGTACATCGTCCTTTTTACCCTTATTAGATAACCAACATTTAAAGTTTTATGTACAGATAAATAGATATAGACTGAGGGTAGTTTGCTACAGTATTGAGTATACAAACAATGTAAAGTCAGTTTCTTCCATTGTTTGAAACTGTTGCTGTCCCAGTTATGTTATATCTTTCTCACATATTATGTAAAGAATTATGGTTATTTATATAAGAAGTTATTGATATTTACAACCAACCTTTCTTCCAGAGCAAAGGGAGCTGCTCTTATTCCTGTTTTATATTCATAATTGTCTTATCCAATATATCAGGCAAAGAGAGAGCAATCGGCCTCAGATTACTTATTGAATTTCACAACGAGCTGTTAACCTTATTTTCCCCAAAACTGAAAGTAGTTCAGTGGTATACCCATCTAGTCTTTGTTACTTATTGGAGAAACCTCCATATATGCTGTGTAGCTAATATTGTTAACTATGAACTCTAGTATATAGTCTGTTACCATATATTCCATTTTTTTTACAATTTTCAGACTAGCTAATTTGTACATTTTGTAGACTAGCTAATCAATCTGCTACCAGAACTGTTATCAATGTTGTAATTCTAAATGAATATTAATTACAGTAAAAATATTGAATTAATCAAATATTCACTGTCGGGAAAAAATGAAACATTTATACATCAAGGCAAAAAACAAGCGTTTGGCTTCTGTTATTTGTTGCATGTACTTAAAACAGTGAAAATAGTACTGCCAAAATGGTGTGTGTGTGTGTGTGTGTGTGTGTGTGTGTGTGTGTGTGTGTGTGTCAGTGGTGGGTTCCCCCGGTTCGGATCGGTTCTATAGAACCGGTATTAAAACCGGAAGGAGGCTCTGTCCACCGACCCTGATGTCATCAGAACGCTTCTGCGCATACGCAGAAGAGCGCAAGCGAGCAAAGCAAGCAAATACGGCCCTGTTGCGAATCGGTAGTAAAGGTAAGTAGAACCCACCCGATATATATATAAAATTGGAAGTGTCTTGGCGACGTTTCAACGAAGTCTCATCATCTTCAAGCTGGTGTTTTCGGCTTCGTGCTTCTAGGAGCAATGTGTGATCGCAGCTGTTTCTTCCTTTTAACTGCCAGTGTGGGTGGGAGCTGATTGGGTGGGAGCTTGGCTGTGTTCTGATTTTACACACACACACACACACACACGTATAAGGGATACTAGTTTTAAAAATAGCACAGAAAAATTGCAGCAGAAGTAAACATTTCCTCTTAAATCTGAGGCAGAATGTAGGATGAAAGTAATCTTGTCCAGTGTCCTTCAACTTGCTTGATACAGATTCCCAAGAGCAAATGCTAGGAAATTCTGGACTCAGCGTGCAGTGTTATTACAGCAGAAATCTCTATAAAATCAATACCAATATTTATACTGTCTTTAAAAAAAAATCCTTTTAAAACATACCTCTGATTGTTTTACCCATCAGTTTTAAGCACAACTCATCATTGTTTAATCACCACAGACAGGCATGTTTTCCATCAGCTTAAACTTTTAATTTTCTTTCAAGACAATAACAATAATCATGTCATTGCCTTTGGACATAAAGTCTGAAACAGAGCCTGTTTTTAAAATTAATCTCATTATTCAAAGTCACAGTGCTGCACTGTTTATGAAAATAGCTTTTCTTAGAAAAGAGAATATTTTGTGGGGAACCGTATTAGTTATAGGTTACTTAATAGTAATTTACCAATGATAATATCTACGTTGTATAATATAATGCCTGCTAAAAGCATGTGTAATGTATGAAGACTAATTCTACACTGGTAATCTTATTTATTTATTTATTTATTTTGAACTAATGTGCACCCTTTGAATATGCAGGCAAGTTGTAGGTTCTGTCACAAAATGTTTTTCACCTGAAATAAGCCAGCACAAAATATCCATTTAACAGATGGCAAACCAGTGATGCTGATCCCCATTATCCCTTAGCTTTCTTCCAGGATGCTTCCTACTATCTTAGCTTACCTCTGTCTTCCTGGTTTTGGCCAGAGACACATTCTTCCCCCCCCCAAAAAAAAACATTGAACTGCAGCCACCCCTTGTTTTATAATAATCCCTGGAATCTGTGTGAGGCTCAGAAGCATTTTTGTAAAACCGAAACAGCTGGAGACTGGTACTTTATTTTTGAAGCTCCTCATAAACTGTGTATTTAAAAAAAAAAAATGATAGCCTTCCAGAATCATTGGAGGTTGGAGGTTGGGCAGAATGCAAATTAACAGATGACGATGATTGATGATGGTGGTGGTGGTAGTGATGATAATGATGATGAGGTTGATGATGATGATGATGATGATGATGGGACAGCAAATTTACCTCACACAGAGAGGGTTTTCACAGACGTGATGTTGCCTTTAGAAGCACAAACTATCAACATTTGGCTGATCAAACTAAAGACATGCAAAAATGGCAATGTACTATAAATTGCTAGGTGCTTCCTATTTTTCTTCACACTTGAGGATAACTAGTGAAAGGCTTAAGTTTTTGCTCTTAATTATATTGCAACTGTTTTTTCTACTTGTTCTAACTCTCAAAAGCCAAGTATATTGAATGATAAAGAACCTGCATATTTTAGTCACTTGCTGTACTAATTTTAGCAGTATGTCATTTGCGGTAACAATATACTTCATATATTACAAGTACATTTTCCCTTCTAGGGTTGCCAGGTCTGCTTCCAAAAAATAGCGGACAAGAGGGGGGGAGGGTTAAGTAGTAAAAAAATATTTAAAAATTTACAATTAAATTATATATTTTCTTACAAACATTTTAACACGTATTAAAATAATCACTTCAAAACTTTACTTAAAATTCAAAATATCAAATATATTATAATAATATGTAAAATATTAAATTACATTTTACTTTGCTGTCATGTGTATTTTTTATTTGACTGTGCAGCTTTGATCAATTCTTTGTGTTTAAGGAATAATTCTTTAATTTCAGTACAACGTTGAGAAATATTAAAAAATATACAAAGTTCACTTCGAACTGATACAAGCAGTCGGTTACTTTCGTCAGTCCACAAATTTCCCATGACACTAAAAATTCATTCAACGTTTGCATTTGATACCGGAATTGATGCACAATACTGGAACTGTTTCAGTAAACTCGGAGCTGGCTCTTTCTTGAAAAAGTACGTCCACTTATCAAGGGATGAATTGCCCTGCAGATGAACATAAACTTCTTCTAAGGCAGAAATTTCATCGAAAAGAGTGTTGGGTGGAAGTTCTTCTCGCCATGGTGATGATAACCAGATGTTCGTCATTTCTTCTAAAGTTGGAGGATTATTGCGATCAATTATATTGAAACAACTTAGCATCTCATATACTGAATCGGTGAAATTATACCACTTTTCTAGGTACGCAATGGCTCTTTGATAGACGTTGATGGCTTCTTTCTTGAACTTTTGCACGGCATTCTCAGGCAAAAGTTTTTTACATAAGACAAATAAAACTTTCATTCCAAAAAACTGCTCAGCGTATTCTTTTTTGCAAAGAATCATGCAGCTTACACATGATAATTTTCTTGCTTTCCAGCTTCAGTAGGGTGTCTTGCATTATTGACATGAAGAAGTACATGAAATATAAAAACAATTCTGAAATTGTTGGTTCGTCGTCCTTTGCGAGTTCATTTTCCTGATCCGAAATAAGGTTCCAGATAACCTTATGGCACTCATCAGATCCAAGAGAAATAAAATACGATTTTAGAGGTATCCAGTTTAAAAGAAGTCTTTCGACTGCTTTAAACAAACTTAACCAACATGTTGAAATATGGCGCAAAACTTCATGGAATTCTGACTTGCAAAACTCAAAAAATGATTTCAACTCTTCTCGTTTCTTCGCAGAATTCAAAAATTTGGCAAAAACCTTCAGCACTACATTTTCGATATCAAAAGATAACTGCTTTAATGCATTTTTTGCGCTGTTGTGTAAAATGTGATTATTGCAATGAGCATTTGATCTTTGTCTCATTCTAACTTATGAAAAAAAGACAAAACGCGATTTTCCTATCCTTATTCTCTTAGACTGTACAGCTTTAGATTACGTATCATTTCATCATAAAGCTTTTGAATAAAAAAAATGTCCACTATTTTGTGAAAAAAAATAGTGAACATAATGTGAAAAAAGTGGACTGTCCGCTCAAATAGTGGACACCTGGCAACCCTATTCCCTTCAAAATTTAATACAGCTTACTCATGTCTTTTCAGAAGTAGCCTGGTTTTGAGTCTCTGGTGTCAAACTTTTGTCCATTGTTTTATTTACAACTTTTGATCTGTTTGTCTTGAGTAGAATCCAGAGAGCATTGCTGGCAAATGGTAACATATATCACACGTTAAGAACACGTGAAAGTTCTTCCAATATTGAAGCCTATGATTATGCAGTTGGTGTAAATATAGTGGCAAGGCTGATATCTGGGTTTGTTTATAACCAACCTGAAAAAAATTCTCACAAGCAACAAGAAACAAAACCAGGCTCTGCAGCAATGTAAATTGAAAAGTACTTGTAATCTATTTGCATAACTACCCTGTCCTCCATCTTTTCTCCTCTCCTCAACATCCCAATTAAAATCTTAAATCAGTTTAGCTAACCATAGATGAAATGAGCTGTATCTCTCAAAAGCTCAGGGGGGTTAATAAAATCTGTCACTCTGAAAAGGAGTTTACTTGAGTCCTCCTGATTTTTGGTTATCACAGAGTAACATAGTTTTTTTTAGACTTTATATTTATAAAATTGGAAATCCTGTATTCTTACCATCATTGATATTACAAATGAATATTATGTGTCCATTTTGTGTCAACATTCTATCAGCATCTCTGCTGGACAACATTTAATGAGTGGATATATTAGTTTATCCCTTTAACCAAAATTAAGTGAGTAGCTGGAGACAGAAAGTCTGAGACAATTATAATCATAAACTTAGAACATCAAAATTGTGATCAGTTAAAAAAAGCAAAACTCTTCTGTGCAAAACAAATCTTAAGTTTGGTTTATAAACACAAATATACACTCTTTGGTTATGAGATTTCCAGAAGAAAATATTAAATTATAACACCTTTAATAAAACTGCTTCCTGGAATTTGAGCAAGCTCCATAATCATTGATCATGATAGTGTTTGGTATTACAAATATTGAAGAAAAATGTGGTTCACATATTTGTGATTCAAGCAAATATAGCCTAACAACAGAATATTTGGATTATAATTTGGAAAAGGAATGGTTTATCACACAAAAATAATAAAGAACAGGTGATAGATAACTTGTAGTAACTTATCTTACATTTTTTTCTGAAGCAACTACTTTTGGTTTACTTTTCATTATATAGGAAAATACTTCTCTCTACATTTATTTCTATTCTGATTATAAAGCCAGTATTAAGGATTATAAATGGAAGCAAAAGAAAATCTTTTTCAGAAGAATACTGAAGAAGAAAAACAATACAATTGTGAAACGCATCAGGGCATAAGACTTTTCAGAAGACATCCTAATTTCTGTTTTTTAAAAAAAATTATGTCAGATTGATTTTTTTAGCAATATAAATAACTTTGAATATGCCTTTCTATCTCAGAAAATTACTACATTGAAGGACATTGAAATGTTTATAGCTTCCAAGTTATAAATCACAACAACCGAACACTTTTCTGTTAAACCATTTATGTTCCTATGAGATGACCAAGCAAGTATGCTGTTAGATATTGCATAACCCCCTAAAGTAAAAATCAAATAATATATTTTTCAAATAAGGATACTGTTAAGCAACACTAAAAAAAAAATTGGAGATTTAAAGTCCTATATCCCCAAATGCTTTATAAGTATTGTAGACAGGCTATTATAGATCTATACTATAGAAGGAACTGGAAGAAAGTGTTTATTAATATTATGTCTTCTTATAAGTTTCTTCTATATAATTTAATTTAGAGTTTGGAAATCACAGAACAAATATTCAATGAATCCAATAAGACAGATGTCTAAGGTAAGAGATTTGGTAAAAGACAACAAAAGGAACTAATGAATTTTATGAACCAGACAGACCATTTTTTAGGTGAGGTCACAGAGAAAGTCTTTTTCCAGTTAATTATGTTTTAAATACAAACATATTCTAATACTAATAATGCAACCACTTTCTTCCCCTTATTAAAATATTTCATGGAATATCTTTCCCTTCACATTTTAAATTAGTTAATCATAACATTTATAAATTTATAAAGGTTGCATTTATAAATTTATAAAGGTTGCATTTATAAATGAAAATATTTACTTAAGACTGAATATTGTTTCTGCATGTTCTTCCATTTGCAAATAAGCTTCCTTAAAGCAGCCATGACAAGAAAGTCTTCTAGTAGATGAACGACTTCCATGGTTTGGAGGGTGGCTTTGGCAGAAGACTTTGCTTGTGGCAATATAGCAAGTGAAGCTTTTCTCCAAAAATGTGTTTAATATTATTTACAGGAATACACTGAGTGCAGTGCTGCTTACTGACAATTTTAATGGATTAATGGATTTAATTTTACTGGATTAATTTTACTGGATTAATGGACAATTTTAATGGATTAATTTAATTACTTTTAATTTTTATGGCTGAAAGTTTTAACTGTTTTATATTGTGCTTTTGGCCACTCAGAGTTTTCTGACAATGAAATGGGTGGCATATAAATTGAATAAATAAAAATTAATTGTGATAAATTATCCCTATCAGAAGATTTTGCTTTTGAGGATCCTTATATAAATTAATGGTGTTACTTATTGGTTGATCCAAATTGCATTTGCTGGAATTTCAGTCTCTGAAAACGTTCTAAAGTATCTCTTGCAATAATTTTAAAAACAAATACTATGAAATATTTTATCATGGCAATAGGCAAATGTCATGAGTCATATTTGAATTTGTGACAACTATATAACTGAAAGACAGGATCCCACTTGTCAGCAAAAGTTGATGAGGAAGCATTCTTACATTCACAAGATTGCTATTTCACTTAATAATTGGATTGCCAATAACAGCACCATGTAGATTGACAGCCAAAATGAATTTCTGGACATCTTTCAAGCATGTTATAAAATCTATTTTATTTTTTAAAGCTTTTAATAAAAGATAGAATGCAGAATAAAGGAACTCTCCAGAATTTGTTCTATGAAGAATAACTTGTACAGATTAATCCATATGGCGATTTACAGTATATATTTTATATTCTGAAAATTACCAATAGATTGTAAGTAATAAAATACACAAGATAAAAAAAATCAAGTTATCAGATCTTGGAATTACAAAACCATCCATTACACCAATTGAACTTATTTCTAATCAAGTCATTTTGAAAAAAAGAACAAATACTGCATCACTTTGATTCATTTCGCTGTCCAATGCATTTCTCTTATGAAAGAATATATGTAGCTCAGGGTTAAACTGTGAAGTCCCTGGTGCTCTCTGCGTTTGATTGTCTGCTTCTAGACATTTAATTAACTGACTAGGTAACCACATCAACAGAGCTAACGAGTCTGGGGTTTGCTCCCTGTTTATTGCCCATTTCCCAGATTTCTTGCTTGCCTTTTTGGGCATTTCATTTGGGGAGAAAGAGAACCTCTGGTACAAAGGAAGAAATGATCCAGGATTTGTTTCTGTACTATCCAGGTAAAGAAATTAACTACAAAAGAATGAATTTTTAAAAGGTAGGAAATTGTTTGCTGTCTTGAATTGACAAAATATGTACATAGGGTGGAACTACCAGGCATCCACATAGCAGATATACAGACCAGCTACATTGGTATCCCATGGTGTCATAGTCATAGCCATAGGGTGAGACAAGAATGGCAGCAACATCCAGTACCACCAAAAGATAAGACAGATCCTGAAGAGCTAGCTCAATAAAAATAACAAGTTCCATACCATCAATATTCACACTCTGACAGTCATCAGATACTCTGCTGATATAATGAGTTAGCCAAGGATAACTTGGAGGCTGCCAATGTGAAGAACTAGAAATTCCTCAAAACGTACAGAGATTTCCATCCAACATCCAACCCCCAGCCAGAAAGAGAACAGATATGGTGAGTGTCAAAGCCAGTGTCCTGGATGAAACTCAAAGCAACCAAGAGTACATTAGTAAGATAGCACCCAAAGCTACTGAGACAATTCCTGAGGTAGCAGTAGACATGAAACGAAGATCAAACAGAGGAAATCCCATGGCAATAAAAGACCCTGCATGGGATATATCATTGACAGATAGCTGAGGTGATTAATACTGGGAAAACCTACCACTGAGTGGAAAGAACTGGACTAAGAGACTGTACTGAGGCACAGATCATAGCAGCATGAGAACAGACAATAAACACCAAATCCATAGAAGCAGAGGTCTACCACATTAGATAGGATCTGAGATACAAACTATGCAGAGAGACCTCAGAGACGGTCTAACATATAATGGCAAGGGGTAAGATGCAAGTAGGAACAGCACATACTGAAAATTACATATGGCTGGCCAGAAACATCTGCACAGTGTGTGAGCTTGACCGTCCCAAGTCTAGACAGAAGATTTCATAGAAAATAGTGGGGAGTAACAGGCTAAAATCTTGTGGACTTCCAGATCCAGATCGATCGGAAGGAACAGGCCAATCAGTCAGACATTAGTAGTGGACAAGGACCAGTAGAGAGTGGTGGTGATACAGTGGCAACAAGTGACAGCAACATCAGGAAGAAGGATCATGAGCAGCTGGAGATGTGCCAGGGTATGAAGGAGAAACTAGAGAGGATGTGGAAAGAAAAGGCCAAAGTGATACCAGTCATGGTAGGAACACTTGGGGCTGTACTCTGTCAGTCCAAACCAAATATGACAGTGGAATCCTTTAGTCCAATAAAGTAAAATCCTTTATCGATTATACCTACGTATTAAATAGAATATTCTCAAATGAAAGCTATAACCTTCTAACCTAATAGGTATACAATGAGAAATTCTAGGGTGTGGCTACCTTGAGTCTCTTATCTCTTCCCTCATCTAGCTCTGGACTGCAGTCTCCTAATTTGGGTTTCTCTATGGAATATTCTGCCTCCTCCCTGGAAAAGCTCTGTGCTGGCAAGACTCCCCTTCACTATGTCTTCAGATGCACATTCCATCACACTCATAAACTGGGAGTGTGGCTCCAACAAATCCTAGGAACAACATCACAGCTCTGTCCAGAAATGCAGTGCAGTGCTAGGAAGAGCTAAGATACTGTGCAGAAGTCTCAAACTCCCAAGCCCAGGCCATATACCACCCATAAATAAATAAAATGTGGGATAAAATCTAATAATAGCAATAACGATAATAATGGTAAAAATTATGTTAATTCCATTTTCTTGGGTAAGAAATAGTGGACGGTGGTTAGCATATAAATTGAAAATAGAAAAACAGAGGAATATTATAATACAGTTAAAAGATGTAGATGGTTGTTTATACCAGAATATTGAAGACAAAAAACGAATTGCAAAGGAATTTTTCAAAAACTTATACGCAAAGGAAGAGATTAGAGAAGAAAATATCATAGAATATTTAAATAAAATAAAGATTCAAGAATTAGAAGAAGAACATATAGAATTATTGAACAGACCAATCTCAATGTTAGAATTAATAGAAGCGAGAAAGAAACAAAAAAATAACAAGACACCGGGAACAGACGGTATACCGGCAGAGTTTTATAAGACATTCCAACAACCATTAGATGATATATTAATACAAGTTTTCAATGATGCATTAATGGAAGCTGAAATTCCGAAGTCATGGAATGAAACAATAATCACATTGATACCAAAACAAGATTCGGATCCCACGGAAATTAAAAATTATAGACCAATTTCTCTTCTCAATGTAGATTATAAATTATTCACATCAATTATAACACAGAGATTGAAAAACCTAGTCAAATACTATATACATCCTGATCAAAATAGTTTTATTCCTGGAAGACAAATTCATAACAATACAAGAACAATTATTGACACTCTGGAATTCTATGAGCAAAGATCGGAAAACCAGTTAGCTCTAATTTTCCTAGATGCGCAAAAAGCGTTTGATAATCTCAACAGGACATTTCTATTAGCACAATTAGAAAAAATGAAATTTGGAGAAAGATTTATAAAAATGATTAAAAGATATACAATACCCAAACAGCAAAAATACAAATTAATGGAGATACAACTGAACAATTTGATATAAAGAAAGGAGTGAGACAAGGATGCCCATTATCTCCTATATTGTTTATATTAACATTGGAAATATTACTAGAAGAAATCAGGAAAGATACAGAAATAACTGGACTAAAAATAAAAAATCAAGAATATAAACTGCAAGCCTTTGCGGATGATATAGTATTCATTTTAGATAAACCCATACAATCTGGACCAAAATTAATGATAAAAGTACAACAATATGGAGAAGTAGCAGGATTGAAAATTAATAAACAAAAAACTAAAATTATAACAAAGAATCTTAACAAGTATCAAAAAGAAGAATTGGAAAATATATTAGGGATACAAATAGCAAAGAAAGTTAAATACTTAGGAATATGGATTACAAACAAAATATCAACTTTGAAGGAAGACAATTATATTAAATTGGCTAAACAAATAGAAAAGGATTTGGAAAAATGGGCAAAACTCCAATTGTCTCTTTTAGGCAAAATTGCTACCATTAAAATGAATATTCTGCCAAGAGTGTTATATTTATTTAGGGTAATACCAATAAACCCAGGAAGAACATATTTTAAACATTTAGACAGAATAATATTAAAATTTATTTGGCAGGGAAAAAAAGCAAGAATCAAATTAAAACATCTACAAGACAAAAGAGAGAGGGGGGGAATGGGACTCCCTGATTGGCAGAGTTATTACAAAGCCTCAGCGTTAATATGGATAAAAGATTGGATCGAACTCAAAAACATAAGAACATTAATATTGGAAGATTTTGACTTAACAAGAGGTTGGCATGCATATCTTTGGGGAGAGAAAATTACAAAACAAGAACAATTTCGCAAACATATTGTAAGAGATAATTTGCTTAAAATATGGAATGAAATCAGAAAATATCACTATGATAGGATTCCTAGGTGGACTTCCATAATGGAAGCACATATTTATCCAAATTCAATAGATACAAATAAATTAAAAACATATAAGGACATCTTAAATGAAGAAGGAAAACTAAAAACAAGAGAAGAATTGAGAATGCAAAATGTGGAAATAGAGTGGTGGTCATATTTGCAATTAAAATCCAGATATAAATCTGATATGGAAAAAACTGGAATTCAAATGGAACCGAATCAGTTGGATAAAATTTTATTAGGCCCCAATGAGAAATTAATAACCAAAATTTATAATTTTCTATTGGAATATAAACTAGCAGAGGAAATAGTTAAAGAGAATATGATCACATGGGCGACAAATTTTGGGTATGCAATAGAATTAAATAAGTGGGAAAATTTGTGGAAAAATATTAATAAATTAACATTATCTGTACCATACAAAGAAAATGCTTATAAATTGTTCTATAGGTGGCATCTACCACCAGCACGAATTTCTAAAATGTTTCCCGGCACATCTCCACTCTGTTGGAAATGTAAAGCGCATAAAGGGACATACTATCATATATGGTGGTCATGTCCCAAAGCTAAAAAATTCTGGAACAATATAAAAATACAACTGGAACAAATAATAACTCAAAAGGTGCCCTTAAAGCCAGAAACTTATTTATTAGGAATACCTACAAGCAAATATGAAAAAGAAATAATATATTTAATAACACACATTTTGACTGCAGCAAGAATTATATACGCGCAAAATTGGAAACAAGAAGAGGTCCCGACTCAAGAGAAATTAATATTCAAAATTATGGAATGCGCTGAGATGGATAAACTTACCAAGGAGATCCAAGGAAAGGAAGAATCTGAATATTATCTGGTCTGGCAAAAATGGTATAAATGGTTAGAGGGAAGTGGGAAAAAAAAGAGAAGAAGAAAGAAAGAAAAATTAAATAAAAGAAAAGATCAATAGAGTAAAATAAATTTTTACATCAAATGAAATTTAAGAGATACGAGATATCAATAAAATAATATCATTATATAGGATGAGAGAATTATTGTATATTGAAGAATATAGGATATTGATATTGTAACAATTTAGATATTATAGGTAGATGTTATAAAGATGATGTTTGTTGTAAATTGTTTTATTTGCATTTATAAATGTATTATGTGGTTTCTAAAATTAATAAAAAATTTAAAAATAATAAAAAAAAGAAATAGTGAAATGCCTTTTCACTGTGCTCTTCTTTATGTACTCTTATTGTATTTCATTAAGCTAGTGTAAGTTAGTTTTCAAAAGACGTTGTAACTGTATTGTAATCATTTGCCCTGCAAGGTATCTGTGCATGCTTTCTATTTGGTCAAACCAGATATGGTAATCACACGTATTTTTTTAAAAAAGTGGGTAGGTTATGAAGACACTTAAAATAACAAGGTAAAGAAAGCATGCAAAGCAGACTCCGATTTTTTCCAATATCTATAACAGCATTGGCCACTGGAAGTGTTTTTATTTTCTTCTTCTTATAATAAACTATATGTGGAGCCTGGATAGCTCAGCAGACTAATGCATTGTAATTTAACTCCAGCTGTCTGCAATTAGTAAGTTCGAATCTTGCCAGGCTCAAGGTTGACTCAGCCTTCCATCCTTTCTAAGGTAGGTAAGTTGAGGACCCAGTTTGTGGGGGCAATAAGCTAACTTTGTAAAAAATATACAAAAGTATGAAGGCTATTGCTTAACGCATTGTAAACTGCCCTGAGTCTCTGGAGAAGGACAGCATATAAATCAAATTTAAAAAAAACAAAACTATATGTGTACACTGGGAAGCAAAGGGTGAGCTACATGTGCTCCCATCTTGATCTCATGACCGGGAGAGGGAAAGGGCTTCAACCAGCTATTTAACTATATCTTCCATAGGGATATCCTGGAGAAATGTTCCTGGATTTTTCTTTCCTCTGCATCTTTTGCTCAATCCAGCTCATGCTTTCCTTTGTTATCTTTCTCCCCACAAATCAACTTGATTCTGTTTTGCTCAGTTTCTGGAGAGTTACCGTGTTTCCCCGAAAATAAGACCTTGTCTTATATATTTTTTTAACCCTGAAATAAGCGTTTGGCCTTATTGCCATGCACTCAAAAGCCTGATTGAACTTATTATGAGAGGATGTCTTATTTTGGGGAAAACAGGGTATTATGCCAATAGCCATAACTCCTTTTACACAATTTCTTTCTACATTCTGTTGGATTGGAAAAGAATAATATTAAAAGCTAGTTTTACTATTTAGAGTCAACAAGTTATCTCTTACCAACAAAAACAAAAGATTGAGAAGTGAGAATGACGGATAAGTGTATAAAATACTGAAGCTGCATTTTTTAAAAACAGACTGGTTTATTAGTTTTACTAGACCTGCTGTTTATTTTTATTTTGCTTAAATGTTATTTATTTTGATGAAGTACTAAATGATTTTTATACATTTGTTTGTTGTCAATATTTAAGACTCTATTCAAGTAAGTTATTCAGAAATATTTTTCAGCCCTGAAAATACACATAGAAGAAAAAACTCTGTGCATGTTCTAGAGATCTATTTCCTTCCTTCCAAAAAGAAGAGGGGAAGTACTTATCTAGAGCTAAAGAGCAAAGGAAAACAAAGTCTTAGGACAATTTCAGGAACAGAAAGTATATTTAAATTTGAAAAACAAGTTACATTTTAGTGTACGTCGTCATATTTTGTTTCTGAGAAAACTCTTCAAAATATTTTGCTTTTGTAAATGTCATGACCAGAAGATATGTTTCTGAAAATGCTAATTGTTTATCTTTGTGTCAGCAATTTTTAATCATCTCATCACAATATCCACAAAACAGATTTACTAGCTACCATCTCAAATGTCACTCTGCTAGAGGTGCTATGGGAGTATTTAGTAGTAAAGGTCACCATGCAGGCATATATACTAAGGCACTTGTCAAAGTGGAATTATTATGACTTGTCTGTATAGGCAAATTGATATAAACACAGAAGAAAATAAAAATTTCACACTTGATGATTAAGAGTATGTTAGAAAAAAAATAAGGTATGACTTCCAGCACCAGGTATGAGTACTGCTTTCTTTGTGTAGAAATTAACAATACAATCATAAAATATATCAATTCAGAAGTCTTACTCCTAGGCTGTAATTTGATATGACCATGCTAAACTCAAAATATATTCATGTTATGGAATATAAATGAGTCATCCAATGGCCTGCAAAGTAATTGTCCATGTTTACTTATATATCAGTGGAGTGTTGTCCTAGATAACAGTATACAATTGAAGGTTTAAAAGCTTGAATATTACCTGAAATCCCATTTATTTATTTATGGAAAAATCTCATTAGGTTGTAATTCTAGCTTAACAAAAACAGCACTGTCCCTGTGCCTGACAGCTTGTGACTCAGTTGTCAGTAGTCCAATACAGTTAGTCTCATTCAAAATTGTGACAGTGCTGACTGCTGACTGAGTGATACTATTGGTCCTCGAAAGTTATAGCTATCACACCAGTTCCAATGATTGCAATCTGGATGCTTGGCAACCAGCTTACTTAACAATGGTTGAAGCAATTTATAGTTACATGATTGCCATGTACAACCTTACCTGCCAGCTTCCCACAAGCAAAATCAATGAAGAAGTTCCAGGAAAGGCCATAAGTTGCTCCAGTAAGTCTTCCCTGCCCAGCTGCAGCCACCCTTGGGCCCAAATTGCTCTTGTGCATCACTGCAACCATCTGCACAGCTCTCCCAACCTGCCTGCCAGCCTGCTTGTGACTTACAATTTCCTGCCTACTTCCCATACTGATTTTGCTTGTGGGAAGTCAATATGAAATTGCAAGTAAGTCATCTCTTAATTATTCATGTTCCTCATGCAATCATTTCATCCTCGCAGACACTAAGTGATGTAGTCATGTAATATCACACTTTATGACTGCATCATTTAGCAATAGAAATTCTGGTCCCAAATCCCATTGTTAAGTGAGGACCAGTTATCTTTCAACTGTTCAACTACTTGTATTTGAAGAATATATAGACTTCTGTAGTCTGATTTGTAAAATATAGTGAAGAGTTCTTGAACGATTATGAAATGAGACATCAGCTCTATAGCAACCAGATCTTTCTTACATTAGCCATATCTTCCACATATATGGGAAGATTCAGTCAAAAAACATCACTAGGAGGCCTCAAGAACCCACTCATATATTCATATAGACATATAGACACATGCACAACATACAGGAACTTAATCCAGAGGCCAAATCTTTTCATTTCCTTGCTTAGGAGTGTCTATAAATCACATATTTGTGCAGCACCCATTATAAAATCATATCGAATTTCATTTATTTATTATTATGTCAGATATTCTTGGTTATGTTCTTATGATGTTTACTGGCTTTATGTAATCTGCTTCTTTAAACATTAGGTTTGTGGTCCAGCCAATTCATCGATACCAACCCTGCAGTTCTTGATTCAGGCTTCTCCAGATGACCTTCGTCAGGATACTTGCTTTTAGATTTAGCTTTCTATCTATTAAACAGGATGTTGGTTTTTCTGGACACTGCAGAACAGAGTTTTAGCTTTCGTGTTGCTTTATGCATAGCTGGAGACTCATTTGTTAACAGATGTCGAAAGCTGGAGATTGGTATCCCTCGTTAGCACCCCATGGCCCTCTGCTATTGGACTCTGGACAGTAAGAATTTTTAGTGTTCAGATTTATTAGCCTGCATTCTTCCTAGTTAAAATTAATGTACAGTGAAATTCACACCAGCACAAAAGGTAATTTCAGACACTTAATTAATCCCTACTTAAGCCTTATTTAGATAGCGAAGGTGATGATACATTTCCTTATGAATGAATCTCCTTTTGCTAACATCTGAACCTAGTGGTCCTTCAAGAAGAACTTATAATTCAAGGTGACTAAAAGCTTCACTAGTTGGGTCATGAGTCACATTCTGTCCAATCCATTTATAAAGAACATGATAATGCTGTCCAATTTACAAACAGTGATGATGCATGACCAAACATGACTGAGTCTTCATCATCTGGAGAAATTCAAAGAGAGTTTCTTTCTGTAAACAAAGAGAATTACATTTTTCCCTCTTGCAGAAACAATTACTTTGACTCTAAAAGTAGAACCTCCAAAGAATACCTTGTTATTTACCTATATTTTAAAACATGCTATCATTTCTGGTATTTTTATTTCACTTTATTATCTATTTAAAATATAATATATCATAGATGGCAAAAAAACCCTGTTTTTTGAAATTATGGAGGTGTAACTGAGCTACATAGACAGTGGTTTGACATGAGGCAGCTTCTCATATGTGATATTTACTCGGCTATGCAAAAATATTCAAGGGGTGCCTTGCGAAGGGCATTGGCGCAAACAAAACACCTCTCCTCAAAGCATAAAAGCAGCTGCACTTCGCAGAAGGTTCAGTACAGCTGCCTTAAAGGTTGTTACCAGATGTTTGATTCACTTTCCTGACCATCTCACTTTTAACTATTTTTGTGTCTGCACAAACAAATAAGCAAGGAAATCAAGGAAGCACTTTTGGAAGATCTTAATGTCTGTATAAAGCTTTTCTTTTAAGGAATCTGGGCTACAAGCTGTGTATCTCAATTCTATACCAGCCTGAAAACAGCAATGAAATTTCCAAATGATCTTAACAGAAAACTCATCATTGTGTATTATAATAATCAAGTGAAATATGACTAGGGCATAGCTGGGACAGTCTGAAAATTATTCACATCTTAAAAGACATTAGCTACATTTATAGTTGACTGGAAACCTTCTATGACTTTTTTGCATACAATGAAAAAAAACCTTGTGATTTATTTTTCTGATGATTAGACAGGATAAATTATAATCTATGGAAAGAAAAGTAAAGTGAGGTAACTTTAGTATTGGAAGCCACTTCTTTATATCTTTATATATATTTTCTTTCTTTTCTATTTTTCTCCAACTTTTCTTTATTCGTACTTTTATAGTACAGGTACTTTTAAATCCTTACTATATATTAGTTCTTTTTCTTTAAAAGTTTTCATTTTATATATATTCTGTGTCTGTGTGTGTTGTGTGTGTAAAACTTTTAAAGAACAAATACAGGTACTAACAGCTATATATTACATATAGATATCCAAACACAAATTAGAATGCCAGAACATACAACTTGTTCCAAAGCAAGACTATCTCAATGAAATAAAAAGAACTTATAAAAAGAATTTACATCTTGCCTGATTTTAGTTTATTGTCCCCATAACTCATTGTTGATCATCTAAAACAGGGGTGTCAAACTCAAGGCCTGAGGGCCAGATCCAGCCCGTGGGGTGCTTTGATCTGACCCGGGGAGGGTGGGGCTTCCTGGAAATAGCAAAGGACCAGCCCATGGTGCTTCTGCCAGTGAAAATGAAGGTCAGGAGGGCCGCGACAGAGGTTGCAGGTGGTCGTTCCAGCCAAAAATGGAGCTCAGGAACCCATTTTCACTGGCAGAGGGCTTAAGCCACCACAGGTTTCCCCACCCCCCATGAGTGAAATCATGCTGGCCGTGTCCACTCTGACCCCCCCCCCCAAGGTCAAACACAACCCTGATGCGACCCTCAATGAAATCGGAGTTTGACATCCCTGATCTAAAAGTACAAAAAGAAATCTGGAGGGTACACAGATTTTCTTCCTTCACCCAGAGACATTTTTTTTAAAAAAAGCTGTATCTTTTTGTGGACTTGCTCAATAGCCATGTGATCCCAAGAAAATACATATTATAGTTAAGGAAATAGAAGAAGATGGCTGAAAAGTGTATCAAGCTACTGTTGTCACCTCCTTAACTCAAGTGCATGTTATCCTGGGGTCATGTGAACCCAATAAAATGCACAGCTTCTTTTAAGAATATGCCAATTGACATTGTAAGCACAGCTGCATCACTTCTGATGCCCTTTTCCACTTCAAGTGCACCTCAGAAGAAAAAACAATTATGCAGTATTTTATCAGAATGCTATTTCATATTTCCTTCTCCAGTAGATTGAAAATGGAATCAGCGCTGTGAGGGAGTTCTTTTGCAAAATGGAACACAGCACCAACAAAGAGACTACTGTTATCTTCTCTGCGTTTCCAGGTAGGCTTTTTATTATACAAAAATTACCAAACTTACTTATTTTCCTAATTTTTACCTTAATACTTATCACTAAGTTTATGCTAGTGTACTGTGCCATGCTAACATCTATGTCTGTGCATTTATCTAATCTCTAAACAGTCCCATGAATAATTCTGGTCTCCTAACCATTATTTAGCCATCTTCATGTTAACTGGGTCTATTGCTATTAGCTACTGTTCTGAACTGCTGGTGAAGCATTGGCTTTGCAATTTTTCAGTCTGTGCTGGCATGGGGAAAGAAAAGCCACTGTGCTGGCTGGTGTAGGTTTTCGGGGTGTTAAAACTGATGGGCTCAGCTTCCTCTTTCAGCTGCTCTGCTGCTGGTGTGTTGACGTCCAAGCCTCTTTCTCCTTCCCCATTAATTGCCTACTGAGTTGAAGGGTGATTTTTTTTCTCTCTCTCTCTTTTCCCGTGTGACACAAATCTTCTTCCAAAACACACCTACACATTCACACTCTAGTGCTATTATTGTTTTCCTTTTATAGTTGGAAACCAAGCATGGTCCAGTACACTTCAGGCTCCTCTTCTTCCAGTAAAGAAAACAAAGGAAAAAGGAAGAGCTCACACTGGCCACTACAAGGCTTTCCTTCCTCAAGCATTAGAAACAATTTTTCAAAGCAATTGGACAAGCAGGAATTTGAAGAAGTCTTTCTTTTCCCAATAAAAATTATTGGCTGAGCTAATCGTACTTCTAAATAAATATTTTAGGAAAATATTAAATTTAGAAAAAAATACAACATATAGAAAAAACTCCAAAATATACTTTAAAAAGCACAATGAAATAGAACAATCCTTAAAAGAAAAAAAAAAGAAATCAAAAAAGAAAAAGATAAAAATTCCCCCCAAATGAAAAACTACTTTGTACACTAAACTTATTGTCACTGGTTTACTAATAAATACCATATACTATATACTATACTATAATCAAATATAAAACCTATTGTAAAAGTATCATAAAAATCTGTCTAAGTACTACATGTAGCTTTGATTACTAGAGAATAATGCTACTTCCAAGAACCCTTTGTTAACTTGTGGAATAATGTCATCTACCTGCTTGGGTCATGCTCTCACTTTCCCCTATCATCTCAAGCTAAATAGAGGAATGGCTATTTTCATTCTAATCAACTGGAGATACATACTTTTTTTTTTTAAAAAAAATTGATTTATATGCCGCCCTTCTCCGGAGACTCAGGGCAGCTTACAATGTGTTAAGCAATAGTCTTCATACTTTTATATATTTATACAAAGTCAGCTTATTGCCCCCATTTTACCTACCTTGGAAAGGATGGAAGGCTGAGTGAGCCTGGTGAGATTTGAACTTGCAGTAATTGCAGGTAGCAGATGTAAGTGGATGTTAATAACAGTGCTTTAGTCTGCTGAGCCACCAGAGCTCCTTTTGTTTATTGTGGGTTATTAAGGGACTTACTTTGCCCCATCCTGGACAGAATAAATAAATGATATTCTTATTTAGAACAAAGTAATATTGTTAAAAACATGTTTGATTTGAGTCAAGGCATTGCAACTAATTGGGAATAGTTTCAGGTGCTATCCGCATATTATCCTAACTGACATACCGGACTGGAGGCAGATTAAAGTTATCTTTAGTTGTTCTATTAAAGTAGGGTTAAAGAAGTACGGTATTTACTATTTTTTATTTTTATTTATTTTCATCATCTTTTTTATAAATAACTCAAGGCAGAAAATATTTCTAATAGTCCTTCCTCTTCCCATTTTCTCCACAACAATCCTGAGGAAGACACTGAGACAGAGCGACTGGCCCAAAGTCACCCAAGTAATCCTGAAGTAGGACTAGTACAGGTAGTCCTTGATTTATAACATTTCGTTTAGTGACTGTACGACCTACGAAGTTACAACAGTGCTGAAAAAGGGATTTATGACCATTTTTGAGGACCGTGGCAGCATCTCTGTGGTCACGTGATCAATTTGTATGCTTGACAATCGGTTCATATTTATGACGATTGCAGTGTCCTGGAGTGATGGAACCTTCTTTTGTTAGGTCTTTTGTGACCTTCTAACAAGCAAAGTCAACGGGGAAACTAGATTCACTTAACAAACGTGTTACTAAATTAACAACTAAATTAACAACTATAGTGGTTCACTTAACAATTGTGGCAAGAAAGGTCATAAAATGGAGCCAAACTCATGGAACAAATGTTTCACTTAGCAACAGAAATGTTGGGCTCAGTTGTGGTTGTACGTTGAAGACTACCTGTGCTCACTTTGTAGCTTGAGGCCTTAACGAAGGCAAGGGCATGCCAGACGAAACTGGCTCTTTTTTCCCACAGAAATTTTTTGCAAAGATTATGATCTGGCATGCCCTTGAGAATGCAGTCGCTGATGCAAATAGGTGTTGGGAACTGACCAATTCCTATCATCTGCTTTAGATTGCTGAGGACACACACAAACACACTATCCTTTGATCATTCTTGTTGTGATTTTGCTTGGGTTGCTATGAAGAACAAAACAGATTTTGCTTGGGTTACTGGTACATGATTCCAGCACCAGTCAAGTTTACATGGTTCTTTTCAACATGAATTTCACAATCTTTTGAAAAATTCATGAAATTAACACTTGTTTAGGCAAGTGCTAGATCTGTAATTGTGAGCAAGTCACAGGTATGGAATAGCTTCACATGAATGGGCTATGATCGGGCAATTTGACAGGTGGCTAAACACATGTCAATCACCTATTGTTGGAGAAAAACCTGTGAAAAAATCATATTTTATCATTTTATTATAACAAGGTTGAAACTGGTTCATTGTTTACTCAGTCAAGATTATGAAATTAAAACTCTATCTCCAAATAGCTTATTTGTAAATATGTGTAGAGCCTGGTCAGTCACAGAGAAAAGTCATATTAGAAATCTCCAAAGGCAAAAGACACCCCCCCCATTGCCAAATATAAGCTATATCAACTTATATAAACAAAAAAAACTTGAATCATTTTTATTTATTTGTATACCGCCTTTATTATTTTTACAACTGAAGACAGTGAACACATCCAACAAACTTCCTCTTCCTATTTTCCCCACAATAATCCATTATGAGAAGATTACAAGGCAGGCCTCAAGTAGTTTCCTATATGGATATAAATGAGGTCATAGTATAATAAGCATCCGTAATGATATTTTAAAAAATATATCAACTAAGCAATTTTTCTTTCTGTTGTAGGAATGTAGGAAGCAATACTACATGACTCTGTAATATGCCCACAATGGCATTTAACTCAAGCAAACACACTCTATTTTCCGTATTACAATTGAGCCTGGAATTTTGGTTGCAAGTCATTGCGGTCATAAGTTGAGTCATCATGTGATTGGCCTCAATTTTTCAATTGAATTTTTCAATTAACAGCTTTTGCAAGCTGTTAAGCCTGAATTCAGCTTAGGTGTTTTTTCCAGAAAATAGCAAGAAAGTCATAAAATGTGATCATGTGACCGTGGGATACTGCAACCATCTGTAAATATGAGCTGGTTGCCCAGCTTCCAAAATAGGATCACATGACTGTAGCGATGATGCTTCAGTTGTAACTTTTGAGCATTTATTTTATTTATTTATTTATTTATTTATTTTTGGATTTATATACCGCCCTACTCCTGAAGGACTCAGGGCGGTGAACAGCCAAAAAGATAAAACACAGAAATTACAAAATTTTAAAGACACTATAAAAACCCATTAAATAATTTGGCCCCAAAACAAATGAAAACACTCCTAATGTTTTAAAACAATTTAAAATTTACAATTTACAATTAAAAGGGAAGTTAGTCCAGGCCAGCCTGTTAAAATAAAAAGGTCTTGAGGGCACGGCGGAAGGTACGTAAATCTGGGATCCTCGTATCTCCGGGGGGAGCTCATTCCAGATGAGCTCCCCCCCCCGGAGGTGCCCCCACAGGGAACGCTCTCCTTAACTCTTTGGTCATTAAGCAAACAGCCATAAATCAGACTACCTGTATATTCATCCTTCCCAGCCCCACTTGATAGGAAGATTGATACATTGGATGGTTAATTTTCTACTGGCAGGTGATGGTAGCTGGGAGGGAACTTGAAGATGGGATAATCTCACAATTGCTTTCCTTATCTTAATCAAACTCATTAATATGGCAGTATAGGCCTCTGCAATGGGACAGCAAAATTTTTCCCACCATACATTTTGTTGGCTAAAGGATTTGTTATAGTACTTGAATGTGCCTGTGTGGCTTTGCCCTCAGTAAAATTAAGTCATATTTCCAGTCAATTTGCTTTAGTATATGGCAACTGTGCAGAACTGAAACTCAATGCATCAGAAACAACCTGTGCTTGATTATATTCTAAGCTACTACATTAGCCTAAAATGGAGATGTCTCCTTTACATTACTGGTGAACTAGAAGGATTGTCTTATTTTTGCTGAGCATATAAGTAAGAGAAAACGTTATTGAAAGGCATCAGTTGGCAGGAGTTGCAAATAGAGTGCTGAAACAAAATAATGAAAGAGAGTGCTGAAACAAGCAGGAAACTGGAAGCTACAGCCCTCACCTCAAGGGAGATAGGGAAAAGTCTTCATCCTGTCAGCTCCCACCATCTACAATGGAGGGCTACTATGCATAAGGCCTCTCTGCACTGAACTTAAGTTTCTACATGCAGAGGTAAATGGCTTCATTCTGCCATTCCACTCTGCATGTAATTTATCCTGTAAGTATACTAACTGAGGAATAAGGATTCAAAGAAAGCTTGCATAGATTTCCTTCTGTATAGCTTTCTTCTGCTGTCAATCGGTACAGGCCGTTTATGAACCCACAGTGTTGTTGCAAACAGGGAAAACAGCTGCATAGCTCAAGAATCTCTACTTCAGCTTGCAAGAACTGGGCTAAACAGATACAGTACGTTTCCAGCAGTGCAGTAACCTATGCGCATTTACCTGGAATAAAGGTTTTACCACAGCAGAGCTTGTTACACAGTGACAATACTCAGATTTATCCTTATCGAACTAATATTGGTACTATTTTTATCTATGTGAATGTGCAAACATGGGTTTCCAAGAGAAGGGAGAAATGGTTTATGCCTGTATAGTATATGCAGATGAGGATCAATTCATTTTAATGCCTTATTTAACAAGCAATTAATTACTCAGTAATGATTACTTAAATCAGTTATCAGTGTAATGTTTTGTTCTGGCCCTGCTCTTTTCTGGCAGGTGGTCTCTGCCCAGTATATATACAAGTACACATTCATGCACTACTATATTACATGCATGCCTTAGTTGGTGAACAAAAACTATCCAGAAATTATCTCAACAGGAGTTGATCAGTCTAAGTGACAAGGATAAGAAGCTGACTCATGTTAAGTCTGGTGTCTTTATACCCTTATTTTCAATGGAGGGTGGGTGAGTGTTAACTTTAAAGTCGCCATTGTTTTGGACAGGCAGAAACTTTACATCAGTCATTGTCCAATAAACTTCATTTTGCGTTTAAAAAAAAAAAGAGACACTCAACTATTTTACCTTACAGGTTAAGAACGCAGGGACCAAATCTACATGTCTGAAAACCTTTGGGTCACAGCAGAATATTATAAATACATTATTTTCCACCTTTCCAGGCAAAGTCCGTTTTAAATAACCGTTTAAAAATCAAGACAGCCACTCGGAGCAGAGGGCCTCCCCTCTAGCGCCCACCCCTCCCCTCCCCCTCTTGCTTTTTTTCTTTTCTAAGGCTGGAGGCTTTGAAGCATGGACGCAAAACAAGTTTGCTCAGTGACCTGCAGGGTGACGGAAAATCCTTGCCGGCTCTGTAAATGACCCAGCACTGATATTCGCTGTTAACGGTGCACTCAGCAACCTTCCTAATTTCCGTTATGCAGCCTGACATTTTTGGACCTACGGATTGGAGCTCAGCCCGGAGCCAACCAAAGCGGGTTTTTCCTCCCCTTTTCAAAAAACAACACGAAGAACAGCAGCAGCAGCAGCAGCAACAACAAAAAAACAAAAACAAACCACAAAGCAAACCAACCACATTTCTTGAGCACTGAAGCAGGTAACAGATCGTAGGAAGGCGGGGAAAGCGAGATGGGAAAAGAGGCCCCGGACAGAGACAAAAGGCTCGCTAAACCAATAAACCGCAGGGCCGGGAACTTTTCTAATTGGCCGGCTGGTCAAATCCCAGGCTCTTCAAGCACTGGTGGGAGAGGAATAAAAACAAAAGCAAATGCCGCCGCCTTAAATAACGACTTTTTTTTTCTCCCCTCCCCAGCAGGTGGCTTCATTGCGAAGCGCCTTCAGACAATGGGAGCCCGAGCAGCGTTCCCTGGCGTCGACGAGCTCTTCGCTTCTCTTTTTCGGCGTTGGCATGTCTTCCCCTTCAGTCCGCAAATAAGAACACCGCCGAGCTTCCTCACGCAGATTCATTAAACATCACTTCAACTCTCTCTCCCCCCCCCTCCCCTCCCCTGGTCCACCTAAAATCGCATTCGCGCGCGTGTTGCTCGTGCCATGCCAGACACACCCTGCCCCCCCCCCTCCTCCTTCCCCAGGCCCGGCAATCATTTCCAAGGCTTCTTCGGCGCATCTCTGGCTGCGGTTGCAGCACGGAAGCTCAGCCTTTGGCTGTGGGGTAGCAAGCTGTGGGCGGCTGCCGGCCGAAGCGAGGGCCGAGCTGAAGCCGGTGGTTTCTCATTGGCCGCGAGGCCGGCAAGGGAGAGCCGAGGAGGAGGGGGAGGGTGGAGAACAGAGGAGGAGAAGCCGCCAGCGGCAGCCTCGCACAAGGAAAAGCGCACACGCACGCACACACGCGGGCGCGCACACAGGCAGCCAGAAGCACGCAGCGCGAGCTAGGCAAAAGCTGCTCCGGTATTGTTATCCTTGGGAGCGAGCGGAGGCGGCGGCGGCTGTTACCGCTGGTCGGGGTGGTTTAGAAAAGTGAAGGAGGCAAGGGGAAAAAAAAAAGAGGGAGTCGGGACGGAGCATGCAAGAAACAGCTTAGCCGGCATCCGAGCGGCGGTGGCAAAGCACAGTTGGGGACGTGCTAAGAAGGGGACCGACTGCTTCAAGTCGCCGGCGAAGGCAGCCTGAGAAACAGGAAGCGGGGCTATATTCCAAGAAGGAGCCGCTACCCCCCACCCGCCCCGGATTTTGGACTGAGTAGCCCGCTGCCTTTTGTGTGCGCGGACCGTCGCCGGTACCCAGGACGCGAGGGGAGGGATAAGGAGCCGAGCTGCCGCTGACCTAGAGCCCAGTCGCCCTTTCCCTCGAGACCAGCCCTGCCGATCCTCCGCCGGCCCTTCCTGCCTTTCTCTCTTCTCACCTTGGGCCAAGACGGTCGAGCCTCCCTCCTCGGCCCGCGGACTTTTCGCCCCGTTTAAGCGCTCTCCCGTTTTGTGCATCTCTTCTCCTCCCCTGCCTTCGCCTCCATGTGCCGGAAAGCGGGAACGCCGCCTCGGATCTGGCCGCCGCTGCTCTGGCTCGTACTGGCGGCCCTGCAGCAGGTAAAAGGAGGGCGAAAAGAGAGAGAGAGAGAGAGAGAGAGAGGAGCTGGGCTTGGGGGCTCTTTGTTCCTGACGATCCCGGCAATGGGCGGTGGCGGGGGTTGAGGGACGCCGGCGATCGGACGGGATAACTGGAACTGGGGAAGGGCGACTGCTCTCTCCAACGCCTTGTAGGCTTGGTGGGCCTGCGGTTCAGGAGGGCACTGGTGCGGGTTCTGGAGAAGGGGACTGCAACTGCAGTTTGAACAGAAGCAACCTTGGGGAAAAAGGCTCGAGCAGAAGCGCCCCCACCCCCACCCCGGCAATCCAGGGAGAAGAAGAGTCGGGGTGCATCGAATAGGAAATAGAGGATTTCACATTGCAGAGCCGGGTTTAGGTTGGCAGCAGCGGAAGCTCTTGCTTTCTTGGCTTCTTACACGGGGAGTTAGAGACCCGTTCTTCTTTTCTAGGGCTGAGCAGAGCAGGTGGCTTACTTCGGCGTCAAGTCATACTTGAGGGATAGGTCAAACCCAGAGAAGAGGTTGGGGAGGAAAAGGGATGATAAGTTCCGAGCCAAGTTATTCTCTAACCCGCTGTTGTGGGGTATGGCAGTGGGCCTTCCACGCGTGACAGAGAGGGGAAAAACCCCAAAGGTGGCTGGGGGGAAGAGGGCGCCGGTTACAAAGAAAGGGACTATCCGGATAATTATTACAAGGAAAGGCCAAATAAGGCAGGTGAATGAAATGGAAATTGCGAACAAGGATCTTTTTTTACTTGAAGACTAGAAACGGGACAGTCTTGGCGCCATCTCTTCCTAGGAGAGGAGCGTGGGAAAGGAATCGCCGCTACCACCCACATCTTCCCCTGGGGATTATGGAAATGATGCGCCTTTCCTGCGGGCGGCCAGGAAACGAAACACGCGCGGACTTGGTGATTTCGAAGTCTAGATAGGATGATGGAAGTTACGTGACTAAGAAAGTTGGGCTTGTTTTCGGGTTTTTTTCCCCCCCTCGAGTTTGAGAATAGGGTGCGGATTCTATTCACCAATAGGCGTGGCAGGGGCCACCCGTGGCTTTGATTTTCTGACTGTCCGCTCAGCGCTCACAGCGCCTGGGATTCACTACGGCAGATGCTCCGCGTTGTTCCTAGTCATGCAACCTTGGAAGGTCGAACCCGGTGTAACATGGCACAGGCTGTCCCATTTACTATTTCCGACTCCTTTGCTGTCTTCCTCGGTCCACTCACCAGAAGGAGAAAAACCGAATTTGAATTCCTTTCCCAAGCCTACCTTTGAATAACGAGGGATTCAACGTCGTATTAGCGGCCTAGAAGCATCGGGCAAGGATGGCAGTGTGCCAAATAGCCGTGCCCCATCCCCTCGGAGGGGGTCAGGAAATGAGCCCTGAATGACTTACAAAAGTAATTTACAGTCCCCAAAGTTGCAGTGGGTCAAACGTGTTTATAACGCCCCCTTCTGTGGACTCAGGTCCTGTGAAGAGAAGAGCGCTAAGCTGTTACCTCGCCCCTCAGCTCTATCCACTAATCTCTTCCCCGGGAAGAATTTAATCAGCCTCCGCCTCCGCTCCCCTCCTCCCCAGCTTGGCTCCTGCTGTTTTCTGCTACTGCAACAGCTAGTGAGAATTTCCATTGGAGTAACCTGGGTTACTTTGGGTTAAAGCTTATCACCTCCCGCAGCCAACAGAGGCTGGGCTGGCAAGTAGACCCAAGGCTACTCTATCTTTAGTTTAGGATGAACTTCAGTCTCTTAGATGCAGGAGTGCAGGCATGGATCCGTTATTTGACCTGCTACTGTATTTCTATTTGCAAGAAGGGGTGCAAATCTGTCCTTATTGAGAGTTTAGCATTTTCAAAGTTGGGGTTGTCTCCAAAAACAAAGGTTTTTACATTTGCTGAGACTGAAGGTTTGCAAGCCACAGTGAATGTTGATGGATTCCTTATACAGTACATAAAATTGTGCATTGATGGTAAAATGTGGTGGTCTCAACTTCCCTTTGTTGAGTTTATGATCAGTTGGAGATAAAGCTTTGCATCATTATGTGAGTAAAAAAGGAAATTAGGTGCATCTTCCAATAGGGTTGGGGACTAGGCTGAGGGTGAGAGGATGAAAATTACAGGAGGTCTGAGCTTTCTGAAATAAGAGTTTAGTTATCCCAGACAGAAAATGCATGGGTGGTGCAGATTTTGGAAACTGATAATAGAGTTGTCATGGCTCATTAAATGAATGCGTGATGTGCATGGAATTGTCCTGGGCTGCAAGGGCAGTCCAGATAATAAAAGGGTCTTTTTGCAGGATTGTATTTTGTGAAGCAGATAGTAGTTAATAGAAGCCATAGACATCTGTCTGAGTTGTAGACTTCTGCATTTTAGTGCTTATCTGATGTATCCTGCCAAGAGGGAATGTGGTTGGTTGAGGCAGGTTTAGATTAAATAATCTTTATTTATTTGATAGCAGGACATGTGCCTTTGAGTTATGTATGTGCTTGCAGGAAAGGTTGGAAGTTTCCTAGGGTTTCCTTGAATTGGTGCCAGGGTGAGACATGCAGAATTGACACTAGTTCTTTGGTCAGTGTAAAATTTTCATCTTAGTGCAAAAGACGAAAGGAATACATTTCAGAGACAGATGGTACATATCCCTGGCTCTTAATGGCATTTCTGGTTGGAACATATTTTTTAGAAAAGGTAAAGGCATTTTATTTTCTCTTTGCTCAAGAAAAGAGTATTTCTGGTTGTATATGTGTTACTGACTGGGCTACCTTTTGGCACTGGATAATGTCGGTTTTAAATATTGTGTGGCTAGGTGATTAGGTACAATTGAGCCTTAATCATGGCTATGGAGCAAAACTCTATTCTGCAAATATGAACTAGATATACCATTCAGTGCCTCAAGGGTGGGAAGGACTTTCTCTTGCTGCTACAATATTTATCATTTTCTTCTGTTAATTTATGGTAGTTTTGATGGTTTCTCATGCATGTAAGGTGTTTAAAACATTTAATATTAAGCATTTGGAGATTTTTCCTTTGGGTTCATATCTCCAGTCTCTTTCATTTCCATCTTCCTCCTTTGAAGGACTGTTTCATATTTCTAGTTTTAGAAATAGTTAGGATTTGAACTATTGATCTTTCCTTTAAAGATAAATTCATATTTGTATCAATCTGCCTAGAATACTTCTTTCTTCAGTTATCCCTGGTATTTTTAACATATTAGTACTCCAGATTTTGGTTAAGACAGGTTGAAGTCTGAACCATAATGTTATTCCATTCTCTGTATGTGTTCTTCCCAAGACTGTTTTTAAATTAAAACAGAAAATGAATTATGGACAGAGAAAGTTATATTGCTTTTATGTATAACTTAATGTCAGTGGCATGTCATGGTTGGAGAATCCAATTTCCTTCTTGTTTGGATATCCATTAAATCTGGTTAAGACTTTTCAAACACTGTGTAACAATGCTAGAATTTAGGAATGAATTCAGTTTCAACCTGGGCTTGGAAAATAGTTTTATTTTAGCAGATGGTCCGGCTTCCTAGGTTTGTTATTTAATCAGGATTGTTACAAATTAGAAATAGCTTAAAACTTTTGCATTATGTATATACCTTTATAAAATAGAAAGTTTGAAGCATTGTTTCAAAACATGTATGAGGATTCTTTAACTTGATTGCCCTTTTTTCTTTATTTGCCAAATATTTCCATGAGATTTTTTTAAATTCTAAAAGGGGTGAAGTTCATAGAATGTATTTCGTAAAATATATTATTTAGGAACTTAACTGAAACTGATACTACATAGACATTGAAGATGAAAGACTGGATAGAATATTCTTAGATATTCTTGGAGGTTTTCAATATATTGTATAGAATCTGGAACTTAAGAGAAAATATTACAAGAAAAATTATTTATAATATCAGTGCTTTTGAGTTTGTGGAAAGAATTAGTGTTTGAGGAAAACTGCAGAAAAATATTTTTTTAAAAAAATGGAGAAAGGGGAAAGATAACATTGTGGTAGGCATTGGTAGGGAAAATATCTAACTCTCCAGTCTTTAGCAATACGTATTATTATTTATGTTAGTCAAGTTTCTAACAACATCATAGAATAGAAAGGTATACTAATACTGCAAAGGGAGTAGATTATTATGAAAATCTTAGATTTAAAAAGTAGAACAGATACACTTGTTTGTCAAGAATGGGAATTGGATCTAGTGAGAGATGATTGGGAACCATTTGTTCCCTGTTCATTAACATTTTCTGTAGTGCAATCAGTGGTTAAGAACAAGTTGTAAGGTGCATAATATGATATTAACATCCATTACATATAGTTCATATTAATCAGTAAAGAGGCTTAGGACTATGCTTCAAATTAAGCTTAAGATACCATGGTAGATTAATAGAGGGAACCTTTTTGTACCAATATATTTCATATATGTAGGTATATTTTTCATAGTTGTTATCTATTACTTTTCAAAAACGGATTTTTTTAAAAAAGTTGTGTAATGTTACAGTTTTCTCCTCCTCCGACTAACACCTCCTCCCCCCCCCCCAAAAAAAAATTTCTGGATAAAAAGTTCTTATTTCTGTTCTGAATAAATTTCAGTGTAAGAAATGTTATGCATATTGGGAAATATCCAGGATTTGATATTTTATTGCTTGTTTGTTTTGGTATTAGCATTAGTGATATCTAAATGTTAAAATCAAAAAACTAATGTTGAGTTTGTTTGATGTCATTCATTTTCTGTGGAAGCACAAAAGAAATAGTTTTTTTAGAGAAATGCTGTTTCCTTATTAAACAGGCAAATTTCAAATATGTAATACAATATTAAATAAGAAACTGACACTGGGAATAATGGAATTATTTGACAAAATTCACATTATGAATTTTTAAACATTACATAAATTAATGTTTTACAATTATTGTGATATAGTAGATAACAATATTATAAATAAATATGTAAAGCTTATTTACATTTGAAAAACTTAATTTATTATTTAAAAATGTTAGCCTTAAAGCAGGGGTGTCAAACTCACATCATCATGGCAGCATCACGTGATGTATCAGGACTTTTCCCCTTTGCTAAACTGGGCGTGGACGTGGCCAGCGTGTGATGCATCCAGCCTGCGGGCCAGGAATTTGACAGCACTGCCTTACAGGTTCAGCAATAATTTGAACAATTTTTGAATAATTTTTACTTCCTTGGCCTAAGCGTACTATGAGGGAATTATTCCTTGGCTCTATCATCCATGATCCTGTTCTATTTTGTGATAGGCTTACAACTGGATTAACACTCTGTACCTTAAACAGAATTTTACTGCCAACAAGGAACAGGTTTCTTCCTGTCTGCTCCACTCTCCAGTGTACCATAAAAAACTGCATTTGAGGGTTATGGAATCTTCCAAATCAATTGTAACAACTGCCTGGAAGAAGTGCCTCTAGTTTCCTCTCCTGCATTTGAATCACTTCCATCAAACTATCAGGATCTTAAAAATCCTAGGATTTTGTTGTTGTTGTTGTTGTTGTAATTAGAATGGGCCTAATTTTCTGTAGCCATTGTTGCTTGCTTTGCCTGATACTTCCAACAGGTTTGCATGGTTTCAATAATTTTTAACCATTTATTCAAAAAGTCTATGGCTAGCCACAGTGCTATACAGAATAGGACACCTGTGCAGTGATGTCACGACAGTTTTGCATATTGTATATCCTGACATTGGACCATACATGCAAATCAAGGGGCCAATATCTCCTCCCATCCCTGATAGATCCCTATGAAGGATTATCAGCATTATACTGGGACAGTGTGAAAATAAAGTTTGGTATGATATCAGAAGCAAAACCTTGTAAATTAAAGTAGTTTAAAAAGAAGGCTAACCATTCTTAAAATACTCTTTTATGGAAAGCAAAGAACCCATATTCCATTTGCTTCCGAAATCTTTTGGGCATATTATATCAATAAATACAAGAAATTCAATAGGACTGTTTTAATTAAATAAAGATGGCAGCTTGGTGACTTTTGCATTGCTTATTCTTGTCATATTTCTGCTTATTTTTCATTTAGGAAACTGATGTGCTCCATTTTCATATTCTGATTTCTATTTTTTCCTTTTTAAGGGTATGTAAAAAAATACATAGATTATCTAAAGAATTATGATAGTTTATGGTAGTTAGAGACTTGTAGTTAACATGATTCATGTAGTTGACAACATTGTCCTTTTTGTCAATGGATAAATACTCTTATTTTACTGATATGTATGAATGGAAAATGTTTTTATTCCACTTAAAATTGGAATGAATTAGATTCATACCTTGTTATCATTCTAGGAGTTCAGGGTGGCTCAGGTTTTTCCTTGTCTTATCCATACAACAATCCTGTAAGCTTTGTCAGTCAAAAAGAGTATGATTGGTCCAAAGTCACCCTATGAGTCTCCCTATGGTGACTTAATGGTTTTCTGGAAATAAAAACAAAGGTGAACCAAAAATGAGTTGAGATGCTTCAGATATAATGTCCTAGATGAAATAGAACTGATTTGGACCATACCACCCTGAATCCTGATTATTATATAAATGCTGATCACTATATTAACAATTTTAGCTGATGCTTAGTCTTATTCTTACTATTCACTATTGTACAGCCACAATATTAAACAGGAATTGCTAATTTTGACTAAGTGTTGTGTACGTAGGACCAATTATTAATAATTATGCCAGTGATTTCATTTTAGCATTTTCTTACCAAAAAATAAAATAAAAAACTAATGGTAACATTAAAGTCAATATGAGGATGGACTGGAAAATGAAAATGCCATCTAATACCAGATTTGTACTTTTCCCCCCAATAGAAACTATTACTTTTCTGTGTTAATTATTGTAAGCTACTGAAGAAACTAATAAGAAGACAAGTAGGCCATGAATGAAATAAGAAATACTGGCAGAAATATGAAATTATTGACTGATGCGAAACTGTTGAAATGGAAAAAGTATTAAAGCTTTCTTTTTGTTTTTTAAAAAAAGTTTAATAAAATATTTTTTTTAAAAAAAGAAAATACTGGCATATACTGGCTTTATATATTATTAGCACAATGATTGACAGCATGTATCATCCAGATATTTGGGTCTGACGCACACAAGTTTTTAAAATCACAGATATGCATCAGGTTGCAAATCACATTTGAATCGGACTGAGTTTCTAATTCATTAGATACTGTTTGTTTTTATACCATGATGCTCTACTAATGCAGGCTCCTCATACAGAATTAGAAATTAAGTATGATCCTCTGTCATTTTTTGTCCAGTATTCAGAATAAAAGAGATGGTAACAAAATGTAGCAGAAAGCAAAAAGTCTTATTGATATTTCAGTAATGAAAATAATATAATGAAAGTAGCTAAAATGTTATTCAGGTAGTCTTTGCTTAATGACAGAAATTGGGACTAGAATTTCCATCACTAAGCAATGCAGTCATAAAAACTCAACATCAGGTGACCTTTCCATTTAGCAGTGGAAATTCCATTCTTAAGTGAGTACATCATGTAAGTACAACTTCTGACTTCCTGCCAGCTTTGCCATTGACTTTGCAGGAATCATCACCACATAACCATGGGACATTGCAATGCTCAGAAATTCAAGTTGGTTGTCAACCAAGTTGTTGAATGAAAGTAATTGTTAAATGAAGACTTGGAATAATACTCATATGAAATCAATTTCTTAGTTTTACTAAGAAAAAAAGATAAATGTTTGAGGGTTGTTATAATGAAATGTGTATTTTATATTAGAATTTAAGTAAATTATCAAAAATATTTGTAATCTGTTTCAATGCTAGGCACAGCTACCTTCTCTTTTGCTACAGTTAGAGGACAATGACATATAGTTCGTAGAATTCAAAGTATGTGGACAGTCAAATATGCACAGATTATATATGAGTGAATAAATTGCATGTTTTAATTAAACAACTATGTTAATATTTTGAATAATGTCATTTTTCTATGTCAGGCAGAAAACTTTGAATTTCAGATCAGTTCTTGCATAACATACCAAAACATTCACTTTCAGAAGGCATTGTTCCATCACTGTTTTTTATTTTATATCTAATACTGTAGGGCTGTGCATGCTTGAATATTGTTCTGAAGAAATGCTTTGCAGCTGGAATGTGCACAGCATTCTCTGCTATTCTTAAACGAGCCCCACTTTTTTCTGGATTCCACATGAAATTGAAAAAAGGTGCAGCTGCTTTAAGAGCTTCATGGGCTTTGGTAAATCATCTGCTTAAAACAGCTGCATGTTGAAACCTGAAAAAAAGGGCTTCCATGTGGTACGTGGTAGCTGAGTTTGCTCACCTAACTGCATAACTCACATAGGAGCAGTTAGGTGAAATTCATTTCAAAGCAAAACAAACAGTAGTCTGTAATGAGCAAATGACAAAAAGTATAGTGTTTTACAAATTTGGTCTTGTTCATCTGTGTTTGATGAAGTTGCATGTATGTTACAAGAGAGGTGGCATTTGCCATTTTGATTAAAGTATTGAATGCTTTGGACATAGTACAACATGATCCCAATTTTTCTTATGAGAAGTTAACTGTGGAAGGATTCTAAGATTTAATAGTACAGTTTAATGTGGGTAAAGTATTGAAAACAAAGCAATAAATTGGTGTTTTCAACAGAAGCCTGCTAAGTCATTCCAAATACAGCAGAAATAAATAAGTTGTATTTCTCTCTTTTTTTAATATTGTAAGATAAGGGTTTTTTTGTTTTTTGTTTTTTTTTTTTGTTTTTTTTTGCTTGCATTGATTATGATGGAAGAAAAAAAGTCCCACACATCTCTTAGCTGGCTTAATCTTAAGGTTCCATCAGTGGGGGGAATGGAAGCATTTTAGTTCCGGTGAATCAAATTTATTTTGACTTTCACTGTTGACAGGGACATTTGGCAATTCAGCCCACGGAAGAATCTCCCAACCACCTTCATCTTTATAGCCCTTCCAGTAACTAAATTTGTGGGTTATAATGTCTTTATCTCAGGAATTCTAATACAAGCAAACTTTCTATTCTGAGGACTTTTTAAAATCAGACTTTTATGAATTTGAAATCTAGGCTTGTATTTGCTTTTATCAAAGTAGGTAAACTGAGTATACCCGCATGTAGTTGTTCTCCAGTTGAACTGCAAGCCTTTCTTTTATTTGGTTTGGACTTCTTTGTAACTTTATTTTGTCAAAACATTTTGTCAGAACACACATCTTAAAATTAGAAGTCCAAAAGTAAAAAAAAAAAGGTTTATAGTATTTAAATATAGCTACATGTACATTGTACTTTTTATACTGAAGATTACTTTGAAGACTTAAAAGAGTTTTGAGACACTAGGACCATGATGGTGAATCTGTGGCACATGGAGCCATATCTGTGGGCACGCAAGTATTGCCATAGCTGGCTAGCTGTGAACGCTGGCCAGCTGATTTTCAGACATTCCAGGCCCACCGGAAGTCGAGAAACAGGCCATTTCCAGCCTCCGGAGAGCCTCCGGGGGAGGGGAGGAAGGTTGTTTTCACTCTCCTCAGGCTCCAAATAAGCCTCTGGAGCCTGGGGAGGGCAAAAAGCTGGCCTACCGGCCCACTGTGCCATCATGTGCCAAAAGCGGGGGGACCGCGGGGGGGGGTCCATTGAATTATGGATGTTAAGGATATTGGTGTTGTGTTACCAACCAGCAGAGTAAATTGCACAAGGAAACGTTGCTGAGAGCAATGAATAAGAGATATGCAAACTGGTTTATCAAAAGCTTACTTTATAGTAGAAAAACAGTCTCATAGTCTTTAAACAATTTCCAAGTCTTTGCCAGTAAATCAGTCCAGTAGTTACAGAATCTTCTTACCCAACAAACAGTAGTTGGTTAGAATAACAAACTCACTCTGGTTCACAAACCACGATAGTTGCAGATCCATCAAACGATGATTAGCAGATATCAACTCCTCTCAATGGTAGCTTATCATAGCAGCTTCATCATCTCATCATCTTCATACACAATGGCAGCATAGCATAGCAGCTTCATCATCAATGGCAGCATAGCATAGCAGCAACTGAACATGTTACAGTACCTTGCTTAAATACTCTCACAACCAGTCATTATGTAATTACAGCATGACTCAGCATTAAAATCACATAATACATTTACAGATTAAAGTTACAGTACACTTATATTACCTGGACAACTGTTAGGCTCAAACCATATCCTAACAATGGGTATGGACATGTGTGCGTGATCCCCCTGCGGTCCCCCCACTTTTGGCACACAATGGCAAAAAGGTTAGCCATCACTGCAATGGGAGAAATGAGAGAAGTATTTATTTAATTAAAAAATTATTTAAAATTGCAATAGCATATTTAATGAGATTCAACCAGGATAATAGTTTCAGAGTATTAGGGTATGTCTCTCTCCCTCCGTCCCTTCCTCCCTCTCAACATGACGTGAAGACCTACAGTTCAGCTGAGTTGTTTATAACATATAATTAGACAAACCAAAAATAAAACAAGATAAAAACAAGATAGAGGACTAATGATAATATTTATCATAATATTAATACTTCATATTTATTTCTACTTTTCTACTTCATATTTATTTACAGCTTATTTACCATAGACATACTAATGGTGCTTTCAGTCTGTTGCTTAGTTGGGAGCACACCCATCTACTCAAAAAAGATAAAGATAGATTCAATTAGTTATGGTGAAACAGACTGAGCAGCAAAAGACTTGAGACAAGTCTGTCTACTCTTCTTATTTATAAATATTAAAATAGATATGCTGTTATCTCTGGGAACCCTTAATAGACTGTTGCTGAGATCAGGACTGAAATGACAAGATTTTATGCATTTGTTTATAGATAAGGAATGGGATATGGGAGGGCAAGATTATTTGTTGCACTTTAAGAGGAGACGTCCATAAAATTATTTATATTGGTTGTGAAGAAGGAGGAAGTTGCTTCCTTATAGATTTTCTTTTTATTCACTATGTTCTTATTTTTTTTCTTTCTATTTTTTTCTTTTCTGACCTTATTTGGGATAGAGCTAACTAATTATCAATATCTCTCTTATGCTCAAATTGTTTGTAAGCTGATCTGGTAAAATATAATCACTCAAGAGTTTGTAGTGGTCAAATTTATTATATGTTACCAGATCAGCTTACAGACAATTTGAGCACAAGAGAGATATTGATAATTAGTTAGCTCTATCCCAAATCTATAGCAGAATAAGTGGAATTGTTTATTTATTGTTTATTGGTTCGATTTATATGCCGCCCTTTTCCGGAGACTCAGGGCGGCTTACAATGCGTTAAGCAATAGCCTTCATACTTTTGTATATACCTGCTTAGTAGGGCTTTCAGCCCCCCCCCCAACCGGTGTTCTTTTTTTATACAAAGTCAGCTTATTGCCCCCACAAACTGGGTCCTCATTTTACCTACCTTGAAAGGATGGAAGGCTGAGTCAACTTGAGCCTGGTGAGATTTGAACTTGCAGTATTTGCAGGCAGCTGGTGTTACTTAACAGTGCTTTAGTCTGCTGCGCCACCAAGGCTCTTGTAAAAACCTATTGTTGAGATTTCTTTCTTTAGAAATGTCTTAAAACTTCTAAGTACTGTACAGATACTAAAAATAATACAGATACTGTCTACAGGCTTTCTGCTTAAGATAAAACTAACACCCAAGATCTTCAGTATTGAAAATGGATATTCTGTGGCCTAGCTTGTTAAATTAATTGTTTGATTCCAATCATTGTTCAATGGGCTTTTGTTCTAATTACTTTTCTTAAAGTTTTTTTAATTTCTTGATGAATAAGAATTTAAATAAGTCTTGTCATGGTCAGCCAGTGAAAGTTAAAGAAACCAACAGTTTTCTAAGGATTTTATGCAATTTAAAAGATTAATAAGAGTGTTTTTATGATACACTTTAAAACTTTGTATTATGAGATCGTTTTTTTAAAAAAAAATCAAGCAGAGAAACATTTATTTCCACATTTCATTTTTTTTTTTAAAAAAATCACAATTTCTTCTATTTTTTTAAAGTTTTTCTTGTGATCTTAAGATTTCTGGAGTAGCTTCGTGTTGGTGAAATAAATGAAGTTATAATTTACTTACTGTAGAATGAAACATCAGAAGCATGATCTTTTTTTAGACTGCTAGACATGAGCCATGATCAATTACCAGAATTGTTCCTTAGTAAATCGATATTATAAATTATATTTCAGGGATTGAATTGTTCATCTCTTTTCTCATTGTTTGAGCTTCATGTTCTCTGCATCTCAGTTTTCTTTCTATGCCTTCGGTTATAAAATATAGCAGTGATGGCTAACCGTTTTGCCGTTGCGTGCCAGAAGCACGGGGGGAGGGAATGCGGCATTGTGTGCATGTGCCCACAGCCATAATTTAATTCCCCCGGGCCCTGCCTCCCTGGGTATGCACGCGTGACACCCCACCCCCACCCCCGTGCCCCATTTTGGGCCTAGCAGGCCTCCCTGAAGCCTCCGGAGGCCAGAAATGGCCTGTTTCCTGACTTCCAGTGGAACCGGAAGGCCCGTTTTTTCGCCCTCCCCAGACTCCAGAAGCTTTCTTGGAGCCTGGGAAGGGTGAAAACGGTCTCCCCCACACCGGAGGCCTGAAAACTCCTTCCCAGAGCCTCCACATAAGCCCTGGCATCCAAAACAGGCCATGTGGAGACTCCTGGAAGGGGAGGGGCAGCCGAAACTCAGCTGGCCGGTGCGCACATGTATGCTAGAGCTGAATTAGGGCAACGGCTCGCAGATATGGCTCCTTGTGCTACCTGTGGCACGCGTGCCATAGGTTCACCATCACGGAACTAGAGGAATTTCACCTGGCTGATGCTTTGATAATATAGTTTGAAAATATTATATGATTTTTAAGGGGTACTGTAGATTTTCCTTCTGTATCTTTAACAATAAAGTTAGAATATTTCTAGGGTTGGGTTTTCCAGTTAAAGTATTTTTCTGACAGAAGAGATACAATAAAAGGCATCAGATACATTAGTTTTACTCTGCCAACCAAACAACCAAACAAAAAAGAACAGTGAGGATTCAATTGCAGTTCAACACAGTTTATTCTACCCATTGGAAAAACCAGAACCCTTTTGAATGTCAACTTTCTATGAAGTTGTCAATCATTGTTTGAAAGGTATTAAGGTTTAAACATAAAGCAACTGTAAATCATAGAATAATGTATACTCATGTAAGAAAAAGAGGATGGGGCTGGAAAGGATGTATTATTTAAGCCTTATACTTTAAGCATCCCCAATCTTTCTGACCTGATGAGGTGCATTTTTGGACTGTTATGTGTACTTTCATGAAATATCTGCCATGATATAGTCGGTCCCAGAATAGGTAGGAGGCAAATTAAATACTGGATTTCAGCCCACTATCATTTTATTTTCTACAGAAGAATCTCAGATTGATGAGGAAATGAAAGACATTTTTAGAAATACAGGGTATGCTTTTGCAGTGAGTACTTTAGCATTCCAGTTTCCTGTTCATTTTATTTTAATTAAAAGTCTCTAAAAATAGGTAATGTAGGGAGGGAAATAAGTACCAAGGATTGTATTTATGGGTACATTATCAGCCTGAGATGACACTGGAGATTCAGCTTCTTTTAATAATGTCAACAATTTTATACATGCTATCTTTTGTGTTATTAATCAGGCATTAATATGATCGGAATGAGAAAGGTGGTTATTGGCCCTATGGCTGTTACAGAACTGCAAATTAGGTTGTAGAATGCTTTGGATTTATTTCCAAAAATGTAACATTTGTCTGTATCTTTTCCCAGGCTCACATTGGAATTCTGTGTGCACAAAAATTTGTATAGATTAAACAACAAAGTTCAATGATAATGAGCACATGATAATCCCTACCACAGGAGTTCTCAGGCCTGCTGCAGCTTCCCAGTTACATTAATTTACATAAGCAAACATCATATACATGGGCAGCATAGCCTTCCATGTGATTAGGATTATGTCTGTTCCTGTTTCCAGCACTCATGTAAAGTTCCCTTTCTGTGAGAACGATGTGAAAAGGGATAATATGCAGTTTGAAAAGGCATCTTGAAAAAAGCCCAGGTCTTTTATTCGATTTTCTAGCCTAAATGGTTAGGCTAAAGAGACACTTGTTGAGTGAATTTGTATTTTGGATCTATAACTTTATGAGAACATATCTGAAATTTCCACTAACCATATTAACCATAGTTTTAAGTCTGTGAACTATATAGATATATAGATAAATATAATACTTTATATTTGTGAAATTTATCTTGAAGTGGTTTTCATGGATATTTCACACTAGTTCTTCAACAATCTGCTGTAAGCATGATTTTTAAATTCTTCATGCAGATCTACCAAGAAATACCTAAGAAAATCTAGACAATTTGTAATTAAAATAACTGTATTTAGTTATAGTTCCGACAGCCATGATTTATCTATCGAGCATTTTGCTTATAGTAATCAGACATGGCAGTAATTTTAGCAGTCGATCTAGCAAGGTTGACTTTGTGTGAAGGAAAGGCTGATTCCTATAAATGCACTCTGGGTTTAATAAACACTCATATTTTATGATAGTACCTTATATAACAATATTATAGCCAGAATGATAATCAGAATGTTGAAATTCAATAGCCATAGACATCAAAAGAAGCAAGATAGTGATTGTGGCAGACCCTTTTCAATAAACACGTGTCATGCTGGCATATGTATAAAAGGTTTCATTGCATTGCCTCAACCTCCAACTTGTCCTTTATGACTTTCTTCAACAAATGTCAATTTTTAGAGCTAAAAAATAATATTTTAGTTCTAAACACTTAGCTATGGAATATTGGTACAGTAAGATATTTTCCATTATATTATTCAGAAGAACTGATGCTTTTCCATCATTTTTACCAGTTTGAGTAGGATTGTAGTATTGTGTGAATTTTAGAACCATATATAAAGATTTATATTTCATTTCATTAGCTGCTTCATTAGTTATCTGGTAATACCTCAGCAGCAAAAAAAAAAAAAAAAAAAAAAAAAAAAAGATTGATTTTGCAAGGCTCTCTTATAATTTATTTCCTGGCATTATTTGTTAGAGCAATACCTATAGAAAGAAATTATTTTAATAGATATCAGTTCCTAAATTTAATATGTTTTAGTTACAATATTGGGAAATAATTTAAACATTTCATAAAATAAAAATTGTTGTTTATCTAGTTTGTATAAGAGTTCACTTCTATATAGTACATATTAACATATCCCCATAACGTTCAGAGAAAACAGCTTTTGATCCAAACTACATGATCAGCTGCTACAGTATGTACACACCAATGCACCATGAAGCAATAAAGCATAGCTACTTTGGTTTTCTGTGAAAGGTATAATGCTTATATTAAATTCAAGTCAACTGCTCAGAAGGCTAAAAGAGGCTTTCCCATTCTTTGAAGAAAAAGAAAAAACAAAGCAGAGCTTTACATGCAGGAAAGAATGAGACAGTTTTCTTGCATGGAATGGCAGGAAGCAGTTTTAGGATTGGCAGTAGGCCATAACTTACTGATTGAATTAAATTCTCTCATCCCTCTTGTGTTTGTGGTTAAGGAATGTTGACAATTGACTAATTTGAGGAAGAGACTACTCTCTTGTTTCTGGAAAAAAAATGAAAGGTTGCAAATGAAAATATTAAAAATCTATGTCCCAAAGTTTTTATTTCATAGTGCATTCTTTTTTAGTATATAAGAGTTGTTTAGTATAAATGGTGTGCTGGACAGATTGACAGATTCCCATGCATTTTATAGGCTTGTTTACAATCCTGTTAATCATACAGCTTCCCACCTAGGAATTATCTGTTTCTGAAGAAGTTCAAAAGTAGCAATAACCTCCATGTGTAGCTTAAAAGCTTATGGAATGTGAACTGCATTTTGGCCTGAAATATTTCCGGTGCTTTTACATCTGGATGGTAATCCCATTTGTTCCCTCTCCCCACTTCCTTCTACGAAATAACCCCAATACTTAGTTTTATAATATAGGAATCATTTGCCACTTATATTTTGTTTGGTGCTGTTGTTTGCCATGAGATATACAGGAACCTAAAATGGAAAAGGGACGTGGTGGCTCAGTGGCTAAGACACTGAGCTTGTCAATCAAAAGGTCAGCAGTTCAGAGGTTTGAATTCCTAGTGCTGCGTAACTGAGTGAGCTCCCGTTAATTGTCCCAGCTTCTGCCACCCTAGCAGTTCGAAAGCACATTAAAAATGCAAGTAGAAAATAGGGACCACCTTTGGTGGGAAGGTAACATCATTCCGTCCACCTGTGGCATTTAGTCATGCCGTCCACCTGACCACGGAGACGTCTTTGGACAGCGCTGGCTCTTTGGTTTTGAAATGGAGATGAGCACTGCCCCTAGAGTCGGAAACAACTAGCACATATGTGCAAGGGGAACCTTTACCTTTACGATGGAAACAGATGTTAATTTTCCACTATTACACATGTACATAGAAGTCCTCTTATTAAAAAGGCTTACCTTAATGAAAGAAACATAAATCTCTCTCATTTATGGCTTATTAATTAAAACCAAGCTTGTGATATGTAGAGGTAACTTGATTCATGAATAAATACACTTCCCCGATATGAAAAAAATAATATTTCAATTCAGCCAAATTAACTAAGGGAAATGTAAAGCAGTTTTTTCATTCTGGTAACACAGATCTTTTATTTAGTCTTCCTTTATTATGAACAATGTTTTATGAGACACAACATGCTTTCTTAATGACATACTTGACTTTAGATAGACCAACAAATTATATTTCTGTGTTTATGTAGATAAAGGCTAAGTTGAAAAGATAGGGTCAGAAATGTATTGATGTTCTTAGTGATCATTCTTTTAATTGATGTTAAAGCTCACAAATGTATCATAATCAGTATTGGACAAACTTCATTTTGTATAAGATTTAGTTCTACTTAAGAAATATGATTGACTTCTCCCATAATTCTATTTCAAATCTAAATGACTGTTTTAGTTCAAGCATTCAGTGGATTAACAAATCAAGTTTGCATATTATTTAGATCTTGCTAGACAAGTGGGATTTGTTCCTTCCATTCCTTTCCATTATCAGAAAGATTAACCCTTTGCCCCTGGAATTCTAATTGCAGCCATTTGGAAACAAAGAAGCTGTTTGTACAAGATAGTAGCAAAATCATGGTTCAGGCCAAGTTGAATGTTTCTCAGTTGAATGGATTTGCAAAGTATTACATAAATTTTGTCTCGCATTTCAGGCACCTATAAAGGCAACTTGTGAAGAAGGCACATTATGCAAGACTGGATTTCCTGAAGACATTTACAATGCAATCATATCCAAGGGAGTAAACGAAGGACAGCCTCTTCTGAATGGTATTGTTGAACATAAAACCTAGTTTCTTATTTTGTCTTATACATGCTGCTCAATTCCTCTCCAAATTCTGGATTTGGTGTAACGGATGGCACTTTACGAATGGTAGATCCTAAGAATAACTTAGGATCTTGTATCATTGACACAACTTAAAACTTTGAAACCAGTACCTATATTAGTTTATTTTTTGTATTTTTCAGAGATTGCTAGAGAGGTTTATTAGAATATCCCTTGGGTAAACCACTAGATAAAATGTTTTTGTTTAATAAGTATTGTTCTCAAGGTCTGTAAGTTTCCTGAAGTTACTTATTTATCAGAGAAGAATATAATGCTTCAAAATAAGTTCCACTACTATATCAGAAACTGATTTGCTTGCCATGTGGCAGACAGAATATCCAGAGAAAGTTAAGATAGTGTAATATTTATTCCTTCTGCTGTGTATGTCTTTTTTCTAGAGTAGATATTTTGAGAGCTTTTTGTGAATTGTATGCTGACTGCTTCTACATATGGTAGACAAATTCTATATTTGGATTAAAAAAATACTGCTTCCAGAGAAACACAATGTCTTCAGTGCCTTTTCCCCCTCTACACATAATTTTAAACCTTGAACCTAAACTTTTTTCATGTTTTGGCTGGAAAAGGTTTGCAGAAGTAATGTAACATATATTGGTGTCATATAATTTACAAAAGTTACAAATTCAAGATGTTATTATATAAATATCCTTTTAAAAGCAAAACAAAACCTTGTTTGCTCTTCTTTCCAAATGCAAGCAAGGATGAGAATACTAATATAAATCTGTAGAAACACACAGGCAGCCATAATATTCTCCAGTCAGAAATCCTCAAAATTTAAATTGGTATCTTATTTATTTCTATAATTTGGGAACAGTATTAAAACTCAGTAATTTCTCTGCTTTGCTTTCTGCACTGGCTTAATGAATAGTCCTGGAGAATTTAAAAGTTTGTATAATATTTTACAATTTAAATTAGTATAATAAAGGAATTGTTGCAATATCAGTGTTGGTATACTTGTAGTTAATGTAATTAATTCCACTTTTAATAAAAATATATTTGTTCATTCTTTGTGCTAAATAATATCCATATTTATTTACATTCTTCTGTATATTTGGCTGCAATTTTAATTGTAACTACAGGTTCTTGGCATATGAAAGCATATTTTATGTTTTATAATTGTGAATGACATTGAAATTACTTCGTAGCTAATTTAAAAATTACAATGCTGATCAAGAAGATTGGTTTCAGCGAGTTCCAAATTTATGTTGAAGAAAAACTAATTTGATTTATTTCATTATTTCACTCCAAAATAAATATAGTTGGATGGATCAGGAAATAAATAAATAAGAAAGATTTCTAAATGAGACTGCAAATCAAATTGATCCTTAAAATAAAAGCTGTCTTTGTGTTTAAACTATTTTCCTCAACAGAATCTTCTTGCAGTTATGTTTTTAATATTTTATAACAATAATTGATTCCCAAATCAATTTTAAGTTATTAAAAACCTGACTTAATAAAGCACATCTGTGTTTAAAACAGACAAGAATATTTCATATATTTTGTTTAGGACTTGAGTCATTATTGAAAATAATGACAGAATATTCTGCAAAAATGCAAACAATAGTAGTTTTGTTTTATTGTGTGTTTTTGTGTATAAACAAAATAAGTATAAATAAACAATATAATACTATTAAACCAGTTCTATATTTAGGTCATACAAATTCATCATATTCTCTAGAATAGAAATTTCCAGCAGGTTTAAACAGAATGTTCGTGACTTATTTTTTTAATATTAATCTTATTGATGAATATTGTCTCTATAAAGCAAAAATTAAAGCAAAACTTTTCAGTTTTAAGTGTTTCTATTCCAGTTTTTTTTAACACACAACTTTTTGTAAGTAATTTGTGGCCTTAAAACAAAGCATCATATTTTATCTAGATTTTCTATCTCAACTTCTAGTAGCGATTATTGTTGTGGCCCGTACGTGGCCTGTGCAGCTAGTAGCTGATTCAGACAGTGAGGAGGCTGGTGTGGTGCTGCGCCAGCAGCCTGTGTAGCTGGCACTCAAATCGGACAATGAGGAGGCTGGAGAAGATGTGGTGCCAGAGACAGGGATTCAGCCAGGGCCTTCAGAACCTCCAGAAGCTCCCTTAAGTGAAGAGGACGAAGAGGAGGAGCCTCTTTTCGATGCACGGGCGCGCAGAGCTGCCAAAAGGCAGGAGTGGCTCCTTAGGAGGAGGTCTCCTCGAGAGTAAGGCTTGGGGCTAATTGGCCATTCAGCCTATTTAAGGAGGAACGCCGACTGAAGCAATTTGCAGGGAACAACTTAGTTCACATACCTTCATGACTTGTCTTGCTTAGACAACCATAGTAAGCTTTCAGTTATTATTCTTTTAATTCTTGGCGGCTGTTAATGCAATTAATTAACAGCCGTTGTGGTAAAAGACTGGTTTATTCAGTAAACTAAGGTTTAAACAGACTTTGTGTGTGCTGCGTTCTTTGGGGTCCATAGCTGGTGCAGAACAATTATTAAAGAAGAAAACATTTGGAAATAACAGAAGCTAAAGGAATTGAACATACATAAAGAGTAGAATATATCAGGAATTATGATCTTTGTTATATATCATTTAAGAATAAACTCAGTTAATTGATGTAGCATCCATATAATGGTGAAAAGAGATTTTGCTACTCACTTCTATCCATGGCAGACTCCTTTCAGTTCACTCATGCTTAAGAGAGAAGAGGAAGGCACCAAAAATTAGATTAAGATTAATCTAATTTAATTAGATTAAATTAAGTTTTTCTGGAATAGTTACAAAAATTTGGGATCCTTGTATGCTAGTCAAAGTTTATATATTTTATAACTCTGAAAACCATAGTTTATGACACTTTTCATCATATCATTGCGATTAAGTGCAGTTGAAAGTTCAGGTGTGACCCTAGTATGTAGTGAATTAAAACGTTCATTGGCTATAGATGGGAAATAAACTAAACTGTGGCTTAGTTACTAAATTGTGGCTTAGCGATATATTCTTATATATCAGTTGTATGCTTTGGATTTTAATCAGACAACATAAATCTGCAATTTATTCTGATCAGGAACAATAATAAAACATTCCCATACTAATTATTAAATGAGACGCTGGCTTTAACCCATGCCCCCAAAGTAAGTAGTTTTGGAATTTTCAAGGCTTTCTAGTACTGTATTTATTTATAAATAGATAAATATATTTATAAAGGAATACAATCCTGAATTCGGTATACTATCGTCCCTTCCCTCCAAGAGTCTCCATTTCCATTGTGTTTTAAAACTTTCCAATTTTAAAAGTAAATGATTTGGGGAAAACGCCAGACTTACTTTCAGGTAAATACCATTAGCATTTTAGTTGTCAATAGACTGATTGTGCTCTGCTTTTATTTAATGCCTAATTTTTAATAGCCTCTTTCACTATATGCTGAAATATATTGGAACTTCAGTTCCCAAGAATTCTTACCAAATGTGGAAGCTCCAAATATCTGAAGGGCATTAGATTGCATTTTTTTCATTAATTATGGCTTCATATTACTGTAGATATCACATTAATATCCGATTGCTAAAAATAAAAGTATGATCTATTTCTTATTTATTAATACAAAGTAGCTTGAAGTAATCAGGTCAGTAAGTTTCTTAACCTGAAAGTCCAGATTATTACATATTTTCAGTGAGAAAGGACGATGTATAAATTAATTAAGTTAAAAAATAATTAATTAATTAAATAAATAAATACAAATGGCTAGCACTTTACTTATACATATGAGGCAACCACTACATTCACTATTTGATATATTCAAAAAATCTTTGTTTAAAAGCAGTTTATATTATGTTTTGGAATGAATCATGCTATGGATTAATAGGAATTACTTGACATTTTGTGGGGCATCCTTTTTTTTCCTCCCAGAATAACTTCTTAGACAAATTATTTTAATGGTTAATTCTCGTAAGAGCACCGACATGCTTGAAAGCACATCATTTGCTGGTTTAATAAATTTACAAGGCATCATTGGATGGCTTTGACTTAAAATTTAATTACACTGTCATTTTGAAGTACTATTGTTGTCTAAAGTCCAATTTCTGGTTATTAAACTAGATGCATGTGACAATGGAAGTCACATGCATCTTGCCGAGAGTCAGAATGTGGGGGAGGGAAAGAGTTCTAGGGCTTGACACAAAATTTTGTAAATTCATTTATGTTCTTGGGGCTGGTTCAGATTTATATCAAGATTTGAAATTTGCACTTAATTACGTATTTTCTATAGAGGTTGATGCAGTTTAAAGACTAAACTCATTTTGTTGAAAAGGTGGACATTTTATTCTCTTAGCTGTAAAATACAGAGAAAAGACAGATAAACTAGCTAAATTTTTCTTTCATGTTTCTTTTGCTATCGAAATTTAGGAAAGGCAATTTTTATTTATTTTTTCCTCTAAGTATTTTTTTGAAACTTGTTGATTATATTTAAACTGGTGTATTTTTTTAAAAAATGTATTACTGCAATATATTTTCTAATTCAATAACTTCTTAATATTTTTATAAATTATTATTTTTTCTTATTATTTTTAGGGAAGGAACATTCATTTTAATTTTTCAAAATCAAACTAACTGCATTGTTTTAATGTCATAAGTCAAATTAAATTTTACATTAGGCTTGCTCATTTAATATAAGATGATTCAAATGTGTGTTTTGTATATTGAATAATTTGGACTAATATTTTGTTGCATTTTTCACTTATTATATGAATTATTTGCCAATTATTTGCCAATTTTTCCAAATGTACAGATTTTTACATTCATTTTTTCTAAAATATGCATTAGTACCCATATTATTTAAAAGATGAAAACTGTATGCAAAATTCAGAGGAAAATTATTTCTGTTTCTTTATATTTGCAATTACTTTTATTTTATTTTTATTGCCTGTATTTTAACTTCTTATAATAGTGCGTTCTATGAAAATGATGAGGTTTTTTCAGACCAAATGGGTAATATAAAAAGCTATTTCTTTTTTGGCTATTGCCAGCTGGATTTTGATCAGCCAAGTGCTTAAGATGTTGGCAGAGGAAAAGTGATTAATAATATTATTCTCAAATAAATATTTCTAGGTTACTTTCTAGGATAAAAAACTTTACAAAATGACTTTCATAAAAGACTCGTATACACGGACCAGGTTAAGTGCAACTTGCATCCAGATTGACTGGTTTTTAAAAAAATTGGACCAATTCAAGGATGTCATGTGTATCATAGCTGTTAGTCTTGATGGCATTGTGACTGCCTCTGAAGGTCATCTGCTGGAAGACTATTGGAGTTCCTTGTGTAGTTGTTTGGCAACTGGCATATGGGCCAGGAATCTGATCCAGCAGATTACTGCTTATGGTCTTCCATCAGAAAAGTGCTCATAAGATTGGAGATTTGTGATATTAATGTGTTGGTTTTCTAAAAGGAATGGATTTGCCCAGTTTGATAAAGAACATGAGTTGTACCATGCAGTACAAAAAACAGTTGGCATCTGACTAACAGAGATAATAAAAGTTGAAGGTCAAGGAATGTCTTAATTAGCAACAAACATGTTTCTAGTTAGACTGTGAGAGACATTTGGCCAGCTCAGTAGCAATCATAACAGGAGTGCTATTTGTGCATATGAAAAGTGTTCAGTCACACCTAGCTTTTGAAAGGAGATGGCATATAGACACTTTGTGTTAAATGAACACAACACTTTGAACAGTGGCTTTAAATGACAGCTTCTCTAAAAGATTCTGTGGAGTCCTAACATTCAGTCAGAATTATTTGTCTAAATATTATCATCTGCCCATCTTTATATAAATAAAAGTATTGTAGGAAGTTAGCACCCACCCCTTTCCTAGAAGAATGAAATATTTTAGGAAATATTAAAAAGGCAGAATATTATGTTTCCCTGTATGAGAAATGGAGAAGCAAATTTTAAAGACAAAGCAGCTCCCACCTTCCTGCCCCCACCCTTTTGTCAATGGGCCAGAGGCAGAAACTCAATCTTTGTCAATGGACCATCATTTGCAACACAATAGGACAGAAACCAACATAATGGGACCCATCTAGGACAGAAACTCACCACATGGCACCTGGGAAGATTACATCAGCCAGCAAGGCTAACTAAGACCCCACCCCTTGGGAGTCTGACAACCAATCAGGATACTCTTTCTGGGCCCCAGGAAGTTCAAAGCCAGAGAAAGCATAAAACCTGGGACTCGTTGTATCTCACGCCCTTTTCTGTTCAGGAACTCAAACCATGTGATCCTGTCCACCATTAAACCATCTTTCCAAGAAGTCTCCATGTTTCCAGTGTCTTTTTCCCCACTTGGAGCTGAACCCAGATGGATATTTCTTCCTACAGTATTGAACATAATAATAAGGAATTATTAGTTAATTTGTTAATTATTTGTTTTGAATAACATTTTTTTAAAAAAAGCATTTAGCTTCTCTAGTGGTCCCAAAATGTTTTTCTTCCCTAATAATAGTAGCAAAACAATAAACATTACCCAATATTTTTTATACTACCTTTCTCCTTGCTTTTATTTATAGACATAAATCTACATTTCAGCAACACATGATGAGAGCTGTAGAGAATATGTTTGGGCAGGTTTTCTAGATGGCTTTAGCAGGGAGAGAAACACAGATGAAAGCCAAGAGGGAACATATTGTCCAAAGTAGGCAGATATCTGTTTTCTAGTTGCAGCTTACTATTAACAAATGTGAGCACAGCAGGAGATAGAGCAGGAAATGCAGTTAAGTGGTGTATTAAAGTCCTTTCTAAAGGAATGGAGCTTTAGATGGAACATGGATAGGATATGGAATCAAAACAGCACCCACACTAACAAAATAGTGTGAGTAGAGGAAGAAGATTAGTATAAATTATGGGCCTGGATGCCTGTTTTGAGGAGCCTTATGTCATAGTTTTACTTGCTCTCAGTAACAAAATGCAAATAAATAATTTTCCACTAATTTTCTGTAGGAAAATGAATGTGACTATTTAAAAAAAAAAGAAAGAAAGAAAGATAGAAGCCATCCTCCAACAAAAAATAAAAAAAAACCTCACTCCTAAATCCTGTCATAACTTTGCCTATTATGAGCTTTGGCACAAATATTCAGATATAAACTGCAGTCTCCAAATTCCTAAAATATTGTTGTTGCTGAATTACGATGTAGCCCTAGAGCAGTGATGGTTAACCGTTTTGGTGCCAAGTGTCCAAAGCACACGTGCATGCATGTGAATGCACGTGTGCATGCCTAAACCCCCAAAATGCAATGCCAGCGCCCCCCCCCCCACACACATGTGTCCTGCCCATGCATGCACCTACAACCCCGTACATGCACTCTGGTCCCCTGCATATTTGTTCCCTCGCACCGTTTTAGCTTCCAGATCGGTGCAGGCGGCTTTCCAGGCCCAAAATGGGGCACATGGGCACAACACAAGGCCCACCACACCCCGTTTTGGGCCTGAAAAGCCTCCTGCACCACTCCGCACATGCGCCCCACACATGCGCTGCAGAATCCCAAAGACCATCTGGCCAGTGGGAGCCGTGCGCACATGCGCAGTGGAGCTGGACTAGGGCGATGGCTGGTGTGCCTGCAGAATGCTCTGCATGCCACCTGTGGCCCATGTACCATAGGTTTGCCATCACGGCCCTAGAGCCATAAGTCCAAGGGTATCGTTGATTTGCCTATCCCCTCCCCCACCTAAATATTTCAGGGCCTTTGATTAGCAGAACCCAATGAGACTTTATCCTGGGATAAAAATGTATTCTGTTGATGATTATGACCTGTTAACCTTTTTCTCTGGTGTTCCTGTTTTTTGTTTTTGTAATTATGTATCTTTTTTGTATATCTTTGTAAGTGAGCTTTGTATAAATCCAATAAATATATAAAACAGTGCAAATGTGTTAAATGGAAGATAGAAAATTATTAGACAAATATGGTTATTTTTTTAAATGCCAAAATTTGAAGTTGCCTAAATACTAAAAAGAAAAAGAAATTAGCTCAGTGTTGTAAAATGGTTATCTTGATTCTGAAGTACTGCAGACAATTTTATCTTTGATGCTTGGCTGGTGAACTTTCTGGTATGCTCAGCATCCAACTGATCTCTATATTTGGGAACGGAATGTGACTCAAAGTGGAAATGTGCTTCCCTGGCAATCTCCTGGCAACCTTCTTCAGGCTGTTATCACATTTTTAGTATGGCATGGGATCAGGCATGGCTATTTGAATATAAAAGGATAATGTTCAAAAGTGTTGTAATTTCAGATAGCAATGCTGCATTATTTAGTAAATATTTTCTCATATGCAAGGCTGGGAATTAATAAAGATTCTTCTAAAACCATTGGAGATAGAATAAATTCACAATTTCAACTTTGTAAATAGTTTATTTTTTTACATAATAAATACATTTATTATTTTTATAAATAATTCAAGGCAGAAAACATACCTGTTTTCCACACAACAACAAACCTATGAAGTGAGTTGGGTTGCTAGAGCGTGTGACTGCCCTAAAGCCGCCTTTCATGCCTAAGGCAGGACTAGAATTCACAGTGTCCTGGTTTCTAGTCTGATGCTTTAACCAATAGACCAAATTGGCTATTCAGTTTAACATGACAATATCCTAAGAATATTTATATTACTTTAAATGTTGCATTAGCTTAAGTAACCACCATGTTGATTCCATTTAGATCTATATTGGTTTTTTATTGCAAGAATTGTTCACACTTTTGATTTAGTATGATGCAGGAAAAAAATCTAATGAAGAATAACTTCCAAATTGCTTCATGTGAAATTAATATAATATTTTAAAGTTATATAAATTGAAAAATCACTGGTAAATTGGGAAACGATTGGTATTGTCAAACAATACAATACAATATATAAATTCTTAGACCATTTCCAGAAGCATCTGCTGGACGGTAGGAGATGTCAGGAACAATAAACTTGTGGTATAATGCTGCAATACTGCTTTCATCATTCTGATTAGAAGAGCCAGAATTTGCAAATGCTACTGATGGAAACCTAAGTCAGTCAGCCTCACTGAATAAAACTGGCACTCTGAATCAAGGGTGAAATCCAAAATTTTTCCCTACCGGTTCTGTGGGCGTGGCAGGGGAAGGATATTGCAAAATCTCCATTCCCACCCCACACCAGGGGAAGGATATTGCAAAATCTCCATTCCCACCCCACACCAGGGGAAGGATATTGCAAAATCTCCATTCCCACCCCACTCTGGGGCCAGCCAGAGGTGGTATTTGCTGGTTCTTTGAACTACTCAAAATTTCTGCTACCGGTTCTCCAGAATCTGTTAGAACCTTCTGGATGCATTATTACTTGTCTTTTATTTGATATTGTTTCTTAAAGCAAAATTTAATTCAATTTGTTCATTTCGGCGCACTCCAGTATTTTCCCAATAACATGTTCTTGAGGTGGTATTTGTTTTTCTTTCCAATACTGGGCAAAGGAAATTCTAGCGGCTGTCAGAATATGTATAATTAAGTACTTTTTCTTTTTTGCATATTCAATTTTCAAAATTTCCAGGAGAAAGGCTTTTGGTTCGAAATCAAAATTTTCTTTTATTATTTCTCTAATCCACATCTATATCTTCCTCCAGAATTTTTGTGCCTGATTACAAGTCCACCAGCAGTGATAGAAAGTACCCTGCTGATAGTCACATTTCCAACATTTGGGGCTCGAATTGGGGTAGATCTTCGCTATCCTAGCTGGGGCCATATGCCATCTATAAAACAGCTTGTATTGGTTTTCCTTGTAAGCCATCGCCTTTGTCATTTTAAGATTATTATTCCATATTGAATCCCATTCGTTCAGATTTATATTCTGTCCAATATTTTTGGCCATGCTAACATCGGTTCTTTAACTACTTCGTCTGCCATATCGTACTCCAATAAGTAATTATATAATTTAGCTAGAATTTTGTCATCCGTACCCATCCATATCTTGTCAAATCCATTTATGCTTGTATCAATCCCAAATTCCTCCTTATCTTTTTTATATCTGGATTTAATTTGGTTATATGGCCACCAGTCTATAGAAGTACCTTGTTCCATCAATTCTTCCCTTGTTTTAAGATTCCCTCCCCCATCGAATAATTCATTGTTTCTGACCGTTTTACCCATTTCTAATACATTTGGATATATTATAGCCTCCATGGTGGAAAGCCATCTCGGAATTTTTCTAGAGTGCTTCTGTCTCATCTCTCCCCATATTTGTATCAAGATCTCCCTTATTTTATGCCTCTGGAACCTGCTGGATTTCATCCCTGCTCTGAATAACATATTATAATGATAGTGAATCTGAAACAATACAAAATCAATGCTTGGACTGTTATATACTTCAAAAGAAATAGAGGACAGAAAGTTAATCTGTTAATTGTTTTTAAAGTGTAATTGTGTTATTTAAAAAAAATAAAATATTTTATACTTTACAAAGTGTTGTGTATTTTTCATAGAAAGGAACATTTGCATTGAGGCTGAGGCCTAGCATATTTTATCAGTTTACAGTTTAAATATATACCAATAGAATTCTTAGAACTTTGTATATAATCATTTCATATTCTTTTATGCCCTCTAGCCATTCTTGCTTGGAAATACCGGTATATTTAGTTATCAAATTATTAATATTTACAGCTGCACATCGAACAGCATGGATTTTCAACTTCCAATTGATGGAGAAATGCAATCTGACTTTTTTTTTTATTCCTTTATTTTCCGTTGTGTATTGTTACTTAGTATTTTTGCAAATAAGGATTTCATATGATTTTACACCATTGTGTATTAATTGTTAAGTGACGGATAATTTATATAGCTATTAGGAAATATGAATTCAGAAATGAAAGTAGTAGTAAAGGTACAAAGGTATGCAATAGAGTAGTTTCCAACAAATTTGACAATTTTTAAGATGTATGGATTTCAATTCCCAGAACTCTCCAGCATCATGTACATCCATATATCTTAAAATTGCTGACATTGACAAACACTGCAGTAGAGTTTAAAAGTAAATCATTTATTTGAAAAATAGATTTTTCAAGCTTTAACATTAAAAAAATCTATCAAAAGGATAGTAGTCAAAGTAGGTGTTTGTGACATTTCTATATAAAGTTAACGGTTTTCTCATTGTGTATATAATTGTATGTTCAATTGTACTATTTACATTTACAATGAATGTACATGTAAGTAAAAATGGAAATACTGAGTTTTCATTTTTTAATGTTACAAAGACATAAAAATGTCTAAAGTTTCCCATTGAATAGATTCTTGAAATAACATAACAATATGGCACATTATAATACAGAATAAAATTAATTCTAGTGGTAACTTAAAGTATAATGTATTAAATGAAATAATACTATTTATACATTTATTCGATTTCTGTACAGTAGCTTTGACGATAGTCTTAACTATATAAAATATTTGATACAATTCTCTTTTTACTAATCTGAAGTTCATTCTTATAATGACGATGCTCATTTTGCTTTCCATTTTGGCTCTACTGTGTGTACTGATTTAAGCCATTTCAGCTTCATGCAAGCTTCTTTGATGTCTCAGCAGCTTCAGTACCATTAATCACAATATCCTTCTGAGATGAGAATGGGAAGCATGGTACTGTGGTGGTTATCTTTTATGTGGAGTTGATTTCAGTCGTCATTTGTAAAGGGTGAGTCAAAACTCCCCATTTTGTAGGTATATTATCTAATTGGTGCTTCCATTGAACTGGCAAAGTTCTTTAAAGAACTAGTTACCACTGGAGATAAAAGGTTTTTGATGAGATTCCACCCAGGCAAGTGTTCTCCAGTGACTGATCCTGTTTAGCTCCTGTGTTCACCAGGGAACTGTAGAACGTGAAGCAGCAGAAGAGATGACTTGACAATTTTGATGAAATAAGATAAAGCTGAATCTGACCAAGCAGAGGTGCCTATGCTCAGGCCTACCTTGTGATAAGGAACGATAATCTGATATCTAGCAGCTTTATGTAAGGTGGCAGGCTTCCTTTTAGTGAGGAACCAAGCGCAGCTTAGAGCATTTTGCTCTAAGATTCACTTGAATCTTGACTTCCCATGAAGAATCCTATGGGGTGTCTTCATTATATGAACTGGAATTTCCAAATTCCTGGAAATCTATATATGATTTCCAACACCTGGGCATTGACCCATATTCTTCCTTCTTTGGAGATCCAGTGGGGAGATAGACTGTCAAAACTGCTCTTTAGGAGGGTGTTTTTGCTAGTCGCCTTAAGAGAAGCTGTGGTGCTCCCTATTGAAAAGATGCTGTCTCAATCCAGTGATAAACCACTTCTGTATCGTTGTCAAAAAATTACTTTTTTTTTTTTTTGCAAATCCATAAAATTGCTAAAACTTAACATTGAGCATAAGAAGCTTTAGCTCAGGATTCAGAAAAACAAACAATGCTTGGAAACTTAGATTTGTGACAAAATGTTATAGAATGAAATTATTAGATGAGTGAAAAAATGAGAAATGTCTTTATCCAGATGAAATTATATGAAAAAAGAAAAAAACCCTTGTGGCAGAAGAATGGATTGCTTTAAATTTTTTGATCAGTACTTTTGTGAAGTAGTTTATTTTTATTTGAAATTACCTTACACAATAGATAGGAACTATATACCCTGTTTTTCCCAAAATAAGACATCTTCTGATAATAAACCCAATCGGGCTTTTGAGCGCATGGCAATAAAGCCAAGCGCTTATTTCAGGGTTCAAAAAAATACAAGACGGGGTCTTATTTTCAGGGAAACACGATATTATACTATAATTTAAACATGTTTATTAAATAGAATTAAATTTCTATTATCTAATATAGTTCATATCTATTGTGTAAGTAACTGAGATTACCTTACACCATAAATATAAACTATACATTATACTATAATTTAAACATGTTTATTAAGTAGAATTAAATTTCATGTTTTCTTTGGATAAAATTTCTAGAAAAGCAACATTTTTCAAGGGGACTTGTTTGAATTCCTCTAAACTGGTTATTAATGATATACATTAATAACAAAAATGTATTTTTGAGACTCTAAGCACAAAGAGTTGTGCTTTTTTTGTTATTGTTTTGTTCTTGAGTTCCCCAAAACTGTATATCATGCATGATCTGGCAAACAGTTCAAGGTTTAGCTGGGTTAGATCAATATGTTCGGATCACTTTGTTTAGGAAGATCGATGGAATGTAATGAAGTCTGTTTTCCAATTCCCTGCTAAGGATCACTGCAGGGAATAAGAAGGTATCTATTTTATTATAAAGCATGAAAACATTATCTTTGAAGATTTCCCCCTTTTATTTGGCTATACCCTTCATTCTGTTTTGCTCAAATTTTCGATATCCCTTGCATTAAAGTGCCCTAGGAAATAATCTTTCATTTTATGTCAGTTAATTTTGCTTAGAGCAGACATGTCTTTCCATACATAAGCCCATGAAAACACAAGGCCTCCATTTTATATTCTCTGTTATTAACAATATCATCCTTTTTTATTTTTCTAGTCCACTGGAATATTGGAAATAAATTATGGAAAGGAGCTCTGTCTTTCAACAGAGAAGGTCTCTGAAAACAAAACAGAATCAAATTTGGCATGGCAGGGGAAGAGAAACAATAACTTTGAAATGGACTAAATCTGTCTGGGACTGCAAAGAAAAAAGACTCCCCTATGACTCCCTATGTGACCAGCAGTTGAATGATGGTTCAGGATGCTACCTAAAACGCCAATAATAATTTTATTATTATTGAATGCAAATTTTGAGTTCCAAGTTCTTAGAAGATAATCACATGAAATGTTGAAAAAAGCTAGAGAAATATCACATAAACTGTCTTCTTACTGTTTATAATAGTTATATGATAATGCAGTACAAAATTAATTCTTTTCCTCTTGCTGAAAGGAGTGTTCATTTTATTGCTTCATAAATGCCAAGATCATGTAATGCTATTGAGGTGGTCACCTAATATTCTAAAAAGACGTTCTTTCCTCTTCCATTAAAGTACAGTAAATGATTTAATCATTGCTAACTAATGAATACCTTACTGATTAGGTAACTCACTCTTACAAGTAACATTTAATTTCATCATTTTAAAACTTTTTTAATATAATAAAGATAAGCCAAAGTTCTTAGACATAGACTGACATTGAAAAAAAATCAGTTTTTATTCTCTATAATGATGAATAGTATTTGGGGTCCAACTAAAATGACTTCATTTTTTTTAGTTAACAGAGTGAGTGCCTCTTGTTGTGTTTTCTCACCATTGATATGATAGAACCCAAATCAATTTATAATGCCATGTACTTACCGTAGCAGGGCCCAAACCCTCTATCTAGGAAACAAATGATATTTTTATTAAGAAGATCACAGGTTTGTTTGCAAGAAATATGACAATAAAATTCATTTTTTTTCTCATCATGACTCGGAATTAGCGTCAATAAATTAATAATTCAGGAATTTATTTCTATCCAAACCAATAAAGATATAGTATCGAATTAAAGATGGCATAGAAATCCAAAGCAATATGCAGTTAAATTTACAAAGCATCCTTGTCACAGATTACATTAATAATCTGATTTGGGTGCAGTCACTGTTCAGCTAGAACTTTAAATTCTTCTTTGTAGCCTATTAAGATGGCTCTACGCTGATTAGCATATATATTAGCAGTGTCTTTCAGTTGGTTCTGTAATGCATCAATCTTTCTGGCCATTGCCTGTTTTTGTTATTGCAGTTTTTGGATTGTCATGTGTTTTAGAAGTCCATGAAATTTGTAATCAGCACAAACAATTTCTAGAGTGATTATTTATAGTGATTCCTGAAATCTTTTCAGAGTGGGTAAATCAAGAACTGTGGTTAGAATGCAGTACTGCAGGCTATTTCTGCTGACTACCGGCTGCCAGAATTTGGCAGTTCGATTCTCACCAGCTCAAGGTTGACTCAGCCTTCCTTCCTTCCGAGATCAGTAAAATGAGGACCCAGATTGTTGGTTGCAGTAAAATGCCTCTGTATAAACAGCTTTGAGGGGCTGTAAGGCACTGCCAAGTGGTATATAAGTCTAATTGCTATTGCTATCATGTAAATTTATTTTCTCCAAAGCTGTCATTGAGTGCACTAGCTATTGGTCACCAAGTTTAAGTATGCAGGTGTATAATTTGGAAACTCCTTGTAAAACTAGGAATTTGGAATAGGAGAATAATTTATTTTATTATTAATTTACTGTTATTTGTATTTTAAAATTAATTTGAGCTTGACTTGTAATTAACTTGTTGGCTATAATAAACTTCAAAGTGGCCATTGGAAATTTCCAATTTCCTAAGACAAACCTGAATTTTGTGGCTAGAGCAATGTTCTCCTACATTGTGGCTTGTATGAGTAATTTTCACTGATGTTTTAAATACAGTTTTCCCTGGTTAAAACAAACATTAATTAGAAATAGTGTCTTTTTTCCTCTGAAACTTTTTTCACTTATATATTAGGGAATAAATATAAAAATGTTATCACTAAAACTATAGCTGTATCAAATTGAAAATAAGTAGGGTAATAATTTTTTCAAAGGTATGCATATAGAAAAAGATTGTGTAAATCTATCACCTCTGCATGCTTCTCATCTTCATTGTTTCATAAAAAGGAAATATTTAAATTGCTTATCTAGAACTTCATTAAAATAATGTTATTATAAATTTCAGTTCTCAAGAGGCAAATGTTTTTGTATTTGTTTCTAATTTTGTACTGTATAGAATAAGTCAGAATCGGCGAAAGATTGTGGGGGTGCTACAGTGATCTTAAGTTCAAAACAAAGTAGCTTTTTCGAGCGGGTCTGCTGTCTGCCATAACTTCAAATGGTTGCTAGGTAACCGGTCGTAAGTCGAAGGCAACCTCTATAGAAAATTAGATTCCTGGTATGTTGAGCTCAGTCTTACCACATATTTTCTAGTTTTTTTTTTTATATGGAAAAGCAGCATTTCTTCTTTGCACTTCAATTTTTAATGCTGATTTTGTCTTCCACTGGGAAAAGCTGAAGTAATAAAAGAATTGTGCCTTCTCAACTAGAGCTCCTACCAAATTTTATGTGTTTAAAAATGTCAGTGATTTTATTAGAACTGTGAATGATTGCTCAAGCATTGGCTAAGTGATAATACTATATTCTAGTTATGAAAAACTTAATAAAATATAGGGATCTGTTTTGTTTTTAGGAACCTGGTTACTTTGTTGCTTTCCAATTGGACATTGTATCTTGCAGAACATAAATATATGTGTAAATTGCCTTACTTTAAATTATTTCAGTATAGGGCTAACTAATTGAGTCAAGTTGCAGCAAGTTTAAGAGCAAATTATTAAGGTTGATCAGCTACATAATAACACAAGCCATCAATATCCATTAGGTTATATTGCTTAGCTTTCATTAGGAACATTGTTTTGCTTTAACTTCTTAAAAATTCTAGACACTGCAGAAAATTGTAAGAGCTCATTACTGAATATTCTGTAACCTTTAGTCAGCACAAAATGAAAACCAAACTTGGAATTAATTCCATTATGTACAAATTAATACTTAAAAATGCAATGTATCACACACAAAATTATATTCTTTCTAATTTGGAATTGGAAATGAAGTATCATCTAGAGACTTTAGGGAGATTTTAAATAAGGATGTCTTCCTGATTTGTATGCTAGTTTATAAGACATGTATAAACTGACTAGAGTAGCTGATCTGGTGCATTTTTGTTTTAATTGAATTGGGAATTGCAGACAAGTACAAATGGAGAATAAGAAAATATGTATTTGAGCAGTTTAACAGACAACTGAAACAAGTTCACAAGTTTGATTATTTCATTCCTTTTACACATAATTAGAATGAGGTAACACAATGGTTCTCAACCTGTGGCCCGTGGACTCCTGGGGGCCACAATGCCATCGCAGGGAGTCTGCGAAGGCTTGAATAAATGTTATGATTTAAATCTTGAACTAAGTTTTGGGGATCTGGGGTCATGGCCTGTCACCACAAAACTGTATTTTCTCCATGGTGAAGAAAAGGTTGAAAAGCACTGGAAAAGGGTCTTATTTTCAAAACTCTAGAATTTCCTGGAAATTTTATATCAAACTTAATGTTGCTAAAAGTGACACTGCAGGATCATTTAATATCCATAATGCTGTGTCTTAGTTTAGCTTAGCCTTAGCAAAACATTTCAAGCCAAATCAAAGATTACAAAGTCTAGTTCAGTGTATCACAACCTCTTGACTTTCAGAGGTACTATCCTGAGTTGGTATTGACTTATGAAGTATGGCAGGCCTTGTTTACACATAATGCTAATGGATAAACCATGATCAGCAAACCTCAAAGGCTGAATCTGTACAACAAATATCTTTGTAGCATGGTATAATATATGGATACAGACATGGAATTATATACATTAGTGAATTTTCTCTTAGAATGGTTCTATACAGTTTTGTGACTTTGACTTCCTGCCAAATAGGTTAGATACAGAAAGAGACACAATAAAGACAAATACATTTCACTTTTTAATGTGGTATATAAAAAGTACCTGAATAACAACATGATTGAGGTATAAAGAGTTCCTCATTGTTGTATGTTTACACTTTAGGTTGGTGGCAAAATAAATGTATTAAACTCCTGAATCATACACCCCTTTTTATATACCAACATTATCTGACAGTTGCACTTTATATGTATTAATATACATTTTATTGTTGCAAGTTTAAGAGTTTTAAAGAAATAAGTTTTTAACATTTATCTACAGGTACTTCTTGACTTACAACAGTTCATTTAATGACAGTTCAGAGTTACAACGGCACTGAAAAATGTGACTTATGACCGTTTTTCATAGTTACGACCTTTGCAGCATCCCCATGATCATGTGATGAAAATTCAAATGCTTGGCAACTGGCTCATACTTACGACTTTTGCTGTGTCCCAGGATCACGTGATCACCTTTTGCAACCTTCTGACAAGCAAAGTCAATGGGGAAGCCAGATTCACTTAACAACTGGGTTACTAACTTCACAGTTGCAGTGATTACCTTAACAATGGTGGCAAAAGAAAGGTCGTAAAATGGGGCACAATCCACTTAAATGTTTCGCTTAACAACAGAAATTTTGGCTTCAACTGTGGTCATAAGTCGAGGACTACCTGTATACATAGTCCTTGACTTACTACCACAATTGAGCCTAAAATGTCTGTTGTTAAGCGATACATTTGTTAAATGGATTTTATATTTTATCTGTATATTATATTATGTTATGTTATGTTATGTTATATTATATTATATTATATTATATTATATTATATTATATTATATTATATTATATTATATTATATTATATTATATTATATATATGAGAGAAAGAGAACAAATGTGTGTGTATTGTAATTGGAACCAGCAACTTCGTTCTAAATAGGAAGTCACATGATTGCAGGTATGCTTTCTGACTAGAAAGAGACAAGACTTATTCAATTTCACACCTTTGGCTTCTCTTTGCCTCCTAAACATTACTTTGTCCTTTGGAATTCCTTAGCGCTTGCTTATTTGTACTGCAGCCCAGGAATGGGAGCCATGGGCTTACTTTACAAACAGTTTACTTTCTGAAATGCCTTTCCCTCCAGACTTTCCACTCAGCAAGGGTGAAAAAGAGAGAAGACACTGTGAAGGTTGTAAACAATTGTAAATGGGCTGTAAATTTATTTTGTTAGCAGAATCATAACTTTCAATGGTTGCTGAAAAGAATGGTTGTTGAAGACTACCTGTAAATTAATACAATTGACATCTAAAAGCAATACAAAGTTATGGATATTTTGTAGAATTCATTTTCATAGTTCTATCCACTATTTGAAAACTGAAGGTATTTAAAATCCTTTTTTTTTCCTTTTGTCAAATGCCTTCTGTTTGCACACTATCACTTAAAATCCAAACTAAAATATTGACATATGGCTGTTTTAGCCTTCAGATTCCAAATTTGGGATATATTTAAAATGCCGGCTCTGAAATAAATATTACAAATTTAAAATTTGTTAAACTTCAAAAGCTGAATTTTTGTTTTACATTCCAAGCTACACAGTATACAAAAAAATATATGAAGTATTTATAATACAATTTCAAGTTGAAATAAGTGATTTTTAGGAAAATAATATGGACAAAATTTTAAAGAAGTTTAGGGGTTTTCCCTCTCCATAATCTTTTTTGTTTTGTGTGTTATGTCCAACAGTCTTAAAAGTCACCAAAAACCTTGTGATGTACTTTAATTAACAGTAGTAAGGAGTACTGTGTTCCCTGCCTTGAATTATTTATAAAATAAAAGTAGGATATAAATAAATAAATATTCCTCTTATTAATTCAGTTCTTCAAACAGGTATCACTATCACTTTTTTCATTAAGCTAGATTAGTTAGTTTTATTAGACTGAAAACAAAAATATATAAAACTACTTTTGAAATCGTCTGTGATGGACTGTTGAAACTAAAGATATGGATATAACCATGCATGCTTTCTACACATCCTTTTTGCTGCTAAAATATTAGAAAATCCCAATTTCTTGCAAAATGTGAGTGCATAAATAATGACTAAATATAACGAGAAAAAATACATTGTTGAATTTAATAGCACAAGCAAGAAATGATAATTGTCATTTTTTTCTTGATAGCAATATTTCTACATTTATTTTAGAGTAAGATGTTGAAAATTATCAGAAAATTAATAAAATAGTAGATGGACCAAAATAAGCCTTTTGTTAAACATCTTATTGTTACACACACACACAGGCTGGGATCAGGCTAAAGAGAACAATATTAAATGACTCTCTTGTTTTTAATCTGCAATCAATAGTTTGGCATAGAAATTAAATTAAATGGTAGAAATTGTGACATTATTATGAAATCATAGTAATAACTAAAAATAAGCCCTGGAGAATTATTGTTTCTGTAGTAATTAGACAAAATGTCTTCTCCCTTAAATCCCATATATGGACACTAAATTATTTTTTGTGGGCATGACATTAGCTTCTTCTTTTATAGTCACTTAATGTTCAGAGAACAATGAAATGCAGTACTGAGTAGAATATCAATTTCTATAGTCATTAATAATATAAGTAAACCATGTGACCCACCCATCTGTAACAATTTGATATTCAATCAGCCTCAATATCAACCAGTAAAAGTTATAATTAAAAGCATTATTTTCACTTTTGTAGTCCATATGGTGGAAAAGGGTAGGAATAAAAATCGTTGCATTTTAATAGCACTAGAAATGCTATCTGTCATTCAGTTAACATACAAACAAGTGAAAAAGGAGTGCAATTTATTTGTAACCTTTATATAATACTACTGTTATTTTTATGTGGTTTTGCTTCTGTTTTCATCAGCTTCATGACCTATTGGAAAATAAAATATAAATTAAACATTAGTAAGTCCCACTGCTTTCATAAAATAATATTATAGAAAATGTTTATACATTTGGTTTCTTTATTAGAAATGTTGGAGAAGATATTTGTTCAGAAGACTAAATCAATTTGTAGCCATTCTATCATAATAAGGGGAGGGGAAAGCCAGAGAAATTGATCAGATTTTTTTTGGTCAATTTTTTGTTAATCCTTTTAATATTTACCAAAGCTTTTATCTACAGTTTACCACTCTGTAAATTGAAATTAAATTACAAAATGTGTAAAATAATTATTTTATCCTCAACTTTATTCAGAGTAGTAGTTCTTGTGGTCCCTTCTCTTTTAAAATTTATGGAGGACCTCCATCCCAAAGAATTTTTCTTTTTATTGTTAAATTTATTGATATTTGCTACATTTAAATTAAAATTAGTGTAATTAATTTAAATTAACATTAGTTGCCACTACCACTTCTCACAATTATTTTATTGGATTTTAATATTGTGACATTTTTCAACATAGGCTGGAAAATAATGTGGATTGAGAGACAACTTCGTGATCCAAGAGTCTTTTAAGATTGTTAACTCGTTCCTGAAAAATTGAAGAAAATCTCCCCCACCTCTCCCTCCCTCCCTCCCTCCCTCCCTCCCTCCCTGCACAAGTTCTCATAAAGATGTATGCCATCAGATATTGCTTGGGAAGAACTTGCATTCCTTTTTAGGGAACCTCAGAATAAGGGAAGGAAAACAGACCAAACAATCACATGATACATAAAGATTTTGCAGAGGGAATCTTCTCACCATGTCAGGTAACAGGGCTGCAAATAAATACAGTAGCACTAAGGTCGTGTGGAATGAAGGATGGTACAAGACACAAGAAAGAGTGGGAGGAGTAGAGCAGTGATGGGTTGCTCCCGGTTTGCACCAGTTTGCAAGAACCGGTAGTAAAAATTTGTAGTAGTTTGGAGAACCGGTAATAACATTGGCTGGCCATGCCCCCGAACCAGTCCTCGGCTCGGTCGCCGCTTGCTTACCCTGCCCACCTCATCAGAGGCTTTTTTTTTTACTTTTAAAAGCATTTTTTCTACAACCTCTTCGGCAGAAAAATGCTTTTAAAAGTAAAAAAAAGCCTCTGATGATTGTGCAGCTCAGCTGGAATCATCAGAGGCTTTTAAAGGCTTTTTTTTTCTACAACCTCTTCCGCCAAAGAGGTTGTAGAAAAAAAAATGCCTTTAAAAGCCTCTGGCGATCCCAGCTGAGTTGCCTGATCGTCAGAGGCTCCTAAAAGCATTTTTCTCTGCAACCTCTTAAGGTTGTAGAAAAAATGCTTTTAAAAGTTAAAAAAAAAAAAAAGTTGGCCACGTCCACCCAGTCACATTACCCCCACCAAGCCATGCCCACAAAATAAGTCACACCCACAGAACCGGTAGTAAAAATTTTTAGAACCCATCCCTGGAATAGAGCATATTTCCAAATATTCAAATATGTATGTTTGCCATATTCTCCATAGTGTAGAAATGGGAAGTGCCAGTCTGGGTATTCCTTGCTCTAGCTCTATGTCCTGAGCTGAAAAGTCTGAAGATCCGCCTCCCTGGTGACGTCTCTTCAGTTTTTTTCAGCTCAGCACAGCTCATGGTTGCAAGTTTTAGCTCCTGAGCTTTGAGCCAGAAAAAAAGGTACCTTTTTTCCCCCCTGGAATTGCTTGGATTTCTTTCTTTATTTCTTTTATTTACTTTGTATTGAAAGTTGCTGCTGATTTCTACTCTGCTTTTCCTTCTGGATTCCCAGGTACTGGTCAGAGGGAAGCTCTCCAGTCTCTGGATTGAGCATGGGGGGGCGGCTTTTGTTCTCCCCCCACCCTTCCCTATCCTGTGGGCGGCAGTGAGGGGCTAGCCGGCTGGCTTTCGCCCCGGTCCCTCCAGATTCGCTGCAGAAGCTTCCCAGGCTTCTCAAACTGCCGCGGGAGCCGCACGCGCCATTTTGGATTGCCGCGGTGTCCCTTTGATCACCGCTCGTCAGCTGGGAAGCGGAGCGGCGTTTTTTTTGCTTTTTTGTGGCCTTGGAACTTGCTGCACCCCCACCAGCCTGGCGTTGGCTGGTGGATTCAAATGGCGGTGACTGAGGAGTGTGTGCCTGGCGCCAGGGTCACGCTACACCCTGGATTGTAATGGCGGCTTGTAAGTTGTGGCGGCCTTCGTCCCCGCGCATTTTGGGCGCGAATTTGGTTCAGGCGGCTTTGATCCCCTGGCAGCCTTTAGGCACAGTGCTGGTGGATTTATTCTAGAGAAGCAGAGGAGAGCGTGGATTTCTGACCAGAGGAATTTTTATCTGCGGGTTTGCTTGCCGGCCTGACCTGATACTGCTTCTATTCATCAGAGAGGGCCTTGATTTAAACTGTGGCAGTTGAACAGCGGCCATTTTGAAACTGGGAGACATTTTGTATTTTGTTCAAGGCCTGTATAATTTTATTTATTTATTTATATTTTTCTCTCTTTTATTATTTTTTTGCAGAATCTTTGGATTTGGTTTCCCTGTGATTACCAACTGACTTAATATCATGGGGGATGCTGACAGGCAACTATCCTTCTCTGCTGAGGGCTCCTGGTCTCCTCTACCTGACAGGGGCAGGGCTTCTAGGCCACGAACTGCCAACATTGCTGCAGCTAATAAAATTAAGGCGAAGGCTAGAGCTCGCCCTGGGCGTTCCAAGGCTGAGGAAAAGACAGCTCAAGTTAGACAACGTGCCTTGGACAGAGAATTTGCAAGGGCTACTGCCATTAATACGGCTGCTGACACCCCTCAAGCCATTGTGACTACGCTTCAGCCATCAGTTCAGATTGTGGAAAATTCTGTCCCTCAGATTGTCCATTCTCCCACCTTGGCTGGGCCATCTAGGGCTTGGTCTCCAGAGATGCAGGTTGAGCCCCAGCAGTGTCCAGGGCCTTCTGGGACCAACAAACGCCCTGAAGCCACCTTTACCCCCACGGAGGCTGGCCTTCACTAGGATGAAAGGGGGGAGCTGGATGTTCAGAATTCCATGAAGTCCTGGGTGGAGCAGGCAATTAGGCAGGGCATTACAGAAGGGATGCAGCTTCAGTCACAGATGTTTGCCCAAATGTATGGCCTTAGACCTGAGGTGGAGTCCCAGGGCCTTATTGCCTCCTCTGAGGATTACCTTGGGCAGGTCTCCCCTTCCCCTTCTGAACTAGTTGACTATGCAGAAGACTATCTGGAGGAGGGAGAGATTTCGGATGGGGATCAGATCCAACCACCCAGGCCCGCTTTCAAGGGCTTATTTAATCCTGCCCTTTTGAAACCATTTCTGACAAAGGCCAGGGCCACTGCTCGATTGGGTCCTGACCCAGCACTCTCTGGTACCTCGGATACTGGAGAGCAGGATGATTATCTTTTTACAGAGCAAGCAGTGGAGGCAGATACTATTCCTATTCCGGGAATGTTTCTGGACATGATCCTTAGACAGTGGGCGGCCCCAGCTCTCCCCTCCAGGGCGTCAGAGCTGGACAATCAGTTGTTTACGGTGGATGCGGACATGCTTGCCTTGTTGGAGGTTCCAAAGGTGGACGCTCTGGTGGCGGCTCTCACCTCTTCTTCTGTTTTACCACCTGATGCAGAGGACGCCTTAAAGGCAGAAGATAGGCGAGAAGAGATGGCACTTTGTCGTGCGCACCAGGCGGATGCCTGGGCTGTAAGAGCTTCTTCGGCAGCATCCTTTCTCACCAGAGCATCGGTCAGATGGCTTCGCCAGCTACAAGGCCATTTGGCACCAGATGATGTTCGGGCCCACCAAGACCTTTCTAAGATTTTGGCTGCAGCTGAATACACGGCGGATGCTACCTTAGCAGCTGCCAGGTTCTCTGCCAGGGCCATGGCTTTGTCTGTCACTGCTAGACGTATGCTATGGCTACGTCATTGGTGAATGGACGGGAAGAACAAGTGGAAGTTGGCTTCCGCTCCCTTTGAAGGGGGGGGGTTCTTTTTGGACAAGCCTTAGATCCCCTACTTATCGAGACAAGGGATAAAAGGAAGGTCCTCCCGTCCCAGAGCAGGCGAACGGATTTCCGTTCATCCCCTTACAATAGGTGGCCCTCCTTCCGCCTGGGGGGAGCTGGGCCAAGCTTTCCCCATCAGCAACGGCCCTTTTACTCCTCCAGACCTAATTATCAGGCAGATAGATCAGCCTTTCCCCGGGGTCGCCAACAGTCGTCCAACAAGCCCTTTAGGGGCTCCGGTGGCAGAGGGGCCAGGAGATCTAAGTGACTATCCGTCACTGGATCCTCTTGGGGGCAGGCTCGGCCTGTTTGCAGACTGCTAGGACGACCTTACTACAGACAATTGGGTGAGGGAGACAGTTAAGAGCAGGGCTCTCCCTCTGTATTTTTCATCCCAACAGGGTGGTTCTGCAGCTGGACCTGTCTTCCTTCCTAAGGTCAACTCCTTGTTCCACCGAGCACAGGAGTTGATCCTGCTAGACTTCTGTCCTCGGCACGCCTTGGAGCAGAGCTGGCACACTTTGGATGTGAAGAGGGCCCTCCGTATTTACATTTTTAGAACCTCTTCTTTCCGAAAGACTGAGGCTCTCTTTGTCTCTTTTCAGCCGTCGACTCTTGGCCACAGGGTGACCTCTTCCACGGTGGGACGCTGGCTTAGGACGTGCATCTCATCTGCATATGAGCTTCAGGCTCTCCCGGTGCCTTCAGGGATAACGGCCCACTCCACCCGCAGTGCTGCCACGACTGCGGCCTGGTCTACTCAGGCGTCAGTGGAAGACATTTGTAGGGCGGCCACATGGACTTCTCCCACTCCCTTCATCCATCACTATAGACTTGACTCCTTCGCTTTGGCGGAGGCGGCCTTTGGGAGAAGGGTACTGCAGCGGGTTCATGAAGATCTGGGGTCGTCGGTCCAGGACAGCTCCCTCCCTTAGGGCTGGTCAGTCTTTGGTATATCCCAGACTGGCACCTCCCATTTCTACACTATGGAGAAGGGTCGTTGGTCTTACCGTGATACGTTCCTTCTCGTACTGTAAAATGGGAGGTGCCAGCCCCACCCTGCTTGTGGCTGCCTGGACCGGCTCCCCTGGTGGAGCATGTTGTTTCTATCTTTCAGACTGCGTACCATTTGCCTGGACTGCGTACCATTCGCTTTGGCTTTGCTGGCAAAACTGAAGAGACGTCACCAGGGAGGTGGATCTTCAGACTTTTCAGCTCAGGACATAGAGCTAGAGCAAGGAATACCCAGACTGGCACCTCCCATTTTACACTACGAGAAGGAACGTACCACGGTAAGACTAACGTCCCTTTTAATTGTATGTACTTCAACTTGCATTTTCTTCTGTTTGCATTCTTAAGCATTTGTCTCGGATTTGTCTCAAATTTATAATTTATTATTAGCTTGCAAGAAGTGATCATCATGATAAAGATCTTACAAAATTTTTATGTAGACTACATAGCATCTTATATCTACAAATTATAAAAGGATATTTATTCTTCTACTAATGTAAACAAAAAGTAATATGATAGAAGTCTGTTCCGTACAACTGTATCTTTTCCTGTCCTGCACAGCTGCAGCAAGATCCTGGGAAAAATAAGTTTGTTTAAAGAGATGGCAACATATGTTATGTCCCTTGTGCACAATGAGAAATGTATTTTTCCCTTGGAATCTGAAATTGCTGCAGTTTTATTCTTGCACTGTCATACATTCACCAGAGAATGTTTTACCAACTTAAAAGAGATTCTTAAACATCTAAATATTTTGTTAATGACATTGGCGTTACCAGTTACATCCCATTCAAAAATTCTGCTAGTACTAAATACTTGTTTAATAGGATCTTTTTGGCTACAGTATGTACAATATAAATGGGATCAATTAGCAATTAAAATTCCTAATAGTTGTTAAACAACCGAAGTGGTAATTATGCAAAATGTATCATGTGAATAGAAGAATCTCAAAAAAAAAAAAAAAAAAAAGTGTGAATGACATGTTTTACAGAATATTCTTAGTTCATCAAATAGTCATCAGGCTTCCAGAAAGCCATTAACTGCTGATTTTCCCCCATACACTCTACAGCCAGATTAAAGCCTGGAGGACTTTATCTAAGTAGATGTAATTTTTGGATTGAGGTGGTCTTTCCTTGTTTTTGTTGCATTTTTGTTAATGCTGATAGCCATCCAGAGTTGTATTTTCCAAGATGGGCAGCCATATAATTCTAATAAAATAAATTAAAATATTTTTTATCCACAATTTAATAATCCATGAAGTTTCAGGTATGTTAGGGCAATAGGATAAATGATGCAATTCCCATCTAAAGTTTTCAAAGTAACTTAACATCCATCCAATTGCTTTAGAGGACAGATTTTATTTCATAGACCCTTTTGTTTTTTCCAAAACAGTCTTCAGTTTTTTTCATGCAGTGTATTTCTGGATCTATTTCTGCACATCATAAATTATTATTGTTATTCAGATTTGGAGACCACACAAGTCCAGAAAGATTTTGAGTACTTTACAGTTAAAATATGATCATACATACTAAAACTACAAATGTAGAAGTATTATGAGGACGTCATCATTTAAATTCAACTTTACCCTTAAGAATCATGGTATACTTTGAATGTCCTTGACCTAGAAAATGTAGCTAGTGGAATAGATTAGAAATAAAAAAAAAACTTGATGTAAGATTGTGTAATGCAGTGCTCCCCACCTTTTGGGCACCAGGGACCGGTTCCATGGAGAGAGGTTTTTCCACTGCCCAGAGGGGACATAGTTTCGCATGCTTCCTGCATCCTGCGGATGGGTTTTGCTTGTTTGCGCAGCCCAGTTTCTGACATGCCACAGGTCGGTGCTGGTCTATGGATCGGGGGTTGGGGACCTCTAGTGTAATGTCATACATTTATAGTTACTAATATGGTTAGGGAACTTAAAGCCTTTGTTTGTACTTGCAGTCATCAGGACCTGTCTAGATTTTTTTTTTCCTGGCAAAAATAAAAGAACAACAGCAAAAAAAGAATTTCTTCCATCAGGCTACTGAAGCTGAATTATTTAGGCAGAAAAATACTTGCTCTTGAACAGAATATAATGTAACTCAGGGTTGAACTGTTGGTTCTTAGTGTTCTCTGGGCTTGTTTTCTTGCAAATATTTCATTACTTGTCCGGGTAACATCAGTGTGAGGGAAAATTGGGATTTGCTGGCTGTCAGTATATAGTACCTTGCCCCACCACTGATGAAGTCTATGAGGAAACATCTGTAAGAAAATAATCAAGCTCAGAGACTATCAAAAAATGCACCAGAAAGACACATCTCATCCATGGAATAATACAGTAATAAATTAAATAGGTATTCTTTCATGATGCTCCAAATTTGCTGCTTGAAGCAGTTTGTTTAATGATAGGACTTGGGTCTCTCTTTCAATATGTTTAATGAATTGTTAGTCTCCAATAAAGAACATTTTATAGGGAAAAATCAAACGTAGGGAGAAAATAAAATTATTTGAAACAAGGTACCAAAATGGTTACAAATTTTCAGCTCTGCAAGGAAAATCAGACTAAAAGCCAAAGCCTTGTAGCTCAGGACTACTTTTATTATAACATAGAGTAAGATAGATAGAATCTTTCCATGTTGAATCTGCTTTCTTCACCCCCATTATATCTTTGTGTGAACATCTCTTATCTGGCATCTTTTCCTCAAGTTAAATCTTTTTTTTTGGCCAAGCATATATGGCCATTTTCTCAAGTTACTCTCTTGGTAGCTCAATCAATCTGCTTATCTGTTGTAGCCTTGGTAATGGCTCTTCCAATTGCCCTTCAAGGTCATTCCCTGTGCCCTCTATACAAACAGAATGTGTTTGTTATAATTATTTGTAGAAGCACTGAGAAGATAGGCAACTTGCCAGTTTGAATTGCCTTTCAGATGTACTAAATGTCAGTGGGCCTTATCCTAATATAATGGTCTGGCACAAAATGCATCGTTGATGAAGAGTATTGCCAGTCCAAGGCATAGTTGTGATTTGAGAATAGCAAGAAGCCCTTGGATGTAAAATGTTTAAAACATGCTTAATTTTGATAATCCCTTGTGCTTGGTGTACTGTTGAAGTTGACTGTTCAAATAGCTCTGAATGGTCTGGCAGCAGCTGTTTGATTAAAAACTGAGTACCAGCCTATCAGGATACCTTTGAACTGGCAGTTTCCCAAGTGTGCAGGATTGCATTTCATCTGTTTACCATCATGACAGCTGGAGCTGTTTAGTTGCTACTCAATAGTTTGTCTTCCTCCAGTGGCCAAAATTCCACTGACTGATTACAATGAAAGGAAAAAGTTAATGAAGGCATATGTTAAAGTGGTTTAAAGCTACAGAGGGGTTGGAGGATGCAGGAACAAATACATTACAAGGCATTAATGTTGAAAAAGTTACCCTTTAAATAACATATTTAAATTAACAATACAGTTTTGATACATGCATTTATGTTTAATCTAATTGACTTTATAGTTTGTTTACAGGTCAGTGTTAAGAGGTTAAATAAAACTAACAGCAAGAATTGCTGCAGGACAACTATATGAAATAAGTTATGGAGAAAACTGGTTATATTGTAATGATATATTTGAGAGTCCTGTTGCATTCAATACTTGGGCAGGATGATAAAATGGGAAAGTTTTACTTCATTGGACAAAAATTGTTACAAAAGGTGTTAAACTGTAGTCCAAATATGGTAATCATAATCTATTGGAAATCAAATATATGAAGATTGTTTTATAAATTATGAAATGGTTGCTAGTTTACATCAATTACACCAATTATTCTAGATTTATACTCATAAGAGAAATTCATCTCAATTTCATTTTCATCTATGGATCCTAAAGTACATATGGGAAGCAGCACTGCATTTTTCTGAATCTTTTATAGCATTCTTGTTTCTTTATTAAATTCTCCATTAATATTAAAGTGTTTGTTTTTATATACCAATTGGTTGGTTGGTTGGATGCATAGAAAGGTACTTTGTTTTACTTCTACTAATGATCCCAGAACAGTGTTTACATTCTAATGTGGGGTAGCTTTAAAGTTGAAACTATCCTAAAATTATCAAGATGGCTTTAACACTGAATAAGACTTTTTAAAGTTGAATTTTGTGACATCCAGAACTTTAAGGCGATTGCATCCACTGTTCAAACAGAAGAACTGTGCCTATTTATTTATTTAGATTAATAAAGATTATATATCTCAGCATGGACTCTGGATGATATACAATTAAAATCAATGCAATACCTAAAAACAGGGAAACAATATGACATTTTCCCACTCAGTCATGCAGTTTAAGCAGTATTCCATTAAGACTACACTACGGTCTTTGGAGATACTTGCTGTGGGTTTGTCTTTATAGCTATGTTAGTGTAGTTTTCTCCCATCCTTAAATCAGGAAAAGTATATCAATTTCAGCTGTGCGTGTCCCATGGCCTTTCTTTTACCATGCCTCAGCAAAAAAATCGAAGACGTTTTGTTCACACTATTTAATCAGGTGAATTCTCTGATGTAACTTTGCTGTCAAGAAAGCAAACCACCAGTCATTCATCTGAACATGTTGCAATATAGGAATATTTATTTATTTACCCTTAAGCTTTATTGCTTTATCATACATTTACTGTATGATAAGAGAAGGAAAATTCTTGAAATAGTTTCATAGATGTTGCAAACTAGAGATTGTCAAGGTTCCTGCAGTTGGCATCAAAAATTTAAATAAATGGCAGCATCTGTGAGATCTTTTCAGGGCATTGTCAGTTACCTCAGAGAAATGTAAAATCAATGTAAATAAATTCAATAACTCTGTCCCTCTTAAAAATATACTTACTATGGGTTTGTCTTTATGATTAGAAAAAACTTATTTGAAATACAAAGCAAAGAACCCTAAGCCCTCAATACTCTTGTGCTTCTAGAGTTGGTTTCCCTTCCTTCTGAAGCTAGTTTTCTCGTTGTTTTTAAACAGGTGAAGAACCTCCTGTTTGTCCCGTCCTACATTTGCCTGTTTCTGTGAATGCTAGTTTTATATCCTTCCCCTTCTTTACATTTTTTCCCACCAAGCATAAGCACACATACAGATAATGCTCAACTTAACAACCACATTGATCCCAAACTTAATGTTGCTAAGTGAGACAGTTAAATGAGTTTTAGCCCATTTTATGACCTTTCTTGCCACAGTTGTTAAGTGAATCACTGCAGTTGGTAAGTTAGTAACACAGTTGTAAAGTGAATCTGGCTTCCCCATTCACTTGCTTGTCAGAAGGATACAAAAGGTGATCACATCACCCAGTCCCAGGACACTGCAACTGTAATAAATACATGCCAGTGGCCAAGCATCTGAATTTTGATCACTTGACTGTGGAGATACTGCAGATGGTCATAAGTCACCTTTCTTTAGCTCCTTTGTAATTTTTAATGGTCACTAAACAGCTGTAAGCCGAGAACCACCTATACAACATATACCACATAGGTTCCTGACAATGAATCCAGTACTATGAGAAAAAGATAGTGTGTCCTGTCAGAGAAACAATAACCATTCACGACAGGCAATTTACCAAGCCATTTGGAATTTAGTAGTTCTTCGTTTGTGACTGTATCATCCCCAGGTTTGTTTTCACAGCACCCTGAATTATTCATATGAAAATCCGATGTTTGTATGGAACAATGGACCAGATTGGCAGATAATTGCATATATTTTCCACTGGTCACTACTTTTAGCACTTTCCAAAAGCAAGTTTGTAGAAATTTTGTATTTGAATTGTGATTCCTGATTCATTATTTATGTTACATATAAGACAAAAAATGATTTTAAATTTCTGATTTCTAGTTTGTAGAGGATTCTCAGTTTAAATTAACATGAGGCTTTTTTTCATTAATTTCTTTTTCACATCCTTGGTGTTTAAATGTCAGGAGGAAACAAGCCAGCAGAGTAGGGCAATATGCCTTGACACACTCCTTGTCATAATATTAGGCCAAAACTCCTTACTATTATATGCAAATATGGCTACTGGATGAAAAGAGTAAAAAGAATGTGAAAGCAGCTCTTGTTTTCATTGACCCTGAAATAGTTAGGTCATTTTTATAAGAATCAGTATTATGACACTGAAATATGTCTCATGGTTTACAAGTGCAGCCATTCAGAGAAACATTGAAATGTTAGAATGACTTTAAAATCACTTAAAATTAACAAAGAAGAAAACCTGATAGAAAGCTCAATCCTTCTTATTTGATTTAGAATTTATGAAAAATAGACTAGAATAGTATGGATGTTAATATACATCAGTGACTTAAATAACCAAAATTATTTTAATATGATTGTAACTATAGGAAAAAACATATTTTATTGTTATATATCAGCTTGATTGATTGTCGTCTAGTTGGGTTAGCTCTCAGCAATCACATAGATTGATCTCAGGGATGACTGGTTCCTGGCCTATATTCTTAGGTCTTCCAACAATGCATCTGTTGCCACTGTAATTGAGTCCATGCAACTTCCTGTTGGTTATTCTCTTATTCACTTTTCTTTCAAGTTTCCAGCATTATATGGAATGCTATGGAGAGTTGCATGTGTCCAAAATATAATGAGCTTGGTAATGAAAAAATTGTGACTGTATTTCTTCTGGGGTTTTTTCTTTGCTTGCCTATCAATTGTATTCTCAGGTGTCTTTTATTAAATACCACATTATATAGAAAAAGAGCCTACACTTTCAAGCTATACCATACCTGAGTTGGTGATGCTGATAAAATACATGCACATGTATTAATAACTAATAAATGTTGTCCTCATGTAATTGGTGAGCTATTCTTCTCAAGATCCTGAACCTCTTGTAGAGATTTGGGGACTTTTCTGGAATTGAGTAATGTAGTGTAAAATTATGAAATACATTATCTCTATATTACTTCTAGCACTTTCAGGTTAAAGAAATTAGTTTATATTATAGAATAGTAGAATTAAAAGGATAAAAAGCAAAACACTCTTGCTGGAGAATGAGACACACAACAACTGTTTGCAAAACATTATTAGAGTCAAGCTATTCTCAAGATAGAAGTTTAAATGAATGAATATGTAACAACAGCAATAACATTGCTGTTGTAAATTTGCATATGGGGCCTTCAGCCTTGTACTTTTACAAGAAGAGCAGGTGGTTTGCGCCTCTCCTTACTCCCAACTACTGAACCTGTGGCCTGCAGATGATGAAGCATTTGGGAGCCATGCATAGATTACCTGCTCTGCAATTTTAGAAAATACTTTCTGAAATATCTGACTGTGTTGCACTTGGAATTGCTGGTATTTAACTCTGAAAATTCTTTATTATTATGTTTTTAATTAAATAATATTTTAATTAAGTATCCAATCAATTTCACATAAGATTGCAAAGAATTGAACAATCTTTTGTTTTTCAGTTTAAACTATTTTTTCTCATTGGTTCTTTCTGGATCCTCTTAAAGTTATCTCAAATTAGAAATGAAACATTGGTAACTGGACTAGAATCGAAAATGAACCTCTACATTTATTAGGTACAAAATCTTGCACATCGAAGGATTCATTTCATAGAAGTACATTTCTCCTGGCTGTACAAAAAAATTAGAGGGACTTAATGCTCCTAAAGGGGCCTCCCTGATACCTTATATGTTCATTTTTAAAGTAGTATGTATTAATTTTGAAATATGCAGTTTTCCTCTAGTCTAAAGATATGTAATTTCCAAGAAAGAAAAGTTTTTATAGGATTTTACATCTGTACATTCTTTGCAGTTAACCATATCTAGCAGATATGTCAAAGTTTTATAGTTAATGTAACAAAATAGTTAAGCGTTAAAATGCGTCATTAATTGGATATTCCATGAGCTTGTTTTTCTTCATTTAACATCTAAGATTTAAATGTTCATAAGGCAACATTGCTAGTGTTTTGACACAAGGGAGTGGAGTTTGCTGATTTTTTTATACAGTACATAACAGCTTGTCCTAACTCCCTTGATTGTGGTTGTTGTAGTTTTGTATGTCCGTTGTGATTGATCTACCTCTGCTAGTTGGCTGCATTGTTTCTTTTTAGATTGGTTCTGCCTTGTGTTGTCTTTTATCTGTATGTCGTACAGGACCATGTACCTCAGGTTGTTTGCTTAGTATAGAATAGTATCATTAATTGTACTATTGAATGAATTTTAATAAATGCAATTTATCTCAATGTTTATCAGAGGAATTCCTATCTGCATCGAAACTTTAAAGGTAGAGATTTCAGCAATAAAAATTAATTATCTGATATTTTTGTCATAATGTTAGCACTTTAAGATAGTTCTCAATTTATGACCACAGTGGAGCCTGAAATTTTGGTTATAGGTTGTTGCAATCATAATCTGAGGCACCACATAATCAGGCATAATTTTATGACTACTTTTACAACAGTTGTAAAGTAGATCACTGTGGTCATTAAGTGAAGTCTAAATTCATATTTCTGAATGGGCATTTTTAAACCAGAAATCAGCAAAAAAAAAAAAGGGCCCAAATCGCAATCACATGGCTATGGGATGCTGCAACCAGTCATAAATGCAATACTGACTTCTAATTGCCAAGTGCCCAAAATGTGTTTGAATGATAGCAGGGGGCAGCAGTTGTAACTTTGAGGATGAGTTGTAAGTAAGTAATTTTTTAAAAAAGTTCGTTGTAACTTTAAGGAATAGTTAAACAAGTTGTAAATTGAAGATTACCCTATATCTTCATGAGCGTCTTATGTAAAACTTTTTCTTAGATTATATTCCTGCCTCAGACTTGGTCCTCTTTTATCTGACCATTGTCTTGGTAGTAGGTCGTCTTCGGTTCTCTCAACACATAATGTTAACTCACTACATGTATAAATGATAGAACTACTGTCTCTTTCCTTTCCTTTCCTTTCCTTTCCTTTCCTTTCCTTTCCTTTCCTTTCCTTTCCTTTCCTTTCCTTTCCTTTCCTTTTCACTTACCAGTAATTACTTTATGTGTCTTGTTTTTTATTTCTTTCATCTTCCTTTCTGACTTCTTCATATGGGAACTGATTCCTTATAGTGAATACTGTCATGTTCCATAACTAGTGAAGGATACCATTTCAAAGATGGGGTGGGAATAAACATGTTCTGAAATCAGGGTGGATAAAAATCAATGATTTTTTTAAAAAAATCAAAAAAATCAGATTTTTTTTATTTAAATCGGATTTTTTTATTTTTATCGAATTTATTTTAATAAAAAACTTTTGGGGTAAAAATCTGTCATAAGATAGTTTTCTATTTAAGATACATAAATAATTTAGTTTATTCAGCATGAAATGGAGCTTAGTTATGTAGCATAAGGCTGTATATTCTGCAACACTGGGACTATCGATGAGTCAACAGTGGGTCAAAGGAATAGCAGAGATGACAGTTGCTCTTTAAAAATTATGATTTAAATCTAGTTGATTTAAATCAAGCCTTTTTACTAGTGATTTAAATCATGATTTAAATTGTGATTTAAATCAACTTGATTTAAATCAAATCCACCCTGTCTGAAATATTAAAAGTGGTAGCAAATTGGTAAAATCGATTTGTATATTCATTCTTACAGATACCACAGTGTGTATAACCTTTGAACCTCTGACACAATACAAAGGACGAAGCTTGCATCAGAGTCCTATAAGTTGGAACAAAATAAAGATGAAGTCTCACACTATTATTTTGAATATTTAAAGCATGAAAAGACTCTATGAATCATATCATTAATTAGATATAATTTAGCATATTTTATTTTCTGCAAAAAAAAGCTAATAGGAATTCTGCAGCCCAGAGGACTTAGAAATTCTAATTGGATGGCAGTCTTAGTAATAATGATATTAACTGATGACAAAGCCTGTTGAATGGTCATAGAATCATGCAGTTGGGAAGCAGGAATTATCAAGCATCCCAGGCAAATGATCATTCAATCTGTGCTCTAAAACATCCAGTAATGAACAATTCATAACTCCAGGAAGCAGGCTTTATAGTTCTCAAGGGTAAGAATTTATCTTCATTTAAAGTTTGTAAAGCTTCATAAAGCTTCCATATGTATCCTGTGTTCTATGACATCTATTTCATTTAACTATTCTTCATACTCAAAATATTCAAAAATGTATTTTTTCCTACAAATCACATTTAGAAATTTTCTAGTAAGAGGATTTCTAAATGTAATTTGTAGAAAAAATATATTTTCTTTGAAAACTTTAAGACTGCAGTTTTCTGCACGTTTCTCTAAATATATAAATATGTGTGTCTGTGTGTAAACAAATGTGCCATGGGTTGTAATTGTTTTTGTAATGGCATGTAGGAATGACCTTGAGAGACTGGAAGAGATGCTGCCTAGGGAACAATCAGATAAAAGGACAAGGAATCCGAAGCTGAACAATGGGCAGAGAAAGCACCTCGGGATCCACCATACCGAATCAGGCAATAAAAAGAGATGGCAGGAGAATTGTATCTTCACACTTGCAATATTCTTTTAATGTAGCTTTAGTGTAAAGTAGAATGGCTTATCTTGTCATGTTTCCTGTCTGTCTACTTGGGAGACTAATAGTTATCAATGTTTTTAGATCAGCTGCTATAAAAATTAAATAAATTTTTTTGAGCCTCCAAACTTTGAACTATATCTCCCATCATCCATAACCAATCATAATACTCATAGGATAGGGATAGGAATGGAATAACATTGTAAAGATTTAATGGGAGTGGGTTCTAGATAATTAGGTATATAGAATAAATATCTAGTAATATAAACCTATTTATATCTAGTAAGAAGAAAAATTTCCAATAAATTCAATAAGTATTACTAAGATAGGTATGCATAGTTTCACAAATATTCCAGTGTGATTCTATATATTAAATTGTGAATAAAGATTTTTATGTTGTTAAATTGGGAACTTTTAAAGGGGGCTGTTGTGCTTATTTTTGATTTTTGATTTTTTTTTTTTTGCCCAAATTCCTATTTTTTTTATAGTTGTAAGGACAACATTAATTTTTTTTAAAAAAAGCAATACTTCTAGTTGCATGTCTGGGTAGATCAACAGATTTTTCAGATTTACTTTCCAACACTTAGATTAGCATATATATATTTGTACATCAGAAAAAACTCCTAAGATGCATAATAAGCGTTATACTGGTTCAACACTCCTGCCAACTGGCAGTTCAAAAGTATGCAAATGTAAGTAGATGAATAAGTTAGGGTTAGGGTTAGGGTGACAAAGCAACAGAGTTCCATGTGCCTTTGGCATATAGTCATGCTGGCCACATCATGACAGAAGCATCTTTGGACAGCCTGGGTCTCTTGACTAAGAAATAAGATGAGCATCATCCCCTAGAGTCAGACATTTATCTTTTTTACTGCTTCAGATCAGAGGCTATTTGTTAGGACCCTGAGAACCAGGTGGATTGAGCTACTTGGTAATTCTTGCCAGTAGTGGGGAAATGACCAATGATGAAAGCAGCATGCCATATGCATATATGAAAGGAGTGGACTTTGAATTGCAGTAGTGTGACACACTTTCATTTTGATTAAAGTGATGGATCAGGTAGATGCCTCTGGCCCTCTTTTTTGCTGTTGTGATTTTTTTCATCTATTAAGCTCAAAGAATGGAAATATGGGACTGTTTACTCTCTTTTTCCAGACAGTCCAGAATTTCCTTTAGAGGATTCCTCAATTTGTTAAAATAGATATTGAAGTATTGAGAAAGTGGTGCAGAGGAAGAAGAATGGTTCATGTCCCATTTCATTAACTGAAGTAATTTAGTTAATGGCAGAAGAACTTAGTTGAATTCCTGGTCTTTCTGTCTTCTCTGTAGACCTTTGAATTATATTAAAAGAAACTGTATGACTTGGCAAGATAATTCAGCAAGCTTCATAGTCAAATTAGTTGAATAGTGTTTGATAAATTTTAGTGAAGAACAACTGTGTTGATTCCTGTAACAGGGCATTGTTTGGGTTGTAACATACTTGCTGTTGCTCATTTTCTAGTTGCTGCTGAGCAACAGCATCTAGCTTCAATTCAAACATGGTAACCATTACTGATTTAAAAACTACCTCACAAGAAGTAGAATATAATCTTAACAAAATAAACCATTTAGTTAATTATGAACAACTGACATCTCACCAGCTGTGTGCCAGTCAAAGATGCGAACCCTGCTGAAGCATAAATACTATTCTGAAGAACCAGTATTGTGGCTTTTTGGAAAATGCTATTTACATCACAGCAAATAGTATTTGGTTCTGAATGTCAGAACCAGTCCCAAAAGTGATTTAGTGCTGTGCATATATTTTCAACCTCTAATCAAAATACTGACACTGATTTTCAGAAGGAGAAATCACGTTAATTGATTGTCTCAGTCCATATAGTTTGAATTAGTAAGTTAAAGTTTAGCATTGTGATGCTAACATTGTAAAATGTTCATAAACTATGATTGATTGTTCTTTCAAACAGTTGATCATGGAATGAACTGGATTAAAAACAATCTTATGTTTAATCCTAAATAGTACTCATATTTAGATGTGAAACATGTTTAAACTCTTGAAAATAGCCATCATAGTACTTTAAGTCTTAATTTGTATTTAAGGAGAGAGTTACTAAGAAAGCCCAACAAAGGCATATTAAAATTTGAAAGAGGAAAATCTGCAGGAGGAAAAGATTAGAATAAGGAATAGAAAAGTAAGTCAGGAACTGGAGAGACCAATATGAACAGTCAAAAAAAAGGGGGCGGGATCAAAAGGATTAGTAAATATTCAAATGATCAATCTGGTTTTATATGAGCAAGTGTAAAATGATGCATATTCAAGAAACAGTGCACCCTAGTCTCAAACAGTATTCTTACTGTATTTCAAGTGTAGAAAACTAAGTAGCACATCCTGGAGACCCTTGGTGAATAGCTAGTATCTACCCAGATGATTTAATATGACTGGGTTAATGTGTTCCAGGATCCTTCAATTAATTAGGAGCCTGGAAGTGTGCCTACGCTATAGGTAGTCCTCAACTTAATAAACACAATGAAATATCAGCTGTAAGTCATTATAATCATAAGTCACACTATTTTTACAATAGTCATAAAGCAAGTCACTGTGGTCATTAAGTGAATCTGTTGGAAAATGACAAAAAGCATAGCAAATTATCATGTGACTGGAACATTGCAAACGGGTGGTATATGTGAACCAATTGTCAAGCTCCTGAAATGAGATCATGTGACTAGTTGTACTGCAGTTGTAAGTTCAAGAATGGTCATAAGTAACTTTTTAAAAGTCTGTTGTAACTTCAACCATTTATTAAATGATTGATTATAAATTGGGGAGTATCTACAGTGCTCGCCCTCTGGAATGAGGTTCAGACAATCCCCATCTTGTTGGTATTTCTAAGGCCAGATCTTTGGAAAAGGGTAATGAAGAGTGAAGCTTATGTGGCTTCATCTTTGTTGTAGGCACTGAATAACTGTTTCCAGATAATATTGGCCTAGGACAATTGCGTAATATAAAATTCAATTTCCTTTATCGCTTTGGAATTATTTCTCTCCTTGAAAAAATAAGTATTTTTGTCTCTACCAGGTAAACTTTCTGATTTTCTTTTTCAAATTCATACTGTCTATACATGGACTATTTGTGAGGGAAGCAAATGATACACATACTTCCATATATAATTTTTTTATCCAACCTTTATTATTATTTATAAATAAATCAAGGCAGCAAACATACTCCTTTCTCCTCCTATATTTTATCAACAACAATTCCTTGAGGTGGGTTGGGCTCAGGGTGGATTTGATTTAAATCGAGTCGATTTAAATCATGATTTAAATCACTAGTAAAAAGACTTGATTTAAATCAACTTGATTTAAATCATAATTTTTAAAGAGCAGCTGTCATCTCTGCTACTCTTTTGACCCGCTGTTGACTCACCCATAGTCCCAGTGTTGCAGAATATACAGCCTCATGCTACATAACTAAGCTCCATTTCATGCTGAATAAACGAAATTATTTATGTATCTTAAATAGAAAACTATCTTACGATAGATTTTTACCCCAAAAGTTTTTTATTAAAATAAATTCAATAAAAATAAAAAAATCTAATTTAAATAAAAAAATCCGATTTAAATTTTAAAAAATCCGATTTAAATTTAAAAAATCCATTTTTTTTTTATTTTTTTAAAAAAATCATTGATTTTTATCCATCCTGGTTGGGCTGAGATAGTAACTGTCCCAAGGCCACCTAGACAGTTTTCAATTTGCAGAAATGAAAAAAATAGATTGGTGTTTTATTGGTGTATGCTACATTCCTTTTCCCCACTTCCTAAGCATATTTGCATCAAAGATGATACAGGCAAGAACTCTGAAGCACTTTATAAATGAGATTTGTGTAATAGAATGCAAACTTTAAAAGATTCTCACTCAGTAGCTTCAGAAGCTATGCAAAATGACATTGGAATGAAGCAGATAATTTTTTTACAAATAAAAACAGACTGTTAGTACTGCATGCATGCTTCAAAAGAAAATGGATATCTTGGTGGCTAGTTGTATGATTAACAGCATGCAAAGCAGCTAAACAAAACCTTATATTTTAAGAATGATAAAAAGAAAGTTGTGCTGTCCCAATTCATTATAAGTATATTAAATAGAAACATATGGTATTATTTAAGCATAAGCATGTGGCTGTAATCTCTTGTATATACATCTTATATTTCATTTTCAGGATAAACTTCTAAATAAAAAAAAATTCCTCACATTTTACTAATTTTTTCACATGAATTTGATTTCAGGGAAAAAGCAATTATAGATATCACCATGGAAAAGAAGTTAAAAATTCTAATTCAGAAATTAAGATGGTTTATCCAGAATTATTCACAAGTCAGCATACCTAAAAACAATATAAATCAGTAAACAAGTAAAACAGAATGGGGAAGAAACAAGGAAGTCTCAAAGATTAGGCCAGCCTTGAAGCATGTAGTTCAATCTGTCTGAAAACATAGATTATGAATACATTAATGATCTTTATGAGGATTCTAGTACAATTTCATATGTACAATTTGCCTAGATATGGCCTCTTAAAATAGTAGGTAATTCCACACTTAGTAACAGATTTGTTTAAACAATATTTGTATTTTAGTGTTGTTTATTTAAATGTATGTGCTGCATGATTCCAAGCAACTCAAGGGTGTTTAGAAATGATTTAAAACATTTAAAACATGACAATAAAAGCAACAATGTACAGAGTTTTGCTAAAGAGAAGGCTTGCTGCTGTAAAGTATTTCTTGCCTAAGACAACCTAGATTCTTGGTCTACTTTTCTCTTACGCAGCTTGTCTCTGGAATGAGCTCTAAATGGCAGCCACCATTGAAGGGCCTTGAAAATGCTGCTCTTTATTCAGGATTTTAGTGGGCATGACTGAAATTGAAACCTCCTTTTTAATTTAGGTTTGTTTCTACCTGGTTTATTATTCTGCAATGTCTACTGCTTTTTGTTTCTTATTGCTTTTATTGTCCTTTATTGTTTAAATGTAAATAGCTTGGAATCACTTGGAGACAGGTGGGATATAAATTTAAATAAATAACAAGATTAAAATACAATACAAAATACAAGATTACAATACAAATATTGTTTAAACAAACCCGCTGCAATGTGTCAAATTACCTATATTTTAAAAGACCATTTCTAGGAAACAGTTGAAATTGTTTTGGGGTTTTTTGCCCATCTTTATTGCATATAATTTATGAGTGAGCACACAGTTCCATGATAATATACCTAGCAGAATGTTTTGAAAGAAAGGGGTTGGGTTGGTGCAAGCCATTGATTTATTTTGAATAGAATAGAATAGAATAATACATTAGAATTTTATTAGCCAAGTGTGATTGGACACACAAGGAATTTGTCTTGGTGCATATGCTTTCAGTGTACATAAAAGAAAAGATATGTTCGTCAAGAATCATAAGGTACAACACTTAATGATAGTAATAGGGTACAAATAAGCAATCAAATAATATTAGGAAACGGTCAGTATAAATTGTAAGGATACCAGCAACAAAGTTACAGTCATACATCATAAGTGGGAGGAGATGGGTGATAGGAACGATGGGTTTGAACTGGGTTTTTCAAAAACACAGAACAGCCCTGACCAATGGTTTGTCCATCTATTATTTATTATTTTTTTAAGGATAGCTAATTAATAAGACAGGACAACTAGGAACATTAATGGCTTAAATCCAATGAAAGTTATCACTAACTCTAAAGTAATTTACATTGAAATGCTATATATAACTACTCAGAAATAAAAAATATTTCTCTGCTTAATTTCTACTTGATGACATTGTAAATTTTGCAATCCAGGATGTCATTGTACTTGAACTTTATATGATTAACCCTTTAAATATTAAAATATCATATTTTTTCATTGCATTGTATTAGAAAAACAGAGGTTTTAAAGAGTTAAGCTTAAAAGAATCTTTGCTTTTCACCTCTTTATACCAAGAGCCTGCCTCTTAATCTCAAATAAATGAGTCTACATTTTGTTCTATAAGCAGCTATAATAGTTGTCTCATATTGCTTTCACTTCAGCTTTCTTTCTTTATTCAAGCTAAATTTGAATCAATTACGAAAATAGGAGATTAAAAACTCTCTTAATAGTATGGTAGAGACAAAAATAGAATGATTTTGGTGCAAAAAGAATGAAAAGTATGTTACATTCAGTATTTGTTAGGTAATTCAACTTATGAGATGAGCATCTATTCATTTTGTAATTTAAATCTTTATAATTTTGTAATTTTAAAGAATAACTTTAAACATATTTTTTTCTATGTGACAGATTTTCTAGAAAAAGTTACGTTACCACGAATTGGGCTTTAGCTTTTATGTACTTTAGGGTTTGATACCTTTCCTTATCCATTCCTTCACCTAATTTCAAATATGTTACAGGACAACTCAGATCACAGTGACTAAATTATCCTACCTTTATTGGAAAAGCTTTCCTTTTGAGGGAGATGGGTGGTTTAGAAACATGAAAAACTAATTAATTTGTCTTCTGCAAATAATAATATTGCAAATATTAATATTGGTGGTGGGTGAAAACGTGTTGAGAATTCCAAATATTAAATATATGAATGGATATGTGGAAGAGAAGATGCTTTATAAGGTAAGATGTTTGAAAGTTAGAAAATCTTTGATTTGACTACTATTCTACTTACCATATTTATTTGCATTATATCTGTTTCATGAAGCAATACCTTTTTAAAAAACAGAAATTTTGCTTTAATGCTGAGAGCAAACTCCTGCACCATGCCATGCCACACCACATACTATTTTTGAGAGCAATATTAAATTTAAAAATGATTTATTTTTTGTCATCATTGTTTGAAAAATAAATTGAGACCTTTCTTGACTGCTTTGGACAGTCCATGGAATCATGGCCATTGTTAATAAAAGCTGTGTGTGATTAGGAAATCCTGAGCATTTATTAAGTCCATTTAGATTGGTACATGAATATAAATATAGTCTCATTCATGTTTATCCTATAGTATTCAAATTTTAAATTATAATATCTCCCATTCCAAGCCTGGTTATTAAAATCTGCAAGAGAAGCACTTCTGAAGATCAGCCACTAAAATATATATAAAAAGCTCTTTTTTCTTTGTTAGATACAGATTGTGAAATGTAACATGGAGTAACATTTGGCCTTCCACTTTCTCTGCTTCAAATAAATAAAGATGCATTTATTTTAACATCCTTTTAATTGTTTTTCTATTAATTCCATGATACTTTTATGAACCTTTAGGATTTGTATTTTAATTATGATTGCTTTTAGGATTCATTTGAACAAGGCTATAAGATAAATATACAAGAAAGAGGAATGGTTTTCTTTAGAACAAACTACTGTTTTGAAGAACAACATTTCATCCAAATTTTGTATTTACAAAATTGAAAACCAATTTTACTTTAATGACTAGACATTTTCCAGAACGCTGCTACTACACTCCAGCATTGGGAAAATCCTCATATCTGACAGCAACTGAGAGAACTTTTTTTATTATTAAACTCCTCCTCTGTGCTCTCTCCACGCCCCTTTTGCACACCAAACCCCAGTCTTTCTCTCAGTTGCTGACGGACTGAGAGTGTTTTCTCTGTGTTCTGTAGTGTGGCGTTAGGCCTTTTAGTTATTTTTGATTAGTCCCTTTTTTCTTCTGTTTCCTTTTTCGGTTAAGCTTAAGTTTAAAAACAATTTCTTTTGGTTTCTGTGAGCCTGTCAGCTGTTAGCCGGTTTCGTGCCTGGGGATCCGGGTCGTACCAGCTTTTGTGCCTCTGCGCCTTCTGCAGCCGGCTTCTGTCCCTGCGGGGCGGATCCGGCTGGCTCCCTTACTGCTGGTGAGTTCGGGGCTGACTGAATTGTGCCCCGACCGCCGTGCCTTAGATCGGAGATAAGCGGCGGCGCTTCAGGAAGCAGGTAACGGCGCTCGCCCCACCGCCTTGTGGCTATTCCAGCGGCCGTCCCATCAGTTTTCTGCGGGCGGCGCTGCGTTCTTCGGATTGCGAGGCCAAGACTCTGCCGCCGTGAGTATCAGTCGGGAGGGGTGCGACGTGGCTCCCAGTTGCTTGCCACCCCCTCCCCCCCGCCGTGTGGCAACCGGCCTAATTACATCTCCTGCGTGGCGACCCCGATAGCGGCGCCAAGGGAAGCACCTAGTCATCCTTATTGTGCCTTGGTCCCAGTCTGAGCCAGGCACCGTAGGTCGAAGTAAAAGGGGGGGCACTCACAATCCAGCGCTCAACCCCTTATCACCCCATAGGGCAAAGCCTGCTCACACACCAGGGCTGAGCACTGGGCTCCATCATATTCCAACACTGGTCTCCATCATATTAGAAGGATTGCCATCGCTGTGCGCTGGGAACAGAACGCTGCCCAGGGCTCTAGCAAACAAACAAACAAACAAATAAATAAATAAATAAATAAAGAGCCTGGGGGCATTCTCATCATGGCAAACTGTTCATTCTCCTCAGACAGTGATCGGGAGGTCAGCCTAGTCAGATCCACTAAGTCCCGCAGGAGACAGTCGGGCAAACGCTCTGCCTCTGGCGGTCACAAGTCCCGCCACTCTAAGGCCTCCACTTCGGCCGATAAAGACGTCCTCAGGCGGCATAAAGCGTTGGAGAAACAATGTGAGAAAGCCAGGCAAGCGAGGGCCTCCTCATCCAGCCGGAACACGGGATCCACCCCGCAGTCTGTTTCTGTTCCCGACGGTTCTGAGAGGAGAGAGGCCCGACCTGTCCCATTGGCTTGGCAGAAGGGTGTGTCCCAGTCGATGCCTGATGTTTCTTTAGCGGGTCTGGAAGCTTTTCCACTTCCTCAGCGCCAACCTTCGGCCACGTTCACGCCCACAGCAGCGGGCCTCCGAGCAGTGGACAATCCTACACCTCCTTCACAATTCGACTTCCAGACGATGCTGTCTACAGCGTTAGCTTCTATTATGGCGGCTGGAGCACAAACTGCAGCTCAGACATCCGCAGCGGGGACTTCTTCAGGCGCGTTGGCCACTTCAGGATCACACAGGGCTCGTTCCCCCTCCCCTCGAGAGTCTGTTTCGTCTGAGGGTTCAGTCCAGGCCGAAGAGGGCCCAGATGACTTCGAATTCTCCGAGGATGAAGGACTGGTTCTCCGGCCTTTACGGGCCTATTTCACCCCGCGCTATTCAAGTCTCTCCTTCACAAGGCTCGTCTGACAACTAATTTGGGTTCTGTGGGGGCTCAACCTCCGGCAACCCTGTCTGAGACCGGCCCGCATGATGCCTTATTTAAACAAGTCAAGCAGGAGAAGGACTTTATTCCGTGCCCTCAACTGTTCACGGATGTTCTACAGGCTCCTTGGGCCCAACCAGGGTCGTCCACCACGCCAAGCAATCTTGACAAGAAACTGTTCTGTGTGGCGCCTGAGCTGGAGGCAATGTTGGACTTGCCCGTAGTGGATGTACCAGTGGCGTCCCTCACTTCTCAGTCGATGGTTTCATCGGACCCGCTGGAGGGCCTAAAATCTGAAGACAGACGCACTGAATTGGCCTTTTGTCGATCACATCAGGCTGTGGCCTGGACTGTTCGAACTGCCACGGCCACTTCGTTCTTCAATAGGGCCTCCTTGATCTGGCTGCGTCAGCTTCAGGAATGGCTCCCTCCGGAAGATACCCGTTTACGACACGACATTAATAAAATTATTGCAGCCACAGAATACTCGGTGGACGCGTCGCTGAACTCTGTCAAGTTCGCGTCTCGGGCGCTAGCAACATCGGTCACATCGCGACGCCTTTTCTGGCTGCGGCCGTGGAAGGCTGATGTTAAAGCCAAATGGAAATTGGTGGCGGCCCCGTATAAAGCCCCGAACCTCTTCGGTGCGGCTTTGGAACCGGTCCTTGTCGAGGACAAAGACAAACGTAAAATTATGCCATCATCCTTCTGCAGACAGGACAGGCGTTATGCTCCATACACGCAGAGTCAGCCCTTTTGTCCGTATTCGGGGCAGGGAGGCCCCTCTTCTTACCGACAGCCGTTCCAACCCCCTGACCGCTTCACAGACAGACACCGTTTCAGGGAACGTGGCAGACGTCAGATCGTTTCAAAGCGCCCCTATCGCGGGTCCAATTCTAGGTCTTTTAGAAGAGGCAAATGACTCACCGGCTCCGGGACCCGTAGGTGGACGTCTCCAAGCCTTTCGTCATCAGTGGTCCCGGTCAACTCCGGACGAGTGGGTGCGTCGCACGATTTCGGAGGGCCTCGCGATCGAGTTCACAGATCGGCCTCCATGACGTTTCATCCGGTGCCCAGTTCCTCTGTCGACGGATTCTCGCAGATTGATGGGGGAGGAGATATCACACCTACTGGAGATCAAAGCGATCGAACCGGTTCCGTTGGACCAACTGGGGACCGGTTTTTACTTGGTCCTATTTTTAGTGCCCAAGAACTCTGGCGGGGTCAGGGGCATTCTCAACCTCAAGGATTTGAACCGAGCGGTACGTTACCGTCGTTTCAAGATGCACTCCCTTCGGTCCATTCTGGCATCTATTCGTTGAGGGGACCTTATGCAGTCGGTGGACTTGCGAGAGGCTTACCTGCATGTTCCAGTACTTCCTTCGCATCGGCAGTTTCTTCGATTCGAGTATGCGGGCAGGCATTACCAGTATTGTGCAATGCCGTTCGGTCTTTCCTCAGCTCCCAGGACTTTCACCAAGCTGGTAGCAGTGGTGGCCGCGTCTCTCAGTGCCATTCCGGTGAGACTTTTATGTTACCTGGACGACATTTTAGTCCTTTCCTCGTCCTGGGCACAAGCGGCGCGAGACATGGACAGAGTACGTTCGGCCTTCCGGGAGCACGGATTCACAATCAACTTGGACAAGAGCCAGCTCGTCCCCTCGACAGTGATATTGCACCTCGGGACTCTCATAGATTCTGAGAAAGGTCAAGTTTTCCTCTCGTCGGAAAGGGTGAAGAGCATCAGGTTGCTTCTAGACCAGGTCCGGTCCCGGAGGGCAATCCCTCTATTGACGCTATCGAGATTGTTGGGGAAGATGGTCGCATGTTTCTGCATTGTACCGTGGGCTCGCAGACACTCCCGCCCGCTACAATGGCTTCTTCTCCCGTTCCAGAGAAAAGGCTGTTCCAACTCAGAAAGAAAGGTGCTCGTGCCCCCCCAAGTCAGACTGTCGCTGCGTTGGTGGAGATCGCCGGCCATCCTGACAGGCTGCAACTTTCTGGAACTGGACCGGTTCGTGATCACCACCGATGCCAGTCTCCATGGCTGGGGCGCCCACCTGGGTACCCAGGTGGCCCAGGGACGATGGTCTCACGAGGAACGTGTTCAGAGTATCAACCTTCTAGAGCTTCGAGCCATTCGTCTTGCCCTTCTGCATTTCCTACCGATGGTTCGGGGTCGGCACGTCCTGATACTCACAGACAATACGTCCGCCAAGGCGCACGTGAACCGGGAAGTGGGGACAAAGTCACAGACTTTAATGCTCGAGTCGGTACGTCTGTTCACTTGGGCGGAGAGACATCTGGCCTCAATTCTCGCGGACCACATTTCCGGGAAGGCCAACACCCAAGCGGATTGGCTCAGCAGGGAACTGATAGACCAGGCCAAGTGGCAACTGCTTCCCAGTCTATTTCAGGAGGCGTCTTTTCGCTTCGGACGACTGGTGGTGGATCTGTTTGCCAGTCCTGCCAACGCCCAACTTCCCCGGTTCATCACTCGGTATCCGGCTCCAGCGGCGGAAAACACGAACGCTCTGAGGTGTCATTGGTCGTCCGGTCTGCTATATGCCTTTCCTCCCATCACGTTGATTCAGCAGGTGATCCGGAAGATGATAGCGGAGAGGGCGGAACTGCTACTGGTGGCGCCTCATTGGCCACGCAGACCGTGGTTCGCGGATCTTGTGGAGTTTTCGGTGGCGGATCCGTGGGTGATTCCTCCACATCGGATCGTGCTGTGTCAAGGGGCCATACATCATCCCAGGCCCCAATGGCTGCAGTTGGCCGTTTGGTGTCATCCTGAAGAAAGGCCGTTTGCCGGACTCGGTGATTGGTACGATTCAATCGGCCCGTCGACCGTCCACGACGAGGATCTACGAAGCTTCGTGGAAAGCCTTTTGCCGTTGGTGGACCGCTCATGTGGATCCAACGTCTGCGACTATGCAGGATGTTCTCATCTTTCTGCAAGTGGGTTTGGACAAAGGGCTGTCTCCTGCCACTCTCCGGCATCAGGTGGCGGCCTTGGCCACTGTGCTGTCCTTTCCTCGTGCACTTCCTTGTCTCATCATCCATGGGTGAAAGGGTTCCTTCATGGAGCTACGAATCTGAGACCGCCTACCGTTCATTGTTATCCTTCTTGGGATTTGTCTTTGGTTTTGCGGGCCCTCACGGAGTCACTGTTTGAACCTCTTGGTTCTATTTCTCTTAAGTTCCTGTCGTTCAAGGTTGTTTTCTTGCTGGCGATCACATCGGCAAGGCGCATTTCGGAGCTCACAGCGTTATCTGTCTGTGCATTTTTCATGCTAATACCGTGGTCTTGTGGATGGACCCTGCGTTTATGCCCAAAGTTAATTCGTGGTTTCATCGTGCACAGGAATTAGTTCTTCCAGACTTCTGTCCGTCTCTGAGGCATCACCGTGAGGTCCTTTGGCACACTTTGGACGCGCGTAAGGCCTTGAGGCGCTACATGCGTAGAACGGCATCATTTCGGAAGACGGAGCTCTCTTTGTCTCGTTCCATCCTGCGTCCATGGGTCAGAAGGTGTCATCGGCCACGATCGGTCGTTGGATTAAGGCCTGTGTTGCGTTGGCATATGAGGGACAGCACCGTCCTGTTCCGGGGAATATTTTGCCTCATTCGACTCGGAGTGCTGCTACTTCGGCCGCCTGGGCTACCCAGGCTTCGGTGTTGGACATCTGTCGGGCGGCTACCTGGACTTCTTTGTTGCCGTTTATTAAACATTACCGGATTGATGCTTACACCTCGGCCGAGGCGTCCTTTGGGCGGAGAGTTTTGCAGGCCGTTGTTTCTGGTTCTGCTGAAGGGACTAATGTTTTGCCGACCCTGGGAGTTAGGCTTGGGTATGTCCCAATGCTGGAGTGTAGTAGCAGCGTTCTGGAAAATGGACATTGACTTACCTGAATGTCCTTTTTCGGAACGCTGCGTATACACTCCATTTCCCTCCCTTTGTTGTGTTGTTTGTGGTGAGTGTTTTTTTAATAAAGTTTTTTTGTGGTTCACCTATTGTGTCTTCGTTCAAGACTGGGGTTTGGTGTGCAAAAGAGGCGTGGAGAGAGCACAGAGGAGGAGTTTAATAATAAAAAAAGTTCTCTCAGTTGCTGTCAGATATGAAGATTTTCCCAATGCTGGAGTGTATACGCAGTGTTCCGAAAAAGGACATTCAAGTAAGTCAATGCCCATTTACTTTCTGATTAGGAATAAAGGAGCTCATTAGAAAGTAAGATTGAAATTGGAGGCGATTTTAAAACCAGCAGTGTTTATTTAATATTTGTAACAGCATATAATAATATTTTGAAGTGTTTGTGTATTCTTAGGAAATTTTGTAGAAGAGATTACATATGCTTGTAGGTTATGCATAGGTAATAATTCCTTCTTATTTTTTTCATTTGTCCTTTAATCTTAGGTAAATTAAAATCCTATTTTTCTATTTAACACTTTATAATCCAGCTCTTTAATTCCAACATCTGTTTGGTTATTTATATGATTTTAACAATGGTCAGGGGCCAGTTTCCAATACATCAAATGATTCATATTCTATTCCTCTCCCCCCCCACTCCAAAATGTAAAATTTAGAGGCAATTCTAGGCCATATATATTATTTTTCCATATAATCAAGTAGTACTTAGTTCTTGTTTGAAATGTTGTTTTGCACTTCAAGCAGGGTGGATAAAAATCAATGATTTAAAAAAAAAATCAAAAAAATCAGTTTTTTTTTATTTAAATCGGATTTATTTTAATAAAAAACTTGGGGTAAAAATCTAAGATAGTTTTCTATTTAAGATACATAAATAATTTCGTTTATTCAGCATGAAATGGAGCTTAGTTATGTAGCATGAGGCTGTATATTCTGCAACACTGGGACTATCGGTGAGTCAACAGTGGGTCAAAGGAGTAGCAGAGATGAAAGTTGCCTCTTTAGAGACAGATGACTCTTAAAAATTATGATTTAAATCAAGTTGATTTAAATCAAGCCTTTTTACTAGTGATTTAAATCATGATTTAAATTGTGATTTAAATCAACTCGATTTAAATCAAATCCACCCTGACTTCAAGCTCTATATTTTGAAAATTGCAAGACTGATACTACCTATATTTAATGTTTACAATGACGAGAGTTGAGTGGTAATATAGCAATAGCACTTAGACTTATATACCGCTTCATAGTGCTTTTACTGCCTTCTCTAAGTGGTTTACAGAGTCAGCATATTGCCCCCAACAATCCGGGTCCTCATTTTACCGACCTTGGAAGGCTGAGTCAACCTTGAGTCTGGTGAGTTTCGATCTGCCAAACTGCTGATAGCCGGTGATCAGCAGAAGTAGCCTGCAGTACTGCACTCTAACCACTGCACCACCACGGCTCTGTATAAACTGTTATGCCAAATACATCATATACTTAACAAGAAAAGTTTGTAAATATCTTTGTGGTACCATGTTTCCATGAAAATAAGACCCTGTCTTATATTTTTTTGAACCCTGAAATAAGGGCTTGGCCTTATTATCGGGGGGGCGGTCTTATTTTGGGGGTGCAGGTGACAGCGAGTGTGGCTACCTCATGGCTTCTGTGTTGCACTGCTGTGGCCCAGACGCCCAAAGCCTGCGCCCGCCCAGCTCCCTTTTCCACAGCACTCGGCTCTTTATTGAGGTGGGTGGCATGTGAGGTGGGGGAGAAGCAAGGCGCGTCTTGCTGTCTCTTCTTCCCCCACCCTCGCCATGGGCCGGGAAGACACAAGACGCAAGTCTTACCTGCCTTGCAGCTCTGTCATGTGTCTCGCTGTTGTCTGCAGGCAAACATGTAGGGTAAAACCAAACTTCTTTCAAGTTCGAGAAGTTTGATTGAACTTGCGAGGTTTTTTTTACCCTACATGTTTGCCTGCAGACAACGGCGAGACACACGACAGAGCTGCAAGGCAGGTAAGACGGCTCCAAGCACCCCAATGGTAACAGCAGCCTGGCTTCTGCCCTTTCCTGCCGTCTCTTTGTCGAGCGGGATGGCAGGTAGAGCGGGGGAGAAGCGAGAGCCATGGACCAAGACAGGGCTCGCTCTTCTTGGCATCTCTTCTCCCCCTCTTGCCGGGCATGGCAGGGCTTCCTGTCCCTGCCCAAATTGGATGCAATTTGGGGATTGCAGGTGGGGATGGGTGGGGCCGGGAAGGACACGAGACAGGTGTCTTACTTGCCTTGCAGCTCTGTCACGTGTCTTGCTGTTGTCTGCAGGCAAACACATTGTAGGGTAAAACCAAACTTCTCGCGAGTTCAAGAAGTTTGATTGAACTTGCGAGTTTTCTTTTATCCTACAATGTGTTTGCCTGCAAACAATGGCAAGAAACGCGACGGAACTACAAGGCAGATAAGACACATTTCACGTCTCCCCAGCCCCACCCCTCCCCACTTGCCATCTTCAAATTGCATCCAATTGGGGCAGGGACAGGAAACCCTGCCATGCCTGGCGAGAGGGGGAGAAGAGATGGCAAGAAGAGTGAGCCCTGTCTTGGCCCATGGCTCTCGCTTCTCCCCCACCCACCTCAATAAAGAGCTGGGCACTGTGGAAAAGGGAGCCAGGCGGGCATGGGCTTTGGGCATCTGGGGCTGCTGGGAGTCGCCTGGCAGAGAGGCGGGAGCAGGGCGGGAGTTTGCAAAGGATCACTTCCCCTTTGCCTTCTCTTCCAGAAGTGCTCCTCGGATGCAGCCACTTCTGCAGCAGGAGACTCTCACCTCAAGCCAGTCTTCCGAAGGGTACCATAGCAACAGCTATCCACAATTTGTTAACCCTTATTTCATCCTGACCCACATGGCCCAGTACGGTCGGGACGAAATAAGGGTAAAAAAATTGTGGAGAGCTGCTGCTACAGTACCCTTTGGAAGGCTGCCACGAGGCACATGGGGCATATCGCTTGGTCTCCTGTTGCAGAAGTGGCTGCAATCCATGGCAAAAATGGCCACGTTTGCTGGAGGGCTTATTTTCAGGGGAGGGCGTATATTTATGCCCACCCAAAAATCAGGCTTGGCCTTTGATTGTCCTATTTTCTGGGAAACACAGTATGTAACATCAGTATTAATGCAGATATAATTAAGCATGATATATATGTTTTAGCAGTATTAATAAGCATTATCTTGTGAATTTTATTTTATTTTATTTATTATCAAATTTATATACCGCCCTTCTCCCAAAGGACTCAGAGTGGTGCACAGCCAAAATAACATAAATACAAACATTAAAATACAGTTAAAAAGATATATATGCGTTTGGCCCCAAAGTTAAAAAAGACAATAACAAACCCATTAAAAACATTTAAAAATGTGTTAAGCCAGCCCGGCTTGCTGAAAAAGAAAGGTCTTAAGGGCACAGCGGAAGGCACCGAGGTCTTGGATTCTTCGTATCTCTGGGGGCAGCTGATTCCAGAAGGCAGGTGCCCCCACAGAAAAGGCTCTACCCCTGGGGGCCACCAGTCTACATTGCTTGGCCAATGGCACCCTGAGGAGGCCCTCTCTGTGGGAGCGCACAGGTCGATGGGAGGCCATTGGTAGCAGCAGGCGGTCTCAAAGATATCCAGGTCCTATGCCATGGAACGCTTTAAAGGTGATAACCAACACCTTGAAGCACACCCAGAAGACCACTGGAAGCCAGTGCAGCTCATGCAGGAGAGGTGTTATGTGGGAGCACCATGCGGCTCCCGTAACTACCCGCGCGGCCGCATTCTGGACCAATTGGAGCCTCCGGGTGCTCTTCAAGGGGAGCCTCATGTAGAGAGCATTGCCGTAGTCAAGGCAAGAGGTGACGAGGGCATGAGTGACTGTGCACAAGGAATCCCGATCTAGGAAGGGCCGCAACTGGTGGATCAGGAGAACCTGATAAAAAGTCCCCCTGGCTACAGCCGTCAGATGTTCCTCCAAGGACAGCTCCGTATCCAGGAGGACGCCCAAATTGGAAGCCCTCTCTGTGGGGGCCAAAGACTCGCCCCCAATAGTCAGGGATGGTGTCAACTGACTATATCGGGATGCCGGAAACCACAGCCACTCAGTCTTGGATGGGTTGAACCTGAGCCTGTTCCTCCCCATCCAGATCCGCACGGCCTCCAGGCACCGGGACATCACTTCAAGGGCATCATTGGGGTGGCCCGGGGTGGAGATGTACAGCTGGGTGTCATCAGCGTACTGGTGGTACTTCACTCCGAAGCCACGGATGATCTCACCCAGCGGCTTCACATAGATGTTGAACAGAAGGGGCGAGAGGATTGACCCCTGAGGCACCCGACAAATGAGGCGTCTCGAGGTCGACCTCTGCCCCCTTGCCAACACAAACTGCGACCGGTCGGAGAGAAAGGAGGAGAACCACCGTAACATGGTGCCCCCCATCCCCAACTCTTCCAACCAGCGCAGCATGATACATGGTCGATGGTATCAAAAGCCGCTGAGAGGTCTAACAGGACCAGAACAGAGGAGCAACCCCTGTCCCGAGCCCTCCAGAGATCATCTATTAATGTGACCGATGCCGTTTCCGTGCTCTACCCGGGCCTGAAACCCGACTGGAATGTATCCAGATAAGATGTTTCCTCCAGGTATTGTGGAAACTGTTGTGAGACCACACTCTCAACAACCGTATCCACAAAGCGAAGGTTGGAGAGGAGCCTTGGGGACTGGGGTATGCAATTGCTCTCAAACAGCGAGTGCGCACCCCCGACACATGGTATGGCCCCCTGCTCCCGCCGTATCTGCCCCTCCCATCCACCGTGCTGATGGTACATCCCTCATTAGGATGGCCCTTCATCACTCCCCAGCCCCTCGTCCTGCACCCTCCAAACTGTTATCCCGTGCCAGGTTCGGCTTCGACCTTGGTGGATTACCCCCCCCCCAACCCCCTTGGTCGTCCTCCCAATTACCCTTAAAAAATCATTAAAAGATCATTAATGATCATTAATCATTATGAACATTATCAGAATATATGCAGGGGAAAAGATTGTACAGTTAGTATTTTGTTTTGTGATTCGGTTATAATGGCTTTGGGACGGGTGAAATCTAAAAAAAATTGCTACTAGTTCTGTGGGCGTGGCTTAATTAGTGGGCGGGGTTTGGTAAGGTGACTGGGAGGGCGTGGCTTGTTGGTCAGGTGGGCATGGCCAAGTCAATGTCACTTCTTTGCCCTTTTTTAACCTACAAAACACAACACAACACAACAGGGTCACCCACAATATAAAAGCAGCTGTGCTAGACCTAAAATGGCCCCTGAAACAAGCAGGAACCTCACACAGCCACAAAAAGCCCAAAAACCCAACTTTCACACTTCACACACACAAAATTCCACATACAGGTTTGTGAGATTTTGTGTGTTTGTATAGTTAGAGTGAAACACTAGAGAAACACACTAAATCTCAGAAAGCTGCACAAATATTATTTTATTTTATTTTATTTTTATTTTTATATAAAAGCAGCTAAATTTAAAACTTCCTAAACTTTAAATGGCTAGGTCTAAAAAAAGAACAACTAAAAAAAACACCAATTAACTATTTTTTTAAAGCTCCCAAAGGGGAAAAAAACTTACCCAATAGAACAGGGGTCTCCAACCTTGGCAACTTTAAGACTTATAGACTTCAACTCCCAGAATTCCTCAGCCAGCTTTGCTTTGCTGGCTGAGGAATTCTGGGAGTTGAAATCCACAACTCCCTGCCTGCTTAATTGCAGGCAGGGAGATTCAGTTGCTTGCTGATGCAATGAATTGCAGGGATTACAGCAAGGCGTTGCGACCAGCAGCTAAGGTAAGCAAGCTGAGGGGGAGAGGGGGAGGGATTTTTGCTACCGATTAGCAGGCAACTCAGATGGGGTCGTCAGAGCTTGGATCGTCAGAGCCATTTAAAAGGGAAAAAAAGGCTCTGATGATCGTGCGGCTCAGCTGGGCATGGGGACGGGGGCAGGGATTTTTCCTCATGTTCTCTGAACTGCCCGCCATCATCACTACCTACTCGCCCAAGCCGGTCCGAACCGGGAGCATTTCACTCCTGCTTTGGGATATGGCAATAAACAGTTACCATACTTACTTTATTCCCCATCTGCTTCACTACTTTGGATCAAGTTTTGTAACTATTTTCATAGGATCATTTAGGCCATCAACATTTAGTTAGATTAAAAGAAAACCTAAGGCAAGTCTATACAACAGATGTCTACTCGTTTTATAACTTCTTTTGTGTTGTGGTTTCTTATGAGAAGAATAGGCCTATGGCATATTTAAGTGGGCAGCATTCTTTTTCATATTTTCTGGGCATGTATCAGAATAGTGAATTAACTAGATCCTTATTTATTTATGTAGTTATATGAAGCCTATCATATCCTTTAGTTGAATATACTCCCAAGTAATTTGGTAAAGTCTGCATTCAAATAAACAAACTGGTTTAGATTTTTAAACCAACTGAAAAAGCACAAACCATTTCCAGTTAACAATATTTTGAGTATGATATTGCAGCATTATGCATAAAGTGTATAGTTTTCATGTTAAGGGATCTAAAATTAAGATTATATATACAAATCTAACTGAAAGAAACACAATTAAAATGAATTAATGTGGAATGCTTCGAGCAGGAAGATCCTTATTCTGACTTGCAGTCAAACATTCTTAGGCAACACTCATATCTCCTTGGTAACTCTTTTGGTTTTGTCTAATATTCTGAGAACTAAAGTTGGCAAGATGTAGGGACTGAAGCTGGCAAGGCTGGAACTGACTTGATTTCTGTGTTCTGCAGTAGGCAAATCTTCTGTGTGCATGTGACTTCTTCTTCCACCTGCAGAAAAATAGCTTTCTTAGCCTTTCAGCTTTCCTTAAGAAAGTTCCTGAATACAAAGTTTAGTGTTAAAATTTATTGCTCTGCCTAGAATGAAGGCTAACATTAAAGTCTACATATTAGTACTCCCAATTATAAGGGAGAGGAATTTACGCATTCACAACAAAATCCATTCATGTTTGCACATTGTCTTGCAAATCCTCTAACCATGGATATAATATAGTCCAGTATCCAAACCAAATTGCAACTCAAATAAACTAATTAACCCAGAAAGTGGATTAAAATAAAACTGGAGGCTTCTGCACCAATCCTAGGCAAGTTTCAGCATTGCTTGTTGTTATCAGCACTAGTTACCCTACATCAAACATTCACATCATGTCAAGCAACAAATGGGAATTCTGGCAAATATTTTACCTTCCATGTTCATTATGAATTAAGTATCTGACTAAGCTCGGGGGAATCTACCACAGATTATCTATCAAGAAGAATTTATAATTGACCTAATGACAGAAGCAGCTGCACTTCTTATGTGATGCAGAATAATCCAAATTTGGGCAATTTGGCCAATTGTGAAATGTAACTTTAATCAATGAGTTCAAAGAACTACCAACTATGAAATCAGGCACTCTGACAGGATAAGAACTCAATACAAAAGTATACAGCTAACTTTCAATTTTTGCGTGGAATTTGGACTGGGATGAAAAAGGCCTAATGGTTTAAATAATTATTATAATAGTATGAGTTGAATTCAATTGTCTAGGCAACTCAGAAAGTGATTGCATTAATCCAGATGATACACTTTGGAAAAAGTATGCCAGGATAGAGGTAAAAAAGAATACGCCACTATTCTATTTTGTTTCATTCTCCCCACCTTTGACCTATATATCTGGGACCTCAGGAATTAAAAATTGTGAGTCATCTTATTTTTCTATTGTGGAGAATTTATACATTTTGCATGTTGACTATTCTGCTAAAATATTCTCTTCCAAAGCTTCAACTAAATGCTGTATTTATAAGAAAGTGAAGCACTTTAACAAGTTCTGTACCCTCCAAAATATGGCCTGTCAGGAAACAAACCTTTTCCAGCTATAAGCAATTTCCTGAATATGGGGTTGAATGCCTGATTAGTAGAACTACTTTTTAAGGTTTGACACTATAATGTAAAGTTAAAAAATAAATGTCATGATACAGTAAGTAATTTTAGCCATAAATTACTTAACCTCTTAATACAGTATATCCAACAAACAAAAAGATATATCAACACCACATATTTACAATAAAGACTGCATGAAATACTATTGCTATGATGTTTGCTTTTCCATGCTAGAATAAAATAGCAGATTTCCTATTTAAATTAGGTTCTGCTGGAATAAGATATGGGTTTATTGTAAAAGCTTCAATAAATTATGTTAAGCCTAAAAATCAAATAAATTAATAAATTGAGACTGGAATTTTCATTGCTTAGCAATATGGTCATAAAGAATAATGTCATGTGACTGGAACTCACTGAGATTGTTGTTAAGTGAGTCCCAAACAGATTGCACTCCTCAAGATTATTGTTAAGTGAGTTGTAGGCTGGTAGGCAGGTAAGGCACAAGCAGAGTTGGGGTTGGCTGTTACTGGGCATGGGGTCAATGTGCAGGTAACTTACAAGGTGTGACCAGAGAGATTATTCCCAAGTGGGGGAGGATGCAAGTGACTTACCAGAGTAACCTGCAACTTTCCCTGCTGGCTTCCTCATTGATTTTGGTTGTGGGAAGCCAGGAGCAAAGGTTGTAAATGACTATCACATGATCATAGGACACTATAACTATCATAGGTTTGAGCCAGTTGCCAAGTTCCCAGATCATAATCACATGATTACAGGAATACTGGGATGGCTGAAACTTCAAGAACCGGTTTTAAGGACCACTCATTCAGTGGTGGTCTAACTTTGAATAGTTGCTGAATGAGTTGTTTTTAAATGAGGACTATCTGAAGTGTCATCATGAGAGACAGATGCATATGACAGTTTTGAACTAAGAAAAAGATCATTGTTTTAAATTTGTAAACTAGATTGCAGTATTGCAATAACTAGATTGCAGTATCAGAAAGTTACAGTAGAATAATTACTTCTTATGAATCTTGCTCCAAAAAATACAGGGCCTCAAGAGTAAGAGCAGGGATTCCCACAAGTTATATACTAAAAAAAGTGGTGAACATCACTGAAGTTAATGGGAATATTTCTCACTCAGTGTAGTTAGAAATATAAAACATTAATTTGCAAGTATTTATTTTATTCACCACTTTTTGAAAGATTTGATAAATTGGTTAACTAACTATGCAGAATAAAGAATGCAGAGATTTGCAATCTAAATGTTGATTTGTTCATAGAATTTAATAAAACAGAAAAATATATTTTTATTCTAATTAGTATAATTACAACATTTTTGTTTTTCTTTAAATGGTTTTACTTTGTTTTTACTGGAACTTTGTAGGTGGTCCTGTAATTAAGTATCCTGTGCAGTTTTCTCTTATACAAAAGTAATCCATAGAAATAAAAATCTTTGAAAATTGAGCATTCTGATTAATGCTATAAATTGATATTATAGATTCCAAAGTTCTGAAACAAAGATGAATTTTAGATATATCAAAGATCTCTTCTTTTCTTAACTATTCACAATGCAATACATTTTCATATTTCCTAGTGTAAAGCTACTCTGTACAATTTTACAAGTATTTAATGAATATCAATATTTTAGCAATATTGGGGTATATTAAGATACTGGAGGATGTACTGTAACTGGAAATTATTTAAATCGCTGCATACATTGGAAAATTGTAATGTCTATAGAAAGCCAAGCTAATCAGTAATAGATTAAATAAAGGTTGTATTTGCCTTTCATGGTATACATTATAAAGTTTGCCACAGATATATCAAGGAAATCTGCTGTGGTGGAAAGATGTATGTATTTATAAATTTTATAATTACCTTTAGTTCTCTTTTTGCCATCATTAACTGCTTCTTTTGGATGTGTTAGTGGCATTTTTCCATTGATGGCAATAATTTTTGAAACATTGAATCAACAACTTCTGAGCTTAGATTTCCAATAAGAGTATACATCCAGTAGTGAATTGACTATACCAACCAAATCTGCAGAGTTATGGTTAACCAAATCTTTTTTTAAGGATCCACATCTGGCTGAATAATATATATAGATCACTATAATGAATATAAATACAGATGAAAGGAAGCTGAATGGAAAACATCAACATAACCATGTGCTAAATTTTAAGATTTCACTGACTTCCTTTTGGACATGACAGAATATCTGAAAATTCTATTTAAAAACTTTCTTAAATATTATTATATCTTAAACATACTACAGTGAGGTTGCAAAAATAGGAGTTTCTGCTTGTAGATTCTAATAATAAATCTCTCAAAGATTCCAAACAATTGAGTCAGATTGAGTGCCGTTTTATTGCTTTAATACTTCCTGGCAGTTAAAAGTATGCCCATTAGTCGTTTGTACTACATCCTTCTCACACAATCAAGTTAAGACATTTGAAAGTACAATATACTCATTCATTGAAAAGATCAGTGGGTTTATAGAATGAAGGTTATAGAATAGGTCTAACTGCAGAAGTCATCCTATTCACACTTCAAGGTGAGTTGTTTGGTTTTTAAAAAACAACTGATTTTGATTTTCTTCCAGTTTTCAAGAGCTTTCACTGTTACAATCCTGAGTTTTTGAGGTGACAGTGTAGATTTGTCTTGGTTTAGCATTTTGAGATACTTGTTTTATGCTTGCAAAATATGAAAGTCTTTTCTGCTTGTTAATAATCTACACAGTTCTGTTTTGTGATCCCTTTAAATTATATAAACAAAACTGTATAATGCAACTATGGCAAGTAATTAAAGGTTTCCTTCCCTAGTTTTGTCAATGCCTCTTAATAATGCTGATAGTTTTACTTTGTGGAATTTATCTTTGAAATTCTACTTCTGTATGTAAAATTAACTCCTGTTTATATCTTTATATCATCTGAGGATATTGTGGTACCATGATTCCTCTTTAAGTGGTAAAATGGATGCTAAATTCTGCTTTAATCAGCTATTCATCTTACCAGCATTTGTCACTGCACCGATCCCTTTCCCAACCAGGAAAGATGAAAGAAAACAGGCTGAAAGCCTCAGCAATTGCACTCGGCCTTTTCTTTCTTTTGTTACTTAATACGTTAGATTTTGGTGTCTCCTAGACAACAGCATCTAAAAGGCTTTTTAATTTCAATCTCTTGGTTTTTCCTTCAGATCATATGATGTCTACTTCCGCAGGCAACTAGTTATCAACATTTGCCAGATTTTTTTTAAAAAAGCAGACATCTTAGACTTTCCTGACTTTTTCCAAATAATCTGGCTTGCATTCAAGAATGAGACGGGGGGAGGGGGGGAATCAGCTTATTCATAGCATCATCACTACACACTTACATTACCAATAAGGCTGTGTAATGAATCTTCCTTTAAACTTGTGTGAATCTTTGTAAAAGGTTGTTTCTTTCTAGTAATAATGCACCTAGTTTTTCATATTTTATCCAGCCTTTTTGGTCCAGGATACATTTGGATTTGTAAGAACATATAACGGGCACACTCACAAAATATCTGCACAGGAAATTGCCAGTTTACAAAATGGCTTTCATTGTAGCCATACTAAACACCAATTTACCACAAAGTGAAATAGGTTTCTAGGATTTTCTTATCCTTTCAATGACAGTACTGTTGACCCCAAGATAGTTCTAAATTTAAATAGGCTACTCACGCCTGACATTTTTGCTTTTAAGTTTTATATTTATGTTAATTAAAGTAATCCTCAGGAAGAGGAATCATAAACTGTAAACACCACATTGTCAAATCTTGCTTTAAATACGTATTTGAGTTCAGTGAGCCTTATTTCTAAGTGGGCATGATATGCAGCTGTTATTTATTTAAAGGTGAATATCCCCATTTCAACATTCATAGTGATGACATAATTGATCCCAGCATGGAAGGAATTTCTAGTAGTCGGCTCTTTTTAAGTCTTAATAATTTGTTGCAACACCTGTTCCATTATACTTTTAAGTGATTGGTAGCCATCCTAAAAATTGTTGCAAGAAGTTGTTAGTCTTGCAAAGTAGTTCAGACAAGAAGCACAACTAGGAATAGTAGCTATATTTTTATTGTAAGGTTACATTAACAGAAACTTGCAGGTCTGAAAGTACCCCTCCTATGGGCCACTTTTACTGTCACCAAAGGTAGGAGTGGTCCCTTCTGAGATACCTTTGCTACCTTTCTTCCTCTGAATCAAAATTTTGTTTTCCAGACCATTACAGTACCTGTTCTTCATATTTCTCAACGTCATTCCTACTCTCTTCTATGAGACATTTTCTAGTTTACTTTGGGTACAATTCAAGGTGTTGGCATCTATCTGTAAAGTCCTATAGGGTCTAGTTATTTGTGGGACATCAGCTTTCCCTAGTCTCTGCCTAGCTGGTCAAATCTGGCAGAGTGGGCAAGCTGTAGGTTACTTCAGTAAAGCAAAGAGCCATCTGTTGGGACCAGAGCAGCCCACCTTCTCTTTAGGAATGCCTGACCTCTGGAATGAAATTGCCCTGGCATTTGAATGCCCTGCCTTCCCCCCTCCCCCCCCAGTTTTCAAAGGACCATGGTGACAGGCTCTTTACTCAGACCTTTAGCAGGGATGATGGATGCTTCTTTTCTTCTGTAATCTTTGTTCTCTTCAGCCTTTTTTTTTTTCTATGCCATCTTTCTTTTGTTGTATTGTTACATTTTTTGGGAGTGGTTTGTTTTTAAATGTTTTTAACAATTTGTAAACTACCCAAAGTCACTAGGGACTAGTTGGCAATTAACTTAATAAAATTAAAGTTAGTATGCCTCTGTAAGGGGACAATATATTAGGAAAAAAATGCTATATTTATAAGTGTTTAAAAGTGGGTGCCAGTTTAAGACTTGAAATTTTATTTCCATTATGTGTAACAGAGGATCATTCCATATCAAGCAAGAATAGAATTATAATCCGGTTTCCATATACTGTTAAGTCATAAGGTAGTTTGATACTGGCTTCCTGTGTTGTGTGAACACTTCTGTTGTGGTGGATGGGTTTATTCATTTCTCTCAGTACAAAATAAATCCCATTATGAGGTAGTATAATGTGTAAAGCAAATACGCACGACAGGAGGGAAAGTTGAACACCTTTCATATGCACTGTCTCCAACGAATTCTTGGCATCACCTGGCAGGACAAAGTTCCAAATAGCACAGTCTTGGAATGTGCTAGAATTTCTAGCATGTATACACTATTGAAACAGCGACGTCTATGCTGGCTGGGGCATGTCGTGAGAATGGCTGATGGTCGGATTCCGAAAGATCTCCTGTATGGAGAATTAATGCAGGGAAAGCGCCTCAGAGGGAGACCACAGCTGCGATATAAGGATATTTGCAAGAGGGACCTAAAGGCCCTGGGAATGGACATTAACAACTGGGAAACCTTGACCTCCAATTGTTCAGCTTGGAGGCTAAAGACGCAGCATGGCCTTCTCCAATTCGAAGGGACACTTGTTCAGCAGGCTGAGGCAAAGAGGCAGTCCCGGAACCAGCAAAATCTGGGGGCTGGGCAGGGGACAGAATGTATCTGCCCTCAGTGTGGAAGGGATTGTCACTCTCAAATTAGCCTTTTTAGTCACACTAGATGCTGTTTTAGGACCTCTTTCCAGAGCACGATACCATAGTCTCTTGAGACTGAAGGATGCCAATGAGGAAAGCAAATATATGTAGTTACTTCTGTTATTATACTGGCCAAAAGTGAGTTAATGTGGTGACATTCAGTTGTCCTATTTTATTCTCGTTTCATAGTTGTGACTTTTGCTGTGAAATATATAAAAGTGCAGACAAATAATTTATATTGATATTTTCAGAATCAGTCTGGAAGAGATATGTAGAAAGCTGTTATCAGTTGTGTCTCTCAAAGGCTGCTTAGTTATTCTGAAGTAAGTATCGCCTGACACACACCAGGCATGAAATACTGTGGCAGAAATAGACACCAGTATAGAAGCGGGAAGAAACAAATTCCAGATCAGGTATTACCAAATGTGATTATTATTTGTAAATAAATAAAAATGGAAGTTGAGAAATAACTTGCAGCCTAGGCATTGTTGCTATACATATGTAGAAACAATGGATTTTTTTCCAAGTGCAGGATACAAATGCACATTAATAATTATAATTGATAACTAAGTGATACAGCATACACACACAAGATGATTTAAATGTTAAGAAAGAAACAATTTACTGAAACTGTTTTGGTCAGTTAATACTAAGGTTCTGATATTTATCTACACTACTCTACTGATCATTAATATCTGAAATGTCAGTCTGCTTTCTTGAAGTGCCAAGGCTCCTGCTGACTTTCAATTCTGCATGTACATGAAAGAAATACATTCCTTTGAAAAACTTTTTTTAAAAAAAATATTATTATATTGTGTTAATGAAGCTTTAGGGCCTTTGACAGTGGATAAAATATTCCATCGTAGTCAGCATGACCATGAATATTTCTGATTTTCTTTTGCATATTATAATGCTTGGTTATTAGCTAGAGCAAGTGTGGGAAAATAGTAAATAGAAAATCTGATAAATGCAATTTCAGGAATAAAATTAATTTGAAGAAGATTATTGTTCATAACATTTCCAATAACGGAAATATGTGAGTTTCTCTCCTGTGAATACTTGCTTGCTGCACTGTAGCTTCAGTTATATAACTTACAATGACCTTAGCAGTATGAAATCGGTAGTCTAGGGATAATCATTTCAAGTTGCTTAATAATCATGTTCTTTTTAATAGCTTTACTATGCCACATTCACTTGCATTTTTTCTAGAAACTCCAGTAGTATCCAAAGGGTTCCATCGCAGATGAGTTTGTCAGATCCAAATAAAAATAGTGAATTCCTCTTACAAAGATGTAACTATATAATTATGCTGGAAATTTTACATAGAAACCAAATGCAACATGCTCAGATTTGGATGCAGAAAACAGCAGATGCTCACAGAAATTTATTAGTCCAGATATATGATGGTGGATCACCATTGCTAAGAAAATAATTTTATCATTCTTTTATTCAGTCTTTATTTAGACCTTTGTTATCGAACTCTGCTTTAACATAATTTAATAAAATTATATATTTTATTGGTTTATTGGAAAAGTGATTCCAGACTTCTTTGGCATTAGCAAACTATGACTTTATTTAAATTATGAATATTTCTACAAAATTTGCATAAATTCACCTGTACTATATTAATTGCATAAAAATAAGATTTCTCCCTTTATTAACGTATGTAATATGTATGAATCTTGAATCCATTATTGTTTTTCATTTTCTTTATTTAACAGGTACAAAACTTAACACTAATATGGTTTTACAGTTTTTAAATTTTAAAGTACTGTTTCTGTTAAGATTAAATATAGTTTTACTTAGAAAACCTGGGGGTCTTATTTTGTTTTGCTTTCTTTGTAAAATAAACTTCAAGATTTATCTACCCATCCTCTTGGGCTTCAGAGTTACCATTGGTTTGTTTTGGCCTTTTTACGCCTCATAATTTGCTAAATATAGTATTGATAAAAATAACTGATAGAGAATTGATAAAAACATGAATTATTTATTTTGTTTGGTTTAACAAATGTTTACATTGCCCATGTCACCTAAGTCACTCTAGAGCAATTTACAACATCTGAAAATCAATATTGAAATATTCTCTTTGTGGATAGGCTAGATGGAGGTGTTTCATACTAAAATAAGCAGCAATTGTTAATATAAAAATATTTAAATTGGCAATAATAAGAAAACTAGACTTAAATATTCACCCTTTGGAATTAAGTTCAATAACAGATCAAGACCTTCAAATGTTAATAGAGTGTGGTGGGCTGCAAATAATTTAACAACCGGTTCTGAGTGGGTGTGCTGTCTGAGCATGGCTGGGTGGGTGTCATGTGACTGAGTGGCATGGCCAACTCTACATCACTCGTGTGGGTGGAGCCTATATGGGATCGGCAGGATTGGGGAGGGAATCCAGGGTTCTCCAGTGGAGGGGAGTAGGAAGAAAGAGCAAATGTGTGTGTGTGTGTGTGTGTGTGTGTGTGTGTGTGTGCAATCTTCCCACAGGGGAAGGGAAGGTTTTATCAGCGCAGGAGTGTCCCTCGGACAAGATCCTCACCACCCGTCTCTGTCCATTTGTGGCTGGACGTTAGCCAAGGGGAAGCAGCAAAATCAATTTTTATTCCTTTGCTAAAGCTGCTGTTCCCTTCTTCACACGAGATCGCCCAGCAGCTGGGAGGGAGAGAGAAGGTGGCAGCATTCGTGTGTGTTGCTGCTCCTGCTAGCTCCACAGACAATGCTAGCGGCCGCCGCTGCCCCATTCTCCCTCTCTGCTGCTGGGCGATCCTGTATGAAGAAGGGAACGGCAGCTTTAGCAAAGGAATAAAAACGAATTTTGCTGCTTCCCCTTGGCTAACACCCAGTGAGGGAGAAGTTGCTCTGCCACAAACAGACGGTGAGGGGCATGCCCAAGCAACAGTCCTGCGCCAATAAAACCTTCTCTTCCCCTGTGGAAAGTTCGGGGCCTTTTTACTTAATCCTAGGCCGAAGGGCACAGGTTGCCATCGAAGGTATAGGCAGCCCAGCTCTCAGCTTCTGTCGGCGTTCTGGGGGCTGCTGCCCATTCGTCCTCTCCTCTGCCTTGGATCCTCCTGCTCGCAATGGGGAACACACTTTTTGGCCAGCCTGGCTGGCAGATGCGCAAACAGGCGGCCCAGTCTGCATCCGCTTCTCTGCTGTTGCCAATGGGCCGGGACAAAGCCTTGGACGCCACCAGCTGGTGCAAATATATCATGATGAAGACACTCCCCCCCCAGAATGGGCAGTGCAAAAGCAAGTTGCGTTTTGCTCCTGCACACTCAGGCTTTGCATTCTCTATCCACCTGCACCGCCTCCCCTTGCTGCCATAGCACCATTACCTTTAGGGAACTGCCTCAAAGATCATGTGGCAAGAGAAAAGGCAGCCACGTGTGCTGCCACTGCCTTCCAGACTGGCCTTGGAAAAGCCTGCCCTCAAAATTGGACTCCCTTTCCGCTAGTGCTCGTGCTTAGTGGCAGCATATTGCATGCCTTAACAAGCCCGCTGGTGGCCTCAGTGTGCCTTTCCTCCCCATGGCTCTAATTTTTTAAAATGTTGGGTTCTCACACGAATGCTGGGAGAAAGGGAGTCCGATTGTGAGGGCAGGCTTTTCCAAGGCCAGTCCTAGAGCGAGACAGAGATCAGTGCAACTTTCCTCTAATTCTCTAATTCTTAAAAAAAAGGGGGGGGTGCGCGTGGGATGCTGGGGGAATGGTGCCTAGAGCGAGAGGGGAGTGCAGGCTGACTGGGTGAGGAAGTAGTACCGGACTTCCAGCGCTCGTGCACCCAGGCTTGGAGCAGCAGCAACAGTTTGGGGCTTGTTAAGGAGGACCATTTTGCCCAGCCATATGTTTTCCAGCCTAGGCTGCTTGGAGTGAAAAGCATGCAATATTTTGCCACTCCCGGGTTCCCTGCATAAGCGCTGGAAGAAAAGTGGTCAATGGTTGATTGCAGCCAGAGCTGGGCTTGAAGGAGCAGTAGACAGACTTCAGGACACACAATTTACCCCTCAAGCTCCCAATGCCCAAACCGGTGAGCTGGAAGAGAGCAAGTTATGCCATGGGTGTGACTCTAATCATTGCCCAAGGCAGGCGAGGCACAATGAGGGAGGGGGAGGGGAGGGGCCAGCCAGTGGTGGCATTTGCCAGTTCGGTGAAGTACACCTTACTCAACTACCAGTTTGCCTGAACCGGTGCAAACCGGCAGCAGCCCACCTCTGAGTGTGTCATAATTATTATCATCATGATTACTACTATTATGGTTTGGTTTTGCCTTAGTTTTTTTTTCTGCACATAAATTGTCATGGTGTTGTTTTTCTTTTTTTCCTTATTAATGGGCTAAAGTACAATTCCTATTGGGAAATATTTTAGAAATGTATAATCTATTATATATGATATGGATGTGATTCTATGTTTTCATTACAAAACCTAATAGCATATCAATATTATATACATGTAATAGACCATCCATGGGTAAGGTGACTCTCAAAGTTCTAATTAAATTACCATGAAAAATGTGCCATTCATGAATAAGCAAACCTACTCATGAAAAATAAAAAAAATTAGTCTGTTTTATTCTTCACAATTGAGTTATCCATTTATGGTGCATTTGTCATGACATTTTGGTTAAATATTTGAGAGTCAAGCTTATCTACCGATGGGCTTACCCATGACTATGTACAGGTTCTTCAGACTGAGGAAAAAAACGAACTGTATATAATCACAGGTAATCTGAGTTCAATTTTTGTTCTGTATTTTAATAGCCAAAATTTTCTTAACTGTGTGTACAGTATGTTAAAAATGCAGTATATTACTTGTTCTTTATGCAGTATATAATGCAGTATACAAAAATACAGCATATATTACTTTTTCTTTATGGTATAATCAACTGCACCATTAGTAAGAAACTTCGTTCAACATCAGAGATATTTAAAAAGAAATGGCATATTTAAAGCAGTAAATATTCAGTTTTATAGTTAATTGTCATTTATTGTATTTAAAGCTTTCAAAAGGTGTGTAATGTGCCTTGTATGGATTGCTATAAATAAATTCTTATATCCTTTTTTTTCAAAATGTAATATATAATGGAGAAGCATGACTTTTAATTAAAGCTCATGTACATTATGTACAAGTTAATTTTGACCTATTGATCATGGTACTGGGCATTATTATGTATTTTATCTAAGAGATTGATGTAGAATAACTCTTCAATTTTTTTCCCTGCAAAATAACTTGTGGAGTATATTTTGTTAAAATTGTCTGAGCGGCCCAATGTTGTGATGTAAGATTTCATAGCTAAGGATAGATTTGAATCTCCCCAGATTTGTTCCATCATCTTAACCATTATATTTCAATGGTTCCATTTCTATTTTCAGATTTCACTGCCGACAATATTTCTGTTTCTTGCAGGTCACAGTTTGGATGTCTCATGTTTCTATTTAGTGCTTTTGCCAATAGATGACACTTTTTCTTCTTAAACCAATTTAGAAGGAATTTATGCTGGAGGATACTTTATTCTTAATAATAATAATTTTACTTAAAACACCTTTACCATGGCAAAGTACAGAAACTCAATAGCTTAGTAAGTGTGAATAAATCCCTTACAATTAGCTTTAATTAATGTTCCAGGATGCTGGAGTGAGAGCATTTTACTTTGCTTCCTTATTTGTGAGTTATGACTATTGCATATTTTGTTGTTGTGACTGATACTTTTGATCACAAGGATTTGACTGAGATGTAGGAAAATGGGAAGGAAAACATTGATGCGATCACTTCCTTTGTTCATTAGCTAGATATTGGATAATATTCACCTACTTTCAGATTTTATCTCAGGAAGATGTTGACTACATAATATTATTTGCCCAGTTTCAGGAGTGAAATGCTACCAGTTCATAGTAAAAAATGCTACTGGTTCACCAAATTGGTAGTAAAAAAATAAAAAAAGGTTCCGACGATCAGCTGAGTGACACGCAATTGTCAGTACTACTACTTCTTTTATTTTTCTTTTTTTTTACTTTTAAAGCATTTTTTTACTACCAGTTCAGGCGAATAGGTAGTAAAAAAATGTTTTAAAATGTAAAAAAAAAAGGCTCAGATGATCACGTGGCACAGCTGTGATCGTCCGAGCCTTTTTTTTTTTTTTTTTTTTTACTTTTTTAAAGCATTTTTTACCTACCTATTTGCCCGAACTGGTAGTAAAAAAAATGCTTTAAAAAGATTTTAAAAAGGTTTCCAAGATCCGGCGCCACAACTGATCCCCCCGCCGGCTGTTCTACTTACCTTCCAAAGCCTCCTTTTGGCACGTACTGCAGATGCGTGCATAGCGCACATTTGGTGCAAACTGCGCATGCGTGCACGTTTGGCGTGCTTGCGCTGCCAGCAAACCGGTTCAGATTTCACCACTGCCCAGTTTTACTGTATTATACCTAAATAGCCTAAAGTGTTTAACAATATCTCAAGTGTTGGGCTTACAACAATAGGTATATAATTAGTAATAGCCAATGTAGTGTAGTGATTAAAGTATTGGACTTGGATTATGGAGATATAAATTAAAGGTTTCCAGGGGTTGTGTGAATAAACAAGGCTATATTCTCATAGTGGGGGTTAGGGTTAGGTGGTTTACTAATGCTGTTTTTCATCATTTGTCACCATAGAGTCATTATAGAAATACATTTGATATAACCAATGTTTTTATGGCTTCCTCTGTAAAGTAGTGACAAAGTCATTTTAAGAAAACACATGCTACAAAAGTAACATAATTTTATTAAAACACCTACAAATGAATATTTGTCAGCCAAATCACAGCATTATTTTTCTCCGGGGCGGGGAGGAGAACAGTGTTGGCAAATGAGCAATTTTTTTTTACAGTCAGCTTTCAGACATGATTAATTTTAGACCAGCAATGTACTTTATACGAATTATGTTTTAATTAGTTCATTAGTTTTATTCTTGTTAAAACATGAATTGATTTATATATATATATATATGCATATTCTTTCTAGCCAGGTTTTACCTACGTAAACTAAGTTGTTCTGCAGCTCTGGTTGTGTGAAATCTCATTCACAAGCTTCAGAGCTTTTTTTCTGTTGACAAACTGCAACTCTGTGTTGCTCTCTGGGAGACTCAGATAGCTATTTCTGCCTTATAAGGCTTCGTCAGTGAGCCACACCCACTTCTCAGATATTCCCCCTATAAAGGTACAATGTGTCTTTTTCTTTTTCGTAGGCTTTTATGTGCATATTCTTTCTAGCCAGGTTTTACCTACGTAAACTAAGTTGTTCTGCAGCTCTGGTTGTGTGAAATCTCATTCACAAGCTTCAGAGCTTTTTTTCGCAACTTAGTTTACGTAGGTAAAATCTGGCTAGAAAGAATATGCACATAAAAGCCTACGAAAAAGAAAAAGACACATTGTACCTTTACAGGGGGAATATCTGAGAAGTGGTGTGGCTCACTGACGAAGCCTTATAAGGCAGAAATAGCTATCTGAGTCTCCCAGAGAGCAACACAGAGTTGCAGTTTGTCAACAGAAAAAAAGCTCTGAAGCTTGTGAATGAGATTTCACACAACCAGAGCTGCAGAACAACTTAGTTTACATAGGTAAAACCTGGCTAGAAAGAATATGCACATAAAAGCCTACGAAAAAGAAAAAGACATACATACATACATACATACATACATACATATATATATATATATATATATATATATATATATATATATATATATATATATATATATATATATGCATATTCTTTCTAGCCAGGTACCTTTACAGGGGGAATATCTGAGAAGTGGTGTGGCTCACTGACGAAGCCTTATAAGGCAGAAATAGCTATCTGAGTCTCCCAGAGAGCAACACAGAGTTGCAGTTTGTCAACGGAAAAAAAAAAGCTCTGAAGCTGGTGAATGAGATTTCACACAGTCAGAGCTGCAGAACAACCTAGCTTACGTAGGTAAAACCTGGCTAGAAAGAATATGCACATAAAAGCCTACGAAAAACAGAAAAAGACATATATATATATATATATATATATATATATATATATATATATATATATATATATATATATTTATATTTATATTTATATTTATATTTATATTTATACTTTTTAATTCATAGGTATAAATGTGTGATATTTTTGTAATCAGGGTTTTTCCTATGTTAATAAAAGATGTTAAACGGCCATGGTGGGATGAAATCTCCAATCATCACTTTCAGGCCTGTCAGATATTTTGTGTTGTTTATTCTGAGCCTTATGGGAGACTGGGATAGCACTATTTCAGTTTTTTTGAACCTCTTCAGCCAGACACACCCATATTTTATGACTCCTCCCTGTAAAGGTCAAATATTTATACTTTTTAATTCATAGGTATAAATGTGTGATATTTTTGTAATCAGGGTTTTTCCTATGTTAATAAAAGATGTTAAACGGCCATGGTGGGATGAAATCTCCAATCATCACTTTCAGGCCTGTCAGATATTTTGTGTTGTTTATTCTGAGCCTTATGGGAGACTGGGATAGCATTATTTCGGTTTTTTTGAACCTCTTCAGCCAGACACACCCATATTTTATGACTCCTCCCTGTAAAGGTCAAATATTTATACTTTTTAATTCATAGGTATAAATGTGTGATATTTTTGTAATCAGGGTTTTTCCTATGTTAATAAAAGATGTTAAACGGCATATATTTATATATATATTTGGTTGCAGTTTTTTTTTATACCTTTCACATCATCTTGTTTGTTGCCCGTGCAGAATATGCCCATGTGGACAGTATGTGATAATGTTTGTATTGAAACATTGCCTTTCAACATTGTGTCAACCTTATACTGTATCAACTAGCTAGGCAAGAAAACAGCAAAAATAGTTTTTAAGAATACCACAGTTCTGATAAGTAAATTTATTATAGAAAAATTAATGAAACCATTATTAAAAATGCTATATGTCATATATAAGCTCTATTTATAATTAAATTAAGACTCAGTTTTGTTTATTAAACTAGACTATTCCAATTAAAATCAGCTCTGAGCAGTGTACTTTCCAACTTTCCTTAATTCTTATACTACCCACATGACCTTAAAGTAAGAGGTTTCTCTCTCTCTCTCTCTCTCTCTATCTCTCTCTGTTGTTTTAAAAATGAACTGAAGTGGAAATCTGATTGCTTACTTGTGACTATGAGGATTTCCCCCTCCCCCATCTCCTCTTTAAGATTTATCCTTCTCCATTCCTGTTGACTCTTTCCTCTTTCCCAGGTTGATAGCTAGTTTAGGAAGGATGTATGATTCTTAGGAACAATATGTCATTTTTTTCTTTGATTCTGACTTAATGTCTTTGGGGCTGAAGAGTTTGCCTTCCTTCTATTGATCAGTGCTTTTCTGTCTGTGTCTGTTCCCCCCCCCCTCTCTCTCTCTAAAATAACTCAGATTCGGGAAGACTTGGCCGCCGACTGGGTTAGTTCAGACGAGATGACTGAGGCAGGTCTTGAGAATGTTATCTGGGAGGAGTTCGATCCTGTGGCTCCCGAGGACGTGGACAGGATCTTGGGGCGGCTGAACGCAACCAAATGTTTATTGGACCCGTGTCCCTCCTGGTTGGTGCTGGCTTCCTGGGAGGTTACACGAGGCTGGCTCCAGGGAATTATTAACGCTTCTTTGAGCGAGGGTGTCCTGCCGGCCGCCTTGAAAGAGGCGGTGGTGAGGCCTGTCCTCAAGAAGCCATCCCTGGATCCGGCTGTTTTGGCTAACTACCGTCCAGTCTCCAACCTTCGCTTTATTCCGAAGGTTGTTGAGAGTGTGGTGGCGCGACAGCTTCCCCAGTACCTGGATGAAGCTGTCTATCTGGATCCGCTCCAGTCCGGCTTCAGACCTGGGTACAGCACGGAAACGGCATTGGTCGCGTTGGTGGATGATCTCTGGAGGGCCTGGGATAGGGGTTATTCCTCTATCCTGGTCCTATTAGACCTCTCAACGGCTTTTGATACCATCGACCATGGTATCATGTTGCGCCGGCTGGAGGGACTGGGAGTGGGGGGCACCGTTTTGCGGTGGTTCTCCTCCTATCTCTCTGACCGGTCACAATCCGTGTTGACAGGGGGGCAGCGGTCGACCCCAAGGCGCCTTGTTTGTGGGGTGCCGCAAGGGTCGGTCCTCTCGCCCCTTCTGTTCAACATTTATGTGAAGCCGCTGGGTGAGATCATCCGTGGTTTTGGGATGGAGTTCCATCAAGTACGCTGATGATACTCAGCTGTACATTTCCACCCCAGACCATCCCAAAGATGCCTTGGAAGTGATGTCCCAGTGCCTGGATGCCGTGCGGGTCTGGATGGGGAGAAACAGGCTTCGACTCAACCCTTCCAAGACCGAGTGGCTGTGGCTGCCGGCGTCCCGGTATAGCCAGTTGACGCCATCACTGGTTATTGGGGGCGAATCATTGGCCCCCACGGAGAGGAACCGCAACTTGGGTGTCCTCCTGGATGCGCGGCTGTCCTTAGAAGGGCATATGACAGCTGTGGCCAGGGGGGCTTTTTGTCAGGTTCGCCTGATACGCCAGTTGCGCCCCTTTCTGGACCGGGACTCCCTACGCACGGTCACTCAAGCACTCGTCACTTCTCGTCTGGACTATTGTAACGCTCTCTACATGGGGCTCCCCTTGGGGTACACCCGGAGGCTCCAACTGGTGCAGAATGCGGCTGCGCGGGGGATTATGGGAGCGACGGGGCGCTCCCATGTGACTCCTCTCCTGCGCGAGCTGCATTGGCTTCCGGTGGACTTCTGGGTGCGCTTCAAGGTGTTGGTGATCACCTTTAAAGCGCTCCATGGCTTAGGGCCAGGGTACTTACGGGACCACCTTCTGCCACCAATAGCCTCCCACCGGCCGGTTCGCTCCCACAGAGAGGGCCTCCTCAGGGTGCCGTCGGCCAGACAATGCCGGCTGACGACCCCCAGGAGGAGAGCCTTCTCTGTGGTGGCACCTACCCTATGGAACAATCTACCCCCAGAGATACGAGTGATCTCCGACCTTCGGATTTTTCGTCAGGCCCTAAAAACTCATTTTTTTCAGTTAGCCGGTCTGTCTTGATTTTAGGGTTAGTTTTAATATTTTAATATTGATTTTAATTGACAAGTTTTAAATTATGGGCCAAATTTTATAAATTATTTTAACTTATTTTTTAACTGATGTTTGTATAGATGTTTTTATCTTGGCTGTTCACCGCCCTGAGTCCGAAAGGAGAAGGGCGGTATAGAAATTTAAATAATAAATAAATAAATAAATAATAAATAAAGATAATTATTGAGATGAAACCAGATCTTTTCTTACTGAGACTAATGGATACGCAATTAGAAAAGACTTATGGAAGATTAATTTTATTTATGGTAACTCCATCAAAATCATAATGATCACAACAATAAAGTACTGAAATGCCCATAATTGAGGAATGGATTGTAAAGATGACAGCATTCTCAAAAATGACCTGTTCCATCAGGATAAAATAATAGGTACTCTTATAAACAACTAGAAATCTTTTTTTAATGAATATAGAATATGAATATAAAAAAGAGTGAATGGTGATTTGTGGATTTGCTGATTATAAAATGAATTGAATATGGGACAAAAGAGATCTCTAATGTAATTTTAATGAACAAGAAGGGATAATAATTTTATATGTATGTAACTGCTACAAAGATTGCAAAAAGCTTCTTCAATTACATTTTTTCTTTTTCTTTAAGTGCATTGCTTTCTTTTATCTTTTTCTTCTTTCTCTAGCTTTTTAATTCTTATTTAATTTTTATCTATCCAAAAATTTCCAATAAACATTTTTTTTCTTATAAAAAGTGAGAAATAGATTCCATTATGTTCATTGGATAAATTCTCAGATAAATGTATATGGGATTGCAGTGAAAATGTGCAGGTCTGTTCCAGAGTGGGATATAACAAAAACATATTTGTTTCTTGGCAGTACTGATTACAGCAAAACCAAAATGATCTTTTACTATAAGTTACATTATATTTATTTTTTCTTCTATCTTCAGTATATTAATAATATATTTCATATTTTTCCAAATGATTTTTTGAGTAATTTTGAGTGTTAGTCTCACGTTATCAATCACATTTTGTCTGTTGGAGAATTATTATAAAACTACGATATTGATTCTAATTATTAGTATCTTATACTTCAAAACATTAAAATACATTTGCTAAACTCTGGGTTCCACAAATACTTAAGAAAAACTTTTTTTATATTTATACATTTATATTATATTTTTCCATGTCAAAATACACAGATGATGGTCCATTCGTTGAAATCCTGCATTCCATTAAGCTTCTAGTAATGAAATTAACATATCATAAAAGACAGATATTGCATATAAATTAAGCTGTTTAGATTCTTTGTTAAAATGTAAGATATTGTCCCTGTTTAACCAACTAATTTTAAATATAAAAAGCAGAAAAAAAATTAATAATTTCATGTAATCTGCATGCTTTATCTTCAAGAACAACCTCATGCCCTCAAGTTGAGGTTGTTGAACCCTAAGCACTGTCATTTTCTAGTTTCTGATTTGGTCAGTTGTATTCAGCAATGTACTTGCTAATGAATTAAATTTCCTCTTTCTTGCAAACTCAACTCCCCTCTGTCCCATCTACCATTTAAATGAATATAACTTTGATTTTTAATAAATAGATATGCAAGACTTGGATTCTAACTGCCATGCAGATGGTATTCATCAGTTTGTTGAAATGATGGTGAAATAGATCAGTTGTTTTAGCCGCCAGTATTGAATTTTTGACTCTCAGTGTCTGATAACAGGCTGTTGTTTCACGCTTTGCAGTTTTCTTCAAAACAGCAGTTCTATGTATTTGTTTTACTGGCTGAGTTTATTCTCTCTAGGATAACATTTTGTGTGTTTTGCATTCATATAAAATATTAAAATTTGGACAAGTTACATATTTGATAAGAAAAAATTAAATAAGTAACTTTGAAATTAACAAAAAGATATAACTTTTCAGCCTACTGTTCAAAATGCAATTTTTAGGCAATTGAATATGAAGTAGTCATAATTTCTTTCTGCATGAGGAAAAGAAATCATTAAAAATCATTAATAGTTACTTCAGCAGGACAGGAAAACTCTTTTATAGGAATAATAAATAAAAGCTATAAAATATTGCAGTCTTATACATACTGTTATAGTAAAAAAAATCTCAATTTTGTATGTAATTACACAAGCACAGTTCATTTAGTTAGAATGCATCTTAGAGGTTATAAAATCAGTTCCTTTTCATTGTCCACATCCTGTTTGATACTTCCATAACTTTGACTACAAATAGGAAAATACAGCATTGTATTTTTGCTATACAGGTAGTTCTCAATTTACAACCATTTGTTCTGTGTCTGTTCAAAATTACGACGGCACATCCAGTCCTTGGAGTTCCAGCTGTCCCAACATTCCATGGCCACATGATCAAAGTCTGGGTGCTTGGCAACTCATTCAAACTTAACAATGGATTGCCAAGCACCCCAAGATCAACATTGCAAGCTTCTATTCCATCTTCCCCAGAAAGTCAAAGGCCGCACTCTCTGTGCTTGGGCAGCATCAGTCACTCATACTGCTAAGTCCTCGGACTTACGACTGGTCCTCGGACATACGATGCAGCGCTCCCATTGGCTAAGACGCGCCAAGAGCCGGCGGGAGAATTCCAGCCACCTTATTGGTTGGGAGGTTTGACAGCTACTGTATAAATAGCTGTCAAACGCCTGAGTTGCTGTTCTAGTTCTGAAGCTGTTCTGTTAGCTGTTAGTAATAAACCTCTGTTCCATTTACACCTGTCTTGCCTCAGTTATTGCCCACCGTCGCTCTACAGAGCACATACACCCCTGTGCACCAGGGGTGAAATGCTCCCGGTTCGCCCGAACAGGTAGCGATGGAGGCGGGTGGTTTGGAGAACCGGTAGCAAAAATCCCTCCTCCTCCCTCCCCCATGCCCAGCTGAGCCACGCGATCATCAGGCTTTTTTTATTTTTAAAAGCATTTTTTTCTACAACCTCTTCGGCAGAAAAAATGTTTTCAAGGTAAAAAAAAAGCTTCTGATGATTGCGCAGCTCAGCTGGTTGTAGAAGAGGTTGTAAAAAAAATGCTTTTAAAAGCCTCTGCCGATCCCAGCTGAGTTGCCTGATCGGCAGAGGCTTTTAAAAGAAAAAAAGCCTCTGACGATCAGGCAACTCAACTGGCATCGGCAGAGGCTTTTAAAAGCATTTTTTATAACCTCTTTGCCGAAGAGGTTGTAGAAAAAATGGTTTTAAAAGTAAAAAAAAAAAAAGCCACGCCCACAGAACCTGTAGTAACAAATTTTAGATTTCACCACTGCTGTCCACTCTTCCCATCCCATGCACCATCGAGATTGTTTGCAGCCTCCTACTACTACATTCCTGCCCATCCCCTTGCTCCTTCACCACCTACTTACGCCAGCCTAGGATTTACAACTTCCTATCAGCTTTGTTTGTGAAAGCTGCCAGGAAGTCGCTTCACCTAAGAATCATGGGATTCAGTTAATGATGATATTCTAAGCAGTGTAGTCATGCTTTACAGCTGCAATGCTTCCCAATGGAAATTCCAGTCCCAATTGCAACTGTAAGTCGAGGACTACTGTACCTGGATCCCAGGTAGATTTTTCAGCAGATTCCGTAAGCTGTTCATGGTATAGTATTATTCATAAGGCATTATTCAAGGAATATCCAGATATTAACAATCTACGATTTCCAGCCAGTCCATCCAACAGGAACAACGGTAAAGGCTGCTAGAAATTGTATTTACCAACATATGAAGCTTCAAATTCCTTGTCTCTGCACTTGAAAAGCTGCATCTCTGCACTTGAAAAGCTAGCAATATAGTGAACAATACAGGAAGCAATACAGGAAGTCCTCAATTTACAACCAATAATTTAACAACCGTTCAAAATAACAATGGCACTGAAAAAAAGTGACTTATTCCCATGGTCATATGATCAAAATTTGGGTGCTTGGCAACTGGAATGTATTTACAGTGGTTGCAGTGTGTCAGGGTCATGTGATAATAATTTGCAACCTTTTTAAGGCAGATTCCAAAAGCAAAGTCAACTGGGGAAGCCACATTTGCTTTATAATTGCACAATTCACTTAATAACTGCAGTAATTAGCTTAACAACAATTGTAAAAAAGGTTATAATATAGGGCACAACTCATTTAATAACCGTCTTGCTTAGCAACAGAAATTCTGGTTCCGATTATGGTCGTAAGTCAAGGGCTATTTTAAGAAATGAAATTTAATATTGCAAATTGCTTACATCATTCCTGAAAAATCTCTCATTTTGCTGATAACCAAAATGTGAATTGTGCAATAATTTCTGATTTACTTTACCTTACTGTAAATGCCTTATGCTGTTGCTATTTTTAAAAAAATCCCGCAATATCTAGTATTTGCAACATCCAATATGGGGTTAAAATTCATGCAAATTTGAAAAAGTGTTTCATGTAATATTCTCATCTGTTACTCTTTCTTCTTTTAGTCTGTATTCTTCCAGGGGAAAGCATTGCAATATCCATAGGAATAAATATTTTTAGTTCTACTTGTTTTGTTTTGTTTTCTTCTAACAAACATCAATTTGACAGTGGCCAACAATGCAAAAAAATGTCATACCTTAATGTACATTCCATATAATCTTTGTCTGGACTTATTTTATCCCTTTAAAAAATATTGCCCACATGTTACTACCAATTTTTTTTCTGGTAAATATATTTTTAATTACAGGGATGATTCTGTCTCATTAAAAGAAAAATATTTCCATTTTGGGACAATTTTAGCATGAGAATAATGATAGTAGGATTTTAAAATTATTTTACTAAAATAAAGATAAAATAAATTTTTCGTTCTATTTTTTACTTATATCATATAAGCTTCATAATAACTGTAAAAAACTAAAGAGCTAATTTCTTAGTGTTAAGGTCTCCATTGGACGGAGAGAGAAATCTTAGCTGTTTCTAGCATGCAGTCTTCTGGACAGAGAACTCCAATCTGTTCCAGGGATTTGTTGGAGTAACTCTCCCAATTACAGCCCCAGGTGCTGCTATCACTACTGGCATCATTTTGGTCTTTCCTTTCCACATTGTCTCCAGTTTCTCCTTCAGGTTCTGGTACTTTTCCAGCCTCTCATACTCCTTCCTGATGTTGCTGGCACTTGGCACTGCTACATCTGTCACGACCACTGTTTTCTGTTTCTTGTCTATTGCCACGATGTTAGACTGGATCTGGAAGTGTCACAGGATCCTAGCCCTGTTCCATATGGACTTGGAAGGGTCTAGCCCAAACCTTGTGTAAATGTTTCTGTGCACAATGACACAATGCCAGCTACTGGTTGTATCATTCAGTGTATGCTGTTCCTTCTTGCATCTTTAACCCTGTCACTATGCATTGGATTGTCTCTGAGGCCTCTCTACACTTGAACTTGGATCCTGTCTAGTGCAGTAGACCCTGCATGTATGCTTCAGCAGTGGGTTGGACGAGAAGACCTCCAAGGTCCTTTCCAACTCTGTTAGTCTATTTAATGGATCTGGTGCTTAGTGCCAGTTTTTGTGCTGCAGTCAGTTCTATCTTTTAGTCCAGTTCTTTCCAGAAACTGGTAGAATTTCTCACTGTCTGCCACCTCAGCTGTCTGTCAGTGGTACATCCTATGAAAGGTCTTCTCTCGCCACGGCAATTTTTGTGTTTGGTTTTCCTCCCATGTTCACTACTGCCTCAAGAATTCTCTCACAAGTTCATCTTTGTGTGTCATCTTACTGATGTACTCCTGGGTTCTCTTGGTTTCATTTTGTCTTCTACAGTCCTGTCGTGTTCTTGAGGAAAAGCCCTTTGTGTCCTGTTGATTTTATATATCACCAGGCATTCACAGATCCATGTGTGAGGGAGAGAGTCATAGGCTTTATGTAATCAAAAAAGGCTGTGTTCAGAGTGATTTATGTAAATTTTGTGTATTGGGTGATTGCCGGTGGTGGGATTCTACCAGTTTGGACTGGTTCAGAAGAACCGTTTGCTCCGACTTTTAGCCGTGAGCAAACCTGTTCTCTCTTTCTTTGAAGTGGGCCCTCCCGTCCCTGCGTTATACTTACCTATATTTCTGTTTCCGAAGCCAAGCTGATCGGGGCGGCAGTGGATTGCTGCTCCTCAGCTGTTTTCCTTGCTCTCAGCAATGCAGAAGTTCAATTTTCTTCAAAGTGCACACGCTCACCGAACAGGTTGCTAAACCGGTAGGATCCTACCACTGGTTATTGCTCTGCCTGCAATCAATTTATGTTTTGAGCCTCTAGTGTTCCCAGTGCCTGCTGAGCTGTTCTGGACCATATGATTTTATAGCTTGGTAGGCATGATGTCTGATAAAAAATTTCCATGTTGTGTGGTGAAAGGTTATTGGTGGTAGTTGGATGGTAGTGTTCCCTTTTTGGGATCTTTCATGATGAACATTGTCCTTCCTTGTATTAGCCAGTCTGGGTAGGAGCCTACAGCTAGCAGCTGGTTCATCTGTTCTGATAGACATTCATTCACTGCCAGATGCTGTCCAGATCTTCATTTTCTTGACCCACTGTTGCATGTCTGCTACTGTGATGATGATTGGTTCCTATTCTAGGAGATTGCTGTGGTCTGTTCTTGGGTCCTGTGGCCATTTTGCACTTGTTATATGTGAACCTTTGTTTAGCACTCTAGCTTCAGATGAAGTGAAGCCTTGTATTTTTTCCCTCCAGTAACTGAGTCTTATCCTTAATCTCTACCACCTTCTATAGTTCTACCAGTTTACTAACTTCTCTCCTGGTTTGATCTTAGCCCCCAACTTGTTTTCTGGGATTTTTCTCCTGTTCTGGATTGTATAGACCAGGGATGTCAAACATGATTCATTGAGGGCTGCATCAGGGTTGTGTTGGACTGCAGGGGGCCAGGGTGGGCATGGCCAACTCAACATCACTTGTGTCGGGCCGTCTGTGGTGGCCCGAGTGGTCTGCCAGCAAAAACGGGCTCCTGAGCGACCGTTTCCTGCAACCCTCTGTCAGCAAAAATGGAGCTCAGGAGGTTAGCTCAGTTTCTGGCTGCGACAGTCTCCTGCAAACCTCTGCCAGTGAAAACAGAGCCAGAGCCAGGCCTTTGCTGTTTCCAGGGCAGCCCCACAGTCCAGATTTAAACACCCACTGGGCCTTGAGTTTGACACCCCTGATGTAGACAAACACCTGAAAGATTACAGTTTGAATTTGAACCATATGAGCATTGCCTGCTAATAGTAAGGAATATAACTTTGAATTTTGTTGCATTTTGTTTGGCATGCCATGAATATAAGCAAGCGTAGTTTTAATCTGTTCATGATATTCTATTCAAATTAGGATCTCTAATCTGGAGATTACTAAACACACCAATGTATTAATGCTTGCATTTTATGAAGTATTAAACATAAACCAGGTACCTATATACATATAGTACTTAATCTACTTTTTGAAAACACTTGGAAGAACTTTTTACTGGTTGTTGAAATATTGATTAAAATATAAAGGTAATAAAATTATAAATTACACCCACTGTGAATTACATAGTGAATGTGTATTAAACTATAATAGGTTCATCTGATAAGTATTGAAATGTAGAGGCAGTTGATCAGATACAATCCACATGAAATTTATGTCCCTTTTTAAAAATAAAAAGTGTAGAGTTAAGGGCACCTCAGTGAAATGCATATTCTATAAAACATAATATCTCCAGAGAGCAGGAAAAAAAATCTATTTCAATTGTGTTGAAGAGTAGAAGTAATTTATTGTCCTCTGTAAAAGACCCAGTGCTTTCTGTGTCTTCTATAAAAGAAAGAAAGAACTGTGTCTGTAAAAGAAGTTTTAGGTCCAAATCTAATACTTTTTTAAAAATGAGCCTTCAAACACTAGTACTTTAAAAAATGTATCTGTAAACACCAGTAGCAACAGACATGATTCTAAATAAATATGTGCCCTTTGCTGATAAACATTTTTTATGTATGAGGCATGAAAACTGTGTTACAGATTATGACTAAGAATGTTCACCAGTACTCATAGTAAAATTAAATCTGGATAATGAAATCCACTTACGAATAACATTGTATTCAGGTTTCTCATTCAGGCATATGTATATACTATACTCAGGGATCTTCAAATTCAGGTAATTGGTTCTATCTGTAATAGAGTCCTCAAAAGTAAACATTCTATTCCTGCCCTTAAGCCTTTTACAAAAGTAGAATTTTAGCCTTCCTATAATCTATCAAGCTTGTTGCCATTTTCATCCATTATCTCATCCTCTCTAGCAAAATATTAAGTGCAGTGTTTTGTATTAGATAGAACTATTGGAAAACCCAGTTAAAAAGTATGTTACATTCAACAAGTAGGCATTCTATTTTTTTCTTTTATACTGTTACACTAAATGTTGATAGTTCAGCAAGGAATCTTGATGCTAATTTCCAAGTAGGTACTGAGTATTACCTCAATATATTGCATAATTTTCACAAAATTGTTTTGCTTTGTGTCTTAAAATATGTCTAATTTTATGCTGCTATAAAAAAAACCTCCTAGCAGAATCTTGCAAGTTTTCACATTTCTTATATCTTGAATTGATATATTTCTGCTGTTTATCACTTACTGCCTCTATGTTTATGTGTAAGTAGTTCTGTCTAGTATTTTGATGGCATTATTGATTTCCAAGTATTTTGGTTGTGTTCCTTTCATTTCTAGCAAAAGACTAACACTGCAACTGTCCCTCACAACTGTCCTTACATACATAAATCTTTATCTGAATGTAAGGAGGCACCTGACAAAAGGACTGTCTTTCTATTTGATGATGCTTGATAATCAGTATTGTGCAAATCATTTACTGTGATGAGATGTGCATCTGAAGAGGTAATGGAGGGGAGTCAGCACAGATCTTTTCTAAGTAGGAAGCAGGGGTGGGTTCTACTTACCTTTGCTACCGGTTCACAACGGGGCCGTATGCACAGAAACATTTTGATGATGTCAAGGTCAGTAGGCGGAGCCTCCTGCTGGTTTTACTACCGGTTCTATAGAACCGGTGCGAATCGGGGGCAACCCACCACTGGTATGAAGCAGTGCATTCCAAAAGAAGCCCAAATTAAGATACTGCACAGTCCCAGGGTGGTTAGGGGAAAGCAGAAGAGGTTCAAAGTTAGCCATACCTGTTCTGCCCCAACAATACCCTAGATCAGTGGTGGCGAACCTTTTACTCACCGAGTGCTGAACTTCGCATGTGCGTGCTATCCCCACTAACGCGCGGCTCCTCGTGCGTACAACTGCACCATCTGTGCATGCACACGGCTTTCGCGCATGCCCCATGCGCTGTGCATGCAATCACACCTTCTGTGCATGCACATGGTTTTCATGCATGCAATGCATGTATGCAAATGCCATCTATGCATGCGTACACTGCGCGCAAGTACTCGTGCACATGCGCAGGAGAGCTTCGAAGACCAGCTGGGGCTCCTGAATTGCGTGCATGCACACCGGAGGCCCAAACACCAGTTGAGGTGCACAGCTGCAGGTGAGTTGGGTGACAGCTCGCATGCCCAGAAAGATGGCTTTGCGTGCCACCTCGAGCATGCATGCCGTAGGTTCGCCATCACGGCCCTAGATTCTGTCAGGATATATCTACTAGGGTAGAGGTTTATAGCTTTAGTTTGGCAAGATAAGGAAATAAAGGATAGAATGTACTGTGTCTTTGTCCTGGGCGTGACATTTACACAGAGTGCACTCAAAATATATGTAATTTCTTTTCCAGTCCCCTTGTCAGTGTAAAGTTGCTAATCCAGCTCAGGTTTTTGCATGGATGATAGGCAGGATTTAATCATTTGCCAAGTTAAAGGATCTTTCATGTTCAATTTGCATTGTGGCCAAAAATAAAACACCCCCAAACCTATATCATTGCAGGCAGTTTGCAAGCATCGATAAGGTTGGTTCCAACCTATAGCAAGGGGTTAGATGCTCAGAATTTGAAATTTTCTGATACAGTAGTCTCTTTGGCACCTTGTTGTTATTGTTGATCATCAGTTGTTAAATAGATATTTGTTCCAGCAGGTTTTCATTAAATTTGGCTGATTTTATTGGTATGGAAATTACTGTTGCATCTCTTCAGACTATTTTTGTTTCATCATTTAACTATTTTATTTTTTGTTGCATAAGTGGAATAGCCTTGGACATATTTGGGCACAAAATAGATTTTATCTATATTAATAAACAGCATTAATATATACCAGAATTGTACATTCAAGAAAATAATTTTGATTATTTTGAAGCTCATTTTTATACAGTTGCATTATTTTGTCCCTCTTCTTTTAATTTTGGTGGCTTCAGTAGAGTTCCACAAGAATATACAGATTTATGCTTGCCATCTATTTATTAAATAATTATTAAATAATATTAAATAATTCCAATAGCCCAAGAGAGGCTGGATTCTCTCTATTATATCTGCATTGGAAAATAAAAGCTGTTTTCTAAATACAAACATATTGTTTCTTCTAAGATGCTTACCCCTTTCTGTTATATTTTTCCACTGAAATGAAGGCAAAAGAGTGAGTAATATGAAGGATTTTGTGTCAGTGAATGGGAGTGGCAAAACTTGAAAAGAATCATTGAATCGAATATAATTTGGGTTTGTTGGAGTTACCTAATCTGTGTTTTTGCTGACTGTCACTATTCCTATTTTAAAGAGCTGCATAGGCATTTCTATGAAACAGAAGGAACTTTATCCCCATTTTCTTTCTGGCATGCTTATTATGACTTTGTTCAATAAGCAAAGAGAGTTATGGGAAGTGAAATTAAATAGAACATTTTAGTAAAAATGTGTAAATGAGATTCACTGAACATTTTTGAGATTGTGCTTTACCTTATAGGTAGTTTTAAAAATAGACCATGTATGTTGATTTGATTAGCTGAGGGATAGGGGAATAGCATTAACTAGAATGTTTTTTTAAAAAATCGATTGCAAAACATAATGTAAAATCAAGACTCCAAATCTTGAAATGTAATTTTGATGAATTAAATAAACTTGAGCCTTCAGTACTATCTATAAATTGTAGGCAGACATTCTAACCAGGTATTACAGGGACCATACTGATTGCATTGATTTTTTTTTTTAAAAAAGGTACATTTTATTAATACAATAAGCCTTAAATTTTTGTTACATTACACCTTTTTGGGAAACAAAATGATGTAATGTAGTAATTGGTGAAAGTATTGTTTTAAGGTGGCATAAATATTTGCCAAAAGTTTTTGTGCATCAAATTAATTACATTGTACAATTCATTTACTGTTGTTGAACAGTATCTTCCACATATATTGCTATTGTTAACTGCCATACCAGGCTCTTCAAATAGTCTGCCTACTAATTTTTGAGAGTTGCAGTGCCCACACATTAGGAAGACATTAAGCAAAGTTAATTTCATCCTATAGTTTATGTGCTAACCTGCAAAAAAATCCCTATAGAATTGAGCTAATTTCTGAATTATCATGCAGTAATAGCATATTAAAACAAAAGAGTTAAACTATATGGGCTTGTATTTATGTTTAGGGATGTTTAGGTATTTATGTTTAGGGATGGCTACAAAAATAAATTTTGCTTCAAAATAGGAGGACAACAGCTCCACCAGAAACTTTGTTAAAACAATCCATTTGGCTTTTACCTGAAAAACATACCTAAAAATGGCTTGAATATTTTGATGGAACAAAACAAAATATTATTGAATATTCCTGATGCCTAAGAAAAAGAAATAGAGAGAGATAAGGTGTAGGACAAGTCAGCAACTGTCCTGAATTTTTTGCAAGACAGAAAAGTATTTTGTGTATTTTGTGCATGCCCAGGATTTAGGCTAGAACTAGGGCAGCAATGCAGAAAATCTATACAGGAAACTGCCACATAGATCTGAATATAGGAAATATGATACCAGTTTTCCATTTATTAATGGAAAATATGGGGAAAGAGGACCCCAGGTTAAATCCAAGAGGATATCATGTTGGGAATAAACTTTAATATTATTTCAAGTTTATGTGAAGCTTCAGGCAAATTCAAGTTTCTTATAGAAAACCTGATAGTCCTTGCTTGCTAATAGTAGCCACCAGTGTTTCTCTTCTTAAATACTTATTTTGTTGCACTTCTGTTAGTTTTTTGTTTTGTTTACTTCCCACTCTTTTTAGGTAAGAGATGCTGGTTTAGAAACCAAGAGATCGTGAGTGCCTTGAGCATGAAAGCTGGCTTGGTGACCTTAGGGCACTCATTCTCTTTCAATCCAACTCAGTTTACAGGGTTGTTTTCATAAAAAAAAATAGAAAGCAGGAGCAGTTGGATAACAATAGCACTTAGACTTATATACCGCTTCATAGTGCTTTACAGCCCTTTCTAAGCGGTTTACAGAGTCAGCCTATTGCCCCCAACAATCTGGATCCTCATATTACCAACCTCAAAAAGAAGGAAGGCTAAGTCAACCTTGAGTTGATCAGAATTAAACTCTTGGAGTAAGCAATGGGTTAGCTTTCGATATTACATTCTAACCGCTACACCACCACAGCTCTTTGAGTTGATCAAAATATATAAAAGGGGACCGTAGTAGTAATACAATACCCTGTTTTTCCGAAAATAAGATCCTGTCTTATATTTTTTTGAACCCTGAAATAAGCACTTGGCCTTTTTGCCATGCGCTCAAAAGCCTGATTGGGCTTATTAACAGGGGATGTCTTATTTTGTGGGGAAACAGGGTAGTAAAAATAATACCAGATTTGAGAAAACCACAGCAGACAACAAATAGCAATGTATACAAAGAAGGTGAAGAAACAATGGACCAGCTAGTTACTTACTGCAAGAAGATCAAGCAGTCTTATTACAAACAACGGCATGACAAATGGGAATTGGAAGATCTGCAAGAAATACCATTTGTCTTCAAGCAAGGATTGGTAGGACCACAAAATAGAGAAAGTAATAAAAAATGAAGGCGCTAAAGCACTAAGGAACTTTAGAATTCAAACAATTTGAATTCAGTTTGGGATGCAGCATGGTAACACAGTTAAGTGTCACTGTGATAACAGTAATTGCCTGATAAATGAAACTATTTAATTGAAGATTATTAGTGAAATATACGAGATTACAAATTTACAACTATTATGAATTATTTATATCATTAGAAATATATGTACATAGTTTATTTCTTCAATGTTCTGTAAATGAGATTGCATACTTCACACTTGGCTCTTCAGTACATATGGTTTGTTGTTCCACATTAGATTTAATAAAATATAGGTAGTCCTTGACTTAACAACCACTCATTTATTGACCATTCAAAGTTATGACAGTCTTTGAAAAAGTGATTTACAATCTCTCTTCAAAATTGTACCACCCCTATGCTCATGTGATTGCAATTCGGGCGCTTTGTAACCAAACCACATTTCACTGCCAATTGCAATATCCTATGGGTACTTGATCACTATTTGCAACTTTTTCAGCCAGTTTCCAATAAGTGGCATAAATTGGAGAAATGACCATGTAATTCAGTAATTTGCTTAACACTAATGGAAAAAATTATCATAAAATAGATCTAGTCACATGATTAGGTTAATGATTGCATTCCTTAGCAACCACAATTACAATCTCAATTATGACCATAAATTGAGGTCCTTATATAATAACCCAAGGAAATTAGGACATATAGCGTAACTGAATAAATATTTTTCTCCATTATTAGTTCACTTTCCATTATGGTTTTCATATAAGGGAAAGGGATCAGAATAACCCACAGAATTGTGGTCTCTCAAGATAAAAATAATTAATTCTGACTTACTTATAATTACCTATTTTTAAAATGCAAGAAATATTTATTTAGGTATTTTTTTGTCTGATAGCTTAACATACGTCCATGGCGAAACATTTGTATAAATACCTATCAAAACATGATTCAGCATGTTATTTTTCACTAGTTGGATAATTTCTATATATGTATCCCAGGTATGTATTGAATTCTTGTTCACAGAACTCACTGCACAGAACTTTCTGACTAAAATATTTCATGTAGCTTGATCCTTCTCCATAGTGTGGAGACAACAGCCAGGCATGGGTTGTACTTGTCTGTCAGTTTGAAGGACTGAGTCTGTCAGAGTTGTTAAGTCCTGCCCATTTTGCTAGGGGCTTCCAGCTTTTGACTCAGTCGTTCAGACTGGACGGTCGTGTCAGAGCAACTCTTCACCTTTCCTGACCTGTTCTTCGCCTTATGGACAATTCCTTATACCTTTGTTACCTCTGTTGATCTACGTTTGTGAGTGACTAGCTGCCTTTACCTACTGGTAGAGTTGCAGCTGCCTGGCCAGGAAGATCTTTGGCCTGCCCTTAGGCAAGAGCTTCCCCACTCCCTGATTAAGATCATCATCTTACCTTTGCAGGGGCGCTCTGTTGAACAGCAGGCGTTTCGGAGTCATGGAGGAGCTTCACGCTCCCTAGGGGGCTGGGACTGGCAGTTGTGGAGCTTCACGCTCCCATTGTTACCTTGAGCACCTTGGTGGAGCTTCGCGCTCCCGAGCGGGTTGGTCAGGCAGCCATTTTATTTCAAGAGCTCCAAGTGCCGCCCGACGAATTTCATCGCAGAAGCTTCGCGATTCTTTTCTCCGGCTGTGTTAATGGCGACAGCCCAGAGCTCCCCAAGTCAGCAGCCATGACCGGGGTTTTTTGGCCTGAGCTCTCAGCCGGCCTTGACAGGAGCTTCGCGCTCCCTCCGCAGCTAAACCGCCATTTTGATTTGACCAATGATGACCAACAATGAAAGAGAAATATCTTTAATTACCAGAAAACTTTAAGGCCACTGGGGAAAAAATGAAGGGAGTAGGGAACAATGCTATTTTAATCCCTTGATTTTACCCTTCAGTACTATTTCCAAGAAAACTGATAATATTTCTATTCAGATAGTCCTTTTTTAATGGTTGGTCACTCAGTAACTATTTGAAGTTATGATGGACCCCCAAAAGATACTCAAGACCTGGTTTCACATGCACATACCAAAAATACAAAAAAAAAAAGCTTAAATTATATTGGCTTACGTTTTATAATTTACCAAATTTGGATATTTTTTATAAGCATTTTTATTTTTTACTGTGAAAAATTGTTTTTATTGCTTTCTGAGTAATGCATTTAAATTGCAGTGCAGCTAAAGACAAATGTCACAATACTGTGAAAAATGTGTCATCCCTTTCATCGGTTTAGAAAATAATGGCATTAATAATAACTTTCTACAAGGGGATTTTTTAATATAAAATATAACCAATAATAATAATTTAAAAGAGGGTTTTTTTTCTCTTGAAAGCAGAAAGTTGCTTGTTAACCAATCCAAGTTCTTCTTTACAAACCCAATTGCTCAGCAGTGGCCTAAAAACATGTTGTTTCCATCCATTTATGCATGCACAAGCATACATACACAGAAATCTTTTAACATGACTACTTTCAGAGAATGATTTTGCTAGGACACTGCCAGTTTTATAAGTTTTCAGCAAGATGCTTAAATTTTATAGCACCTAGTTGTCTCAAGAAAGAATATCAATAAAGAATGTTCTAGCTTCCCATTAGATATTGAAGCATACTGAGATACAGAGTGACATTGTGATACCCATTTCTTAAGCTTTCTCAGATAAATTCTGGAATCCAGTTAGTGATTGTCCAAATTATATTCATATATTCCTATGAGACTCCTTCAGGTCTATTAGAAGAAACCTATTCATTTCATAATTTAAATGGAAGGAAAAAGTATGTTAGCTAATGTAGTGGCATGCAATTTATATCCCAACGGTGCTTTTTCAAAAGGCAACCGGACTTTCTGTTTTTTCTTGAAGACATTTCGCTTCTCATTCAAGAAGTTTCTTCAGAGAGCTGAAGAAGCTTCTTGAATGAGAAGCAAAACATCTTCAAAGAAAAAAAAGAAAGTCCGGTTGCCTTTTGAAAAAGCACCTTTGGGACAACTGTGACCTAGATGACTTTGAATCTCCATAGACATGCAATTTATAGGTTCTGTACTTAAAGCTTTTTATATCTTGTGGTAGTTCTTGTTCATTTATATGGTTGTTGCTTTGACCACTACGTTGCACAGCTGGTTGCTTATAAGCAGTCATGTAAGGTACTATAGACGTGGGTCTGCTTTTCTCAGAATATATTGAATAATGTTAAGGTGAATTTTCAAGATTTTTTAATTAAAATATAATATTTGTTGAGGGAGAACAATTCTTCAAATTGAGAAGCAAATCAGCAATAGTACCCCACAAGGTACTATATTTTGCTTACAGTATTCTTACATTTTGCATTGTTGTAATCTGGGATTTGCAAGTTAATGGTCCAAAAGATACCAAACCTCAGACTTACATATTCTAGAGCAGAAAAGGTAGAAGGCAATTGTTTCAGAAATACTTCAAGAAAAAAATTGGAAAGTAGTGATCAAACAATTGTTATATAATACTTTGTTTGGTTATGAAACAAATAAAAAATTATATACTCCTAAAAACTAACCTTAATGTACCAGGGCTTACATAAAACAAATTAGTGGGAGATCTTAATTAAAAATTCTACTTTGTTTTTAGTTAGCTATTGATTCATCAACATACTTAAAATTAACCAACATCAAAGTTTACTTATCTACAACAAATTATTCAGAATATCAGGGTTTTTAAACCTTTTTCATTATAGCTGTTGTGTTTTATGTATTTGCAGTAAGATTTAGAAGCTGTGAAGCAAGCAGAAAAGTCCATTTTGAAAGCAGCGCACCAGCAGATTTCAGAATTGGTGAAGATGGTGTGGTATATGCAGCTAGAAGCTTTCAGCTTTCTCCAGAACCCACTGAATTTTTCCTGTATGCCAGTGACAAAGAAACAAAAGAACAGTGGCAAGTGATCATAAAACTAGGTCTTGATCCAAAGGATTCCATAAAGGTAAAATGTCTTAATATATTTTAGAAATATATATGCGAAAAGGGTTCATAATTTATCAATTTTTGGGGAATTCTTACTTAATTTTATCTGTTAAATACTATTAATTTTCAAAATACTTTTTTTCATCATCCCATTTCACTGAAAATACGGAAGTTGTTTACATTTAAAATTTGCCTTAGTACAGGAGTATATTTTTTAAAAGGTAGATATTTGAATTGCAATGTGTCTTTTAAATTTTAAATCCCTAGAAAGCACTCAATATTTATTCAAGCAGTTAAATCTAACCAAAAACAAATAAATAAAAAACTTGCTTTTCAGGCCCATCAGTCAAGTTTATAACATTGGAACTTCAGATTTACAAATGTAGCAGGAAAAGCAATTCTGGCAGAAAGTATTGGCTTTGCTTTGTGCCTCAGTAATAAAATGTTGGGGTGTGCATGTGTGTAAATTATTCATGACTCCACTGCCACTTTAGAGAAAGGAGCCTCCCCCTTGTGTAAAGTGCTCTCAGCCAAGCTGGAAAGAAATCTTGTTCAACCTTGCTGCCAGTAAGCATTGAATATGCACATTGTTTGACATTCTGCTACTTGTTCTTTTAAAAAGCATATTGGATAAGTTATGTCAATACATATGTACACAATAAAATTAACAATTATAGGCATAAGGTTGAAAATATTGGAAAAAACATGGATTTGATTCATTCATGAAATCAAGAGATAGCTCCTGAACTTGGGCAAAGGTTTATAATAATGAAAACTTTCATGCTGGTAATCTTGCTTTTTCCAGAGAGTTGGAATTTGCATTGGTGTTTGCTGGACTGTGACTCTCCAAACCTGTAATCATATTTATGCAGTCACAGAGCTTGCTGTTCAGCTAGGATATCATATTTTTTTCAGCATGTTTTAACTGCATGACCAGAACATAAGCAAGCCCAGTCTTTTAAACAAGGTCTTGAATATACCTATTTGTGTATATTTAGTAGGACTTAGTAAGTTGTCTGCAATTTCATCTTTATGGGGACTATATAAATTGGGAGAGAGATACTTTAAAATTTTTGGCAGGCCAAGCTACTTGGTTGATTGAATGCATTTGGTTTGGTGGGCAAGCTAAACTTAATTTGTTATTCTGCATTTCTAGCTCATTAGAAGCTGGCCTTGCATATGTATATAAATGCTGGGTATTTTTTTCTAGGACTCTTAATACACAACCTGGTCCTGAGCATGCTCATTAAAGCTTTGTTTAAAGGTCAACATATTGGTGTTTCAAACAAATAAAATATATTTCTATTTATTTATCGATAATTTACCTTAGTGCTGCAAGTCTCCAAAATGTTTCCCTATTAGATTATTTTATGTAAGGTAGTTAAGATTACTTATTCATAGTTGTTGGAAACATCTGGCTTCCATAATATAAAAAGAAATCATTATTTTTTCTATTTCACATAAACTGAAAAGACCGAAAATTGTTTTAAAGGATTGAAGAAATATGTCTTTCTTTGTTTTCAACATATGCATAATAAGCAAGCTAGCAATCTGCCAGCATCAAGAAGCAAAAGCCAGAATGCTTACAGATGCAGAGAAGAATTGTTGACACCCTGCAGAGATTAATACCTACTGTGTAAAGTGGGCCATCTACAGCATCCATCATGGCTGACATAGGTTTAAAATAATTACAACATTAATTCTATGCGATTTAATAGGGTCATAAATATTTGAGACAGTCCTTACTACTATGTATTAAACTTCCTTAGAAACTCAAATTATATTTTAGCACACCCAGGTCTAAATTTAATGTACAGTAGCACATTACCTGAAGTGTAGCTCCAACTAATGAAAAATATCTAAAGGCATACTATTAAATTTGGAATGGTATTAACTAGGCTCCAGTTGGAACATAAAAAGTATAAGGTATAGAACTAAGATCTAATAAATTGCTTAAAACTTACACTTTCTTTCTGCAGACTTCTAATAGAAAACAAAATAGGTATTATATAAAAAAATTTTTCTTATTCCACGTCACGTCATTTTGTGAGTTCGGGGGTTATACATTGTCTTTGGAAGCCCTATTTTATATAATTGAAATCTTTGTTCATTATGTAAATGTATTTAAATATTTGTATGCTGCTTTCTATTTGAAAAACCTTAAGAATCTAATCTGTACTAATTTTCATTATCTATAATTGCAAGGAACAAAAGAAAATGGAAGACATTGTATTTCCTAGACAACAAAATAAACACAGTGGCCATCTGCAAAGACAGAAGAGAGATTGGGTTATCCCTCCAATCAATTTGCCAGAAAACTCCAGAGGGCCATTTCCTCAGGAATTAGTTAGGGTAAGACAGAGAACAGAACAAAAGAATATTATTGAAGGAGTTTAATAATGGTTTTCTTTATGAAAGAGCTGAGATGAAAAAATATTCCATGTATTATTATCAAACATGAAACCAGGTTATTAATATGTAAAGGAAAAAAATAAACCAAATATGAGAATTTTTGTTGTTGTATTTCTGGGCAATTTTCTCCTCAGTAGAAACCTTTCTAGAGGTAATCTCATTAAAATCTCAGTATTATATGTACTGTCAATAGAAGAAGAGAAGAAATATGAAAAAATAAGATAAAGCTTTTTTTTTGTCCAAGTATACTATTAATGGCTTATCAATATGACAAATACTGTTAGCCAGATTTTAAAAAATCAAAAGGATACTGAATTCTGATAGAATGTAAAAGACAAATTGTTATATAGTTAACCCTTCGTATTAACAATATCCGTTTATGGGCTTTGCATATAACCAATAACATTTTTTACAGTATTATTTCGAAATAAAGTCCTATGTATTCATTTGCTTTACTATAAGTCATTTGAAAAATGATATCATTTTGTAAGTTTATATCATCTGCACAAATTTATGTCATTTGTAAAATGATATCATTTATAGAGATAACAGATATTCAGATTTGTGTGCTTCTCCCTTCAAATGGGCTTTAAAGTAAGTATCAGTGGTGGGTTGCTACCGGTTGACCCCAGTTCAGCGTGAGGCTCCGCCAGATGTCATCAAATACGCTCTACACATGCGCAGACATGGCGCATGAGTGAACCGGTAGCAAAGGTAAGTGAAACCCACCACTGGTAAGGATATACACATTGATTTTACGTTCAATCCATATTTTCTATTGAATGGTTATTGGCATGAGTCACTTTGGATAGTAAGATGGGAGGCATATCAATTTAATAAATATTGATTTTATATTTAAAAAATAAAAGATCAGAAAGCGTTAGCCTAGGACAGTGCTGGTGAATCTTTTTGCCATCGCATGCCAAAAGTAGGCAGAGTGCGGGGGGGTCGTGCGCGTGCGTGCCCACGCCCATAATTCAATTTGCACCCTCCCCGTGCTCCCCCACTTTTGGCACACGGGGCACGGTAAGCCCGTTTTTCACCCTCCCCAGGCTCCAGAGGCTCTCTAGGAGCCTGGGGAGTGCGAAAATGGCCTTCCCCACCCCCGGAGGCCCTTCGGAGATGGGAAACAGCCTGTTTCCTGACTTCTGGTAGGCCTGGAAGACCAAAAAATCAGCTAGCCGGCGCGTACATTCACGCGTGGAGCTGTACTAGGGCAACGCTCGCGTGTCCACCAATATGGCTCCGCATGCCACATGTGACACACATGCCATAGGTTCGCCATCACCGGCCTAGGAGAACCTAACACAAGCTGTGGTTGTGCAAAAATCCTTATGGTCAGAAGAAGCAGTACAAAATGGCCAGTTGATATGCCACTGATACTATTGAGGCATAAGCAAAATTAGGATAATAGATCAATGGCAGAATGGGAAACATAGTGGCTGCTCAATGGAGACAGACTGGGAGAGGTTAATCTCAAGAAGACTTTCTATCACCATTATTGTTTGTTATTGCATTGATTCCTTTTTCGACAATACTGATCAAGTCAGGCCATGGCTATCAAACATTAAAAACATCTACTAGGTTATCCTACTTTAGTCCTCTTTACATGGACTGATGATGTATGGAAAAACACCATCTGAACTAGAATCCTTACTCAGCACTGTCTGAACATACAGCCAACTATTATAATAGAGTTTCTTTGGTGGAAAGAACAATTTCCAGTCGTCTCATGTTTTGTAACAGAACAGGCAATTTAGTTTGTTACCATGGATGAATTTCCTTCGATAATAATACTTGATAAATATATATTAGGCATTCTGTAGATTGCAGATACCGGCACTACCATTTATATTAGTAAGAAGTCCAGTACAGTTCACTTTTTAAAAAAGTTAACTTTAATTTTTGCAATTAAAACAATAAGCTAGATAAGAAAATGTGAAAGATTTCTATGGCTGTTTTGGCGGGCTATGCATGCATGTGCATATTGATAGATTTATTTTAAGCATCTGTACCTCTGAATATTTTTATAACTGACAAACTCACCATCTTCTTGGTATATAGATCAGATCTGATCGTGATAAAAGCCTTTCCCTGCGATACAGTGTTACTGGTCCAGGTGCTGATCAGCCTCCAACTGGCATCTTTATCATCAATCCCATTTCAGGTCAACTATCGGTGACAAAACCATTAGATCGGGAACTAATAGCTTCTTTTCATGTAAGTTTTTAACTAAAGAATAAAGTTTAAAATCAAATATCTTATCTAGAATTATTTTCTCAGTTATAGATTTAAAATTATGTAAATGGAATTACTTCGCTAGTTTAACAACTCAGGTTTGATTTAATGAATTAGATAAAAGAAGCAAAATGAGAAACTCTATTATACTTTCTTTCAATTTCCAGTTACAAATTCAATCACATAATTTAGAAGAAATGTTTTTAATGTGAAAGCTTTATATGAGTATTAAATGGTGACAGTTATTTCAGAAATAAAAAAATAAATTACCATGAGATATTTTTTTTAATTGTGTAGTGCATTTAAATATAAACACCTTTGGGGATTAAATTAATTGCAGAAGGAAAAATAGATAAGAGGATGCATGGATAAATGGATTACTAGAAAAAACATTTCATGTTTGATAAATATTATAAACTGTGAAAAGTGAAAGAGAAGGACATCTGAAGCAGCCCAACATGCTGTCTAATTGTTGTAGCTTCTGGCAGCAGACTCCACTGATAAATTTTGCTTTGGGTGAAAAAGTATTTTCTTGAGCTATCTTACAAATTAGTCTCATTTAATTAGTTTCATTCTAGTATTATGATAAGAAGAATTTTTTTTACCTTCAGCTAATTCCTCCTGCTCCTCCTCCTTTTCTTTCCTTCTTTCTACCCTTTCTCCTTCCCAGCATGACATTTTTTTTTTTTTTTACTGCTCAGAAATGTCTTGTCTTGTTTTGCTAATTTTAGGCATTATGAGGTTTTGGTAATTCAGGATATTACTTTTTAAAATCTGTTTTCAAGTGTTTGAAACAACCAAAAGAGGATAACAAAAGAAGACAAAATAAATAATGTTAAAATCTGTTTAAAATATCCTCTCAGCAACAACAATTACCTTGTCTGACGATACCTGTTTCAGGTTTTTCTGAGTTTTTAAAACTATCTTTTGCAGCTAAGGGCACATGCCGTAGATGTAAATGGGAATCAGGTGGAAAATCCCATTGATATCGTTATTAATGTCATTGATATGAATGATAATAGACCTGAATTCCTACATCAGGTTTGGAATGGGACAGTCCCAGAAGGATCAAAACCAGGTAAAATATTAGAAACTTAATTAGTCATTTATTTTATATTAAACATTAATATACATATTTTAATATTGTAGAACATTTTAAATATGTAATTTAATTTATACAAAGGAAGTATATAAAAGTTTAATTGTATTCATCTCAATAAATGGCGACAAGTTTTAGTTAATCAATCGCATCTGTATTGGGAGGAGACAGAGTTTGCAGAAGCTACTTTTTGATATCCCTCTTCATTGACTCAAAATGGCTTAATTCAATTCACCTGATTTGACACAAGACCAATTTGTCCACAAGAGGAACCAGTCTGGATCTTGATACAGAGATCTGAAATTTCATGTTTGCTGGTATTGACAATAAGAAATAAACATAATTATTTCTGAGATAATTACTACTAATCAAATGGTCTACTTTATGTATTCTTTCTATGTAAATATCTGTTTGGTATGCCATTATCCAATAGAATTGCAATTGCCTAGGTTTGATGTCTTTTTTATAATTTTGCAAATTTTATTTAATTGATATTTGTTTCTGTTCCATGCTTAGTTGTAAAGATGCTGACAGTGATAGCCATGATAGTATTATGTTATATTTAGACGCAGTCTACCAGATAGTTCTGTCTTGATTTGATACTTTGGACTGTCCGATCCTTCCCAACGTTTTAGAATGGCTAAATATATATTTCTAATATATTCACTGTTCCACTTAATGCAACATTTTGCAATTATGAGTTATCCATTCCTAAATGCTTTCTAGACCTTTTGTTGTTATGGTTGGTCACCCGGTCAACCAAATTTGGCATTTTTACCACATATTGAGTACTTTCTAAGGATCTGGTAGTGATGTTTGATGGTGTTGCTTTTTATTTTTGTTGTTTATTCTTCTTACTATTATTAGAAAATTGACACTTGATTCCAAAGCTTGTGGCAACACCATCATGGTGGTATACTAGTGAATTACAGTACAAAGAAGATGATTTAGAAATGGAAGGCATGTAGTGTGAAAAAAAACCTTAATAACACAGTCATAACATTGTATAGTCAAAGGTTTATTATCTTATTGTAATGTTAAAAAGGACTCTTAATATACTATTATTACCATCATGCTGCAAGTATGATGATGGGTAGCCACTGAGGGAAGAACAGTTGGCCTAAAATCATTAAGTGAGATAGTTAGAACAAAGAATTTCTTAATTGTATTTCTCAGTCATAACTATCAAGCAACATTCCAGAAATTCTTTAACTATGTCCAGTATATTAGCAAATAAAACTGTATCCATCAGCGGAACAGATTTTCTATCTTTTTGCAATAGCCTGACTAGCAAATCAACTGTATTATGTTACAAGATCTTCTGCAATTGAAGGAGATGCATAAAGAACGCATAGATGTGAGAACTGTCTTGCTGTTTTGTGCAGTTTTATCAGTCCATTGAGAGGATAAAATTAAGCAACTTGATTGGAACTATGCTTTATTGATACAGGCTATTGTTTTAGACTCTTGAAAGTCTAATAGCATTTTCCCTTCCCTCTCTCTTACACTCAGCTGTTATGTTTTCTCCTTTTTTAATGCATGCACATTCACTCTCATATTAAATTTGAAAATGTATAGTCAGTCATGGAAACAGACAGTAAGATTAAATTAGATTAGGACTGAGGAAATCATATTCTGCCATGGAAATACCCGGGGAGGCTTTGGGTCAATTATTTTGTCTTGGATCAATCAATCTTACAGTTGTGAATAAAAACCGGAAAGAGTGAATTATATTTATGTCTTCAGCTTTTAGAATAACATTTGGATAGAAATCTAACAAACAAACAAATTGTTGTAGCATAGAGAGATGTAGAGTATACATATAGTAGATCTGGATATCTATTTAAACTTAATTTCTTGTAATTTGCTGGGATGCTATATTGTCCAGAAAATATATCAACAATTTCAACATTTAAAGAACTCAAAATCATAGTTTGAGTACTTAAATTTGGATTTTGGATCCTAAATTGCTATTCTGAAAGGAAATACTGAATTAAAAAAAACTAAAAGATATATATATGCTTCATAATACACTACAAGCAGAATGTTTCTTTAAACTTCAGTAGACAAATTGTATGCCTGAGTGGATGGTGAAATTATATTAGCAAGGAAATTTAAAAGTGTGATTTATAGTAAGGAAGTAGATTCAGAGAGAAGTCTGTTTCTGACTTATATAAGAGAATTTTTGATTAACTCTTAATTTGGAGGAATAATTTATGATTTATGTATACAGTATATTCTGATGGATATTAAACAAACTAAAGAATGTATTGTTTATTTTTTTCAAATGTGATGGGAGATATATCCAGTGATTTATGTGGATTTTAATAGAGTTTAATGGTTTTCTTTCTCCTTCAGTATGCCAGATTTCATTTGAAATTTTATGCTGAATAAATGTCTCCTATCCTTTAATTCTCAGTCCTGGAGCATGGTCAAATTTGTCCTGAGTGTATACTAGAGGTTACACACTCTTTTAATTGGTATGTTCTTTCATGGCTTTTTTCAAAACAGATTATATCTCATCACATGCCAACATCTCTTATTGCTTCAAAAATCTGCATTTTAAATGGTCATTTCTATGACCCTGTACGTTGAATTAACAGGCATTGTCTTACTATATTATTGGGGTTCATTTTCTATAAGCTAGGTCAAAGAAGAAACAATTTGAACATAATATTTTACTTTTGCTTTAGCAGTAGGTGAATTTTGGTATTATATAAACTCATAGTTTTTTCTTAACAATTCCTTATTAATTACAGGCCTTAGAGAAAATGTTTGATTTGAAGGAATACGATGTATTTTGTTAGACGAAGTAAACATTAAACTAAGGTTGATGCTTCAAAGTGCCTTAGTAAGATCCAAGTAAAGTGTTTGTCTAACTCAGAGGATTATTGGATCTTTCATTAGGCACCTATGTGATGACTGTCACTGCTATTGATGCTGATGATCCCAACGTTTTGAATGGAATGCTGAGATACAGAATCTTGTCACAAGCCCCAAGCACCCCTTCTCCAAATATGTTTACAATCAACAATGAAACAGGTGACATTATCACAGTTGCAGCTGGACTTGACAGAGAGGTGAGAAGGCCTGGCATCACACATTTTAAATTTGTTTGTCTTAAGATGAGTGGCTGATTATGAATCTATACTCAGAGGTTGAAAAAATAATTGAGATTTCATTTCCTCCTCTCCCTCCCTCCTTCTCAATGTAGATATAGATTATTTTTAACATAATTTTAGTTTCTTTCTGGCTTCTGCTTTCATCTTAGGACGAGCAATTCATATGATAGGCTTGACTCCTTTTTGGACCCTCTGATTCTCGGGAATCTCTCAGAATCATGCTCTGATTTTGTGTAACAAATTTCCCAAAATACATCACTCCCACCATACTTTTGTGTGCACGTATGGAAAACTAAAGAAATCATGTACAATAACTTTTACGTGTTTTTATTAAAGAAACCACCATTGTATAGCTTAATGAGAAAAGAAGTACCCATATCCCCATAACAAGCAGGACTATCTCTCCCAACCTCCATAAATGAGATCATGATTATCATTCATCTCTCTTCTCCCACAGACATAAAAAATAATCTTCAGAAGAGAAAAATTTGTAACTCATTGCTGAACTTATTCATTCATTCATCAGTCATTTTGTATGTCTGAAACCAATGACTCTGGGTGATAAATAATCATAAAAGCAATTAAAGTAGTTAAAACACAATACAAATAGCAAGAAATATTATAATCTGTTAGTGTAAATATAACTAAGAAATAGAGCCTTTCACAAAATTTGGGAACCTATGCCCAGGCACATAGCCAGGTCTGATAGGCCAACAGGTTCAGGACCTAATTCAGAAAGGAGGATGTCCCAGGTACAGAGATTATGATAGAAAAAGCATATCTCCCAATCTCTGCCAGTTGAATTTCTTGGCTGATGGGACCTGGATTATGCCCGTCCTGCCGGACTGGATTGGACAGGTAGAAGCAACTAGAAAAGCATGATCCCTCAATTAAGTCAGTCCCAAGTCGTGAAGGGCTTTAAAAGTGACAACAAGCATCTTGAATTGCACCCAATTCTGTCAACCAGTATAACCCATGGAGATGACGGGTGTCAAACTCAAGCGCGTCACGTGACGTATTGCGACTTTGCTTTTGTGGAGCTGGAGTGGGTGTAGCCTGTGCATGACACATCTGGACCGTGGGCCACAAGTTTAACAGGTCTGTGATAGAATAATCAATTTAAATCTTTACATTTAAAAAAGTTAAAAAATTTTTAAATAACTTGGTTTTCCTTAAACATAGATTCTCAGTGGAGCATTTTGAAAAACTTTATCTGTATTAAAAAAAAGTAACATTTTTTATGTTACTTTAAGAAATGAAATACGTAAAAGTATCATTATAAAAAGTTAATTCTCCAGGAAAGGTATTTTTCTTATAAAAATATAATATTTTTAGCTATATCAATAAATGACTTGTGGCCTTAATATTGTAAAACAACATCAAAAAGGCCTATATTTATTACTTTTCTTCTTGGAAGATGGTGAACTTTAGGTATTAATATCTCTATATCAGTACAAGAAGTATAGGATGCTTAATCCTATTTTTAAAATATTGGGAAAAAAATATTTCTTTTATAACTGATTATGTCTCATATCAGATACATTACCAAGACGTTGCAAGTAACTACATCATAAAATTAATTATTAATTATTTTAAAATAATTAATAAAATGTATTAATTATTTTCAAACAATTTAATTCCTGAAGCAAGTGAATTCCTCTTCTTAGGAAGAATGTGTTCTTCTGCCTTTGGCTTCATTCCAACAGTGCTTTAAGAGCAGACTTTCCCACCACCAAAGGCTCTTTTTTGACAAAGCAAAAAAGAAGCTAGCTGTGCTGTTGACAAAGAAGAGCTATCTAGTTCCTAATGTTTAACATTAATGAAATAATTTAGTTTGGGTTTCTCTTTTAGGGACTAGTTTCTGTTATCCTTGCCTCCACTGGTTTCCATAGTGATACAGAGAGGTTGTTGCCACCGTTACCCTCCAGTTCCCCTCACCACAAAGCCTTGGCATTTTGAATCATTTGCCAAGAATGTGCCCTCCCATGCTTAGTTCTTATGAGCCTTCTTAAAAAAAGATAATAAAATCCAACCTATTTTACTTTTGACTGTTATGCAGCATTTGGGTCTTTAAAAATGAAAAATATATTTTATAAAAAGTGCTCTTCAATTGATTATTGCCTGCTATTTAAAAAGCTACTCTTAGATATAGCTCTCCCCATTTAAAAGCTACCAAACCAAGCAAGAAAACTGCTTTTGGAATTTAGTGTTGTTCATTCTTCTTGATTATTAGCCGCCCTGAGTCTTTGGAGAGGGGCGGCATATAAATTGAATTAATTAAATTAAATTATTGCAAGTCCAATCTCAGTTTAAGTGACATTAATAGGAATGGCCAATGTGATAAATTCACTGCATCATAAAAAAATTACTTTATGAATATTTGCTATCCCCTTGGAATGCTGGCTTTATCTGTAACTGCTCTTGATGTCATCTTGTGATGATACTTTTTATTTTTTAGAAAGTACAACAGTATACATTAATAATTCAAGCTACAGATATGGAAGGAAATCCAACATATGGTCTTTCAAATACGGCAACTGCTATCATCACAGTGACAGATATCAATGACAATCCCCCAGAGTTCACCGCCATGATTGTAAGTATGCAGTAAAGAAAAGGGATGTAGAATGTGGATAGTTCTTACTTGCTTGCCTAGTAAACTAAATGCATTGAATATGTTTCTGACTTATGAGAACTTCAATTCCATATTTTCATTCTCTCTTCATCAATGGAACCAAGCTGTATTAGCCATTCAGTGACTTTCTCTGACTTTAATAAGATAGTATTAACCATTATCGCACTATAATTTTGAATGAAAATATAGATATAGATTATGTGTGTGTATATCAGAAACAACATTACATACACAAAATCACTGAATTAAATTTATGTATTGTTTACTGAAATAATTCATTGTATATTAAATGAATTCTTGTTTTCTCCTGGCTCTACCGACTTTTTGTGATCAAGTGTGATCGTCAGTCTGAAAAATGACTATGGATCAATGAATCAGAATTACTTGCTACCTAGAGCACCAAATAAGGAAATGACAGATAAATTATAGTGTTTGCCTGATAAACAGAAGCAGATGTTTGTTTATTTATTTTAGTTCTCTTACAATCCATTATACCTAGGAATTCTAGAATTGCAATCTTCCTTATCTGGCCAAGCTCAGGAAGACTGGTCTAGCTCATAAGAGTCAGAGAGACGTTACTTCTTTTAAAATACCAACTAATGTTCCAATGCACAGTATTTCTGAATGAAGATAAAGAATAGAATAGAATAGAATAGAATAGAATAGAATAGAATAGAATAGAATAGAATAGAATAGAATAGAATTTTTTATTGGTCAAATGTGATTGGACACACAAGGAATTTGTCTTGGTGCATATGCTCTCAGTGTACATAAAAGAAAAGATATGTTCATCAAGAATCATAAGGTACAACACTTAATGATAGTCATAGGGTATAAATAGAAGATGGTCTTGTGAGTAAGAAATCCATAGTGAGTTGCATAAAATAATTAAAAATAAAGAAACCATTAGAGAGCATTTCACTGAGGCAGCCTCCGGCGGCGCTATCTTAGTAGATCAGAAGTTGTGGCCTAGCCTTTTAGACTATTTTCCACAAGAAAGCGACTCTTTGGACATTTAGGAACATGAAGGATCTTCAGTGCGTCAACAGAGAAACAACATAATAATGTTTCAGGGATATTAAGTTGACATCTTGTACATAAGTATGTGTGCTTTATATTTTTAGTTCTATGGCGAAGTTCCTGAAAACAGAGTGGATGTTATAGTAGCTAATTTAAGTGTGACAGATAAAGATCAGCCACACACACCTGCTTGGAATGCAGTATACAGAATGACAAGTGGCGATCCCTCAGGCCGGTTTACCATTCTTACTGATCCAAATAGCAATGACGGATTGGTAACTGTCGTGAAGGTATGTATTTGCCAAGTTAAGCATGAACAGATATAGCTCCTGTTGTTAAATGAGGAAAGCAAATTAAGGGTAGATTTCTATAAATACAAATATTTTGAAATGGTCAAATTTATCTGTTCAAAGCCTCAGTATATGCATTGTGGTATTAGTCTACAATGGTTTCGTTTAAAGAACCTAGCTAATTTGTTCAAAGGAATTTATTCCACAGTATATATCAAAATTACTGTAGAAGGTTCTGTGGAACTGATTTTAAAAATTGAAATACTAAATTGGTCTAAATTGTTTGATGTTTGACTTTCTTTGTTCTTTTCCAAATTGACTAAATAATATTTTCAAACTAAAAACAATTTTGACACTTCTGTACTCCTGTGAAATATATTTAATTAAATATTGTTACAATGCAACTTTGTCTGCTTTGTATGGGTAATTCAGAAAGGTAGTTTAAGATTGTTTCTGTATAAAAGAAAGTGGCCAAATTGAACTATCTCAAATCTACAAATTAAGAAATCTGGTATGTTTTGTGTTGCACATTTTTAAATTTGCAACAAATGGACTATATCAAAGACTTTAAAAAAAACTTGACCACAAAACCTATTAATTAAAATTTACAAAAAATGGTTCTCTTCACTAATTCACCATTTTTGTTATACTTTAGAAAAATGGTTAAAGATAACCTTGTATTCAAGTGATTTTTTTAGTTTAATTCAAGTCGGGTGGCTATTAAGAAATAACCACATAGCAAAACACATAGCTAACAGCCAATTGTTGTCAATCAGCAATTAACATAACAATATCACAGGCTCTGACAACCCAACTTCTATACCTAGACACACAACCATGTCTTCATAGCTTTGCAAATGTCTTGCCTGATCAAGATCAATATAATCTAGGGGATAATGTTCCAAAGTGTAAGCACCACAAAGAAAAGACTCTTCCTGGGTTTTCACAGGATGAAATGTCTTAACCAAAGGACCAATAGTACGTCTCTCCTGACAAATTTAATGGGAAAGGTAGAAGTGTTTGGGAACAAGCAAATATCCCAACTCAATGCTGTGATGAGCTTTCTGGTGACCACCAGCATTTTGAGTTGAACCCAGAAACATACCAGTAACCAATTCTGCTCCCATAAGAGACGTGTTACCATGAAGAATGCTTATAATTGCTCACAGCACTAAATTTTGAAACAGCTACAATTCCCAGAAGCTCTTCAGGAGCAACGGAATGTAGAACACATTGCAGTAATCCACTTGAGAGTTGACTAAGGCACAATTGTGTGCAGAGCCCTGGACTAGTAACAGATACAATATAATATGAAGTTATGCAAAAAAGCTGTCCACAGCTATCACCTGTTCTTGAAAAGATGGACCTTCAAATTGTGCACTGCTTCGGCTTGAAATAGTGCAGCCCAATCTGGATTAAAAGATAGAAAGTGCCAAGAGCCAGAGCCATGTAGTCATGCTAGGGCCGAGTAGAAGCCTGTTCTTCCCCATTCAAACTCCCACAGTCTCCACACACCAAGAAATACCTCCACTGCATCAGTTAGTTGGTTTAGTGTGGAATTATAATGTGATATATCTTATATATCATCCAACAGCTATAGATGTCATGGTACACTAGGGTTCCACACAACATAATTTGAAAAACCTGAATTAGATCACGATATTTAATTTATAAATGGCAGAATTCTGATTGAGAACAATAGATTTTAATCTATTTGTTGTTTTATGAGTCTGACTTGACTTGCAGTTGCTAAAATTAATTGCATTATGTGTAGCCAATTATGTTATTTAGGATCAAACTATATGTGCAAGCAGCAGATCAATTTGTTTTAAAGTCTCCCCAATGAATATAAATCTGCAGGTACAAACATAATTTAAGAGAAATGTAGTGGCATAATATTGAGAATTGGATCAATTATCTCTGCAATATGAACTAAAAAAACATAGTCTCTTTTTTCCTTTTCTCCCCTATTTGGGATCACTGCTATTACCAAGCTTGCAGTTGGAGTGAAAATGAAGTTTAAGAGATGGACTTCAAAGTAGTCTCATGATGCCTCATTATGTTTTTAAAATCATTATCATCATCAGTGCCAAACTTACATTTAAACAAATACCATATTTATGAAGATTAACACATCACAAATATTCAGTACCTTACTGGGAAGTTTTCATGTTCATTACTTTAGTTTGCAATAATAGATACAGCCCTGAAGCAGAAAAGCAGCATTCATACAGTATGCCACAACTATATTTATAAGGTGATTCGGTTTATGAATATCCGATAATGATAGGGAAGAAACAATCCTTTGTGTTGTCATTCTTCATGGCATGCAACTGTTGGCTCAATTCATGTTTATAGTTTGGTAAATTAAAAATGATAGATTTTATAGGTATTTCAATCGCTTTCAGTACATATACTAGACTTCATTTAATTGCATGAAATATCCCCAAGCACTCAGTCAAAGTGAAATTAAACTATAGTTTCAGTATTGTAGAATGTCTCTTCATACTAGTATGAAGAGTAAGAGAATCACTTCATATTTCTAGATTATTTTGTTGTATATTTCCAAAAGAATAACATTTTCATAAGAAGTACATGATGATGCACTTTATATTCATGTGTAAGTGAACCACTCAAACTAAAAAGGTCTGAAATGGAAAACAAAACAGAAAAGCTAAAATTGAACTAAATCTCTGTAAAGAGGACGAAATGAAAGGCTCAAAAGTATAATCTATTTGAAGCAGCTCAGTTTGCTTCAAATTAAATTCTTTTAGACCTGTCAGAATACAAGCAAGAAAAAAATGAAGGTAAAACTGGATAAATAAATGTGGAAGAATTCCCCAGAGAAGCACTAAGCCCTTATTAGCTCTAATACAATGTAATGATTCCTGAAGGGGTTATATTTTATTTGGTAAGCAATCCCTCACTCCATTAAAACGGTATCTGAATTTGACAGCATAAACAGCTAAATGTGAAATATGTTTGGGGTTCTTGAGCTCAGGATACTATTAATAGTAGTAATTACTACTACTAATTAGATTCTTCTTTTATCATTGTATGTTTTTAGCTTGAGTCCCTTGGGAGAAGGGCGGCATATAAATATGTGTTAAATAAATAAAATAAATAAATAATAATCTTTTTAAAAATGATATACCGGTAGAAGTTGCCCTAACTACTATGAGTTATTGGAAATCATATGGAATAAAATAATGCAAATATTAGAGAAGTTTTTGATTTTTTTTTCTTTTTTTTTTTATGCTACAATACTTCCGAATATTACACCCATCAGCAAAATTTCTAGGGGTCAAAACAAAAGATTAAGAACTATGCCTATGTAATCTGTTCACATTTCTTGTCAAAGGAATATACCCAACTTCTATTGCTGATTACATAATGGTGATTACAAATCTTCAGAGCCATTTCTGCAGTTTCAGTTAACATATAAAATATGTGAGAATGGCTTCCATAGGAGATAGTTGAGGTAGGGGACAAGTAACAGAATGTGCATTGTGATCTACAATGAAACTGCCTCTTATTTAGTTGCTTAAGGGCAGAGCTTACATTGTAATGTTATGATATACTTTAGTTTTGATAAAGATTAGTGTGGACAAATCTAAAATTAATAATTTTTCCAGATCCATTTTGAGCTGCTCTTAATCAACGCATAATAATTAAAGCAACTGTCCACAACCACCATGAAATTCAATATAATAGTTTGTTATTTATGCCATATATGTATAATTAAAAAATGGACCTCAAAATATCTAATATCAAATACTTTTCTTACTAAAACACTGAAATACAATATAAATAATTTTATAAGTGCAAAATAGCTAGATAATTCAACCATAAACAAATTCAATTAACTTTAATCATATTAAAAAAAACAGAATCACAAGGGGGCTGTTAAAAATTCAAAACACATTAAAATTGTCCCAAATTAGATAAAGTAGCATCCAACAAATATGTAATTTTCAAAATACACATTACAAACATCCTCATATGTATCTTCCAGCTGCCCTTTGAAAGATGCTGACTACTTACAATACTTAAAAGTACAATAAAAAATAGCATCATATGGAATGAAGCAATATTTCTCAAACTAGAAAGAAATTCCAGAAGCTGTTGAAAATAACTGTAAATTAAAATAGATTAAGTTCATAGAAAAGGATATTAGAGGCTATTCTAGTCTTTGCATGTTGTTCCAATTAGCAAAATTCTATGGGTAGAGCCTTGTAGACCATAACAGAAAAGCCTGAGAGTAGCATGTTTAGGTTGTGAATATTCCCTGTTCAAGTTATGCATATGTTTTTATGGCACCTTAGAATGTATTACAGAGCCATACTGATTTGCAGAATGAAATACGCAAATTATTTTAAATTAACTAGACATTCCAGTAATCATCATAGTGTTGTCTCCATTTGTAATGGAATTTAGTGTGTAATGGACTTCTGTCCAAGCTAAAAGTTGTGAGCCCACCACTTACTACTTGTAAAGTCAGTTTTCAAACAGCCTGCACAGAGTTTCTGCTTAAAAGATAATTGTAATATTTATAGCCCACTTGTACTACATAAGACCCAATAGAACACTGAGGCAGTTTGAGTGTTTGTGCTGAGGGTCAAAAAGTTTCATACTGTTCAAAATAAAAATGAAATAGTCTGAGAAAACACTGAATTATTCTAAAGTGAATCAGATTAGTTTAGGTTTTGATTGGTTTACTGATTGATTGGTTGATCAAGTCTTATCTAGCATAATATAGTCATTAAAAATGTACACTACTAGAGATCTGTTTCATGCAAGGGAGTTTGGAAGAGCCAGTCATAACAGCTCTAAAGCAGGGGTGTCAAACTGACAGCCTGTTGGCCGGATGTGTCACGTGCAAGTCATGCCCACACCAGCTCCGTGAATGGGAAAAAGTCACGTGACGGCAATGTGATGCAGCGAGTGTGACTCCCCTGCTCTAAAGGGTAAGAAGCAACTTCAAAAATGAGAAGGCTGTGTTTGTATAATAGTAATAACAAGGCTTTCACATATAGTTTGTTCCTTCCTGTTGCAGATCTCTTAAGATTTTCAAGAGACTTTAAATAAGTATTTCTGTAATATTACAACTTCTCTTATATGTTGGTATATTGTACTTAATTTTTTTTGTGTAGCCTATGACTAAAATAACTTATATTGTATTTTGCTTTTGCCAGCCTATTGATTTTGAGAGCAATAGGAAATTTGTACTGACCGTAGCTGCAGAAAACCAAGTGTCTTTGGCAAAAGGAATACAGCATCCTCCTCAGTCCACAGCCACTGTATCCATTACAGTTATTGATGTGAATGAAAGCCCAACTTTTGTCCCAGTCACAAAGCTTATACGTCAGGAGGAAGGGATTCTTCCTGGGGCTGTTTTAACATCATTCACAGCTCAGGATCCAGATCGTTACATGCAACAGACTACTTTAAGGTAACCCATAACTGCCTTCACCCTTTGGTTACCTATAAATAAATGACTCCCTTCTTTGTTCCTTTGCAGGTTGTTTTAAAAAGTGTTCTTTATCTAAATGTCTATGATTTACAGATACATTTTATTTATCTACACATGCAGTGTTCTAGAAGTTAAATTTGTCTGGTGCAAGCAAATAACTTCATGTCTACCACATTAACACAGCTTTGCCCAAATACTTTCAATTTTGTTTTTGACTGAAATAGTATTTTTATCCTCGAACTGATCATTCTTCTGGTTTATCAAAAAAAATAATAATCTACAATTCTTCCCAAATTCTACCTGGCTGTGTTTTGTACTAACTGAGTGAGTTTCTGCAACTGTCGTTTTCTTATTCTCAAAACTCTTATTTCCCCTACAGCGTTCCTTCAGAGTAGCTTCATATCAGAGTTCCAGTCTGGCATGGTCTGTTACCTTAAATTCACCGTCTTGTTCTTAGTCATTTAGACCCACATTTGCTGAGTTCTCTTGCCAGCTGATCTGGAGAACTGTGTGTAATATAAAAATAGCTTCCTTTCCTCACTTTTCATAGGGACAGTCATTCCCTTTCCTTCCGCCAATAATTTTGGCCTTCCATTTGAATTGAGAAATTGTCATTGTCCAACACTAATGTAATGCAGCCTTTGAAAAAATTGTCCTGCCTTTCGTCACCAGATCCTCGTTCATTAGCCTGTTTCTCTGTCTTCCTATGCTATCTTGTAGCCTAGATTTTAGCTTCCTATCTGTACCAAGTATGTGATTTAAGTGTTTTTCATTGAATTGGTCTGGTTTAAATTTTAAGGACTTTCCAAATATTACTTGCAGACTAGAATCCCCAAAGAAAGTAAAAATTTTATTTCTTTTTAAATGATTCTTCCTTAGAATTGAATTAAGAATGATGAAGACATTCCACTTTTCAAGTAATTTAATGAGACTACAGCAAGTAATGCACTTTTTAATCATTGAGGCTTACTTTTCATCAGTGATATAATTTGAATTTTGAACGGTTATGTAATATTTACATGATAATGCTTTTAAATACTATACAATTTTAAGTCATTGTGTATGTCTAGGGATATCAAAAAGTATTATGTAACTTTGGATAATATATAGCAAATATATAAATATCAAAAATTATTCAGTAATACAAATTATTTTGCTTATTGTATAAATATTTTCTCCTTCTGCAAAAAACAGACTTTGTTGGGTACAATTTGTTTTCTGTGTGGCCTTTCCTGCTGATGATTTGTTTGATCAAATGCATTTAATGTTAATGTAATGCTTTATGTTAAATATTTGCAGATATTCAAAACTTTCAGATCCAGCCAATTGGTTGAAGATTGATCCAATTAATGGTCAAATAACAACAACTAGTATTCTGGACAGAGAATCACCACATGTGAAAAATAATATGTATAATGCTACTTTCCTTGCCACCGACAGTGGTATGTGATTAATTTCAAAGGTCATTTGTGTTTTTAAATACTGTGCTATAATCACAATAAAGTATAAGAGAGTATACCTATATCTCTGGGTATAGGTATTGTTATGGAGAAATTAGTACCTGAATCGGAGTTATTTACTACTCTGTGACATCAATACCAGAGGTGGGTTTCAGCAGGTTCTGACCAGTTCTGAAGAACTGGTAGTGGAAATTTTGAGAAGTTTGGAGAACTGGTAGTAAAAATTCTGCTATTCTATTCTCTCCTCCCAAGTCCTAGCTGATCGGGAGGAAATGTGGATTTTGCAGTAACCTTCCCCTGCCACGGCCACCATGCCACGCCCACCAAGCCACACCCACAGAACCGGTAATAAAAAATTTTGAAACCCACCACTGATCAATACTATTAGTAATTGGAAAGTAAAGCACTAAGGACCAGAATATCCTGGCACTGTCCATTGTCCTGGATACCAAGGACTGCTGAGGTTGGATTTCCCCCCCCCCCCCCCAAAAAAAAATGACTAAGAGGAAATCCGCCTATTTCCATGTGTTTGCTAGGAAAGATGCTGTTGTTCCAGTCTTGATTTCAGTTCAGTTCTTAGATTATGAACTTGAACATAAGCACTTAATTTTTTTTATTCATTGTAACTCGTTTACAAATGAGTTAAACAACCTAATTTACTCCTAACCTGCTCCCAAAACACTATTTTCATGTGTAAAGTCTTCCTATGGAATTTTTTATTTTTATTAATTATGTTCTTTGCAATTTTCTGTCTCCTGTCTTTATATTATTTATCTAGGAGCATATGATTTCTGTTGTTAAGGTTATCAAATAACCATCATAATTTTATGCTTAATATCAAGGAGCTGTACTTTGAGAACCTCATTCGGTTTAGTTTTACCTCATTAGAATTTAGAGATACTAGAACATCTGGCAAACACCATGAGTCATTTTTGTATGTAAATTTTGGGTATAAAACAGAAAATATTCTTGACTAAGGAAATACTTTTAACTAAAAGTGAAGGATTCTTAAATACTGTATCATGCAACAGTGAGTTTTCAAAGACTTGGAATCCTTAAAATGAACCGTACAGTGGTTGCTTTAGAAGGAGGTGAAAACAAATAAGATGGCTGCCATGGTTCTACAAAGTTCTCTCCTTTGTATATGCATGATACATTGCGTGCCCATTCCAAAATGATAGACTAAAGCTTTGAATTCAGTGATGTGATAGCCATGAGTTTTCATACAAGTTGTAGACCCCGCGAATTCTAATGCTTTACTTTTAGACATTTCTACCCAAAATTACCAATTTCTACATTCTGCTCTTGACACCTATAAAACTTGCTCATTCTAAATGAAACAAAACCTCTTGGTTCTTGAAACAGTTTACAATTATCGTATTTTTCGGAGTATAAGACGCATCAGAGTATAAGACACACCTTAGTTTTTGGGGAGGAAAATAAGAAAAAACCTGATTGGTGGGTGGATTAGCCTCCCGGAATACCCACAATCAGCTGTTTCCAGAGGTGAAGTTTAACAACAGGTTCCTTGGTTGTGAGCTCTCTGCCTTGCTTTTTTTTCTGCCTCTGAAAGCCTCCAAAACAGAGCTTCAGAAAAAAAGGCTTTTTTTCTGAAGCTTCTTTCAGAAGCTTTTTTTCTGAAGCTTCTTTCAGAAGGACTATCTGTACAATCTCCTTTCTTTGGTATTGGTATGTAGATTAACCTCTTCCGATCTGTTGGTTATTGTATCATTCTCCAGATTTGTTAACATAGTTTGGTTAGAACCTTTACTGATTCTTCTTTTGTTGCTTGCCATATTATTTTAGATAAAAGCCTCTCTGAGACTTTTTTTCTGAAGCTTCTTTCAGAGGCTTCTTTCAGCCTCTAAAATCTCCATTTGAGAGGCTGGGTGGGGCTACATTCAGAGTATAAAATGCACCCAGATTATCACCCTCTTTTTTGGGGGGAAAAGGTGTGTCTTACACTCCAAAAAATACGGTAAGGAATAAATCTATATAATTCTATTAGAAACCCAACCATACGGTTTTCTGTATCTGCTTTGATACAGGTTTTTAATATAGCAATATCAGATATACCAATAAAATTTTAAACTATAAAATGAAGCCATTCTAAACTTTCATAGCATATGACAACCTAATGAAATATATACCAGTATCATTCCTATTTGTTTCCATTTTGTAGTCGAAATACTGCTATATTGATGCTATTTTAAGGAAATGTGGTGATTTACTGTACAACTTGCATTATGATCAGCTCTGATGCATAGATTCCAACCTCATTCAGCAATGTCACTAAGTTGGCACAGAAAAAAAAAACAATGACTTTACTCTGGAAATCCACATAAGCGTCATAAAGTCAATTCAGTATGAAGATACTATTCCACCTTGAGTCTGAATTGGAAGTTTTTTCCTACCCAATGCAACATTTTTCCATTGAAGCAAAAACTGCTGCAAAAATTTTCTTAGCCTCAGTTTCAGCTGCATTTTTATGTTCAGAAAAGAATACTTTGTAGTCAGAAAAAGATGTTATTTAGTTTGTACTTGTTACCGTTAGTATGTTTGTTTCTTGTAGTATGTTCAGTAAGAATAACAATCCCTTTTTAATAGAAAGGATGCTTATTTTATTTTGTGTTTGTGTTCTTAAAGGAATCCCATTAATGAGTGGGACTGGTACACTTCAGATCTATCTGCTTGACATCAATGATAATGCTCCCCGAGTGGATCCTCAAGAAGCTACAACGTGTGAAACACTACAGCCCAACGCAACAAATATCACAGCAATAGATGACGATATTGATCCAAATGCTGGACCATTTGCATTTGAGTTGCCAAATTCTCCTCCCAGTGTTAAGAAAAATTGGACTATTGTTCGCATTAGTGGTAATATACATTCCTTTTTATACCACATTTTGTGTTTGTTTTGTAATAGTAGTCCCTATTAATTTTTGTTTATAATATCTTAAAGTGATTATAAGAATATAATATTCAATTGAATTAAATGCAATACTAGGGGACTCAGCTTTCCTAGTCTTGGGGTTTTTCTATTGCAGAAATATGTTCATGGGATTAGATGATCTGATTCTAAGACCTGGAATCAGCTCCTCATAGGTCTTTATAAGCTTTAGAAGAAAATTCAAACAAACTTTTCACGTTTGATGGAAACTCACCAATAAATAACTTAGCTATTTCAGAAAGAGATTCTAAAGCAGATGTTTTCTGGTTACTTCAATTACTACAACAAACCGTATTTATCTAGGTTTCTTTTCTTTTTTCAGGTGACCGTGCCCAATTGGCTTTAAAGATCAGGTTCCTGGAGGCTGGAATATATGATGTTCCAATAATAATAACAGATTCTGGAAATCCTCCCAAGTCTAGCACTTCTATTCTGAAGGTGAAAGTTTGTCAGTGTGATTTAAATGGAGACTGTACAGATGCTGACAGGATTGTTGGTGCAGGACTAGGCACGGGTGCCATCATTGCAATTCTTCTCTGCATCATCATACTACTTGGTAAATCTTTTAACTATTTTAGCAGTGATTGGGTATGTTATTACATGTGCTAAAAATTACAAAGATTAGTTTGCCATTGTGTATATTCTTTATACATAGATGGGACATTAACCATTTATTTGAGAATATATAATAATAGTCAATGATATTGTTAAAAGTTGTGTTTCTTTCTTATGGACATATTCTGAAAAGATCTTCGAAATTTTAGATTTGTGTGTAAATGTTATTTTTCTCACTTCTATGGTTGATAAACTCAGGTCCCTACCAGTGGCCTGGTAATTTGTGGGTTCTTCTAGACCAGGGGTGGGCAATTGTGGCTCTTTTACAACCTGTGGACATCAACTCCCAGAATTCCTGAGACAGCTGTCTTAGCAATTCTGGGAGTTGACGTCCACAGGTTGTAAAAGAGCCACAATTGCCCACCCCTGTTCTAGACAAAGAGTTCCAATGTTGTTCCTGGGATCTGTTGGACCCACTCTTCCAGCTTACCACCACTGGAACCTCTTAGGCCTTTACTTTCCAGATCTTCTATAATTTCTCCTTCAGGTCCAGTTCTTCATACTTTTCATATATACTTCTTCCTGACATGGCTGTCACTTGGCACGACTACATTTATCATCATTGTGTCTTCTGGTCTTTGTTAGCTACCATGTTGTGCTGTTCAGTGTATACTATTATTACCTGTATCTTACTGCCTGACAATATGTAGTGGACTGTCTCAGGCCTCTTTGCAGTCTGCACCTTAGGTTTTGTCTAGTCTGGTAAAAGCCCTGCTTCTGTGGAACTTGGGCTTAGTATCAGTTCTTGTGCTACTGTGATCAATTCCTCAGTGCTGTCTTTTTGTTCATTGCTTTTCAGCCACTGATAGGATTTCTAATGTCAACCAGAAAGCTATCTGTCAGTGATACATCCTATGTAGGATCTTGTCTTGCCATGGGTTGATCTTCCTTCCATGTTTTCTGTTGCCCCAGGCATTCTCTCAGCGGTTCCATCTTTTGGTGCCATCTCACGTTGGGGGGGGGGGTGTGCATGTGCACACATGCATGTATGGGGGAGAGAGAATGGAGAGAGAGAGAGAGAGATTTTTAAAGGTTGTATACTAAGGGCAGTAAAAGTAACGCAGTAAAACAACAGCAGCAAACTTACATCATGCATTATAAATGCTTAGCAATTATCACATGCTTTTTTTCTTCCATTTTTAAATATAAAAGTCATGCTAAAATAACAATGGTAAACAGCTAGCTTTTGAGCTGTAAGTATCAGACAAGATAAAGAGACATAGTCTTTGTTACAAACTGAGCTCCAGAAATGGTTTGGCGTTCTCTAGTGTTTCATTCTAACCCTCCCTACCTGCCATTGATGTTCTGTTTTATACTTCATTACATAAAGAAATTAGAAAGCTAGTGTGTGACTGACCTCAATTTTATGTAATATGTAATTTTATGGATATGTTAAGCATTCATGACACACAAGTCAGAACACACCTTCTCAAGCACTAAAACTGGCATGTCTTTTCAAGGCTTGCGTGAGAGCTTCAGAAAGTACTCTGACTGCCTCTGGGTGCCTATGTATGTACATTTTGCTCTTTCAAGTGCACTCATTTATCAAATTATAATTTATTGTAATTTACAGCTCTGAAATAGCAGTTACTAAAACATTGAACCTATGCAAAGTGCCCTGCTTCCACCAGAAACAAGCCTCCTTCTCTTGACACTGAGAAAGCAGAAGGAAACGCACTAGACTTTGTTCCATAGGTCACTTAAATATAACTCGCTCATTTGAAAGCATAATCTTCGCTGAAATTCTTGTGCTGAAACCCTAACTTTCCTTCTAAAAAATTCTAGTAGTCCGAGGTCCGAGTTTTTAGATTCTCATTCCTTAGATTAATTGTTTCATATCTACATTGTAAGCAGAGAAATCTACAGCAACTGGTTGATTATATTGTATATCTGCTGTTGTTCTTCACTTATTTAGTTTATGGCTGCTATGGCTCCTGAACTGATTTGATACATGTTGTTGTTAGTTGCGAAGTCGTGTCTGACCCATCGCAACCCCATAGACAACGTTTCTCCAGGCCTTCCTGTCCTCTACCATCCTCTGGAGTCCATGAAGCTCACGCTTACTGCTTCAGTGACTCAATCCAGCCACCTCATGCTCTGTCGTCCCCTTCATCTTTTGCCCTCAATCTTTCCCAGCATTAGGTTCTTCTCCAGTGAGACCTTCCTTCTCATTAGGTGGCCAAAATATTTGAGTTTCATCTTCGATTTGATACATACAGTGACTTTTTTTCTGAAGGAATTCTAACCAATTGGACCTCCCCAAGATGCAGTTTCTTATAGCTTCTTCTTTAATGTTGTCTTTTTGATGGATCACGTTCAGAATTCTCCAAGTCCTATACATCCTACATAGTATAAGGGAATGTTTTAGAAGGAATTTACTGCTTCTTTCCTTTAAATTGCAAGTTGAAGCAGATAAATTCCTGAACAGATAAGTACTGAAGGTGTTCATTTCTTCTTTTTTAAAAAATAACAATATAAAAAGAAGCAAATAAACCTCTCATTTTCTTCTGCACTTCATCTAGTTCTAGTTCTAATGTTTGTGGTTTGGATGAAACGCCGTGATAAAGAACGTCAGGCCAAGCAGTTGCTCATAGATCCAGAAGATGATGTGAGAGACAATATTCTCAAATATGACGAAGAAGGTGGTGGAGAAGAAGATCAGGTAAGATTATATGTTCATAATGAAATATTTATATTGTACTATATCCTACTACATTGTACTGTAGTCATTATAAGACATCAAGCAAAAGAGAGAGAGAGAGAGAGAGAGAGAGAAAGAGAGACCATGATTTCTACTCTTGCCTTAGGCAAAGCTAGTTGGGTGATATTTGGCCAGTCATTTTCTCTTAGCCCTTGGAAGGAGGCAATGGCAAACCACTTCTGAAAAATCTTGCCAAGAAAACTCCAGGGACTTGTCCAGGCAGTCTTCAAGAATCAGACATGATTGAACAAAAGAAAAAAAAATACATATTATGTCATTACGTTCACAACAATGTAAAGTCACAGCAGCCAGTTCTTTAGCTGATATTAATCTTCATATTTATTGAGTTCTTTCCCAAGGCCTACATTGTTGTAATGTTTTGGATTAGTAGATGTGCAAATCCAAGAGTGCCCTTTTGCAATTTTGTAAGTGGACAGATTTTCTAAGTGCCATCCAAAATTTTTTGATATGGCACCCAGATAAGCCACTGGGACCACACAATCTGTTTATGGCATAATCTTTCAATTTTTATATTCAGAACTTGATACTTTCTGATCTTCTCCAACATGTAATCTTCTATTCTACTAGCTCCTTGTATTCACACTTTCTTCTTTTCAATCACAGTTACATCTGTGATTATGAGCCAAGACTCTTATCAATCTTTATTCAGAAATCTACAATATTTTAAACTGCTCATTTTCAGTTACTTTTTCAACTATATGTTCCCACCAATTTTGCATTACTGGTACATGAACAGTTTTTCAGATGTTACAATGATTCATTTTGATGACTATTTTGTTTTTATTTAGAATCAATTTGTGCAATCTTCTTGCACAAACTGAGCATATGATCTACTAATTGTTCTGCTTTTTGCACAATTTGCAAATCAAATGAAATTTGAAACATTTGATGATTTTTCAATTCTGGCCTTAATTTTATTAGTTCCAGTAGCTTGCTCTTGAAATAGTATTATTTGTTACACAATCAGCCAGATGTTTAGATTGGATTTAACTTCTTTATCCATGTATTGAGTACTTCCCAAGGACCTGGAATAAGCAGATGTTTATGTTTGATAGTGTTAGAAGTATAAATGCAGGAAGTAAACTGTTTCAGGTAAAGTTATAATTGACTTATGGCGATGCCAGTGGTGTTCAAGTGGTGCTGCACTTGATTTAGCCCAAAGCACCTATTGCTATTGGTACTACCGTGTTTCCCCATAAATAAGACCTTGTCTTATATTTTTTTGAACCCTGAAATAAGTATTTGGCCTTATTGCCATGCACTCAAAGCCCAATAAGGCTTATTATCAGGGGATGTCTTATTTTGGGGAAAACAGGGTATCATTGCTTTATTTTGCCACAGTCATTCTATTTCCGTTTGCAGGTCTTTTATCGTGTTATCTTCTCCAGTTCTTTTCTCTTCTATTCTGCTATTTTCAGGTATGCCGTGTCCACTATTTAGACTTTTTTGCCTTTTTTATAGAGAATTAAATCTGGAATGTTATGTAGCAAGTGTCAGTTTGAAATCTAAAGACCCAGAGGACTTCAGTTTCTTCATATTCTATACTATATTGTATGGTCCAACCAGTTCTTGCTTGCAGGCAAATGGTATTCCTTGCAGATCTTCTAATGCACCATTGTTATTAATTTGTCGTGCTGTTGTTTGTAGTCAGACTGTGCCAGTAGTGGTTTTCACTTACTTTCACTACCGGTTTGGGACTGTGAGCGCGCGTAGCGCTTCTGTGCATGTGCACAGAACATAGACATCCGGGCGGGTGGGCGGAGCCTCCGACCACCACTATCAGTTCTCCCAAACTGGTAGAAACCCACCACTGGTCTGTGCAACATTCTTAAAGCAGCTAACCGGGTAGTCCACTGTTTCTTCTTTGCAGAGGCAGCACTTGCTGTCTGTTGCTGTCTTCTCAATTCTAACTTTGTACACATTGTTTTTAAGGCTTGTGCAGCTAGAATTAGCCCCTCTGTCTCTTTCTTCAACTTCAACTAGCCATTGCCAGATCTTGCTGTTTTCTGCTTTACCTGGTATTTTTTAATGTACTGTCCATGTAATACTTGACCTTTCCATGTTTCTTTTCCCTTCTACATTCTGATCTTTCCTGTCGGCCAGTTTGATTTCTACAGTACTCAGGAAGCCTTACTAGCATACTAGCTTCAGTGCATCTTCTGCACTGCCCTTCAGATATTCATCCAATGTCTTTTTTTTTCTTTTTCAACCATCTGATGTACTTGCAATATTTCATGCCCACCTATTTTCCTTGTAGAGTCTGTCAACATCCTTGCAAAGATGAAGGACATGATTAATTGTCATTATTTTTCTGGTCTTTCTGTACAGGGCTTTTAGTGCTGCTTGAGTACAGTCCACTATTCCAGTGGTGTATCTAATTGCTGGAATAGATGGTATTTCCTCCACTGATTCTAAGAATTTTTTTTATTCTTAATGTATTCATTTCTAACCTTCTTCTTTACTTCACTGTGCTTGATATAGTCAGCCCTGAAGGGTGCCAGGTATTTGTAGTGTTGGTCCACACAATGAGGTCTTTTGTGCTCTCTGAGCTTGGTTGTTTTCTTGCAGATGTTTCATTACAGAACTAGGTAACATCATCAGTGCTAGCGGTGAAATTCAGAGAGCACCAAGGATCCCACAATTCAACCCTGAGCTACAGATTTTATCTTCCGTTCATTCCCATCCAGAGTCATGATGTTATTTCCATATGTAATCTTGATTTCTTCGGTTTTCAATATTGTCTCCTGTTGATGATCAGGGTGGTACATTTGTTCAGTCCAAACTCCATTGCAATAACTTGGTTGTGAATAGAGAGAATGTTGAGCAGCAATTCTATTTCAGTTGGCCTTTTTCAATACAGTTTCAGATCATTGGTATAAATGAGGTGGGATAGCCTGGTAGATGTTTTTGATTTTTGATAGCCATGGCTTGATTAGTTCAGTATTACTGACAGTGGAATCAGTGCAGTGACAGAGTAGTGATGATGGTGAGTGTCCTTTAAAAATCCTCTCTTGATATTAACCTCCCCCAGTCTATAATTATTGACCAACAACTGTTGTCTTCCATTCTTCCATTGATCTTTGCACAAACCTTTGATGTTTCTACTGACTTCTAATATTTCCACACACTTGATTATCCAATCATTTGGCAGGAGGTCAAATGCCTTCTTGTAATCAATACAAATTACATTCATTTTGGTCTTCCTTTTCCTGCAATTTTCCAAAAACATCTTAATTAGGAACTGATATTTTTTATGGTCCGTTGCAGTCAACTAGATATTTAGATTGGATTTGGCAATGTTATCCACCTAGAAAATCTTCCCAAAAATCTGTGATATTATTATTATTGTTGTATAATCAGGATTGCTTTTCACATTTGTGAAAACCATGCCTGTAAATTGCCACAACTGCTTGTGTTTGAAAGCTGTCACTATGTGCTTCAAAAGAGACTGATTCTTTTCTCTGGAGGGAAAAAAAATACAGGGCTTCTGATTACTTTGAATAGCTTTTCCCAACCTCCTTGTCAACATAATTTGATACTTTTGCAGGCAGACATAGTCATCAAATAACAAAGTTGGCTGCAAAACACCTGGAAGTACTAAACAGGAATAATAATTTCAATCTATTTTTTACCCTTTACTAGTGTAATCAAAGACAAAGGTGTATGTTTGTAAGGATGATGCAGAGCCATCAAAACACATGGGATGCCAGTCATTGAGAATGTGACTGCATTCAAATGAAGTGTTTTGCCTTAAAATTGATACTTATGGCAGTACTTGGCATAATGTAGGGTTCAGAATTTAAAAATTAGTAGAGGAAGATGTTATTTTTTCTCTTTCGATGAGCAACTTAAATGATAATGCTTTTGTTGAATTATTTCTTTTCCTTGGATAAAGGAGATTATCTAGATCCTTCTCAGTCATGGTTTAAACCTGGATATTGGCCAGGTAAAGGTAGGTAGGTAAAATGAGGACCCGGTTTGTGGGGCAATAAACTGACTTTGTATAAAATAGAACACCGCTCATGGGGGGCCAAAAAGCCCTACTAAGCAGGTTTATACAAAAAGTATGAAGGCTATTGCTTAATGCTTAATGCATTGTAAGCTGCCCTGAGTCTCCGGAGAAGGGCGACATATATAAATCGAACTACAAACAATCAAATAAATAATTAAATAGTCATGCTTTTGGATGGAATGGGAGATTACATCTATCCTTATTTGCTTGATCTCTTGATGGTGATTTTCTCTCTGTTTATATCATGGATCATGATATCCTGGATTGACTCTGAGGACTGGGTAGCATGGTGTTGTGCTGCTTGACCTTCTTTCTCCAGGGTCAATTCCAATTAACAATGATTGGGGAGGAGAAATCCCATCCTCAGCCCCTAGGAGTCAGTGTTTTCACCTCTCCACATTAACTTTTACATGAGACCATTGGGTGAGCTAATCCAGTACCATGACCTAGTTATACATATCTGTTCCTGGAGAATTAAATAATGCTGTGTATGTCTTACCCCATTGTCTGGAAGTTATGACGATCTGAATGGGAAAAATAGATTGCAACTGAACTTTGACAATACTGAGTGGCTTTTCGGAATTGAGACCTTTTGGTTCTGGAACTGTGCCTTCTTTGGTGCTAGATGAGATTGCATATCCCTTGGGCAATCTGGGCATCCTGCTGGATTCACAATTCCTGCTCAAGGGGCAAATGGCAATCATGACTAGGAAGGCCTTCGCACAATTTTATATTGTTTACCAATAGCACCCATTCATAGATCCTCCCATTTGTAGTATTGTAATGTGATCTGCATGGGCTTCCCTTGATCATCAACCTTCAACTGATGCAAAATATAGCAGCACAGAACGTTTTGTGTGTTCTACACTCTTCTCCGTGAGCTGCATTGGTTACTTTCCAGTCCAAACCATTGGTTTGTTTCCAGTCCAATTCCAGATGCTGATTTTAAAGTCGCACATGGTAGGGGACTGGCTTATTTGAGGTACTGCTTCTCTCCAATTACATATTCCCATACCACTGGATCTAGCAGAGAGGGCATGCTGTGGCTTCCATAAAATAATTGCTTAAAAAAACCAACAAGGATAGGTTTTTAAATGCATGCTGTTAGGCCAGTGACCTTTTTATAGTATATTTTCAACCGTAATGCTATAGACCAGTGTTGGTGAACCTTTTCAGCACCGAGTGCTGGAATGGGAGTGCGCGGGTGAGGAGTGCCAGAAACTGGATGAGCATTTGCACGCCGGGAAGCTGAGCTTCCAGTTCCGATGCTTCCGTCCACGCAAAGACCAGCTGGCCAGCGCATATGTGCCCGCCGGAACCCAGAAGAGCAACAGACGACAGCTGGCGTGCTCAGAGAGATGGCTCTGCGTGCCACTTCCAGCACACGTGCCATATGTTTGCCATCATGGCTATAGACTGAAGAATTCTTGCCATGTTTTGCACAGCACGTTTTGCTGTGCAAGAATGAAAAATATAAAATTCATGCCCATTGATCTCAGGGCCAAATCAGATCAAATTTCTTTTTGCATTCAATTAGACAATAAACTATTTGTTTTTGGAAAAAAAATAAAAGATCAAATGTAGACTTAGAATTACAAATCACAAGTTCTTAATTAATACAGGTGTGTTTGTAAATAATAATAATCCACATAAATATGTTTAGATTTTAAAAAACTAGAAAAGGTTTTAAAATTACATTTTTGTTCCTGAAGCCTTAAATTATGTATTTGTAGTTTTTATTGCATATCAAATGGAAATATTTCAGACTATAGTTATTTCACTTCTTTAAATTGAAGAAACAAATTATTAGCAGGAAATTTCTAGTATATTCTACAAATGTCAAAACTGTTGAGGCATGAAACTTAACTATGTACATCAGGTACTATTTATAAGCATAAAAATCAAGTCAAATTACTATTTTTCATGGTAGACCAATATTATGTTTTCAAAGCTGTAAAAATTTCTCTATTTTAATAACTTGACTGCTAACCTTTTTTTTCAAAACACATAATCAAAGTTTGTTAGTAACTTAAATACCTGTCAAGATTTTTTTTAAAAAAAAAATGTATTCCAATTCTGTTTGGAATTCACATTCAGCAAAATTTACTTCCACAAGCAAATCTGTGCCACTAAGATTTAAATCATAAATCACTTTCTGATAACTGTTATACATGGATGTATATGTTAACTGTATATTGCTTTTACTAGAACAGTGCTAATTAGAAATTACATTTACTGTCTTAAAATAATAATCTTAGATTCTAGATGGTAGAGCTGTGAAGTGATCTGAATCAGAGAGAAAGATATGGTTCAGAATTTAAATGAGCTTGCTTGTAGCAGTTTTTTCTGTCTTCATACAACTGTCCTCCAGTGTAATCAGGGAAGAAGACATCCTGGCATGTGCTATGTGTGTATCCAGGCACACTCCAAATGTTTGCCTTTCAGATATTTACATCGTCCAAATAGACGATCAATTGTCTCTTCACTAATCACTTTCCTTTGAATGATTCTCAAATAGGAATTCAACATGAAGGATAGAATCACCTGGGCAATGTGTCTAGCAGTAGAAGACTAAAGTATATCAGAAAACACAAAAACAGCAACTGAATGGAGATTAATTATTTTGGTCTTTCACAAGAAGCTTCAGCATCATATATCATGATGCAAAACATTTATAAATTAGGAAGATGCTCTTGCAATCTGAAGTGAGAAACAAGAATATGTAAAACATCAGATTGCCTTATCTACTATTCAGTAGTCATGCTTATCAGGTTTTAATTTTATGTACAAAATGCAAACAAAACCTCCATTACCATTCTATCACTTCACTTTCATCATTGATTAATATCAAAGATGTTACCGCTGTGATGATAAACTATGTTAAACAACTAAAAAGAAAACATTCTACTCTAGGCTTTTTCTATCTCAGATTTTATGAGTTCTCTGTCACATAAGAAATCTGAAAACATGCATCATTCCTAAAAGTTCTGCCTTGCCAAACAGGCCAATTTCTAAAGTCGAGATACTATGAATATTAGTTACATCCAAGGAATTCCTGCATAGGTTCCTGTATGTGATCCTCTAGTTATTTTAGCTGACAGTAAGGAGGCTGGAATTACTATCAGAATTTTCAGTTTCTGTCAGAATTTCAGAATTCTGTTTTTTTCAGAATTTTTTACTTATTTTACTTCCACCGACAAGAGTTAATATCAATAAATTTTGCTTAGGGTGGAACCAAGGCCGCAGGCATGTTACATAATGACAGGAACACAGAGCAATCCTTTAAAAAGCATTACACATAAAAAAGGGAGTGAAAATATTGACTGGCATGATGATGATCAAGAGTAGATCCAAATCAAATAATCCCCATGCATAATAGATTCCTAAGAGAGATATTCTTGAACCTGCCAGTAATACATTTCCTGACTAGGAATCCAAGTTTGTTAAATAGGTACTGAGTAAACCAGTGAGGATATGTCCAATCAAGAGTTTTACCTTAAAACCTGGTGATTTTGGTTTTGGTTTTTGTAGAAAGTCATTTTGTTTGGCAAATGTTCTGGTAAAATGGTTCGAATTTCATACTTGATACAGTTATTGATACAGTTATTTTCTACAGAGCTGCACCATTTTTTTCAAAAGTGATTTCTTCTATCACAGTTTACCCATTTTTCAGGTGATATAAATGTAATACTTTCTTCATGGAGGATTCAGCTTTTAGAAGACAAATTAGAAAATAAGTTGTTGTTCCATGAAGTCTTACACATCCTGGAGTCTGAAATGACCTCTATGTTCAAGACAGGAATGGAAATTACTTAATGTGTGCTTCAGCTTTTCACACACAGGACATTCTACCCACCCCAAGGGTACAGCAGACCTAGTTACTAAAGCTGTGCAAAGCATTAGAAAGCAAAACTTCAAAAAGCATGTTAATGCAAATAAAGCACTGATAAGGTATCTTCTTAAAGCTAGAATTAGAACAGCCAAGAAAATTTGGTCCCCCCCTCCCCCTTTTTTTACACTTACTAGTTGACATAACCGTGATTAAAATACTTATTTATTATAGGTTTTTAAAATTTATTTATCAAACTTGTATGCCACGTCTCTCTGAAGGCAACACTGTTTGGAGGGTGGGGGGTGGCAGCTGAAGTTGCTTGGAATGCCTGCATTAACCTCTATGAGTCTAAAAGAAGACATTTCTTAAAATGTAGTCTCAAATTGTTCTCAAAATGGGATATGAGGATCCCAATACCTTTTCAGAGATCTGCAAATAAAATAAACATTTTAAAGTTTCTGAGTTTTAATTTCTTAATATTGATAGAAACTAGCATACATACAGACTAAAGATCTTTGAAATCCTCAATCTTCTTTAAGAATATAAAAGGATCTTGAGACTAAAGTGTTTGAGAATCACTGATCCAGACCAGGTTCTTGGATGAAAAAACAATATATAAATATCTTATGTATCATTTACAGGACTATGATTTAAGTCAGCTACAGCAACCTGACACTTTAGAACCAGATGCCATCAAACCTGTTGGAATAAGGCGACTTGATGAAAGACCTATTCATGCAGAACCTCAATATCCAGTTAGATCAGCAGCTCCTCATCCAGGGGACATTGGAGACTTCATTAATGAGGTAAATTGAAAGCTGGAGAAGGAGGGAAAACATGTGCCTGTAGGACCTACTAGGCCCAATCTGTACTGATTATGAACAGTGTTTATTTCTAAAGAATAATGATTTTTTAAGGAATTGTTGATAGTTACAATGTTGTAGATATAAATACGGCTTTTAAGTTCAAAAGCATTTAATTTATTTAAATGGAAAACAAATGAATCAATTAACTTTTCTGCATTGGTATTAGTCATACTAAGAAAATATTTGTAGATAAAGATTGAACTATGGAGTCCTTAATGCTCTCAGAGCTTAGTTATTTCCTTGCAAACATTTCATTACCAAACTAGGTAACAATATTAGTGACGAAGTTACCAGGTTACCACATCTCCAAGAAAATAGTGAAGCTTAGAGAGCACCAAGGACCCCACAGAATAAGCATCTCTGAAGCATGGGGAATAAAGGAGACAAATGGCACGTGTTTGACATCATAAAGATGCTACAAGTTATGGACTTAAATAAGACTTTGTAATGCAAGAATGTACTTGAGTCATCACAAATGCCTGCCATTGGTAACGTAACACACGGTTTTATGAATGCATTGCATTTTAGTACAGTTCAATTCCTGTTGAATTTTCAATAGGTGGGGTTTTGGATCAATGCTCTCTATTTCTCAATCAACAAATGGGAAATTGTATCAAGAAATTATGTCATACTAGCTTTTTTTTTTAACAATCTGGGGAGTGCTGCTTTTTCAAAATGAACTTACCTTTTTAGACAACATCTGTGAAATATTAATCTGTTCTTTTTTCAGTGTTCTAGTGTTTAAATTTTTATATCACATTTTATATCACATATACATCAATTGTTTAGAACATGAAATGCACAAACTTTCCCATAATGCAGATTTTGAGCCTTTAGCCACACCTTTGTAAAACTAGCTTTCAGGACTTTTTTTCTAACAGTTAGTTTGCACATGAAGTGCCTTTCCTAGAACACTGAATTTGTTATAGTTTTATCCTATAAACTCAAATAGCATAAGAAATTGTACATCCAAGGCCAGCAGTGGATACTGAACTAAGAGGCCCTAGTTTTTGTCCAGTTTGACAAAAGCAAAAAAATATTTTCAGTGTAGTGGGTTTTAATACAATAGCACTTACCTGTTTTTAAAACCTGCAGTTTATTTGCAAAGTTAAAAAATTGCACTTAGGGTTTTCTTTGTAGTATAACTTTGGAAGATTTCTGAGATTTTTGCTGATTTCTTTGTAGTCAAAATCTTGAGAGTGAAAAGTTTTAAAGAATGTCCTCAATTCAAAATTGAACTTTTTTTTAAGTGTGAAAGGAATTGAATGGTATGTTTATGTGGACAGATGAAACCTACTTCTTATTTGCATCTAATTTGTAAACTTAGTTCTTACTGGTTCTTGTTTAGTTTTCAATTTAAAAATTCAAGCGACACACAACAAGATTGCCATTTAACTCACAATGAATATTTTCATGCCAGCTATTAATAATTTACAATGTGTTAAATAGCTAAAACTGTTGAACTAGATTGAAAGAATGTTTTAACTTGTGGACATTCATATTCACATGGCATTCTTTGACAGTATTTATTTATTCTTGTTGCGTAGACATAAAGTGTTCCAATCTCTTTAATGATTAGAAATTATATAGAGTGAGAGGTAGGAAGGATAAGCAAGTAATTATAGCTCTCCTTACACTTCAGTTATTCCTGGACCTGCTGCTAATCCAGGCATTTTCTCATGGAGTAATCACTCAAGTTTGGATCTGCATAATTCATGTGAGAAATGATTGGGGTAGTGTTCTTAATTTCTTTCTTATAGTTTTCTCCTCCTAATTGTTTACAGGGACTTAAAGCTGCAGACAACGACCCTACAGCTCCTCCATATGACTCTCTTCTAGTCTTTGACTATGAGGGAAGTGGTTCCACCGCTGGATCTTTGAGCTCCCTCAACTCTTCAAGTAGTGGTGGCGAGCAAGACTATGATTATCTAAATGACTGGGGTCCACGTTTCAAGAAACTTGCTGATATGTACGGGGGAGGTGATGACTGAATGCCATAGTGGCCATCGTTGCATTTGGACAAGTACAAACCTTTTCACTGGTATTCCCAACAAGCGTACAGAAGCTAGGCTTTAACTTTGTAGTCTACTAGCACAAGTGCTTACTGAAGGCTTTGGCATAGGCTGCAAACCTATTTGGGCTCACTGGGAATATCAGTCATCCAATGCTGTTTGGAAAAAAAAAAAGGAAAACAAACAATTGAGCTCAGTTACACTTGAATTTTACAGTACAGAAGCACTGGGATTTTATGTGCCTTTTTGTACCTTTTTCAGATTGGAATTAATTTTATGTTTAAGGCTTTAAATGGTACTGATTTATGAAAAATGAAGAAAAATCACATTGGGGATGGGGAGAAAGTGCAGTCACCAATATGCTTCAACATGCTTTTGTTACATTGCATTGCTTTTATTAAAACAACAAAATTGAAAAAACCTCATGGGAACATTTTGTTATTGGGGACATGTGGGGGAAGAAGGCCATGAAAAAAATGTACAATACTTCTAGTTTTAGATGCTAGGGTTTTTCACTAAAATTCTAAATCTTATGCAGCTGGTTGCAAATAAAGGGAGTTTTCATATCACCAGTTTGTAGCAGAACTGATTTTCTTTTCTTATGATAGAATGTTTGACACATTTTGGTCTTAATCCATATACACATTTTTTTAAAGCATTTTCCAGTACTTTTTTTCCCACTTCACTGTAAAAATGATATGTGTACATAATGTTTTATTAGCATAGTCTTTGGGAAGTGCTGAAACTTCCAAACACGTGTATGTATTATTTGGACTATGGATTCAGGTTTTTGCATGTTTATATCTTTTGTTATGGGTAAAGTATTTACAAACAGGTTGCAAACAAGTGACATTGATTCAATTGTTGAGCTGTAGTTAGAGTACTCAAGGTTTGAGTTTTTTAAATTAATTTTTTGTTTGTTTTATTTGTTTGGGGTGGGCAAAAAGTTCTTAGCACAAATGTTTTACATAATTTGTACCAAAAACAAATAAACAAAAACTGTGTGAGAGCGAGAGAAAGAAAGGGGAGAGAAAGTGAGAGAGACAGAGAAAGAAAGACTGAAAAGTCAAGGGGTAGCCTTATCCTTACGGCTCGAGTAACTACACAGTATGTTAAACAACCAGAAAAATGTTTGACAACAGCTTTGCCTCTGTATTATGTACCAGAATATAAATGATACACCCCTGACCCCAATGTTCTGAATAAAATGCTAATTTTTGATCTCGTGACTGAATTGTATTTTTTCTATTTAAATAATCTGTATTTAAATTATAACTGTAATAACTATCATTAATAGAAACTGCTAATAAAAATAGTTAATGCTTCATTTATACTTGTCTCAAAAATCTAACAAATTCTAAGTTGCTATAGGAATGACAATTTGTTATAAAAGGATTCCATAGTCGGAATGGAACATTGTATATTACAATCAATGTTAAACCTTTACATACAGTTTCCTGAAGCATATAGATATTTCTCTCATTGAAAAGGGAAATGGAAACATTGTATAGAGAACCAAAGTTGCATAGTGATGAAGATGTTGAATCAGGATCTGGTTCAACTATATCCCCAACCATGAAAGCTCACCTAATGACTTTGGGCCATTTATCAAGTGAGCTTCCAATCTATATCAGTCCAATAAAAACATCTGGTTGTTAGGGGGGAAATTAAGAAATTTCAATTGAGCGGGAATAAATTGGATTAAACCTCTAATAGATAATACATGTTATACAGCATATGGGTACTATGTTTTAGTTAAATTTATATGGAGACTACTACATCAGACAAAACCAATAAAGGAATGCATCGGGGATGTGGAAAAGTGTATTGTTGCATTATGGAAAGCAACATCTGGACAAGACCTCCCTGAAAAAAACAGAAAATGAAAGCTTGAGAAAATCCTATTTATTTTGCTACATAATTAAGCAGTTCTGTTTGAGTAATTTAACAGATGCCGTCAATGAATCGGTTGCCTTCAAAAATGGGAAATACAGTGTACCAATTGGAAAGTCTAGGTGAAAAATTTGGAAATGTCATAACTTCATTTTACTTGGTTGTTTGTCATGATGGCATTTTTTTTCTTTTGTCTTATGTCAATTTGATAAAGTGTGAATTTAATTTCACTTGTTTTTAATCAGAATCAGAAGAAATATTTTCCTTAATATGTTAATATTTGAATCTCCTACAATTCAGAAGTGAGATCATGGGATTGAAAGGACATCTGAAGGGAGAATCGGAGATGAAGCATCAACAAGAGCTTGTATAATTACAATTACATTATTTTTGCAACCATCAGAATGAATTTTTGGGATACTATTTTCTGAAGTTCTGTAATTTTTAAGAGTTCCATAATTTTTATTAGACTCAAATATCTCCAGCTTTAAAATAACACTGTAAAACTTAGTTTCATTGATTTTAGTAGTATTTTTCCACCATGTGCAGATGCAGACTGTCGCAAAGTTAATCAAAATGACTCTTAATACTGTATCTAATAGAGTGAATTATGGTAAGAGAACAATTTGAAATGAGATCAAAAACATAGGCAAAAGAGCAAAACCAAACTAGTAACCAAAAATTATGCAATTGTATGGTGCATTTCCAGCATAACTATAGAAACCATTAGTAGAATAATGATTTCTTTTTCTTTGACTTGTCTAAATCAAAATAAAATAGGTAATGTCACACATTACTGTGGAAGGATATGCATAACTAAAACTTGTACATCACTTACAGATACATATGACTGCCTAACGAATTGCCAGTATGTTTTAGACTAGTCATCTGAGGAATCCAATTGATGCAGCCTTGATATTTTCCTATCAAGTGGCCCATGAAGATACTGGATTACATTATGATACATAGTCTATTGCATTAAGATCAGCTGGAGTTCTGGAAGCATATTTATTTGTATCATCTATCTATCATGACATTTATTTGCCAACCATCCAATGACTTAGGATGGATAAGCACATCTGAATCAGTGTTTTATAGCAACTATTACAGTTAAATAAAACAAGGATCACCTTTAGTTCAGCTTGGCTTCTGGTGACTTCACGGACAAGCCAAATATTTTTCTTGGTAACAGGACCTGGTTTAGCACTGTCACCTTTTGAGGGTTCTGGAAACAAGTATTTTCTATTTTGTGAAAAATGCCAGTTTTGATTTCCCCACAAAATAGAAAGGAACTATCTTTAGCACAATTGTCAGTTTTCCTGCATAGGAGTTTCACAGTCCTTTGCAATTGGCAGCTGGCATTCTGTTTTCAAACTTTGATGTCAAGGAACCATCCCGCTTCCCTTAGCTAACAACAGTTTGGATGCAAATTTATTATGGAACAGTAAACTTGATGAACATTGGAAAGGAGGAAGGTGGGAAAACATTCAGTGGTGCCAAATTAATGTCAGTTTTTGACATTTGAAGTCAAAGATGTATTAGAAGTGTTTCATCTTCAGCTACTCTATAATGTACAAGCTCAATTCTTTGGTCTTGCTTTATATTGATGCTTTATGAAAGGCTTATGGTTTCCTCTAAAATTTTAAATCAGATTATTGATCTGATTAAAGTTGAAAATATAGTACTGTACTTTGGGAAGTAGATAATCTGCTCTCATAAATAAGAGAATTTTAGACAGTTGCTTTAGGTTATTGTTTGGTGTTTTGGTCCAGATGCTGTTAAGTTACATTTTAATTAATGATGTCTGAAACCTAAACTATTCACAAGCAGGAAGGTTCAAAGTCTTTTCTTGCTCTTTTTAAAGAATGTCTTGCCAGAGTTGCTTTACTGATTGTCAAACTGCCAGGTGAGAAGGTAACTGAGGAGCATTCAAGAAAAGTGGGGATACAGCAATTCTTTCTCACCCTTGTGCTCTTGCACTGAACAAGGAATGAAAAAAATAGTCAAAAGATCCTGACAAATCCCATAATTGTTATGCCAGGTCATAAGTATCTTACTTATTCCCAAGTATGTGTGTGTGCTCACAAACATGCACAGATACCTTTTGTGTATCTGAGAAAGAGCGTAGCAGGAAATTTTACAAGCACTTCCTAATATATTTCAGACCTGTATCACTGAATAGATTTCCCTGACCACTCATGATACAGATATAAGTATTATTAATAATTCTTATTGCTCATTAAATGCAATAAAAATCTGTGTGTATGGCTATATGTGTTTTCAAACCTGCAGGATTTGATAATTTTCTAATAATTTTGTGAACTGCTGAGAAAATGTTTGCTTACTAATCTATAATCATTTATCATTTTTAATATTATTATCTAAGTAACCCAAGTTATTTTTCTGTATCAATATTGGTGTAAAAACACACCAGACTGAATTCACAGTTTCAGAAAAGATCTTTTCCACATAGATTATGTGACCTTCTATGTTAAGAAAATGCTGGGAACTAGGTATGTATGAAAATAGTGTTCCGTCACTGAGCTATGAGTTTTCCTATAATTTTATTATAATTCTGTTGTTCATTACATTATGTATCCCATACATAATCAACCTACTGGCATTATTTCATTCCTTTATAGCATCCTAGGAATGGAATCATATAGAGAAATGGTATTGCAATTTTGTCAATAGGGTGTGGGATGGGGAGAGATTTCACCTTAAGACACTCTTTTATTTAAGATAGAAATAAAAATAAATAGTAACAGAATAAAATGGGTTGTATGGATTTTTGTTGATTGTGGGGTTTTTTTTAATCCCATCCATTAAGCCGTTTTGATCGTGAGTATTTGATCGTGAGTATAGTAACTGACAATCACAGCCATTATAGCCACATCATTTTACTAAATTCTGGTGGCAAAGACATTCTTGGGAGAAATATATCTTAAATTATGGAAGTCAAATTTAGCCATTAATATGTGTCAGATGTATGAAAGAACAGCTGATTCAGGTTGGTGATTTATGGCTTGAATATGACATTATTTCTGCTGAAATGTAAAGTTAACCTCATTAATTCTCAAAGGATGAGAACCCATTGATTTACCTCCCAATGTTTACGTTTTGGTTCAATAAACTTGTATATGCCTTTATATATTAATTTAAACTCTAATTTTATTTTTAAAAATTTTTAAATGTTTCAAAATTGCCATTAAAATACATAGATTTAAATGATCATGTTCTTGCAAAAATCTGAAATGATATCAAAGTTTTGCCCATTTACCTTGTCAAATCATTTACAATAGTTCCCTCTTACAAGACATATGGGTAAAGAGTCATTTGCCTGCTATGGATAAAACATGTGCAAGCCATCATTACCTGGAAAAGAACTGTATTCTTTTCTGTACCTATTCTGTGTGCACTCATCCTTAATTTGGTTTTTATTTCCCCTGATTAGGATTTAGAAACTATATGTCCAAATTGTCTCTTTTCTGAAATGTTTCTCCAATGTATTTTGCCCAGTTTGCATTGTCTTCTCCCATCACCCATGGAACTACCTAATTTCATTCAGATTGAATTTAACCAACAGGAAGCCCTCTATATATTATACTCAATTTTAGCTGATAAAGTAGTACTTATTCAATGAGGGATAGAAATTTGTAGTTACAAAAAATGATTATGGACATTCTCAGTCACCCAGGTCATGGTTGTCCCAAAGATGCTGTTCAAAAGGCAACTGGACTTTCTTGGTTTTTCCTTGAAAATATTATGCTTCTCATCTAAGTACTTCTTCATTTGTCCAGTTGTCTTTTAAACAGCACCTTTAGGACATTTATGTGTGATATCCCCAAAGCAAAAGAAACCGTCAAAACACAAACTATTTAAAATAATAATATGTTTACCCGGAACAGTACAGAAGAACATACAGAACAGATATCTCATGTACAGCATCCTCAAATGCCAACAGGATGCATTCTTCTTCAAGCCAATCAATAAACTTTTTGTAGGTCTTCCAAAAAGCATCCCATTCAAACTTACTCTCTAGTACAAGTCATAGAAGAAGTTCAGCTTGACTGCCCACATCCAGCAATCTTTTTTTCCATTTGTCCCAGGGAAAAAAAACTGTAAACAATTAGTGGAATTCAATAGCATTCTCATCAGCTATTTTCAGAGTGGAAAACTATGTTTGCGACTTGTTGAAAAGCTAACAAATGCTCTTTTCATGTCTACTGACAAGCAATGCCATCTCTTAATGATATATGACAATGCAGTAAGCTGATTTTAGTAGTGCTCAACTTAGAACCATTTGTTTAATGACTGTTTGAACAAACAGTTTTAGGGCTGTTTTTCACTCTTGTGACTATTGCAGCATCCTCGTGGTCACATGATCAAAATTCAGACTCTTGACAACTGGTATGTATTTATAATGGTTGCAATGTCCCAGGGTCATGTGATCACCTTTTGTGACCTTCTGACAGGCAAAGTCAATGGGAAAGCCAGTATGCTGTCCCACTCACACACACACACACATCATGGGTATTAGGACACTTTATTTAGATTTCCAAGCCTGAATTAGTATTCACCAGCAATTCCTTTGCCAGCCCCAATCTTTTGTGCCCCCCTCCCCCAAGTTCAACAGGCTCAAAAGAAGCCAGAACTAGTCCACAATGCAAAGACAAGGGTAAGTCCACAGGGCAAAGGCATGATCCTGAAGTTCAAGGCAAGAATCACAATGCCTGAACAACACAAAGCAAGGAAATGACACGTTCTCAGCATGGTTTCACTCCCCTTGCTAACTTAAATAAGTGTGTCCTGGTGCAGCCCATCAAGAGGGGCAAGGCTATCTCCTCAGCTGACTTTTGCTGTGCCTGCCTCCTCTCAACCCTACGTGCTCTCATACTGGGAGGAGGAGGCAGTTCTTCTTCATCTCCACTGATGAGTGGCTGCTATGTGCTCTCTTCACCGGAAGCCTTTGGGCTTCCCAGATGCAGCTGTGCCTTTCCTGTCTCTAGCTCAGCTGGCTGTTTGTCCAGTCACTTCCCTGTGTTTGGCCCCTCCACTCCTGATTCGTAGCCCTCAGCTGACTCCCCTGATATCCCTAGGACCGGCTCATCTTCCTCCAAACTAGTATCTTGAGAGGCATCTGGGGAAGTGTCTGGAGGAGTCATCATAGCCAGATTCAATTAACAACTGCAGTGATTCACTTAACAGCTGTGGCAAATAATGTTATAAAATGGGGCAAAACTCACTTAACAACTGTCTTGCTTAGCAAAGGAAATTTTGGGCTAAATGGGGTCATAAATTGAGATCCACCTGTATTCAAAGTCGATTGTAGAAGAATATGGAATGCCTATTCTATGCAAATTTGCTTGAGAATAAAAATAATAAGTTTGGCAAAATAGAATTTCCATGTTTAATTCTTAAATCCCCATAAACCCATAAAACCAAAGGTAGCAGACCATTCAATTAATTTCTACATCAGATCCACTATTATCAGGTACTACAGAAATATATCTAAGTAATGGCAGACCTCACTATTGAATTATAGTTTCCTGATTTTGTTATCTTGTGTTTTATTATCTATGTATAAAATTTGCAAATGAAACATGTATTGACCTATCAAGTTTTGGGTAATACTTTCTGTTCATTATATTATAATAATAATAATAATAATAATAATAATAATAATAATAATAATAATAATAATAATACTTTTGTATTTAACATATTCATAACCATACTTTATTTAACCATACAGTAATTGAGCAGCGAGCTGAAAATTGGAAACACAAAGCTCTGCATGGCCAATACTTGAAAAGTATTGAAGGCAAAGCTGACCAGAAACTAACTTGGAACTGGTTAAGATCAGGAGTACTGAAAAAAGAAACAGAAAGCTTTATTTTGACAGCTCAAGAACAAGCCCTAGCCACAAACTGTATGAAGGCAAAAATTCAACATGTTACCACCAACAGCAAATGCCGCCTCTGCAATGAGAAAGAGGAGACAGTTGACCACCTGATCAGTGGGTGCAGCAAGATTTCACAATCTGACTACCTACAACGCCATGACCGTGTTGCTAAAATCATTCACTGGAAATTGTGCCAGAAGTTTGGATTTGAGTACAGCAAAAACCATTGGGAACATCAGGTTGAGAAAGTTTTAGAGAATGAGAAACTCAAGATCTTGTGGGACTTTAGGATTCAGACTGACAGGTACTTGGTCCACAACACACCTGACATAACAATAGTTGAAAAGAAAAAAGTATGGTTCATTGACATTGCAATACCTGGTGACGCACGGATTGAAGATAAGCAGCCAGAAAAAATCACAAAGTACTGGGACTTGCAAATTGAAGTTGAGTGACTGTGGAAAAAGAAATTGTGTGTTGTCCCGATTATAATTGGAGCCCTTGGAGCAATATCCAAAGGGCTACCCCGCTATTTAGAAATTCTAAATTTGCCGGACTTGAACATTTTGACTCTACAAAAAACCACCTTACTCGGAATAGCTTACATCCTCCGACGATACCTTAACAGTTCCTAGGTCCTTGGATAGGACTCGAGCTGCTGAGCTATTAACCAGCCTCAAAGGCTGTGAATCTCACTAAAGATTAACCAATAAATAATACTTTTGTATTTAACATATTCATAACCATACTTTATCAGCAAATCTCAGGACAGTATAAATGATAAAACTAAAAAGCTCATAAAAAACAACCAAATCACAGTAAAACAGTTGCTCTTGTGCTCCAAACATTCTTAATATACAATGATTAACCTAATGGTCTGAAGCTCACAGACAGAGAATGTTCGTTCACAATTCCTCCCTAATAGCTGGCATTCAAAGCATGCCATAGAGATTCCAGAGCAACTAAAACGATGAGCAAATGCCACAAAGATTTCTTTGTCTTTTAAAGCTGTTTGTTAAAATCTAGCTAGATTTTATTGTCACTGTTGTAGTGACATGGAAAGGCTGCTGGGCTTTACTCTAGCTGCCTTAAGTCTTAAGGCATTCCAGAAACATATGTAAATCAAAATAAATGAATAAATGATCAAAGTAGTTTCTCATTTACCAGACTGACATAGTAAGACATGAGGCAAAGTTCTTCTGATGCTGAAGACAATCATTGTGTCACATAGCCATTCCCATTATTAGGGAAAGTAAAGCTGTTTCCTCATATAGCTTGCTCTGAATAACTTTCAAAACAGCCAATTGTTAGATTAAATTGTTGGCAGGATTTTTCTTCTGGATACTGAAGACTTGGTGACTTGGTGAGTTATGAATCTATGGGATGGAAAATGTTATGTTCCACCCACATCAAGGAACAATGTATCTTAAGCTAGTGTATGTACAGTATATATAAGTCCATATGTTTTTGTGTCTGTCTGTCTGTGACACAAAAGGCCAGAAATGTATTTTCTTTTCTTTTTTTCATTTTTTATTTATAAGTACAAACTAAACAGAACAATGAAACGTACAAAACATAAAAACATATAAACATCCATTTCAATACATGTCCAGTTTGTCGCAACTGTAATATACATTTATCTTTGTATTTTGACTCTTCCTTATTTGGTCATTCCTTTTTGTCTATCTACTATTGATCTTTGTTGACCTATGTCTGTTCTTTGTTTCCATCATATTATATTTGGTCATTTTGTTTACTTCCTATTGCTTCATCTCTTTCCTATCTTTCAACCAACTATACCACTTTTCCCATACTAAGTAAGAATCATGTTCTTCCCTATTTTGTAATTCCTTTGTGAGTCTATCTAATTCCGCACATTCCATAATTTTATTGATTACTTTATCTGGTGTTGGTATATCACTACTCTTCCAGTGTTGCGCGTATAGTATTCGTGCTGCTGTTATCATATGTATAATTAAATATGTTGTTTCTTTTTCGTAGTATCCATTCACTATGCCTAGTAGGAAGCTTTCTGGTCTTAGTTCTATCTTTTGGTGTGTTATTTCCTCTATTTGTATTTTGATCCTTTGCCAATATTGTTTCGCCATTGGGCAGGTCCACCACATATGGTAATAGGTGCCTTTGTGGTGGTTGCATTTCCAACATGTTGATGGTGTGCCGGGGAACATTCTTGCCAATCTGATTCTTGCAAATCTAAATCAATTTTCCAAAAACTTTTCCAAAAGCAAAAATTGTCTTTGTGAAATATATTCTTTTCAACACTGTGATTTTTATGTTGCTCTTATCTTTTCTCACCAAGCCTGCTGTATTTTTGTTTTCTCCATTTTTCTTGTTAATATGTTTATAAAGATTTGCTGTACAGAGCTAAGTGATCTTTTATAAATGTGGAAGTGTCAGTGTTTTAATACAACTGATTTATAGATTTACTTTTTCAGATACAGCATTTCGTGTTCAATATAACCAGTTTTTTTCTATTCTGCCATTTGCTCATTTTCTTTTAATTTGATTTCTTGAAATCTAATATTTGTACCAAAACTCTATTTTTATGAAATTGTCATAAAACACTCATATTTATTTAATATAGTATAATTGAATTAAACTAGTATTTAACTAGTATTTAATTCATAACTAGAGAGCATGCATGCGTGCGTGTGTGTGTGTGTGTGTGTGTGCTTTCTGAATCTGAAGAATGAATAAGAGAATTTTGAAAATTATTCTTGTAGTACAGCCTGCATTGAAAGATAAACTTCCTTAATGTGCTGTGTGTGACTATAGATAAAGAAATCTGCTGGAGTTTTTTTCTTTGGTGCAATATCTTAGAAAAGTTAGATTATTATATTACATTTGTTATCTTCAGTTCTGTAGGGTGAGCTTATAAAAATCCAGCTACCTCCCTGCTCTATAAATCAAAAGTAATGGTCAGATAACAGCAAAAAATAAATTCTGGCTCAACAGCATTAATTACTTGAGATGTTGGAGGATTGAATAAATACTGGGGAGAAACACATATTGCGGGGGTGTCTTAGATAAAGAGATTTTTCTTTATTTAAGAAAAGTTTAAAAGGCACAGCTGAATAAGAAGTTCTGTACATCCTACATTCTTGCATAAGATTTTTGTTTTGTTTTTTTGGTTCCAGCATGACAGTCCAAGTAATTTGAGGCCAGAATCAATACACTGTTTTTCAAATTCATGATTGAATTGTGAGAGGGAGGAAAAGAAAGAGGGAGGGTGGGTGGGAGGGAGGTTAAAGACCTCTTATGAATAACAATGGATAATGTAAGTCAAATCCATAGTTTGGGCTTGATTAGAAATATTTGTATAACTGAATCTCTAGCTAATAAATAAAAATTAATGAATGAATAATGTGAATAATAATACATACTGTTTTCAGATAGTAACTCTGTGCATTTATAAGTACTGTACGCTATCAAAAACAATATCGTCTAAATATGGTGATATCTATAACTTTTTAAAAAGCATTGTTTGTTCCAAAGGTGCTTTTTCAAGAGGCAACTGGACTTTCTGGTTTTTCTTTGAAGATGTTTTGCTTCTCATCCAAGAAGCTTCTTCAGCTCTGACTGGAGAATCTCATAGACGTTAAATTGTTTGGATTAAAATTGGAGGGTCTAAACCCAAATCTTATTTGAGCAAAACCTAAAATCTTCCAATTGTGCTCAGCTGTAATTCCCATAATCCCCAGTTACTGGAGCCTTTGGAAGTGATTGAGGAATGTTGGCAAATAAACCCCACACAGGTTACAATGCCAAAAAGACCTTGTTATGCAAAGTGGTTTGTCATATAGGAAGGATGTTCATTAACTACCCTAAGGCATTTTGGAAAGTTGTGAGGTGTTGCATTCAGGTGGAATGGGAACAAGCAAATAGTATACCTGTAGAGGATAAATGTCTCATGATTGTATATTGGTTTTCTGGGAGCCATTTACATATGGATCACAGGAAGAGGGAGCTAGAATGTTTATCCTTCAGTACAATAAAATCACATTTTAATTATCTGAATTGTATAATCAAGGAACAAGAAATGTGTGGTCATTTAAGTAGTATTAATCTCCAATTTTCATCTGCCATTGCCAGCATGACAGTGACAAGCCACAATAGAAGCTATAGACCAATAACATTTAGAAGACCATATGTTGACCATCTCTGCTACAAATCATTGCTTCAGTATACTGAAGTAAGGACAATTTGAGTTAATATTATATTTTTAGAAGTCTTTGTCTCCAGCTATAATCTTAGAGATAAGTCCTTTAATGAACCTGTAAAAATATATATTATTTTATATCTTGACATTGTCAGTAAATATATTTGACATATATTATTTCTCTAAAGATACAAAAGATTTAGAAATTAAGCCCTAACTTTATCTGGTGGAAAAATAGCTTTCCTCTTTTTAGTGATGCAATCTGCCAGATACCTGTACATGACACTTACAGTATGTCACTGACTGTTTTACAACCAGATGGTTTACAAGCAAAAGATTCATTGAGGTCTCTTCATGAAGGAGGCAGGCCTGAGGCCCTTGGCAAAATGATATTAGTAATGTCATCCAGTTCCCTGATGGTCAGCATTTTACATTAATATGATACACAATTCAACACAATCAATGGCTGTTCCCCTAATTGGAGGTTGATACATTATTGACGCTCAATTGCTTCTTCCTCTTGGAAGAGATGGTTCCTGCAGGGCCAGATCCATGATAACTTGGGGACAGCAAGAAAATTTTTATTACGTCTTCCCTTCAGAATGTTATAAATATGAGATAAATACAAAATTCTAGCGTGACCTGATTGGGGATTACTCTCACTGAAATTACTGATTGAGATAACCTTTAATTTTTTCCATCACTATAGTCTGTGGCAAAAAAGAGAGTAGTTTCTCATTATTGTCTTTTGCATGAATTGTGCCAAATGAACTAACTGCATCATTACTGAATGACCTTTATTCCAGCTTTTGTAAGCAAAGGAAAACATTAGGATTGTCTCTGTGAATGTGTTTTCCACTTTTAATAAATGCCTTAGTGTGGGTGTGTATTTATATTCAGGAGCAACATTGTGCTCGTGCATAAAAGGAAGTGCTAAATCTGAATTGTAAGGCTACCCTTGAAGCATTTCAACCATAACATTATATGTAGGCTTCTAATTCGTGAACAAATTTTTAAAAATCAGCATATCTACTTGGTATATTAATTTGAAAAGAAAAAAATGAGCATACTAGCCCAGAGGCCTAGATCATGAAGCCTTATAGTTGAGCTATATTCTGACAGTCTTCTTCGCTTCTAGGAAATCCCATTTCCTACAGAGAGACTCTGTATATTTATATTCCTTTTTCTATGCCATTGTACAAAGAAAACTGATTCACTATGATTCCAGAGCAGGGTTGTGAAACCTGGACCCTTCTAGATTAAATTACAAATCCCAGCATTCCTTATCATATGCCATAAGGCCTGTGGCTTGAATTTGTAATCCAACAATATCTAGAAGTCTGAGTGGCATAGGAGGCTAATGCCTCCTAAAGCAGCATTTAACATCCAGCTGCCTGCAATTATTGCGAGTTTAATTCTCCCCAGGCTCAAGGTCGACTCAGCCTTCCATCCTTTCTAAGGATGAGGACCCAGTTTGTGGGGGCAATAAGCTAACTTTGTATAAATATACAAAAGTATGAAGGCTATTGCTTAACGCATTGTAAGCCGCCCTGAGTCTCCAGAGAAGGGCGGCATATAAATCAAATTTAAAAAAAAAAAGTCTATGGATTTGATAAATTACATCCAGTTTGTAGGGAAACAAAGCATTATTGATAGAGCCCTACCAATGCAAAAATGTTGCAGATGAAAGCCCATCATGGATAAGGCGTGACTGATTAAAAATAAAACACACACACACACACACAAACACACACATATACACAAAAAACAGTGTTCTGTGCGCTTTGGCGTTTAGTCATCCCGGCCACATGACCACAGAGACATCTTTGGACAGCACTGACTCTGGTTTTGAAACGGAGATGAGAACCGCCCCCTAGATTCTTCGCCCTGGATCAGGCAACCTGGTAGCGGCAGCAGCAGTAGGCTCCGCCCACCTGCCCAGACACTTCTTCTTATGCCCACGAACGAACCGGTAGTGGCAGGATTTGAAACCCACTACTACTAGTACTACTACTACTACTACTACTACTACTACTACTACTGATATATCTATGTATGTGTATGTATATGTATATATTTTATAAACCTGGATACTATGGTTTGTCAACCTTGATTTACGTCTTGTGACAGAGAAAGACCGACCAGTAGAGATGAGGCTACCCATGGAAAAAAATATAAAAACTAGCATATAGCTTTTATTTCAGAAAAGAACAGAAAATAATAGATTGGGTCTCTCCACTGAGATTTGTCAAGACTTTTAATAGTTGGGGCAAACTGGATTTGACATGTAAGGACTGGAACACTAATTCTGTCATTTGAGCTATCGACTGTATCATCCATTTGCTTTGATGTTTGTAAAGGGTAACCCACAATCATTGAAGTACAAAATAATCCCTCATTCCATTCCTGCTTACTCTAAGCTACACTGAGTCCAAGTTATGCAATCACAGTTCTACTTAGCTAGGTCTGCTTTTCTTTGGCACTATTCTCTTTTCATGTGAGGGTCCATTAATCTTCAGATACATTCCATATACTATTGCCCACTGATGAATTTCCTCCCTGCTGTCCCTTCACTAATCTGGAAACAAAACAAAAAATGCAAAGACTTCAAAGCTTTTAGTCTAAGTAGGCTTCTTGCTTCAGTGTCTATCCATTCCATTCTACAAAACCCTTATAGTCTTAGGGAGCATTTGCATTTAGAAGTATATAAGAGAAGGGTCAATATTATATGAATATCATTCCAGTCTGCCAAGTATTTCCCATTTATACAAGACAGAGAAAGGCATATAGCTGAGCTAATATCCCAGGTTGTATCTGCTATATGCAAAATTCAATATGGTAAAGTAAGTCTTTCTTGCAGTCTAATCAGCTAATTAGAGGTTTTGTCACAGTTTTATGTTATTGCGATAAAGTTACATTGGCTGATGAAATTGTACCTTATTTCCAGCACGTTAGGAAAAGATTGTTTGTAAGTTGAAATTTTTCTTTAATTGAATATCCTGAGATTTACATGGAGGAAAATAATGCAAACCAGTAAGTGCCCACTTCTAGTTACACTTCTCAATTTTTTAAAATAAAGGCTAATTTTCTAGCTTTCCTCATTTGCACCTCCTTTCTTGTTCTCTTGCTGTGTTTTTTCCCCTGGTGCTATTGCCTTCCAGAACTAACACAAATTGAATCCATATTTAGAAATGAAACAATTTCTACAGCCTGAGCATTATGCAAAACATCATTCAAGTGCAGGCATACAGGAGAATAAGAAAGCAAAATATGTTTTAAAATAACAATAAGATTGGGGGGAAGATTACATTTATTCTTTTGTCCTTTTTTTTATCCTCAATTTGACTGTATAATTTTGCAATTCACCGTTAGTAATATTTAAAAAAAAATAGCCAGAATCAAATTCAAAATAAATAAATGATGCTTGGATAGAATATAATATGCCTTTGTGCATTAGTCACCATAAACTAAAAGAAGAAGAAAAATCACTACAATGGTGAGCATTTCTGTTAGATTTCATAGCAAAAGCATAAAAGTTATTGCCATAAGTTTGCTTAAATAATTATCAGTAATAATATTAATACCGCTAAAATTAAGTGGTCCAGGGTTTGGGTTAATATAGTTTACAAATCTGTGTCTGGTTCCAATATAAATATAAAAACATAAAAACCTAACCCTAAATAAACCATTTAATTTATTATCAAACATGATGGGATTTCGGAGGTGTCCATTGGCCATTTGCAACCCTCTGCAACCTCTGTTTACCTCTCTACCTCTGTTCAACTTCTCTATTTGAAATATCCACTAGAGTGTGACACTCTATGATGCAATGTTTATAGACATATGTATTACACCTTTGGCCTGTAAATTTCAGCCATGGCTACCCTCATAGAAACAGCAATGTAAAGACAGTTGACAGACAGATAGCAAAAGGCCTCAAAACCACAAAGGAACTCCTTGCCAACCCAGGTTTCAACTTGCTTCTCCCTGAAAATAAATATGCTTCTGGCTTACAAATTGTGTAACACAGGAAGAATGCTACAGTGAAATTAAGATTCCATATATAACAACTTTTGAGCATATTGTGAGTCTTATATACCCAAGAAAGCTATGGCACTGGGAAATAAGAAACTTGATATTGTAAGCACCAATGTCATGGCAAACTTCCATTTTTGAAGCTAGCCAGCAACTAAGTAAACTTTTTTAAAAAGCATTTTCAGCAAGTCAATATTTATATAAATTAAAATTGAATTATGTTTAAGAAATTCTTTGTTGATTGCACAGGAATAGAAGAACTGGTTCAGTTATATTTTATCTTGGCTGCAAAACTTCAGATAGTCACAAGATGGTATTGAATCTATATAGGAAATGCTAACATTGTGCTGCTACTTAATAGTCATCCTATGTTTTGCAGGCCAGACAAGATAGCCTTATTTATTTATTTGGAAAATTTGATGGCCACCCCTCTTACCAAAGGGTAACTCTTAAGCCTTAAAAAAACATATCAGTCTTTCTGTCTGATTTATAGAAGTTCAGTCATGATATTACACTGAACCATAGTTCATCTATTCCTCATTTGTGTATTCTGATTCTTTTTTCAGAAAAACACCTTTGCTTCTGTAAAAATGCTGAAGGTGGATCTTTCATTTCATCTTTTCATTTAACTGTGTGCTTTCAAAAAGAGCTGATAAAATTCAATCTGAAACAAAAGGGAAATTATTTTAAAATGGGAAGGGTCGGAGTAAAGAATATTGAATATGTATTATGTATGTGAAACTGCATTTAATTTTAATGTCTGCTGCTAATCATCTTAATGCAGAAGTGCTTTGAAAACATAGTTAACAGTATATTCAGAAGTAAGATAGAACCCTTCTTCTTTTAGCCTGATTTTTTATATATAGTCCTGAGAAGTATGTCTTTTAAACTACACAGAACATAATCTTCATTTGATTCTGAATGCTAGGCCAGAGATGCTTTTAAAGGAAACAAACAATTCTAGGGAAAGTGGGGGAGGGACAGAGAGAGGGAGAAAGGAAGAAATTTATTTTCCAGAATAAAATTTATTTCCCATCTAATAATGGTAACCAGAAAACATTATTCTGTGGAAGACAGGGGACATTTTGTATAGAACAAATGAAGATATTCCTCTCTCCACTTCTACCCCCTGGAACTATTTTTTTATATTCAACAACTACACATCAATTGTAACTTTGAGGGTAGTCAAGCTTCTAATCTCAGCCTTTAACATTACTAAACTACTTTTTTCTGCTGTTAGCTAATCAAATGATGCGGAGTGCCTCCATCTAATTCGTCACTTCAGACTTTTCTAAAATCAGCGGTGATAACAGTGGGTGAAGACCGTCATTCATATTTAATGATAGTTCCACAATAGACCTCAAAGATCAATATTAAGACCAAATATTCATTTTGTTTTGATGGCATGGGACAACTGCCATGCTGTCCCTTCCTGCATTGTCCTGAGATCTAGGGGATGCTTCTCATTATAAACTCCCATAATAAAGGAAAAGTGCCATTAAATAAGCACGTTTATCCAATAAATCTGTTCTATTCTCCTTTCCAACCCTTCAAGTCCACCCTGATGTTTGTTTCATTTCCACTGGATTTTTAAAGGGATTGATCAAGTGAGATAGAAACTGGGTGGTTTGGGAACTTGTAGTTTTGACTTTTATTCTTTTGTTAGCAGAAGTCTGTTAGCCCTGAAGACATGGCTCACTCTTTTTACAGTATGTTTTCAGGCATGGTGGTGGACTCAGATCACATTCCAATTTAAACAGTACACGTTATGAAAATTTTGGGCAACAGTGAATCTTGATAGGTTTATCAGCAAATCATACATATTGTAAGTAGTTTTGTATTGAATCCATTTATTCCAGATTTCCAGCATCTAAATTCTCAAACAAGTAAATTACTAGAAAATTCTAGTAAACTAACTCTAAAGTTAAGAGGGAATCAAACAAAAGGATTCAGAAAAACAAACATTGATTCTTCACTATTTACATGGTCAGCCATGTAAGGAAACAGCTAACTCTTTAAGTGAATAAGATCTAGGATTAGGGTTCATTAGGCTTGGTTGGGAAATAGGATGCTAGACTGGGGTGGGGTTAACTGTCTGAGTTGGAAAAGCTTTTTCATTTATTCAACAAGGAAACTGTTCAAATTAACTAATCACCAGAGAGAAAAATTATATAGGCATAGTTCTTCAACCATGACTCAGTCCTTGATATGGAGCCAAAAACTCTAACCAGGCAATCTGTGCCCCCCCAACAAATACAATCTGTTGTATTTGTGGATCTCACAGCAACATACAACACAGTATGGAGGGAGGGCCTATTAAAGAAATTCCTCCACGCTGTCCCCTGTAGGACTATGGGCCGCCTAATAAATAACATGCTTTCAGCAAGGACCTTTCAAGTCATCATGGGTGATAAAATCAGTAAGCAAAGATACCTAAATAACAGACTCCCTCAGTGCTCCGTGCTGGCTCCATCTCTATTTAATCTATACATTTCTGATATACCACCCCAATATCAAAAAAGTTCTCTTACGCTGATGACCTGGCATTAGCATATAGTCACAAGGACCTTGAATCTACAGAAGGAGTACTTACATCCGACCTTACAACTTTGAGCACATATTTCCACCAATGGAGGTTAATCCCAAGTGTAAGTAAAACAGTTACATCATGTTTTCACCTCAACAACAAATTGGCAAAAAGAGAACTCAATGTATACCTAAATAACAAACTGCTCTCATACGAGGCAACACCAAAATACCTGGGGGTCACCTTAGACATGACCCTGTCCTTTTAGAAACATATCCAGAATATGGCTGCCAAGGTTAACAGCAGAAATAACATCCTACAAAAGCTATGTGGAACAACTTGGGGAGCTTCAGCCCCAACTCTCCGATGTGCAGTCCTCGGGCTTTGCTACTCTTCAGCGGAATACTGTGCACCTGTATGGATAAACAGCTCACATACAGGACTTATTGATGTTCAACTTAACCATACAATGAGACTAATTACTGGGTGCATAAAATCTACACCTAGTTACTGGTTACCAGTTCTTAGTCACATACTCCCCCCGCACTTACGACGACAAGAAGCTCTCATTCGGGAGTATAGTAAGATCCTGTTAAATTCCTCTCTACCCATACATGGATACATTCCTGATGTCTTAAGATGCTGATTAAAGTCAAGAAATCCACCAATCTTGACAGCGCGTAAGTTGATGGCCGATCATCAGAACACCACACAAAAGTGGATGGAGGGGTAGAATAGCTGTTCCCCCAAGATGTCTCCGAGCATATCAGTCCTAGCAGTATACCTCCAGGATTTAGCCTACCCTGACACATATGGGTGACATATAATAGAATTAGAACAACTCATGGGGTGTGTGCTGACTCCCTGTATAAACGGGGAAAGACACCTTCAGCACAATGTAATTGCGGGGGCCCTCGACAGACTATCCAGCATATAGTGAGGGAATGCCCTAACAGAAGGTATCCAGGAGATTCTAGGGACTTCCTCTGCATAACAACGGCAGCTACTGACTGGATCTCCAAACTCGACATTAAACTTTGAAATGTTATTTCTGTTTTCCTTTTAGGTTTTCTTACTGCTTTTTTATTGTTTTTATTGTTTTTAACCTGTAAAAATGAAGTGTTTTAATACTCTGTGTGAGCAACCATACGCTAAATAAATAAATAAATAAATGTGCCCCCCTCCCCAAGATTAGGAACAAAAGTCAACTTGATTTAGATCTAAGAAAGAAAAGAGATACTGATCTGTTGTTGAAGAAAAGAGACTTCTCAAAAGCATTTGTTCATATCTCAAGAGGGTTTTGCTCATTAATATTTATGAAGGAATATTGAAAATTGAAAGACATAGAACAGGATGGACTTTGCTACTAAATCCTTGCAGTATCAAGTACAGTAAACTTAAGAAAGCCAACTTAACCATAAGCACAATATTAAGTCCACCAATAAAAATAATTAGCAATTACAAAGAAATCTGAGCATGTGGTTTTCTAGTACTTCCATCTGAACTACACTCTGCCATTCCAATCAACATTTTAATGAGTCTTTTTGTCTTCATGCTTTGTGGTGAAAATACAATAGTATAAGATTAGGTACAGGCAGAGGATGCTTTCTTTCGCTTACTATATCCAAGGAAAAAAAGCAGGGATAAAATGGTGGTTAGTAATAACAAAATATTGCAGTGACCCATAGGATGATAAGATATTTTTCCTCAAAAATGATTAAGCCTGCCAATTCTTTTAGATGTAGTTTTCATCAATTCTGTAATTGATTTTGCCATACAAAAGCTTTATCAATCACAATTTTAGTCCAAGAAATAATCCAGCAGTTAAATAAAACTATTGCTTCATTATGTGTTATTAAATGAAATGCTAAATTCAATAGATTGAACCAAAGGTATCCACAGGAAGCCAAGATTTTGTCAAAATGATACTGTGATGTTTCAAAGAAAGCTCCATCCTTAACATACTTGGGTGCACAATTGCAGCATAAATACAAAAGAGATGAAGTTTGTGTAATGATATTGTTTTATCATTTGCCCCTTCTTATTGCCCACTCAGCCAATGGATAGAACATTGAAACAATGGATTCAAACATGTGACTCTATTTGATTCCAATAGATCTATTATGTTGCAATTTAAATGTTTTCTTTCTCTTTTTAAAGCCTAATCCATAGAAATTGACACATCAGTCTATAAAGATATTTAGAGAGAACCTTTACCTATAGAAGTTTTCCCTTCACTGGCAAAAAGGATAAGAAAATGGTGCATTTGTAAACTCAAAAAAGAAAGTAAATATAAAAAGCAGAACATTTCACAATTGCAGCTTCCAAGCAGAGACATTCCAAATACTAGCATTAAACAAATTAAGACTAATTTAAAAAATACAATGGAACACTGCCAGGACTCTACCTCCAAAAAGACCCCTACTATCTTAAATCGCTACTTTAAATGATCCCCATCTGGCTTTCAATACAATTTCTTTTTGACCTTTCAAGAGCACCAAAGGGCATCCGATTAAGGAAGATCACCTCTGTAGATCTGATAATAGCACAGTTTAGTTTAACCCACTGTTCCCCCCTTTTCTCTTTAAACAAAACCCCAAAATTTCTCCTGTTCTAAATTTTACCTCCTATTGCCTTTCTCAATTAAAACGTTTATTAAAAGCTGAAAATTCTTGAAGTCGCATTCCCAGCATTTGAAGGCACGGGGTAAAATGTTCTATTAATTCCTGCTGTTCAGCTAGAACTTTTAATTATATATAGTCATTTCTCAACTGCTTTTTATTGCATCCGCAGATATATTTCCTCAAGTTTCCCAATGGCATCCTTCAATACTGCTGTTGGGAAAAGTTGAGGTTAAAAAAAATACCAACTAGTTTCCCCTCCTCACAGTTCTAAAAGCACTTTGCCACAGTAAAACCAGTATTTTGCCTGGCCATACTGGAACACCCATACAAATAAACTTAGACAGAGCTCTTGGCTGTTGCTGACTAATGGAAGAATGCAACTTGAATTTGGTTGCAATTGTTTATTGTTGTTATACCCTATGCCAATCACACAACTTCACCATCATTATCACAGTGCTATATTATGGTTCAAGATAAACTAAAGAGAGATCCTTATTTTTAAAAACTACAATTTAAATGTAATTATTTAGATACCAGGTATTTTTATTGCACAGTGAGGAACATCTGCACATTGAAAGCTTGGCAGGTTGGAAGTCTGCATCCAGGATTGGAGCTTTGGAACTTTATTTATTTATTTATTTATTTATTTATTTATTTATTTATTTATTTAGTCAACAAGTACAAGGAAACAAGTAACAGTATAGACATAGACATGGACACATAAAAAAAAATTGGCACAAATAAAAGGATATAAATAAGCAAAACATAGCCATAAATACATAAAATGAGCACATATAAATAGGAACAGTAGGACAGGGACTATAGGCACACTGGTGCGCTTATGCCCCTCTTTTCTCTCACTATTTTTCCCACTTCTGTTTTTTTCAGCCCTTTGTCCTTCTAGCTACAATTTTTTTAAAAAAACCATGCATTCCTAATGCACCAGATCAAGGGCTGATGTACATGAAGGATTTTTTTTTCCATTCTGTGGGATACGGGGAATAAATAAGCATAGAATGTTTTGACTCTTGGGTCAACCTGCTATGTTCTTTCATTCCTCTGACATAGACAGAACTTAAATTACTGTCAAAATATCAGCTGTAATTACTCAACAGCATATCTGGCCTATATACTTGATATAAGAATCAGTCATCCTGTCTTTACAACCACTTTAAGGATTGTGGATTAATTGAAAGAAGACTCTCCCAAGATAGCCTGTCAATTAATGTATGAAAAAAGTGCTTTTCTGCCTGCATTTCTCTAGCAAAATTACTGTACATTCGTGCTACCTCCCAGAGTTTTTAAATGAGCTTTCATCTCGGATATAGATGCTTTAAGACTGCAGTCTAAAGATTGTGAGTCTTTTGTCCTTGGCACATAATAACTGGCATTACCCATGATTTTCTCTGTCCTTTCTCAAGGCATCTACTTTAGATTTTCTGCAGATCTGAACTGCGACAGTGCTGCTTGTTTGTTTGCATATTACACAACCAATCAGAATTTTAGGTAGGTTCAATCCTGCCAAATATAAAAGATTTCTGATGGACAGTGTGGGAGAAAGTAAAGGGTGAATTGTTACACTGAAATTGGCTTAGTAAAATGTGTTTGCCTTTGTTACTACCTCATGAAGAAGAAGCTATTTCCAGCTTTTTGACTATATAGTTAGCAGTGCCAAGCTCTAATTTGTCACAGAGTTTGGTGAAGGGATTTTCCAGCAAATGCCAAGGATCCTTCTCCCTTGATAATATGATATGCTGTGAGCCACTGGGTAAATCAGTGCAGCTCTGCAGCATGTCCACCAACTACAAGCTTCCATCCACATCCGTGCAACTTATGTACAAACTGTGTTAATTAGCAATATCTTAAACTAACTTAATTAGCGAAGGCCATCTGGCTTGCAATACTTCCCAAGATGCTCTTGTGGGCTGAACAAACATTGACCTATCATTCTGGAATATAAATGACATATATTAGATGCAGCTTCAAACATTTTTTTGACACAAGTTATCAGTTGCCAAAGTAGAAGCATCATCAGTTTAAATTATCCATCAGTTTAAAGCTTCCTAAAATCATGTGTGAATGACATACTATATAAAAGCAAAAGAACATTTGATCATGTCAGTTTTAGCATGGGCATCTGTACTCCCTCAAATTTATACATATTTGTGTTATATAATTTTTAAATTTTCTGTGAAGAAATATTTCCCTTATCTCATGGATCTTGGTTTCCTTTAATATATGTTAGCACCCATTATCTTATTCGCCTTTGGGGTGAACTATGTTACACAAAGGGCAGGAAAGTGAGTAATAGTAAGCAAAAGAAATGAAAAGCAAGAGATCAAGAAAAGGGAAGTTCACCAAACTAAATCAAGTTTAAAGCAATAATAAATACTATATATCTCCCTACCTTTTATTCCTGAAAACTTCCTTTCCAAAGCTTTCATTCACCCCTTCATTCTGCTAAATATTTTCTCAGAGATTAGCTTTGTACTAACTCTGCTGGCCTCTGGTTTTGCTATCAAGCTTGGGACCAAAAGTGTACAGGTGAGTCCAATTCTTGGTCATGGTTTTATTGAAGGTGTCAATAAAACACCTGCTATTTTATGTTAGTTACATTATTTCTAATTTTGGTTGTTTTTCTTTTTCTTCTTGGTTTTCTTCTATTTTAACAGTTACCCACCCAGCATCATGTATATGAGATGGGCAGCCATAGAGAATTGGATCTGTTTCTTGATTCATGGGGCACCTGTTTTCACAAAATGTAAATAATAGGACTTAGACCTTCCCTCTCATTCTCCCATAGCTCCTAATTAGTCTATGAAATAAATAATTACACCTGATTTGTTTTACAGAGGAACAACATAGATTTCTGTTATCATAATCCCTTTCCAGAGATCATGTTCAAGATTGGCTGATTTCCACTATCATTACTAGTGAGAAATCATAAATCTGTTCCTGCTTGTATTGATCACCTGGCAAGAAGAAAAGAGCTGAGGGGTTTTTTTCATAGTCCCTTGTGCCACTCTGTTTGCAAAAAGGGATTGCAAACAATCTATGGGCAAATTCACTACAGGATACAAGGTGTTTTTCCTCTTTTCACACATTTCAGCTAAGATGGATAACTAACTGCTGCCTTAAGGCCACACAGCTGATGCAAGGCAATTGGTCTCATATGGCCGGACATAGCACTTTGCAGGATAATTATCTTTGGAGAACAACTGAACACATGAATGGCCTCTTTGACATCATCTTCATTTTCCAAATCATCCTACCCTATCATTTCTGTGTCAGGATGAATTCACAAATTATCTGTTGACATGACAACATTTTGACAAGTTGTCACATTTATTTAATAAGGTAAAGATGTCCAAAGGCTTGCTTATATAAATTGCTGAGATTGAGACCTCTTTATCTTTATCCAGTAGTTAACCCTTAAGAGGAAAAATACCAGTTCACACATTTCAGCAGGATGAGTCCAAGTTCCTCCATAGCTGAAGGCCTCGGCATTTACAGGACACAGAATAGTTGATGACAAGTGGCCCATTTTCCTCATGTATACCTTATATCATAGATATTTGCTGATCATTATCATTTCAGTCTTCTCTGGATTCTGCTTGAATTGTTTCAGTTATCAATTTGTCTCAGTAGTAAAATGCTGTGTTGAAAACTGGCAACTAATGCTGTTCTAAGACTAGAATATCAAACAGCTTGATAATGGAGAAGAAGTTTCATGAGGGCTTTATTTTGACGGTTCTTTGGCTATAAAATGATTTACTACAGTTTCAGAATTTCCAATCTTTGTAGAATGATAAAATTCCCTGAGAGGAGTTGTGGGTTATCGTCCCTGGCATGACAATCACAGATGGCCAAACAATTGTAATAAATACAAATAATGGGATGAGAAGCTGTCAGCCAGCCTAACGTAGATGGACAAGGAATGGAATAGAATAGAATAGAATAGAATAGAATAGAATAGAATAGAATAGAATAGAATAGAATAGAATAGAATTCTTTATTGGCCAAGTGTGATTGGACACACAAGGAATTTGTCTCTGGTGCATATGCTCTCAGTGTACATAAAAAGACAAGATACACTCATCAAGAATCTCAGGGCACAACACCCAGTGACAGTACAGCAGTACAATAAGCAATCAAATAATACTAGGAAACAATCAATATCAATATAAATCGCAAGGATACAAGCAACAAAGTTACAGACATGCAGTCACAAGTGGGAGGAGATGGGCAACAGGAACAATGAGAAGACCAATAGCAATAGTAATGTAGCCTAATATGAATAGTTTGACAGTGTTGAGGGAATTATTTGTTTAGCAGAGTGATGGCATTCAGGCAAAATCTGTTCTTGTATCTAGTTGTCTTGTGTGCAGTGCAAGACAACTAGAGGGTAGGAGTTGAAACAATTTATGTCCAGGATGCGAGGGGTCTGTAAATATTTTCCTGATGCTTGTAAAGATACTTCTATACGTGAGTTGGCCACAGATCATAGAAAACCATAATTCAGAAGTTAAATATGTGTTACATCTGAAGTAGAACTTTCTGTCTCTGTATTATCTATATAGAGGTAGATCTGCCTCCTTGACGAGATATAGGCATGGAGGAAGATGAATTGGATTGATATGTGGTATTAGGAAAAATATTATTTTGTGACGCCACTGTGCTATCCTTGAAAAGCATGACTGATACTAGTTAATTCTTGCATGATACATACCAGGACATTTCAAGGGTATAGACTAAATTGGGAAGTTGGAAGTTGGAGGGAAAAAAACAAGAAAAATAATGAGCAACACATTTGCATAGATTCCAAGAAACTATATGGAAGCCTGCATAAAGTTGCTAAGAATTCAGTTCAATTTAAAGGAGACTTTCATTATAATTTTGAAGAAATATGTAGTAAATAACGTGAAATACAACTAAAGGGGAGGGGGGAAATTGACCTTATTTCATATCCCAGACATACCAGTAAATAGGGTTTCATCTTACTCAAGATCTGGCTAATTTATTTTTTTCTATTCTTTAAATTTATTTGTATTCAAGGCTTTTTTATTTTTACAAATAACGTAAGGCAGCAAACATATCTAACACACCTCCTTCTTCCTCCTATTTTCTCCACAATAACAACCCTGTGAGTAATTTCAGTCTTCGGAAAGAATTGAGAAGAAATTTCATGGGCCAAATTATTAATTCCATTTTATAGTGTGGAGTTTTTTTCTCCTAACCCTAAGGAGTTTACTTGGTACCCTATTAAAATGTTGTTCTCGCAATAACCTTGCAAAGTAGAACTAAGATGGAAACACCACCAATGTAAGCTGTTTGGAGTTGCTCGAACTGCAAAATGACCAGGAAATAAATTTAATCATCATCAACACAATTATCACCACCATCATCTTCCTAAAAACATGTGAATTCAGAAACAGAGAACCAAACTGCACTACAAGAAGAAAAATCAGGTCTGCAGGACTCTAATTGTTAACTGGACGCAAGGCCTCTAGCTATCAGGAAGAATTGCATCAATTGTGTGGAAAACCAGAAAATAACAAGACCAAAGAACAGCTACATGCAGGGGAAGATAACTGATTAGAGTTGCTTTGAGACTTTGCAAGGTCTGTTCCAATTTCAACTGTGCATTGGGAGAGAAGGATTTTGAGATATTTAAGTCTCCCTCAAAAAGGTCAAACTCGTGGCTTGTGGGCCGAATGTGTCATGCACTGGGCATGCCCACACCTGGTTTAGCGAACGGGCAAAAGACCTGATATGTCACATGATGCCGCCGTGATGCTGTGAGTTTGACACCCCTGCTCCATTGAAATGACTTTAGTAAGAGCCTACTTAGAAACTGCAGGAATGCTTATCAAATCCCAGACAGGAGTGGACAAAAGTAAATGACTCTCCCTTGAGTTAAGCTTTCAACCTTGTCTATGTTAATACAATCCATTGTATTTGGATTGATTATAGGAATTAGTTTGAAGGCAGGTAGATACTGCCACTACCTGACAAACCTATTTACTTTCTACCATTGTCTAGTTAGGCTCCAGTCTAAGAGATAATCATAGGGGCTTGACACAGAGCTATGTGTGCTGGCTTCATAATCTCTACCATTGCATTCTGTTGGTCCCACCTGTTATTCTTCCCAGTCTCGTGTACTTAGTATGGTAGTATGACAGGAAACTTTGTTTACTTTCATGATAATAAAAGCACAGTTCCCTTTAAGTTCTCTTCACTCAGTTGTCTCCAAGCTGGGAAACCAGAGATAAAACAGGCAGAATACAAGCATGCATAATCCAGCCTGCAACTCAATTTCAAGCATTCACAAACTCAACTTTAAGGAAATGCTGAACAAAGCTACAATATTTGGCCAAACGTTACATAGTAAGTTTAGTGAATTAAAAGCACTACTGTATAATGCAAATTAGCATTCTTAAAAGCTGTGTTTTTCTTGGGGGGCGGGATTAGAAGATGCTATGTATAGTCTACTAAAATTCTCATGTCTGTTTGTTTATAACCTTCAATTGGTTAAACTGGAAAGTATAGGGCAACAATTATTGAACCAAGATAACTCAAATGGGCTAATTTACAGAACGTCTCCTATGACTCCATAGGAAGGAATACTGAGGAAGTTGTGGTCACTTCAGCACCACTGCACCATCTGACTATATTTCCCAGAAACCCCTCGTATGATACAAGGGAAGGTGGGAGGACTGTATCCCCACTCTCTTTCCTGCCTTTCTCTGGGCCTGCATCCATTTAGAAAACAACAAGGCCTAATAGGCAAGCAGCAATTGACTGCTTTTGAACTGAAGCTGAAATTTGAAATCTCTTAATGGTGGATGGGAAGGGAAGAATGAGGGAGTGACTTGGATGTCTGCTGGTGAGGCAGGACTGGCTGAGGTGAGCTGGTGGTTGACAGAAGGTGAGCCCGCTTCCTGGAGGGAGGGGGCCCTTGGTAACATGCTAGAAGAGGGAGTGGGGATGTAGTTTTCTTCAGTTTGTGGCTCACTTCTTTCCTCTTCCTTTCAACAAACTGGGAGGAGGAGGAGGAGGATTTCCAATGCTCCTTGCCAGCTTCCCACAAGCAACATCAATGGGGAACCTAGCAAGAAATTGGAAATTGCTGTGTCTGTCTTTTTTGTCCAAGCATTTTTTTTGCTTTGTTTTTGCTATGTTTGATCAATTTATTTTTCTGAGTAGATGACCCAGTAGCTCATGGATTGACTAGTGTCTTCTAAAATGATTGACACTGCACTTATTCCAGAAGCTTTTGACTTTTTAAATTGCAAGACACCAAGTTAAAAGATAAATAGCACAGTCATAATTTCTGCCAGTCATCATACATAACAGTGTTTTAAACCCTTGCTTACAATCAAAACATGAACAGACATGAAAATAATTTATTTAAAGCAGAGTGTTAAAACATTATGAATGCAGGGTAGTGCTGATGAAAGGCCATCACTTCTTGACTACATAACTTAAATATAAGGGGTGTCAATTATATCATAAGCTTGATCATAGCCATGCTGTTGTTTTTGTAGAAACTTCCAATTACCTATATAGTACTTGTTGGTTGTGCTCTGTGTGAGTGATGTGTGCATGTGTACACTTGTGTATATGTCCATCAGTGGCAATTGTCTTCTGTTAATCACAGCTCCTTGTGCAAACATTATTACAAATTGACATTTACGAAGCTTATCCCTAAAGCTACATTATCTCTCAGCATTGGCTGGAAATTATTTATACAATTAAATACGTAAAAAGATATTTCTACAATACTAACCAACATGACAACAATCAAAAATCCTATTGTTTATCCCATTACAATTTCTAGAAATACTTTGAATATTCAGGGAAATGCATCTGGTCCTATTTTAAGGTGACCAGACGTCCCGCTTTTGGAGGGACAGTCCCGCTTTTGAGCAATTTGTCCCGCGTCCCGCGGCGTTTTAAAAAAGTCCCGATTTTTCATTCTGCCTCCTGAATCCCCGCTGATGGCTAGAGGGAAAAAAAACTCTTTAAACTCTTGCCGCGGGGCTTCAAAGGGCCGACCTACAGCTGATCAATGTTAAAAAAAAATGAATAGACCCATGCCTGCAAAAATAGAAAAAACAGCCCCTGTTAACAGCTTCCGCTAGGTTAATTAGCTGCAAAAAGCTGCAAAAAGTTCCTGGAGCAGATTTCCCCCCCCCCCCCCCCAGCTATACTGAAAACAAAGGCGAAAGCGAAACTAAACCTGCAACATGACAAAATGAGGCAGAGAGAGATTTCTTTCTTTTTCTTTTTCTTTTTCCTCACCAAAAAAGGTAGGTACAAAACTGCAAACAATGGGAAATTTTGGGCAAAAGAGGAGAGTTCAAGATTTTAAAACACAAAAGAAAAAAAGCTCTATTTAACTAGGGAATTGTAATAATTGAGATACTATTAATAATTGTATATTGTGTTGAAAGCAGAAATGGTTAAGTTGTGGTTTGGAGGAATATATGGGGGAAATTATTTGGTTTATTATTATTGGTAAATATAATTAATTGATTTGTAAGAAATTGGATTGCATGGAAATAATTGGAATATTCATGTTCATATTGATTAATATACAAAAAAGATAGTTATATAACTAATTGATTTATATTAAAATGTTGAATTTGTATTAAACAACTGTATTACATAATTACATAATTAACCAATGTGAGGATGGATATAAAAATAGATGACAATGGGAAGGGGTATAATATAGAATAGAAGGGAAAAATTGAATTTGATTAAGATTAGAGATGAGGATGAAGGGTAATATTGTTTTTTTAAAAAAATAGATGAGGAATAAATATGGCAAAAAGGAAATATAGAAATTGTAAATTTAATTGAAATGACTAAACGCTGTTTAAATTTGTGAACCAGCCAAATATTCTGTTCAAAGAAAATACATTGCATGTTTGTATGTGTGTTTCTAATTATTGCTATTTATTCATATTTGTTCTCTTTTATTCTTTAAAGTTTAACAATTCATTCTTAATCTTAATATCTTTATATTTGCTTGGGGTTGGCTTTCTTCCCTTTCATCTTTTTTATTGTACAGCAATCTTTCTCCTCAAACCTACCACCACTCTCTTTTCTTTCCTTCTTACTTTCTCTTTCCCCCACCCTCTTTTTCTCCTCCCTACTTCCTCTTCCTTTCTCCTTCTCCTCCTCTCTTCCTCCCTCTCTTACCCTCACTCCTACTCTAATTTCCATTCCTTCATCCCTCTCTATTGCTGTATCCTTTAATGCATATGGACTACTCAGAGGGCTGAAAAAGTTATTTTTGACTGGTCCTCACGCTTTTGACCAGTGCTCGAATTTATGACTGTCCTCACATTTTACACTTTTGCCCTATCTTGTCATCATGGTGAAGAGAAGCAGTTGTGAAATGAGTGACATGGTTGTTAAGAATGCTGCACGGGCATAAATGTGAGGATGGTCATAAGTGTGAGGACCAGTCAAAAGTGCAAGGACCTGTCAGAAATGACTTTTTTCAGCCCTCTGGTTAGTCCTTTTGTGCATATGGACTACTCAGAGGGCTGAAAAAGTTATTTTTGACTGGTCCTCACACTTTTGACCAGTGCTCGAATTTATGACTGTCCTCACATTTTACATTTTTGCCCTATCTTGTCATCATGGTGAAGAGAAGCAGTTGTGAAATGAGTGACATGGTTGTTAAGAATGCTGCACGGGCATAAATGTGAGGATGGTCATAAGTGTGAGGACCAGTCAAAAGTGCAAGGACCTGTCAGAAATGACTTTTTTCAGCCCTCTGGTTAGTCCTTTTGTGCATATGGACTACTCAGAGGGCTGAAAAAGTTATTTTTGACTGGTCCTCACACTTTTGACCAGTCCTCGAACTTACAACTGTCCTCACATTTTACGTTTTTGCCCTATCTTGTCACCATGGTGAAGAGAAGCAGTTGTGAAATGAGTGACATGGTTGTTAATAATACTGCACGGGCATAAATGTGACGATGGTCATAAGTGTGAGGACCAGTCAAAAGTGTGAGGACCTGTCAGAAATGACTTTTCAGCCCTCTGAGTAGTCCCTATACACATAGCCATGGCCACCCGGTCACATGACCAGCTAGCCACGCCCACCCAGTCACATGGCCTCCAAGCCACGCCCACACAATAAGTCACACCCACAATGGTGTCCTTCTTACCAATGTTAAAATCTGTTCACCTTACCCTATATGCATAGCCATGGCCACCCGGTCACATGACCAGCTAGCCACACCCACCCAGTCACATGACCAGCTAGCCATGCCCACCCAGTCACATGACCAGCTAGCCACACCCACAAAATAAGCCACGCCCACAATGTCCCTCTTTACCAATGTTAAAATCTGGTCACCTTATCCTATTTGAAAGCTATGATTGCCTGATAAACTGAGCTCTGCTATCAATGATTCACCAAACCTCAGATCCTTATGTTCCAAATATTTGAATTTCCAGTACTATAAATAGTATGTGTGTTATAGAATTATATAATATATAAGTGAGAAACTTCACATCATCATGCTTGCTGTTATTATTATGATTATGATTATTGGTAATTTGTTTTATTGCTCAGAGTTGTTGAGAATCAGGAACCATAAAAGTTTAATAAATTAATTTGATTGGTTGTACAATCACCAACAACAAATGTACAGTTAGCTAGATGTTTAGACTGGATTTGGCATTTTTGTCCACCTCTTGATTACTATTGTTACTGTTATTATTTTTAAAATAATGTATGTTAGATAATAAAATTACTAATAAAATTACTATGGCCAGTTTGTTAAAATTTCTTATAAATCCAGTATAATTATTACCATGCTTGTATGCTAATCACAAGATACATTCAGCATGTGTGTTATTTTGATATATGCACTGACATAATTTATGAAATCACTAATGCCTTGCTTGCTTTGGTAAGGCTAGTATTATCAGTACCACTTCATTTATTCAGATGTAACACATTTATATCTTTCAAAAGGATAATACATTTCAAGAACTACGTTCAGGATTTGATGTTTGTCATAAAAAATAGATATGAATATGAATCCAAATATGAATTAAAATGTGCAATATTTCATTTTATTGAATTTTAATAATATTCTTCTCAAGGTACTAGCTTTAGTATGATATACTTTCAGGGGAAACTTTGCAACTTCCATTCCCATTCATCCTCCAAAAATGGGGTCTAAATCTTGATTCTGAACAGCGATTTTAACCCTATCTTAAGCAATAAGTTCTTTGGAGAAAAAAATGATGATCTTACAAACTGATTCCTATTCAACCTTGTTCAAAGTTAAAACCCACCCCTCTCCCAGAAAAATGAAATGTTTTAGGATATACTAAAAAGGCAGAATATTTCCCCCTAAAAGGGAGGCACCTTTGTTAATGGGCCATTAAGGCCTCAGCATCCCATCTGCAACACAAAGGAACCATCTAGCAACAGAAACTCCCCACATGGCACCTGGGAAGATTACATCAGCCAGCAAGGCTAGCTATGACCTCTAACAGCAACCAATCAGGATACTCTTCCTGTGCCCCAGGAAGTTCAAAGCCAGAGGGGTATAAACGTCAGGGACTCTCAGCATCTCTTCCCTTTTTCGGTTCAGGAACTCAAGCCATGTGATTCCTGTCCACCATTAAACCATCTTTCCAAGCAGTCTCCATGTTTCCAGTGTCTTTTTCCCCACTTGGAACTGAACCCAGATGGACATTTCTTCCACCAACCTCCCATAAATTGGGCTCAGATCCAGAGGAAATTTGATAGATTTTTTATTTCTTCCCATATCCACATAGACACATTTTTCATTCATGCAAAATGATCAACCTGCCACTGATATCAGTATAGTATTTAACTTTTTTATAGTAAACCTTGGCCTTGTCATGACATTTATTTTCTATTAAATGCCCCAACTTCATCTAGGCATTCTTGTAGCAGCAGGAGAACTCCTTCCTGTCAGACAGTTCTATTCTACTGACAATTATCTCTTAATTACTTCTGTCCTTCCTAGAGTGGCAACACCTTGAGGAATTTTCATTATAGCATGTCATTATCGCCTTTGCACATTCTTCAACTTCCATGGATGTTAAGAGATTTGGCATTAAACAACATAAACTTGAATGATCACAAATTCTTCTTTTTTTTTAAAGGCACAAACAATCTCCATAATATTGAATGCACAAATTCCAGATTAGAATAGAGGTTTGTCACTGATCACTGCATATAATAATTGCTTGGAAGTAATTTAAGCAGTCAGCAGGCACAATGTAAGTCCTGGGGCTTGGATAAAATGAGTAGATTTAGGTTTTGCCCACCTGTTGTGATTTTAACAATGTTAGAAAAAAAAACTAAGCTTCTACCAGTTTCCAAAAGGTGTAAAATTCAGTAATTATATTTTGTTAGGTTTGCAGCAGATGGGCTACAACAATGAATCTGAAAGATTTGAAAACTCAGCCCAATATATATTGACACCTCCAGATACATCTTCATGACCTATTTGTTATCTTTCAAGCTGACCATTTAGATATTAACTTGATCAGAAAAGTAATGCAAAAGAGAAACACCTCTTTAAAATTGATAGCATGCAATTGCTTCTCTTACTGTCCTGCTTCATTTATAATGGAATGATAAATCCATCTTCACATGTATTAACATCTGAATTCTCACATTTCTGTGAAGGATGGAAGAGCTAATTAAAATCTAGACTTCTCCTCTTCAATACATTTCTAAGAAAGAAAAAAATGACCAGATATGAGCATTTAAACTATTTCTGAGAGTTACCTATTTCACCGAATAACCCCTTGTTTATGCAAAACCTTTTCTTGTACTTAAGCAGCTGGCAAAGAAATATGTTATAAGAAATCTCAAGCATTATCTATACCTTTTGCAAGATGAGCATTTGGTGACACAGACTTGTAGTAGCATCTCATGACCTACTGATCACAAGCGAGCAGCAATGCTAAAGAGTAAAGAATTTACTCTTATCCCCATTCTGTCTGGCAATCTGCCTATTCTTTGTAAGAATTGCTAATCTCAAGGGACTTCCTTCTGCCTTTTGCCCTAGACTCACCTGGACAGTGTTCTCTGACACTTTTCCTGGTCTGATGGCATTAGCTAAGATACTAAGCATTGCCTCGCCCTATAATATAGGAAAATACAGTTTTTGTTACAGTTATAGAAACTACTTCATTAATCTACAAAGATGAAAAGTGCACGAAATGCTGCAGGGGAAGAAGAAGTTGTTGAAGATGACAAAATTTGCAGAGATGCAAAATTGACCTGGTTAGCTAGAGTAACTATATTTGTTAGTGACTCAAAAGCCTCTGATAAAAACGTACTTGGGATTTTTGGGTTTGATGATTAGAAAGAGTACATTATAGAAAGAAGGGAGCTATGATGCAAACTTAGAGAAAATAAAATTATAATGTATTTGTAACTGCTGTAAAGAGTTGTCTTTTTATCTTTTTCTATTTCAGAAGTCACTCCTTTATATTTTTCTTTTTTCTTTTTTCTTTTTTTCTTTTTCTCTTTTGTTTCATTATTCCTTTATCACCACTTTTCTTTGATTTCCCTTTTTATTTTAAGTGTTTTTACTCTAAAATATTCTTTAATAAAAATTAATTAAAAAGGAAAAAGAAAACAATATCAGATGATATTGTGATTCTCAAAATAGGAGCCTTGGTAGTACAGTGGTTTAATGCATCCTGTTATTAACACAGCTGCCTGCAATTTCTGCAGGTTCGAATCTTACCAGGCTCAAGGTTGACTCAGCCTTCCATCCTTTCTAAACAAACTCATTTTTTAGTTCACTCATTCACTCACACTCACTCTCTCGCACGCATTACACACTGCTCAGTCTCCAATTTTCTATTTATTACTGAATTATTTACAAATGAGTTAATTCCTAATACATTTTAGCCAATTTCATTTGTCATTTCATCAGTTTTTCTCTGTTTTGTTTTTTGAATAAATAGTCTATCTTGTAAATTGAGTATGGAGTGGTGATTTGCCTTTTTTTCTAGTCTGAATTTGATTTTGTTTACATAATGGATTGCTTGGCAAACACATTAACCTGGTTAGATGGAATTAAAGGAAACTCTGGAAAACTAGTATCTTTCTGTAAATTGAAAAAGCAGTATTCCACAGGTTTAGCCTAATCCACATGACCAGATTGGTCTAACTCAACTGCAGACCACCAACAATTTCTCAGGTGCCGGAACACACATTCTTTACACATCCTCAATTGTTTGGGAACAGGAAGACAATCTCCATCCATTTTTTTCTTCTGCATATGAATAGTCTGATGTTTTCTGATTCTTGCACTGATGTTTGGTTTGATTTCTGTATTTCGTTTATAGGCAAACCCCTCTATTCCAAATATTTGCACTGTGATGTGGCAGGAATATTTCCTGTGGTCCTACTCTCCCTTCCACCGACTACCCCAAATGACAAGGAATATGGTAAAATTGTTTTCTTTCTTTTTTCTTTTTATTGGTCAAAGAGTGATAAAAAAAAGGGGGCATTACCAGGTAATCTAGGCAGAGCCTGAGACCACTACCATGGAGAGAATAGAATAGAGTAGAGTAGAGTAGAGTAGAGTAGAGTAGAGTAGAGTAGAGTAGAATAATAATTTTATTGTTACATTTATTTATTTATTTATTAGTTATATGCCGCCCTTCTCTAGAGACTCAGGGCGGCTTACAATTCATTAAGCAATAGCCTTCATACTTTTGTATATACCTGCTTAGTAGGGCTTTTTTTGGCCCCCCCTAAGCAGTTCTATTTTATACAAGGTCAGCTTATTGCCCCACAAACCGGGTCCTCATTTTACCTACCTTGAAAGGATGGAAGGCTGAGTCAACCTTGAGCCTGGTGAGAATTGAACTCGTAGTAATTGCAGGCAGCTGCAGCTAAATGGTACTTTTAACAGTAGTTTAGTCTGCTGCGCCACAGGCTCCTGGTGTACATTGAATGTACACTAATTGGCATACATTAAAATAAAATTTTGTTTCATTTTAGAAAATAGGTGAAATCTAAAAGGGATTTTTAAAAAGTTTTTTTTAAAAAAAACTTGGTTGTTTATTTGATGCTATAAAATGGATACCCATTTTGCTTTTACAACATGATAGACAGTTTTAAATTATTCCTATATGTAGTTCATGCATTTACTTTTTCCTCTTCAGAATTTTTTCATTAGCTGAATATTTTACAGTTTCAGCACGCTTTCTTTCTTGCTATTTTTTTAGGTTCCTCTGAATGTAGCAGCAGATTCATGCACTTTGGCCCTAAAAGATTACAGTACTATCAACAGAGTTTTCTTCACAGCTAAATGTTGGCAAGTGAGGCAATGGAAATATGCATATATATATTTTTTGTCAAGCAGCTGGAAGAAAAACAGTTCTAGTTAATAACAAAGGTCACTGATAATTGTCTACCCATATAAACTGAGTGACATTTGAATGAAAATGAAAAAGCCACTATTAACTTATATTTCAAAACCTCAGTCAAAGTGGGAAGTAAAACTATTGGTTAAATGAGGAGTGAATGCTTTCTAAATTGCTAGAAAATGAATTGAACACAGTTCCTAAAATTCTTTGCCATTGATCATGCTAGAATGAGCGAGGGTGTATGTACAGAAAACTCTGGAGGGCACGAGGTTGCCTGTCCTAGCTTAGATAGTACCACAAGATTCTGAAAGAGGCCATTCCTTTCTCCATCCTTACTATCTACATGTGGTGATTGTGATCAAACAAAAATGCAAAATGCAGCTGATAACTGAAAGATCACTGGATTTTTATTTAGCAGCTGTCATCTTCTCATACAGGATTTAAAAGTTAATTCATAGCCTTAGCACCACGAAATTCTTCCTCCATTTTTACCTGCAACCCTTCTACTGGTGAGGGGAGAAGAAGAAAAGCCCCCAAAGCCAAGCAAGGGTCTTGTCCTCAAAGTATAATCGATGTGGTTCCTATAATATTCAAATTTACAAAAACAAAGCCTGTATCTCAAATTGCATTGATGTGAAAAGAGCAAGTGTCAGAGCAAATGCAATTTAATTGCATTGATATCAAAACTAAACACAAAGCACAAACTACAGCTCTAGGTCAACCTTGCAGTGTTGGGGGCAGCTGGCATTCAGTCATGGCTTCCTACTGACTATTAATATAGCCATGCAGACATCCAAACAAATGCTTTATGCTAGGTAATAAATAGAAGAAGCTTAGATTAGGAAGATGTTATCATAGCAGAAAGGGGGCTGTTGAGGTTTTGGGCTGACATTAGAGGTGAAATCTTAAATTATCAGAAACTCTGGGATAACAAAGTAGGAAGAAAACATGAATGGATACATATTTCATGGCTGGAAAAGTAAGATGGATCCAGATGGTATTGGATTTGTTGTTCGTTTTATTAAAAAGCAATGAGGGCTGGTAAATCTAAAATGGATTGGCCCATATTGAACTACTGAATATTTGTTTTGTTCCTAAGATGATGGAAGATATCTGAAATGGAAGAGGGCACAATTTGGAGAAAGGGGTAAAATTGCAAATGATCCTTTAAATTTAATTATGCTTTTTTCATATACAATTCAAGGCAGAGAACATACTCTTTCCTTCTCCTTTCTTCTTAATCACTACACAGAACTGCCTCTTTTATACTGTTGGTCCTATGGGGATAATATTTAATAGAATAGATAACTTTGCCTAGGAGTTAGTTTTAAAGTGCAACGTGTGATAGAAGAAAATACAGACGGATAATAATGTATTTTGCTGCCATCTAGCATTTATGGGGATTTCTGTAAAATTTATTTTTCTGTCACTTAAAGAAACAGCTAGTAACTTTTTGGAGATACCTGACACAAATTTTTCTGGTGGTGAATGGTAGGTCTGGTTTTTCAGGTGATACAACTGTGATGTAGATCAGGAGTCTCCAACCTTGGCAACTTTAAGACTTGTGGACTTCAACTCCCAGCTTAGCTGGTTTAGGAACTCTGGGAGTTGAAGTCCACAAATCTTAAAGTTGTCAAGGTTGGAGACTCCTGGTGTAGATCACAGAAGCACTTTTAACCTGTTTTGACGGCAAAAAAAATAACTAGGAGAATAGGAAATTGCACATACCTGCAGAATTTAAATACAACCTATTTGCTGCTTAGTTAATGGAGACCAAAACAAAGTGGATTTTTACCCATTATAGGCTAGCAAGCATAGTGCAATGTAGTAGAAGAGATCTTATTCTTTGCTTACCAATTTGGTACCTTGAACCACCATGGCAAGGAATCTGGGAGTTGTAGTTTACTAATTATATCTGGCAGGCACCATGTTCTTATATGTCAGTGATGTTTTTGCTTGAGGGGGGCCCTGCATTTTCTTCCCACTGCTTTATATTATGTGAAGAATCAGAGTTCATTCCTGCTCCTGTGTGATACTGTTCTTGTAATCTATTCTTTTCACAACAGAAACAGTTTTAGATGATTAGCTTCCTTAGATATCTAATTTTAACATCTATCCCAGTGATGGTGAACCTTTTAGACACCTAATGCCCAAACTGCACGCGTGCATGCCCAAACTGAAAGGTGCGTGTAAACACACATGCACAGACATGCGCGCATGCGCAGCAAAGACCCGAAGACCAGCTGGCTGGCAGGAGACAGGGTATCCCAACACCAGCAGTGCGGCAAGAGGTAAGATCTTTTTCTTTCGTGAACTTCTATTTTGTCATTTGCAGTGAAACAGATGCTCATGAAAGAAATGCCACAGAGATCTGACCTGGGGCAATGGCGCGCATGCCAGCATAGAGGGCTCTACGTGCCCCTCTGGCACACATGCCATAGGTTCGCCATCATGGATTTATCCCATTGCAATTCTATGGCTCCATATTATGCTGATTTTATTATGTTTTTTTAATTTAATATTTTAATCTCCTATATTGTATTTCCCACATATTGTATATGTATAAATATATGTATACATATATGTGCATGTATATGTGTATAACAGGTGGGTTTCAGCAGGTTCTGACCAGTTCTGGAGAACCGGTAGCGGAAATTTTGATTAGTTCGGAGAACTGGTAGTAAAAATTCTGACTGGCCCCACCCCCATCTATTCTCTGCTCCCCAAGTCCCAGCTGATCAGGAGGAAATGGAGATTTTGCAGTAACCTTCCCCTGGAGTGGGGTAAGAATGAAGATTTTACAGTATCCTTCCCCTGGAGTGGGGTGGGAATGGAGATTTTACAATATCCTTCCCCTGCCATGCCCACCAAGCCACGCCCACCAAGCCACACCCACAGAACCGGTAATAAAAATTTTTGAAACCCACCACTTTATAAGTATGTGTAGTGTATATGTATATGTAAACTTAAACTAAATAAAGCTTTATTAAAACTATTGTATATTAGTATATCAGTGATTCCATGATCTCTGTAGATGTCATATGCTAAATAAATAAAATAAAAACCTGTTCTTTTACTATAGAATAGTACTACTTTTGCCTTTCCTACTATCATTTTAAATTTATTCAAGATTCTACTATGAGTCCGTAATTCTGCTTGATATTGCTGCAGAGCTTTAAAGGACCTTTGATAATCTGTCCCACAATGATAAAAAATTCTACAGATGCTTAAGACCACATGCACTGTGGGTTTTTTCCTTAGAAATGCAACGGTACTCTGCTTTACCAATGAACACATTAATTTGGTGTACTCTTCTCTCTTCAGATGTGAGTAAATTATGGTAATCCTGTTCTCCTACACAGTATGTGTTCCTATTTTGCAACTTTCCAAGGCTGAAGCAAGGTTTTTATTTTAAAGAAATCCTTTTGCATAAATATGTATTAAAATATATCTTCAGTGGCTTTCCATGTATTTGCTTCACATCTTAACCGCTTGGGTAGATGAAGTGCATTCATGCGCTAATAAAGTCCTTAATTTACTGGCTTCAGTCAGCTGTAGTTTGCTTCATTTTCAGCTTAGCCTCACTCAATATTGTTTTTATTATAATGGCTGTTGGTAGAAGAAAGTAGAATATGCAATTCACAACAGCTTTTTAGTTTAATATTTCCTGTGCACAGCAGCTTATTTCTAAAGCAGGACAAAAAGCAATAGATGGAAACTAATCAAGGTCAGAACCAACCTAGAATTAAGGATAAATTTCCTGACAGTTAGAACAATTAATCAGTTGAATAATTTGCTTCCAGAAGTTCCAACACTAGAGATTTTGAAGAATATATTGGACAATCATTTGTCTGAAATGATATAGAATTACCTGCTTGAGCAGGTAATGGACATGGGTGAAATTCAGCAGGTTTTGACAGGTTCTGGAGAACTGGTAGCGGAAATTTTGAGTAGTTCAGAGAACCAGCAAATACCAAATCTGGCTGGGCCCAGAGTGGGGTGGGAATGGAGATTTTGCAATATCCTTCCCCCTGGACTGGGAAAGGAATGGGGATTTTGCAGTATCTTCCCCTGGAGTAGGATGGGAATGGAGATTTTGCAGTATCCTTCTCCTGCCAAGCCCACCAAGCCACACCCATCAAGTCACATCACACCCACCAAGCCATGCCCACAGAACCAGTAGTAAATAAAATTGAATTCCACCACTGATAATGGACTAGAAGATCTCCAAGGTCCAACTCTGTTATTTGGTTAAGTCATGGCAATCAGTATGACTAAATCCAAAACCAAATCCTGTCAAATCTAAAGGACAGGAAGGAACATACTTTACTTAATTTAGGAGAAATGTCTCCAAGAGCATTTATGACATTGCATTAAGATGAAACAGTTTACTTTGGGATTTCTTACAGATGTTGACATAATCAGAGAATGCATTTTCCAAATATTTTCCAGGGCAAATTTAGAATACTCCCAAGATTTTTTTAGAATCATAAAGTTGGAAACGAACTATTAGATCCAATCCCTTGCCAAGTACAGTCCAAATTAAAGAGAGTTTAAAATTATTTATTTAATGGCGCTAAAGACTTCTCTGTGTAATTCATTTGGCTGTCAAGCAACTCTGCAGGAAGTTTCCTCTATAGAAACTTTCTTCCTGTAACTGAACACCATTATTTTGTGTCCTGGACTCTGGTACAAAAAAAGAACAGAATGCCTCATATTCTATTATTGCAGAAGACCATGGAGATTACCTAGAAGGAAAAAGATAAGAACCATTGCATAAGTAAAGACTGAAACATTCCTTAAATCAGGAGTGAGAAACGATGGCCCTTTTATAATTTGTGGACTTCAAGTGCCATGCTGGATCAAGAATTCTGGGAGTTGAAGTCCACAAGTCATAAAGGGGCCATTGTTCCCCACCTCTGCCTTAAGTACTGGGTAGCAAGAAATATTCAGAAGAGACTTAGGCAGTTTCTTCCTTCATTTATTGGAATGTAAGAGGAAAGAGAGGTAAAGCACAACCAGGCTTGCAAGATTATCATATTATAGCCTCATTGAAGTACAGCTCTTTCCTTCCTGTGGAGTCAATTTCCTGATCTAGTCTATCTCATAGGGCTGATAATGATCCCCACTACACATTAAAGTCATTTGAGATCCATCTCAGGGATTGAAGTTCAATTCTTTCCTGAAAATGGATCTTGACCATGAAAAGAACACCCTACTAAGATAAAAAAGATACATCCTCAATACTGTTTAAGAAGACCATAATAATGCCTTTGTATAATCTTTTAACTGGTCTTCCAGTTTTTTTAATTGTTAAACCTTTTTAAATTGTTTTAATGTTTTAGTGCTGATGCTAGATCAGGCCTTTCAAACTGATGGCCTGCGGGTCAGATATGTCATGCGCAGGCCATGTCCACCCCAGCTCTGCAAAGGCAAAAAAACCCATCACAATACGTCATGTGACATGATTGAGTTTGACACCCATGTGCTATATGGAATTACAGTCCTCCTGAAACAGGTAGTCTATGATCTTGGGTCCTACTGGAGTTTTAATTCCTAATCAAATAGAAAGTTGTAGTAGCCAGGGCATGGTGCGGTGCTTGTCCAAATGGCTGATGAACCAATTATCATTCAACCTAGACAAACTTGCCATTTTTATGGTCACTCTTATCATGATGAGCACCAAGCTTATTTGGATTGTCTTTGAAGATGACTCAGAAGCAGCAACTTTATAAAGTGCTGTACTGCTAATTGGACAGAGCAGTACAGAGCAATATGTATTGTGATATTAATACAATAACTGCCAATAGGCTTCTGGCAAATTGAGGTGTTGACTATCGCTTATAGCAATAGCACTTAGACTTATATACCACTTCACAATGCTTAACAGCACTCTCTAAGCGATTTAAAGAGTGAGCATGTTGCATCCCAAAATCTTAGTCCTCATTTTACTGACCTCAGAAGGATGGAAGGCTGAGTCAACCTTGAGCTGGTCAGGATTGAACTCCTGGCAATGGGCAGAGTTAGCCTGCAATACTGCATTGTAACCACTGCACCACCATGGCTTAAAAAGCCAAGCACTGGCCTATAGCGATATTCTATCTGATTTAAACATCTGGAGAAAGTCTGTTGGAAGTCCCATTCCCATAGAAAGTACATGGACTATGGTCTAGATGTCAGGCTTTTTCAATAGTAGACTCTGAAATATATTTCCTCTGGAGGTGTGCTTGGATCCAACCACCTTGCATTTCTTAAGATTGTGATAACCATCCTGTTTCAAACCTGCCTTTGACCTAGCCTGTCTTTTACTGTGCTGTACTGTCTATACTTATTTAAGTTTGATGTCTGAGATAGTTTTTGTTTTGATGCATTGCTGCATACTGCCTAGGAGTTGAGTGATTGGGGTGATTTACACATATTGCAGTAATAATAAAAACATTAGCTTTCAGATATAGTTGAAAAATCAATGCAGAATTCAGTTATGTGTGTTAAATTCACAATAGGTTGAATCAAGTAAACCAGACAAAGCCAATCATAGATTTCTGAATTACTGTATGCTATATTGATCAGCAAGAGAGACAAAATTGGAGCGATATTTATATTTTAACTCTCTGAAAATGATTAAAGAATAGTAAGCAATATCTCCCTATTGGGGCTACTTTGCTTCATTTCAATAATAGCAATAATCAAATGTTCACTCAAGTATGGTGGTTGTCACAGAAAAACAAAGTCATAAAATATCAGCAAGAGACTGAAAATCTGTTTAGAAATACACTATTAAGTTAGAAGGACATCTGCTATCATAGACGGCATACAGGTAGTCCTCAACTTGCAACAGTTTGTTTAGTGACCATTCAAAGTTACAACAAAATGACTTACATCTGTTTTCCACACTTATGACTGTTACAGCATCCCCATGGTCCACATCAGGGGTGTCAAACTGGCAGCCCACGGGCCGGATGCATCAAGCACAAGCCACGCCTACCCCAGCTCCGCAAATGGGAAAAACATTGTGAAATATCATGTGACGACAAGATAACATGGCGAGTTTGACACCCGTGCGCCACATGTTCAAAATTCAGATGCTTGGAATTGACTCATATTTATGACCGTTGCAGTGTCCCAAGGTCATGTGATCTCCTTTTGCAACCTTCTAACAAGCCAAGTCAATGGGGAAGCCAGATTCACTTAACAACCATGTTATTAATTTAACTACTGCAGTGATTCACTTAACAACTGTGACAAGAAAGGTTGTAAAATGGGACAAAATTCACTTAACAAATATCTCACTTAGCAACAAAAATTTGGACTCAATTGTGGTCTTAACCAGGGGTGAAATGCTCCCGGTTTGGACCGGATCGCCGATCTGGTAGCGATGGAGGCGGGTGGTTCAGAGAACCAGTAGCAAAAATCCCTGCCTCCCCCCCATTGCCTAGCTGAGCCACGCAATTATCAGAGCCTTTTTTTTATTTTTAAAAGCATTTTTTCTACAACCTCTGGCTAAAAAAATGCTTTAAAAAGTAAAAAAAAAAAAGCCTCTGATGATCGTGCGGCTCAGCTGGGATCATCAGAGGCTTTTAAAAGCATTTTTTCTACAACCTCTTCATCCGAAGAGGTTATAGAAAAAATGTTTTTAAAGAGAAAAAAAGCCTCTGCCGATCAGGCAAGTCAGCTGGGATCGTTAGAGGCTTTAAAAGCATTTTTTTAGCTGAAGAGGTTGTAGAAAAAATAGTTTTAAAAGTAAAAAAAAAAGTTGGCCACGCCCACTCAGTCATATTACCCCCCCCACCAAGCCATGCCCACAGAATCGGTAGTAACAAATTTTACATTTCACCATTGGTCTTAAGTCAAGGACTATTGTATTTCTGAAATCAGGAGGATTGTGGTGTCGAGTATGAATTAAACTTTTCTAACATTACTGTATATATAAACAGTTCTAAATGCTGAATCTTGAGTTATAAACATAATGCCATTGTGGTTTCCTATTATTGAGATACAAAAACTCTTTCAATATGTATCATATATTATGATGTTATAAATATTGTTTTCTGTTTTGACTGACTAATCAGCAATGATCCAAGATGTCCTTGTACCTGAGATGAAAAAACTTTCTTTTGCTATCTCCTTACTGAATGACTCAGCTTGAGATATCCTTCTTTAAAACTAACATGATGTCCAAGGTCGGCATGAAGATTTCCTAGGTCATAACAGCCCATGTTTTACTCTAAGGAAGGAATTAAGGCTGTTTCCAGAGGCATTAAACAATATTCTTACCTGGCCTACCCAACTACTTCTTTTTGCAGATGCCAGCAGATAGCAGAACAGCTGCCCTACCCCAATGCCGTAGTCTGAGAACTCCCTAACACTGGCTAGTAAGCAGTCCCTGTGGATATCCTAGCACCACTCCATACATTTGAAGCACTCCTATACTCTTCCCCTGAGATGAAATCCCTCACCACAGAAGAGCAAACCTTGGTTATGTCCACCCTCTCCAGACTTGAATGGATAGGCTTTAAAGGAAATGTAGAATCTTTGTTTCTTTGTTTAAAACTGCAGGGATTGTGTCTAGAATTAAAATACTGTAAGATGGAGAGTGTATATTGGGAACAGAATGCAAAGCATGCAAAGTGAGTCATACAAAATTTATATAAATTAACTAATGAGGTTGTACTGTGGCTAGTATAGTTCATGATGTTTGCTTCCATACATTACATATATTTCCAATCAGAGTGTGATTGGACTTGCGGTCTTTCCCGTTTAGTCCTTCTTGATGTTCAGTGTCACCTTTTCTTTTCACCTCTGATCACTAATGCCCTCTGCTGGAAGTTTATCTCAGATTATTTGCTATTACTTTACAACTGCTCTCTGCTCAATAGAAAAAGCAACTTTAGTTCCATCTTCTCTACTGCATGTACCAACTGCATATGATTACATCAATCAATCCATTAATTAAAAAAAACATTTTAAAAGCCATTTACCATTTTAGAATGCCTTATCTGGTTGTAATGTTAGAGAGATGGAAGGTCCACAAAGTTCTAAACCAGACTTCAGATAGATTTCAACATTATACACACTATACACTATAGACAATAGCTGAAACTGAAATTAGTAATAGAGTACAAAGGTACTAACATCACTATATTATATATTGTTGAATCCAAACAACCTATTTCTGTCCCCGCTTATTTTGGGACAATTTTTAAAAGCCATTTGTGTCCAACTCAAGTTTCCATATACAGTACTGTACATTCACTTAGCTCTCAGCTACCTAAAGAACAATGCAAAACAGCAATCCAGGTACATATTTATTTACAATGATTATGGTTATACAGTACCAGTAGACTCTGGGTGGTTTACAAAATCCAAATACAGAGTTAAAAACATGAAGCAGGGCGTGACCATTCAGATTGAAAATAACAACATTAAGAACACAATTAAAAAAAAAGATAATGGTTTCCCCTGTCCTGTCATGTCCAACTCTAGGGAGAAGTGCTCATCTGCCTTTCCTAGCCAAGGAAACCAGTATTGTCTGAAGATTCTTCCATCATCATGTGGCCAGCATGACTATAGCCAAGGTGCTGGAACATTGTTACCTTTCCACCGAAGTGTTAACTATTTATCTACTTGCATTTGCATGCTTTTTAACTGCTACATTGGCAGGAGCTCGGGCAAGAATGCAAGCTCATCCCGTTGCCTGGTGCTTGGGTCTTGAATTGCTAATCTTCTGGTCAACAAGCTTAGTGTCTTAACTGCTATGCCACTGCATCCACTGCAACTGATAGGGGACCCACAAATACATTAAGCAAAGATTTTGAAGCAAAGCCAGATCTTATAGGTCTTCTAGAACCCCAACAAACTGGGCATCATCCATAAATCTGTATCTGAATGATAGGATTTCACTAGGAGCCTACAAGAAGGATACATGCTTGAGAGATAATGATTTGGCTTGCAATGGTAGTATGTGGTCGGCAGTAGAAGGATATAGGATAATGAACAGGCATCTTTAAAATGCTACATTTTTTCTTAAAAAAAATATCTATTGTGGGATTCTGGGCTTGGTGGGTTTCCCCGAGACTTTCGGCACAGAATATTATGTCAAACATGCCTGCACAGCAGTGATCTCCTAGCACCATCTGATATTCCCTCTGTGCACAATCAGGGAAAAATTTCACCTCATGCATCATTCAAAAAGCCACTGCTGGAATTCCAGTTGTTGCTAAATCTCTCCCCTCCACCTTTCTCCTTCTTGTTCCTACAGTAAGAGCTTCAAACTGAAAATACATCTCTGTGCTTTTCAATCTAATTTGGAAATAAGCCACAGGCGCCACTCTGTAATGAAAGCATCCTTGCTATTTTAAACGCTATAATATAGCCTGCAGTTGCATTTTTCATTGGCTTGGAATTTTTATTTTGTGGATTTCATAAATTCTACAAGCTGCAGAGGCACCATCACATAAAGTTAGGAATGTTACTTTGTCATGATAGGTATGCTTCAATAATGCATGAACCCTTTCAAATCACTGGAATTCAGTAAGTTCCATTCAAAAATTGTCAGACATAACTATCAGTGACTAAGAGGTGGCCATGTATGACTTGACTGATGATGCAGGTTCAATGGGCCCCATTTCTAGGCATGTCTCCATAAGGATCATAGAATCATAGTTGGAAAAGGTGAACCTCCTGTTCAATGTAGGAATCCAAATTAAAGTATCCCAGAGACATATGACTTTCTAGCCAATACATCGATATAGCAAAAGCAGAATACAGTAGAGCCATTCAAAAATTATGCTTCATCCACTTTTTTGAAGAAAAAGCACAAGAAGTTGGCAGCAGGGAAGCATCTGGTGCTAATATGGCTTCCAAAGCTGACACTACCTATAATTGTCTCAAGACCCAAGTGCAATTGGAAAGGGTAAGCTCCCGTTCCTGTGCTAGCTCCTGCTCACCTAGTAGTTGAAAGCACACAAATCCAAGTAGATTAATAGGTACCACTTCAGTGAGAACAAACAAGCCATATGATCATGTAAAATGTCTTCAGACAATTCTGACTCTGTTGGCCAAGAAACTGAGATGGGTATTGTTAGATCGGCGCAGGAAAGGAAGACGTGACCAGCTCGTTACATTAGTAACTTTTATTGAGTACAAGAAACAGTAGCAAGACTGGCTGTGCGCTGCCGGGGCTCTCCTTATATTCGCTCCGGCAGACGCCCCGCCCCCTGACAGGGATTCAAATCTTCCCGCCCGGTGGCTGGCAGCCAATCCGGGCGGATGTCCTTATAAGGACATAACACTCCTCCCCCCTAGTCCAAAGAAAAAACAGTTCAGAGTTCGTCAATAAACGTGACGTAGTCCCGCAGATACGTAGGACGCCTAGGCACCCTACTTGACCTGCGCAGTCTCATTTCTTCCGCGTCCCCGCCCTGGACGGACGGGGTTCCTGTGGCTCCTGGCTCCTTCCCCGGAACCGGGCTCGGTTCGGCTGGCGAGTGTGCGGGGTCACCCTCAGCGCCTCCGGCCGGACCGCAGACCTTGGATGGCTGGTTCTGGTGGTCTTCCTCCTGGCCTGTGGATCTTTCGCCTCGGCGGTGCTGTTCGGTCTCGACCCGGGAAGAGCGTCTGAGTCTCGGTAAGACCCCAGCTGTCACTTGCTCTTCCTGGGTCTCCTGGTGGCTGCGGTTCTGCTGTGGCCCAGTTCGCTGTGGTCCGGAGGGTGGTTCGGGCCGGTGCCCTTGGGTCCGGTCTGCTCGCTGTGGGTGGTGTTGGTTCGGGTAGCGGTGTCCGACCTTGCAGGGGTGGCGCAGGTCTCCTTTGCCGGGCTGGCGCTGGCCTTCCCCGTCGGGTTGGTGGTGGTCGACCTGGTCGGGGTGTCGTTGTGGGGCTTCCTCCTCGGGCTGGTGGAGGTCTCCCCTGCCGGGGTGGCGCAGGCCTCCCTGGCCGGGTTGTTGTCGGCTTTCCCTTCCCCCTAGTCCCTGGTCTACCGCCAGTTGGTGGTTGGGGTCGTCTGGGTTGGGTTGTTGTTGCCGGGTTGTTTCTTGGGTTGGGCGGGGGTCCCCCTCGCCGGGGAGTCGTGTGCCACCCTCGCCCATGTGCTGTGGTGTGCCCATCTGCGAAGGTCCCTGGTCTACTCGCCTTGCGTTGAGGTCTCCCTGGTAGGGCTGCTGTGGGTTGCCTTCACTGGTAGGGTGCGGTGCTCCCCTTCTGGGCAGGTCCCGGTCTACCTGCGGGCTGGGTCGGGGGTCCCTGGCCCTGCTGTGCCGGGTGCCCACCTGGTTGGGTTGGTGTTGCCATCCCCCATGTGGTTGGCCCCGGTCTACCTCGCTGCACTGCCGACGTGACAGTGCCTGGTAGTGTGCTGGGCCGACCTCGTCGGGATGGCGTTGCTCTGCCTCGCAGGGGTGTGGTAGGCCTACCTCGTCTGGGTGTTGTAGGCCTACCTCGCCGGGGTGTTGCAGGCCTACCTCGTCTGGGTGTTATAGGCCTACCTCGTCAGGCTGGTTTTCGTGTGCTCCCCCCCACCTTTTCCGGAGTTGGTCGATGTGACGTCTCACGACCTGTCCATCTTCCAACTCGACGGTGTAGGATTTGGGGCCGGTTGTGCTGGCAATCTTCCCCTTCAGCCACTTAGGAGAGCCGTTGAAATTCAGCGCGAAAACTGAATTTCCTTTGCTGAAGGCGCGAAGCGGGCGGCTGGCGGTTGCGGTCACTTCCGGGCTGTATTGGGGGTGCAGCCGGTCCAAGGGTGACCTCAACCTTCTGCCCATCAGGAGTTCGGCCGGGCTCTTGTGGGTGGTGGCATGCGGCGTGATGTGCTGGGTGAGGAGGAAGTTGTCGATGCGTTCTTGCCAGTCTCCCGGGCCCATCTTGGTGAGGGCTTCTTTTGTGAGCCGGACCATCCGTTCCGCTTGTCCGTTTCCGGCCGGCCTGTACGGAGCGGAGAGGGCATGGCGGATGCCCAGTCCTGCCAGGAAGGACTCCATGGCCAGGGATGTGAGCTGGGGGCCGTTGTCCGAGACCAGCACGTCCGGTAGTCCGTGGGTGGCAAACAGGCGGCGCAGGGCTCGGATCGTCGCTTCTGTTGTGGTAGATGCCATGGGTACCACCTCGAGCCACTTGGAGAAGGCATCTACCACGATGAGGAGGTGCCGCCCTTGCATCGGGCCTGCGAAGTCGATGTGGACCCTCGACCATGGGTTGCTGGGGGTCTCCCAGTTCGTGACTTCGGATTGTGGCGGTGCTGGGCGGACTTCTTGGCACGGGTCACATCTGGAGACCCATTGTTCAATGTCTCTGTCCAGTGAGGGCCACCAGACGTAACTCCGTGCCAGGGCCTTCATGCGGACGATGCCTGGGTGCCCGTTGTGCAGTGTCTCTAGCGTCCGCCGTTGCAGAGTGCTTGGGATCAGCACCCTGTCTCCCCATAGCAGACAGCCCTTTATGGTGGACAGCTCCGTCTGTTTCCTGGTGAACGGGCTGAACCTCTCTTCCATCTGTTTCGATGGCCACCCCCTGAGGATCCAGGACCTTACTTGGCGGAGGGTGGGGTCTCTCTGGGTGTGCGCGGCCACATCTGCAGAGGAGACTGGACAGCTGGCGTCGTCATCTATGTGGAATAGATGGAGCGTGGGGGCTGGGTCTTCCACCGGGTTCTTCGATGGGCATCTGCTGAGTGCGTCGGCGTTTCCTATGGCTGTGCCTGGCTGGTGCACGAGCCTATAGGAGTAGCCGGCCAGGAAGATGGCCCATCTCGTCATCCGCGGGGACATGAATGTCGGGGTGGGTTGGTCGCCTGCGAGGAGTCCCAGGAGTGGCTTGTGATCGGTGACTATTGTGAAGCGCCTTCCATAGAGGTATTCGTGGAAGCGCTTCACTCCTGCCACGATGGCCAGGGCTTCTTTGTCCAGCTGACTGTAGTTCCGCTCTGCGCCGGACATGGTTTTCGAGAAGTAGGCGATGGGGGCTTCCGTGCCGTTGGGCAGCTCGTGGCTGAGGACTGCCCCCACCCCATATGGCGACGCGTCGCAGGTCAGCTTGATGGGGAGCGTCTCGCTGTATTGGATGAGGACGCTTTTGGACGTCAGTAGTCCCTTGATGGCCCGGAACGCTGCTTCCTCTTCCTGGCCCCACTTCCAGGAAGCCGATTTCCCCAGCAGGCGGTGGAGTGGCTCAGCAACTGTGGCTTTCTGTTTTAAGAAAATGGCGTAGAAGTTGAGCAACCCAAGGAAAGCCTGAAGCTCCGTTTTGTTTTTTGGGCTTGGAGCTTCATGGATTGCTTCCACTTTTGATTTGGTGGGGTGGATGCCTGTGCTATCAATGAGGTAGCCCAGGAACTCGACTTCCTGTACTCCTATGATGCACTTGTCCCGCCTGACCCTCAAGCCCTTGGCCTTGAATCGCTGCAGGACAAGCCTGAGCCTTTCAAGGAGTTGAGCTCTTGAGTCACCGGAGACGAGCACATCGTCGAAGTAAGGCACCACCCCTGGAACGCCTTGGAGGAGGCGTTCCATCATGGATTGGAAGATGCCGGGGGCAGCGCTGACTCCAAATTGGAGCCGGTTGCATTTGAATGCCCCCCTGTGCGTGACAATTGTTTGAGCCTCCGCCGTTTTTTCGTCCACTGGCAGTTGCTGGTAAGCCTGGGCCAGGTCCAGTTTCGCAAAAATTGATCCAGATCCCAGGGAATGCAGCAGGTGTTGCACCACTGGGACTGGGTATGCGCTCTGTGCCAACGCCTTGTTGATGGTACAACGGTAGTCGGCGCAGATGCGCACAGACCCATCATGCTTCAGTGGGGTCACAATGGGGGTCTCCCATGAAGCATGATCGATCGGTTCCAGGACGCCCTGGGCGATCAGCTTATCCAGCTGCTCATCTACTTTGGGCCGCAGGGCAAACGGAACTCGGCGGGGCTTGAGCCTAATTGGGGTGATTCCCTTGTCCAGATTGAAGGAGATTGGCCTCCCCACAAATTTCCCCAGCTTACCATCAAAGACTTCCTTGAACTCTTCGATGAGGTAGTCGAGTTCGTCCCTGCCAATTTGGTTGATGCCCTCGATTGAGAGCCCCAGCGGCTTGAACCACTCCACTCCTAGCAGGTTCGGTCGGCTGTCCCGTACGACGGTGATGGGGAGCTTGCCTTCGAACTGCTTGTAGGTGACCCGGATGTTGGCTCTTCCTAGCACTCCGATGGGGTTTCCCCCGAAGTCGACGAGCTTGGAGTGTAGTGGCTTCAGCTCTCGCTTGGTGATGCTGGGTTGCAGGCGCTTCAACTGCTGCCAGTCCATGATGGAGTAGACCGAGCCGGAGTCTACCTCCATTTTGCAGGGTGCTCCTTCCACGTGGATGGTCACATGGAACTTGGTGGCACTGTCTGACGTCGTGTGAGCGATGGTCGTCTGGTGGACCGCTCCGCTCCGGGGAAATTCGTCGTCTCTGCGTCTGGAAGGGCCAGAGGACCGTTTGGATGACCTCTGGTAATCCTTCCGATTCTCGCGGGGACGGTGGCTGGAGGGCTCTGGGGCTGGTTCCTCAGCTCTGCAAGCTTCGGCGATGTGACCCCTTCTGTTGCAGCGTCGGCAGGTCGCATCTCTCCACTTGCAGGTTGCTCTGGCATGGTCCCCTCTGCAGCTGGCGCAGCGCTCCCCTTTGTAGTTCCGTTGGGCGGTTTCCCGCCTTGGGGGTCTGGATACCTTGTGGATGGTGGACTCTCCCTCCGACTCGGATCCAGCCGTGGAATCCTCTGTTGAAGATTGCTCTGTGGAGCGAATCTTGTGGATTCCCTTGGCTCTGCTTACTGCGGCAGCTGCTTTCTCCGAGATTTCGGATGCGGTGGCTTCCTCCACCACATCCTTGAGCACGAGCTTCTTCCTGCTCAGGAATTTCTTTTGCAGGCCTCTGTCCCTCATGCCGAAGACCACGCGGTCAGCGATGGCATTGTCCATGTGGTCGAACTCACAGCTGGCTGCGATCTGGCGTAGGGTGGCCACGAATTCCTTGATCGTCTCACCCTCCTTCTGGTCCCGTTGGTGGAAGGTGAAACGGTTCGCCACTGGTGTTCCTGTTGGGGCATAGTGGTCCTCCAGGATCTGCAGCAGGTCTGTCCATGGCACTTCTTCGATGTCTCGTGGTGCTACGAGATCGATTGCCATGTCGAGGACCTCGGAGCCGCAGTTGGCCAGGAAGATGCCCTTCTTCCGGTCATCATCGGCATCCCTGATGTTGTTGCCTCTCAGGTATTGCCGGAATTTCACTACGTAGGATTTCCACTTGTCCTTCCCTGGGCGGAAAGGAGCAAGGGCTGGCAAAGTGACTTCAGCGGATGCCATGCCTTTGGAAATGCCTACTGTAGTTCCCGGTGCCGGAGTCTTGTCTTGTTGGCTTGGTGCCACGAGGTTCGTTCTTCTCTCAGTCCTTCGTCGCCAGTGTTAGATCGGCGCAGGAAAGGAAGACGTGACCAGCTCGTTACATTAGTAACTTTTATTGAGTACAAGAAACAGTAGCAAGACTGGCTGTGCGCTGCCGGGGCTCTCCTTATATTCGCTCCGGCAGACGCCCCGCCCCCTGACAGGGATTCAAATCTTCCCGCCCGGTGGCTGGCAGCCAATCCAGGCGGATGTCCTTATAAGGACATAACAGGTATCATCCCCTAGAATCAGACACAACTGGACAGGGAAACGTTTACCTTTACCTACAATGGAGGAATTGTTGGTGAAGATGTTGGAACTTACTGAGATGGTTAAATTGACTTCTTTGATCAGAGAAAAGACAACATGTTTATTGTTGACTGAACACCCTCAAATGGGCATAAAACAGAAAAAAATGAATTTATGATTTATTGTTCTGATGATTAGACATTATATATTATAGGAAGAAGAGAATTACGTTATAGAGTAAGAGGTAAATTATAATTGTGTTTATAATTGGTGTGAAGATAAGAACAGTTACTTTATCTTTTTTCAGTTTTCCTTTTTCGCATCTTTAGCTTTCTCTTTGATTTCTTTTTCCTTTTTTTCTTACTTTATATTAGTTTATATTCGTTTTTAGCTTCCTTTTTAATTTTTTTAAATATATAAATTAAAATGCCCTTTACACAGTGGGGGGGGGTGTTTCAAATAATTTAATAACCCATTTGCCCACAATCAGGTTTGCTTTCGTGGGAGGCATGGCCCATTCCCATCCTCCAGCTCCACCGCACATACCAGATGAGCCTCCCGCGACAGCCAACCTTACCCTGAGCAAACTGGTTCTTAAATTATCCTACCCCCTACCCTAAAGTGGATCCTGGGTCCTGCGCTGTGCTGCACTGTGGTGCAATGGAGAAATGGGCAACAGAGCGGCCATTGCTCATTTGTCCAGTGCAATGCAGCAGCCAGGATCCACTTTGATAGTGGGGATGGGTAATTTAACAACTGGTTCACTTAAACCGGTGCGAACAGGCTGAATCCCACCACTGCTTTTACATCATCTATGGCTTTATTTCAGCCACATTCTCACTTTCTATAATGAAGAAGACTTTATCCACAGTCCTTACTTTTGTTTCCACCAGCATCAGCACCTAGGATTCAGTTTAAAGCTTTTCTAATCAACTTTCCCATGCTTCATTAAGTCCAATCCAGGGACCAGGATTTCAGAAGCCAAATTGTTCCCATCCTAACAGCAAGTATTTGACTTGGAGTATTTTTCTTTTTGTTCTTTATCATGGACTGGAAAGTTGGATGAGGACACCAGCTGAACTTCTTAAGAGTTTTCTTCCTAGATTTACAAAGTTTATGAACTTTGTTCATAAACTTTACAAAGTTTATAAAACTTTGTTTATAAACTTTACAAAGTTTATTAGGTTATGGATGTTCTTTTTAATACCCTCTGTTCCTTCATGTTAGCAGAAAGGCATAATTGTCATTAAATCTGAAAAGATTATCTGACACATCTGTGAAGCTTCTTCCTGACAGCATACTTCATGAGCTAATAGTTCTGGCCAGCATACACTTGTTTCAGTTTCTCATAGCAGTGAATCACCAACTATCAGATCTTTCTTTTTGTCTTCTTATAACACAGTTGCATTCTCTGCTTGTTAAGAACCTATCATCCTCTCTCCCTTTCTGTATGATCTCTTTTTTCTTCTTTTTGAATGTGCAGAGCCAGCTTCACCTGCAACGATCTGAACACTGTTGCATAGTTGCTGGATAAATAAATAGTGACTAAACTTTACATCTTTTGCTTCTAGTTGTTTCTCTATCCACTCGCTTCCCCCTAAGTCAGTCTGTCTCCCTTTTCTGCCTTCAGCAACCAATTCTACACAATACACCCTTTATTTTTCTAGTCATTTCTCATCAACTAAGATGTGACTGCTCACTTCTCCAAGACGACTATGAGCTTGCATTTGTTATGCATTGCAGAGTAAGGCCTCGTAATGAAACATCTTCAGGAAAACATACAGGCACAGGAAAACCAAGCATCCCAGAGGGGTGAAAATGAAATTATGAGCTCTTCCTAGACCTTTCCTGAAATTTTGGGTGGAAACTTTTGTTAAATATATTTAACAAAATATATTTGTTTATATATACATATAACTTCTTCCAAGTACCAAATGGTCATCTGGATTTTGCACCTCAGATCTTGTTCATCTAATAAAAATTAATGTTATAGAACCCAGAGCAGACATTTCAATACAGAACTAAAAAAAAAAATATTGTAGTGTAATAAACTGAAAAGTTGCTGCCAGTCAATGTAGATAATGCTGAGTTATACAGTAATGACATATGCTCTGCTTTGTATAAGACAAATTCCTAATTGTCCTATGTATTTCTGCTAGTGGCCATGTACAACCACATTGACAGATGGTCTCTCCCAGATGGTCTGTCATCGTTGTATTTAGAAAGAAATATCTGTATTTCTCTATTATAATTAAGACTGTGAATGACTGTCATGCCGGGTGAGAATCTGTTTGCAGGCTAATCAATACTTTTATCCAATTATCCCTCCAACATCAAAAGCAAGGTATAGATATCTGCAAAAGAAGTATAAATGACACAGATTTTGCTGTGATGTTGACCACTAATTATTGCACTTCAAGGCCATGTTTTTATAAATAGTTTGCCACTAAATGAAATTTTTATTGCTATATGACATTTCAGAATGGCCTTGTCAAGAAATTCAAATACATTTCATCTAATTAGGACATTCTAACTTTGCTTTGTATGTTACAAAACAAGCCCTAAGAATATTTGACAAAATGACTTATATTGAATAGTCACTCTGACTGAAGGATTATTTGAAAACTCTAGCGCAAGGATGTCAAACTGGCGGCCCATAGACTGGCTGCATCATGCGCAGGGCATGCCCACACCAGCTCCACAAAGGGAAAAAACATCACAAAATGTCACATGACAACAACATGATGCCGCCAATTTGATACCTGTGCTCTAGAGAACCTGGCTGATATTCAGTGCTCTCTTCTATTAAAAGGTGATACTCAGGAGAAATCCATTGGTTATCTTTTACTACAGATAAGTTCTTGGATTTTTTTCTTTGCCAACAAAAATGCCAGAAGTTTGAATTCGTTATGACATGTCCACTACCTTGATCTGCACAACCATCGTATATAGACATCAAATAGAAAAGCTGGTTTTGGGAAATTTCTTTCAGAATTGGCAAAAGCCACTGGACTTTTTGGCAACTTCACTTTCTATTCCTTTAGGTCTTGAACTTGCTACTTTTTTTTTTCTTACTTACCACCAAATTCTTCTCTGAAGCAACAAATAGGCGTTGTGTTTAAAACCTATGGATGGTTATTACTGTGCAAGACATCAGAAGGAATTATTCTGATGCTTCACCAAGTGTTTCCTCTCTTCCTGCTACAAGCCAAATGTTGTAGCATCTGACCATCTCCAAGTATGTTTAATTCCTAGCGTCATCTGCTAGAACAGGGGTGTTAAACTTGCATCATCATGTCATCGTCATGTGACATATCGCAACTTTTTCCCCCTTCGCTAAACCGGGGTGGGCATGGCCAGCACGTGACGCATCCAGCTCGCGGGCCACGAGTTTGACACCCCTGTGCTAGAATTACTTGAAAGGTAATAGAAAGCATAAATTGGACCACCCATCCATGGATCAAAATGTTATGAGATTCCTAGATTTTAGGTAGGATAGGTTTATTACTACATTGTTGAGTTATCTTTTATTACTTAAGGACTTATTACTCATTGTTAATGAATATATCAGTATTTGGTACTGTTGCTACATTGTTGAGCTATATTTTATTTTAGTGTAAATCCAAATGAAACATCAGTATAGGGATTTATTATTTTACTAATAAATAATAAATAAAGTTATTCAAATAACTTATTTATTAGTAATAAATAATCATATTTTAATCCCTGTTTATTGAGAAGAGGTTTCAAAAGAATGCAACTAGAAAAGAATGGAAAATGCAGAAAGACAAAAAAATATCATGAGATAATTTGAGGAGACTTCTATTCAGAGATTTTTGTGTGTGGAAAAGAGCAAATTATCCTTTTTAATCTGGAGCCTTGGTGGTGCAGCAGACTAAAGTGCTGTTAAGTAGCACTTAGCTGCCAGCTGCCTGCAATTACTGCGAGTTCAAATCTCACCAGGCTCAAGGTTGACTCAGCCTTCCATCCTTCCGAGGTAGGTAAAATGAGGACCCGGATTGTGGAGCAATAAGCTGACTTTGTATAAAAAAGAACACCGCTTAGGGGGGGCCAAAAGTCCTACTAAGCAGGTATATACAAAAGTATGACGGCTATTGCTTAATGCATTGTAAGCTGCCCTGAGTCTATGGAGAAGGGCAGCATATAAATTGAACCAATAAATAAATAAACAATAAAAACAGACAGCGTCTGTGTCCTCTAGTGTAGGGGTCCTCAACCCCTGATCTGTGGACCATCATCAGTCCGCAACATGCCAGAAACCAGTCCACGCAAACAAGTGAAGGCCTATCAGCAGGATGCAGGCAGCACACAAAACCATGCCCCCTCAGGTCTGTGGAAAAGCCTCTCTCCATGGAACCAGTCCCTGATGCCAAAAGGTTGGGCCTGCTGATCTAGTGAATAGGCATGCAAGTAGGGAGCCTGGGGTTCATATTTCTATGATCACACAAGAAAATAAACGTAGTAAATGTCTGAAACACTCTACCCGATCCTGTTGTTAGTCTCTCTAATCCCATACCTTTTACCTTAAACTGTCTACTATGAACCTTTCATGTTTTTTAAGAGGTCCCTAAGGTGGCATGCATAAGCGCACCAGCATGCCTACCATCCTTGTCCTACTGTTCCCATTTATATGTCCTCATTTTATGCATTTATGGCTATGTTTTACTTATTTATTTCCTTTTATTTGTGCCAAATTTTTTTCCATATGTCCATCTCTATGTCTATACCAGTGATGGCTAACCTTTTTGCCATCACGTGCCAAAAGTGGGGGTAACGTGGGGGGGTTACGCACACATGTGCCCACATCCATAATTCTATTTGCCCTGCCCCTCCATGCTCCCCCTGCTTTTGGCACATGATGGCACGGTGGGCCCGGTAGGCCCATTTTTCGCTCTCTCCAGGCTCCAGAGCCTTTCTAGGAACCTGGGGAGGGCAAACACGGCCTTCCCCATCCCCGCAGAGGCCCTCTGGAGGCTGGAAACAGCATGTTTCCTGACTTCTGGTGGGCCCAGAAGGCCTGAAAATCAACTGGCCGTTGCACGCATGCGTGCCGGAGCTGAGCTCGCGTGCTCACCAATATGATTCCATGTGCCACCTGTGGCACCCGTGCCATAGGTTTGCCATCATGGGTCTATACTGTTACTTGTTTCCTTGTACTTGCTGACAAATAAATAAATAAATAATAAATAAATAAATAAATAAAGTAAAAGATGGGTTGTGATTTCAATTATCTGATTGCAGCTGTCATCTTGACTTTTCTGATTCCCCTGGATCTCCTTGGTTCCAGGGTTGCAGTTCTCATTTCCATCCATAGGCCCAGTCATATACAGTATGTTTATAATGTATTAGTCAGTATAAACTTCTAATTTCCATTGGCTTCTAATTTAACGCTTTATTAGTGCTTTGAATTTTCATATTGATATTGTTTAAAATTGATTTTGTGCCCCACCTTTATATTTTTATTAGAAACGCAAATGGTAAATGTTTAAAACAACTAAATAAAGTTGATGGTTTATCTCCAAGAAAAAGTAAGGGAAATACAGATAGTCCTCGATGGACAACTACAACTGAGTCCCAAATTTCTGTTGCTAAGTGAAACATTTGTTAAATGAGTTTTGACCCATTTTATGACCTTTTCATGCTACAGTTGTAAAGTGAATCTGGCTTTCCCATTGACTTTGCTTGTCAGAAGGTCGCAAAAGAGGACCAGATAACCCCAAGGTACTGCAACTGTCATAAATATGAGTCAGTTGCCAAGCATCTGAATTTTGATCATGTGACCATGATGCTGCAACTATCATAAGTGTGAAAAATGGTTATAAGTCATTTTTTTTCAGTGCCATTGTAACTTTGAAAGGTCACTAAATGAACTTGTAAATCGAGGACTACCTATATACTAAAAATATCCTAATCCCGAGTAAAACAACATTATTCCATTATTCCATTTATTGAACATAATAGAAAATATCCTAATTAATTCAAATGAATTTTAGTTCATTCTTTTTAAGAGTTCTATTCTTTTTTAAAAAATAATCCAATATGGGAGCTTTAAACAAAATTGTCAATTGGATTAAATACTTGTCCAAAGAGTAACAAAACAGTGCAATTTCCAGAATTTCAGAACTGAAAAGAATGAATCTGACTTCCTTTTTCCAAGTGAAAAAATAAAATAACTGTAGTCAATATTTGGCAAGCTCCAAATAGATCACCTTCACAATTCCTAAGGCTGCGTAATTAAACACATTCTCAAAATGCTTCCTTAGCTGCCTAGGAATGTTTGCAGATTCTTAATAAGGCAGTCAAAATAGAAATTAACTCGCAGAAGTAGTCATCATGAAGGTTGCAATGGGATAAAGTTCAGTAGAGGTTACAAATGTGTGTGCATTTTGCTCATTTAGAAAAAAAAAACTGATCAGCCTTTATATACATTGTGTGCATAGTGTATATACTTTTAAAATCAGATTTCATGGTGTATGGTGAGGGAAGCTATAGAAGAGAAATTGAAAAAAAGCACAGAGGCTTTTTGTTTTCTTATCAGTAGTCATTAACAGCTCAGTAGATGAAGGGAAGTCTCTGTTTCTTCTCAAGATAGCACTATGAAGTACAGAGAGCACATCTTCTAATTTATCTTTGTTCCTGTAGTAGAGCAGCCTGTATGACATATAACCCAAAGATACCATGAACCCATCTTCAGTCAGATTCTGTGACAGTATTTATGGTTTGCTTTTATTTTATTATTATTTTTTTTTTGAGACCACAGTGAAATTGTGGGTTACTTCTGTACATTTTGGTTCATTGCAAATATCCAAGTCCTTGAGGAAAGCAAAACAAGTCCCAAGTGTATTCTTTTGATAATGCAATGTTTGCGACAAAAAAAAAAAAAAAAAGGGAACATCAAGAATCAACATGGGTGATAAAGTTTTAACACATTAATTGATAATATCAGGCTTTTTATCTCATATTGGGAATCTGACCATTCTTCTGAAGTAGGGATTGACAGTTTTTCAGTGCTGGATTGATTCACCTTTCTCTTGATTCTAGGAATCTAAGGTCAATCAAGAGAACTGAAGGTAGATTTATAATAAAAACAGAGCAGGGGTGCGTTCTACTTAATTTTCCTACCAGTTCGCAATGGGGCCGTGGGGAAGCTTCCTGATGACATTGGGGTCAGTGGGAGAGCCTCCTACCAGTTTTACTACCGGTTCTATAGAACCGGTCCGAACCGGGGGCAACCCACCACTGTAACAGGGGCTCTGAAAGAAATCCCTAGGAATTTCTTGTTTGCTTGTTTTGTCAACCTCATTGACGCAGATAATGTTACACATTTTAATGTGACAGGAATTAATCATTATTGAATGCATGGCACAGAGTAGTTTAATGTATAATGTTTAATTTGTTAAATGCAAATCAAATCAAATCATTTTTAGTATGGGCCTCACCAGTGGTGAAAGTCAGTCAGATCTATCTGGCTCGCACGAGCCAGTAGGGCTGGCAGCGGGAGGCTTTGCCCACCCACCCGGATGTCATCATGTCCCTTTTTTTACCCTCTGCACATGTGCAGAAGGCTCTGCTCATGCATGGAGGAGGCATTTGCAATCCGGTAGTGAAGATAAGTGCATTTTACCCCTGGGCCTCACCACCTTTTACAAGTACAGCTCCCAGCAAAAAAATAAATTGGGCAAACCTACAAAGTGAAGACAACCTTCCAGTATTCAGTATATTTAGTTGTCTACACTAAAATGTTTCTATTAAATGTTTCTTAATAGAAAATTGTTGGATATCAACCAAAGGCCTCTGCCTCCCTCTCTCTCTCTCTCTCTCCCTCTCCCTCTCCTTCTCCCTCTCCCTCTGCCTCTGCCTCTCCCTCCCACTCTCTCTCTCTCTGTGTGTGTAAAAGTCAGTATGGTAGCCATGTCATCATAGACCCACTCTTTTTTATGAAAATTTCATGTGCAGCAATAGCAATAGGGCCACCATATTGTCTTTTTTGACACTTCTCTGCAGTGATGGCTGATTTCAACTTGTGTCACAAGATTCCTTAATGGTTTTGCTGCAACAGACCTACAGGCTTTGTCTCATTGTCTCAATATTCATTGATTACTTGGAATTTGCAGGCATGTAAAGTTTTAAGTAAGTAATCAGTATAGAATTTATCTAATTAAATTCATAGTGCAGTGTCCCAAAGGTGCTTTCTTGTTTTTCTTAGAAGACATTTCACTTCTCATCCAAGAAGCTTCTTCAGCTCTGACTGGATGGTGGGGAATGGAAGGATTTATATTTATATTTATATTCCTTGCAGACAGCTGGTCATTTGCCTTCTTTTAGAGAGTTTTTGAGGCCACTTTGATATTTTTCTGTGTCCTCAGGTCACCTGAATACTGGGTGTGGCATGTTTTTAGAAAAAAACAGAAAGTCCAGTTGCCTCTTGAAAAAGGGGCAGGGAGGGAGGGAAATAATCTAAGTTGTGATTTTATTAAAAAATATATTTTAAGAGTGTTTACATATTTCTAATTTGCATTAAAAATATGATTTGTAAAACATTTATTGCAGAATATGTTGATTATTTTGATAGTTTCTTGGCCTAATATCAGTGTGTGCTTTGTTTTTTTTTCCTTCAGGCCAATGTTTAAAGGAAGAAAAAGATAAGACCAAACATGTTAGCTTATTTTTGTGAAACATGGGAATTGATTTCTTTCTCTCCTGCTTGCCTGATTTGGATATAAATGATTTATTTAAATGTAATAAGGGGAGAAGAAAAGGAATGTGCTTGCAGCAAAGAAGTTTATTTATCTGATTTTCCAATTATACACCTTCCTTATATCTGAGAATGTGGTAAAATTGTGTAGAAAAAGCAACACATATGACACCTAAAATATATTTAAAATCTTAAGAGAAATGTTGATTTTCATCCCACTTGCCATGGTTAAAACCGGTCCTTTGATATTTTTCTATACTTTAGCTTTTCTTCTTTAACCTTTGAAACATCACTGCATAATTTTGGAGGAGAAGAGTAAGTTCTTGGTCTTGCTGTTTGTGATAAACATTTATTTGAGAAATATTACTTGTGTAACACTGGTACTAGATTTCTTTTGCAGAGGGGGCATTGCCCTGGTGTAATGCTGTCCCCCCCTTTTTTTCAATATGTGAGGAAGGCACTGCTTGGTGTAAATAGCTTGGCCTACCATGTAAACAGCACTTTATATAGCTAAGTTCATGTTAAACTTGAGATAGCCAAATATGCAAATCAGTAATGGGTTTCAATTTCGGTCGCTACCAGTTCGCTCATGGATGTGTGCTCTTTCATGCACACACACACAATGCTTCTGCGCATGTGCAGAAGCTTCTGCTCATGTGCAGAGACATCCGGAGGGTGGGCGGAGCCTCCTGATCCGGGGCGAACCAGTAGCAACCTACCATTGATGCAAATGCATGAATCCTAAATATAAACAGAAAAAACACACATCCCAGTATAACTGGTAAATACCTACTTTGAATACTTTGTTTATCCCTATATTAGGAATCACTTGGATACTTAATCCAAATGGAAGGCAGCACAAGAAGGCGAATTGTCTTTGAAATTCTCTTTAAATCTGAGGCACATTCAATTAGCATATGCCATCACTCTCTTTCTATAATGAATCACTGCTTATTTTTGTCCTTTTTTTAAAATGAGAAGTATTATTTAATTCTGGATAGCAAAAGGACATCTGCCTTCTGACAATTCTTCTTATTTGGAACCTTGAAGCTGTCATATTCCTTTTATCTAATTTTGAAGTGTGATTATAGCATTGGATTTCCAGCAGCAGCTTTGCAAATTTTTATAGACATATTTCATTTGTTCACAAAGTTAGGGGAGCCTTAGCAGGAATCATGTCCAAATTCATAGGAGCAATTTTTAATTTCTTTTCGGTGTCATCCTAGATATGCCTACTAGTGAGGAAGCTTGGCCATTTGTTGCATTTAATGATCTTTTAGAAGTGAAAACAGGTGTTTATAGCCTACAATGCTCAACAAAAGTTATGATAAACTTTTATAAATAGTCAGAAGTCCTTCTGAAGACAGTTAGCAGTATAGAAATGCTATATACAAATAAATAAATAAAAGGAATTGTTTACACAACAGTTTCAGAATCCAATCCAGTTGAAGATAAAATTTTAATTAAAATATATTATTTTCTTATCCAATTTTCTTATTACTTTATGTTTATTGCTAGGTAAATGTCATACCCTCAGCATGAAACCTGAATTCCAGATTATGTTATATCACAATAGGCTGGTAGAGATATTTTACATTTATACAGAAGATCCAGGTGTCTTTTCTGAAGGAAAAGGTTCATTTGAAAACTTAAATTGCAATACATTGTCACTGGAACCACACCAATTTTTCTCAGGTATCACGTTAATTGCTTTTTAGGTTTTATATAGAACATAGTTTATTTCTTAAAAACAAAATCTGAGTGAGTTAAAAAAAAACCCTCCTAGTAAAAAAAAAACATTACTTTGTTGCTTCCCATCCATTTTATAACCACATTACGTTTTTTAAACTGTATGTATGTGGGAATATATACAGTTTTTGCCTATGCAAAAAGGCATGAAAGAGGGCCACACATTAAGTCCTAATTAAATTGATTTATTGATTATGCATATGCACAGGAATCTACTCAACTAATGGCTAACACTATTTTGGTTAACTGAATTTAAGAGGGCCTGGACCAAGCTTTTTTGTGGCAATATAGAGACTCTAGGGCAGGGGTCAGCAACCTGCAGCTCTAGAACTGCATGTGGCTCTTTCATCCCTCTGCTGCGACTCCCTGTTGCTGGTCAGCTCCACAATTGATAGGGCTTTCAATTAGGATAGGTAGAGGAAAAAGGATGCCATGCTAGGAGGAAAGTTTATTGTAGGGGAACCGGACTTCCGGTTGGCAGAGGAAAAAGGACGCTGCACTAGGAGGTTACTAGGATGGGGGAACCGGACTTCTGGTTGGCTCCAGAATTGAACGGGGGCTTCTGGTTAGGATCTTTGTGGCTCTTTGAATGTTTAAGGTTGCCGATCCCTGCTCTAAACTGATTCCTCTTTTGACTATTTTCCTGGCTCTGCTAATCTTTTTCCTACAAAGACTGTGATGTGCCTTACAGAGATGCTAAATAAGCCTTGTTCAGGCATGGGTTACAGTGCTGTTGGCTAAGAGTTCACTGTTAATGACTTGACAATAAGATAGAAAAAGGATCCAGAAAAAGGAGGGGGAAATTTGCCAATTTATACCTAAGACCACTCCAAAAGGACCAAATTTACTTTTATAGTACATGATGAAAAGATTTAAAAAGTATCCAAATCTGTGTATTCATAAACTGACAAAAACTGATATAAGTGATTTTTTTTAAAAAAACATAGCGAACAGCATTGCTGTGAGGCTAAAAGTCAAAAAAAAAGTATGGCCATGTTACCCAGCGTCAAAAAAATATTAAATCCTTCTCACCTAGTGCTGACTGGCTCACATGCTTCAATAGACTACATGGCATGAAAAATGTTAAACTTGCAAGTAAGACAAGGTTCTGCAGATCAGGAGTTGTACAAGAACTTAAAAGATATCTACTAAGTGCTATATGGTTGTGTGGAATAGGTTTTTAACTGAGATGAGACTGACTAGTTTTACAAGGGCATTGTCAAACAAACCTATATAATGCAGGCCTTCAAACCCTGGAATCATTTAGGACTGTGCAATTTTGCTATTGTCTGCCAATGCCAAGGACATCTTTAAGAACAAGCCTCTAATGGTATCCACAAGCACTTAAAAATCCACAAGCACTTAAAAGGAAAAACTTGAACCATATGCCAAGTGGAGGTGGAACAAAAAAGCATGAATGACATCTGAAATATTCTGGGATTCTTTCCACAACAGTTTCAACCCAAAAGTTGAATTCTATTTCCAGAGCAAAACCCTGGCCTTCAAGATTTTATTAGTTTTGAATAATACCCCAATCCATGAGGAACTTAGAAATGCTCACCCGAAACATGGAGGTTCTTTTCATGCATCAAGCACTTCACCACCAGATTCAATCCCTCAATTAGGACATAATAAAAGCTTTCAAGGCACAGAACCTGAGGGAGTCTAATAGCAAGGCTTGAGGGGATAAGAAAACCATGATGATGAACTAACTACTGGGAGTCAGTCACTATATGCAAAGTTATTACGTTGACATAGCCTGGGACAGCATCATGCAGACTATCAATTGTTGGAAAAACAATTTGACTGCACTGTGTAAAAAGGTTTAAAGTTTGAAAGTGTCATGAAAACACTTTCAACACATGAAAATAATGTGTATAGCAGAGCAAATATACGGAAAAGGCTTTCACAACATGAAGAAAAAGACATGGAGGCTATTTTGGCAAAGGAGGCAGTAGAACTGAACAACAAGATGGCAAAAAAGGCATCAGAATCAGCAATGATTTTTTAAAAGAAAATATTTAAAAGGAAAAAAGGCTTATCATAGTTAAGGTCCACAAATGTGTGTTTTTTTATGCATCATGAAAAACCTGTGACTTTGTCTTTAAACACTAAACATTTAAATTTTCCCTCATTATCTAAAATATATATTCCCAATCATAAACGGAGCTAAAGTTTGATTAACTTATTGATTAAACTGATCAAAATTCACAGTGTTAGCGTTTATCAGTAACAGCTATTATAGAAAATGAAACCATTTTCAACACATAATAATACTGTCTTCATATATAGAGAGATACTGGGGACAAGCAGAGGAATAGACTTGCCTTTGTAAAAAGATAATTGTAATACCTTTCAGCAGAGAAAAGCAGCAATGCAGTTTGGTTTCAACATTAAATTATGGTTTCAGAGATGGGGTAGAAATTGAATGTAATGACTCCTTAGGTGACGGCTTAGGAGCAATTAGTGGTCTGAAGATGATATGTAACTAAATATATAATTGCTTTTAAAAGTCTCTGCTGCCAAGTGTTGCCGCTGTTGCTTTTTTCCCCTTCTCTTTATGGAAAAGAAGCTACAAGCTATTTCTCAAATGATAGGACTCATTTATATAGATTTCAGCAGGCTGACATTTAAAACCTCAAACCTGCAGTGTGAACACTGAAGTTTTAAATTCTGAATGATGCGGAAAACACTTCTCATAAAAAGGGAGCTTGCAAAACTAGGGAAATGACTTATGTACCCACTATAGATAATTCCCACTGTATGCCACTATTATATTATGAATATGTATGGCTGATAAGTTTGTCTAGAATATGACAAAACTGATTTCCTTATATTAACCCCCAAACTTTTTCTGCTTTCTATGTCTTACCCAACCTTTATCCTTTTCCCTCTTCTCTTAATTTCCTTTTTAATTTCTTTGATGACAGCAACCTTCCCATATAAAGTCCTCCAAAAAGCCAACTCACACTTCTATCAGCCTCAACCATTAGATGTGGGGAGGAATGATAGGAAACCATTAGGAAAGAGCTTTTTTCCAAACACCTATGCAAAAGTCTTCTTATTCATTGAGTATCTGGGACCTGCTTTTCACAGAAGAAGGTAAAGTTTCCCTTTTAAATAGCCAAAGTTCCTTAAAGATGAAGTACGAATATTTCACAAATCTATATGATTCTCCCATCTAATTGTTCCTGATTAGGAACAAAAATAAAACCACAATGCAACTATCAAGATTACAAGAAGAAAGGAAAAAGACAAATCAAGAACTTAATAAAAAAAATCTGAATACATATAGATCACACAAATCATGTCAGGATTGCATCCTCACCTGTGAGAAATTCAAGTCATCACCATCTTCCTCAAAACCAGTAGAATAGGACAATCTATATCTCTGAGGAGAGGCCGTTCCATAATTTAAAAAATATTGATCCTAACAGTTTCAAAGAGGTATCAGATAGAAGCCAAGTAACCTCACTTGTTCTACCTGTGACTCCTGGGAACATCATAGCCCTATTTTTCCTGGGCTGTTGCTTTCTATTAAAATATAGACATCACTGCCTTGAACTTCAGCACTTTGAAAGTTGCACCTGAATGAGCAGGCTAGGTTTGAGATACTGAAACTGAAAAGAGAACAGATGAAGATAATAAATTCAGTGCGAAGTGGTTCCTGACAAAGAAGATCATGTTTAATGGTCCTCTGCAGCTGTAGTTAGGCTGAAGTAATTCTCTATGCCATGAATAATGTTAAATATACCAAAACCATCTTAGTTTCAATTGTTCTCTGCTTAGAGATCATCAGTGTTTCTTTATTGGGTTACTATGACTTAGGATACAAAGATAGAGGTAAAACACACTGCTTTTGCCTTGAGGAAGGTTATAAGGAGGACTGCATTTTCTAATTTTCCGTGGTTATAGGTTGTAACTAATGCTATATGTCATTGCTAACAGTAATTTTTATCTCTACATCCTTGAATCAAGAAAAGAAAATGATCATTAGAGGGCAGCACAGGAATACTTAGAAGTATTTGGGGTTATTTTTTTTCTTTTTTGTTAAACCTCTTAGCCTTTTTTGGGGGGACTTATCTTTCATATGAATAGAGAACCATCTTGTACTTAGAAGCAGTTTCACACAAGAAAGAAAGGAAGGCGCCTATGAGAAGGCCTGTTGTTGAACAACAAGATTAAAAAAAAATTCTATATATAAAATACATAATTTTGTAGCACTTCCTCACCAAATGTTATTTATTAAGCTGTTATAGCATTTTTACATGACAAGAATAAATATATACAGCACATTCACACATACAACAGACTGAGAGATTTTAGGTGTTTCTAGCAATTTTGTTATTGACAAAATAGGATACAAAAAGTCTTAGATTTATCCTTCTAGTTTTCATAGTATCAACACTATTCCACTTTCCCTGTGACTATTTATATATGCATGTACTGAATTTACAAAACACTAATACATCTCATGTAAATCATGAGTGAATTATTACGCTATAAATTCTTATGGAAAGAAATGGTCGGAAAATGGAACAAAAAGAATATGGATCAAGCTTCCAAATCTGAACATGATTTGAAGGTTCTTATTTGATAGAAAAATAGATGTGAATGATAAGTCATTGACTTCAAGTCCTAAGTCCGTGATGGTGAACCTATGGCGCCCTCTCTGATGATATGCAAGCCGTTGCCCCAGTTCAGCTCTGCTGCACATGCGTGCGCATCTCCCACCAGCAGCTGGTCTTCGAGTCTCTGCTGCACACGCACAGGGTGTGGGGCACATGCAGGAGGCCACATGTGCATGCGCAGGGAGCAGGGGTGCATGTGTGGGGTGCATGCACATGCATTGGGGTGGGGCGCATGCAGTGGGACCATGCGCACATGTGTGAGGGCCGGGGTGCATGTAGGGGTTGCGGGGACATGCATGGGGGCAGGCGCATGCATGGGGAGTGCACGCATTGCATTTTGGCGGTTCGTGCACATACGTGCATACTTTGGGCATTCAGTCCGAAAAAGGTTAGCCATCATTGTCCTAAGTCTTTGGAGTTATTTATTTATTTATTTATTTATTGGTTCGATTTATATGCCGCCTTTCTCCAGAGACTCAGGGCGGCTTACAATGTGTTAAGCAATAGCCTTCATACTTTTGTATACACCTGCTTAGTAGGGCTTTCAGCCCTCCCTAAGCGGTGTTCTTTTTATACAAAGTCAGCTTATTGCCCCCACAATCTGGGTCCTCATACAACTTTGTGACAGTCTCTTCCTAAAACCTGTATCACCTTATTATCTTTTTATTCCACTGACACTCGGCAACATCTGTTTTACTTTGATGAGATAAAGTACAGAATAGAAAAATGTATTTTAGTGCAGGCTGGTGACCATGAATGCTAGATGTTCATTTGATGTTTTTCTAACTGACTGGATACCAAAGATCTGCTTGGAAGCTCTTTCACATGTAATTAGCTTTACTCAAGTTTCTGACTCTCCATTTCCAGAAAATGCAAGTGTTCTTTTTTTAAAACGTACAAGGGAACATATTTGAAACAGATACCTACTGCTTTTACATATGTAGGAAAAGAAAGGAGCAGAGGACAGTATATACTCATATAACTGAATGAACTACTTGAAATATATCACTGAATTACCTTCCAGTTCAAGCAGCAGGTCATCACTCAGGAGTTTAGGTGAAGCCTTTTTTTCTTGTGTACTTGTTTTAACATTTTCTCCTGAATGTCTCAAATGCTATTGTACCAATGCTTCAGGAAGCCTAACAAAACCTTGAAAATAAAAGACATACATTAGTTAAAAGAGACATAAAGTATCTGCCTGCTCAGTAATATTCATTTATTTATTTAAAACATTGACATAGCCGCCCATCTTATAATCAACTCTGGATAGCTCCCAATCAAAATTAAAAACAGCCAAAAAAACAAAACAAAACCCTTGTTAAAACTAGAATACTAAACATATTAAAGACATTTTAAAAACAAAAGAAGAACCTGGCATCAAGTCAAACTTGGTACAGTCACCTAATCTTATATTAGCATTTGGGGGAAAGGCCAGGTTTTCAAAGCTTTATATTATTTATTTTCAACATTTATTTGAGGGTTAGTTAAAGCAACATTGCTTTTGATCACTCCTATAGACCCACGAAAAAAACGAAGCAGACAAATTTAATGATCTCTTAGAATCCAATAATTTATTCACTCCTAGAATATTCTTCAAGTAAAGTTGTACATCAGGGCATTACCACAGAAATATGCAGAAATCAAGCTGATTTGATTGGTACAACAAGGTGGAAGACATCACTTAGAACATCAAAACTATGAACAAAAACTGACTGTAGAACAATTCAAGTACAAGTTCCAAATCAAACTAAAATAGAACAAAGCTAACCAGCTTCCTAATGTAATCTTGAACACTCATGGAAATCATTAGGGACTGCTGTAAAGTCCTGAACCTCATAGATGGGGAACCAGAAGAACTATGGAATAAAATCAAGTACATTGTTCAGAATGAGTGTGAAAAGAGACTGCTGAAAAACCAGAAAAGAGAAGAAAGCAAACGGCTGTCACAACAAAGAATGGATATTCTTAGGAAGAGAAGAAAAGGCAAAGTAAAAAAAGACAAACCTAATAGCTTAACAAAGAATTATATAGTTGTTACAGGAGATTAGAAATATTAGAACGACATAATAAAAACATTGATGATGGAAACAGACACAACAAAACAGGAAAGTTCTTCAAAATATTGGCACATTCAGAAGAAGGTTTCAGATTCAAATTGGTATCGATAAAGGAGAATATTTGTAGTTTAGGGTTGAAATGAAGGTCCTTGGTGCTCTCTGAGCTTGGTTGTTTTCTCGCAGGCATTTCATTATCCAAACTAAGCAACTTCATCAGTGCGAGTAGGGAGTGGGGTTTCCTCTCAATTTATATTCTAGTGGTTTTCTCTGTTGTTGAGAATGGTCTTGGTGGTTCTTTGGTTGGGCTGTTTAAGGTTAACCAGCTTGGTCCTTCCTTGATATATTGTTTAGTTCTTGATGGTTGGTCTGTTAATCTTGGTGTTCATCTGGATGTTGATAGCTGGTGGAGAGGTTTTGGACATTTTGTTCCTTTTTTTTTTTTTTTTTTTGCTTGTTGATTGTCTCTTTTGAACAGTATGTAGATGTTGTTTATCTCTATGTGTCTGTTGATGGCCAATTTGTCAGATGCTAGGCTCTCTTTAAGGAATTTTCTAGCAGTTCTGGATTTGACTTGGTCTAAGATGATCATAGTTTCCCAATTGAAACTCTGGTTAAGTCTGCCCATATGTTGTGAAATTAAAGAGTTTTCATTATGTTTTCTATCTGCTAGTTGGTGTTCACAGATGCATTCTGCTAGTCTTCTGCCTGTCTTAAGCAGTGAGTGTTTCAGTCTTTACACTCTGTGTTCTACTATGACTCCTGTTTTCCCCCCTTCTGGGAGTGCTGTGTCTTTTGGCTTACTTATTTTAAGTAAATTACTTACTTATATTTTAGAGGGCTTAGCATTTGTGTGCTAAGCGGTATTAATGGTGATTTCTGAGATGTTTTTGTATATGGCAGTATTATCCTTTTTATGATTTGTGTTGATTGTGCTATATTGGGTTGAGTGGTCAGACACTTTTTGATGAAGTTGCACGGATATCCATTTTGTTGGAAGATGTTGTTTAGATGATATGTTTTCTTTTTTCTGCTGTTCAGGGTTGCTGCAGTGTGTTTGTTCTTGTCTAAATAGAGTTCTTCCATAGCTTCCCTTATGGAATATAGGGTTATTGCTTTGGTAGTGGAGCACTTAATTGGTGTGGGTGGTAGGTTTGTGGTTTGGGTTTTTGTTTTTTTGGTATTTGTGTTTCTAATTTGTCATCATAGTCTCTGATGATAAGGATAACCAGGTAGGGTTGTAAGTTATTTTCTCTTCCCTGATGAATTGGATTCCTTTGAAGATGATTAAAGAAAGAAATTTAATTATTCTGACTATATAAAGCTGTACAATACCTTTCAGAAAATGGGAATCTCAAAATATCTTACTCTTCTCATGTAAAACCTGTACACAGGACAAGAAACCTAAATGAAACTGGTAAAATAGACTATCTTGAGATTAGCAAAGGAGTGAAACAAAGTTGTATACGTGATCCCTATGTATTCAAATATATATGGACAATATATTGAGGGAGGCTGCATTAGAAGAAGATGGACATGGTCTTAAAAGTGGAGGAAAAATATATCAATAATCAGCACTATGCTTATGACACTGTACTGATAGCTGAATGTATAAATACTTCATAAACTCTGGTAATAAAAGTCCAGAAGCACATTGAACAAATTGGACTATTATATGAAGAATATATATAATAATATATTGATTAATGTAAAGAAGAGTAGGCTAATGCCAACCTGAACAACAATCAGCATTAGAACTATTAATTAAGGCACAATTTTAAAGGAAGACTGTTTCTTCCTTTAAAAAATAATTATCAACATAAAGGAAACAGCAGAGAAGGTATTCACCATAGTAGGGTAGCAATGAAGGCCTTGGAAAAAAAGTATTCAGATATTCTGATGTATTAATGACTCAGGCAAGTAAGGGATTTCTGTCTGATACTCTATGGAAGTGAAAATTGGACATTGAAGAAGCAGGATAGAAAAGGTATTGGTATTTTAGAACTGATGCTGGAGAAGATTCATGAAAATACTGTGAATAACCAACCCCCACCCCCAACCAAATGGATTGTTCTCACTCTAAGTTCAAATACTCATACTTCAGGCACATTATGTGAAAACTGTCTTAAGAAGTTCATAGTGCTGAGATAGGTAGAAAGAAACAGAAGAACAGAGACACCAGAAACAAGATGGATGGATTCAATTACAGCAGTGATGAGTACATTGCTAGCAAAGTCGGAGGTCCAAAATGGAGACAGAGCATCCTGGAGAAAGTCTATCCATATTGTTGCTAAGAGTGGATAGTGACTTGGTGGCACACCATCAATTAATGCACACACACACACACACACACACACACTTCTATGAAGTGGTCATGGAAGGAGAAATGTACCTTGCTAAGTGAAAAGCAGGGTAGGTTAATGATTAATGTGTTAGACAAGGAGTAGGAAATTTAGGTAGTTCTTCATTAGAGTTTCAAATATGGCTAAACAAAGAAGAACCTAAAGAGTGATTTCTAAAATGCAAAACATCTCTCTCTCTCTCTCTCTCTCTCTCTCTCTCTCTCTCTCTCTCTCTCTCTCTCTCACACACACACACACACACACACACCGATTCTTGTTATTGCTTTCTGAGACTTTTTTAAAAATAAACTTTTTTTAATTTCAAAAAATTTTCAGTGTTTCCATTTCTTTGAAAAGCCAAGTTTGAAATAATTAGTGGGTTCTGTAGGTACTCATTTCTGGCTACAAACATTATAGTACAGCTTTTGCTCGGAAGCAGTCATTCTGCCACAATAATACATTCTGAATTAGCTTAGAACTATGATTGTGCAGCTAACGCTCTTATTCCTCTCCTCTGGAATTCATGTCACAATTGTTTAAATTTAAATCAAGATATTCCTTTTGTCACTTGTTCAGCCTGAGCAATGTACTGTCTTTCTTGTCCTATTTTGAACTCTTGGAGGAAAAAAAAAGAGGCAGTCCTGCACTATAATGAATGTATCTGAAGAAATCTACCAGTTTACTTTGACAGATAATTCAGTTGTGTTTGTGGCCTTTATTACCTTGTCCATCCAAATGAAATGCCCCGGCTCTTGCCTCGCAATGTAGATCAATGAAGGGTTCATCTGGAAAGACTCCCCTCCACCTCCCTTTGTTCTTAGCCACCCACATGGAATTATGTCTGCAAAGCTTGTTTGAGAATGCAGCCTTCCATGTGGGTAGTGGTGAACATGCATTCCTTTAACAGCTGGTTTTTCATTTGATCAAACTACAATTTCATATCCTTATGATTTTAGTTAGCCTGAATAAATACAGGCTTTTATCAAGTGACATGAGCATTCCAGAAAAAATTAAAAACTCATTGTCTGGTGGAGGGGCAGAAGAGATTGTAGAAATATATGTGGCCAGCTTTCGTTTTTCACCTTTTCAGAACCCTCAGCTTCTTCCAGGGAGTGTTGGGATCAATGAGTCAAGATAGGCCAGACAGGAATGGAATGGAATGGAATGGAATAGATGATGATGATTATTATTATCACTTTTATTCATTAAACATGAAACTCAGTCAACTGAACATTTAAAATGTGTCACAAATACGATTGACTGGTGCTAATGGTTGATACGGGTTGCTGCCAGTGTCCTACCTTGTTTCCCCCCAAATAAGACATTCCCTGATAATAAGCCCAATCGGGCTTTTGAGCATATGGCAATAAGGCCAAGCACTTATTTCAGGGTTCAAAAAAATATAAGACAGGGTCTTATTTTCGGGAAAACATGGTAGGTATCAACCAAGTATCTTCTTAAAATGTATGATGTTCCGAGTAATGCAGTTTTTTGCAGTTCCGCTGGTGTTATTGCAGGAAGTTGCAATTTCTTGGTGTGTTTTGTAAAATTCTTGGACATGGTACCAAGTGCCCTGATGACAATGGGTAATACTGTTACATGTTTCATCTATAGCCATGTAGTTTTGATGGCCAGGTCACAATATTTCTTATTTTTTCCTGTTCTTTTTTTTTGACTCTGGTGTCTCCTGGTACAGCAATATCAATAAACGTACGCTTTGGCTCTCAACAACCATGATATCTGGCATGTTATGTTCCAAATGACGATCCATCTGTATTCAAAAGTCCCACAAGATCTTCACTCTCTCATTTTCGATAACTTTTTCCACTTTGTGCTCCCATGACTTTTCGGATAGAAGTATGTCGTAGTTTTTACATAATGACCAGTGGATTAATTTAGCAACTTGATCATGTCTAGCTTTGTAATCAGTTTGCGTGATTTTGCTGCACTCACATATTAAGTGTTGCTTAATGCATTGTAAACCGCCCTGAGTCTCTGGAGAATTTAAAAAAAAAGTGTGAAACAGTTTCATCTTTGTCGTAAAGTCAGCAGTTTGGATTGTCAGTGGATTTTTGTATCTTTGCTTTCATGGCATTAGTGCTTGTTCTTGAGCAGCAAGAAAGAAACCTTGAGTTTCTTTCTTGATGGTTCCTCTCTTATGCCATGCCCATGTCAAGTTGTTATCACATTTTCCTTCAATGTTTTTCAAGTGCTGTCCATGCAGAGCTTTGGTTTTCAATCCAATTAATCTGTCATCCAACTGTTTTTCCTTTTTATTCTGCCTTTGTTTCTGTTGTTTTTATAATGTTGTCTGTTGTCACAGCCTGCAGCAATCTTTCTGTGCTTTGGTTCACATAATCATTCAAACTTTGTTTTTCTTCTTCTACAGTTTGATGGATTTGCAATAGCCCTATTCTTCTTGCCCCCTGTTCTTCTTGGCAGGTACAACCTGTCAGTGTCACTTCATGGATGTAAAGCATGGTACATATTCAAAAGTTTACACGTTTTCCGGTTCAAGTTTTCCAGTTCAGCCACAGTCCAGTTAATGATTCCAACTGGGTAATGTATCACTGGAACTATCCATGTATTAATGACTTTATGTTTCCAGCATTCAGTTTTGATTTTAATATTTTTTGGACCCTCCTGATGTATTCCTTTCATGTTGACTCTTTGACTTTTCCATTTAAGATGTTATCTTTCTCCAATATGCCTAGGTATTTGTAACCATCATCCTTTGCTAAAGCATTCATGATGCTTCCATTTCCCAGTTCTATTCCTTCTATTTTTTTTCCATTTTTCCTCGCTGCATGGATAGTATAGCACATTTTTCAAGTCCAAAATTCATTCTGATGTTGCTGCTGAACAGTTGAACTGTGTTGAGTATTGATTCAAATTCAGTGGGGCTTTTCGCATACAGTTTTAAGTCATCCATGTATAGTATAGATGGTTCATCTTGCTATGTTGGTTTGAGATTTGGTAGCCCAGTTTTGTGTTTCATAGGATTATCGTCAGTGGAATTAATGTGATGTTGAACAGTAGTAGTGAAAGTGAGTCCCCTTGGAAGATTCGTCGTCGGATGTTGACTTCACCAATGTTCTCCCCATTTGCTGTTAGAACTGTTTTCCATTTTTCCATATTTGCTTTCAAAAATGTACAAATATTTTTGGTGATTCCAAAGTTTTCCAGACAGGCGTTAATCCAGCTGTGGGGTAATGTGTCAAATGCCTTCTTGTAATCTATCCATGCCATATTTAAATTTGTTCTTCTTCATTTTGCATTTTTAGTGCCATTTTGCCAATGAGCAGCTGATCTTTTGTTCCTCTTGATTTTTTGTAATTTCCTTTTTGTTCTACTGGGTACAAACTGTTTTTCATCATATAATTGAATACTGAATTTGCCAGTACTCTTGTAAAAAGTTTGAATGTTGTTGGCAGATAAGTAATTGGGTGATAGTTGCTTGGTTTTGTGCCCTTTTCTGGATCTTTCATTATCACGTATGTTCAGCCAGCTGTTAACCATTCTTCGCTAATTGCATTTTGAAGCATTTCATCAAATTGAGCAGCCATGCAATGATGGAGGCTGGTTAGATGTTTTAATCAGTATCCATGAAGTTTGTCCCAGGCCAGGTGTGCTCCTGTTCTTGACCTTCTTTACTTGTTGTGCAACCATATCAGTTGTTATTACAATATTCTCCATTTTGTTTCGTGTTGCTTGTTTTTGAGTATCTTTGATCCAGGAGTCAGTTTTATCGTGTTCCACTGGGTTTAAGCCCAGTTGTTTCCAAAACTTCAAAGGTTTTACTTTACATGATGAACATTATATGGTCTCAACTTTCATCAAGTGACTGGTAGAAGAGGTGTTGATTTCTTCTGAACTGGACATTTTCACGATATTGTTTTATTCGTCCTTTGTATCTTTTGATTTTCTTTGCTGTTGCTATTACATGCTGTTTTAGTTCTTCCATAATTTCTGTTATTGTTTTTTCCTCCAGGTTGTATGTTTTGTGTAAACTATTTTTCAGCTTTTTATTCTTTAGTTTTCCTTCTTTCAAGTATTTCAAATTGCTGACATCTCCTAGTATTTTTTTAATTTTATTTTCAAGTCAAATTTTCCACTTTGGTGTTCCAGTGGGTTTCTTTTTTGACATTTTATAACCCAATTGTGCAGTTATAATGGCGGCTGTACTGTACATTAGTTGGTTTGTTTCACGTAGTGTACTGGATGGGATGGAAGTAAAAATGTTGTTCACCATATTTAGTAGATCTTTCACTCATTTGCTATGTACTTCGCGAATGGCAGACAGTCTTTTTCTTTCTGTATTTTCTGTGAGGTGGTTTTCAGTCTTTTCTTTCAGCATTTTCACTAGATCACTTAGTTCTATACTTTTGAGTTGTTGCACAGGAAGATCTTCATCCTGTATATTGGTTTCTTCTACTGGTTGGTCAGTTTGTTCAGGTGTTGGAACAGTTTCTTCAGCCTGTTCATCATTACTTGTTGTTTTCTTTCTAGCCAATAGATGTTGCATTTCCACATCTGTGAAAATTTTATTACAAATGATGAAACATCTTTGATTTATTAATCTTTGTTTAGTTATATCACTTTCTGGGTGTTTTTCCTTGCATAGTTGCATCATTCTTTTTTGAAATCCCCTAGCTGTTGGTTCTGCCTGGTAGTAACATTTGATGATTTCTTGATTTTCTTCAGCTTTACAAGTTTTGCGCTTTTGTCCCAGTTGCTTTACAGTTGCACGGCCTGGTTCCCCAGCAGTATCAACTGAGGCCTGTAGCCCATTTTTTGGCAGATCTCCAGGAGCCATAGCATCTGATGCGGTCCTTGTTGACCTGGTATGGAATTTTGTTGATTTCTTCTCATCAGTGGTGATGGTAGGTACCTGAGTTGGTTCACGTTGGCTAAGCCGCTACCGATCTGAAGACCAGCATTCCCATAACCATAGGGACCACACCCAATAGCCGTCCAGGCTCAGTCACAGGTTATTGTTGTTGTTGTTATAGAATAGAATTCTTTATTGGCCAAGTATGATTGGACACACAAGGAATTTGTCTTCAGTGCATAAGCATTCATAAATTCATAAATCATAAATAGGATAGGTATGATCCTGTCCAAACCCTTGGCTACCTTTTGGTTCTAGGACATAACCAAAGCTTCAGCAGGACCCTACATGCATATGAAATGTTATTATGGCTTATATTTTCAATAGGAAAATTGTGCTTAATGCCTTTTTATTGAAATTTATTGCCATTTGAAGAATCCTGACCAGGAAAAACATCTAGTCAAAAATATTATTTTTCTCCATTGAATTTCAAATGACTCTTAAAGCTTTATTGGGTGCGCAGTGCATCCATTTATGCTAGAAAGCTCACAAGATTTGGGCCATTTCAAAGTTCCCAAGGCTTTAGCTGAAATCCTCTTAAAATATTAGACTTGGTGACTTTACTATCATAAAAGGTATATATCAGTGGCAGAAAAGGTGTCATTGATTTTATTTATTGTACTCTGCTTTCTCTTGTACAATGGTCTTTATCATTTTTCTTTCCTGAATATTCATGCTTAATGCTTAAATTCGTTCTATTCTATCAATTTACTCACATGGAAAGGGACAGATTTTTTTCCCCCTGCAACTTTAGCAAATGTTTATTTAAGGAATCTTATTTAAAGAAATAATTGTATATTTCCCCTTAGAAATATTGCACTTTATTTTTAATAACTTATGATAAATATTTTTTTTATTTAATTTATATGCCGCCCTTCTCCAGAGACTCAGGGCGCCTTACGATGCATTAAGCAATAGCCTTCATACTTTTGTATATTTTATACAAAGTCAGCTTATTGCCCCCACAATCTGGGTCCTCATTTTACCTGCCTTAGAAAGGATGGAAGGCTGAGTCAACCTTGAGCCTGGTGAGATTTGAACTTGCAGTAATTGCAGGCAGCTGATGTTAATAACAGTGCTTTACTCTGTTTTAGTCTGCTGCGCTACCAGGGCTCCTACAAATTTTATTACAATCATGGTGAAAATGTTTGCATAAATGCGTCATTTAGATGAAATTAACAATTGCTCTCTTCTAAAGAGATTTAAGTACTGGTTTAGCAATCCATGTTAGAAAGCATGTAAACTTCACTTGCACTTTTAAAAAGATATTTACAACTATGTTGACATGTTCTTGGATCCTTCAGGGCCCATCAATTCTAACCAGGCCCAAGTTTATTTCTGTGAGGAAAAACATCTTTTTTAAAAAATGTATACAAATTTAATACCATCAATTTGTTATCTTTGATAATGACATAACGGTAGAATTGATGACGTTTTGGTCAGGAGAAAACAATCATCATGTTTTCAGAAGAGAAGTCTACACAAGCAGCTTCTCTTCTTTCACTCTGTTTTTCAAAGATGAGGAAAAAGTATCATGGCTTAGCTCAGGATGTTTGCACCATGATTAGGGGAATGTGAAAATGAACCTTCTTCGAAGGGACAGATTTAGCCAGTAGCCTGTCACCTTTATTTTTTTTCAAAATGGATTGGATTTCCTCTCTTGAAGAAGATAAATGATGTCTCACTGAAGATAGCCATATAACAGCAACAAATAAGCCTATTTCCTCTTCCAGTAACATCTATGGGGAAATGAGGGAAGATCCACTCCTCAATGATTCAACAATGAATTGTTGAATTGTTAAAAAACATTGATTTTTTTCCCCCAATCTGGACAGAATTCTTTAACTGTTCCAATACAAAAGCAACGGTGTCCTACTAACTGTCACTTTGCATCAGAAAAATAATTAGATTGGGCTAGAGGTTGCTTTCACTTTTTCTACATGTTTACTCAACTAACCTTGTTCAGTTTTACATTTGGACATTTGATGAACTATTTCTCTGACACAGGGGTTCATTATTTGCTTTACTTTTACCAAAATGGGAAAAAGAGGAGCACTTGAAGTAGAGTGAGAGGAAGGTAATTGTAAAGCCCTGGAATTGATTAAAAAAAAAAAAAAGCTTGGAGCAGCTGGAAGAACCTGAACTACATTTTAATTTATTATTTTAAAGTGGCCAGATTGCAGTTTAGAGTTTCTCCTGAAGAACTAGCCTCCAAACTATTAGAGAGCTCACTCCGAAGTTGTATAACACTGTTTTGAAATGATGGATAATCTGTTCTGTAAATTAAGTGTCACACTGTATTTAATACTGGATAGCATAAAGTACTGGGGAAATGGGATTGCTATAAACATAGGGACAATTTCCTTGGCAATTCAGTTGCTACTCTTGATTACTAAGAACAGTAAAAACATACTGCAGAATAGGGAGGTTGCAAATATTAATTTAGCCAGTAACAACAAACATTTTATAAAGCAAAATGTTACTTTATATCATAAACCATAAAATAAAACCCCTTAGCTATACTCTAGAGGCAGGCTAGAATTATCACAAAAGCTAGATTGATGATTGTTTCAATGGGTTATTTAGGCCATTGAGTCCAACCTCTTTCTCATTCCAAAAATCTGAATTTTCTCAAGATAAACATTCACAGTGACCGAAATCTCTCCTTCTAGTGTTCATTTCCAAACCTCTTCCCACCATTATTCCTTTTCTTTTGAACTGTTCTAGTTTTTTGAATCTCATTGATCTTCATTGAATCTTAATGTGTGGCAATCAGAACTCGACAGAAAAATAAGCTGAGTTCTGAACAGTGCAAAATGCTGTGTGACTTTTTTTCCCTGGTGACTAGGAAACTACAATTCCATAGACGCAGTCCTGAACTGTATTTTTCAGTTTTTGTAGTAATTAATACTGCTTACATATATTCCTTATCCTATACTCATATATTTGATTTCTTTTTGCACCTGAATGTGTTACTTGTCTGTTTAACTTTCATTGTGTTGTTTTGCTTATATATTTAATTTCAGGGTTTATTTTTTTCCTCATTATTTTTCTGCTTCAATGGAGCACAGAACATTCAAGGTGAACATATATTATTTGGGGCAGCGCCAAACTGACAGGGTTTATTTCTCAATTGTTTCCACTTTAAAATTTGCTGTTTTGCTTCAGCTGTGTTTCAACAATAAAATGAAAGATCTATAAAGTGAAACTAAATTGTGGAGAAATATCCTTCAGTGAGCAGAACAGATATTTGAGAAGGCTGGCTTATCACAGCTAAAGTTATTATACTGATGGAAACATGTATCCAAAAATGATATACACTTGAGAGTGAAGTGAAAAAAATGTTAAGAGGCTTTAGCAGACAGAGAGAGTCTGATCAACTAAAAGGTGTGAATTATTCTAGTATATAAGAAAGAGAAAGTCAAAGCAATGATACTATCATTTGCAAGATAGCCGCAGGATAGTTTAGAAGGAGAAATGCCCACAGTACCATGTCAAATATTTCTAAGAGCTTATTCTTTTTCACTGAGCAGCAAACATATTGGCATTTCACGCCACTTCTGAAAGCTATTACTAACCAAATAAAGTTTTAGTGATACACCCCCAAAAGGAAGGTGGGAAGAAGCGTTGTTGACTCTTTCTCTCAGTTATCAAGACAAATGAATTGCTAGAGAAATTGGATTTCTTTTCAGAGGGGAGGTGCTGCTTGACATGTAATAATGTTTTATTTACTGATCCCCACTAAAAATCCCCACTAGATTTTTATGAGAGCAAAAAGTTTTTTATCTTACCAATAGCTGCTGGACTAGGGTGGGATTTGATGTTATTTTCAGAAGAGATACTCATGCAATGGCCTAAGAATATCTTCAGATCTATTCAATTATTTGAAAGCTTACAGAAAAATAAACTCTTTGAAATATTCAGTACATGGTGTATTTGCTTGGAGCATAAAACAGCAGTGGATTGATGCAGAACATCTGACTTATATTATGTTCACATTTATTGTTCCTGCAATTCTCACATTTCTGGAATTTAAAAAAATGCCCACAAAGAAAAAGCTGCATAGATTTCAAGTAAATATGAGAATGATAAGAATACTTCATGGGAATTGCTTTGTGGTAGACAAAGGATCTTCAAAAAAAGAGATCTTTTTAGTTCTGTAGGACACTATTAGTATAATACAGCAATAGAGATTTAATTACACTTTCTATCCAAAACTTAGCTATTGTTGAGACAGCAAGGCAAAATCAATTTTTAGCAAATCTACTGTCAAGCAGCAGGGAAATCAGGAGATTCAGGCAGTTCAAATGAATATCAAAAATTATTGCAAGCTTAAGCTCTCTACAAGAATCTGACCTACTAATAGTCAAGGGAAATGAGCAGGATAGAAGAAAGGCATTCAAGGTGGGCTGGACTTAGATCTCATTCACAGGGACTTGTGACTTAGGATGCATTTCACTCCTCCCTCGAGTTCAGCCTAGTCATCTCCTACATCTAATGCTAACATTGCTGGCACCGCCATTACTCTTCACCCAACATTACTAGGCTTTACTCAAGATCGCTATACTCTGTCTTTATGTCCCTTTTGCTCACTAGGCTCAAACCTTTCTCTGAATCATTTATTAACTAATTCGTCCTACTATGAATCCAATGGCATGGTAGGAACTATTGCTCTAATTCAGTGATGGCTAATCTTTTTGCCATCGTGTGCCAAAAGTGGGGGGAGTGCGGGGGAGTCGTGCATTTGTGTGCCCACACTTATAATTCTATATGCACACGGCTCCCTCCGCTTTTGGCATGTGATGGCATGGTGGGCCCAGTAGGCCTGTTTTTCTCTCTTCCCAGGCTCCAGAGCTTTTCTAGGAGCCTGAGAAGGGTGAAAATGGCCTTCCCTGCCCCCATCCTTGGAGGCCCTCCGGAGGCCAGAAATGGTCCATTGGCTGACTTCAGGTGGGACCAGAAGGCCCATTTATGAGCTTGGGTGCCCACCGATATGGCTCCACGTGCCACCTGTGGCACTCGTGCCATAGGTTCACCATCAAGGCTCTAATTTCTAAACAGCCCCAAGTAAGAGAGTGGTTTGGTGCATAAGGGACAGGAACTACAACAAAATTGTGGAAAAATTAACTGCCAACCTAGAACAGTGGTCTAAATCTTAAATAACCTGTTTTGTATAGATGTCATCTTTATGATCCATAAAACTCTAGCCCTGATGTTGAATATAATCATCATCCAAAGTAGGAAGAGACGAAATGAGTTCTATTTATTATTGGATCTACAGTCTTAGGGAAGTAGTTATGTCTAATGTTATTCAGAAAGTCTTTTAAGGATGACAACATTTCTCTGAACTACTTTTCCTTTGAATGTGCAGTTAAGGTTACCTGTTTTAAACAAGGTAAATCTTGTACTGCTTATTTTGTGGCAAATTACTGATGAGTTAGCTTAACGTTCAGTTTAAATCACCATTTAAATTGGTGGCTTTTGGTAAATTCACCTTTGTTTCTACGTGCCTTGAATCTCTGGATAACTAACAAGCAGCAGCATACTTTATTGCGGACATAGGCCAAAAACCCAAAACATCCAAGGTATATAGCTGGCACACGAGATAACTAACAAGTAGCACAGGAGGTGTTATAAAAATCCTTTTTACAAGCCTCCATGTGAAAACTCATCTTCTAGCACTAATACTACACCATGGGATGAACCTAATTAAAAAAGTGATTACTCAATTAATCTAGATTGTGACAATGCCCTCTGTCCTAGTTTTTCATTTTTCTAATGAAAATCCCTTGCAGTATAACTAGAGGTTTGGGGTATTTTTTGTTATTACTTTTTTTTTTTTTTTTTTTGCTCATGGTAAATTATTAATGCTAATGGCACTTTGCCTTTAGATCCCTGAAAGGTGATAATAAATTGTAATAAAAATGCAGAATAAACTAATATGATAGGTATTGTGCAACTTAAATGGAAGAACAAGACTATACAAAATTTGCTGACAGAGCTTATTATGTAAAACATATATTATAATCCATCTAATAGAAGCCTGGAGAAAGAAAAACTTCAAAAAATGAGGGCAGGGACAATTTTCTCAAAGCTGCTTGTACAACAGTATTGCACAAAATGACATAACTATGCTGTGAGTTACAATGAAATTTTAGCTTTATTAAATGTAAACTGAATGTTTTCTGCTAAACATCTTTCAGGATAAAGAAGGAAAAAGCCATGAAATGACACCTATTGCACCTAGTTATACTTCTTGTCAGAAAGGCTGAGTTTGTCAGCCCTTAGACCAGACTAAGAAACCAAAGTTAAGTATTCTAATACTATTCTTATTATAAGGTTATAGTAACAAAATCTTGCTAAACTGAATGCTTTTCCTTCCTGTGCTCGATTAATATCTTCTGGTAGAAAATTGACATCTATTGAAGAAAAAGGCACTTTCTGCAACTATTATCTTCAGTAGTAAATTCAACTATATTTGTACAAAAAATAAAATTGATATTTCATGATTTTTAGTTTCTTTTCGAATTCCCTGTTTCATATATTATACACCAAGACAGTTGTATTTGACCAGAATGAAACAGAGTGGACAATTGCAAATTAAAATAAGTGGCAAAAAAAAAAAAAAATAGAACAAAAAGATGAATTTGTGTACTTTGTTAGAATAGATGGATAAATGAATTGAGAATGTTTTTTGAAAACATTTACTATGTAGTAAGTTATCTGCTTACTACATAGAAAAGAAGGAATGCTTGTTGAAAGAAAGAAAAATAGCTGTATAGTGATATAATAAATATATATTCATTGAATTAATATATATTCACAGGAAGAACTAGTAGGTGAAAGGGACCAATGGCAAAGAGGATATAAAAGAGGACATAAAACAGGAATATAAAGGCATTGTGAACTAGCATCTAAAATTCTTAATCCAATAAAGAGGTAGAGACATTTATCCTCTTGAAAAGTTTCATACATTCTCCAGACTTGTTAAACGGATAAAGTACTGTCAGATAATGGATTACTGAAAGAATAAATTGATGTATGAACATGGTGGATACAAAGATGATTTGTAAGTAAGAAAGGTTTAGAAAGATATAACTAATTGTCTTGGTGTTGACAATTCTTACCGCTCTAATATTCCTTATGTGACATCAGGAAGACTTAATTTTGCCAATAGAAAGCTTTGCCAAAAACAGAGTTTCAAAGTAGCTGAAATATGTCAAGGGAGATTTGCCTGAAAAGAGGACATATAGGAATCCATTAATCCCATTTTTAAATTTTCATTCAACTGACGAAGTGGCCATTTGCCTATTAGTTTGGCTATATGGCTCCTTGACATATTAGCCAATGTGGACCAGGGGTGGGTTCTACTTACTTTTACTACCAGTTCGCAATAGGATCGCGCGCGTGCATGAGCAAATCACCAAGGACAACATCCGGGGAGGTGGGTGGGGCCTCCCACTGGTTTTACTACCGGTTCTTGCGAATCGGTCTGAACCGGGGGCAACCCACCACTGATGTGGACACCATATCAGAATACAGCTGTGCAACCAAGATCAGCACCCTTGGGATTCAGATCCTTACCCTACTCAGATTTTTTTTTTTTACAGTGTCAGCAGGCCTTTGCTAACAATCAGGGGTGAAATCTAAAATTTGTTACTACTGGTTCTGTGGGCGTGGCTTGGTGGTGGGGGGTAATGTGACTGGGTGGGTGTGGCCAACTTTTTTTAAAAAAAACTTTTAAAAGCATTTTATCTACAACTTCTTCGGCCGAAGAGGTTGCAGAAAAAAATGCTTTTAGAAGCCTCTGATGATCAGGGAACTCAGTTGGGATCGCCAGAGGCTTTTAAAGGCATTTTTTTTACCTACAACCTCCTCAGGCAAAGAGATTGTAGAAAAAAATGCTTTTAAAAGCCTCTGATGATCCCAGCTGACCACCGCGATCATCAGAGGCTTTTTTTTTACTTTTAAAAGCATTTTTTCAGCCAAAGAGGTTGTAGAAAAAATGCTTTTGAAAGTTAAAAAAAACAGCCTCTGATGATCGTGCGGCTCAGCTGGGCATGGGGGGTGCGCAGGAATTTTTGCTACCGGTTCTCCAAACCACCTGCCGCCATCACTACCGGAGCAGGTGAACTGGGAGCATTTCATCCTTGCTAACAATCCTCTAGACATTTGATATGTTTGATCGTCAGCTTTCTGTGTTGGCACAGAAAACTAAAATACTTAGGAGCCACACAGTAATTAGAAACTAACATACCTGTTTAGTTAATAAGTTAGCTTAATATCGCTGTTGTACAATGCACTTTTGTACAATGAAATTTTCAAAAAGTAACATGATTTACAATCATCACTGGATATCTGACCATAATGGAAACAGAGGTTCATACGTTAATGAACCAAAATATTTGTCCATAAGAAAGAGAAATGAAAATGAAGTGTGTTTACTCCAATTGCCCTTAAAGTCTCAATATTTCCCACTGAGAAAATAATTTGTAGGATCATTTTCCATTTGTGATTTTGTCTTTCATAACTAGTTAGGGATAGGATGAAAGGTTTTAAATTAAACACTGACTTTGTTTAAATACAGGGTTGTCCACAGAGTATAGTAAAAAAAGTTGTGTTGGCAGTTTACATGACAATTTTTGATTACACTGTTGTATAATCTTGATATTTTGACACCTCTGTGGAATCTCCTGCTTCATTATTTAGATTTATAGTCTAGTCTCATGCACTTTACTTCCAAGTAAATATATTTTGTGTGCCTGTGTATGTTTATTTGTTGCTTACAATGCTATAGTTAAAACAAAATGAAAAGGAAATATCTCTATCACAGATACTTGTTCCTGTGGTGGATGTATCCATGATGTAGGTTATCCCACAGACAACGTATGTATATTTGCTCTTTCTATAAATTTAAGATTTGAATAGCTAAATAGAAATCTGTGCTACTGATAATGTACCATTTAAAAAATTTAAGTAGTTAAATACTTACTTAGGCCTAGTTTGGAAAACGTATCCTCTTAGATTTGTTGTGCCCAGGAGTGATGGAACAAAGAAATTAAAGTTCAGTGATGCTCTTATAAAGATAGCAGCTTGGGTAAACTGGTGTCCTTTTGGCAGTTCTGTCTCATTCAGCCTTGTAACGAAAAGACTAATTTGCACTTTAAAAAGTAGCGTAAACAATAACTTTCAGCTGTTGGTTGCTTGGCGTAAATAATGAAAGCATCCCCAAAATAAGTGTCTCACTAAGGTCAGCTTGCCAATTCCAGTGGCTAAATTACAGGCTGCCTCTATTAAACACAGTTCATAGTCCAGAAAGCAGCCCTTGGGAAAAGAGTTGTTTTATTCTCCCAACTCTTGGGGCTTTTACTCTGTGGGTGTTATAATCCTTTGAGTTTTGTCAATGGTAACTAGATCCTGGATATGAGCAACCCAGGATTGGGCTTCAAAAATTTTAGCAAGGGGTTCTCTGCCCGGTTACTGGGTGGGCATGACCACGGTGGGCGTGGCCTAGTCAGCATCCTGTACCGTGGCAGGAGCATTTTTGCTCAGAAGGCTTTCCTCGAGTCTCCGGGAGGCCGAAAATGGCCTCCATAGGCTCCGGAGGCCCTCTGGAGGCCAGAAACTCCCAAACTTCTGGTAGGCCTATTTTTTGCCCTCCCTGAACCTCTGCATACACCCTGCACTTACCTGCATCCAAAACGGGCTGCCTGGGGACTCCTGGGAGGGGCAGGGTGGGGTGGACGGAGCCAGCCAGGAGTGGGATTGGGGGTTCTCTGAACTGCACAGAATCTTAGCTAGAGGTTCTGTGAACCCCCAGCAGCCCACTCCTGGAGCAACCATCTAATGAAGGTGACCTGAGCATTTTCAAAGCCTATGAAGCATATGAACTATCATTGATAATTTTTTATTTCCAGATAGCAGAGATTCTGGAGAATCTCAGCCCCCTTCTCTCTGGTGACTTTTTCCCACTGCCTTTACATTTGACAAAACAATATTTTGTTTGTTTAATCCTGTCTTTGGCAGGGAAGGAGAGGGTGCTCCCTTCCACCAACCTAGTTGCACTTGTCTACAGGGAGACAAATTTGATGAAGAAAATTTTCACCAGGAATATTGTATAGGAAAATCACTTTCTTGTTAGACCTCTCATTCTTTTCTTTTTTTTATGTTTTGCAGACAATATAAGGGCGTTCTTAGGATGCCTTGAGAACCCCACCACTTTTGTCTCATAATCTTCCTTGCTGTAATTTTTTCTTTATTGGTTTTAGCTGTTGGAGTCAAAGGCCCAGGAAACAATTATATTGCAATTTGGGAGGGGGAGGGGGTTGCAAGGAGCAATTAAAAAGTCAAGATGGCAGTGTGTGATTGAAGACCCTTTCCTTACATTCAGTGTAGACACAACACACATTTAAAAGGGTTGGAGGTTAATCTCAAATTTGCATTTGCTATCTTAATTTTTGATCCCTGTAATGGAATGATTCTTGGGATTTAACTGATCTTAATTAATTGGTTAATGTTAGTGCCATAATTAAGAAGTATGCATCTGATTAACTGGCTTCCAGTTTTTGGCGCAGAACATTTGCCCCAACATGTTTATTTTTGTGACTTTGACTCAGGCTTGACAAGTCTATGCAGTGGCAATATTAGGAAGTGGTTGGCCATTATCTTCTTCCTAAAACTAAGAGAAAGTGACTGCCCAAAGTCCCCCAGATGACTACAGACTTAAGGCAGAGCTAGAATTCACGATCTCCCACATTTTCTAGCCCACTACACCAGGGGTGGGTTCTAAAAATTTTTGCTACCAGTTCTGTGGGTGTGGCTTATTTTGTGGGCATGGCTTGATGGTCATGTGACAGTGGGTGTGGCTTGATGGTCATGGGACTGGGTAGGCATGGCCAACTCAATGTCACTCACGTCAAGGGGTGCCTCGCCTGGCCCCTCCCCTCCCAGCCATTCCTTGTCACACCCAGCCTCAACGTATCTATAGTTCTGTAAAAATGTTGTTCACCTTTTTTCAACTTTAGTATCTACATACTATAGATGCACTTTCATAAACCACTGAAAGGAGGAAATGGCTCACATGCTTTGCCCAAGAATGTGATAGGCAACAGGCTTTTAAGGGGCTGCCAGAAAGAAGGGGTCAATGTATTTTCCAAAGCACCAGAAGGCAAAACAAGAAGCAATGGATGGAAACTGATCAAAGAGAGAAGCAACCTAAAACTAAGGAAAAACTTCCTGACAGTGTGAACCAATATAGGTGCAGAAATATTTCAGTCATAATTTCACATATAAAATAGCCATTGGTGTAATACAACCTGTATATTGTTCAAAACAGTCATTAGTATTATGGCTGGTTTGACAGCAAGCCTTAAAGTCAAAGATTACAAGAGTGCTTCTTTCTCTGTATGTATACAAAACATCACATACCAGGAATAGCATGTTAAGATAAACTTATGCAGTGGTGGGTTTCAAAAAATTTTACTACTAGGAGATGAACAAGTAAGGGTTAGCTGGATGACAGCCAAACACAAATTGAATATATTTGAACAAGAAAAATATGCCAATGCATTGAAATTCATAAGACAAAATCAATTTGAGCAGGCAAATAAACCAGGGAGGTGGATGGCTTATAAATGAAGAAAAGAAAGAGAAAAATGAATGATTCATCAATTACAGGATAATGAAGGCAAGCTACAACAGAGCCCGGAAAAGAAGAAAGAGATAGCAATCCAATTTTTTCAAGATCTATATACACAGGATAAGGTGGAAGTAGAAGAAATAGACCAATATTTAAAAGAGGAGGAAATGCCTGTGATAATGGAAGAAGAAAAAAAGATGTTAAATAGGGAGATTACTATGGAGGAACTACAGGAAACAATCAGGAAACAAAAAAATAATAAAACCCCAGGAACAGATGGGTTACCAATAGAATCATATAAAGGACTAGGAGAATCACTACATTGGATATTATTGGAGGTCTACAATTTATTTATTTATTTATTTTATTCAATTTGTATACCGTCCTTCTCCTAGTGGACTCAGGGCGGTGCACAGCCAGAACTAAAACACATACCAATACAAAATTTAAAATTATTAAAAGAATTACATACTTTGGCCCAAATTTAAAACAATTTGAATTAAAACCCACTGACAGATTAAAAGCTAAAAAGCTAAAAAACTAAAAAAGTGGGGGGAGGGTTCACGCCAGCCCTGCTTGATGGAAAAGAAAAGTTTTCAGGGCACGGCGAAAGACCTGGAGATCCGATATCCTTCTTATCTCCGGGGACAAATCGTTCCAGAGGGCAGGAACTGCCACAGAGAAGGCCCTACCCCTGGGGGTCGCCAGCCAACATTGCCTGGCTGATGGCACCCTGAGGAGTCCCTCTCTGTGGGAGCGTACTGGTTGGTGGGAGGCTATCGGCGGCAGAAGGCGGTCCTGCAAATACCCAGGTCCTATGCCATGGAGTGCACCTGGAAGACCACTGGAAGTCAATGCAGCTCACGCAGGAGAGGTGTCACATGGGAGCGCCAGCTCGCTCCCATAATCCCTGCGCGGCCGCATTCTTCACCAGTTGGAACCTCCGGGTACTCCTCAAGGGGAGCCCCATGTAGAGAGCATTGCAGTAGTCTAGGCGGGAAGTGACGAGTGCCTGAGTGACTGTGCGTAAGGAGTCCCAACCAATCCAGAAAGGGACGCAACTGGCGAATCAGGCGGACCTGATAAAAAGCCCCCCTGGCTACGGCCGTCAGATGCTCTTCTAAAGACAGCCATGCATCCAGGAAGATGCCCAAGTTGCGAGCCCTATCCGTGGGGGCCAATAACTCGCCCCCAATAGCCAGCGATGGCACCAGCTAGCTATATCGGGATGCAGGAAGCCACAGCCACTCGGTCTTGGAAGGGTTGAGTCCAAGCCTGTTACTCCCCATCCAGATCCGCACGACCTCCAGGCACCAGGACATCACTTCAAGGGCATCGTTGGGATGGCCTGGGGTGGAGATGTACAGCTGCATATCATCAGCGTACTGATGGAACTCCACCCCAAAGCCACGGATGATCTCACCCAGCGGCTTCACATAAATGTTGAACAGAAGGGGCGAGAGGACCGACCCCTGAGGCACCCCACAAACAAGGCAAGGGTCAATCTCTGCCCCCCCGCCAACACTGACTGTGACCGGTCGGAGAGATAGGAGGAGAACCACCGCAGAACGGTGCCCCCCACTCCCAACCCATCCAACTGGCGCAGCAGGATACCATGTTCGATGGTATCAAAAGCCACTGAGAGATCTAACAGGACCAGGATAGAGGAGCACCGAATCCTCCAGAGATCATCCACCAACATGACCAATGCCGTTTCCGTGCTGTGCCCAGGCCTGAAGCTGGACTGGAGCGGATCCAGATAGACAGCTTCATCCAGGTACCCAGGAAGCTGTCGCGCCACCACACTCTCAACAACCTTCGCCAAGAAGGGAAGGTTGGAGACCGGACGATAGTTAGCCAAACAGTTAGCCAAAACAGCCGGATCCAGAGCAGGCTTCTTGAGTAGGGGCCTCACCATCACCTCTTTCAAGGCGGATGGCAAGACACCCTCACTCAAGGAAGTGTTGATAATCCCCTGGAGCCAGCCTCACGTAACCTCCCGGGAGGCCAGCACCAACCAGGAGGGACACGGGTCCAATAAACATGTGGTCGCATTCAGCTGCCCCAGTATCCTGTCCACATCCTTGGGAGCAACAGGGTCGAATTCCTTCCAAATGACAGTCTCAAGACCAGCACCCATCATCCCGTCTGTACCTACCCAGTCAGAGACCAAGCCTTCCCGAATCTGAGTGATTTTATCATGCAGATACTGGACAAAATCCTCAGCACAACCCTGCAAGGGATCCTCCCGCGCTCCCAGATGGAGGAGGGAGCTGGTCACCCTAAACAGGGCGGCCGGGCGATTATTTGCTGATGTGACAAGAGCGGAAAAATAGTTACATTTTGCTGCTTTTATCACCACTAGGTAAGTCTTAATATGAGATCTTACCAGTGTTCAGTCAGATTCAGAGCGACTAGATCTTCAACTGCTCTCTAGGAGTCTTTTCTGGCTCTTCATCTCCCTCAGCTCCTCGGAGAACCAAGGAGCCAGGTAGACTCGGCGACAGGTCAGTGGCTGCCCTATCCCAGGCGGCCACCAGCTCCTCAGCCAAGCCATGAGTCAGAGCCTCAGGAAATGGCCCAAGCTCCATCTGGAACCTATCAGGATCCATCAGGCGCCTGGGGTGGAACCATCTGGTCTGTTCCGCTTCCCTGTGGCGGGGTGTGATGGTTAGAAAGTCAAGCCTAAGAAGGGAATGATCCGACCATGACAAGGGCTCGATCACTATCTCCCCTGTCTCAAGATCATTCATCCACTGCCGAGAGACAAAAATCAGATCCAGCGTGTGTCCTCCCTTGTGCGTGGGTCCATAAATTAATTGGGTCAGGTCCATGGCCGTCATGGAAGCTATGAACTCCCGAGCCACCTCAGACGCTTCGCCGACAGACGGCAGGTTAAAGTCCCCCATGACCATAAGCCTGGGGGTCTCCACCGCCACCTTGGCAATCATGTTGAGGAGCTCGGGCAGGGCCGCCAACATGTGGCAGGGAGCCAGGTACGTAATCAGCAAGCCCATCTGCCTCCCTTGTCCCCACTTCACAAGGAGGGGCTCATATCCGGCTATCTGAGATACAGTGGCCTCCCTTGGGGCGAGACCTTCCTTTACTAGAACCACCACCCCTCCACCCCTCCCCTGGGACCTCGGTTGATGGAATGCATGGAAAACTGGAGGGCATATCTCAACAAGGAGGACCCCCCCTCCTGGCCCAATCAGGTCTCCGTAATACCTACCAGGTCCACACACCCCTCCTGAACCAGATCACAAATGAGGGGGGCTTCACAAATGAGGGGGGCTTTAATGCCTTTACAATGAGGCATTAAAAGAGGCAAAGATACCAGAATCTTGGAAGGAAGCACACATTTCGTTAATTCCAAAAGAAGGGGCAGAAATTAGAAATTATAGGCCGATATCTTTACTAAATACCGATTATAAGATTTTTATGAATTTAATGGCAAATAGATTAAAAAGAATATTAAATAATAGAATACGGACCAGAATGGATTCTTGCCGACAAGACAAATTAAAAATAACCTAAGGTTGGTGATTAATATAATAGAATACTATGAGGTGCATCCAGAGAAATAGGCAGCACTGATTTGTCTGGATGCACAAAAATCATTTGATCGGGTCAATTGGAGATTCATGACACAACAGATAAAAAATATAAAATTTGGGGAGAAATTTGAAAAGATAATAGCTACAATATACACAAAACAGAAGGCAAGAATACTAGTGAATGGGAAATTAATAGATTTTTTTGAAATAAGTAGAGAAGTACGACAAGGGTGCCCACTTTCACCTTTGCTCTTCATTTTAACCCTGGAGAATTTGCTTAGAAAAATTAAACTAAATAAAAATATAAAAGGACTTAAAGTAAAGGGGAAGAATACAAGGTCCAAGCTTTTGCTGATGTATTCTTCATAGAGGATCCACTAGAAACACAACTAAAATTAACGGAGGAGATAGAGAAATTTGGCAGGGTGGCAGGGTTAAAAATTAATAAAGACAAGACCAAAATATTAACTAAAAATTTAACAATAAAACAAATAGAAGAGCTGGAACAACAATCAGGACTCCAAGCAGTTAAGAAGATAAAATACCTAGGTATAAACTTGACAACTAGAAATGTAGCTATTAAAGATAATAATTATGGAGAGCTAGTACAACAAATCAAAAAAGACCTAGAAAGATGAGGGAAACTTAAATTATCACTGCTAGGAAGAATTGCGGCAATAAAGACGAATATACTCCCAAGGCTCCTCTACTTGTTTCAAACTATTCCAGTTAAATTAGAGAAAAACTTCTTTACAAATCTGAATAAAATAACTTCAAAATTTATATGGGATGGGAAAAAACCAAGGATAAATTTAAAAATATTACAGGATAATAGAACTAGAGAAGGCTTTGGCCTACCAGCCTGGGAAAAATACTCTAAAGCGGCGAGTTTGATATGGATTAAGGATTGGGTCAATTTGGATAATCAAAGAATATTGAAATTGGAAGGCCACAATTTATTAAAAGGGTGGCATGCTTATTTGTGGACTATTGGAAATAAAATATATAAACATTTCAAAAATCATATAATAAGAAACTCACTAATTGGCACTTGGTTGGAAATTAAAAATAAACATTACATGAAAGTCCCAGGCTGGATAGCCACATTAGAGGCAGCAATGCATCCCAATACATCAGCCACCCAAAAAATAATACAATATAAAGAAGTTCTGGATGTACATGGAAGACTAAAAACACGGCAGGAGCTCAGAGACCAGGGTATAGAAATGGACTTGTGGCCTTACCTATTAATACAAACCAGATATAAAAAAGATAATGAAGAAGGAGGAGTTGAAATAAAACTTAACCAGTTAGATAAATTATTAGAAACCAAAGAGGGAAAATTAACCTCAAAGATTTACAAATACCTATTAGAATTCGATCTGGCAGAAAACATAGTTAAAGGTAAAATGATAGCTTGGGCTAGGAATATTGGAAGAAACATACAATTGGAAGAGTGGGAAATGATATGGGAAAATAATTATAGAATAACAAAAGCAACAACATACAAAGAGAACCATTATAAGATGTGGTACAGATAGTACCTAGCCCCGGCGAGATTGGCAAAGATGTATGCAAATTTTAACCCAATATGCTGGAAATGTAAACAAACACAGGGAACCTTTTATCATCTCTGGTGGCTTTACCCAAAAATTAAGAAATTTTGGATAAAAATTAGAACCTGTATAATAGAAATAACGGAAGAAGATGTTGATTTAAAACCTGAAATTTTACTGTTAGGTATACTGAAAAAAAGTAATAGAAAGGAAATAAAGCTACATATAATCACGGCGGCTAGATTAACCCTAGCTCAATCCTGGAAATCAGAACAGTTGCCAACAGAGCCGCAAATAATCCAAAAGATATTCATATGCGCAGAAATGGATAGATTAACTTTAAAATTAAACAATAAGGAAGACTCACAGTACTTTAAAATATGGGACAGATGGTATGAATGGGTTAATCAATGGGAAAAAAGGCAATGTCAAATATAGTAAGAAATCAAAGGTAATTAATATACATCATCATTAAGATAAAAGAAACAAAGATTAATGTATATATTTGCATACTTATATATTATAGACAGGTAATCCTGTTTGTTAGTTTTGTTTGTAAGTAGTTTTGAATATATTTTTAGAGTTAAGAACTTTTTGTACAATTTTTATATTTTTATATTGAATAAAGTTTGTTTTAAACCTGAAAAAAAAATTACTACTGGTTCTGTGGGTGTGGCTTGGTGGGCATGGCATGGCAGGCGTGACAGGGGAAGGATACTGAAAATCCCCATTCCCTCCCCACCCCACTAACCTGCTCTGGGAAGGAATCAAACTCCCCCCTCTTCATTTCCCCAAACAAAATATTACTTATAAGAAAAGGCTCCCAGAAAAGCAAAGAAAAATCAAGCTGCTAACAAGGAACTTGCCTGATATTCATTCCACATTCCTGCCAGCTGCATAAAGGAAATTTTGTAAGAAGAAAACAGCTACTGGTGCTTATAGATAATAGAAAGTGAAAGCTGGAAGTTCAGCTCCATTTATAAATAGGCAGAAAACTCATTCAAGAAAAGGATATTTCACAATGGAAATCGCCCAAACCTTTTTAGAAACACAAAGCCCATGTTGCACAAACTCCAAAACTTCAAAAACCTAGAACCATATTAGAATCCCTCCTCTTATCCAGTTTGTTGTTCAGCTGACCCAGAAATGAACTGCTGAATGTTACTTCGCTTCTGCAAGCAAAAACCTCCTTCCAGAAGCTGCTTCTTGGCTTGTCAATTTAAAGCGACAGCATTTTTTCCCCCCTTCCTTCTTCTTTGCCCTGTGATATCTTGGCTGAGAAGCAAGTCCTGATTTTTTTCTTCTGGCCGATCAGTTGGGAGGCTTCTTGGCTTCTCAATTTAAACGACGGTGTCTTGGTTTTTTTCCCCCTCTTCTTTGTCAAGTGAGCCCTGATTTTTTTCCTTCTAGCCGATCAGCTGGGAATCGGGAGGCAGCAAATAGATTGGGGGTGGGACCAGGCAAGGGGGCTATTTACTGATTCTCTGAAGTATTCAAAATTTCCACTACCGGTTCGCAAGAACCGGGGAGACCCGGTAGCAACCCACCACTGCATTACACCAAACTGACATAAACTCCTGATTCTGTAGATACAGAACCCCAGAAACATTTGGATAGTTTAAATATAGCACTATTCCATGTGCTATATTTCTATGGTATAACTCAACATGTACTGTAAGTGAATTAGATCTTACACAGTACTCATATGAGATCAGCAATGGAAGTTACTGACTGCAAGCTTCTTGAATGTTTAAATTATGGCAAAAGTACATTTACAGACTGAACAATATTTAGGCACCTCTGATGATTCCTGCAGATGTTTGTTGTTTTAAAACTATGCATATATCAAAATGTTTTATCTAAAAATTCACTATAAGTTTAGTGTGCAACTGATAATCTCTTCTCTTTTTATATCACAGTGATTTATAATGCAGGGGGTCTAGTTTCATAGACTTTCATTTTCTAATGCTTAATGATGAAGGACTGTAACTGGTTTTCCCTATTAATTCTAAACGTACCAACTTAAGGGACCATTGACTTCAATGCACTAGAGAGATTCACAATTTGGACTACAAAAAATATTTGGAGACACTAAAGTCTGCAAGTATGAAAGGTCAGCAAAACACTGGCCAAAGTAGAAGGTGTAGGGAAATTGAAGGATTTGCTCTGATTTTCTGTCTTATATTTAGACCTTATACTTCATTCTTCATCTACATTTCATCTCAAATTGGAGGAATTATATGTTTTTCAAAATTGTATTTGGAGGAGGTTCTGAAGCTATAAGAGATTGCTGTATTACAGGTTCCTTGCAGTGCAAGAAAGAAATGGTAGATAGCACATAGCTTTGCCCAGTGAAAAGAATGCATGGAAAAACACACACTCAAATTAGGAATATAACTTTTGTAGAAAAGAGATCCTGAGGTTGGTGCTGGGATAAAAAATGAAAGTAGAGTTCATTTAGGAACTAACATTATTTATTTATTTATTTTGTTGAGTATGAATAATTGAGTTATTTAATTATGTCTATAGTTAAAGCCCTGGTAATGTGTTTTTTTCCCATTTTAACAGGTAGTGGATCAAACTGCAGCCTATAAACTGACAGTTTTTTGAGAAGAAACTAGAATTCAGATAGGTGTCCTCTTAAATTACATTCCAAAGTATTGAACAGGTACATTTACAATGAACCTTGTATACATTATGTCTGCACGGTTGCAAAAAAAGTGATTTTGTGTTCTTGAAAAAGTTTATGAGTACCAAATTCCAAACTCTGGCTGAATGAAATTTATCAATTCTCAGCCTTTTGAACTTGTTCTTCATCAGCAAAGAGGCAAGATTGGACAATATACTTCTGTGAGGTCTAGGTTTAATTTGTTGGGTTTTTTTTTAAAAAAAAATAAACTATAGTGATTTGTATCATCTACATATACTCCTATGACTTTAATATGTATTTTCCCCATTAACAGGTGTTAATGGGATATATGGAAGTTAGAGGAGTAACATGGACAGTATATAAGAAATTAAGAGTCCTATTTTTTTTCTATTTTCTTATGTATTCAGAACAACACTTAAGTGGGCATATGCTCTACTTTTCCCAAAATGTTCTAAAGAATACTTTCAGGCTATTTGTTATAGTGACATGAGATTTCATAGGCAATGGCTATGCCTTAAAATTTGATGTGTAGCATAGCAAAACCAGTTTTAACAAGGACAAGAGGCCCAAAAGATCACTAAAAAAGAGAAAACTTTTTTGTGCAATGGTAACTATGTGATACTGGGCCTATTAAAGTACATAGGTTAACCCTAACTCTCTTTCAGAAGAAAGGAGGTGTTTCTTCAAAGCATTTTACCAATCTCGGGCCTAACAGGGTTTTGTTAAAATTTTCCATGCAAGTATTAAGCCAGCCTCACCCTTTTTAACTTGAGATCTGAGGATATGTCAGCCTGTAATATAATGTCTTCAGGCTATAGTGTGTAGTCTATATTCTCAAGAGAGATGACTTGTCTGTTATAGTCACTTTTTTTACTGTTCTTCTCAAGGTGAAGTCTTCTAAAATATAACCAGCAATTTGCACTAGGCATGCATTTTTCTTTTGCAGCTGTGCCAATTATAACAATGCTTGTTAGAATTCTTACGGCAGCATGTTTGGCCACAAGCCCACACACCTGTTACCTGACATTCAATGCACTTTAAAGAAATTGTATTAAATGATTCTACTATTTGTAGAAAAATAGTCCTAATTTGTAAGTGTCCTTAGAGGCCAGTTTTTAAATTTTCACCACATTTATATTTGTGCTTTGCATCCTTCAGCAGTATTTACATATATATTTAGTTGTGTTAGGAGGAGAGTGTCACTATAAAATGAGTTATTTAAGTGTGAATGAATTAATTGCTTAAACATTGAACTATTCATAATGCATTTAAAGCATAAAGCTTTTCTTTTAGAATATAAAAGAAAATATTAAAATTTAAAAATAAAGAATAATCTGGAAAGAAGTAAAGCTAACAACTAAATATAAGATTTGAAGATATGTAAATCCAGCCAATCAATATTGTAAGGAAGCTAAGATACGCCAGTTGAAAACAGAAAGTAAAATATTAGCCATCATTATCATATTTGTGGAAATTACTTTCATGCCTTTTCCCAAAGGTGCTTTTTCAAAAGGCAAATAGACTTTGTTGCCCTTTGAAGCACTTTTGAAACAATCATGACTGGAGGATTGAGAATCTCCATGACTTTTCTAGTGGAGGGTCCTTCAGAGAATTAGCCTTAAAATCTTTCTGTATCTTCTGAATGTGTAATTCTATGATCCAACCTGTGTAAATAGGGAACTGCTCCATGAAACTGATGGAAATAATTGATGTGCCATCCAGTATGAGCCATCCAGTATTCAGTCCATAAATTACTTATATCCAAACATATAGTGTATCCCATGTTGCTCAGAATCCCGCTGGATTGGAGCAGCATGTAAGTGCCAATGTAGTTATATATTTATTTTATTTAGAAGCAGCCCAACTCCAAAATAACTCTAGGTGGATTGCTCTAATATTAGAAAACAATAAAAAGAAAACAATTTAAAAATAAATCCCAGGCATACAGACAACTCATCCTCAAATGAAAAGCATGATGGAGAACGTAACGAACAGGATTCCACAAACACCCTATCACAAGATCTGGAAGGACAACTATGTTTTTTAAGATAGAACATCACTTTCAGAACATCATTACATAGAGAGTTTCATGAATTTCTGTGAGGATATCATTCCAAAAAGAAAACAGTACCTTTCTGGATCCTATCCTGATATATGTGCATTGTGTGCTATTTTTTGCACTTCTCATATGAGTAGACCTGTGTCTCTTAAATTCTGGCTTGTTTTGGGAAGTTGTTTGGGATTCTAACATTATCTGACTCTCATCTAAATCTCAAGCACTAGAAAACAGCTGATTGTTTGCTGCTTTTTTTTCCAAACAAGATAAGAGTTTGGCCTTACAGGTAGGCCTTTACTTACAACCAGTTGCTTAGTGATTGTTTGAAATCGTAGGTCGTACGTAGCTCTGTGGAGGTCTGTCACAGCTTCAAAGTTGTAATAGCTGCTACTCTGCAGTCATGTGATCATATTTTGAGGACTTGGCAATCAGCACACATTTATGGCTGTTTGCACTGTTCCATGGTCAAAGAACAATTTTTGCCAGAAACTGGCATTTACTTCTACTTTTTGGCAAAAAATGAGTACAGTGGGTTTACTTAACAACCATTGCATTCAGTTAATGACTGCAGTATTCACTTAACAAATCACTGCAAAAAAGGTCATAATATTGGGCAAGGTCATATCATGACCTTCTTCTTTTTTTTCAAATATTTTTTTTAATGTTTACTATATAAAGAAAGAGCAACAATTTCAATGTCTATATAAACAGTGTGTTGTCTGGTTACATTTAGTTTGAGCAATAGTCATCATCATCATCATAATGTTCATTAGTAGTGATCATATAATAACAGTAGTTCAAAACTAGTGATCTTAATGACCAGCATGACTTATGACCATAATTCCAGCCTTCCTGAGTGAAATACACATAAGGAGTTTACTGTTAACTACGAAAGTTCAAGGCTTACAGCTGACATTTAACTAGGTTCAAGTCCAGTTCTACTCTGGAGCTCTCTAGATAATTTTTGAATGGCTGTTATCTTTTAGCTGATCAGACTCACAGCATAGTTTTGTGAAAATAAAATATGGAGAAAAACCCATGTGTCTTCCTTTAAACTCATAAAGGAAAAAAAAGGGTGTAAGTATAATAATTTATATATTTGGGAAAAAATAATGAAATTGACATTAATAAGTTGCAGAGACCCTGGAAAAATAAATGTTAAGTTCAGGGAAACCAATGGAGGATTGCCTTAAAAGTTTGAAAATAATTTCCCATGTTCTTAAAACAAGGTTAATTTTTAAAAAACCAACTCCATATATATTCAACACTTTCAAGAATGCTTAATAAGTATTGGTTGTAACTGCTTTGTTGATGAAGATAAAAATCAGGAGCTGGAGCAGTAACTCTTTTGATTGGTGCTTTTCCTATGGCTTGTCCATAAAAGCCAACAAGACTGTTACGATTCTGCACCGCACTGATTGTTGTATGAATTCATATTTACTTTTTGGCTCTAACAATAGTATTTTGAATCTTTCAGGACATCAAGAATAGTGAACCTATGGGACATATAGGTTGTCCAAAAGAGTTATTTTTATGAGTTATAATTATGAATATTAATTTCAATGTTACTTATTATATAACCTAATTCATATTTTCATTTGTTAGCTGTATAAATACTTCAGTTAATTAATTTGATATAATAATACAGGGTAAATATATTATATTACTAATTAAGTTAAATAAAAAATATAAAGATAAAAGAAATTTGGATAGTGGAGTGAAGGTCAGTTAAAGCTTCAAGCTACTGAGCTACTTACAATCCTATCTACTAAACAGAAATTGGAAAGCTCATCATGAGATACAATATTACTGAAGAGACAGTGAAGCAGTACGCCCTGGGAAAGGTTAAAAAAAACAAACTCCTTGGCTGAAATGTAGTTGTCAAAAGTGTTCTGCTCCCAATTAGTAGAGAAACCAAAAGAACAGAGCAGGTTACAAGACTCACTCTGAAAAATGGAAGGTCTGTTGTTGTTGTTGACTGTAGATGACCTTTGCATTCATCTACATCTCACATTTTTATATATTAAAGTAATTGTTAGGTTTTAGTCTAGCTTGAAATTGTTCAAATCTTAATGTGAAGATTTATAAACTATTAAGCTACTACTGTTCTTTTTGTAGGGGGAAAAATATACGCGATCAAGAACCCACCATGGATGATTGATATCAGTGGTGGGTTCCAACCGGTGTTACCACCAGTTCTCTTTGTGCACGTGCTTAGTGCACGATTGCCACACGCCTGCTCGTTTCACTCGCATGTGTGCCGAACTTCCGCTCCGAGCAAGCATGTTAGGTTTCTGCCCAGCTGAGGTGCAGCAATTTTTGAAGAGGTTATTGTTTTGTAATTGAAGTAAATATTGAAATCTCTCTGTAAAAATCATAATGTGTTTGTTAGCTAGCCTTCATCATATCAGCACATCATCATTGTCATTGGAACAAAGGGCAGAATCTTGAAGAATATTTCCCTTTCAAGAATTAAATTTTATATGCTGCAAATATAGTTCACTGGTTGAAGAGTTGGGTATTAATGGGTATAGAGAATCAGGAAGATGACTTCAATAAAGATTTGCAGACTCTGTTGCCAAGACAACAAAAGCTAAAGTCTAAAATGATTAGATAACATTTGGAAGCAGCTCAGAATGACACCTAAAACCAGAATTGCAAGATTCTGTTTTTTTATTTACCAAATTTATCTAGTGGCCCATCTCACAAATGTGTCTCTTTGTACCTGTTATTATAGCCAATCCCAATAAAAGTAATTTTAGCATTTCTTTGGAATCAATTTCACAGTCCAGTCAAGCAGGAGACCCTATACCAGTGTTGGCGAACCTTTTCGGCATCGAGTGCTGAAATGAGAGTGCATGCACACCAGTGGTGGGTTGCCTCCGGTTCGGATTGGTTCTATAGAACCGGTAGTAAAACCAGAAGGAGGCTCCGCCCACTGAGCCTGACATCATCAGAATGCTTCTGCGCATGCCCTGTTGCAAACTGGTAGTAAGGGTAAGTAGAACCCACCCCTGGCACACACATGCTGGAAACCAGAAGAGCAGCCACCTGGTGTGCATGCGCACATCGGGAAGATGATCTTCCGGTTTCCAGCACGCACATGCGCACCAACCAGCTGGACTTTGTGCGCGCATGCATGTCAGAAACTGGAAGACCAGGTGTCCAATGCACATGCACATGCCAGAAACCAGAAGAGCAGCCGCATGGCGCACCAATATGCACCGGGCAGCTGCTCTTCCAATTTCCGGCACTCCTGTGCACGTGAAAACCAGCTGGCCGGCACGCGGAACCCAGAAGAGCAACAAGCAATGGCTCACATGCCTGGAGAGATGACTCTGTGTACCACTTCCGGCATGCATGCCATAGATTTGCCATCACGGCCCCATTTCAGACAAGCGGCTGTCCAGTCTCTTCTTTAAAACTTCCCGTGATAAAGCACCCACAATTTCTGAAGGCAAGTTGTTCTACTGGTTAATTGTTCTCATTGTTAGGAAGTTTCTCCTTAATTCCAGGTTGTTTCTCTTCTTGATTAGTTTCCATCCATTGTTTCTTGTCCTGTCCTTTGGTACTTTTTCTCTTCTTTGTGGCAGCCCCTCAAATCCTGAGGGGATAGACAAAGGAGATTGGTAAAGCCAGTATATATGATCTTAAATCCCTAACATCTTTAAATATTGGAATATGAACTTTATTGGGGCTACTGAGTAGGGCTAAGCATGTAGATCTTAACCATCCTCTCCCAGAAACTCTGACTTTACCTCATGGTTCTGCCTCCTGCTCTGGGCTAACACCTTGATACTATCTTTCTTCCAAAGGGGCATAATTCCCAAAAGCCTTTTGCAAGCGTCAAGCCCTTTAAAGCACACAAATTTAGGAAACAAGAACTACTTGGATTTCTTGAAAGATCTTGATAACCAGGAGGACAATACAACAGAATCTTGAAAGCCAGCCAAAGCAATTCTCCAGCTCAATTTGTACCTACTGTAATTAAGATGGATTTAATCTTTTTCATATTTCTCTTACCCTGGACTCAGGGATTTTTGTTTGTTTGTTTGTTTGTTTGTTTGGCCTACTTCTTTCTGCAATGGTCATGTTCTCCCATCTATATTCCCATAGACATTCTGTCATAGTAAAAGAGATGGATTTCCTATACCTTGCTGCAATTATAGTGAATAAAAAGGTTAAAAATGATATAATGAAATAAGTGCTGTTGTGCCATCCTCTGGCCATACAGTGTTTAGACACGTGATTAGAAGTATCTTCATGTCACAAGAGATAAAGAAAAATCCTACTTAATTAAAAAAGAGAAATATAATAAATCACCTTTATGTTTAAAACGTTAAAAATATGAATATGCAGTATTGCAAAAGCTAGAATGTAAAACTTTCCAATTTATAACAGTAGTTGGTAAAACTAAAAAACTTTTTTAAAAAAAACACTCATGTGTTAACAATTCTCCTCATATTCTGATTTTGGCAAAATACTTTTCTGGATAGAACTTTTACCTAAAATATACACCTGCTTCTTAGATACAACCTGCATCCTGAAGCAAAATCTGCTATTTTTTCCCTTTTCTAGCTTTTAGCTACAACTCCAGTCATTTGTTTAAACTTTGGTGAGATGGTATATCATAACTTTTTCCTAGCTAAAGCACAGAAATGTCAGAGGTCTCGGTGTTCTCTCAGCTTGGTTATTTTCTTGCAGATATTTCATTACTCAAACTTTGTTCTTCTTTATTGGTACACAAACTTCTTTCTGTTTTCCAGAGTTCTGCCTCTGATTTTAAAACAACAAACTTTCTTCCATTCAGAAAGGAAAGGAATTGCTGTATCTGCTTTTGGTTTGTGCAACAGAAGTTAATTCTTCCACAATGCTTATTCAACTTGAAACATAGAAATATGGGAAGTTACTACCAAATAGTTTTGGTAGCATTGGTTGACAACTTCCTTTATCTTTTTTAAAAAATGTAATATTAAAATAAGAAGATTCTTCTATAATGAGATTGAAGTTTTATAACAGTTGCCTAAAGTGATAATACCCAAAATTTATTATGTTAAGCCAACTTTCAGTAAGTGCTCGAAAGGGTCACGGGCAGTCACTATGGTCATAGCTAGCGTAGTTTAAAAGCTAACTAAATGAGATACATTTAGAAACAAGATAATTCTGCTTCCATTAATTTTCTAGCAATTTTGCACAGAGCTAAGATGGTGAGCGTAACAGTTTTAGTCAGTACATACTTTATTTTCTTGAATATGTAATTAGAAAGTGGCAAGAAATTTGCAAAGATAATTAAGCAGTGCCAAATGGTTTTAGCTGAAGCAATTCCAGAGTGCTGAAAGCAAAATGATGCTCTTTTCTAGCCATACAATTATAGAGATCGATCTGTCCACATGCCTGAAAACTCCATTACAGAATTCTACCTCTTATTTTTTTTCCCGTATACATGTTAATGTATCCAAAAATAACTGTAACATATTATCTTTTGTGGCTCAATTTTAAAATATCCACCCCAAAACAAGGGGTCCTTGAGGATACCCCAGTGGCAGTTTCCTGTTGAATGCTGATATATCAAATTTTAGTTATGAATGATGGATCTCTCTCTCTCTGCAGAGCACTGTAAGTGTTGTGACTCCGACTCCTGAGCCAGTCCTCATGGAGGAAGAGGACTCAGAAGGTGAGGGGGAGGAACTGACAAGGCCTCCCTCTCCAGGACCCTCCTCTCTGGCAATGCCATCCAAAGGCCAGGAGGAACAGCCTGGGATGAGCCAGGAGGAAGGCATTTCGGAGCACCCACTGATAGAGAGTGATAATGATGAATCTTGGCTTGATCCCAGGCAGCATCGGAGGGAGAAGCGTGTGCAGCAAAGGAAGAGGCGTGGGAGGGCCAGGGATTGAGCTGAGTCACTGAGCCACACCCCACAAGGGATAAAAGGGGCGTGATTGCTCGGCAGGCTTTGTGACGGACAAAAGTTTAAACTCTAAAGAGTCACATCGTGAATCCTGCACTTCGGCTCTGATATATTTGGACTAAACTCTTGTGGATAATTTGTCGCTCTGGAAACGGACTGCAGATAATGCCTCTCCTGCTTTTTGGAAGTACTAATTGGACTGGGCAGGCGTTTTACCGTTAGCTGCCAGAACTCTCGTCTGCCAGGAATTCTGGTCTGTTTATACAATAAGTTATTGGCAGGCATGTTTGATATTGCATTTGTCTGTGTGAGGATGGGGGACAGAACAGTAAATGTTTGCCATAAATTCTGTCTACGATCCTTTTCAGAAATTCTAAGTGGATATAAAAGTATTGTTGCTGTGCACAATATTCAGAGGAGCACTTTTTGGAGCCAAATACATCTCCAAACTTACTTCCACTTCACTAGCAATCCTGACAGACATGTCTTCTGTGCATACACGGTTATGCTCAGGTAACATAGCAAGCCCTCAAAGCCATAGTTTCTGAATGAGTCAAGATGTGGATTCAGGCTAAAATAGATTTTGGTCAGTCTGCAAAACACTCCTTCTTGTGTTTCCTACAATTGTAATGAATATATATGTAGAAAATTGGCATTGCTATTTTAAGTTCTATCATGTAACTCTGGTTGCTTGTTGGATGGATATATGCCTCTATGTGGAAATGAATATAAATAGGTTGGGTAAAACTCTGTATATTGAAATAAAATAGAGGTCATGGTAGAGCTTCTGTTGTGATAGTTCTCCTCATCTGTTTTACACACATTTACAATATTTTATCTAGAACTTAAATGCAACTCTTAAACTATGTGCAGCATAGTTACATCTAAAATGAAGTTCTACTATAAGAATAATTTAAAAGAAAAATAGATATAATGTTCTCTAATTTATGGGTGGTGCCAAACTCAGATTTATTTCCCATTTGCTGGTTTTACAGAAGTATTTACTTGGGAAGTTTCCAACTTCTATATTTTGTAAACTTTATAAATTTGTAAATTCTCAAAGTATAAAAGAAATAATGTTTTGTATTTTTTTAATACGGTAACAAATGTAACACTTTTAGCTAGGTAGTTTCTAAAAATACCTGATTCTCAACTTCTATTGACAATTGGGGGGGGGGTGTTGAGGGGGGGGTAGGTTATCCTGTAATAACTAGGCGGCTGCTGAAAAACACATGTTAGCAATTTATATGGAGCAAAAAGCAATTAAAATGAATACTAAAAATGTCACTAACAAGTGAGACAGATTACATGTACCTATTGTTCTTCCATTGAATCATGTCTGATTTTTGGAAGCTGCCTGAACCAGTCTCTGCAGTCTTCCTGACAAGATTTTTCAGAAATGGTTTGCCATTGCCTCCTTCCTATAGTGAGAGAAAGTGCCTGGCCCAAAGTTACCCAGTTGACTTTATGCCCAAAGCAGGATTAGAACTCACAATCTTCGGTTTCTAGACGTCTATCATAACCTCTCAGAACACACTATGAAAAACTCAAGTGACTGACCTCAAATGCCCTGAACAAATATAGTGTTTGTTGTAAAGAAATGTTTAATATATTACAATTGTTAATTGACAAGGTAATTAAAAACTGTCTCACATTAGCCTTAATCTGCCTAACCTGCTGGTCTTTCCCTTTCTTTTTGTCATCTCCACCTTACCCAATTTAGATTCTATATCAATTTAGCCATTCTGTGCAACTGATGAACTAAGCTCCTGTTCGCAAAAGCTTGTGCCTTTAAATAAAATTTGTTAGTTGGAAAAGATCCTATCAGATGCCTTCTTATTTCTTACTAACAATTTCAAATGAGTTTTAGATTTATGATGCAATGAGCAATATGAATCTACACTGTACAACAATTTTTTTTCAAAAGTTTTGCTTCTTGAAAAGCCTTTGGTGATTATGATAGACCCCTTCAAACAGAACACAAATATAATTTCAGAATGACTGTATCTCATAGGAACCTTAAGAAATATGGCATTAACTTTTAATTGCTATAATGTATTTAATCACATAATATTTCCAACATGCTGCATGAGTTCAACAAGACTAAAAGTGTTTTTCTGATTATTTTTATTGGTACTCAATGTCCAATGAATCTTGCTGCAGTATCCAATAATAGTCAGCCAGAATTGATGGATTTCAGTTGCCCTGATATTGTTTTTCTACTGTGTTAATGTTCTGGTGAAACATTTCACCATGCATCTAGATTTTCAGGAAGAAAGTCCAAGTATGAATGCAAAAGGAATCTTCAGTGACATGTTGCATTTTATGGTCTTGTATGCTGTAGGATTTTGTCAACCAGCTGAATGTAGTTTGGTGCTCTGTACAGTGGTACTTTAGTAATCAATGTTAATTGAGACCTCTGGGAGGTGCAATGAGTATCAAAAACAATGAATACCAAACAATTTTTTTCCTATAAGGAATAATGCAGCAATAAGGCAGCTGACACCTACAATTTGTAGCTTGTGCATTGAATATACCAAACAAAGGATGAGAACTGGAACTAAATTTTCATGTCAAAATGTTTTGAGTACCAAATTCGATGAGTTTCAAAACAGTTAAATAGTAAAATACCACTGTAGTTGCCAAGAAAATTCTCAATTACATCCTTGAATACTTTCCAGGCAATTTTCTCTGGACCCACTAACAGATCTATGAATCACTTGTCATTGATATATCTGATCAGTGGACCAACAAAAATGTTTTCCTTAATTTTGGCATCAGTTATTCTTGGGAACAACTGTCTCAGATTACAAAATCATTCACCTTCCTTGTTCATCATTTTTACAAAATTTTCTCATCAATCCAAGTTTAATGTGAAGTAGAGACAAAAATATCTGTCAGGTCAACAAGTGGTTCATGTGCCATGTTTTTTTCTTTTGGAATCAAATTCTTTCAGAGTGGCCATTTCTTTTTAATGTAATGCAACTGTCTTGCATGGCTGTTCCATTCGCACAGATAACACCAGCACTTTGTATATCTGAGCTTCATTTGAAGCAGAAGATCCACTACTTTTAGATCTTCATAGATATTGCAGTTGTACTTGGCATACTGGATGCATTTCAACAACAGTTCTATGTTTTCATTTGTTTCTTTCATGTGTGCAGCATAGCCAAGAGATACTGAAGGGTGTACATTGTCTTTGTGTAAAAAGAGGAGATGTCTATAGAATGGTATGTGATAGGTTAAATTATAGATTATTTCAGTGATTATCAGTCAAAAGTCTATAAGATACACCCAAAAGTGTTCAGGAAACAAAATCTTTATTGTAATAAATCAGAAACAAGGTTATTGTGTTTGACAAAGAAAATGTTGTGAACAATGGCAAATTATACACAAATGACAAATAAAAAATTGAGGAAATAGATGAATATTGGTTACTTCTGTGGGGGAAGGAAATTGAGAAATATAAATGCTGGTAAAAAGATATTGTGCAGTATGTGGTCTATTGAGAGGAACAAATGTTTCTCAAAAGAAATTTAAAAATTGTTGTGTATAAGAGTATGCTTTTGTTTACTTTGTTATATGGAAGTGAGAATTGGATATATCAGAAAAAAAAACATTACAGTAAGTTGGATACAGTAGGAATAGAATACAAAGAAGTCTGGTAAAAGAGAAAAAGATAAGGTCAAGGATGAATGTGTGTGGAATTTTTGTGGATTTAATACAGTAAAGAGAGGTCACTGCAATATAAGCACTTTGAGTTACTTTGGTATTTAGAAAGTGAATCAGGATCTAAACTGAACAATGCCTAGTGGTGAAGATGCTCACCTCCCATTTGAAAGGTTGAGAGTTCAATCCTAGGTGGTGGCAGATCTCTTCTAGGATGAAAAAGAAGAAATATCTGCTGTGAACTCCATGTAGCATCAGGAAGGGCATCTGGCCAGTATATGCTTAGTTCCATCCAGTCTCCCAGACTCTACCCTGAATTAAGGAATTACAAAGTCATAAAAAGGGAATTTAAATGATTTAAACAACTATATGAAGGGAGAATGAATAGGTGAGGAGTAAAGGGAAAACCAAGAAAATGGTGAATGAAGTTCATAAGATATTATATTAAATGTATAATATTGGAGTTTGATCACATGCAATTTATTAATATTGGATAATTAAAATTAACTAACTAAAAATGAAGTTTATGATATAGGGTTATAATCTAAAACTGGTCTATAACCATTTCTCATGAGAATATATAACTCTGTTCCCAATTAATAATAATAAAATGTATTCAATATACAAAAGCATTGTATATTCAAAATTGTTAGTTTTGAATGTGATAAACACATATTTAAGGCATTTTGATGTGTTGAGGTGAATTCTGAATTCAGTGGGGAGTTCCCATTTACAAGTTTCTTATTTTGTATAAGAAACAAATATTCACTGAATGAATTAAGAGATCTTAGGTCTATTAAAATTTCTTAGTTTACTGTCCAGTTAAGCGAACTTTATCCAAAATTATTCAAAATTTGTATTCTGTAAGGCTTAGAAAAGATATGTGCAACAAAGTAGATCATTTCTAGGAACTTAAGTGTCTTTTGAATAGTCCGGGTAAAATGATGTCTATCAAGTCATGCAAAGAAATGGCTGAATATCTAAATGCTTGGATTAAAATTATTTCACATAAAGAAATGGACATATCCTTAATGGACCTCTCAGGAGGGTGAAAAGTTGATAAGGTTCCTTTAAAACAGTGGGGCCCCAACCTTTTGAGCACCAGGGACCGGTTCCATGGAGAGAGGTTTTCCATGGATTGGAGAGGGTGTGGTTTTGTGTGCTGCCTGAATCTCATGGATGGGGCTTCGCTTGTTTGCGCGGACCAGTTTCTGGCATGCTGCAGACCCACGGCCGGTCTGCAGACCAGGGATTGGGGACCCCTACTTTAAAAACTCAGAAACAATTCATATTTTTTACTTATAAAAGCAAAATGTAGCAAAATAAAATAAAAAACAGCCTTTCATAAACTTGTATTGATACAACTAAAAGTAAATTGGATAAATTTTTTCGAGTTCTGTATTTTCTTTTATTACTGTGTGATTGTAAAACTATGTAAAAATTAATGGTGTCAGCAGCATAATTGTATTCAGAGTATGTTTATAAACATGGAAAAGGCAAAATTGAACTTTCTTCAGTAGGTCATTCAGGATACATGAAATACAAAATACTTCACTTATACTAGAACTGGTACCTCAATCAACATACCATTGACAAATGCAAATTATATGAGCATTGCAAACAAAGCGATCAGATTTCCTTAAACACTCTGTGTTGATTTTATGATTTTAATTAAACTCTACCAGGTAAGCAAGCAGCACCTGGGAGCACATAATTCACATTCCTTGGGTGAAGCTGTCCACATACAGAAACAAAAATTCTTTTATAGCTAATATTTTAATTCCTAGTTGCACAGGATAATAAATCCTAACACTCATAATTATTAGGTATTCTTTTTAATGGGAAATTATTGTTTTTCCATTAAAAGGATATTTTTAAAAAACTAAAATCACATGGTGCAGGAGGTTTTTAAGAAGAGATTGGACAACTATTTTTACAGAATGGTATAAGGTCTCCTGCTTGAGCAGCGGCTCCAAGGGCGTTTCTGACTCTTTTATTCTGTACATTCTTCTTGACAGTGCCAAAAATGGAATTTGTATTGTCTTTCCTTGCATTCATCAATAGGAAGAAAAAATAACATACAATGCTAATCCAATTATATGCTTTCATTAACCAAAAATAGTCAACTATTTTGTTCTTGAAGTTGCAATGATTCCTGGGTTGGGCCATGGTACGTGTGCATACACATCATGCATAGCCTACCCCTCAAAAATTTTGAGCAAGATCTCTGGAAAGAGGAAATAATAAGGTTTGTTTTTGCTTCAGAATTGTTTGCCTTCTATTGTAGGAAGGTACTGATCTTGAACAGGGTCTGTAGGATGGTACAAAATCATTTCTTCCAATCCCAATTTAGCAGGCTGATGAGCAACTCATCAGGCTGTATGATTGCACATGTCCTATGTATGCCCATTATTCTTCTGGTAGCTTCCTCAGTTTTTATAGTTATGTAAGGTATAAAATATTTAATCTAGCAAGGAAGAGAGAATTATACATTTTTTCAGACAACAAAATATTATGAGCTTTCATTTTTTCATTCTTCTGAACGAAGAATGTTCATGTGTTCATGTATGTTTCTGTGTGTGTGTGCATGTGTGTGTATGTTTGTTTGGTTTTGTGTGTGTGTGTGTGTGTGTGTGAGAGAGAGAGAGAGGGGGGGGGGAGGGAGGGAGGGAGGGAGGGAAGGGAGAGAAGAACTTTGAACCTGTGTTTCTAGTTGAATTATTTCTTAAATTCTGTCTTTCAGGTCTCCCTATAACTGAACATTTTCTTAATTCAATGCTATAAAGTATCACACTATTTATTATTATGTGCGTGATTCTGAAACTGATAACTGATTCTTTGAGATTGTCTGAATAAGCCCCTTCAGTTTTCTTTCTTTTCTTTTTTCAGAAATGGTTTGTCATTGTCTCCTTCCTAAAGCTGAGAAAAAGGCTGGTTCAAGGTCACAAACTGGCTTTGTGTCCAAGGCAGAACTACAACTAGCAGTCTCCTGATTTCTAGCCTGATACCTTAATCACTATACTAAACTGGCTGTCTGAGTCACCTGGTCAAACTGGGTCAAGATGCATAATTAGATACTAGGTACCTAAACCCAAATGGATGGGTGACCTCACTCAGGAGGGGCCCCATATAAGTTTTAAACAGTAAGGTAAAAAGTGTTACACCTGGAAACACATGATAGATCAGGAGCATTTGGCTCAATCTCTACCTCCATCAATATTAGCTGAACTTGTCCACACCAACTGATAGCCTCTTGTTAGGTAAGACATGCAAATCATTAACAAGTGTAACAAAATTATCTGAAGTACAGCATCTGTTGATAACATTGGGAAAGTAGCAGAAAGAGAGCACAACCTCAGTGATAGTTGAGACTTGCATTTCTGAATATTGTTGGCCTCTCTGAGACAGTAAAAAGAGTGGTTTTTAAGCCTCTTAACTGCCATGTACATATTCACTGTCCTTTGAGGGATTCCAGAATTAGATATAATATTACTAATGGGAATTATAGTAAATGTGTTTCTTTGATTGTGTATTTGCTCTGTATGTTCTCTCTGTTTCAAACTGCAAATGTAAGCCTTTCACTTACAAATAAATAAGCACTTTGGAAACCCCTGGGGTAGATTCAGGCAACAAGCCTCTCCCCTTACCAACTGAAAGGGAGAAAAAAAGCTTGGTAGAAAAACTCAATATTTTCTGCCACCAAAACCTATCTCAAGAAAACAGATCAAATATCTTCTCTAGCCAATTATGATCACATATTCAGGAAGATAAACTGTATAATTGGTCTTGAATATGTCTTCCCTGAACCCAGAAATTATAACTATTACCAACAGTAAAGAATCCTTTGGGCCAAATAGTAAAAAGATAGCAATGATCCAGTTTCCAACATACTTGGGGACTACTAATTATTTAGTTGAAGGAAACAATCCGATTTAGTCCCCTGATGCATGAATGTAACCACAATAAGGTCGAAATGAGGGCAACTGTATTAACCTTACTTGAGCTTCAGCATTTTCAGTAGAATTGATTCAGAAGTCAACCTTGTTTAGCTACAAGGACTGGATACTGAGGCAGTGTTGTCTAGTAGTCTTCTTCCTCCTTCCAAGCACTGGTTGCCAGTGGTCTGTTTTAATATTTATATGAAGCCAATGGTAAGGTAATTTGTGAGGAAATACATTCTCCAACTTTGTTTCTTTATGATGCCTGAAGGAATGATTAAACTGAAGCTGAGTACCAATAAGACGAACACCGTATGTGACCTGCTTCTTGCCTCAGAAATTAGAGGATTATAGGCACTGCATGGTATTCCATCCCTATGAAGGGCTTGCTCCTGGATCCATCATTATTGCTAGAGGTCCAGGTACCATCTGTTGCAGTGGTGGGATTTAAGTAATTTAACAACCAGTTCTCTGCCCTAATGATTTCTTCCAACAACCAATTTGCCAAACTGGACAAAAAGTTAACAACTGGTTCTCCCGAAGTGGTGCGAACTGGTTGAATCCCACCACTGCTCTGTTGGTACAAAAACATAGCTTATATCATTATGTCAGCTATGTTTGTTCCTGGGCAGAGATGACTTGAACTGAATGACTCATACAATAATAATATTAAAGTAATATAGTCTTCCTGTAATGTACTTGCCCCTGTTCAACTTTGTGGGCCTCAGCCTATTTTGAAACCTTATAGCTTCCTACTTTTTGATATAATCAGTGATTTAAGCACTTTTGCTTTTAAAATGTTCTGTTCTTTCTTTCTGTCAAAGTTCTTTCTGTCTCCTCAGGCATCCTCAAATTTCACCAGCAATTTACCTGAAATGTCCTTGTGATTTCTTTTCTTTTCTACATTTTCTTTACACTCTTTCTTTCTTCCAAAAAGCCATTTGAAGATATAATTTTGTAAGTGGTTGATTATTAGTTTTTAATATAGTCCTTTAATGGATCTTTCTCTCAGTGTCAACTCAAACCTTTATTTCTAGATGTATCTTCATATATGTATTTTTAATTCTCTCCCTCAGATATAAACATCTATGTTAAATACTATATCAAACATATCAGATAAACATACTGTAGTATAGAACTAAATGGGTAAAATTCCTGTTACATTCAACTCTTAAGTAGGGATATTCAAATTCTGGAAAATTCCAGTGAAATTCTGGAACATTCAAATCTTTCTCCAATCTCCACAGTCTAATCATTCCTGAGATAGTCTGCAGTTTTCTATACATTAATCCTCCGCAACAGATCAAGTTGTTCTGGCCAACTACATGTCTACACATATCTATTGCTTAGAACAATAGTCCAGCATGTGGGGAGGGGAGTCTTAATCCATCACATATTCCCCCATTTCAAAGAATCATTTAAGGAGCAAGACATTATAATTTACAAGAAAACATACAGATAATTAAACAGAGGTATACCAATATAGTCTTTGTATATGTTGTTATCATCAACAATAAGTAAAAGAACATCTCAGTATTATATAAAAAATGGAATAAAATTATAATAATATTATAAATGTGTTTTCAGAACAGATTACAGTAACACATACTTTGCAAATTATTTTGAAATTATGATAATTTGTAGTTTCAGAGTACAACCCATATAAACTTCAATAACTTATTAGATATGGAACAATAAAGATTAGTTTAGTTACAATACTGACAGTAGCAGAATAAACAAGAAACACATTCCTAACCATCATGATGAAATATGCATTATGAGGTTACAATGCAAACAATTCTCACACTGAGACATTGTGATGCAAGTATGTAAGGATGGAGCTTGTCTCACAATATTCTTGCAACAGCATCAATATATATTTCAGCATTTGCATGCACATACAGAGAGATATGTAGATTACCCTCCAAGATGTCCATGATGATGCAAGAACATTGTTGAATAGTCTTGCAAAGTGCTATCATGAAAAGAGACAAAAGAAAAAGTTAGTCAACCACTGGTCATAATCAAGTAGCTTGTATCAGTTGAGTAATATGATGAAATCCTACAACCTCAATAACTTTCTTGAGAGGATTTTAGGAGCCGTGATGGCACAGTGGTTAGAATGCAATATTGCAGGCTAATTCTGCTGACTGCCAGGGGTTCGATCCTCACTGGCTCAAGGCTGGCTCAGCCTTCAAGGTCAGTAAAATGAGGATCTAGATTATTGGGGGCAATATGCTGACTCTGTAAACCACTTAGAGACAGCTGTAAAAGCACTGTGAAGCAGTATATAAGTGCTAGTGCTATTTTAGTAGAAGTGGAAATGGCCACTACATAAATTAGGAAATAAAAGGGAAAGAAAAAGACTAATGCCAGATTAAATAACCTTGAGCAAATTTGTCAAAGATATCTAAGATGTTCAATTCTATAAAGCTTACTTTATGAGAAAGCAAATATATCCTGGAATAAAAGGCAGTGTTTTCCCTCTTTCAGTGATGATGGTGGCAGTCAGTATCATGGAAGGACAGAAAACCAATCATTTTGATAGGATTCATATTTGGAACTAATGATTTAACTGATAGCATTGTTCAGATTTGCCTAAGAAATGTACTTCGTGCCACCGTTATGCAATCATTCTTCTTCAGTTGCTTTCTGGAGCAAAAGTACATTAATTCTGATCAAGAGATAAAACTATGACAGCAGTCAATGTAAGCTATTCAACCCCCCAGTGATTTGTTTTTCCACAGTCATTAAAAACTACCTTTGCAAAACAGAATATTATTTGGCCACTTGTCAGTTAGTATGCCTGCAGTCAGCCAGCAAAGCTGAGCCAGGATCTTATTCTGTGAATAAGCGATTAAAAGCATATGGAAGTAGCCCACCAAATGCTGAAAACTAAGCAACATCTGTGAATGCAGTAAATTGAGTGGAAGAGCTGTCTTGACAGGTTGTTCTAGTGAACAAAGGTTGTGTTTGCCCCATCTTGAGCAGGTTTAGGAAAACACACAGGCTCCTAAGGGCAGGCAGCAGTGACAGAGAATGATTTTGGATTGCTTGAAAGAACCAGGTAAATAACATATTCAAAATTGGCACACAGCAAAGGATCATTAATTATTTTTATTTTTTTTTAAATCAGTGTACAGTGTAGAATCTTGCATCCAGGGGAGCTATCAGGTGCAATGGTCTGGATAACACACAGCTTTCTAGCTGAGCAACAGAAAGAAAAATCAAAACAACTGACTAGCTCTGCTATTGTCTCAACTTACATCAGTGATAAAAAAAAAGACTCGGTTCAACCTGCTTCACGGTTTCATTTAGTGTGGCTTTTACACGCACGTACAAAGCTCCAATTCCTTATTATTTGGCACACGATCAAGATTCAACAATAAACTCTAATGAATGTAATTCTTTAATAGTGTTGTCTGCAGGGACTAAGCATTTGCATGGTTATAAGGAGGCATGTGCATATTATACTGGATTTTAATAGCTGCTGTGAAATTTTGACTATACTATTGAGTCATACTGGAGGGCAGGGGTGACGGCTAATTATTACTTTAGAAAAGACCCATTTTAAAATGGCAGCTATCCAAATTGGAATGAGAGGGGAAAAAAGAGGAGATTTAATTTCAATATACAGGTTTTGCTGAATTGTCCAAACCTATGATTTCTGAATACATAAATGTGAGCTAAAGCTTTTCTTCATATGCTTTGATTGATTTTTGACTTTAAGCAACTGCCTGAACAAGTCCCTGCAGATTTCATGTGAAGGTTTTTGGCACTGATTTATCATTGCCTCCTTCCTAAAACTGAGAAAGACTGACTGGCCCAAATCACCTATCTGGCTTTAAGCCTAAAGCAATACTAGAACTCATAGTCTCCCAGTTTCTAGACTGATACCTTGATTATTAGATCAAACTCATATATGTTCGTGCATTTGTGTGTGTTTGTGTATCAGAGATATCACAGATACTAAGCTCAGATATAGTCTGAGCCAAGAAGGGCATTGTCTAAGAGATTAAAATGCATGTATTATATATATGATACCTCTTATTTGCATGGTAGATAAAATTCCACGAAGAAATAACACAAAAAAAAACAGTGTTCCTCAACTTTAACACCTTGAAGGTGTCTGGACTGCAGTTCCCAGAATTCTGGTTGGGAAATTATGAGAGTTGAAATCCAAAATATCATCATCTTGCTTATGAAATGCATAATGCTCCGTTCAGCATAAGTCCTGATAGTTTCAGCTAAATAGGGAATGCTACCATTCAGCCAGTAAATGTATTGGTGGGCTCAGATTGGCTCAAATGCCTATGGAAGTGCCATTTATTTTATCTAGGAATTGTCCCTTTCTGCAGAACTTGACTTTTCCAAACTCTAAACCCTTTGGATCTAGATGCTTTGAAGCAGATTATCTATTGCACAATAATACTTATTCTCTTCTGACAGAAAATCACTCCTATGCAGAGTTCAGAGAAACTTGATGATTGACTCTTTCTCTAGCCAACATTTTATTTATTTATTTATTTATTATTTAAATTTATATACCGCCCTTCTACCGAAGGACTCAGGGCGGTGCACAGCCAAAATTAAAATACATACAATACAAAATTTAAAATAATTTAAAAGCAGAATTAAATTGAATTGGCTTCCCAAAATATTAAAACCCATTACCCTTAAAATAACCTATTAAAATTTTAAGCCAGACCAGCTTGCTGAAATAGGAAGGTCTTCAAAGCTCGATGGAAGGTACGGAGGTTCGGGATTAGTCGTATTCCTGGGGGGTAGCTCGTTCCAGAGGGTGGGTGCCCCCACAGAGAAGGCTCTCCCCCTGGGGGTCAGTTGGCATTGCTTGACCGACGGCACCCTAAGGAGGCCCTCTCTGTGGAACCAAGTTGGCCGGTGGGAGGTTATCGGTGGCAGAAGGTGGTCTCGCAAATAACCGGGCCCTAAGCCATGGAGCGCTTTAAAGGTGAGAACCAATACCTTGAAGCGCACCCGGAAGACCACCAGAAGCCAGTGCAGCTCGCGCAGGCTCTGATTAGGTTTATACATTATACTAAGCCCATGATGGCGAACTATGGCACAAGTGCCACAGGTTGCACATGGAGCCATATCAGTGGGCACACGAGGTCCCACCGGAAGTTGGCAAACGGGCCGTTTCCAACTTCTGGAGGGTCTCCGGGGGGGTGGGGAAGGCTGTTTTCGCCCTCCCCAAGCTCCTAGAAAGGCTCTGTAGCCTGGCGAGAGCAAAAAATGGGTCTACCAGGCTCATTGTGTCATCACGTGCTAAAAGTGGGGGGAGCATGGGGGTGGCATGCACAGGGGCGGGGTGCATAGAATTATGGGTGTGGGCATGCAAATGTGCAACCCCCCCCCATGGTCCCCACGCTTTTGGCACATGATGGCAAAAAGGTTAGCCATCACTGTACTAAGCCATTAATTGTATTAGTTTTTAATTGGTGAGACTGATGAATCCATCCATTGTGGCTTAGCATAGATGAAATAAGTTTATTGGGACTTATTAGACACTTTTTAAAAACAATTCCTGCCTATGGACACATGAATACTTTTGTTTTCATGAAGATAGATATTCTAACAATCTAAAATATATTTCATTAAAAGATGTCAATGTTTTCCATAAAGAACATGATATTGTTGTAAATTTGTGGCTCTGTGTGTGCATGTATATATCTACTGAGCAGTAATTTGCATGTGATATCCTTAGGACCCAGAAACTATTAAAAATTGTCATCATTAGAGTCATATATGTGTCATATAAGAGTCACATTTATCAATAGGGTAGCTTCTGGCAGAGCAGATGTTTGTTTTGCAGCACAGATTTTTGTTCTGATTCAGAACAAATAAAAAATTATTTGAAAGTGGCTAAAGAGGTCTAAACGAGGAACCTCCAGCAGTGTGAATAGAATTAAAATAAAAGCAATGAAGTTGTTTGTGATGAAATTGAAGTGAAAGATTGCTGGAAGGAATATTTTAAAGATTTGTACGGTATTGACAGTGATATGTCAAAAAGGAAGATTCAACCCATTGCTAAATTTTAGTATCCAAGGGGGAAAAAATAATGAAAAGGAAGTAATAAATGCTGTGGGAATACTGAAAAACAGTAAGGCTACAGAAATAGATAGGCTAACTTCAAAATATTTAAAATATGGGTGTGATTTGCATATGGAGTCTCTGGGTAACTTTTTAAACAGAAGTATGAAGAATGCTATTGCAGTTTATCAGTACAAAGTAAAAGGTGCAAAAGTGATATACAGGAAGAGGAGGGAGGGGTATTGTATATACCCACCAGTTATAAAGTTATTTATAAAATAACTTTATTTAAGTTATTTATAAAAACAATAAAGTCGGGGTATAAATAAAACAAACAAACGATTTGCACTACTATAGATATATTCTAAGAATTGCTAGGGGGAAGAAGCCTTCTTAACTTTCTTTCTCCCAATGAAGCTATCTAAGCATTGCTGTCTTTTTGCCTTCTGGAATGCAGTGCCTCTCACCTGGGTATCCAAACTACACTCCATCACAGGGGTCTTGTCCAACAACAAAGTTCTAAGGCAGTGATCCTCAAACTTTTTAAACAGGGAGCCAATTCATGGTCCCTCAGACTGTTGGGGGGGCTGGACTGGGTGGGTGGGTGTGGCTAGGTGGTCATGTGACTGAGTGGGTATAACTGGGACATGTGACTAGGTGGGCATGGCCAATTTACCAGTCCTATAATGCACACGAATTAGACTTTAATTTGTTTTGCTCTTGGGAGTGTTTTATTTGCTTTTGTTTGCATGTTGCTCTTTTGGTTGACTGTTCGTTTTACTAGATCATTGTTTCAGTTGTTTAGAAGTCTAGTGGTCCATTTCAGGAAGCTCAGTTTTGCAGCAATTCTTCTCAGCCCCAAGGAGCTTACAATCAACAAGTCTCTCCCTCCCTTCTCCCCTCTCTCTTCTCTGTCTCTCTCTCTCTCTGTCTATCTCTCTCTTTCTCTCTCTTTCTTTCTGTCTCTCTCTCTCTCTCGCTTTCCTTCCCTCTCTTTCTTTCTCTCTCTCTCTATCTCTCTGTCTCTGTCTCTGTCTCTCTTTCTCTCTCTCTCTCTCTCGTTCCTTCTATCTTCTGGAGGCGGGGGAGGTTATAAACAGGACATGCAGATGCCTTAGGAAGCCTCCGTGTGCTCCCTTTTTGGCCTGCAGAGTGGAGGTGGGGGAGGCCAAAAACGGCCCCCTTTTTGGCCTGCCGGGGCATCCATACACCCCATTTTTCACTTCCCCCGCCAGAAGCATTATGCAGGCCAAAAACGGGCTATTGTATAAATAACTATTATATGATATTATGATATATGATTAGATTAGATTAGATTAGATTAACTAAAAAACTATTGTATAGTATAAATATATATATGCATTTAATGAATAAATGCAAGCTAGATGTATTAAATATGCTTTCGTAGTTCTAATATATATATATATACCTTTAACATATATTCTTTGGATTAGAAAAATATGTATGTATTTGCATATCTGCTAATGTATGTTACATGTATGTAACATGTTACAAATATTAACTTTCCCATGTTTATTATTTGCAGTTGTAAATCAAAAATAGCATCTGGAAAGAGTTGAACAATAATTGAGTAAAATAGAATGAAGAAAAAAACAAATTTATGTTTTGCAACTTGCTTGATTCCAAAACCTGCTGGAATCATTAATGTCACACATTTTCTTTCATTTCAAGGAAAAAGTCTTAATATATTCCTGTGGTGACATCTGGGTTTTATTGTTAATATAATGCTGTGATATTTTTCGTTCTTTACTGTATTGTTTTTTATTTAAGTTTTATTGTATGCCCTCTTGGGGGCTTTATTCTACATAATGGCTTATAAATCTTTCAAATAAAAAAATAAATAATTCAATTCTTGGGCAAAATAGAGCCTACCTTGAGAACTAAAACATTCAACCATTTTAAACAGAAAAACATTACTTATCTTTAACTGGCATTACTTATTTATTTGACAAACACATAAATACCTTTACATTCTGTTCAGTCACACTGAAGCTATAATGAAAAATTTATTTTTCAGATCATTTAGTGTAAATGCTAATGATCTATTCTCCCACCATTTTTTCCCTACAAAAATCCATTATCAGTTTGATCAACTGCCAATTACTAATATACTCTCTGGATTTGCTTCTGACAGATTCTTAATATCTCTATATTATACTGCCTGAATGGTACATATATTCAGTAGAATATTGCATCCATAGGAACTAATCTCTTTTAATGGAAAAGATTTAGTTTTAGACTTGCGTGATGATACACAAAAGCATTCATTTATCAAAAATCCCTCTTTAATATACAATTTAATGTACAGTTTATATATTGATCTCTTTTGCAACTTAAATCTATCTGGGTGTACTACATCATCCTTTTTTGAGACCATTGTTCAAAATCACAGCAACTCTACTAAATCCTAAATGACTTTCTATTGAAAGCTTTCTTTTTCTTCACTTAGGACATTTTCTCCCAAGCTGGTGCCTTTCAGATGTGGCTTTGCTCTTGAAAGCAGGTCCCTCATTAGTAATTATGCTTTGTTTCTTCACAGTAAACCAAGCCATTTAGTTATTGTGCTTATCTATTAGGAATTCTGAAACTACTGTAGATGACTAAGTGTCTTATATAGGTAAGGTAAAGGTTCCCCTCACACATATATGTTAGTAGTTCCCGACTCAAGGAGGGCGTGCTTATCTCTGTTTCAAAGCCGAAGAGCCAGCACTGTCCAAAGACGTCTCCATGGTCATGTGGCCGGCATGACTAAACGCCAAAGGCGCACGGAATGCTGTTAGCTTCCCACCAAAGGTGGTCCCTATTTTTCTAATTGCATTTCTTACATGCTTTCAAACTGCTAGGTTGGCAGAAGCTGGGACAAGCAATGGGAGCTCACCCCATTACACGACACTAGGGATTTGAACCGCTGACTGCCGACCTTTTAATCAACAAGCTCAGCATCTTAGCCACTGAGCCACCACATCCCTGTGTTTTATATAGAAGCACTTAAACCAAAGATGAATGTACAAATGTACTCTTTCTATTTTAACTCACTGTTCAAGATCTTACCTCTCCTAATCCAAAATCTGAATAATTCCATCAGGTCTCACAAAATTTGATAAAGGTGTAAGAAACTAAATATATGTGCACAAAGACAGAGTTCCTCTGTCTTTAGAAGCCACATAGAAGAGAGAACCTCAGAAGATTTAACAAGTAATGCCTAATTAATAATAGATTAAGTAGACTGGGAAGTAAAAAAACTTCCTGGAAGAAAATAAGGGCAAACTCGTTCCATACAATTACCGAGGAAACTATAGGGCTATGACCATGAAGTCACCAGGAACTCGAGTCACACTTTAAGGTTGTATCAAAAAGTACATGTGTTGTAATTCACTTTGATATACAGATATAACTGTTATCCCGTCTTCTTTTCCTTTTGAAATAAAAAAAAAGATAAATACAAGGAAATGATTGAATTAATATCTTCAAACATGAAATAAGACATTATTGTTGGGTTGGTTGCAGCCTCACCTGGTGCACTCTTCTGGACAACAGTATTTGTAGTCCAGCCAGAATTAAATATCCATAATTTCACAGAATAGTAACATAATGTAAACAATATTTCTAATTAATTAAATTTATTCATGATTTGTGAAAGGATAAAAAGTTTGCAAAAGACAATATTCTTATATTTGCATGCCATGTTATATCATATTCAGTTTATTTCTGACTTAACAATTTGGGTGTACTAAACTTAACTTCAGATTCCAGAAATGGTGATCAAGCCCTAGTCATTATTGTAGAATTTATCATGCAGTTTAGCTTTAAGCTTTTTCTAGTTTGCACCAACTTTACTGCAATCATTTATTACCAAGCTGATTTATTTTTTGGTTAAGATGGGAATGGGTGTTCTGAAAGTCTTTTCTCTTGAGCCATTTCAGAATGAGTGCAACTACAATATAATTTTGCAGAGAAGCAATACAAATCCAGCAATATCCTCATAAAGATACCAAGCATGAAAAGAAAAGTGAGAATCTCAATTTCCTCATTAAAGGAAGCCCATAAAGCACATATCTTTCAGAACTAGGTACAGAATATCTACTATAACTGGGTATGTGGAACTGTTAATAGTTTATCAAGGTGCCAAGTACTGGATTTCTTAAATCTAGTCAGGGAAGCTTATGTTAATATCAGCTTTCTAATTTCCTTTCCTCATGTAATTAGGGTCAGTTTAAATTAAGCATCTTTAAGTGCTGAGCAATCAGATTTGCAGGATACATTTTCTACTTGAATGCTTAGTTGACTGCCAAAATGGAAGTCAGATACTTTTTCTGAACATTCCTGTATTATCGAGCAAGACAATATATCACAAGAAAAAACAATCATACCAGGTGTAAGACTTCATAACAATTATAATGTATCAGAAACAAGTATCCTGTTTGCATCAAAATGTAAGCTTTCATTATACATTGATTGGGAAAAGTATTTAGAAAATATAAATTATTTGCCCATTGGATGCATTTGCATTGTAAACTCCATTTTATCAATTGTTATTGTGAAGAAACTCAAATATGTAGGATTCAATTCAGATAAATATTAAACTAACTATGATCTAAAAAACTAGGTTGCATTCCAAAGACCACACAGATATAAGCTTAGAATATTTAGGGAAATCCAATTTGCTTCTATGATTATATGTGGAGAGCTTCATTCCTTTCAGAAAGTGCTAATTAGAAGACTGCTCATCTGCATCTCTGAGGAACTTCAGAACCAGTTTGATGTAGTGGTTAAGGTGGTGATCTAGAAACTAGGAGAACATCAGTTCTAGATCTGCCTTAGGCATGAAAATCAGCTGGCTCCAGGCCACTTTCTCCTTCAGTCCAACAGAGTTGTTCTGGTGAGGAAAATAGGAGGAAGAAGGAGTATAAGGTAATAAAGGTGACATTAAAAAAATCTAACACCCACCCACTCACCCACACCCACCCAACCACCCACACACACACAACTTCCCCAATCCCTGATGCCCAGCTCCTTGTTGTCTCACTTTCCAGCAACTCCTAGCCATGTTATTCCAGCAACATGCCAAAATATCATGGTACCCTTGTATCAGCTTTCAGTAGGATAGGAGCAAGTTAGTACCTATTTTATTTTCACTTTAAAGAAATGCAATAAGGGAAAAACAAGGACAATGACACAATTGGTGGGGACATTTGCTACATACTGATTTTGATGCTTTTTCCAAATTTCTTCATGGTTGTGGTAAGAAAAGCTGGTGTGGCAGGGGTTTAGGGGAATGAAAGAATAATTGGGTGTGATCACAGTACCATACTGTTATTTGTATGAAATATTTTTGTATTATCTGCCTTATTGGTTAAAAAGCCCTAGGAGGACAACATCTTTGTTACTGTATTCAGCAACAAAGAAAAAAAACAAAAACAAATGAATGGGACAAAGAGGCTTTAAAGTCTCTTTCATGACTTGTATATAAAAAATATCTTCTTGTTCTGATCTGAGAAAGTGGAGTAGAGAAAAATCAAATGTCTCTTTTTTATGCCCCTGTCTAAGGAGTCATCAGATAAGAATGAGAACTGTGAAAAGGCATATCTAAAGTCAGAGAATAAAGCTCAAGGAACAAATTCTGCAGTCAGCAAGGTGCATGATGACAATCTCTGAATGAAAAATAAATGTTCTACATTTGTGAACTAGAAACCATATAACTGGGATATACTCTAAATCCTTCTTTATTTCTCTGGTCCTGTTTTATGGATGTATGGTTTCCATTTTTATGCCATTTTGTCATCAGCTGTTAATAAAGTGTGTGTGTGTGTGTGTGTGTGTGTGTGTGTGTTTGAAAGCCACAGACCAAATGTGGCTAAATAAGAGAGTGTGAAGATTTCAACAGCTCATGTGTTTCATGAGCACAGGCCAACAATTACTTTAATTGCTAGAAAAAGTAAACATTAAAGATCAAGTCTATCACCTAAATTAAGCACCAATTGGTACAAGGCACATAGTGGGAACAAGAACCTTCTTTTTTTAAAAAAAACCAAAACATTGAATGGAACATTAGCTTTGATGAAAAGATTTGGGCCATGATATCCAGAAGAGTTCAAAAGGTAGTGAGCCAGAATATTCTTGGTTCTGGTTGCAGTGTTAATATTGTTGCTGTTATTACTTACTCCAGTTGTTGCAGAGAATTTGGCCTTACCCAGCAATGTCCACCAGGGACAGCAAAGGGACCAAAATGAGAAAAACAGCATCATGCTGTTATGACATAAATGCCATCCCTTTAGTATGTATGTGTTGACACAATAAATCTAAAAGAATTTGTGGAACAATGGTGTAACAATGCTTTCATCATTTTGATGAAAGCAGCAACAGTCTGTGAATATCCATGGGTTTATTTCTTATTATCAACTCAACTATGTGTATTCATCCCTGCTGAAAATGTCAGAAGAAAAGGCAAGAAGTTTTCTTTCCCCAACTGTAGTGGAAATAAAAGGAATTGATTTCTATGTACTACTTTATTATATTGCCTTTATTATTGTGCCATAGACAGGTTTCTTTTAAAATCCAAGTTTTCCCCAAATGTAAACACGCATCTTGCAGAGTAAAAGCAGAAACTGTCCATCCAACTTTTCTGAATTTTAATGATAGAGCAAGGCTTATATATTTGTTTGGATACCTTTCTGTACCCCACAGTTTTCAGTCTGTGTGCCTTTGAGCTTCCGGGCTGAATCAGAGATGGTATTCAGCCGGTTCAGACTGGTTCAGTGGTGGGTTCCTCCAGCTTCGGGCCAGTTCCGCCGAGCCGGTAGCGGTGACGATATGACATCGCCGAACCGGTTCTGCCCCCACCGCCCCCCATCCCCACCGCCCCCCATCCAGCCCCACGCATTATTCTTACCTTTTATTTGGCCCCACCCCCAATCTTTTGCTGCCTCCTGAGTCCCAACTGATGGCTAGAGGGAAAAAAACTGTTTAAACTCTTGCCACGGGGCTTCAAAGGGCCGCCCTACAGCTGATCAGTGTTAAAAGAAAACAAATGAGTAGACCAGTGCCTGCAAAAATACATGAGTAGATCAGTGCCTGCAAAAATACATGAGTAGATCAGTGCCTTCAAAAATACATGAGTAGATCAGTGCCTGCAAAAAATACATGGTAGACCAGTGCCTGCAAAAATACATGAGTAGATCAGTGCCTGCAAAGATACATGAGTAGACCAGTACCTGTAAAAATACATGAGTAGATCAGTGCCTGCAAAAATAAATAGGTAGCTCGGTACAGCTCTGCAAGCAGTTAAAAGCCTGGTAGACCAGTACCTCTGCTAAATCCTAAATAATTGTCACATGACTATCAAGCCACGCCCACAAAATAAGCCACGCCCAACAGAACCGGTAGTAAAATATTTTAGAGCCCACCCCTGGACTGGTTCTACCAAACTGTAGTAATGATTCTGCACAGTTCAGAGAACTGGAAAATCACACCACCGGCTGGTCCCGCCCTGTCCCACCCCATGCTATATATCTTGCCTTCACCACAGAGCTCCGCTAATCTCCACACCCTGCCTCCATGCCTCGCCCGCTCTGCTCAACAAAGGTAAGCATGCCGCCCGCTCACCTTTGCCATTCCCCCGCTCCTGCCTTGCCCTGGGGCCTCCATCCACTTGCTGTTTGCGCCATTGGAGTGGAGGAATGTGCCATTCCTCCACTCCAGCCTTGCATCAGAGCCTGCTCCCACCTCGGCCTCCTCCCACCTCCCACCAAGGCCAGAGTCAGCCATTTCCTGACTCAGGTCTTGCCCTGGAGCCTCCATCTACATCGGCTGGTTTTTTTGTTTTTTTTTATTATTATTTATTTATATGCCGCCCTTCTCTGGAGACTCAGGGTGGCTTACAATGAGTTAAGCAATAGCCTTCATACTTTTGTATATTTATACAAAGTCAGTTTATTGCCCCCACAAACTGGGTCCTCAATTTACCTACCTTAGAAAGGATGGAAGGCTGAGTCAACCTTGAGCCTTGAGCCCAAGGGTTGGGGAATGCCTCTGCCTGCTTGCCGCTTACCTTGGCCGGGTTGGGGAACGCACCATTCCCCCACTCTGGCCTTGCCCTGGAGCCTTTGCCTGCTCGCCATTCACCTCAGCCAGGTTGGGGAATGAGCCATTTCCCCGCTGCAGCCTTGCCCCAGGCCTCCGCCCATATGCCACCACCTGCCTCTGGCCTCAAACTATGACCCCCCCCAGGCTGAAGCAATTTATTCAGCCTGCAGTCTACCATGCTAAGCCAAAGGGCCATGAGGGGGTGGTGTGGGTTGAAGCGGTTTGGGAATGGACCGGATGGTCCTTCTTACCTGTAAGAAGTCCCATCCAGAAAGCGCTGCAGCAGAGAGAAACAGAATTCAACATGGCGGCTGCTTCTCTGTGCCACATCGCTATCCAGATGGGACTTAGAGGAAAGTGGCAGCTCACAGCTGCTAAATTGCACAAGATGCTCTCCCAGCAATGCAAAAAGAAACAGCCACTGCCCTGGAGAGCAGACATGGAGGGGAACAGGCGGCAGGCCCTGAAAGGCTGCTTGGTCAAGCCTTGCCATGTTGCAGAAGCCGTGCATATGCACATGTGCAGAAGCCAGGCATGCGGGCATGCATGTGTGCATGTGCAGAATCAATGCATGCACACACAGTCACATTTTCAGCAAGCCAGTGGTGAAATTATTTGAAACCCTCCACTGGGCTAAATGCTGTTAAAAATAGCTCAGTGCAACACCTTCTGCTCTAACCTCTTAGGTCTTAAAAATGTAAGTTATAATTAAAATAAGCTGCTACATAGCAAGGCCGACTTGAAGGGTCCTCATGAAGTTCACCCATCCAGTTGTAGACATCTGGCTGAAAAGGTTCGTGGCACTGGAAACAAGGTGAAGCAAGTAAGGAAAATATGGGTAATTCTGCTTTCTGTTTTCATTATATCAGTCATGACTGTGAAAGAAGCACTAAGATACATTTCAAGACAGCATAACAATCCAGTTCATACAAACAATACTGAACTGGCTAGGAAATGTCACTTGTAATCCTGTGACTTCTGATGGCTTTCTTTCCCTTTTTTTTAATTTGGTAAAATATTAGTCAAGTTTATAACTGTATAGCAATATAGATTGATTTGTAGGACAGTTAAACCTCCAGTCGATCCATAGAATTTCCTTTCCCAGTAGCGTCCAAAAAATTCATGATTTTCATTTCCTCCGCATGCAGCAGTTTCTGTAAGTTATAGCCAGGAGGGGAAAAACAACTATGAATTTTCCATTCACAAATTAATTTATTTTTGCCCAAGGCCAAAGAAGAAAGTATGGAGAAGAAGTGTGCAAAACAAATTCTACTGCCATATAACCACTTATCTGTAAGAGTTAGAATGTTGCTACATAATGTTAGATTTGGACTCTCATAACTTACAGAGTTAGAGAAATTATATTTATTGAAAAGTCCATGATAAACATACTTTGGATGCAGGGAAAAGAAAATAAAGACAAAAACAACGCTAAAACTGAATTGAGAGTACATGTACTGCATTAAACTAGAATTAGAGTCTAACGCAGATTGGACCCAGTATAGCTGCAATGAATTACATTGAGAAGAGATGGAAGTGGCAAGAAATAATGTAAGACTAATGTATCAGAAAATAAAGAGAAAGCTGTACCGTATGTGCCTTTTTTTAATTTTAAGGAAGTGGACTGTAGGAGATGACTAGGCTGAGCCTGAGGGAGGGGTCAAACATGTCATTAGCCATGAATTCCTGAGTGCCCACAAGAGATCTAAGTCCTGCCCACATTGAATTCCTTTCTATTCTTAACTCCTGCTAACTTCCCTTGACCCTCTCAAGTTATTTCCCTTGAACGTTAGTTGTTCAGATTCTTGTAGTGAGCTTAATCTTGTAATAAATCTTTATACTGTACTCATTTCAAGTGCCTGAATCTCCAGATTTCTCTGATGCTTGACATGGAGTTTCTTTGGCGTTAGACGCACAACAATATGTCCTTGAATTTGGACATATTGTTCAGTTCTGAAGAATCGCCTGGCCAGAAATAATTCAGTTTTCTTGTAAATAATGTATTAACTGCTTTTTTTTCCAACCATCATTTGTTTTATATGTCTGGAAAAACATCTTTCAATTTACTCGTTCTTTCAATCTTGCTCTGTTGAAAAGAAAACAGGAGCACATCAATTCCTTTTCATATACACCATGGTGCCATTAAGCTGCTGTATTTTTAAGAGCAGAAGAAAAATTAAATACTGTTTAAAATTCAGTAAATGTCTTTAAAAATTATTGCATGGATTAGCAATTTCCTTCAAGCTCTGCTAGTGCAAAAGAATTCAAATTCTAACAAACCTGATGAGGCAAATTGATAGTGTTTGGGGTTTTTTTTTTTTTAATTATCAAGACTTTAACAGTTTCTTATTTGAATAGCCTGCTGCAGCACAGGGTGGGGTACCTTGTTTCTACCCAAAAATATTCAACAAATGAGACTATTAGTAATCTAAAGTGGTGAACAAACAGTCACTAATGATCTATCTGTTATGGATATACTTCATAAAGATACTGGTGCTCTCATCAATCATTTTCTAAGAGAATAGGTGACCTTTGAAGATAAGAATGGAAACTTCAAAAATAGCCATTAAATTTCATAGCAGCTGTATTTATGGCACTTCTTTGGCATTCATCACCTGTATAATATAAACTTCTTTATACTGCCAGCATTTGATGATTATCCTCCACTGACGGAAAAGTTATGAGTGAATGACAGATGCTTGTTTTCTTTTCAATTCTTGCAACTGTAACAGTATTGCATCTTTTTGATATTGAAAGATGAACAGCAGTTGCCAAAAAATTCTGATAAAACTGGGAGGTTTAAAGAAACAGTAACAACTTTCCCTTTCTTCTCATATTTTTCTAAGCAGAAATGCTGAAGGTGATTGACTGACACATACTTTGAAATGCCATTTTATCATTCTTACGACCATACCATCTTGTTCCATGCTAAAGATTGGTGCCCAGTTCTTGTGTTGAAACATTCACATCACTACATGATTTCTAAAGGACAAGCTCTGTTAGTTGAGTGCAGCACAAATAATACATAGACTTAGGAATTGTCTTGTGAATTACATTTCCGAGGTTCACAGAGCATTTCTGAAAATAAAAATCATTATTCCAAGGTAGGAGTATTTATATGACATAGCTGAGATAAGGAAATATTAAAAAAATACTGAAAGGAAATTAGATAAAGAAGGGCAGACAAAAATGATAACTTCTTGATAATAGCCATCCACAGAACATATCTTTGTATTAGCAAATTGATGGTTTTGATAATCTTCCTCAAAAATTTCTGAGATTTTTATTCTGAAGTATGGACAAACAGGTTTTTTGGGCAAAAGTAGGAAACCCCATATACTTCATCAGTCTATCCACTCTAATGTAGAAATGCTTGTGCCTTTTAATAAAATTTGTTAGTTGGAAAAGGAGGTATCAGACTTATTTTTATTTATTTTTTCCTGGAATAGGAATACAAAGAGAAAGAGAAAATGATTTGGCCAAAAGTAATGTGATCTCAACATTAGTTTATAGAGAGAAATCTGTGGAGCAAAAATGACATTTGACATCGTCATGAGGAGCATCTGACAAGGAATGACTCTGCCTCCTGACCAGTAAGAAGTACAGTAATCATGTCTGCATAGGTTCCAGCCAATGTTTAACATAATGATACTTATTCATGGTCTCTCATAATCTTCTAAAACCAATATTAGCTGGACTCTTATAATGTGAACCATGAAGAACTAATCCTAAATCTAAACCAGCAAAATATAGATATCTATTTACACATAACATACTAGGCCCACCCCACATCATGGTTTAAGGTAATTATCTGAGTCATATAACATGCTAAGATTATAACCCAGTTTCCATATAATGCTGAACCATAAACTACTCAGTCCTATTAAGAATTTAGTGAAGTATATACAAAGATAACAATGGAATTGTCAATTACAAAGAGTTATAAAATCATATTACATTATTTCGCTACCACACTCTCATGAGACTTCTCTTATTTTAGAGAATACAGAAAGATATTTGATGCAGAGTGGTATCATTGATCTTTCTACTCTATAACAATATCTTCAGGATTTAAAATCAGAATTTTTCTAGTCCTAGTTAGACATGTGAATAGTTGAACCTGTGTTATTCTTCTTCTGTAAAGGTGAAAATGCTCTCTTGTTATTTTCATACTTCTGTAAAATTCTACTTTAGAAGCTCAGAAGTACCACACTGATCTATCACCCTACATTTTGTTTTGGAAAACAAATATCTTGCTGGTTAAGGAATTAAGAGCTTCCTCAACTCATATTCATATTTTTGAAGCAAATAGATATCCTATTTAAATGTTAAATTTAATTATCAAGAAAACACAGATTTTTCATATATATATATATAATAATTGTTCTATATAAAATGTGCAGTTTTGTGATTTGTATAAAATCTAATATTGTCTTTGTTCAAACTGGTATCCTGAAGTTATGTTGCACTATAACAGAAAACACAGAATAACAGAATTGGAAAGTACCTTGGAGGTCTTCTAGTCCAATCCCCTGCTAAGCAGGAAACCTATATCATTACAGAAAAATGGTTGTACAATATCTTCTTTAAAAAACCTTCAGTGTAGAGCACCCACAACTTCTGGTGGTAAGTTGTTCCACTGATTAAGTGTTCTGTCAGGAAATTTCTCTTTACTTCTATGCTTGTTCTCTCCTTGATAATTTCCAGCCTTTGCTTCTTATCCTGCCTTCAGGTGCTTTGGAAAATAGGTTGACCCCCTCTTCCTTGTGGTAGCCTCTTAGGCTCCCATCATTTTTCCCTATTTAGTAGAAGAGTTAGAACATGCTATAGAAGCACAAATATCCAAATGGATGGATGATGTTAATGATGCATGCATTGATGTTAAAGAGAAGAGTTTTGATCAAGATTTTCTTTTTTATCCAAATAGTATAACAAGGCCAATGGTTTGTTATCTTTCTAACAAAAAAGGACTTAGTTCTTTTCTGATATATTAAATATGCTGCTCTACTCATTCTGGATTACTAACACTAAAATTAACTCATAACTTTTTCTTCAGTGGAAGATATAAAATATGCTTTTGTAAAAGAAAATCCTTAGTGCAGGTTTTCAAGTTGTATTGCCATGACTGAGTTCATATACAGTCAGGTCCAGAAATATTGGGACATCGACACAATTCTAACATCTTTGGCTCTATACACCACCACAATGGAGTTGGAATGAAACAAACACAATGTGCGTTAACTGCAGACTGTCAGCTTTAATTTGAGGGTATGTATATCCAACTCAGGTGAACGGTGTAGGACTTACAGCAGTTTGCATATGTGCCTCCCACTTGTTAAGAGACCAAAAGTAATGGGACAGAATAATAATCATAAATCAAACTTTCCCTTCTTAATACTTGGTTGCAAATCCTTTGCAGACAATCACAGCCTGAAGTCTGGAACGCATAGACATCACCAGATGCTGGATTTCATCCCTGGTGATGCTCTGCCAGGCCTCTACTGCAACTGTCTTCAGTTCCTGCTTGTTCTTGGGGCATTTTCCCTTCAGTTTTGTCTTCAGCAAGTGAAATGCATGCTCAATGGGATTCAGGTCAGGTGATTGACTTGGCCATTGCATAACATTCCACTTCTGTCCCTTCAAAAACTCTTTGGTTGCTTTTGCAGTATGCTTTGGGTCATTGTCCATCTTCACTATGAAGTGTCGTCCAATGAGTTCTGCAGCATTTGGCTGAATGTGAGCAGATAATATTGCCCGAAACACTTCAGAATTCATCCTGCTGCTTTTGTCAGCAGTCACATCATCAATAAATACAAGAGAACCAGTTCCATTGGCAGCCATACATGCCCACGCTATGACACTATCACCACCATGCTTCACTGATGAGGTGGTATGCTTAGGATCATGAGCAATTCCTTTCCTTCTCCATACTCTTCTCTTCCCATCACTCTGGTACAAGTTGATCTTGGTCTCATCTGTCCATAGGATCTTGTTCCAGAACTGTGAAGGCTTTGTTAGATGTTTGGCAAACTCTAATCTGGCCTTCCTGTTTTTGAAGCTCACCAATGGTTTACATCTTGTGGTGAACCCTCTGTATTCATTCTGGTGAAGTCTTATCTTGATTGTTGACTTTGACACACATACACCTACCTCCTGGAGAGTGTTCTTGATCTGGCCAACTGTTGTGAAGGGTGTTTTCTTCACCAGGGAAAGAATTCTTCGGTCATCTACCACACTTGTTTTCCATGGTCTCCCAGGTCTTTTGGTGTTGCTGAGCTCACCGGTGCATTCCTTCTTTTTGAGAATGTTTCAAACAGTTGTTTTGGCCATGCCTAATGTTCTTGCTATCTCTCTGATGGGTTTGTTTTGTTTCTTCAGCCTAATGATGGCTTGCTTCACTGATAGTGACAGCTCTTTGGATCTCATCTTGAGAGTTGACAGTAACAGATTCCAAATGCAAATAGCACACTTGAAATGAACTCTGGGCCTTTTATCTGCACATTGTAATTGGGGTAATGAGGGAATATCACACACCTGGCCATGGAACAGCTGAGAAGCCAATTGTCCCATTACTTTTGGTCCCTTAACAAGTGGGAGGCACATATACAAACTGCTGTAAGTCCTTCACCGTTCACCTGAGTTGGATGTACATACCCTCAAATTAAAGCTGACAGTCTGCAGTTAATGCACATTGTGTTTGTTTCATTCCAACTCCATTGTGGTGGTGTATAGAGCCAAAGATGTTAGAATTGTGTCGATGTCCCAATATTTCTGGATCTGACTGTATCATTCTAGGTCATGATATAATAATCTGTTTTTTCCTTAAAATATTATGTAATGTGTATACTCAATTATTGTGGGACACAATAAATACAATTATTCTAATTATATTTTATTATTGAGTACAATTACACTCAATGTTTCCCACTTTATTGGATTCCATATAGCAATACAGTTCAGATCTACCTAGGCCTACAAATAATTTAGTTCTGAACCATATTAATTGTAATTTAGTCAAGAGACTATGTTTAAGAAAACAGATAGCCAGTTGATATATGAACCAGCTCAGCATGTTTAGGTGGTGCCAATCATAGTTAAGAAATTTACCATTTCAATGCTTTCCAAAGTATACAAAGTATTCAAAAATATTACATTTTATATACATATACACTGCATTTATAGCTGTGCAATATAGTATATATACATATACATATACATATACATATACACACACACACACACACACACACAGCGGGAAGGGGCCGGAGAAAATGCCGTTAAAGCAATAACTGACAGCTCAGCATCATTCCCTGGGGATGGGCAGCCCAAGTGGGGAAAAAGTAACAGGAGCTAAGCCTCCATCAATTAACATGTCTGAAGTAAAAACGACAGAGTTAATTACAGGTGGGAGGTGGGTGGATGGTCTTATCACGTGCACAATGGCCAAATTGATCAATGATGCATAAAGGCAAATATCTCTTCAATAGGAGTTTTTACATTCTGACAATGTTAGCAGAAGCTAACGAAAGCTAAGTGGATAATATATTTTAAGTTTTGGAGATCACAATGTCTGCCTCTTCTTTTATAGCTACACCTGGAACTCGTATTTTTAGGATAGTTCATATATATACATACATACATACATATGTATGTATGTCTCTCACTAGGCAGCATAGGGCAGCATAGGGCTTGCTGGCTGCCAGAAGTAAAAAAAAAAAGCCCAGAATCGAGTGGATGTGACTCCACTGAGCTAGGGCTGTAGAAAGAAAAATCTTGGTTACGTAGGAGAAACCTGGCTAAAAGAAAAACATATATATACATACATACATATATATATTCATATTTATACATATATATATATATATATATATATATATATATATATATATATATATATATATGTGTGTGTGTGTGTGTGTGTGTGTGTGTGTGTGTGTATATGAACCTCAGAAAACAAACACACACACACACACACACACACACACACACACATATATATATATACATACACATACACACACACACACAAATATATATGGCTGCTACTTGTAGAGAGCTTCAGGTAATTTACAATTAGTAATTTATAAAGATTCACATCACACAGCAATCTCTATTACCATCTCCCAAGAAGGAAAAAATGATGACCCAGATTCATAGCATCTTTGTTCAGTGCTGGGCTGATGACACATGTGTTGAGCATGGAGTGCTAAGGTAAAAAAAAAAAATACTTGTGGAACACATTTTGCAGCATCTCAGAATTAATGGCCTAATACAGCCCATTTCTCTTCAAGTCAGAGAATCGCACTGACTCTTCTGGGCCTTGATTACCTCTTTCATAAAAAAATCTATTTCTCAGTTTGAGAGATGTTCAAAGAGCAGCTTTTGTCCTTCCTTTGGCAAGAGAAGAGACTTATCAGCACCTGAAAAATGCATCATTTCCTCCTTTCTCCACCCCACTTGTTATTTTCCACAAAGCAAGCTACTTGTAGGCCTAGATAGATCTGAATTGTGCTGCTGCAGGTGCTGGTGATGTGGAATCCAATAAAATGTGAATGAAAATAAAGACATTTCTGGGGAGAATGGCACAGCTGTGTCCTCTCAGTCAGTCTTTTGTTAGAGTTAACACCAGCTTCCTGTTGGAAAGTATGATGTGCTGCTCAGGCCTACCTTCTCAATCATTTTCCTCTCTTGTATGGAATAATCCTTTTTTTTTTCCCCAGGTGCTAATATCACAGGTAAACAAAGATGGTATTGGATCCATCCCTCTTATTTTTTCTAAAGGACTATTCTGGACTCTTGCCTCTTTTACTTTGTATGGAAAAAATATTATTTTCAAAATACTTCTGTAAATACAAATACCAGAAGGTTTGTTAACAAACCAGAAGGTTTGTTAACCTTTTTTTTGTTTACCTTTTGTTTTGTTTTATAATCTTTTAACTATTAGTCTTGTGAGAAGAAAAGTTCAACTAAGGTAGAATTTTGCAAATTTAAGGTCCTATGACAAAAGTTTGTATGAGCAAGAAATCTTTATTAAAAACTGAGACCAAAGCAGCCCAGACTAAGTTACTTTTTTAAAGAGCATTTGGTTGAAAAGTTATTGCCCCTTTTAAATTAATTTTACATTGTGTTCTGTTCTTTTGATCTTACTTTTTTCAACAATTATAATTAAAATTATCTTTGAATTGCTACAACTTGATTTGTTATTGGTTATTTTAATCTATTTATATGTATTGTGTATGATTTTAATTCTTCTGACCTTTTTGTTGATATTTTTTGTATACCCCTATGAGTTTGCATTGATTTAGCAATATAAAGCAGAATAAATAATAGGTCTCCCTCAACCAAGAGAATTATCCATATGCCTTCAGGTAACAACTCAATGTACTGTACTTGGTATAGTGTTCTTTAATTCTATGCACATATTTATGTACATGGTGACACTTTTTATGCAATATTTCCCTAATATATCATATGTATGCAAAATCTTTCCTCCGAATATAAAGTGTATTCACTCACATATGCATAATTTATACATTTCTCCAGATGTATGCATCTCCCCCTTATTTTTGAAGATAAAGGTATTCATCTGATGAGAAGAACATCCAAGATTATTTGTCTCAATAGATACAAGAAGTTGCATTTGGCCACGATGTTAATAGAGCCCAGCATGGATTTATGGGATATGTTGATAAGGTGTTTGTTACACTGTCTCAATTGTTCTTTTTATCAATTTTGTTTTTTTTTTATTTTTCTCTTGCCATCCCAGAGTTCTGCTAGTAGATGTGTGACCAAATAAATTTGCTAAATAAATAAACAAGCAAGCTTTATGGCAAAGAGTGAAATAAAACAAAACAAAAGGTACTGAAAATAAACCTAACAACATGAATGTGGAAATTAGCTCCATATAAAACCTCTTGAATTCGCATTGCACTACTTGAAAACAGAGAATTGCACAATGCAACAAATCCTGACTCTGTCTTCTATTATTTTAAAATTATTACTTTGGAATTAAAATTATTAAAAGATAATAAAATCATCTGTTATTGAATTTGTGGTGAAACATCTGAATTCATCAAGGTGAATAGAGACTGGTAGTGCCTTAATTTTGTTGAGACTTATTGAAAGCAACCAATCAAGATTAACCCATTGCACATCTATGGATGTTTGGGAAATCAGACTTTATTTATCATACTGGCATTGTTTTGCAATGGTTCTCCTCTTTTCTTAATGACAATTTCGGTCTGTGGTAGTAGGGACGGCGAGACTGACCCAGTGAACCCTGATGTGTGAAGTGCCATGGACATTGTTTCTCTACAATGCTGGATGAGTACTACCAATATGTTCATTATACCCAGAGTACATTCCTACTCCGGGCTTTCAACATCCTTTCCTGTTTCCTGAAGGCTTAAAGGTCTGGATGTAAAATAGAGGCTGAACATTTAATCCAAAAAAATACAGAGTTGCTGATTGTACATAAGAACTTTTGACTGTCATCAGCGGTGTTTCTCAATGGTTAGGCTCTATCTGTGAAGGAGCAAGTTTATAATTTTGAAGTCCTTCTAGATTCTCAGATCCTACTTGAATGGCAAATGGAGACAGTGGACAAAGGGATCTATGCACAGTTTTGCTCCACCTTGCCTAGTACAGAAGGACATGCCTACAGTAAGTCACAATCTCATAATCATTTTGTTACAGTATTGCAATGTACTTACAGGGGACTGCCTTTAAAGATCATTTGGAAACTGCAGCTGATTCAGAACACAATGGCTTAAAGTGCTGGGTTTGACTGATAAAGCCCTTTATGGCTTGGTACCAAGGTAGCTACAGGACTGCTGATAACAACCAACCTTTGTCTTGACCTATTAGAACATCTAGGGAGAAACTACTTAAAGCCCCTTATTTTTAAAGACCATTTTCATTCTTGTTTTATATACACTATGTAAGCTACTGAGAATTGTTTGATTATGGCACTGTAGCAGTTTGATTAATAATAAAGCTGGCACTGAATAAAGCAGCTAAACAGGGAACAGCCTGTATTTATATCAGCAGAATTTAGAAAGGCCAGTGTGGCTTGGTGGGTTGCAATTCTCACATCCATTTTTACTTATTTTAATAACATTGCAAACATCCCAGCAAACTAGGCATTGCAACAGTTGTCCTAGGCTTGAAAAACAGAAAATAGAAGCATGTTGACAACGTTCAGTCCCACCAGCCTCTTAAATATAACTAGCAAAGTCTATGCACGGCAACAGCTTATTTTAGGGAATGAAAGGGGTAGTTCTTATAAAGATAGATCATTGCCTAATTCTGCAGTATCGATATTCGTGTGGCGTCAGCTCAAAATTGTAAGTATCCTTTGTTTATTTGCAAGCTACTTTTATTTCAGTTTCTAGAACATAAGTTTTGGGTTGAGCCTAAAAATTCTACCATTGACAAACACCTTCTGCTGTTGATATTCAAACTGTGTGGAAACACCAGCCTCAAGAGCCAGGCACAATGAGGTTGGCCAATTGTCAAATTCTAATATAACAGAGAAAGAATGAGGCAAGCTTATATTTTGGCCTCTGTTCCTGTTTAATATTTATAGACATTGTTTTGGTATCTGCCTGCAAGGCCCAGAATTGCATGTTCAGTGTAAGTAGAAAAACAGCTTCACTTTATGCAAATGATGCTGCAATCATGACTTTGGCACATACTGGCCTTAGAAGCACACTGAGGCTAATAACTGTTAGCAGGAGGAGTTAATGGTACATTATCAGTATTCAAAAATCAAGGTATTTTAAAGCAGCATATATAACTGATACACAGTGATCATGAAATTGAGCAACTTAACTGTTTTACATTTTTAGGCTTAGTCTTTTGAGAAACACCTAGGCCCATGCAAATTCTGCTTCCAGTATGACCTATAGTGGTGCAGCTGCTATTTTAAGAGTTCACTAGAGCCAGAAAAGATGCTTTATTCCAGCTGCTTTTGAAATATTTAATACAAAATCCATTGCCCAATTATTAAATGGGGCACAGCTGGCAGCTAGCTCCAGTTTCATATCCTGTGAGAAAGAGTCTGGGTTTTTGAGACTTTTGTTTATGATACTCAGATCTGTGCCCAATGCAGCACTGAATGTGAAGGCAGGACTATGGATAGCTATTACTTTGGTGTTGGATAAAGCCAAGGAGGTAATTATTGGAGTTATACAATTACAAAATGAGCTGAGTTGTGTAATAAAGATCTCTGACCTGAAGGAAATGTAGGAGTTCACAAATGCAAACATCCATGTTCTCTTTTTTTAGTCCAATTATACATACCAGCACAATGTATACAAGCCAATGTGGATTGGTGCGCTGTAGTTACCAAGTCCTGCATAGATCAGAGGTCTTCAAACTTGGCAACTTTAAGACTTGTGGACTTCAATTCCCAGAAGCTATGCTGGCTGGAGAAGTTGAAGCCCACAAGTCTTAAAGCTGCCAAGTTTGAAGACCTCTGACATATTGACTTCAGCCTTCAAGGTAGTCTCAACAAGATGCACAATTATTAATGCTAGCTGTATCTTCATTGTAAGGTCACATTAACAGACTCTTGCAAGCCTGAAAGGATTTCTCCCCACCTTTTTTTTTTTTTGTCCAGAAAACTTGAGAGGATCCCTTCTGAAATGTTTCTTATGCCCCCTCTTTTGTGGGCCAAGTTAACTTTTACATGCTGATTGCCCAAAATAAGGGGAAAAAATCCTACGAATCTTACAACTGGATAGAAGGTTCAGATATTTGCTAAATTATTGTTTGGGCAAAGCAATGCTATGGTTGGTTTGGTTTGGTTTGGTTTGGTTTGGTTTGGTTTGGTTTGGTTTGGTTTGGTTTGGTTTGGTTTGGTTTTGCATCTACAGTTTTCCATCTATAAAATCCAGTTTTTACACAAAGAAATGTTACAAGGGAAAACATATTAAAGATTCAAAGAGAGTCGGAGCTCACTCACTGTATTTTTTCTTTCTGATAAGTTTTTTCTTGTCTTGCTGATGATGCTGAACTATGCAATGCTTGTAGCCAAAGCTGATTGGAAACCCATAAAAAGAAAATCACATGTCAGGCAATAAAACAGAACTACACAGTCACAATTAAAATGCAGAAAGTGATTTTAAAATGAACAGTAAATAACTCACATAAAAAGATAAGTGGATGCAGCAGATTATTTAAATGAAAGGCAGACCTAAACATATTATGGTTTTATAAGCAGAGTTTCAAATCCAATATTGAAAAATGTTGCATTTTCTATGAAATGCACTGTTCCTAATTAATTGTACCTTTTGTTCCCACTTGCTATAGCTTAAGCCATAGAGTTGTAGGTAAAAATCCTCTACTTTTAACGTTCTGATGATGCAACTTTTCATAGTGAAGCATTGGGAGAAATCATTTGGTGCTAATGGACCCCTAAAGAAAGTAAGTGAACATGAAGTGTTTTCAGCTCACTGCAGAAAACACTGCTTGCTCTCCATTCAGTACTATTGATTGTTTAAAGCCATTCTCTCCGGGAATGTTTATGTTAAACAAGCAGGAACATCTTGTCAATTACAAGCATTTTAGCTGACAACTCTTTGCCATTGCAGAATGGTATTCTCAGGATGGATGTAACTGTTATCTTATAACCAACATCCAGCTGTTTCCTGGGAGGTGGGGTGGAGGGAACTGGGTTCCAGAGGGCTTGCTTGTCAACGTTCCCCAAAGCCTGGTTTAGTACATGCCTTTTGCTACTCAGTGGCCGAAGCAGTTCATTTAAGTACTGGAAAATCTCCACCAGGTGGCAGAAGTGGATTTTCAGCCAGGAGTGTTCTATTGCTGCTTAATTTGCCAGATATCTTGTTGATTATTGCTTACAAAGGAAATGCTGGGTGTGATACCAGAACCAGTTCATTTCTTTTAGCTCTGGCTTCCATGATGACTGGATCAAACTGGAAGACACTGATAGAAGCTGATCAGCTTCAGACAGGGGCATATCAGCCTGCGGGAGATAAGTAGGTTTATCCTGCAGTACCAAAATTTGAGAAGCAATATATAGGCATTAATTTTTGATTCAGAAATCGGCAACTTGATAGTTTGTACTTTATCCACAGGACAGATGGGTTGACTCATTGTTTGTTCCAGTGACGTTTTATATCGTTGGGCTAAAACAAAACCAAAAGTTGTTTTTAAAAAAATGTTCTAAGTTAAAAAGTGATTTTAAATAGAATCCCTCGATGTAAATAGGTTACTACTTAGTACCTAATAATATAGCACCACATATCCAGCTTTTTCCAGAATTTGAGTAAGATACCATTAAATGTATTCTGAAATAAGTTTTTGGAATAGACTAATATTCTTCTATTCTTTATTCATATTAAAGGCATCTCTCTGTTTGCATCATAATGATGAATGCATCAACACAAATCAAAGTCTCACCACTTCTTTTTTCATGCTGTGCCTGATTGTAGTCATAATCTTGACTATTTTTATCTATCCCGTCTGCAGAGGCTTCTGCTTCATGCTGATGGTGTCAGGAAATATTCTGATGCATATTTTTCTATCAGTTTTCTTTCAATCTACTGAAATAATTTGCCTTAGCAATATCTTTTAAAGGAGATAAGAGTGTTGGTATAACTTTAATGAATGGAGTGCAGGTAGTCCTTGATTTACGACCACCACTGAGCCCCAAATTTTCTGCTATTAAGTGAGACATTTGTTAAGTGATTTTGTCCCATTCTACAACCTTTCTTGCCACAGTTGCTAAGTGAATCACTGCAGCTGTTAGGTTACTAATACGGTTGTTAAGTGAATCTGGCACCTCCCATTGACTTTGCTTGTCAGTAGAAGACAAATGGTGATCACATGACCCCAGGACACAGCAACCCAGGGTCATAGGAACCACTTGCCAAGCGTCTGAATTTTGATTGCACGTCCATGAGGATGCCGCAAAGTTTGTAACTGTCAAAAATGGTCATAAGTCACTTTTTTCGGTGCTCTTGTAAGTTAGAAAGGTCACTAAATGAACTGTTGTAGGTTGAGGACTACCTATTGAGGACTACCTATTCTTCAACTTAGTTATGAGATGGCTAATAGGTTTTATTTTCATTTCATTTATTATTACGGTCATATTCAGCTTTCTGCTTCTGTTAGCACTCGGAATATAGACAATATAATACACAGCTGTATGTCTCGGCCTCTAGTGAGTTAAGTCATGCTGTGTCCTCCCTCTCGCAGTGCCTGGAGGCTGTTAGAGGCTGGATGGGGAGCAATGGGTTGAAACTAAACCCTGGCAAGACCGAGTAGCTCTGGGTTTGGGGTTTGGGGTTTGTTGGCTCAGGTAGAATTACCATCTTTGGTCTTGGATGGGGTGGCACTACCCCAAACAGACCCTGTGAGTAATCTGGGGGTTCTCCTGGACTCACGACTCCTGCTCAAAGAGCAGGAGATGGTTGTGGCCAAGAGGGCCTATGTGCAACTGCAGGTTGTATGCCAGTTATGCCCTTTCCTAGACAAACAATCCCTACTCACAGTCACTCATGGCCTAGTCACTTCCCATCTTGACTATTGCAAAGGCTAAAGGTTACAACCTTCATGGCTTGGGACCAGGTTATCTGAAGGACCGTCTCTTGCCATTCATATCTACCCAACCCAGAGTGGGAAGGCAGGAATGCTGCGTGTCCCATCCCTGAGGGAGATACACCTGGTGGGACCCAGAAGAAGGCCTTCTCCGTGGTGGCTCCCTCTCTCTGGAACATCATACCCCCAGAGATTCCAGAAGGCGCTGAAGACCTGGTTCTGCCAGGGGGGCTGGGGAACCCAGAGTGGGATGGAGCCCATTAAATGGCTTGTGTGGTCTGCTGATGCCAGGAGGAGATGTGGGGTATGATTTTATTATATTACACTATATTAATTTATTTGATTATTTTTATTGTTTTAAATGTGATTTTATATTCTGTAAGCTGCCTTGAGTCGCCATGGGTGAATAGACAGCACAAATTCAATAAATAAATAAGTATGTCAAATATTGCCAAACAATTAAGATAAAAATTAATAGTCAAAAGCTTGGAAAGAGAAAATGCCTTTCTCCCTCCACTGAATTCTGTAGCTACTATGAGGTCTTCATATAGTAACAGAAAAATAGCATTAGAAGGGACCTTGGACACCTTCTAGTTCAATCCTCTGCTCAAACAGGAAACCCTATACCAGGGATGGCGAACCTTTTTCTTGTTGTGTGCCAAAAGTGTGTGTGCATGCGTGCAACAGCGTGCATGCATGCCAGCATCTATAATGCAATGCGAATCCCCCACTTGCGCATGCATTCATGCCCCCACTCCTGTGCATGCGCCCTGCATTGCAGATGTGCACATGCGCCCCTGCACATACGCTTCACACACACCTGGCCCATTTTGGGCCTGGAAAGCCTCCTGTAGTAAACTTTGCTGGTGTAAACGGCTTGCCAGACTTGCGCTCTGGGCAGCGTCCAGCCATGCCGTCAAGAAAAGCACCTTCCTCCAGTTGCTGGAAGTAAAAGGCGGCTCTGCGCAGCTTGCAGAAAAACTTTTCTCTCAATGGCTATTCTCTTTTGCATGCTCAGAGCCTCATGCCACCGAAATGCGAGAGGTTGCCTTGCTCTCTCGCCACCCTCCCACCAGACTGCCAACCTGGAATTCACCACAGCTTCCCCCTGTCTGGTAGCTAATCCTATCTGGTTTCGGGCACTGAGGTGCATAATGAATACCAGCTGGCTTGCATGCCGGAACACGGAAGAGCAACAGGCGATGGCTCCGCATGCCCAGAAAGATGGCTCTGCGTGCCACTTCCAGCACATGTGCCATAGGTTCACCATCACGGCCCTATACCATTTTAGACAAATGATTGTCTAATCTCTTCTTAAAAACCTCCATTGTTGGAGCGCCTACAACTTCTGTATGCAAGTTATTCCATTGATTAATTCAACAACAACAAAGATAGCATTTTAACAAGCATGCATATACTCAGTAATGAGGTATTCATGCAATATGTGAAAATGTGGCAGGATTTGTACAAGAGCTATGCAGTGATAGAGACTGATAAAGAAAAGTTTCATTTACACTGGTTCTGTATGCTCACCATGCTTTGATACCTTTGACAAGTCTGATTTCCATAGTTCATCACAAAGCGACTTGTGGTGGAAAGAATAGGGGTGGAATGGAGATCCTTTTTATTACTCAATTGCATAAAATGAATATGTCAGACTGCTGCAAAGTAGTGAAAGTTGTATCTGAAGATAGTGGAAATCATTTGTTCAATGTGGATTGTGCAAATGTGGGTTGTGCATCAATGTAATTGTTATTTCTGCCTGAATTAGAAATCTACTGAATTTACTTCTTAATTTACCACTTAAATGCTAACTGGAATACAAAGAAATTTGTCACACGCTGTTCATATTATTTACATTCTTAGGGAATAAACAATGTTCAGTAATATAATTCACATGAACAGGATTAGCATGTCTCGGGAGAAATCATGTAGTGTTATGTCTGATCTTTACACACACACATGTATGTGTGCAGTGGTGGGTTGCCCCTGGTTCGCATCAGTTCTATAGAACTGGCAGTAAAACCTGCGGGAGGCTCCGCCCACTGACCCCAATGTCATCAAATGCTTCTACGCATGCGCAAAAGAGTGCACCCTCTGCAAACCAGTAGTAAAAGTAAGTAGAACCCACCCCTGTATGTATGTATGTATGTATGTATGTATGTATGTATGTATGTGTATGTATGTATGTATGTATATATGTTGTGTGTATATTTAATAGAATAACTACAATAATGAGTTAAAGGATAGATTGCCTTTTCCCCCCTCATTTCTTTTTTGGGATAGAATCTATTAAGAAGTGTTTCTAATCTCAAGGCTTTATTGAAAGCAAGAGTAGCAGTAGCAGCACAATCATGTTGAACAACAGTAGGAAAACCATTGAAGCTGGTGAGAGAAACCATATTCTTAAATGTATCACTAAGTAAATTACAAGTTAATCTAAGTGCAAAGGAATTTTACTGATCTCTGCCTGCTTTCTAAGGTATTGAATTGTGCTGGAAGCTAAGGAACTCTACTTATATGCTTCATTCCATTGTTTTAGATTTTTTTTAATGTTAAATGATACACTGCCCTGTGCACTTCAAAATACAGAAAGAAGGTAGGGCTGTTGCTTGAAGCATGGAATAGACTGGGGAAAACCCTTTTTGGAGCATATAAAATGACTATAAAGAGGGTCTTCATACCCCCTTCAGAATGTGTTAGTCTTACTAATCTAGAGGCTAGATATAGTTAAATCTAGATATAGCTAATCTAGATATAGTTAAAAACAAATACATGTTTATTTGTTTGGAATTATTGTCCTAATCTTGATCCAAGATGGCGTCGCCAAAGGCTGCCTCAGTGAAATGCTCTCTAATGGTTTCTTTATTTTTTATTATTCTCTGTGACTCACTATGGATTTCATACTCACGAGACCATCTGCTAAGAATTAAGCAACGTTTCTTTAAGGAGCAGCTTTCTGTGATCTCATCCCCCCTCCCTTTACAAACGCGGAGGAGATTCTAACACAGGAAGAGGCAATTTCGCCAGAGCTATGGATTACCAAAAAAACCAAACAGAAGAAACAGAGATGAAGAGGTAAAAGGCGGGAAATTTAAACAGGCTAAGGAATAGGGGAAACAGAACTGCTCTACCTTCAATCTTTCTGACAAATTTACATTCACTTGCTAACAAGATGGATGAAATACTTCTTTTAAACAGATGCAACTCTGATTTTCACAGTGCAGCTGCCCTATGCTTTATTGAAACCTGGTTATATGATGACAACAGCATGCAAATTCCAGGGTTTCAGATACATAGAGCAGACAATTGCAGAATCATCAGGTAAAAAGAAGGGAGGAGGTTTATGCTTATATATCAATAACAGCTGGTCTCAGGATATAATTATAATATATAAATTCTGTGATGAAAACTTAGAGTCTTTACTTATCAACTGTAAACCATTTTACTGTCCACGCGAGTTCTCATTTCTACTAATTGCTGTTTATCTCCCTCCACAAGCCTGTGTAAACAAGGCATTACGAACTCTAGCTGACCAGATTATGGAGTCTGAAGCCAAATACCCCAATTCACTTGCCATTATTTTGGGAGAGCTAAACAAAGCAAACTTAAGGAAAGAGCTACCAAAATACTTTCAGCGTGTCAATTGTCCCACTAGAGGCAAGAATACTTTAGACCATTGCTACACAACACTAAAAGATGCTTATCGGTCTTTACCATGAACAGCTGTGGGACACTCTGATCATTGTATGATTCACCTTACAGGCAAAGACTTAAAACCACAAAACCAACAATTAAAACAATGGGGACCAGGACTGATGAGGCAAAGTTAAAGCTACAGGCCTGCTTTGACTGCACTGATTGGAATGTTTTCGAAAGTACCTCTGCAGACTTACATGAACTCACAGATACTGTAACATCATATGTCAGCTTCTGTGAAGATCTATATGTACCGACCAGGAACTTGCAAATATACAGTAACAACAAACCTTGGTTCACAGCTAAACTTAAGCAGCTATGTCATTCCAAAGAGGAAGCCTACAGGAAAGATGATAAAATGCTGTACAATCAGGCCAGAAATGTATTAACAAGGGAGATCAGAGCAGCAAAAAGAAGCTACTCTGAAAAGCTAAAGAGTCAGTTCTCAACAAATGAACCAGCAAACATGTGAAAAACTCTTAAAAATATCACCAGTTACTGCAAACTTCTTTCCCAGGCTGAAGGAAATCAACAACTGGCAGATGACCTGAATGTGTTTTATTGCAGGTTTGAAAGGAAACTACAGCCACTTATCTCCACTACAGCCACTTATCTCCACAACCCCCATCTCAGACACATCAACAACAGCCAAGCCTCCTACAACTGACCCCATCCTATTGAATTCCCAACTCCTAGTGATCACGGAAAAGGAAGTGCAAGACCTATTTCCCCGCTGCGAACCGGTAGTAAAGGTAAGTAGAACCCACCCCTGTCTCAAATGATCCATCTGTTAAACTACTGAAGTTCATAGATGACACAACAGTGATCGGTCTCATTCGAGACAATGATGTATACAGGGGAGGTTAAACAACTAGTTTCATGGTGTGACTAGAACAATGTCGAACTGAACACACTCAAAACTCTAGAAATGGTGGTGGACTTTAGGAGAAACCCTCCCATACTACCACCTCTTACAATACTGGACAACACAGTATCAACAGTAGAGACCTTCAAATTTCTAGGTTCTACCATACCTCAAGACCTAAAATGCACACCTAACATCAAAAACATCATCAAAAAAGCACAACAAAGAATGTTCTTTCTGCTCCAAGTCAGAAAGCTCAAACTGCCCAAGGAGCTGCTGATACAGTTCTATACAGGAATTATTGAGTCTGTCATCCACACCTCTATAACTGTCTGGTTTTGTTCTGCAACCCAACAAGACAGACACAGACTTCAGAGATAATTAGAACTGCAGAAAAAACAATTACTACCAACCTGCCTTCCATTGAGGACCTGTATACTGCATGAGTCAAAAAGAGGGCTGTAAAAATATTTACAGACCCCTCGCATCCTGGACATAAATTGTTTCAACTCCTACCCTCAAAACAACACTATAGAGCACTACACACCAGAACAACTAGACACAAGAACAGTTTTTTCCCCAAACACCATCACTCTGCTAAACAAATATTTCCCTCAACACTAGTTATTTCCCTCAATATAGTTATTTCCCTCAAACTAGTTATTAAGTCTGCATTACTATTAATCTTCTCATCATTCCTATCACCCATCTCCTCCCACTTATGACTGTATGACTGTAACCTTGTTGCTGGTATCCTTACGATTTATATTGACTGTTTCCTAATATGATTTGATTGCTTATTTGTTCCCTATGAGTGTTGTACTTTATGATTATTGATGAATGTATCTTTTCTTTTATGTACACTGAGAGCATATGCACCAAGACACATTCCTTGTGTGTCCAATCACACTTGGCCACTTGATGGCGCAGCAGACTAAAGCACTGTTATTAACATCAGCTGCCTGCAATTACTGCAAGTTCAAATCTCACCAGGCTCAAGGTTGATTCAGCCTTCCATCCTTTCTAAGTGATCTGTCCCCGTCTCCACACACACACAAAAACACAGCCAGCCGAGGGTTAAGAAAGTACTTGGCACGCACACAGGTTGTTATCTCAAACTTGGCAACAATATAAGCACCGTCTGCCAAGAGCTTTACTTAACAGATAACATAAAATTACATACGCATTGTAAATAGTCCAGCAAAACAATATCCCTTCGGCAGCTTCAGGCGTTCTTCAAGTGACTAGCCAGAGTTAGTTTTTGTTTGTCACAGAGTTTTACCAGCCACCACCCTCTCTTATATAGTCTCTGGGGTGTGGTCCAGTGACTCAGTTATAATCCCTAGCACGCCTCCTTAACTGCTGCAACCGTTTATCACGCTTTCGTTGGTGTGCATCCAGGAACAACGGCTCTCCTTCCTCGCTCTCATCAGAGACACCTGGCTCCTGGCTAATCTCCTCTTCCTCGGCCGGCACCTGAGACAGTGCCAGAGGGGAGGGGCCTGGAGAGGGAGGCCTGGCTGACTCCTCTCCCTCATGTTCGGAGCCTTCTTCCTCTGATGAGATAGGCTCAGAGGGCAGGGCCACAACACTAAGGTAGGTAAAATGAGGACCCAGACTGTGGGGGCAATAAGCTGACTTTGTATAAATATACAAAAGTATGCAGGCTATTGCTTAACGCATTGTAAGCCGCCCTGAGTCTCCGGAGAAGGACAGCATATAAATCAAACAAAAAAAAATCTATTCTATTCTATACTATACGTGTTTACAATTTTTATTATTCTCTTTCTGAACTAAAAGCTTTACATATACACATGCACACATCTATCCTTCCCAATTCCAGAGCCGCCGCTATCAGTTCGCCCGAATCGGATAGAACCAGCTTAATACCATCACTGGTACCACAGATTCTGATCATTTTTATAACTTCAAATGAGGCTTTATTAGTCACAGTCTGGGATTCTTCTCACATATTCTAGTATTTTCTAGCTTTTGAATAGGAGAAACGCATCTTTTTAAGGCTGCAATAACAATTGCAGTGTCCATAGCTTTGACTTCTTTTCTTGGTTAAGACCCAATAAACATCCAGATGACACCTAAGGGGCAACAAAGAGTTTTTAAAAATTCAAAGAATGTTTCTGTCATTGAGTGATTATCAAAAACAGAGTCTTATAGCCCAGATATAGTATTACTATTCTTGGTTCTGAAAAGGTTATTAGTCACATATTAGGGTAATAAGAATAGAATGGTAAATTAGTGACTTTTACTTAATTAAATAGTTCTGATATAACTGTTTGGATGACGTTTTATGGCAAATCTATTTGAAATAATCACTATTTGAATGTTTCAGGGCATTGGTGAAATGTATTATTACTGCCTATAAGTAATTACTTCTTCCTAAAAGTGACCTTTCAAATAAACCTCAGATTAATATTTCTGAACCAAGTAAGATTACACTGTATGTAGAGGTTTTATTGTTCTTAATATTTTAAATACTTTAATATGCCAAGACGTTTTTCCTTTCTTTTTCAGAACATATCCATAATGCAACATTTTCAGTTGACATGCACTATTTTCATGCAGTGATCATGTTATTAAAATAAATGCTTTCAAGCACACCTAAACTGGTCTCATAACAGTTTTTTGTGCTAATCCAACCCAAGAATTCTAAATACAAAATGAATTTCCTATTCCTCAGTATTTTCTAATCACACCTTGAACAGATTTTGTATAACTTCTATTTTATTTTGATTTCAGCTGTCTATCAGTAAGTCTATCAGTCTATCATGCAATTATATAGATGATATAGATAACCAGTGGTCAAGCAGAGGATGGTTTCTGCACATTTCATCCACATTCAACTTTCAATAGTCTACCAAGAAAAACATTAGATTTAAGTTTTAAAAAGCAGCTTGAGAAGCATGGGATTCATTGAGGTGGCAGTGTCATATAGCAATTTCATTGTTTGTTTGTTTAGTAAATTTATATGCTATCCATCTCCCTATCCAAAATGACTTTGGGCAGTTTATAGTGTACAGTATTATCAGTCCATTATGAAATGATTGGGTTGAGTTCAACTTATTGTTCTGATCTAGGCTTCCTGAGTCAGTAAAACACATGAGTAGCCCTAAAAACTTCTTTTATTACAAAAGCTGTGAATTCTGTTCATTCACAGATGAGTCCCAAATAGTTGTAAAGAGTCCTTCGGGAAAAGGCTGATAATCACCCACTTTTATCTCCCATGACACGCTGTCAAAGACCTAATTGGCAAAGCCACATAGAGTCCAGAATGAAACAGAGCTTCAGACTTTAAACTGAACAGAATTAACAACATTGCTTCCTGCAAAGGCCTATGTGTGTTTGCTCCTCTTTTAAGTCTTATGGGAGGGGCCAATCACCTCCAAGCCCTACTCTCAAGTCGTCCCTTTTGTTTTAACTGTTCTTGCCTTCTGGCAGCTCTGCGCATGCATGCACTGGGAACAGGCTCCCCCTGTTCCCCTGCCTCGCTGAGGTCTGAGTCTGGAGGCTCCAGAGGCAGCACGTACCTCCCAGATGGCCCTTTCTCTGCCTCCAACACAGAGCCCTCGTCCGAGCCTTCCCCAGACTCCAGGACTGGCCCATGTTCCTCCCCAACCTCTTCACTGCCCGACTCTGCTGCCAGCTCCGCAGGCCACCAGCAGACCACAACACTCATATTGAGAAGGCAGGCACTGGATATATTAATTTTACAATTGCTCAAACTTAACATTCATTATTCAATATAATAATCTAGGATAAAAACCATTCCCAATATTTGTAGGTGTAAGTAATACTTCCTGAGACATGGAAGGCTTCACTTAGAAATAATGCATGTTTGTGAACCTGCTAAAGAACAAGTTCATTGCTCAAGGCCAGTGGAATTTCGTGAGTTGGAACTGGAACAGGAACTGGAATTATTTTTCAATAAAGTCAGTTTGGGTCAGTTATATACGTTATCTCCTTGCTTTAGAATAGCTGTTTGTCATTGTCATGATTTTATTTGTTCCTTTCTTGACTATTATTTATTGGACTTAGGATTTCTAATCTATTTTGTTTTGTGCTTCACCCAGCAAAATGTTGACCTATAGCAAATGGAAGGAACGCCTGAATAAGTACTGTGTATTGGGAAATTTTCTACATTATTTCTGGCCTTATTTCTGGTCTGGAAAGGATATGGAATGGATCTCGCCATAAAAAGCAGGGACAAAAGTAGCAGATGTTCTATGCTTCTCTAATCAAAACAGACTCTGAGTAGCAAACAGCTACCTTATGTGCTAATTTTCTTTAAACTAAAAGCAAAAGAGCAGGTCCCCATTAGTATTGTCAAAATACTTCTAGAGTGGAGGAATCAAACTAAAAAAGGGCATTCTCGTGTATCCTGATGTTGACACTTCCTCAGAAGTGCGACCTGTGGCATGTCTTTCCTCATGGAATGTACTGAACATTCATATTTCATGGTTAATATACATAGTGACTATTCTTGAAGATATTCCATTGCTAAGTCACATAAGTCTTTAAAGATAACAACCAAAACTTTGAAGTCTACTGGTAACCAATGCAGCTCCTGCAGTAGTTAGTTAGTTTACTTTATTGTCATTGCATCTCGTACAATGAAATTAAATGTCATCTTCAGTATATATCATACATAAGAAAACTATAAAAATAAAACCACACATCCTTCACATTCTATACAATTGTACAGTATACTACAGCTATCATGTGGGCAAACTGAGTTAGGGTCATTATTACCTGGGTCAATGTATTAATGGCAACCCTATATAAAGTGAATTACAATAATGTAGACATGAGATGAAAAGGCTATGAGTAACCATCAAGTTACTGTTTGAGGAAAGGCTGTAATGCACCCACAGGATTAACACTGTACAAGGGGTCTCCTGAACATGGTCTCTATCTGCTCTTTTAGAAGGAACTAGGAGTCTAGACCAGGTCTGCCAAACTGAGCCCACGGATGCATCATGTGCAGGCCACGCCCACCCCAGCTCCATAAAGGCAAAAAACATCACGATACGTCACAATACATCACATGATGCGATTGAGTTTGACACCTGTGGTCTAGAGTCTAGAAAGACTTCAGATTGTGACCTGTTCTACATGAGAAAGTTCAACCCTCTCTAGAGCCAAAATAGAATGTCTCTGGAACTGGTCAGCTTTTGAAATCACCATCATTCTCTCTTCCTTAAATTAAATCTGAGGCTCTTTATCGCCATCCGTTCCTTCGCTTTGGAACAACATCCCTCCCAAAATGTGACTGTCATTAATCCTGCTTTGGTTCACAAAAGTCATTAAGATTTTAGAAAAATTCTTCAGGAGTAGATAAAATTATGCTATTGATATGTTACTGATATGCTTGTGAGTGTATTCTTATTTGTGCATGTGAGTATATTCTTGTTGTATACATTTCTTTCATCATATTACTGGAAATATAAACTAATTAAGTCAGCCACAACTGAAACAGCCTATAAATCTAAATAAATAACAAGGGGCATGATGGCCCAGCAGTTAAAGACACAGAGCAGCCCGGGTTCAAGATCTGAATGCTGCATGATGGGATGAGCTCCCATTACTTGCCCCAGCTCCTGCCAACCTAGCAGTTCAAAAGCATGCAAATGCAATTAGATAAATACGTACCACTTTTGTGGGAAGGTAACAGCATTCCTTCTGCCTAGGCATACAGCCATGCTGACCGCATGACCATGGAAATGACTTCGGACAATGCTGGCCTTCTTGGCTAAGAAACAGAGATGACCATCGCCCCCTAGAGTCAGACACTCCTGGACAGGGAAAACCTTTAATGTTAAGTAAATAACATTTCCAGGTCCTGAGGTGGAATGACTGCATTTCTTGTTTGAGTGCATTTCCTGTTCTGATAATGCCTCATCCTGCATCGATGGATGACCTGTCTCAGTGGCTTCATATCAATACTGAACAGTCAAAGGGAAAGAGACAATCCTTATGGCAGTGATGGCGAACCTTTTTGGCACTGAGTGCCAAAACTGGAATGCGCATGCGCCAGAAACCCAAAGACCAGGTGGTTGGTATGCATGTGCACACTGGCCAGCTGGTCTTTGGGTTTCTGGCACAACGGCACATGCAAAGGCCAGCTGGTGACAGCTCACCTGCCCACAGAGATGGCTCTGTGAAACCAGAAGAGCAGCTGGTGATGGCGTGCGTGCTCACAGAAAGGGCTCTATGTGCCACCTCTGGAACATACGCCATAGGTTCAACATCACGGCCTTATGGCATGTCACAACAGCAAGATTGAGGTCTCATTCAAGAAGGAAAACCACTGCAACATAGTACACTCCACTCCCTACTGTTATAGATGGTCCAGAAGAGTATCATGATTGAGGGGACCAAAGGCTGATGAGAGTCCAATAGTACCCAGAGAGCCATCCTACTGCTATTCTGGTCCTGCCACAGCTCTGTCACAAGTCTTGCACCCCAGCCTGAAAACAGTCCAAACAATCTATTGTTATGTACAGCCCTCTACAACTGCATCCTAGCCGAGAGCCAGTTTGGAGTAGTGGTGAAAGTGCTAGGCTAGAAACAAGGAGGAACCCTCCTCTCTTATGCATGAAAACCAGGTGAGTGGCCTTGAATTAGTTGTTGTTTGTCAGCTCAACATACCTCACAGTGTTGTTTTTTGTAAGTATGAAATGGGAACATTGGGAATGTTGAGCAAAATAAAGATAAATCTTTTAATAAATAAATAAAGTTCATCACCAAAACAATACCTAGAAAGGAAAAATGGGTGGCTCAATTAATGGCATTTTGAGAAAGAGCATATCACTTCTGAGCAGATGGTATTACCCCCCCTCTTCTTAAGATACATTAACCACTGCTTGTATATAACCACTTGTCATCTTTCACCAACCAGATGGGATAGTCCACATATAGTCAAATTCATCTAATTCAGAGTTTCCCAACCTTTTCAGCTTTGTGGATCAGCAGGGGAGAGAGGAGGGGTTCCGTGTGAGTGGTGGATGTGCGGGCACCCACCACTCACACAAAGAGAGTACATGCATATGCTCACTCACTGTTCATGCAAGTGTGCACGCTCTCACTTGCCATTTCCATACATCAGTTCTGAATGGCTCAAGGACTAGAGGTGGGAACAACCTGAGGTTTGGTAACCCTTAGCCAAATTCTTCTAGACAACTCATCTTAAACTGATCCCAGGTAATCTAGAGAGAATTGGCTCAGTAATCTCTGCTGACCCTACCCAGACAACAAAATCTGAGTAAAAATTTGGAAAATGGCAACGGAGATACATACTACCTATGAATCAATCAACTCTGCCTTCTATACTGGCTTGAAATTGTAAGATACTAATTTGACACTACTTCAATACAATCTTAAGTATATATCAGTGAACTAAACTAACATTAATTACAGGGTGAAAAAGACTGTAGATAATATTCTACTTCAGTGGCAGACATTTGAGGAAAAGTGATGGTGTTGGAGAATCAATTTTATTATTGTCACTTATTCATAAATCATGTAGCACATTGATAAAGTGATTTTGTATGTAAACATTTCTAAGTTGTCCACAGGTGGTTAAATGATGCAGACCTTTTCTTTCCCACAAGCAAAATTTCTGAAATAACTGCAGCATAAATAAATAACTGACGAGGATACAGACATAAACAGTTTTAATTGCCGTAATTAATTTGAAGAATTGCCTAATTAGATTTTTTAACTACCTGGTGCTCTCTTGCACAGAATGAAACCCAAAATAAAGAACAGAATGAAAAATGGTAAGAAACCTTGAAAATGTCCTTTGGAAAGCTTCAAAATTAAAACAAAAGGGTATTACTAGAAGTAAACAGGAAAAAATAAAATATTCATGCAATATGGATGATGACTTGACAGGCATTTTATATCATCCCTATCTGGCATCCTTTTGCAAATTTTTCCATTTGCTATTCTGAAATGAATACAATCTATTCAAAGATACAAGATGCTTCATTTTGTATTTCTGAGTACAACAAAGTATGTTGAACATGGAATTAATCATCTAAAAAGAGCGTGGTTATTTGCTTCTAAATCTTTATGTAAAGCTTGGATCAATGTAGAAACGTATACCAAAGAACTGACCTAACTACAATGAGGAATGGAAACATGGCTGGCCAATGACACATCACCTGAGATTCCTCGCCTGCTTTTATTGGGGACTTGCAATTCCAAGATATTTTAAATGAACTGTAATTTCTCTTTTAAATGAAGTATAATTATCTCATTAGCACTATTTTAAATGCAATATAATTATCTTTTCAGAGCTATTCTGTGTACAGTATATGTCCTCAAACAATTGATCCAAGCAGAGCACAGAATGCAATACCAGTCATTCTAAATCTCAGGTGCACTATTGTTTTATTTTTAGCTTTATGTCAAAAACCAAATGAGAAGAAACAAAGGAGACAAAGGAGGATTTTATCTTTACATGTTTAAACTTAAAAGAGGAGCTGAGCTATTAAGTAGAAAAATGACAACTGCTCAGCGTAAATATTACGTTTTAGGATGTTCATGAAATCCCCTTTCTTGTACATTTTTATATATGCTTATATAATTTTGGACAGTTATTATTATTAGATAAGAAAAAAGTAGCTTTCTTCCACTCACTCAGGCAGTTTCATTGTTTAGTAGTGCTGCACATTTTGCCTCTTTGGAGAAGGATGAGTATAGAGATATCCTTTCACATTTTGCCCAATTATGTAACTGGGACAAGCTTCAGTTATCTTACAAAAAAGGCGTAGAACATAACACCTTCTCCTGCACACCATTTTGCACTCTTTTGCAAAGGACTTTGAGAATCATAAAAGGGATTAGAAAGAAGTATATGGAAATATTTGTGAACACCTTTACAAAGTTTTATTCATATTCATAGCCATGCTTGTGATGCATGGCTTGTTCTAAATGACCATAATAAATTTGTAGAAAGTATTAAATGCTTTCTCCAAATCAAAATAATTGTCAGAAAATATAATTTAATTCTTTCCCAGGAAGAGATTCCTGTTTTTAACCAAGTAGTATTTTTTTTACCAGCGTTTACCCTTATATTGCCTGAAAAATTTATAGATGTTATTCATTTCCATCTATCCTACCACCTCTCAGTGCTCTCTCTCTCTGCCATTTGCTAGGTCCTATTATGCAGACACATCGCATGAAAATTATGTTTGAAATACAATTTCAAACATAAAACAAATTTGAAAGATCCTCACTCTAACATTCCTAAAACAATTTGTCTAAATTGGACCTTCTTCATCTCCTCAAATTTGTCCAGTGTCCCCACTTCCTCTCTCTCTCTCTCTCTCACACACACACACACACAAATTAAAAATAGTAGGAGCACCTAGACAAGCCTGGCTCATCTCAAAAAAAAAGCTAAGCAATTCTTGACCTGAATTTGTTTTTGGGTGGGAGATCAGCAAGAAAATCAATCTACTCTAAACTAACCTGCTAACTGCATTGCCTTATTGAATAATAAGACGAGAAAAAAGCCCTGTAGATTTGGTAATTGCTCTCCAGTATCTTACAAAAATAAATTAATAGAAATATATATTGCTATCCAAGAGCACCATGGATATACTCCTAATTATTCATTATACTGAATAACTTCTGAAAGTTGTTGATTAATAAGAATGAATGTAATGTCTTTGACAACATCTTTTTGTTACTTTCTACAACTTCATGATGCTTCCCCCCCACACACACCTTTTGCTAACTTCTGCTTTGTTATTCCAGAAAATATAATCCAGTAAACTTTTAAAGATTGAGACTTTAATGCTTATAAAACCATTTGCTTCTCACTCTTTCAAATGTAGATAATATAGATAAAACAGACATGTTTTTTTCAGGCTTACATTCTCTTACATTTGAAACCACACTTGTAAGAAATTAACTGTCAGCTAAATTTGTATGTTCTCTTTCCAAAGCAGCAGGATAAGATGAAGGATTAGATTCTATGTTTGGTTTATCTGTTAAAGAAAGAATGCCTTCTCTATGATAAATTGCTATGTTAAATTTATTTCCAAAGAAGCATTTAGGTAGGGCCTTCACCTTGGTGTCCCAATCCTGGTAATAGTGAAGGTGTATTAAGAATCTCTATTTAGCGACTAAAGCTAAATCATTTCTGATCTCCAGAAATGAAACCAGCACCCATACCAAGAGTATCAGGAATTACTCAAGGTCACACTTTCCATAAAACTTCATACAAAAATGGTGTTCAAAGTACAGTGGCCCAGAATGACATTAATATCCCTTCAAGAATTCTCTTTCTTATCCAGGCCTTTTCCAGAGAGTAACTTTATTAAGCAACCTTTATTAATGAAAGATGCTGTGTCCATTTTTAATCAATAAGTCAATGTTTTGCTGTTGTTACAATGCATAATATACCACCTCACTGCTGACTTTGAATGTTCAGCAGGTAACAAACAAGGAAATAATGGAGAAGTTCCATCTGATCAAAGCTTGTTGATGTTAGAATGTCAGGTGTGAAAAACCAAGTGCATGTGACCAGGGGTGGGTTCTAATTTTTTTTACTACCAGTTCTGTGGGCGTGGCTTATTTTGTGGGTGTGGCTTGATGGTCATATGACAATTCTTTCGGATTTAGCAGAGGTACTGGTCTACCAGGCTTTTAACTGCTTGCAGAGCTATACCGGTCTACTCATTTGTTTTTGGAGGCACCAGTCTACCACCACACTGCCTTTTAACACTGATCAGCTGTAGGGCAGCCCTTTGAAGCCCCGCGACAAGAGTTTAAAGTTTTTTTCCTTCTAGCCTATCAGCTGGGACTCAGGAGGCAGAAATAGATTGGGGGTGGGGCCAAATAAAAGGTAAGAATAACGTGGGGGGCGAGGCAGGGGCAGAACCGGTTCAGTGACATCATATCGTCACTGCTACCGGCTCGGCAGAACTGGGAGGAACCCACGACTGATGTGATCTCACTAGATAAGAGTCAATGGCATTCGGGGGTGGGGGAATTGGACTTAGTTTGCTTGTGACTATGTAATGATTCTAAACTTATCCTCTTTTAACTCCTGCCCTGGTTCTACCAGTCCTTTTCCTATTTTGGAATTGCAATCTCCCAATCCCTTCATGTAATTCTTGAATCCTGGTGACAAAAATACATAAGAGCTGCTTGTATACTAAACTAGAAGTTTCTAAGGCTAACTTATAGAGAAATATCTACACAAATGAAAATGAGAACCTTTACCGGAACTAGACTATCTGGGCTGCAAACTTCCCTATGACCACTAGATATCATGAATGGTTTCAGTCCAGCTGGGAAATTTAGGGCATGGGATGTCATTAAGATGCAAGACATTCAGTTATTAGTAGGTTCTGCTTTTAACTAATGAAAGGTAGAAAATGACAGAAAATAGCAAGCAGCAGACAAGTGCTGTGTGTTGCAATATGGACTACTCTACAACCTTACCCTACCTTGCTAATCTCCCATTCATTTTTTTCAGTGGTAACAGGAGGTAGCAATATCTGACCAGCATCACTAGATCTGTCTGTGGAACTCTGGGTGACCATGAAAGGACAGCAAATGCAGCTTTCTGCTTAGATTATGGTCAATACAAGAAATCATTTCTAAGACAATATCTAGGAGAAGAACAGGATCAATAATGAGAACAGCCCCATATCTGTCAGAAAGTAAATGGAAAATTTAAAAAGCAAAGGCAACAAAGTATGTTGGAATCTATTGGGGTTGGAAGTAGTACAGATGCCAGAAAGAGTTAAGTAGTTTGTAAAATCCTCTTTAGTTTTGTTTGCTAGAATTTTATATCTAAAAGTTATATTAAAATCATATTTCATTCTCCTGCAGTTTTTGCTTTATAAGAATTAAATGAGTTTTCATTTTATGTTTTATAATCCTTGCATGTAATTTGTAGCTGCCCTAATAACTGCTATTTGTAATTGCTATGCTTTACTTTTATCGCTATGCATTCTTCCATTCCCCATCCCAAAGAATATGTACTGTGTTCCTTTGTTCTCTCTTACTTGGTGTATTATTATTTTTTCCCATAATTGCTTGTTTTAAGTGCCAAACTAATCTAGGGCTTGGTTGGTTTTTTGCTCTTATCTAACATTAATTGTACTTCCTTCTGTTGCCTAATTTTCACATACAGGTTAGAATTTTTTAATTCTCCATTCACTTTGTTGCCTTAAAATGTCCACTTGTCTTATGTACTTAAATCCTGGAAAAGATCTATCTGAATCCAAAAACATGTTCTACATGTGACATAGTTTTCACCAACTTTGCTACCTGATAGGAATGTACAAGATTTGAAGAGAACAAATAGAATATTCAGAAGAGTGTTCTATAAATATCTCAAGTCAAACTCAACTACTTTTCACTGTCTTGATCTATTTTTATAGAAACTACTGTTGCCCTAATTATGACTGCATTTTTGCCCTTCCCGATTATTGCTGCAAAGAAATATTTTCATAACCTAGTCACTGTTTAGATACAACCATATTTTCAAGATTACCTAAAATAACTCTATTCTCATTTAAATTTATAATTGAAAGAAAACTTAGGATTCTAAATGCCCATGGATTTTTATATTTACCATGTTTTGAAAAGGGTTTTAATAACCATTTTGTGCTACTCAATTCAGTTTTCTTCTCTGAAACCTTCATAGACAACAATTTTCATTAACATTTAAACTTTCTCCTACAATGAAGCAATTTTAACTAGCAGTTTCTATATACCTTGTTCATAAAATACAAATATGTAAAATGTAAGGACCCAGACCTATGACAGCCATTTTGTAACATTATACTATATTTACATATTCCCCAAATTTTGACTGTGCCCCTAAAGATTGAGCTCAAACATCTAAGAAACATATGCAGTATAAAGTATTTCAAACAATAAGGAACATTTAAGATAGGGGCATCCACAGGATTGAAGTCTTTCATCAAAATGACAAAGCAGCATTCTACCATATATTATCCAGCACTTTCACCTATCCATGCAGCATCATCACACCTTTACAAAAAGATGGCATTTGTGCTGTGAAGGCATGCTACTGCTTTTACAATCTGCTTTTCCTGAGCCCCCAAAACCTGTGATTCTATCTCACATTATGACAAACCAAATTTGCCCATAATTTTCAGAACTTCTCTTAAACAACTACATAGAAAATCCTTTTTCCATATGCAAAGTTAGAATAGAATAAATTTTCTATTATTTCTAAAAAGATGAGATAAAAGACAAGATCTCAATATCAGGGTTCCAAGTAATACAACCCATCCAATAAGAACTCCAAGACAGGCAATTTCCTCAAAGAACATTTTAGTGGGATATATCAAATTGGCACGTTCCTGGTGAAAAACAGGTTCTAAGTTCCCACCGATTTTTCAGCCAATTAAAAGTAAAACTATGTCACTTCTCCCCCCCAAAAGTCTCCAGTCACATGATCCAATCAGCATACAGTCCAGTTGCTAGGTGACCTCAGTCTCCACATTTCAAACACCTACACCAATGTCCTCGATTCCAATGGGAAATAATTTTATTTAAGCTACAATACTCCAACTATCTCTACAACCCCCCTCCCTGGCCCCTTCTCTCCAGGCTGTGTGTCAGCCCTGAAGCAATGAGAAAAGAAACCTACCTAGAGAAAACTACAAAAAGGAAAATGGCCACAGTTCTGCCAACTTCAGGGTTGACACTCAATTCAGTTTCCCTACCCAGCAAAGTCTCTTGAGCTTATTTTAATGAAGAAGCAAAACGTAAATCAATACACTAGCCCTATCCCTGAAATAAAGGAAAAGATCTTGTATATACAGTTGCTAGCTTCTTGTAACTATGTGATCAATGCACATTCATACAAAATATTCCTGAGCATGAAGCTAATTCTGAAACAGTGCTATAGTTCATAAAATTAATGCATATTGAAGGTGGATAAAAAGTTCCATTTGAAATTTTGATTCAGTCAAGAAAAAGAAATATAGGAAAGTACCCTACCTTTTTTGTTCAATCTTTTCAGAGTGATACAATAGCATTTATGATATGCAGTTGATCTTTGCAAAATACTGTTGGGCATGATGTGTTTCATATAACTGACATTGAGCTAGAGTGGCCTGAATTTTAAATCCAACCTGCCTTGGTCCTGTGGAGCATTAGCGCTGCTGGGGTGGCTGGAGGTTTGCAAGATCAATTCAGCATTGCTGAGCCATGTCTGCAGTGGCTGCCTTAAGATGCAGACATGTGTTCTGCTTGTTAAATTAAAGACATGCCATTGATTTGATAAGGTTCAGAGATTGGGGGAAGGGGGAAAAAAAGAAAACAAATTACAAATCGAAAAGCAGCTTATGTTCTATCTAGTACTATGTTGTTTTCCTTTTAGGTAGTTTACTCCAGTTGGACCGTCCACCCCAGATCTTTTGACTATCTCCCCTATCTCCCCTATCTGGCCAATAAGTATGGGAATTGCTGTCCCTTCATATGAACAAAGTGCATGTGAGAAAGATCCATTTATGGCAATCTGTATTGGCCCTTTAAGCTTGTCTCTCTAAAGCAGAGGTCTTCAAACTAGGCAGCTTTAAGACTTGTGGACTTAAATTCTCCAGCTGGCTGGAGAATTCTGGGAGTTGAAGTCCACAAGTCTTAAAGCTGCCAAGTTTGAAGACCTCTGCTCTAAAGACTATGAAAAATATAAAGTATGAAAGCTTAATTCATACATCCAATACTATGTCTCCTTTAACTCTTTTCTTCATTCATAAAAATGAGCCCTCTCCCAATTCTGGCGCTACTTATATTTAGTCACTGTTAGGCATCATACTTGGACAAAGCCTGAACTATCTCAAATCCACTTTATACATTGTCAAGTTAGGTTGTTGCTCACCTTAAGATTTAATTGCTACTATTTCAAAGTTATCCTTGTTTGAGTGAAAGTGAAAGTGAATCCCCACCAAAGCATCATGAGGAGTGCAGGTCCTTGCAATTATTTACATTCAATGCAATAGTATGCAAAATAGTATGTAAACAGTTCAACTGAGAGTACTTATAGCCCTACCATTATTGAAGAATCTGTCTGATCAAGATTTCGTATTATAAATAAGGCTGCAGCCATACAGCTTATAAAAGATGGTATTGCATCATCCATATCTAGCCACATTGTCCCACCCAACTCAGCAAATACACGTTTAGAGAAATGCCTAAATATCTGTACTTGAGTCCGCTATCAATTTCAGCCAAACAACTCATCAATTGGATTCATATAACATGCAATATTATAAATTGAAATTCACAAGCATATCTGCTATGTTCACATAACATGCAATGCCAAACAAATAAACATGATGGACTATTTCCAGAACACACAGCATTATACAAGAAAGTCTGAATTCCGACAACATATTGAGCTACAAACTATTTAACCTATTTGGGTATGTTGTGAACCTAACACCATTTTATTTATATGTGCACATACACACTCGCACATATATTCCTCTTTCCCAAATTATAACAATAATAATTGAATTCCAACTTAAACCATACAGCTATTACTAGAAAGCTTTCAAAGATGATATAAATACAACAATTTTCCTTGCTGCATGGGCCCATTTTGTTCTTATTTTGATGGAAATAATGACAACAATCATGACACAAACTTATAGGAATAGAATATCTGTTCTGATTAACAAAGGCCCAAGAAAATTTTAGCAACTGTATTGTAATTATAATTGCAATTGTAAAATGAAAAATAAAATAAAAAATCACATGGTAGCAAAAATCTATGCCTACGAACATAAAAAATAAATAAAATTAAAAAATGAATCAGACACAAATGGGTTTTAAGAATGCTTCATTAATTTGTAGAAATGATAATTGGGTGCAGGATAGGATATCCTGCCTTCCCATTTAGGAATAACAGTAGCTCTGCTACTGAAAAATCCCAGTGGGAGTAAGCATTATGTATTTCCTTGAGATAGAATTAATGGAGTGGAAGTTCAAGGTGCTTGCAAATAGTTGAAATAACAACATGACCAAAGGCAGGACGCAGGTAGTCCTCAACTTACAACAGTTTAGTGCAGGGATGAGTTCTACTTACCTTTACTACTGGTTTGCAATGGAATCGTGCACGCTCGCTTCGCTCGCGCACACACCTTGCTTCTGCGCAGATCGCTTCTAATTATGTCAGGGTCTGGTTTCTATAGAACCGGTCCAAACCGGGGGCAAACCACCACTGGTTTAGTGACTGTTCAAAGTTACAACGCACTGAAAAAAGTGAGTTATGACCATTTTTCACAACCATTGCAGGATCCCCACAGTCACATGATCAAAATTCAGATGTTTGGCAAGTGGTTCATGTTTATGACGATTACAGTGTCCCAGAGTCAGATGATCCCTTTTTGTGACTTTCTGACAAGCAAAGTCAATGGGGAATCCAGATTCACTTAACCATTTTTAACCATTACTAATTACTAATTTAACAAATGCAATGATTCACTTAACTGTGGCAAGAAAAGTCATAAAATGGGACAAACTCATTTAACAAACGTTTCACTTAGCAACATAAATATTGTGGTCCTAACTCAAGGACTACCTGTATTCACACACAGCCTTTGGACTTAAAGAATGCAACAGTACCATGCTTCATTGTAAGGAACTTGCCCCCTGCAATTCTTCTTTGAAATAGTTCATCAAACTGAATGAGAACTGATAGAGGGAAATGCAGGATAATTACTCTGCCTCAGAATATAGAGTTAAATGGACAGCTAATCTTCTTAGAATAAGGTCGCATTCTGTATATGTCATTTTGCAGTTGCACCTAAATTGCTAGATTAATATAAAATGTGTCTCAAGATCATATGGAAAGCAGTTGATTGAAATGGCCCATATAAGAACCACATATCATCATAACTGTTTAAATCCTCTTTATCATGCTGATTTGCCTAAACTACACTGTAGATAAATTGTAGGTATTTTGGATGATCACCAAAATAACACACTTAATAAAAAGGCCTTTATTTATTTTATTTATAAAATTGATTTGCTGGCCATCTTACTATAAGATAACTCTGGGCGGCTTACAGTCATAAAAATATATCTACATTAAAACATAAATAAATTTAATCCAAAGATTAAAATCTAAGGATATGTGGAGAGGGCCGTGGGATATATGGAATGATGGCCGTGGGATCTATTGTTACTCAACCAACCACTTCCACTGTATAGTTCCTCTATTGGGGCTCCTGGCCAACTGGCAGAGCCAGGTCTTTAGGCCCTTACAAAAGGATAGGAGGTTGGGCCAACCTCACATCAGGGGAGAAGATGTTCCAGATGGTAGGAGCAACAGCAGAGAAGGCCCTCCTCCTGGACTCCACCAGGCAGAATAATGGTGTTGACAGGACCTCTGCCAGCATGAGTGGGAAGGGCCAATCCCAGTCGGGTAAGACTGTCCCTCAATTAATATGCTTTGCCTGCTTTGCATCTGTAGAAATCTCATAGCCTCATTGATTGTTTATTGTGAGAAAACCTTCACCACTCTTAACAGGATTGAGAAGAGTGGAACTGCAATATGTTGGCGTCTAAAGGGTTTTTTTCTGAGCGTTCCCTCAAGTCACATAATGAGAGGAAAAATAATATTTTGTTTTGTGAGCCATATGACAAGAAAAATGACAGCAGTGCTTGCAGATTGATGACTAAATTTGTGTCATACTATTCTGACTAACAGTTGTCAAATATTAGAAATGCCTTCCTTTTGCTTGCCAGCTTTTCTCATACCCCCCACAAATATATGCAAGGTCTCTAATCTCTTAATCTCAGGAGATTTAGTAAAGGATGAATGTCTTTGTAAACAACATTTTTTTCTTTGTGATTTTGTAACATTTCTTCTAATCTGCCCATCTAGAATGGAACAGCTCCCCCCCCTTCTCCCCCAATGTATCTTTTCCCTTCTTAGAAAAGACAGATTAGATATCAGTGATACGTTTCCAATTTCACTAGTCCTTCAGTCTAGAGAACATTGACTAGACTTTACAAACATTTAAAAATCAATAACTCCTGAGAAGCCATAACTGAGTGTTCACAGAAAAACTGTCTCTTCTTCTTTTCCCTTAGCAGACTAAGTGACATCGAATCCTCTATGTTGACAAGACAAACATGATATTTCTAGACAACCTTGATGGGAAAAAAATGGATTCTTTTTTCTTTCTTTCTTTTGCAAATGTTTCATTCCAGTGTAATGATTTTCTACTTTTATAACTGCCACAACAAATCATATTTTTAAACCCTCTGGAATATAAGGAAAGCCTTAAAAGAAAAAAAAAAGACGCTTGGTTAATCCATAGTGATTTCCTGTATCTGTACTCTATCTTGTTGAGAATCTGTTTATTTAGGTAATGAGTAACAATAAAGGAATGGGAGGCAATAGGAAGGCTTAACTTTGTTCATTACGATTCTTCAACTTGATCCTTAAAGTTTCATTTGAATGCACAGTAGTTAGTTTCTGTGACAATCTAATATTATATCTTGCTACCCTAATTTATGTTTGCTAATGTTACAACTTGCTGCCTTCTTACACTGATTTCCTGATTTTTTTATTTTAAATTCATAAATTTTCTTTGATTTGTTTCATTTTCTTCCCTTCCTCCTCCTTGTCTTTTTCATTCTCCTTCTATCTTTGCCTTTTGCCAGTTTGTTTATTTCCAGCTGCTTGGTTCCTTAAAAAAAATAACTAGGAACCAGACATTGTGTAACATGACAGAAAAGATTTCTGTAGGATGGGACTGTGAAATGCTAAATTTGAAACATGCTCCTTTCCTGTGGTTTTCACAACATTCCAGATGTCCAGGAATATTTATATTAAGGAATGAGTGCATTGACACATCAACTTCTGTTTTTCAAATAAAAATGAGAGCAATATTGCTATTTATAGGAAGGGAACCAGCAGGGGCGGGTTTTAAAATACGTTGCTACCGGTTCGCTTGTGGGCGCGCAATGCTTCTGCGCATGCGCAGAAGCGTCCAAGCGGGTGGGTGGAGCCTCCCACCACCACCGCTACCAGTTTTCCTGATCCGGACTGAACCGGTAGCAACCCACCACTGTGAACCAGTAACTATCAGTTAGACTCAGTGTAATCAGGCAGAGTGTTCTTAGATTTGTGAGATTTTGTCTATAACTTCGTAAATAATAGATAGCATGTGGATTATAAGGCTGTCCTTCCCTCAATCACCCCTGCCACACACAAACCCCACTATTTTTCACTTTACTCAGTCACTCACTATAATTATATTTGACTACCAGAATAGAACAATGATTTATACAGTGTAAGTCGCTCATATACTCCACTGTCAGCAGTTTGATAGGTCTGCCAGAAAATGAAGACCTTTGCATTCTGAAAAAGGTGAAAATTCCCAGTACTGTGACAGAAACTTTGCACTATAAGGAGCATAGCATTACACATAAAGTGAATATCACTAACTAGGTTCCAGTTATAATAGCCTTAAGCTTCAAACTAATTTATTCTAGATAAAAGCTAACATTGCTGTCATATTTCCTTTCTTCTTTATCTGGGGGAAGTATCAGTAGTGGTATTCATTTCAATTCATTTCATTTATTAAATTTTTATGCCGCCCTTCTCCCGAAGGACTCAGGGCAGTGAACAGCCAAGATTAAAATACATACAATATGAAAATTAAAATAATTTAAAAATAATTAAATTCACTTACCTTCATTACCAGTTTGGAAATGTGAGCCCGTGCACCACTTCTGCACATGCGCAGAGCGTCTGTGGTGAGTCCGGGTGGGTGGGCGGAGCCTCCCACCACTGCAACTACCAGTTTGCCCTAACCAGATAGAACCGATAGAATCCCACCACTGGGCAGTATGTATGTATGTTGCTCTTTTTTGTTAAAAAGACTTTGGGATAAAATAGAAATAGTTCAGATATGATCCACATACCTCCATGGAAAACCAAGATTTATTCAAGTAGTTCTTTTTAAGCTGTTGGAACATCTTAAAGATTAGATACGACGCCATGCCTTGGTGTTCTCTATAAATTTTAAAATGTCCTTAAAAAGAGAGGAACATTCTCAGAAACACGAAATAAGGATTGAATGACATTGAGATTCTGCAGTGATGCCAACAACTGGAATATTTTTCAAGAACTAAATATAGAATTATATATTTTTTATTAAGAAGAATAAAGAAGAAATTGGAAATGTATTGTAAGTGCTCATGAGTTAAGCCTAACTAGATCACACAAACTCTGCTCTTAGGGATTGTGGGCCAATCACGTTTTCTCCACCTGACTGATGGTATATCATTAGCTTGATGTTGTAGGGATAAAATTGGAGGGAAATTTCCATTTAAACCACCATGAAAGAAACTGTGAAGTGTAAATATTATTAATAAATAACAAATAACAAATAATATGAGAGAAGGTGACCTTTTTGTTACATTTTTGAATTCTAGCCATGCAGAAGTATTTTCAGCAAAAACAAATTATTCGTAGTAGAGAAGAAAATCTACATTGAGTAGAGGGAGGATTGAATCAGCTGAAAAAAGGATATTCTTCCAGGGTTTTTTGCAATGAAACATAGGGGCTATACCACACACACACACATAGAGAGAGAGAGGGGGGGGAGAGGGAGGGAGAGAAATAGACATCAGCTACCAAAAGAAGATTAATCAAGACAATGTCTTATACACAAGGAGGCCCACTGGTCAGGGAACTGGACCAACCTGTAACATGCAAATGCAGAATAGTAAAACTTTTGTGTCCTACTTTCAGAGGCTGCCTGGGAGTATTCAAGAACTAGATCTTCTTCCATAGAAGACCTATTTCTGTCCTACACAGTTTCTGTATAGAGTAACATTTCTATGCTTGCCAGTAATTTGGTTTTCAACTCAAGGTTCCTAGGATTGATTAATGCTAGTGCTTCAGTGTCCATTTCTTAATCATGTAACCTTGTAGAATATTGAACACAGTCAGCTCCCCTCACACTCATCTTCAGTTGTTTGAAGCTGATCATCAAACCAAGTAAGTCAAAGGATTCTTGTTCATCCTCTGACAAAGTATTTCCTAAAGTCACATGTTAAAAACTTTAACAGACATGGAGAAGAATTGTGTCTGGGTGGATTTTTGCTTAAAAACAGTTTATTTCATAAATGTAATAATTGACATCTAAGGCATTTTAAAGAATAATGTATTTAGTTTGAAAAAAATATTTTAACAAAACAAAACAAAACAAAGTGTAGTGAAAAAACACCCCATGTCCAATTGTTTACGTTCACATCCTCTAAATCTTTAAAGCCATGCAGCAGGCATGTAATGATTTATCTTTAATATTAAGCTTTAAAGAATAGCAGAGTGTTTAATCATTTTAATAATAGCAAAAAAGTTGATAAGCAGTCATGTCTTTTAGATTAAGCCTTGTTTTTTTTTTTTTTCCTTTCAGGGATTTATATTGTAATTTATGGATCAGTCCACTGCATGAACAATGAAGCACAGTGAACAGATGACCTCCCTTGTAAATTCAATGCTTCAGTTGAGTTCTGCTTCTGAAAGGAATGTGGAGATAAACTTAATCTGAACAGGTAATTAAATGCAAGAGTCTTTAACTGCTTGGACTCATCTCTTGGGCTGATTTAGCTATCAGTTGGTCAAAAATTAGTAAGCTAGTTCAGTTAAACCTGTTTATAATCTCATCCATAAGTAAAAACCTAGATTTACCAAGAGTTCCGTTTGCATATAGAACTAAAAGTATATTCAGCCAATTATAGACATCTCTGGTGGTGATGGACCTGGAATAGATCAGGCATATGTCTCATAGAGCATCTCTTGCCTGTTTTTGCTGTATTCATATTGTACAGGACATGTATCTGGCTTCCAGCTTTTAACTAACAATTTTTCAGTAATACATTTTCAAATGATATTAAGTCCTTACATTGAAGCTTGGGGACTTTCCTAGGAATGCAGTGAGATTGTGGCACTATTACTACCTAAATGTTAGAAATACCTTACTTATCCTTGGTATTTAACACCAGATAAGTTATCCATCATGTATAAAAGTACTTCAAATGAATGTTGGAAATGCAAATGTAAAGAAGGGACTTTTAATAATTTGTGGTGGACATATTATTTTACTGCACCAAAGGGAATCGGAAGTCAATGCCTTTTCTTTCTTTTTCCCTCCTTTACAGCACTCTCCTCCTCCTCTTCCCCTCCCCTATTTTTCCTACTATTTGTTTTTGTAGTTTTTGTAATTTATATTATAACCAAAAAAAAAAAAAGAAATCTCTTACTTGGGTGCATTATTTTCCAGCTTTATCTTTCAGATCAAAATATGTGATATACAAATGCACCTGTTCAGATTTCATAAGATGACTTAAGAATTATTTCTGTAAAATGCATCATCTCTAAAATAATGAAAAAAGAGAGATCAAACACATAGGGTATAATAACATCCAGCAGTTTCTAATGCCCCAAATTCTCTACAAATAATATAATTTAACATGCCTTTTAGCAAGCTCTGTAGAACAATTTGCCATGTTCAAGTAAGAATTACAGATTACTAGTGATGCTTGAAAAAGCACATGGGAATTCTGTTTACTATATTTGTATAAAAATGTAGCAATAATCAAGTTCTATTTTCTGAAAAAACACTCTAAATCCAAACAAAGGCAGAATCAGGTGTGTTTCTCTAATATTTGTTGTATTTGCACAGTTCTAAATGTTGATACTGTTTCTGTAATCTCATGCATTTTCTGGAGAGCTTTGTACATCGAAGTGGCTAGTAAACAATATTCCTGTTGATTAGGAATTGTCTGAGTTTGGCAGTGAATTTCAGCTCTCCAGACACTGAGCCTCTTACTTAGTACTAGGGGAACAGATTTAAAGCTTTTCTGCAGATGAGTGAAACTTTAAACACAACAAACATTTGCCCTCTACAGTGCAATGAAGAAATAGTGTTTATATAAGTCTATGATCTATATGTTTATAGTTTGTAAGTCTGTAAGTTTAAACTCTAGGCTTTTTCCGCCTACTATTCTGAGTTAATGAAATCTTGGTTGCTCTATCATTAATGAATGCTTACATAATGTGCTTTCCTAGCCTAGTTCCTGCCAAAATCAGATTTTATTATATGCCACAAGTCAATATTATCTGTTAATGACAATATAAATGGATCTTCTATCCCCAGAGTGATCTGGTTTTCCAACTGTACCCATCAACCTTGTATCAAGTCCCCCATCCACCTTGCTGTTCATGATACTCTTCCATTTCTTTCCATCTTACTCAGCACAGACGTCTCAAGGGAGATAAGTCTGTGAATAATGGGTCCAAAATATGATTACTTAAGGCTAGCAATTTGTGCTTAAAATATTTGTTTATAGGATTGACTTATCCTAGAATACCAGCTACAGTTTAGGTCCTCACAGTCTGAATGAGCCTCTCAAAATAAAAAGTTTTTTAAAAAATTGTTCCAGTTTCACTATAATTTCATATATGAAAGTCTCCATAAATCTCAGCTCTCTTGTATGGCATACATGACAAATATATGCTTTGTATCCAAATGAAGTCACACCTGCTGTTCAAAAAGAGCTTTCCCCGCCCCATTACAGGTTTGTGATGCATCTTGGCCACACTTTTCCCAAGTTCAGTTCTTACACCGTCTAACTGTCCTTTAACATTTCCAAAAATGTCTGGTATAATTTCCATACTTTAGGGCCTTACCATTACCACCTACCCCTATTCTTTTCTCGTCAGACTTTATCCCTTTAGGCTGAGCTAGTTGACCTAACTTACTCCTAATAAATCTGTTGCCAAAACAATATCATTTACTTATATACCGCTCCATAGTACTTTACAAAGCATGTGGTTTCTCCACTTACAGTTTTACAAATACACCACAAATGCAGATTTTTCTGTATCTGTGAAATCTCCCTCAGTTTATTCAGAAGACAGCAATATAATGTCCTACTGCAAGTGACAAAAGGTAGCCTATGCTATGCGATATCTTTCATCTTACTGTCAGTGGAAGAGAGTCAAGTGGATAGCTCTAAACAAGAGGCAACATGAGAAGTCATAGTTCAGAGTGTTCTGAAATAGCCCAAGGATGAAGTGTCATCAATTCAAGATCAGAGTTAGAAATTCAATACAAAGACAAAAATCTAGCGACATGGTTTTGTTTTCTTTTGATTTGTTTCCTAAATCCAATGAGAGCCTGGGGAAAAAATCAGCTGTTTTAATAAATAGGGAACAGGTGCCATGCTCACATGGGTGTCAAAGCACATCTTCTGAATCATTTTCTGTGCATATACTGCCTTGATACCATTGCAGACTTGAAAAAATAACAAAGAGACACATTTGCGAAAATATGAATACAATCAAAATGAAAATATGAATACTATCAAAATGGAAATATGAATACTATCAAAATACTACCAGAACATGGCCAGCTCTGTTTCAAATACTCTAGAAAACACTAAGATTCAGTAACCAACAGTCAAAAAACTGGTATATTGTATTCCATGGCTGTGCAAAAAGCTATTTAGGCCCTTACAATTATTAGATCCTGGAATAACATGTCATTTACCCGATACAGTAGCAGCCTCTATCATGAAAGGCTATTAATTTTATATGAAAGTATGAAAACTTTATAACTAGAGACATCTAAAGTTTATATAAGATTTACTAGGTGAAGCTCCTTATTTAAGGTTTATCTGCATTACCTAGTTGCCCCAAAGCAAATCAGGACAATCATTTTTGAGGGCAGAATTTTTCTTAAAAAACTGTTTTATTGCAATGTTTAAAAATAAGAATAAAAGACACTATAAATTTAACACAAAAAGGAACACTAGAGAAAGAAAGAAATGAAAGGCAATAGAAAAGAAAAAAGGAAGACATTAAAAATAGAAAAGTTAACTTTTAATTTAAATTTTCTTCTGACCTTCAACAAAAGTACAAAGTTAGTAATTCTTCCTCTCTGAAAATGATTACGTGCAAGTAACTTCTCTTCCCATAAGGAAAATCCATAAATAAATAACTTTTTAATTCTGATTTCAGCAAAAGGTTCATTAGGGTTCCTATAATTTTATAGAAACAAAAGGTTTTAATTTTAGTTTAACCTTGGTCAAACCAATGATCCTTTATTTTGCTTCTAGTAATCTTATTTTTAATATATTCAGATATTATTGAAGAAATTGATCTCTCTTATTTTTATTTTTCTTATTTCAAAGCCTTCTTTGAGGCAACTCTCTTTTGTAAATCTAGTAAGTAGTCATTTCCAAATCATTCTCTTGGCTTGTTATTTTCCAGTAGTTCAACAATTTATTATCTAATATTTCTGCAGGAAGGTTTGTTCCATCTCTTTAGCCTATTGGTCTTCCAAAATATTCTTTTTCACATCTGTCACTTCTTCTGTAACATCTTTGGACATACTCTATCCATACAGTCCTGAAGTATTTCAAATGTCATATCTTTTTCTATCATTTTGTCTCAATGTTGAGCAAAGACAAGAGGTATGCCTCCGTCATTTTGGTCTTTTTCCATTTATGTCTGAAATCTTTATTCCCTTTCAGTGTCCAATTTCTGAAGTCATGAAGTCTTGAGTTTCTGTTATGACTTAAGATATACTAAACAATTCAGTTCCCACAAAGGTGCTGTTAATTTATATAATCATTTCAAAAAACTTATTGTAAAAGTCCAAAATGTTCCAAAATTATCTAGTTCCTTTTCTTTGTTTTTTTGGATTAAAATTTTATTTAGCTTTCTGCTATTTGTTTCAAATTCTTAAAGATCTTTTAATAACCTTAAGATCATTAAATAGATAATTTCTGAAAGTGATTAAAAAATGAAGTTAGCAAACCCAACCCTTTAATTTTAACCAATTTACCATAACCATGACTTCTTTATTTTTTGAATAAATGAAAATAGTACAGTGTGTCATCATTTTTCCTGTTACTCAAAGTAGAGAGATTGTACCAATTCCCATTCTATTTCAAATGACTGAGAAGACAGTGAAACAATATACCAGCTGATTCAATTAAAAATCAAACAAACTGAGGTTAAAAAAAATACTACGATTAAAAAAATTATCTTTCTCTTACCTTGAAGCAAAAATAACCATGCTTGTGTTATCACAGTACTCATAGTAAATATGGCTTTTAGCCTTTAAAAAGAAATGCATGATAAAGGATTTTAAAGCTATTTGATGCATGGATGGATGATTTTGTGTGTGTATGTGTGTGTGTAAGAGAGAGAGGAGAGAGAGGAGAGACGGGGTGGGAGTCTGTCTATCTATCTATCTCCAAAAAAATCTACACACAGGAAGGAAAGGCTTTTCTGGAACAGAAGGGAGTAAATGTATAGCAGTGGAGGAATTATCCATTGGGATAGTATTGTAGTTTAAACAATAAACAGTATTTGCTCTTAGCATATCTTCAGAATTCAATAAAAATTAGAAAGAAAATCCTGAAGGACAGAAATCTGCTGGGAACTCATATATAACATATTTGGGTTATTTGTAGGTTGTTGTTGCTTCAATTAAGAACAAAATTAGGACAGGAAAGGCTGCATCCTACCTCCTACTTTCTGAATGCCTTTAGCTTGAAAGGAAAGTGCCAAGATAATAGACAAAGGAATGGAAGAATCAATAATCTGAAGGTTTTTCATTATACATCATATAGTTATTTCATCATTGTTGACAACTAGAGACAAGAAGAGGAGTATGGGAATAGTAAGGTTCTTACTGTGTAAGTAGGAAAATCAGCTTTTTTCTTTTCCTAGGATCTCTATTACTTAGGAAAACAATGTGACATAGAAAAACCACTGACAATGGTAATTTTTTAGAGGAAAGTAATTTCCCCAAGGCCCAAAACTTAGTTGCCACTAAAGCAAAATCAGTTAGCAAGGCACAGTTAACACCCAAATGGGAGATGGTTGGATTAAATTTTATGCCTTCATCATGCTGGATCACAGCTAAGACTCCAGTCTCCAACTGTTTATTTAATTTTCCATTTCCGTCTTTTTGTCTTTGGTGAAATCTGAGCTGATAATTAGAACCATCAAAAAGTGAGTGAAGTCTACCTTTTTTCAAAGTAAGGTTATAATACTAAAGCACTAAAGCTAGACTCTGAATCAATGGAGGGGAAGGGAACTATATTATTTCAAACACAGGAATTCAGTCTCCCTCCTGATGATTTAAGAGCAAAGGATGAAAGTAAAACTGTTGAATTGTAGGAACATGATCACATTCTCCTATTAAAAGACTATCTCTTAACTGAAGCTAGCATATGAATGGAAGCTCTTTACCATCCCACTGCTCAATCACCTCTGAAGAAGCAGGGAAGGGAGAAACTGCATGCTGTGAAATGAAGCAGTGTATGGGATCCCAGTAAGTGCCTCTTTCTTCTTGTGGTTTCAATCTTTTTGTCATCTAGTCTTCTGTCAAGTCTGCCACAAGGAAAACTGAAAATAACTCACTTCAAACATTACAGAGGCAAAATGGAATCAAGTTTTCTAACTTTACTTAGCATAATAGTTTACTCAATGAGAACCTGCCTTGTATTTGGAGATGCAGAGAACATCAAATGTCCAGATCCAAGGTATCAGAGAGAACTAGCCTATTACTGAAGAAGCTTCTTGAATGAGAAGCAAAATGTTTTCAAGGGAAAAAAAACAAAGTCCAGTTGCCTTTTGAACCTTTGGGACAACCACGACTTAGATCAGTGGTCACCAATTGGTGGTCTGTGGACCACTGGTGGTCCGCAATAAAATTTTTGTGGTCCGCAGAATTTTTTTTTTGCATTTTTTATATTGCACTAAATCAGGGGTCCTCAAACTATGGCCCCTGGGACAGATACGTGAAATGAATGTTTGTGTTGCTGCAGAGAATCTCCCCCTTTGGGGTCTTTTTGTGTGGGTTGGAGGGGGGAAAAATTCCAACTTGGATCTGCTTCAGTCTCCTGGTATGGGGCTTTGGGCGAAGGCTGGAGAGAAGTGCTGCTGGTGGCGAAGAGCCGGAGAGCCTTGTTCCAGTGGGACTGCCTCATGACCTGGAACTGGCTGACTATCTCAGGCCACTGAGTCTCCAGGTGCCTGTACCTGGCCTTGCACTTCCTGCTGCTTGGAAAGCCTATGCTCCTAGTCCTCAGCGAGGTGCTTCTACTGAGCCTCCTTCTTGGTCAGGTCCAATTTGAATTAAGCTGTTTTTCCAACTCTTCCTCATGGTGGCTGCTTAGCTCCAACAACTGCTTCCTGTTGGGGTCCTAAGGAGCCCAGGTGGGGAGGCGAGAAGTGGCTGGGAGGGGAGGGTGAGTAGAGGCTGGTTAGGTGCCCCTCGACGTGAGTGACATCAAGTTGGCCACGCTCACCCAGTCACATGACCACCTAGCCATGCCCACCCAGATAGTCATTAGGCAAATCATATTAGTGGTCCGCGGGATTTAAAATTATGAATTTAGTGGTCCCTGAAGTCCGAAAGGTTGGTGTCCCCTGAGCTAGATGCCTGAGCATCTCCATAGACAGCTAACCTGATACTTTTACAAATGCTTTTCATTGTTGTCTCTAGACATCTAATTACTGTAGTCCTTGTGAAGGTAACATAAAGATGGGTTGCATTAAATTCATTTGGACTCTGCAGAACTATTCTAATACACAATATCAGACCTGCATATTTTTCAGTATGGCAGCTATTATAAAATTTACAAAACCTCTAATAAAATTTCATGTCATAATTTTTAATTGCAACAATACCCTAATTGGGGTTCTGTTATACTACTGGTTGCTTACCATACTACTGATTGATTGAAATCATTTGATTGAAATCATTTCAGTTCTGATGTATTGAGCCAGCTTTTATTAGTTTCATCTACTAGATTGGCTATTATCACTACTAAAAAATTACTCCTGATCTTGCTTCTCACTTCCACAATGACATAAACTTTTCAAAGAGATTTAGCTTTCCAGAGTCAAAATTTAAATTGAGATATAGTCATTTCCCCCCTAAAGTGCTTAAAGATCAGTAATTTGTCATTAGTTTCTAATAATGCCTGTAATTTTTCATCTTTCTCTCTAGATAACATTAGTATGGTCATAAAATCTTAATAACCCAAACCTCAATATGATTTTATTAATGAATGCTTCCAAAATGGAGTGTAATATGTGTATGCGTATACTACAGGTTGATCCCGAATATGCAAGATTATTTTGTTTAGATGTGATTTATACAAAATCAGTATAGTGAACATAGTACTGGAATGGGGGAATATTAAAGAGGTTGTTAGATTTAAGAGACAATAATTTACAGTAATCAACAAAGAGCTTGTAGCTGCTACAGCAATAATATGATGGAGTGATTAATAGGTTGCGGTAGTCTCAAAAGGCCCCAGGTTTAAATTAAATATCATCCAAGAATCTTAATGGGTGCTCCTGGTCAAGTCATATTTTAATGGGACCTATTCTGGAATGGGGGGGGGGGGTGTCTTTGAAGATAAAATATTCATATTTTTCCATCCTCACTTTCTAGACAAACTAAGATATAAATAATAACTGGAAAAACTAATGCATTTCTTTTATTTAGTATTAAACACTTTAAAATTGCCTGATATTTTCAGTCAGGAATAATTGAACTCTCATATCTGCATATTACACTGCAAAAACATACGGACTTGAAAACTCGACCAGGGTAAATCAATAGATGCAATTTATATAAACTTCTGTGAAGCCTTTGATTCAGTGGTACATGATAAACTACTTCTAAAACTAAAATCATATGGTTATTTCCGGATTCCTGCATAAGTGGATAGCTGCGTTCCTATCAAACAGGCAACAAGTAGTCAAAATAGGGAACGCCTTATCTAAGCCCGCACCTGTTAACAGCAGTGTCCCCCAAGGTAGCGTTTTAGGACCCAACTCTTTATACTTTACATAAATGACCTTTGCAATCATATTATAAGCAGCTGTGTTCTTTTTGCTGATGATATAAAACTATTCAGCACCACTGACAATGCTGCTACTCTACAAAAAGACCTTGATTATGTGTCAGAATGTTCATACAATTGGAAAGTCCGAATCTCAACCAACAAATGCTCTGTTTTACATATTGGCAAAAAAAATCAGAACACAAAATACAAGCTGGACAGATGCAACCTAACAGACGACCCTCACTCTGTCAAAGACCTTGGTGTACTCATCTCAAATGATCTAAGTGCCAGAGCTCACTGTGACAGCATTGCTAACCTAATCTTGCATAGCTTCTTCTCCGGTAATATTGAACTGCAAACTAGGGCATACAAAACTTTTCCAGACCAATTCTCGAATACAGCTCATCTGTCTGGAACCCGCACTGCATATTGGACATTAATTCAATCGAATGAGTCCAGAGATATTTCACGAGAAGAGTCCTCCATTCCTCTGTTCACAACAAAATACCTTATGCCACCAGACTTGAAATTTTGGGCTTAGACAACTTAGAACTCTGTCGTCTTAGGTCTGACCTAAGCGTAGTATATAAAATCATTTGCTACAATGTCTTACCTGTCAATGAATACTTCATCTTCAATCAAAACAATACAAGGGCACACAATAGGTATAAACTCATGGTAAACCAATCCAAACTTGATTGCAGAAAATACGACTTCAGTAACAGAGTTGTCAACGCCTGGAATACACTACTTGACTCTGTGGTTTCTTCCCCAAACCCCCAAAACTTTAACCTGTAGACCCACCCTATTCCTAACAGGTCTGTAAGGGACGTGCTTAAGCACACCAGCGTGCCCACTGTCCCTGTCCTAATGTTCCCTTTTATTCATATTCATTTCATGTATTCATAATTATGTTTACACTTGTATCTGTTATCAAATATATGCTTGATGAAATAAATAAAATAAAAAATAAAATAAATCTGGGGGTGCAAAAAATAAGATAGCATTAGATAGCAACAAAGAGCTAAGATTTCTGTATCTCTTTTCTGCATCACTGTATGATATTGCTAAAATGCTGTTCAGGGTGGAAGTAACAGCTTCTGAGTCAGCAGAGTTACAGCAATTGTCTAGGAAATGTTTTAACCAATCAAATTAGCACATGAGCAGATAATTAAGTAAAAAATAGTGCACAGAAATTATCAAAAGTTATCCAACCCATGTTAGCAAAGTTCCAGACCAGGAGGCATGAAAAAGAGCCAAAGTACAAAATGTGTAAGTTTAAGAAGTCAATTGAAATGTCTTAAGACAGTACCAGCACTTCTTCATCTTTTATTTTGTTGACTCTTTACCAGTAGCTTTGCAGATTGTTCCAAGGAATCTGAATCAATCTGGAACTATAGATCCAATACATATAGGGAAGTAGTGGGTTTCAAATCCCGTCACTACCGGTTCGCAAGCTCATGTGCAGAAGCTTCTGCGCATGTGCAGGGACGTCCTGGTGGGTGGGTGGAGCCTCCCACCACTGCCGCTACCAGTTTGCCAGAACCAGGGTGAACTGGTAGCAACCCACCACTGATATAGGGGTCTCTCTTTTTCCTGTTTGCATGCTGGTTTTTTATTTTCGAGGTCTTTTCTGAATCAACTGTATCTTCTGAGTGTTCCAAAAGACTATATGTTATTTAGCTAAGGGCTCTGTTGCTGCAAACCACTTAACTCAGTTACTATCCAGTTAAATCTCTGTAATAATAATACTGAAAAAAACACAGTTTCACTAACTGCATCAAAAGATCACCACTGAATGAAGGATCCTGAATTCTTCCTCTAGAAAGTGACTGATATCCCATAAACTCTTATATCAACAGAAAAGTGCAGAGTCTCATTAAATCATAAGCCAATTTCTCACTGACTTAGCAGGCAGGCAGAAGTAATCACAGCTTGCATGCTGCAATAAATCAGTGGAGGTGGGGGTACATTTGGCTGCTAAGACTTGGCAGTGAGTTTTGTAAAAAAAGACTTATTTCTTCAACTGTTCTTTCACTTCTAGTCTTCTTTCTTGGAAGCCTATATAGGCAAACAAGAGATATTGACTATATTTTGATGTTCTCGTGACACAGAGGATTGATTTGGAGTCACTATATTTCAGTATATGCATGTCTGGTCAGGGAAAACTACTGTGTAAAAACAGAGCAAACCCCACACTCACTCATACCAATGATGTTACCTAGTTGGGTAATGAAATGTCTGCAAGCAAACAATTAACCTAAGAGACCACCAGGGACTCCACGTGTCTAATCTGTTCAACTTCAATTGAAACTTCAATTTCACAAAATTCTTGTAAATGACAGAAAAGGGTTTTCTGCATTTCTTCATTTTTACTTGGTGGTCCTCAAGATTTTTGAGGAAAGTATGGTCATTCTATTATGCCTCCCAGTCTTAGTTTTACATTGATAAATGAGAGTTTCCATTAGATTATGATCCTTTGATAAAAGGCAAGGAACTTTCAAAATGGTCGTTGATAATGTATCCTATTATATTTTTTTGAATCAAAGAAAATTTGGAAGGAATTGCAGTTGATCCATATTAACAATAACCATTTTGAACAAGGAGCTGAGGTGGCGCAGTGGTTAGAGTGCAGTAGTGCAGCTACTTCAGCTGACTGCTAGTTTAGCAGATCAGCGGATCAAATCTCACCGGCTCAAGGTTGACTCAGCCTTCCATCCTTCCGAGGCGGGTAAAATGAGGACCCAGATTGTTAGGGGAAAATATGCTATTTAGTATACTGTCTTTGGTGTAAAGCCACCCAGAGTCTTCGGAGAGTCGGCGGCATAGAAATATGACTAATAAATAAATAAATAAATATGTGCATACATTTATAAGGAAATATGAAATAGTGGACTTTGGTGTAAAAATTGCTCTTCTGGATCAAATAAAGGGTCCATCTATGTCTGGGGTGTCAAACTGGCAGCCCATGAGCAAGATGAAACTGGCATAGGCCACGCCCACCCCAGCTCCGCAAAGGGAGCAAACACCACAATACATCACGTGATGGCACTGTGACGCTGCAAGTTTAACACCTGTGACCTATGTCTATGGTATCTTGGAGTATCCATCCGCCTTATTGACTTAAATGAATACTATAGATCAGGGGTGGGCAACTGTGGCCCTTTTACAACCTGTGGACTTCAACTCCCAGAATTCCTGATACAGCCAAGCTACAGCCTGCTATAGATAATGTCTCTTTTAGCCTGACTCCAAGTGTTAACATTCATAAAAACTATTTTAAGCATTGCAAAACCATACAGGGTATGATGGACCAAGGCAGCATTGTTAGGAGCTCTGAGATTGCAATTTACAAGAAGAAATGTCTTGGAATTCATAAAAGTTTTTTTAAGCTTTGAAGTTCAGATTCCATTCCAAAACCTTTTCTTAAAATATAGAAGACTTAAAAGTTGGGACTCATCTTACCTGGTATTCCATTTTTTCCACAAATTCCCTCCAAGTTTTGATAGACCTATGGAATGTAAATCCCTGATATAGGAGGAAATTGAAGTAAAACATTGGGGGTTTATCTTAAAATAAAGTGACCTACTCGTATTTTCAAATGGAGGATAAAGGCTGCAGATAGTTTATACAGAAATAATTTACACAAAAATGTGGTTTGACATTCACCCACGTTTCAATGTTCTCACAATGATTTTATGAATATCAAAGGCTAGTGGAACTGAACTTTCATTCCCAGCAGCTGTTTGCTTTAGCTGATTGACTGCAATTCCTGTGAGTTCTTGTGATCAAGTATAAGGTTATTAGAAACACAGCAGTATCTGTTAGTAGGATTTGTAAATAGCACACTGGTCATCCTTTTCAGCTCTGTAGAGAAATACCAATATTCACAAGGATCAGGCCTCCAACAAAAATTAAAGCTATGTTTGGAAGTCCTTAACTATGATATACACAAATTTCCTTGAACAAAACAATGGTAATGATTTGCTCAGGGGTCCCACTTACACAGCCATTTAGGCTTAATGATATAATTTATTTACTTCATTCCACCCAAAGTTCATTAATAAATATTTTGATTTTATTACCCTGTTTTCCCCAAAATAAGACATCCCCTGATAATAAGCCCAATCGGGCTTTTGAGTGCAGGGCAATAAAGCCAAGCGCTTATTTCAGGGTTCAAAAAAATGTAAGACAGGGTCTCTTTTCAGGGAATCACGGTAATATTCTATGTACTCTTTTAGACTTTGACACTGAAAGTATCTACAGAAACAATAAGAATTATTTTTTTTATTTTTTATTTGATTTGATTTGATTTCTATACCGCCCTACTCCTGAAGGACTCAGGGCGGTGAACAGCCAACAATAAAATCCATACATACAAAATTTAAAAGCAGAATTAAAATCAAATTAAATAGTTTTGGCCCAGACAAATTAAAACCCCAATCAATTTAAAACCAATTTTAAAATTTGGATATATAAAATACTAAAAAATATTAAAAATTAAAAATTCTATTATAAAAGAGGGAGAAAATTAGGCCAGGCCCGCCTGGTGAAATGATCATTTTACAATAACTACGGTTATTAAATATTCTTTTTTAATAATAGCTATTAAATTTTAACTGAAAAAAATACAACATATGGCCACTTTTGTTAGCAGATCTTTTCAAGGAATACCATATTGTCATAACTGACAAAAACATGGTAATATGAACCATTTTTCTTATTGTTTTAGTCACCCTAAACATTTTTTTTAAAAAAATATGTGTTGCTGCAAGTGTCTCCTGAAGAACTCTGAGTATTATTTGATAAGGCATAAGGTCTTTATCTAGGCCGGTGTTGGTGAACCTTTTTGGCTCTGAGTGCTGAAAAGGGAGCATGCTCACATGCGCACCGGCCACCTGGTCTTCCGGTTTCTGGCGCACATGCGCACATGAAGACCAGCTGGCTAGTGCACATGTGCATGCCAGAAACCGGAAGAGTAGCCACCCAGCACGCACATGCATGCTGGGCGGCTGCTCTTCCAGTTTACAGCACTCCCCTGTGAGTGAAGACCAGCTGGCCAGCATGCCAGAACCTGGAAGAGCAAAGGGCGACAGCTCATGTGCCTGGAGAGATGATTCTCTCCAGGCACATGCCACTTCCGGCATGCGTGCCATAGGTCCATCATCATGGATCTAGGCTTTATTCAATCAATGAAGTTTTCAGGAATATACCTATGGGGAAGAGGTGGGGGGGAGTAAAAATAATCAAGGAGCCTGGTTTAGCTCAACAGACAGAAGCACTGTAATTTAACACCAGCTGTATGCAATTAAAGTAAGATCGAATCTTGCCAGGCTCAAGGTTGACTCAGCCTTCTATCCTTTCTAAGATAGGTAAATTGAGAATCCAGTTTGTGGGGGCAATAAACTGACTTTGTATAAATATACAAAAAAGTATGAAGGCTATTGCTTAACGCACTGTAAACCGCCCCGAGTCTCCGGAGAAGGGCGGCATATAAATCAAATTAAAAAAAAAAAAGATGGCAGCCCTGACCATCCCACCCATTTTTTACATATGTTATAGACACATCACAGAAGCAGGCCTGCAGCTGTGATCATAATTTATCTCTTTTTACACACACACACACACACGCACACACATGCCAATATACGCTTATAAATCCTGCTTTCTACTTGTATTTCATTTTCTGGATTTAGCTTCTATTCTTTTACTGTCTTCTCACTGCTAACAGCTTTTCCTGGAAACTTCTGGAAGCTTGCCTTTAGGAAGAAGGCTGAATTATGCAGAGTAGACACTTACAAGAAATTCACTTTGGGTACTGCAGGTAGCTTCTCATATAAGGATGAAGAGTTTATGTTTGCCTCAGATTGCCAGCAACTCTGACATATTGCACACAATTTTTGCATAATGAGATGTAAAACAAAGTCCTCACCAACAATTGTCGATGGCTCAACTATTCTTAGTGCCACCATAAAGGCCTGATGCCAAGCATCTGCAAACATACAGTTTCAAAAAGAGCAACCGCACACATTTGTCTCATACTATAGAAACCAATAGCTAACAGCTGCACTCGTTGTCTCCTGTGCTGTAAACCTGTCATCAATATTATATTGTTTGCATATGGCTACATGGCCTTGTAGGTTAGAATCCCTAAGCTGTTCGGCAGCAGCAAATGCTTACATGACAGCTGTGTCAGTTGGAAGCAGTAGAGTGGGCTTATTTGTTTCCACTGAAGCCTCAATAACTGTTTCCTCCATTCTCTACTCCCGCCCGTCTGAAAGCCACAAATCTGATTCTTTCATTTTTTAATGAGCATGCTGTTAATCATAAATGACCGCACTGCAGATGCTGGAAAGGCAGTCACTGGGATTTCCACTAACAAGACTCATAATTCTAGAAGAAATAATGGATTTCAACCGCATTAGAAGAGCTACAGCAATAATTCACAAGGCTGTGTTCTCCAGGAGGAAATCAAAATTGGAGAGACGTGCAAAAAGGTGGCTAATTTTCTACATCAGTGAAATTCATCACATTTGTTGTGATTAATATGAAAAGAGGTTTGGTTATTTAATCAGCCAGTGCTTTGTTTTGCCTGTAACACCTTTTGAAAGGCCATTGATTTAAGCGTTATTGCAACTTCTGCATTGGAAAAGTGCCAGTACTATTGTAAATAACTTCTTCCTGAACTGCAGGTAGCAGTTTTTAAACAGACTAAGGTTTTTAGTTCCTGTTTAGTTAAAGATGTCTATTTATTAAGGTAAAGAACTGCAAATATTCTTGAGAATCTGATCTTTATATATTAATTGATTATCCTTTTGACAGCTTAGCTGAATAAATACTTATCCTTTAACATTAATTCCAGTGATTTGTGTTTGCTCTATTAACAATAAACATTTTGCTGGCATTTTCTGTTAAAATGCTTAAAATTATGAACATAAAATGGGAAAACAATTATGTATGGGGTTGGTGTTTGTTTTTGTTTTCAAAAAGAAAATATAGTAGTTTTCTTCAAATCTATTAAGTATCATGAACATAGCAGTGAAAGCATCATGTAATACAACTATGCCTTTAGTTTTCATGTATGTATCTCAGTCAAATCATTTCTCATAAATATCCCAACAAAGGTAAATAAAAATCCATGTACAACGTATTTTATGGTAGTGGTACTTATCTTGGAGAATGTCTAAGATTCAAGTGGGTTATGGATTTGAGGGAGAAGAATCTTTGTGATGTTTGCTCTGTATAGATCCCAAAACTATTTTATAAAGAATCATCTCAAGCTGTTATAACAATGCAGTGCTCAGAATTTTGAGATTGATGAAAGACATATATAAAGAATCTTCAAATTCATGATGTTTTCTCAACGTTCATTATTTTGTAAAGCCAATGTAAAAAAAAAACATGATACTTTTTTGTTGTTATTCTTTGTTAAATTCCCATTAACCAAAGAAAGACACAAAATTCTGGAATGAATCAGGTTGAGGGCTCTTCCTATCACTATCTTGCCAGTTTAGCTCAGATGATACATAGGGAAATATTTGGAAAGGAGGAGACATAGAGAAAGGATAGAAGGAAAGAGAAAATGCGTAACATTTTTCTATATTCATAAGTTATTAAAGGTACCTAAATATATTTGATCCCAAGGATCACTGTAAAAATTAGACATTCAGAGTATGGTTTCTATGGGAAAAGAAACATTGAAGTAGATGTAAGATTCAAATCAAAAACATTTCTTTTTGTCTATATCAGTGTCTCATTTCCTTTAGAAAGCATAATCTAACCGTTCAAGTTTGCCTTTTTCTCTAAGGATGTAGAAACCTGACTTGAAATTAACATCCAGTCCAGAGAAGAACTTTTGGAATAGAAATTGTTACCACATTGACACTTATATACTCGCAGGATCATTCTAGCCAGTTCATGTATCTTGAATTTGAATGTTTAGGGTCAAATCTCTATGTGAGATTTGAGTAAGTGGACAGAATTCTTATGGAATAGCTTGGTCTTGCAGATCTAGATGGCACCTCCATTTTAGAACAGCAGAAAGGACAGAAGTGGAGTTTATAATTTTAATGTTTGTGGAATATATACACCAAGGGAGAGTAGATTATTACTTAATTACTTGTTTTTATGGCTGTTATGAATATTTTAAATATCCCCAGAGTTTATTAGCAATTAGCAGTTCTAAATTGCTTGTCTACAAAGATCATTCCTGTGAAAAGATTCTCTCTTGGACAACAGGTGGATGAATGAAACCATGAGTCACTGACTTGAGATGTCAGGGGGAGGACGGGAACAAGAATATTTTTTTGCCTTTGGAGTGCTTGTAGGAAAAAAGAAAATGGGACAAGAACATATTGAGCCACGGTGGCACAATGGTTAGAGTGCAGTACTGCAGGCTACTTCTGCTGACTGCCAGCTGACTGCAATTTGGCATTTCAAATCTCACCAGGCTCAAGGTTGATTCAGCCTTCCATCCTTCCAAGGTGGGTAAAACGAGGACCCAAATTGTTGGGGGCAATATGCTGACTCCGTAAACTGCTTAGAGAGAGCTGTAAAGCACTGTGAAACGGTATATAAGTCTAAATGCTATTGCTATATTGTTGCAACACATGGTACTGTTTTGGTAGCAGAATTGCAAAAGACTTATATAGACCACCACCCCCTCAAAGGACAGGGAAAATGAATATAGATACTGAATCTGGAACTCATAGTTAGCAGTATGTTAGCACCAGAATCAGCAGAACCAACAGATGTTTTGGAAGATATCAGTTGAAAGATACTGCTTGAGTTCATTCATTCAAATGCTTTTGATTCTTCATGACCTGATGGACATCAATTCACCAAGATTGATTGTCAGTAACTGCTTTCTTGAGTGTCTGTAGCTCATGTTTGTGTCATCATGGTAATACCTATTATCTAGTTTTTCAGTCTGCCTTTTTATTATCTTCCAAGCTTTGAGCTTTATTGTATTCCAAGCTTTGAGGTTCTCTCCAGTGACACTTACCTTCATATTATGAATCCAAAGCATTTAAATTTTAGTTTCTTTATTAATATTTCCAGTGATCAGCCTGTTTTACTTTGTCTAATATCAACTGGCTTCTTCTTTTTGCAGTTCAAGGCATTCTATACATTTTTTTCTAGTCCCATTATTCAAAGGCATATATTTTTCTTTGTTCATTCTTTATGACAGCCCAACTATCACAGCCATGATATTACTGGTGGGAAAACAGAATGAATTTTGTTGTTAATATGATTTTTCTGTACTTTAATATTTTGTCTAGATCTGTCATAGCCTTTCTTTCAAGTAGCAGTCTCTTTATTTCATAGCTAAAGGCACTATTCCTGTGAACTTTTTGAACCTAGGAGATAAGGTCCTATTAGTACTTCAATTTCTTCTCTGCGTATTTGCATTGAGTTGACAGGCTTTCCCTGTTGACATAATTTTAGTTTTCTTGCTGATTGTAGATGGTGTCTGTTCCTTTCATCTTCCAAGTAATTCACCAATCTTTACAGAAAATAGAAAACAAATATTTACTTAAAATATTGCTTTAATATTTATCTAATAAAACCACTGGGTTAAAGATGACTATGATAAATGTATGGAAATAGGGTAAACAGGAATAATGAGTGGAACTTATGATTTAGAAAAGTAATTTGGAAGGATAATTGTAGAATAAAAGAAAATATATGATATAGAAATATTGATATTAAGATTTTAAAATGTGTATATCTGCAATCAGTTCTACCATGCCATAAATGTGTGCATTTGCAGAAATGGCTTAGATATTAATCACAAATTTGATGTCTTTCAATATTTTGCCTCTTTTTGGTAGCTTGCTTGAAGAATCGTGGAATCTTGAAAACTCATACTGCCCGTCGTTTGATAATAATGATATTGTTTTAATATGAGTTTTACCTAAAATGTCATAGCATAAATGAGAGTTTCCATTAGATTACCATCCTTTGATAAAAGGCAAAGAACTTTCAAAATGGTTGTTGATAAAGTATCCTATTATATTTTTTTGAATCAAAGAAAATTTGGAAGGAATTGCATTTGTATGTTAGTGTGTATGACAGCAAAACGTTTTCACTGACTTTGTATTTAGAGAGTATAAATACAGTAGATTTGGAAAACTATTCATGGGGACTCTGGGTCTTTTGCATGGGAATTCCAAAGTTCCATCAATAGATAAATGGGCTATCAAAAGCCACCTCAGTAGAAAATTCAGTTGTGTTCCAGTTTCAAACAGAAAGGAAGAAAAGGGAAAGGAAGGGAAGGAAGCAGAGGTGGATTTCTTATAATTTTACCACTGGTTCGCCGCGCACCAAAAATGTGAGCGGGGCATGCACACATTACTTCCGTGCATGAACATGGCTTTCTGTGCATGCGCTTTGCTCACGCACAGGGCTTGCAAACATACACGTGGATAAAAAACGTGGCTAAATAGGATTGCATAGCGCCACTCCCGGTTTGCCCAAACAGGTCCAAACTGGCTGAATACCATCACTGAAGGGAAGGGAAGGGAAAGGGGAAAGGGGAAGACACATGTCCATACTGGCATAATGCAACATATAACTTTGGAGATACCTCTGGTGCAGGAATTCCAAGGAATTTAATGATTGATTGATTGATTTGCCTTTCCTATATTTGAGCATACCAGCTTCTTTTAAAACGAATATCAAAAATTAGTTGATCTGATCAGGTAGCCAGTTCTCATAAATCCCACCCCTCAACTTAAAAAACAAAACTTGAATCCATTCATTGTGGTCAGCCAACATAAACGTGTCTCCTAAATATATATTAATCACTTGATAACGCATAATCTTATATTATCCAACATTGTTTTTAATGATATTGGTTAACATAAACATAATATGAATTTGTGAATTAGGCACAGTAGTTCCCAACTTCTAATTTCATCTCTATGCTAAATGAAAACAAATGACAATTAGAAGTTTTATTGTCTCCCTATAGTGGCAATCACAATTAGGTCACAAATTAATCAAGGTTTTTCAGGGCTGCCCTTCTGTTCGATGTGTGCAATTCGATACTTCTTAATAATGGGAACCATTTTTCTATCAGAGACATATGATCATCATTTCTACACTCTTAGTGAGTATAGGCTGTTTCTTTATAGTCTAGTATTGTTTAATGGAAACCATGAAGGTTTATAAAAAAGTAAATGAGTAGCTTCTGCTAACATTTTTAAAATCCCTTTCTTTTTCATTTTTTCTTGCTTTGTTTCTTTTGGTGTCTGCTTTCTCTCATAACAAAAAAGCTCCTGTATAAAATGCTGGTAGCATTCTTGAAGAGTTATTTCATGCTATTTGTGCACTGTAAAATAAAGCAATAATAATTTTTCAATCTGCCATTAATTCACTTTATTGTGTTTTGTGACCATAAAAAGAATTATAGACTTGGAAAACAAGTTCCCTGGGCTTTCTTCCAATCCATTTCTGGTATTTCAGGAAAATTGTATCAGTTAAATTGCACTTCCTCCCTATGTTTCTTCTTACTCTTCCACAACATAACAAGCAGAACAGTCAGGAAATTGACTATAGAAATTTTATTTTCTTATTTATAATAATGAGGTAGTGGGTTTGGTAACATTTCCTTTATTGATTGATTTTACAACATTTATATCCTCACCACTTAAAAAAGATTGAGTAGTCTACATAGTCTAAAATGAAATCTAAAACAAAAAAAAGTGTAAGAGTAAAGTCATAAAATTATCTCATACTTAAAATGTAGCTGAAGAATGGAGATTAAAAAGCCATCCCATATTGGAATTATTCAAGCACCAAAAGTTTGTTGAGAATTTTTTTGTAATGTTTAAACAATAGAAAGGGCATTCAGATTTGCAGGAGAAAATTATTTGAGAGGGAACAAGGTTGTTACTGAAACAGCTTCCTCGTTGTTCTCTTTTCCTAAGCATCCAGGTTAGGGTTGTGTCATATTCTTTCCATGAGAATCTTGCAGAACAGAAGACTTTACTGGAAGAAGGTAGTTCCTATGATAAACCTGCAGTTGCTAAGACATAGCTAGCTTTTTGAACATTGTCTTGTAGTTTAGCAAATTGTAACAAAAGTACAAAAATCTGCTGGGAGCAAAAGTTTAGCATTCCAATTCCAAAATGGCATTAGAAGAACGTATCTAATAGTATATGAGAATGACCTTAGGAGACAAAGAGAATAGTTGCAGACTAGACAATGGTCAGAAAAGCAGCAGCTGACTACACAAAAGGAATGTATGGAGCCATGGTAAACATCTCAGAAGGGACCTTCCATAATTTCTTGGGCTGTAAAGACAACATGGGAGAAATGTACTTTAGACTTGCAAGGTTCTGTTAATGTAATCTTACAACCAAGTTAGAGCTTCTACTTTTGACATACTTCTCTGGACAATATCGCATCATATTGTCCAGATATATTATCATATTATCATCAGAAGATATCTACAATTAATCTTCACTGCCCAATACAAAATAATCTATCAAAAAAAGTATAGAAGTGAAAATAACTTCTGAATGTTTCTATAATTAGAATTAGTTTGCAGCAGCTCCCCCAAACCTGACATCTAGAAAATGCATGTTAAAGAAGCTGTTATCGAGAGAAATTATTTTTAAAAAACCATTTCTGGCAACTTATATTAAAAAAACAAAAAAGAAACATTATAACAGAGCTCTGCAAATCTTCAGAGCGAATCTTTGACAAAGGTTTGACTGAACTGCCCTTTGATGTTTCTCCATGAAATACATAAATGACACACTTCTGTCTGGCAGAGAGCTAAAAGGCTATACTTTGGTCAGCAAAAGTGGATTTTGCACATACATGTACAGTACGTATTGAAGCTTCTGACAATGCTACCACAGTCCTCACAAGTCTGTTCAATGTATTAAAAGGATTTCTCTCTGTGTGAGAGAGAGGGACGGAGGGAGGGAGAGAGGAAGAGAGAGCGAGAGAGGGGTGGGTGGGATTCACTTACCTTCTCTACCAGTTCACAAATGTGAACGCACACACTACCTCTGCGCATGCACACAGCCTTCTGTGCATGCATAGTAGTCGCACATTATGTCCGGGCAGGTGGGTGGAGCCTTCTACAGTCACCGCTACCAGTTCATGTGATCCAGAGAGAACCGGCTAAATCCCACCACTGGTGTGTGCTAGATCTCCATCTTCATCTCTCTTTCTCTCTAAACATACACACCCAAACAACGAATGCAGTCTGATTTTGATACCTGAAAAATCTTGCAAAAGTACATCTATTGATTAATCTGTAAATAGATTGAAAATTATAAAGTGACTACAGAAGACAGCATGCATCTTGGCTTGTTTTTTATCAAATAATTTCCTAGCAGATTGTGGAAATGCTATATGTGTAATATTTTTTAATCTCAAGAATTAGTTGATAGTCTGCCTTATGTCTTTTGAGTAATAAGATCACTAGGTTATATTACATGTCATGCCAATTAAATGGCTACATGCCTAGCTTAAAAATTTTACTGCCTTATGAGTAGTATCTCATTAAATAGGAGAGGTATTGAGTAGGTATTGAATGTTACTGCTGTAACATTCAGTATTAGATCTTGCATTCTTCAATATTACTATTAATGAAGATAGGGGTGGAATATCTAGATTTTTGTCACAGAACTGAGTAGGATGACATTATTCTAAAGACAGAAATAACATCTGAAATTGTCTTGATAGTTTATAGAAATGCTGAAAATAAGACTGAGGTTTAACATAAGCAAATGTAGTTCTTAGATACAAAATAAAATAGAGGATACTTTGTTAATAATACTAGAGAGACTGATCTTGAAGCACTACTGTATTTGATTACAAACTATATATATATCAATCAGCATTATGATGTGGCTGCAAAATAGGCAAATGCAAGTTTAGGCTTCAACAGCAGAAGTATGGTTTCCAATACTAATGGAAAGTAATACCTCTACACTATGCAGAAGTCAATCCCATCCCAAGTACTGTACCCAGCATTGACTATCATGTTTTAAGAAGAATTCAGGTAAAATGGAATATATTCACGGGATGGCAGTCAGGATTATCAGATAGCTCTAAAATAGAAAATAAATCATATGAAAGGAGATGTGAAGATTAATTGAAAGATTTAGGAATGTTTAACCATAAGAAGATAAGGCTGAGGAAAATATGCTATCTGACAGGATGTCATATAGAAGAATGCCAAGATTTATCCTTTGGCTTTTCAGAGAGCAGGACATGGAATAATGTACAGTATTTCATTACAAGACAGCAGATTGTGGTTTGATATTAGTAAAATATCCAACAGTGAGAGAAGTTTAACATAACAACCAATGAAGGGAAGCCAGGTACAGTAGATTCTCCTTCCATGTATCAAACAGAGGCCTCATATGGGTTGATGTAATGAACAAACAGTTGAACATAATGTCCTAAAAGTCCTTTCAGTCCTATGATTCCATGCTGGCAGACATTGCAAATGTAAATCTTTATTTGTTTGCAATTTAAAAAAAGAAAGAAGGAAACTCTACCAGATTGCAGTATTGATGTATTAACATAGGCATTCAACACAATCAAGTTCTTTTAACTATCTACACATTTTTTGCCTCTACGCAGAGAAAAAATATCAGAACAATATTACTTCCTGATTTATGAATTTACATATAGGTAACAGGTGGATTATGGAAAGAAGAGATATTTTTAACATTATTTTTTTTGCACTTTTTATTCTCTCTATTTCTTTTTCTGAATTTGTATATGATTTTACTGCTACCACTATATCTCTTTTCTGCTATCTGGGTTTAATATATATATTTTTTTTTTTGCAACCTGCATATCTCTCCCCTCTCTCTGAAAAATAGGGTGGCCTCCCCTTTGATTACTTTCTGAAATACTTGGTATCTCTTATTTGGTGTTGTCCTACCTCATGGCAAAGTTCCTTTAGTATACAAATGTGTAGAAATTGATGTAAGATTGACATCTATCAAGAACAAAAATTCAGTTTTTTTTCAGAGGTAGAAAAAAATCCAAGGCCTCCAAATTCTAAAGTAATCTGAAAAAGATGAAATATTTGATGGCAAGATTATGAAGATCATTTGATGGCAAGATTATGAAGATCATTGAATGAGAAAGAGAGAGGCAGAGATCAGATTAGATCAGATATTTTTAAAGATAATAATGTAATTTTAGAAAACATTTTGATTCAAATTATTTTGTAAAAAATAACACTTTGAAATCACCGCAGAGTTTGGAACCAATTTATTTTTTAGTAAAGCTATGCATTTGGTTTTATTTAGAAATCAGTATCTTCAATAACTCTGAAAGATAATTGAAGCACATGAAAGCCAAAACAATAATTTTATTTGGATTATTTCATTTCTTTCTCTGAGAAAATTCCAGTCACTTAGGTATATTATTACTATATGTGTTCTAGATTATATTTTAGACCTTTACATATTGGCTGGCTTTGTTCCTGTTATTTCCACTCTGAAACAATTATCTCTGGTTACAACTACTCATTTGCTAAATTAATTTTGATAAATCAACCCTCAATTGCATTATATGGATGGAAGGGAGAAGTATTGGCACTCATACATTTTAAAATAAACTGATATTCCTTTAATTTGTTTAAAATTGTTCCCTAGATGAAATACAACTTGCCAAGTTCCAGCCCGCAGCAAATGTTTGCATCTGAGTTATAAAATAAAAATGTTTGACATACAGGATTTGTTGGGAAGGGAACAAGGGTGATCCCTGCTTCTGTCCAATTGCATTATGTCAAACGTTAAAAATTGTGAGCCTTAGTGGTTTCTGAGTTCTCTAGAAAAATATTACACCTAAAGTTCCCTATATGATTTAGGTAAAAAGACACTTATGTACTGTAAGTCTTTAGCATTTTTCACGAATAGCAACTGTTCCATTTTTCTCTGGATATATTCACAAGTATTTTGGGATAAGTCAACTGACTTCTGATCTTGTATAAAACTATTGGCTTCCGGTTTGGCTTCCGTCGCTGTCAGATGGTCCTTTGGGACCGCCAGCCCCGTCGCCTGTAAAGAGCTGCCTTTACAGCTGAAAGGCGGCTCAAAAAACTCCATTTCCATAAGGAAATGTGAGATAGAGCAGGCGAGAGCAGGTAGAGCCCTCTGCGAAGTCCCCAGAGTTTTTGTTTTACTCTTGGGGACGAAGCAGGATGAGGCTCCCTATTTCCTTCGCCACTGCTCCAGGCTTCGGGAGAACTCTGCTTTTTGCAGAGCCAGGCGACGAGACCAAGCCTTTCAATGAAAATCAACAGATTCTTTAATTAAAGAGGATGAGATCTGGACTTGGGACCCTAAATCGCAAGTATTTTTAATGATTTATAAGCGATCTTAAAAGTGAAGGAAAAAAAAGTTTAAAATGGCAACCGCTGAGGCTTGAGAAGAAGAAAGCCGAAAGCGAAAGTCCTTCCATTTGAATAGTTTAACAAGCTACAAAGAAGCAGAATAAACAGCGCTGGCTAGAATTGAGAAGAAAAATTTCTATTTTATGTTCCTTTCCTCTTGGAGATTTGATATTGACTTTGTTTGGAGAGAAGTCTTCTTTCTTTAAAAAGAGTTTGTCTGTGTGGCAGGATGGTGTCAAAACTAACAAAGCCAGACAAACAAACAGCGAGGGGGGGGTTCCCCCATTTACAAACTATGTGAACAAGTTTCGAATTTGCAGACTCAGAAGAATGGCTTTAACCTAAAAGAATTTGTTCTGGAGGAGATGGCAACACATGACGAGATTGTGAACCAGAATCTTGAAAAATTTAGGCAGGAAATTAAAGAATTGCTACAACTAAAGTATGATAATTTGCAACGAAAGATTGTAACAGTGACTAATGCTTTTTCAGAAATAGTTATAAAGATGGATAAAAATATCAAGTTATTAGTGTTTAAAATGGAGGAAGTTGATGATAAGATTTATAATTTGGATAATAAAATACAAAGAATGGAAAATGATTTGATAAATATTCAAGATAATAGTTCAGAAGTAAAGTCTAAAAAGGAAGCTGATCACGAAACTTACAATGCAGAAAATATAAAACAAGGGATTGAAAAAGAAGTTACAATGATGCAATACAGGCTCATGGAATTTGCGATTAGAATGAGAGGGTTACAGGAAAGTAATAGAGATGGTTTAAGAAAAATATCTGCTGAAGTTCTGGCTGGGATTTTAAAGGTTCATCCTGAGGAGGTATCTTGTAAGATTGACAAGGCCCATAGAGTAAATTTTTGGATTGCAAAGCAAAGGCAATTGCCTAGAGATGTGGTGATTTACTTTACAGATAAAGGAATAAGAAATGATATTGTGCAAAAATCCTTTAATTCTAGTTTACAGCTGAATGGAAGAAAGATCTGGATATATAAAGAGCTGCCGCCCAAGGTGTTAAAAGACAGAAAGAAATTTGGATTTTTGGTGACTGAGCTAAAGAAACAAAACATCTCATTCAGGTGGGATGCTCCAGTTGGCATAATATTGAGATATCAAGGAGAAAGATATCAACTAAATACTGTTGAAAAAGTGGAAGAATTTTATTATAAGATTCTCAAAATGGGTTCAACGTCTCCATGTATAATACATGAGTGGAATAAAGAAAAGCAAAATCAACAAGAGATAGAAATTCAGGATAAGCAGATGGAGGTGGAAGTAATGGAAAAACAACAAGTTATAGAGGTCTCTGTAGATGAGTTGCTTCTGGATTCTCCTTCAGAGGTCTCAGCTGGACTATTTATAAATACAAGAGAGGCGGCTTTGGATTCTAATGTGAAGGCTTATCAAGTTACAGTCCAGCATGGAAATCAATCAGTTGATATACAACTCATAGAAAAGAAACCAGAATGGAGATTTAAGCCACAAAAGCAAAACCAACAAGATCATGTTATAGATCAGCATGGAAACCAAACAGTTGATATACAACTTATAGAAAGGAAACCAGGATGGAGATCTAACCCACAAAAAGTCAAGAAAAGAAGAAGCAGGTCCTACAAAAATAAAAACTTTTAGACTAAACAACAGTGTAATGCCAGTTATCTAAGAGATGATTGAATACATGAAAATATAGCTGAGGCAAAGTATTGGTTTATATTATCTTGAGGAGAGTGACAGACCTCTGCAGTGCTGTATTTTGGGGATGTGAAAATGGCCTTAAACTGAATGGATTGGAACTATCTATTTTGGATTCTTTGATAAATGTATTACGTTTATGCTGAGCTACAAGGCAAGAGAGTTATGGAATTGGGGCACGCAGAAGATCTGGTTGTTACCCTATTACGGTGGTTGGAATTAATAATTTAGATGAAAGACATTACAATAGACACTATATGGAATACAAATATAAAGTCACTCGGGTGGTTTTTTTATATATGAAGACATCTACTATTGATGGGGGCAGATGGTAATTGAAGATACCGAACATACTGTTGGAATTAGGATGTGATGTTACCCTAACATGGGGGATGGAGTTAACAATCCAGCTGAAAGACATTACAGAAGATATCATATAGATTACAAGCTTAAAGTCATTTGAGGATTTTATTTATATAAGGGAATACTTCTTAGTGGTGTGGGCAGAAGAATAAAGATATTAAAAATTATTATGTATGGTAGTCCTGTAGGAAAGTGGGTGGAGACAGGTTAGCTTATTGATTGTTTAGTTTAAGAAAAGGGATATTATGTTTAGATATGAATATATGTAAAAGATTTGAGTTAAGAGATATATGTATGTATATATGTATGAGGGTGGAGGAAATGGGCAGACTATGAGTTGAATAAATGTCAAATTAGGATTTATTATATAGTTTTGTAGCTGAAGGTTGATTTGAAATGTTATATTAATATATATAAAAGATTTGAATTAAGAGATACGTGTATGGGGAGGAGGAAAAGGGTAGATTATGAGTAGAAATTGCTAAATTGGGGGATATAATAATATTATTATGCTAAATTAGGAGTTATTATATAATGTTACAGTTGAATGTTATTTTGAAATGTATAGTATAAGGGGGATATAATAACATTATTAGAAAGAAAGGGTCAGTGTATGGGGGTGGAGTAAATGGATGGTAAAGTATTATATAATCTGTTATGAATTTGGGTTTTATTTTGTAGAAGCCACAGGGGGAGGAGAGGTGGAGGAGGGGTTAGGGAGGAGGGGGGGGAAAGGGGAAAAAATTTGTATTTGTAAAACTTTTTCAATTAAAAAAAAAACTTTTATCTGTAGTAGGAAGAAAGAACATTTTCCAGGGAGGACAATTGAATGGTTCCTATCAATGTTTTCCTTCTCTGAGAAAGTTAATAAAGTCCCCATATGAGAAAATATGTTTTAACATTACAGATAAGATGGTTGGTAGACAACATTGTTATTCCCAATGACCTGGGACCAATAGTTACTTTGAGAGTTTTAGCAAAAAAATTATTTTCGTAAATGGGTACAAATACTGTAGTTTAGTGTTCAACTAGTGAGGAGACTAGGATTGCTATTAATTGCTCTTTGAGTATGGACAGAACAACAGAACAGAGTGCAAAGAACAGAATGCAAATGATCAGCTGTCTACAAGGAGTATAAATCTTTCCATTCCCCACCATCCAGACAGAGCTGAAGAAGCTTCTTGAGAAGCAAAACGTCTTCAAAGAAAAAACAGAAAGCCAGTTGCCTCTTGAAAAAAAGGCACCTTTGGGACAACCATGACCTTGATGCCTGAGAATCTCCATAGAACAGAGTGATACTTAACATGGGTTAAAAACCTGAGGGAGACATTTGTTAGTTATTCTTTTAAACCTTCTTATTGAAGCTTATCAGTTGCGCTGCTTGTATTAGAATATGTCCTTTAAGCCTATGTCCATATTTGTACATAAACTGATAGTACAAACACATCCATTACAAATATACTTTCAAGGGCTATTTTGAAGATTTTCAATGTGGCAGGGAGTTGGATAGGCCTCCACATGTGGGACAAAGTTTTGACATTAAAGAACTATATCTGAGGATCTGAATTATGTCTATGAAATGCTCACTAGGATTCTCATTACTAGGAATTCCTTTGCCTAGCAATCTCAGATGGTCTTTGAACTAGGGGGTAGTCACAGCTAACAGGCCTAAAGCTGAAAACCTCTAAGCTTTTGAAAAAATGAAATGAATTTAACTTTAATTTTGTAACACGCTGACAGCAGTCACATGAACCATGAAATGGAAGGAATTTTCCTGTTAGAGTAGCAGAATGGTCATTGTCTTTCCTGTATTGATCTGCATGTTAAGTTATTGTGTATAGTAGTAATACATCATAAAGGAAGCTCTTCACCAGGATGAGCACACATAGTACAATATTTGCTGGTTGTTCCATATATTATAGGGGAACAATATTCTGAGGATCATGAGATCTAAAATCAGACATCAGACATCTCTAGCCATTATACTGGGGAAGGCTGTGGGAATTATTCAGCAACAACAAAGATTAAGGGACGAAATCAAAATGTGCCCATTTTACAATAAATCATTATATTTATTATCTCATCCATGAAAAAGAGTAGGAAGCTAGTGTTCTTTCTTTGGACAGTTTTATGTATAATTCCTGCTGCTAATTTTTGGGAATTGCAAATGTTAACAGGATGTTGGTTTCAATTTTTAAATTAATGTTTGTTTTGAAAATGGTGCTTTTACTTGTTGACACAATAATAGGACATTTTGTTTATAGTGAATGAATTTAGCCACCAGAGCATGAGAATAGGCAGAACAAATGACTCAGTGTTTGGTTATCTTTAATTGTAAAGCTGCTTGAATGAGTCTATCTACTTTTGACTAGTAAAAATATTTCTCCATTTAACCAGCTTTATCAATCAGATGCATTATTTCAGAAGCGGCCAATCACTCCAATGGCTGTAAAGTGGACAGGGAAGGAAAAGAATAACAACTGATTTTACTACAGTATTTTAATGAATAATTGCCAAAATAAACGTGAAAGACAAGTAATTTGCACATGAACAATGGAAATCTTTGCTTCAAATGTAATGAGTGCTTGTATTGGTATGTGGGAATGACCTTGGGACATTAGGCCCAGAGACGCTCACTAGGGAACAGCAAGTGAAGACACAGCAGACTCTGCAGCTGGTAAGCAAGAAGTCCATAAGATATTTTTCCTAATAATTTAGGAAATTATTTTTCTATAATTTAGGAAATAATTTCTTAAATGTAAAGGAGATGGGGAGAATTTTACTTTCAGATTTGCAACATTCTGTTAATATAGTGTCACATTAAAGTAGAATTAGCTTATCATGTTTCATGTCTGGTCCACCTGGTAATGGAATGGGACAACTTGCTATAGCTAACTTGCTGAGGCCAACTCACCACAGCCAACTCACTGCTGGACAACTCACCATGATCAATTCACCATGAGACAACTTGCTGCAAGACAATGTAACAAATCTATTAAATTATTTAAAATAAATAAAAAAATGTTTTAATTTTTGCCATTCACATTTCATTGTCTCTCCTTTTGCATCCTTTCTTTAATTATTCTATTCCACTATTTCTTTGATATTAGTATACTGTAACTCTTGTCCCGCAGCTACTTGTGCTACAGCAAGGTGGCCGCAAGTTGGCCATGGCAAGTTGACCATGGTGAGTTGGCCATGGTGAGTTGGCTATGGCAAATTGTCATAATTTATATATGGTATATGGCTGACACTGCTTATCAGTTTGATGATTGATCCAAGCACAGAGATAAGTTGTAGGCAAGAATTGTTTAAATCATTCGGCCTGCCCAAAATAGCTACTGTTAATTATAGTTTGTTTCCAACATCAATGTAAGATCCCAATTCTAGCTTAGTTAGGTACAGGAGAGACTATTGTCTTAACTAGCACTATGCAAATGGGCTACAAAAGCCAGACAATCACTAGAAGGCAGCTGTCACTGTTCCAAACCAAGCAAAAGAAGAGGCCACACTGTGAGTAGAACTAGTTTTCTGTAATATCTTTGCTGCTTAATGGTTGTCTGCATCCCATATTTGTAGTCTTTTTTTTAAAAAAAAATAATTTTTATTACCTGTTTTTAGGGGGAGGGAAGTGCCCATTTTGCAATAAATGGCAAAGCTAATGAATTTCTTTCTAAATGAAACTTTCTAGATGTAATTCAAAAACAAAATACAAATTAATAAGAAAAAAATCCAAACTCTGAAAATCATTACAAAATGGAAAATAATTTAGTGATTATGTGCCATCCGGTTGGAGTTTTAGTAATTATGTCCCTTCATGTCTTTCAATGATGTACCTATCTCCACTGTAACTGAGTCTATCATACATTGTTGCTGTCCTTTTACCCTTCACCTTTCCCAACATTATGGTATTCTCAAAAGGGAGTGCAGTGATGCAAAGGCTTAATGATGCTGGATATGCTGAGCAGTTGCCAACACTCCAGTGGTTTGAGTCCAACACTACAGATGGGGTGAGTGCTTGTCTCTTGTCTCTAGCTACTGCCTGCCTAACAGTTTGAAAGCATTGTTTGCGGGTAGATAGATAGGTACCACCTTTTCAGTGGTGGAAAACATCTTGCTGCATTCTGGGGAGGGAGCTGGAGCCAGTGCTGGATCTGCCCAGATACAATCGGTAGATAATTTGTGGAAGAAAGCCCTGGATGAGCTGACTTCCTCTGAGAACACTGCAGGCTAACTAGTATGAAGCTAGTTCATCCTTTTGTGGTGCACCAGTGCAATAAACAGACTAGTGACTATTGGCTGCATAGTAGCCTCCCTGACTTCATATGCCATATGCTAAATAAATAAATATTCTCAAGACAGCTAGGTCATTGAAAAATCTGGTAATATGTCATTTGTCTTTCAAATAAGAACTCTAGAGTGATTTGTTCCATGATCCATCTGTTTATTTTCTTGTTTATCCATGGTTTTAAGGAATCTTCTCGAAATTTCAAAAGCATCAATAATCCTTCTATCCTGCTTCTTCAAAGTCTAATTTGCTTCTACAAAGTATCCCAGGGGAAAAACCTGCCTGGATGATTCTGATCTTTGTATGTAAGTAGATATTATTCAGCATACATCAGTAATAATGGCTCTTCTTTGTTAGCCTTTTCTAAAATCAGCTTGAATATCTGGCATCTCCTTCTCTTTGTAGAGCTCTAATCAGCTTTGGGTGATCCAGCTATGCCCACATGTGGAATTAAAAACATTGTATGATAGCTGTACTGTCTATGAAGTCCCTCTTTCTGTTGATGATACCTGTTGGTCACTGTGTCATTCTCCAAATTTGGCATAGCTTGGTCATACTACTGATTCTTTTTATGTTGGATGTGATATTTCATGGATATTCCACCTGATCTTATGGTCTTCCAATTGGTAATGATGATATATTTTTTAGTATTAGATGTTCTTATGGGTAAAGAATGTCTTTTAAAATATCTTAGATGTTATGATCTCTAAGAACAAAATTTCAATGTATCACTAACCATGCATTATATCATTGCAAGTTCTACATTGTGTTCAAAGGGAATCCTGTAGTTGCTTAACCATGAAATTATATGGGCATAAGACACCACTGCAATGTCAACCCAATACAGAAAAACCTGCAACCTATGCGCCAATTGAAGCTGGACAAAGCCATTCTGGACATGACTTCCATTAGCAGTTCAAGAAGCAGATCTGAGGTCGCACATACTATAGACCCCCCACACACAAAAATGTCATCAAGGGACATCAAGATCCCAAAGGGATTATCTCATGCTGATTTGAAAAGTTAAAAGAATGGCTTCATCTACATGGAGAAGGTTTGTTGACCAGCAAGAGTGAATGGTGTCCCTTTCTTGATAAAAAAGTCTACCAAAGAGTTGACATAAAGTCAGGGTAAGTGTACATCCCTGTTTTTTTTTAATGGATATCGCAGCGGAGAGAATGGGATGTTCGGAAGAGGCATATTGGATTTCTGTGTTGTTGTTCTTGTGCAACCTATAGACAGAAGCATAAAAAAGCATATTTAGCATAAGACGATAGCAACGAATAGATATGACAGACTATCCCTAGTCACTTTCTTGGGGCTGAGACTGATATGGTCTTTAAATCTATAAAAGTCTTCTCAGGTTTGTTCTATATGCATAGAGCAGAGCAGAGCAGAATAGAATAGAATAGAATTTATTTGTCCAAGTGTGATTAGACCCACTAGTCTCCGGTGCAGAAGCTCTCAGTGTACATGCAAAACAACAGAATAATAACAATCATATTAATGGTATTTTTTACTACATGTGGAAACTGTATTCTAATGTTGACTCTCCTTTCCTAAAGCTGGCTTGTTCTTCTGCCAGAATATTATTTTGCCACAGACTATCAGTTTTCCATTCAGAAATCTGGCATATAACTTGCTTATAATGTTCCACCACCTCCACAGATAATTTGAAGGAGTAGTTTTAACTCCTTTTTTGAATAATAGGATAGATTTGATTAATTGAAATTTGAGCCATTCAATCTGTACATGTAAAAATATTTGCTAGAACTGGGATTCAATAATTGGTGATTGCCTTGAGTAATTTAGCAGGAACTAGACTACCTAACCCGCCCTCAATGGTTTATCTTGCTTCAGCTGCCCAATAAATCTAGGAATCTCAGAATAACAAACATACACTTGTATATAGTTGTTGATTTATTATAAAGTATAAAAGGTCTGTTTAGCACTTCAAAGACTTCCCAGAATTCTTTACAGTACAAGTCCCTTACAAAGCAATTAAAAAAAACAACCCTGTCCATTAAAAAAATCATGATGGAGAGGGTTAATGGCTGGAAAAAGGTTGGTAGTAGGAAAGATCAAAATTGCCTTTGGAATGAATGAATTGTGTAATATGCCAAATTCAATGTTGTAAATCCAAAATGTAAAAAAAGATATCTAGTATTCTTATCCTCCTCATGAGTAGACCATGAATGCTGGGTCAACATTATACTTCATAGGGGGATTTAGATCAATTTATACTGTATTCTTATACTGGTGGGTTTAACACTTCTTTCTTTCTTCTGAATTGACTTGTCTGCTTTTTGTTCTGGTTAAAACTTAAACATCTCACAAGATGTATCTCTGATCTTTTCAAGTCACATTGCATTCCTTTGATTTTAACCAGAATGCCATATTTCATTTTATAATTCCTTAGATTGGTCAAACAATATGTAACCTAAATTCTGTTTGAAAAGTTTCATTATATTAACAGAATATACATCTTTTTCTCCTGGAGGAAAGCTTTAGGAAAGTAGTTTTTTCCCCCTCAAAATGTTGCACTAGGGATTAATATCACAAAACAGGTTAAATGTACATTTTATTGGACTGAACTTTAGCTGTTTAAAATTACAAGCGGTCAAACCACAGGGAGGCCTTTCCTGTAGCCAAATGTTTGAAATAAAATTAAATTAAATTAAATGTGCCATTTAATTACACATCCAGATTTCGTATCTTATCATAAAGCTGTTTCCAGACAAAAGCAATTCTTGAAATATAATAGAATTATGTTCCAATTAAACTGAATTGGCAAAAAAATGGTTCATACTTTGAGTCATGAAATTCATTTTCCATGCCAGGGATGGGCAATGAAAAAGCTATTAGGGGGTTCACCAATTTATCCTTTCTTACCTCTTTTCCTAAAATTCCTAGCTAAGCAATTCTCAAACTGCTGTTCTCCCAAAGTGTTAGGATTCTACCCCTTAAAATTCATAGCTAGTATGGCCAAAGTCCCCCTGTATGAGGGCAAATAAAAGCTTTTAGTGAAGTATGCTTCTTTGCTTTTGATAATATAATGACTACTTATTTACCATACTGAGATCTTGTCATGTGTCTGGAAGTAATTGATATTATCAGTTGGTTATACACACTAATATTACTTTTAAGGCAGCATAGTTTGATATTATGGAAGATGATATTATTCTGGCATTCAAATGCTCACTATTGGACTGGATTCAAGGTTAGCAAAATCTGTATATTGTAGTGCTAATTGCACATTAATATGAATTTATGTTAAGGATGCAGTGCCATAGTATAAGAAATTAATATTGATGTATTTGTAGACAAATTAAGATCTAATGATTTCCTAATAAAATAATTTGTTCATAGATCACAAGAGGATTACAGGCAAGAAGCCTATAATGATATGACTAAGGCAATTATTTTTCACTATCTAATTATACCTTCACAACTGATCAGGTTTTCATTTGGAGAGTTAAATGGTGGTAGAGAACAGCCCAGCGACATTCACATCTATCACTAAGAGCAAGTTACTGGACTTTGACAAAAGGGAGAGCTGCTCCTGAAAGGTAATTTAATATAATTAAGGATATATTATGTTTGTTAGGTGATCAGTTTTCCTCCTTCAAATAAAACCCAAGTACCAGAGAACTGGGAATTAATATTTGTCTCCAATTCATCCCTGTAAGCTAATAGCTATCTGAAGAAATTATCACTTTAAAATATCAAGTCATAGGTAGCAAATTCAACAAACATTTCTTTAAGAAAATCCATTATGACATTTAAGAAATGGAAACTTATAGGAGAAGTGGATAATTAAAGAATGGGCTGAATAAATAGTAAAATTGTTAAAGGTAAGCTTAATAGTACTACTACTACAGTTGTTATTACTGCAACAACTAAGAAGAAGGAGATAAAATAATTCCAGGTATAAAATATACATTGAAAGATAAAAATAATGTTTTCATCATCTTTCCTAAAGCTGAGCAATATCTCATGAACTGACAGTTTTTCCTCTTATTTATATATTTACTACATTATAACCAGTGCTGCAAATTAGACACATTTTTAATTTGAACTGTTATTTATTGAAATAACAAAAAAGCAATCAGGATAAAAAAAAGGCTTAAATAGATATTGTGTATTGTATTGCTCATAAAAAATGGGGAGAAAAGGATCCTCCTGGTGTCCCCATATCTTTAGAGCCGAGTAAACTTCTTCGCCCGGGTAACAAGAATCAGATTTGTCACTTGAGTCACATGGAGTTATGCATGTGCTTGATAGTCCTTGAATTCAATAATGGGTTGGATGAAGGTTCAATAAGTTGATGTGATCTAATGGAGGCACTTTGAACAGATGGTTCATAAGTCTCAGGAAATGATGCTTGATAGGTTATACAGATTCACCACCTGGGGATAATCTAACATTGAGAGCTTACCTTCCCGCCTGCTCGTAGATGCCTAGTTGCACTCTCTTACTTCAGATGACTGATAAATTTCATTTCCTTGCTCTGGTAATGTCCCAGTTCGGTTAGTAAAATGCATTATAGTTCATTTGCTCTGTCCTGGAAGCCAATGCAGAACCCTTAGTTGGAGTAGAATTTGGCAGCCAAAATTTCAACTATCTTTAGTTAAACCATTCCAATTTTAAAAGCAAGTTTCCTATTGATTTCTACTCCTGTTTCAGGGTGCTCGCCTAGTGCTTCTTAGAAGACTATTTGGTCTCAAAAAAGGCTTGGTTTTTTCAGTGAATATGCCTTAGGGACTGGAAAATCTACCAATAATATTTTCTACTTAAAAGTTTTTCAGGATTTGCAGTCATAATTTTACTTAATATTCTCTTGAGTTTATTTTTCTATTAGTCCCTTCCCACATTATTCAAATTTTGTTTCTCATATTTCTAGTATGGTTTATTGTAATAAGGCTAGTAACAGACAATTATAATTGTCATTTATTTTTTGGGCTGCAATGATAAAGTATATAGTTGAAAAGAATGCAATAAAATATAAAAATAGATTTTGTTTGTCATAATTTTTTTCCCTGCAGCTATTTTCACCTGGTAATACAGTTCATGTTATTAAAAATTAAATTATAATTAATTGTTGAAACAATTTATATGTATATTATAAAATTTGTCCTTAGATAAGACTTTCTCTTTTGTTATTATGATTCATATTCTGCCTGTTATTTTACATTTTGTCTTCCTGAAATTGATTTGTTTATAGTTTGCCTTAATGTTTCTTTCAAAAAAATTTTTTAAAAAAACACCATTCTTAAACTGGGAGCTATTGCTTTCTACTCTGAGTTTTTAAATATGTTTTCCACAAAGATATTGATCATTTATCCAGAAATAATCATAATTTTCATCTCCATTTAAATGAGAGGAAAAACTTATATGTTAATGCCCTGAGTTGAATCACTCTTCTGATAAACTTCTACTTACTTTGATGGGAACTGCCTGCATGAATGCTGTAAAGTTGAATTACATATATGTAAAGTAGAGAACAAATATTTTGCTTGAATACATATAAATGTTCAGTGCATGTGATGGAATTTCTAGCTATAATGGGGGAGGTGTGAAGAAGGGCTGGGCTTAAAGGTCTTGCACAGCAGAAAGTAGTGCTGGTCTTATCTCCCTCAGAGCCCCTGAAGCCTTATCTGACCATTCCCAAGAGAAGTCAGTCAATCTGGTAGGATTCTTGTAAATAGGCATTGAAACAATATTGAAGTAACTTTCAACAACTCATGGAGTGGACCTGGTTCCTCCCACCTGACAGTGTATGACAAATGAAACCAGTTTTCAAATGTAATTATAAAATGATAATTATGCAATTATCCGATGCAAAGAATTCCTGAGTCTTCTAATTAATAATTATGTATCCAATTGTTCTTTTTCCCAACTCTTATTTCCCAAATGTCACCTATACGTTTGGAATATTTATTACTGTTTTATTTTTACAAAGGTGACTATGAACAATCACAGTGAAATATTGGCACCATCTTAAGGATTGTATCCAAATTGATTTTAAATTTGTTTTTATGTTGTAAAATAAAAGAAAATCGCTATATCACCTATAAAAGTAAAAAAATAACGTATTTCCTGTTCCTGGAAAATACAATTCTTTAAGACAGTTTCAGCCCTGTAAAATATATTACCTTAGTAATGCTATGAAGGTCAGTATCAGAATAGCTTATTTGTTACAAAAGTAGCAGCAGCAGTCACATAAATTAAAGATGTTTGGAGGCGATCTATATGCACATCCAACAACTCTGAAAAATGATCTCATTTTTATTCCAGTCAGTATAATTACTTTGTTTGGGATGTGAGTCCCTTTTTTGCTTTTCTTTTGTCTCTGTTAATTTTCATGACTATAACTTTGTGGTGCATGAAAACAAACGAACAAGATTATTTTAAGTATATATAGACGTTTATCCAAAGAGGTACATGATTTTAGGCACGTGCTCTGTTTTAACTTCCAAAAATGGGGTAGGTGGGGGGATTTATTTATTTATTTATTTATTTATTTATTTATTTATTTATTTATTTATTTATACAAAGTCAGCTTATTGCCCCAAAAACCAGGTCCCTATTTTACCTATCTCGAAAGGATGGAAGGCTGAGTCAACCTTGAGCCTGGTGAGATTTGAACTTGCAGTAATTGCAGACAGTTGGTGTTACTTAACAGCACTTTAGTCTCCTGTGCTACCAAGCCTCTAATGTTTTATTCACAATAAAACATTTCATTCTTTAGACCATATAATTTTATCAAGATACAAAAACAGGTTTATAAACATGTTGAGGAAATTCATTATTAATGAAAAATAACATCCTTTATGAGATTAAAGAAAGCTTTGAACAAAATCTACAGCAGTTTTGAAGGATCCTCCTTTGTAACTTCTGGATTGAACATGTAATTTATACATTTCATAGCCTTTGTATATATGAACTTTGAAACATCCGGGAAAATAGATAGTTGACCTCAAGAAGTGCTTGGCCTTAACTGAGTTCTTGTATATTCTATGCCCTTTAGTATTGATGGATAGTGGAAGGGGGTTCTATCTGCTGCTCAGGTACCAGTTTAGGCTAAGCAGGCCCATTGGGTCCTAACTAAGCCTATATGTGTTACCATTTTGATAAGGTATGCAAAAGTTTAAACAAATAGCTCCTTGGCTATTTAATTCATTTTAACTCATATGTTGTCAACTCTTCCACTTTCTACAGTAGTGAAGAAATGCTATGATATAACATTCTGAAGATTAATAAGCAACCAAAAGTCATAGGATGGTGCGAATATCTGTTTCCAATCTAAAACCAGCCATGATTTCCTCCATCCCTGATCCAGCATTCTTATCTTATCAGGTCTTACGGTACTTGCAAAAATCAGAAAAACCACCAGATGACAGCAAAGAAATAAAGAATATAGTACTTATCTGGATTCATATTCTATCTCCCACTTAGTAACAGGGGGTGACATTTAATATAATGATTTCTAACTTGAAATCATTATAGTACTAGTGGGGAAAAATGAGGTCAAAAAAGAGAAAGGAATCTTGCTCTTGCACCCTAGCAGTATTTTTCACCTTACTATTTCAGAATTATTGTTAAGGGAAAAAAAAGTTTAAAATCTGTTTGTTCTGGATTCTGCTCAGACTCTATTATCTTGCCTTGCAGAAATTCAAATGCATTCCAGAGAAGTCAGACTTCATTTTTATTTCCTAGAAAGGATAAGAACTAGCAGACAAAATTGGCTTTACTGTCTGGGTTCACACAGCTTCCAGAGCAAGCCAAAGATTAGACCTCTACCATGGTAGTTTAGGATTCATCAGCATTCAAGCTTTTAAAGCTTTCTTATAAATTAGCCAAATGCACACTAATACTGGAAAACACCACCAATGTCAATTCATTAGTCAATGGAGTGAGAAAGATCAACACATCAGTCAAGAAGATATATGCAGTCTGTCCCTTAATGATGTTAGCTTCTAGGCAGATGGTGATGGAACCTCTCTAGCTTGATGGCTGTTTAATATGTGTAATCCATATACCAATAAATCTGTGGCTGGCAACAAGCAGGGTTACTTTGTTTAGAGAAAAAAGAATTATCTTCTGCATTGTGGCCAAAATTAACACTTAATAGTGTTACTGCTGAACACTTGAAAATTTCTTTTATAGAGTCAGAATTAAGAAATAATAATTATCCAATATAAATCATCAGCCAGAGTAATATTACTTTTAGTAAAATCAGATCATATTAAGGCATTGTTTATATTTATATTTAGAACAACTGGAAGGTGGGTTACAGCCTTGATAAGTATTGTGTGGCTAGTTTACCTCATTCAATGACACAAGAAAAGAAAGGCAAACAGTGAATATGTAAAGCATTTTATTATTCAGTCGGCAAGGAACTTTGGATACAATGTAAGGCTTGAAAGGATGAAAGGTTTAAAATTTACATTAAATTATAATTTTGAAGAATTTTTTTGTAAAATTGGTATTTAACACCAGATAAGTTATCAAGAATGTTTAAAGGTATTTCAAATGAATGTTTGAAATGCATTTGTCTAGCTAGAACTATGCTATGCCTCAACATAGGCTAGTATCACACTATCAATTGAAATACAGGCTGAAATGTACTCTGGCTGAAAGATATATCACCTTTTGGAAGAAACAAGATTTGCAGATTTAATTTACTTTAGTGTCTCACTCCATGCTTTACTCATGCTGTGATTAGAAAAAGTTATGACTCAGACCTACAAAAGAGTCATATTACTATTATGCTTTTATTTACAGTATTTATACCTCTCCAAAATACTTCTACTTCTATAGCAACTTTTATGTTTTATAGAAAAATGTCCTCTTGGTGAGAATTGATACTCAACCTTCAAAAAATAGAGGGAAGATGCAACAACATTCCTGTTCAAGAAAATCATTGCAACTGCCAACATACTGAGGTCAAGATTACTACACATGTTCTCTTGAGCTAATCTGCTCTGCTATACTTAATGCTTAATCACTTCTCTCCACACGTCATCAGTTGATGCTTCGATTGACCTCAATCTAAAATTATGATTTTTGTACTGAGAGATTGATCTACTGTAATCACCACAAAAGTTGTGAAATGTTGTCCAATGCAATCACAGTTAAAAGACAGCAGGCTTGACAGACTGGCTTCTGACATCAACTTTGATGAATCCAACTTCATCAATTCCACATTCTCCCATTGGAGTCAACTCAGCAAGTTTGATCATTTCAGTCTGTTAGTACATACACACACACACACTGCCAATTTAAGGAGGTGAGGTAGACCAAGGCCCTGTGGTGCTATTTTTTTAAATCTAAACTTTCATTCCATGCATGATATCAGATCACCTTCATTCAAATTACTACATATTTTCCTTTCATTTAGTTTTATAGATATATAACATATCCCCCTTCTTTTTTTCTTTCATTTCATTTATTATTTTATGCTCTTTGCCATTTCATCCTTCCACATGCCAAGTCACAGTCCTCCATTCCCATGGTAATCAATTAAAAATACTGAGATAATGCAGAAAAGATATAGATTACCAACCATATGGATACATGCAGTTAGATAAAGGCAACAGCTGTCATTTTGTCCAGTATATCACAAGAGCAAACCAAAGGCCATTTATTCCAAGGATGCTCTTGGGATAAAAGCATGTTCATGCTTTTTTATGTAAACTGGGATTTCTAATCTACAGTCAGCCTTGCACATCAACATGCTATTGCTTGTACTTCACAAACTGGGAGATATATTTAACGCACACTCAAGAAACTTTTTTCTTCCTGTAAGATGAAAGTTTAAAAAGTTTCATTCAAAACATATGTGCAACCTTATTATTAATTTGAAAACATGTTTAGCCTTAAAAATCAGATAAATAACCCATAGTTTCTTATCAAATGACAAGATGGATAAACAGAATACTGACATTATTTTCTAAATGCACATGATTTTATAAAAGCTTTAAATGAATTAGTAGCAGATGTATAACAATGAAAATATTTTTTTAAAAAAAGTGTACAAAAAAAATGAACCAAGATAAATATGATAGGGTTGTTAAGATAGATTCTAAATGTGAGATCAAGAAACAGAGGCCAATTTCTATCAGTTCCAAAGAGTTTCAAAGTTACAGTCATAAAAATGAATAGAAATGTGAATAATTCATTTAAACTAATGGGAAAGTAAACTATAATGTGTGTCAAATAATAAGTGGAAAAAACTTATTGGTTAGTTCTATAACATTTATATTTTATAAAGTGCTTTACATTTCTGACTATATCAATCTCCATTTTAAAGGAACAACGTTGTGTAGAAAGATCAATCATATAATGCTAATAAAGAAACCTGACTTCTTCAGCAATTATTTACTTATTTAATTAATTAAATTGATATGTTACTCATCTCACTATCCAAATCTGTTATTCAGCTTTGCTTCATAGACATCTGCTAGGATCTCTGATGATGTCTTGACTCTTGATGTCCTTCCACAGACACCTATAAGAGAATTGAACACTAATAATTTATTTATTCCAACTAGCTGGGCTGGCTTGAGTCAAACTTTTAAACTATTTTAAATTGGAACTGTTTTTAATTATGGCCAAATTATTTAATTATTTTAATCAGTTTTTTAATCTTTCTATGTCTGGATTTTACTTTGGCTGTGCACCGCCCTGAGTCCTATATTGGAGAAGGGCGGTATAGAAATTAAAACAAACAAACAAATAAATAAATAAATAATTAAGCAAATCCCGGCATGATTTCTGCCTAGTGAGGAAACTTACTTTTAATAGCTCCTCTAGTGGAAAAGCAGTGTGTATACATTTGTATCAGATTTTCTTTATTCCCAAAAGCATATTTGTCATCTTGACCACATGCAACTGCATTTATATACTGTAACTAGCACTGAGGGATGGGAGATGAAGAACTAAAGAAACTGCATAATTATTTCATCCCAATGTGATCGACTTGGGTGTCACTGAAGCTATATAGACTAGATTAATTTCTGATCTAACATTAGCAGGAGTTAAAGAATCAAAGGAAAGATTTAACAAATTAATGAGGTCTGCTTCCCCTTTAAGAAAGAAGGCTTTGTGTACTTTGTCAGCTCAGTGAATTAATTAATTAACAGTGTCAAATAATAAGCTGAACGAGTCATGAAAAAAAAAATCGCTAGAAGCAGGACATGGCAAAGCTCAGTAATATAATGAATTCTGGGCCTGATCGGTGATTCTTACTTTATCTCTAAACCCACTTATCTTAGATAACAAAAATGCGAGGCAGAAGAGCGGGTTAGAAAAATATCCTCAGGATGGAGATAGGCAGCTAATGTGGAAACACAAAGAAAAATGTGTCAGTGTCTGTACTGAGAGTGGATTTATAATGTGGAAATCCTGCCTTTGTTTAAATTCTAGCCAGTTGGGAAAGAATGAAATGAAGAGCTGTATATAGATCAAAGATCTCCACAGCAGGCAAGTCACCTAGAGATGAGACAAGGAAGATAAATTGGTAATATGAGGTATAGAAAGGTTGAGGAATCAGAACATTAGTCAGAATAAGTATAAGGATGAAAGAATTGCCAGCTGGAGAGTTTATCAGAAACTGGGGGAATAACCTCTGCTTTTTTTCAGGAGACCTGAAAAGCTGAACTGATGTTATTCCATTTTCAGAAGATTGAGTTTTTAATATATATATATATGGTTAGGTCATAAGAACACAAAAGATGTGCACATACAGTCTCTGAATTCAGTACACATTTTTATAAGCACTGTGCCTCCCCTTCCAAAATCTATTGATGCTTCCTGAGGGCAGGAAAGAAATCTTCATTCATCCATTATGAATTATGAATTATCCATTCATCCACTGCTCCATCCTTCTATTCATTGGGATTACATGATAATTTGAAATATACCTTTAGACCTTTACAAGTAAAATATGCAGATACAAAATAAAATACAATAACTTTCTGACATTTAAAATGTCAAGAAAAAAATTTAAAATGAACGTTGAAATATTGAAATATCGGCATAACAATAATAAACCTGCATGATCTAACAGAAGACAAATTAATCTTGTGGTTAGGTGAATAGACACTTGTGGGAACTACAGACCAGTTACTTAGTCATAAATATGTCTCATTCTTTTTACACAAAGTTTTACGCTGATTTTGACATTTCTAATCATTTCTAAAATGGAAGCAATATATTAGCATTATTTAGTTGTTGGTCATTGCTGCAGAAAGCAACACTAGAATTAATGGGTGGAAATTATGAAAATATCATGAGTGAATATTGGGAAATATTGGATTTTTCTTTATGGAAGGTATTTAAAAAGAAGTTTCAACAAAGTTCCTGAAGATGCAAGACTAGTGAAGAGAGATTTAACAGTTATATAAAACTTCTGTTCGGTTGCAGATAGATACACTGGAATGTGAAGGCAGTACAGTATTTCAAAGCCAGTTTTTGGAAGGCATTTTATTGGATAATAAAGAATCTGCAAGGATAAAGAACTAGTTGTGCTTCTTAATCCTCTTTGCCAAATCCCAAATCCAAATCCAAAAAGGAGCCATACTTTGTCTCTCATTGATACTAGGAGGCATGCATGTTTTCTGGATTGCAATGTTTCTTCCCCTAAACAGTGTAGTGTCTGACGGGTTTTTTTTTTCTGCCATCCAAGATTTTCCTCAGATAATGGAATTACTAGAATTATGTGTTACATAGTATACTGAGAAATCTATATTATCCTGATGTAAAGTTTACTCACTACCCATATGATGTAATGAAAAATTGATTTTGATTTCTGAAAAATAGGTTGCAAAAATTTGAAAGCCCCAGAAAGTTCAGAAATTTGGTAGTTAAAATAAAATATATACATTAGAATTTTCTATGCATTTGACTGGACTGTTACAAACTGTTACAAATTAAATATTATATATAGAAATATAAAACTGGGAAAGAAAAAGTAAGTTGGAAATAAGGGAGCAAGGAAGGAAGTAAAAAAGAAATGAAGAATAAAGTTAACTACTTTTCCAAAACTTTCCAGCACTGTGGCTGCCAGAATAAAGACAGAGTGCCACTAATAAGTTCTGCTTATAAGTAGTGATGGTGTTGCAGCTTCAGTCTTTTTCCTCTGCAGGTGACACTGGCTATGGTAAATAACTTTTTCACCTCCTAGAAGAGTCATTCATTAAAGTAGCTGGCTTCTCTTTTTGTGTGAGTCAGCTGCTTCCAGGCATCAGTGATTACAAAAATCACTGTTAGATTACCATAGTAATCTAACAGGCCAATGTTAACATCCTTTTGGAGATGCCCAGATGTAGAGTTTGGCATTATATTCAAAAGCTTTCAACTTTCAGTCATTTTGAAGACAGATACATGAATACAAATAGCAGGCTGTTTAATTTCAGAGGACATATGGCCAAATGTAATTTGAATATTAAGCCAATTTTGTTTTGAGCTCAATCATACCACCCTCTATTGGTTTGCTAGCCATTGTCGGACATTGCTGATTGATTGTTAGTATTCTACAACCATTGATCTCACTGTAAGGGGTTTTGCAAACCACTTTCCCAAGGCAGGAAGTATGGTGGGAGTCAGCATCTTCAATAAGAACCTTCCCAATGCAGAGCTGAACAGGAAGTGGGGAAAACGTTTTTCCAAAGATTTTAAAGCATTTGGTCAGCAGTGATAAGTGTTGGTAGATTATAGGCAATTATGAAAGTAATAGAGTTGCCTTCAGGAATAGACACAGATATTTTGAGGTTGTGCTTTAAATAAAAATATGACTATTTCTTTTCATTATTGTTGTTATTATTGTTGTTGTTATTATTACCCAAAATAGTGTGCTATTTATCCTTGATTATTTCAAACAGTTATGCCACTGTAATATATATTCTTTGATCAAAATAATGAAATAATGAGTATGGGTCAATTGTGTAATTATAAATATAATACTTCATAACAGAGGTCCCCAAGCTCTGGGTTGCAGCCCACTACCAGGTCACGACCTGCTTGGAACAGAGCTGCACAAACAGCGAGCAAGTGCATATGCAGCTCCACTCACATGCACACCTGCCACACGCACGGAACCATTCCTGCTCCACCCTCACTGGGCCGCCAAGCGAGAAAGGTTGTAGACTGCTGCATTACCTAAAGAATGAAAGAATACAGAATGAAATCTTCTTGAAAATTTTCATAGATTATCTTCTTACTACTCTACTCAGACAATATAGATATAAAACTCTCTGATCGATTGATTGATTCTCTCTCATACACATATTTTTAAATAATACTCTGCAATATAATTCATTTATTATTTATTTATTTATTATTTAAATTTCTATACCACCCTTCTCCTTTCGGACTCAGGGCGGTGAACAGCCAAGATAAAAACATCTGTACAAAACATCAGTTAAAAAATAAGTTAAAATAATTTATAAAATTTGGCCTATAATTTAAAACTTGTCAATTAAAATCAATATTAAAATATTAAAACTAATCCTAAAATCAAGACAGACCGGCTAACTGAAAAAAATGAGTTTTTAGGGCCTGACGAAAAATCCGAAGGTCAGAGATCACTCGTATCTCTGGGGGTAGATTGTTCCATAGGGTAGGTGCCACCACAGAGAAGGCTCTCCTCCTGGGGGTCGTCAGCCGGCATTGTCTGGCCGACGGCACCCTGAGGAGGCCCTCTCTGTGGGAGCGAACCGGCCGGTGGGAGGCTATTGGTGGCAGAAGGCGGTCCCGTAAGTACCCTGGCCCTAAGCCATGGAGCGCTTTAAAGGTGATCACCAACACCTTGAAGCGCACCCGGAAGTCCACCGGAATCCAATGCAGCTCGCGCAGGAGAGGAGTCACATGGGAGCGCCCCGTCGCTCCCATAATCCCCCGCGCAGCCGCATTCTGCACCAGTTGGAGCCTCCGGGTGTATCCCAAGGGGAGCCCCATGTAGACAGCGTTACAATAGTCCAGACGAGAAGTGACGAGTGCTTGAGTGACCGTGCGTAGGGAGTCCCGGTCCAGAAAGGGGCGCAACTGGCGTATCAGGCGGACCTGACCAAAAGCCCCCTGGCCACAGCTGTCATATGCCCTTCTAAGGACAGCTGCGCATCCAGGAGGACACCCAAGTTGCGGGCCCTCTCCGTGGGGGCCAATGATTCGCCCCCAATAACCAGTGATGGCGTCAACTGGCTATACCAGGACGCCGGCAGCCACAGCCACTCGGTCTTGGAAGGGTTGAGTCGAAGCCTGTTTCTCCCCATCCAGACCCGCACGGCCTCCAGGCACTGGGACATCACTTCCAAGGCATCATTGGGATGGTCTGGGGTGGAAATGTACAGCTGAGTATCATCAGCGTACTGATAGAACTCCACCCCAAAACCACGGATGATCTCACCCAGCGGCTTCACATAAATGTTGAACAGAAGGGGCGAGAGGACCGACCCTTGCGGCACCCCACAAACAAGGCACCTTGGGGTCGACCGCTGCCCCCCTGTCAACACGGATTGCGACCGATCGGAGAGATAGGAGGAGAACCACCGCAAAACGGTGCCCCCCACTCCCAGTCCCTCCAGCCGGCACAACATGATACCATGGTCGATGGTATCAAAAGCCGCTGAGAGGTCTAATAGGACCAGGATAGAGGAATAACCCCTATCCCGGGCCCTCCAGAGATCATCCACCAACGCGACCAATGCCGTTTCCGTGCTGTACCCAGGTCTGAAGCCGGACTGGAGCGGATCCAGATAGACAGCTTCATCCAGGTACTGGGGAAGCTGTCGCCGCCACCACACTCTCAACAACCTTCGCAATAAAGCGAAGGTTGGAGACTGGACGGTAGTTAGCCAAAACAGCCGGATCCAGGGATGGCTTCTTGAGGAGAGGCCTCACCACCGCCTCTTTCAAGGCGGCCGGCAGGACACCCTCGCTCAAAGAAGCGTTAATAATTCCCTGGAGCCAGCCTCGTGTAACCTCCCGGGAAGCCAGCACCAACCAGGAGGGACACGGGTCCAATAAACATGTGGTTGCGTTCAGCCGCCCCAAGATCCTGTCCACGTCCTCGGGAGCCACAGGATCGAACTCCTCCCAGATAACATTCTCAAGACCTGGCTCAGTCATCTCGTCTGAACTAACCCAGTCGGCGGCCAAGTCTTCCCGAATCTGAGTTATTTTATCATCCAGATACTTTATCATCATTATTATATTGTATCATAATTCATATCATAATTCATATAATTCATTTAAAACCTGCTCCATATCTTGACTACAATATAGAATGTTGTATAACAGTCTGCTTCCGCGAATCTCACTTGTAAGACTCTCCCAAAATTTCCAAGCCACTTGATTTGGCATAGCTTGCCTTTTCTTCAAGGTTTATACTTGGATTAAAATCCTCTGACATATGAAACAGCACAACTAAGTAGGAATTTGCATTGCATACTAGATAGATTAAAATTGTTGGTTCTGTCAACATGAAAGCACAACTGGCTCTTTAGGCCTATTGTAGTTTAATTCTGGTAGCTTTTCTCCCTTTCTTCCCATGATTTAATGGACTTTCTTGCTCTGTGCTTCTCTGACTAGAAGTTTGTTTGTTGATATAACTGATGTGTTTATCCTAAAAAAACAACAGCTTACCTCCCAGAGTTTTAACCTAGTGCTTTACTCATGGTTTGATAATCTCCTGGGTTTAGCCACTGTGGTCCATTCCAAAGGACTCCACTATGTCATCTTCAACTGTAGTCATTATGTATGTCTCTGTTCAAATTTAGGGCTTTGCTAAATGGGAATACAATAAACCTCCACTGAATCCCACCCACATGAGAGACTCAATTTATTGAAATTAAATAAACTCATGTTGTAAACCATAAACTGTATTATCGATAATCTTTCCTTCACAGAACATAAAGAGTTGAAATAATACAGTCCTATAGTAGTCACCACCACATAAGTTTTACAACTAAACTGGAATTAACAATTCAGAGTTGAACTTCCGAATCCTACACATCAATTCAACTATGTTAAGTATTATGGTGAGTAACTGCTTAATTTCTCTGTAAAAGATGAAAGTATGGAAGAAGATACCATATTTTTCACACCATAAGATGCACCTGACCATAAGATGCACCTAGGAAAATATCAGGCAGAGCCTGAGAGGCGGAGTCTGAGAGGACCACAAATAGGTGTCCTCTCATGTTCCAGCTCTGCCTATTGACTCCTGCACTGTGAAAAAGAGACAGAAGAGGCAGGGTTCAGCACTGTAAAAGGATTCCACTACCGCAGACTCGCCTGTGACACAATATTCGCTCCATAAAATGCACATACATTTCCACCCACTTTTGGGGTGGTGGGGAATGTGTCTTATTGTGTGAAAAATACAGTATATCTTGTCATGTACTCTATATATTTTTAACTGACTAATTTGGACAGGCACTTGACTGGGACCAGCCCACACACTAAGCTCTTGTGCTCCTATGCTATCCAGTCCTCACCTGGGCTTTCCTACGCATTCCTTTAAATTAGCTGCTTATTTTCCTTTTTCACAGACTGTCATTGCTTTCTTGCTTCCTCTTGCCTTCCCCTCATGTTTCATCCTCTCACTTGTCCTCTGACAAGTTTTTGTTTCTTACCCCACTTTCCTTAATATTATTCCAACTCTTTCTCCTCTTCTCTCTCTCTCTCTCTCCCTCTTGCCTCTTGTCTTTACTAATCTCTTTCTTTCATTTCTCTAAGCTCACAATAAATAAATATATTTTAAGTATTGCCTTCCTATCTATCAGTTGATAATGTGCCTTTAAATTTCTATTAACTCTTAGCAATTATTTCCTCCATGACAAGCTAACTTTGTCTTTCAGACTTTCCAACAGAGTAAACTGAGACCACCATTCTTCTAATGGTCTTCCTCTTCTTCACTTTCCTTCATCATTCCCAACATTATAGCCTTCGCAAGAGACCTGGGAATTTTCATAATATGCCTTAAATGGGATAATTTGAGCCTGATCACTTGTGCCTCCAGTGAGAATTTTGTTTGTAAACCCAATTTAAATATTGATGTTCACTTTTTAAACCTCAGAAGTCTTGAAGGGTATGTGTCTCTAGAAAAGGATGTAAAACTCACGGCCCATGGGTTGGATGCATGAAGCTCTGGTCACGCCCATGTCTGGTTTAGCGAAGGGGCAAAAAGTCAGGATACGTCATGTGATGACACTGTGACTACACAAGTTTGACACTCCTGCTCTAGAAGAACTGATTAACTGCAAGATAGGTGAAGGCATCAATGACCACTCATCAATTCCAGCTAGCATGGCCAAAGGTTGGAACTGTGGTCTAAAATATTTGTGGAGCTAAAGGTTTCCCTGTTCTTCTGTTACAGCATTCTTCAGAAGCTTAATGCAAGAGGTCCCACTATCTCATGAATGACTGAGAATCAGGTGTTTTGTTTTTTTGTCTTTTGTCTTTTTGTCTTGGTGCTCAGCTTACCAAAAACCGTACGTAGAACAAGTTGATTTTCATCAGCTTTAATGTTCTGGCACAGACGTTTCATTTTCTCTTTGCATAGTTATCTCATTTATTTTATGGCTGCTTTTATATTGCTGAATTGTTTTGTCATCCTGCAGTGTTTTATTGTATTTTTATGACTATATGTTTTATTTAATATCACCTTAAAATTTGTTATATTGAAAAGAAGCAAACATAATCAAATTAAAATCTTTGAATAGCAGCAAGGATATTTTACTTGTAGGGACAAAGAAGGGAAACAGAACTCTGCTTTGTGCTGTATGTTGCAGAGGACTTTCTGCGTTATGGCACAAGGAGCAATAACTCCCTCTCTTCCTGGAACAGTAGCTTCAGCTGGCTTGCCTCCTGCATGTCGTCACCTGTGCTGCCTCACTTAGGGAAAATAAAGGCTGCCAATTCATCCTGCATAAAGACTTTCTCCACTTAAGAGGAACAAAATTAATTAATCTATCTTCTGTATGAATATATGGATGATACAGGGTAGGCTTTTGCTGAGAAGTCTCTGCTTTTCTTAATTAAACCCACTGCTGACCTAATCTGGACTGCCTGGGATGACGGGGACTGATTAGCACTGAATGGGTACATATGTCTATTTTGCTCCATGGGACTTATTGATGCTGTGGCTGAAACCTGAAACTCAACCGTCTATCATCACAATAAGGATGTGATTTAATTTGATTTGATTATTAGTAGTATAAAGAGCAACATTTCCAAAGTTAATATATAACAGGGCTGTACTGTCAAATTTAATGCAAATTTCAAATTAACATGCTATTTCAGAACAACAGTGTGATAGGCTATATTATTAAATGCAGTTAATAAACTGTATTGAGTTCCTCTTTATATAAGACAAATATTTAAAAAATTATATTCATTGCTTTAAAAAGAAGCTTTTGTTTTAAAGCCAACAGCACCTCACTGTGTATTATGGAATTATGAAATTTTGGAAAAAGGGAATATAATGGCATTTTCACCAATATCTAATTATTCAAGCACCACATTGTTACATATTCTTACTGTAAAGTTAAAATATGCAATTATGGTGGCATGGATTTTTCTGATTTACAGCTATACTGAAGTCAAATCGTATCTAGTTTCAATTCATATTCAGAAATGAAGATCACAATATGTTTTATACAGGGGTGGACTGCTGGGGGTCCGCAGGGGTTCAGGACAACCTCTAGCTAAGATTCTGTGCAGTTCAGAGAATCCCCAAATCCCATTCCTGACTGGCCCCACTCACCCTGACCACCCTTCCCAGGAATCCCCACGTGGCCCATTTTGGATGCAGGTAAGTGCAGGGCACGCACGGAGGCTTGAGAAGGAAGAAAAACAGGTCTACCAGAAGTTGGAGGGGCACAAATGTGCCCATTTCCAGCCTCCAGAAGCCTCCAGAGCCTGGGGAGACCATTTTCGCCCTCTCGGATATTCGAGGAAAGCCTCCAGAGCCCGTGGAGGCCAAAAATGCCTCCCACCATGGTGCAGGAGGCCAACTAGGCCACACTCATCATGGCCATGCCCACCCAGCAACTTGGCAGAGATGCCCACCCAGCAACTTGGCACCCCGTACTAAACTTTTTGAAGCCCACCCTTGATTTTATATACTCAAAGTGCCAAATTCAGCAACATTTCCGTGGTTTATCCAAAAGCAATTAAAACTGCACAATTTTAAACTGTTAGAGTGTTTCCCCCACACACTTTGGAGCCAAGGTCGTCTCAAGATATTTGATAAGAACCCATTATATAGCTTGATAAGAACCCATTATATAGCTATGTTTTTGTTCATATATATGGATCAAATCAGTTTGGACTGGAGCAAAATGACCATTTCTTCAAGCTTTCCTGATAGTGATATTCAGACATCATTCAGTCTACTTTAAGTTAAGAACTTCAGAAGTAGCCTGAATCTGACTTAATACCTAGATCTTCATTGAAAATTAGAAAAAAGGGGATTTTATCCTCCCATAACCAAACATGGTAAAATGATACTTAATGTTTGTGTTTATTTTTCAGTAGAATGTGACAAAATTTGTAGATAACCTTAAGATTTACTAGGAAATGAAACTTGCCGATTTTTATTGAAAGGAATGCGAGACTTGAGGAAAATAATATCCCTCTCAACTTTGAAAATACAGAGACATCAAGCTGATTTCTTTCTGCACAAAGGAAGTCACACACAGGTATCTTGGCCTGACAGAATGGAAACATATGGCAGGTCTCTCATGAACAAAGCCAGAGTGTAATTCTGAATTTTGCGATTGGTTAGAGTCAGTTCAGCCAAATTATATATTAATACCTTGGAGACTTGTATTAAAGCTTTGTTGAAGGCCAGAATTAGAATGAAGCAAGTTTATAAACCATCTGCTCCACCCTGAGAAATGAATTCCATTCCAAATTTCCCCATTTTGCCTCAAAATTCAAGATCCAGCCAAATCCAATGCCCGTAAGATTCAATTAAAGCACAGCAGTTGAAAAGCATAGCTCACATATTAAGAAAGTAAAACTTCAACACACTTCTAAATATATAACACATTCATGAACATTTTATGCAGCTTATGCTAAGTAAAATGGTGACATTTTGTCAACAGTGTTCAACACTGTTGTCGGTGCTTTGTATGAAACTAAAACAAAATTCCAATCTGTGTAATAAACTAAAGATGCTCTTCAAACTTATAAGTGTATGTAGTACTATATAATAAGATGAAATGCCTAGAAAAATACCTAAATATCCAAATGCAATGAAATGTATCTATAGTTTCAGGTTAGAAAACATCATATTAATTTAATTAGAGAGGCAATAAATTGTACAATGCCACTACCCCAATAGTGTGAGTGGCAGACATTTTAACCCTTTCCCTCCTTAATTGTTAATTATGGGATGTATTGAAGCAAAATGGCTGCCTCACAGTCTTGTGGATGCCTGGATTCCTTTCTCCCTTTAACATTTCCAAACAATTGATATCCTCAGCATATAACAAAAAGGTTGTTGGGACCGTCAAGCAAGCAAAAGTTATATATTCAATATTTTAATCAAGGCTGAACACAGAAAGACATAGTCAAAAAATAAGTATAAGCATCACAGAAAAATATTGGAAAAACATATTGTTTTCCCCCTCAAAGTGCAAAGAAGTTTCCTTTAACAAATAATCTTCTTATCTGTCATATGGTGTAGGAGGAATTAAAAGGTATGTTTTTGAGGGCGGGAGTGTTTACAACTCAATTGTCTAATATGCTATGTGCTTGTCAGATGACCAGTAGATGCTGTTTCTTTCACTTTGATGCTATTTTATTATGAATTTGATTCCTATTTAATTTTCTTGTTAGCTTAATTTTCTTGTGATGTGTGGGTATGTGAAAGAGAGAAAGAATACATTAGTGTGTGTGTGTGTGTGTGTGTGTGTGTGTGTGTGTGTGTACATGTAGGCATGTTTGTGTGTATGTTCTCAAAAGCTCAGTTCTAAGTTTTGTGATGTATGGCGAAAAACTACTCTGGCTATATGTATTATATACAGCAACCTAAGTGGAAATTTTAATATAAACTAATAAATGTAGGAGGAGCCAAGGAAAAGGCAATAAACTGATACTTCTGAAATTGTACTTTGACAATGATTGAAGATACAGAAGACAAATGGCTAATCTTTCCTTGCTTAAAAGATATTAACTGGACTTGTATTTTCTTGGCTTTACCATGATTTGACTTTTCTGTTCAAGGAATTCAGGTATGCAAGGAAAAGATTGGCATTGCCCTAAAATAAATTTGAAAAACAAAAACCTTGGAGGGCATGGGTGTATGTGTATATGATTAGAACTCTCAAAAGCTTTTGTTAAAATAGTATTGATACCTGTTGAATTCTAATAACAAATGTTTTATGCTTTGGGCATAAATAATTCTCATAAGCATGCTTTTGGTTTGTCTCATTAGGGAAAAAAGCAGCACATTCTGAATTAATTGGTTTATAGCTTAGATGCAGCATATCTTATTATTGTTTAATGTGACCTAAGGACATTATAGAAAAAAACTCGGGGGGGGGGGCAATCCCATCACCTCTTGGCTTGCTTCATCAAGATTTACAATAAATGTTCTACTAGATTTTTAGCTCCCACCACTTTTAATATTGAGGTTTTCTTTATTATAATTGTCATGTATTTTTACATGCATTTAGTATTACTGATAGGTGTGTGTGGGTATACACATATTAAATAAATACTAATAAATACTAATACTAATAAATACTAATATGTATATAATATATACATATTAAATAAATACTAATATATTTTAAAAGAATTTGTATTGGTGATTACTTATTTGTATCATATTTGTTTTCATAGTTGCTTAATATAGAGCAATGTTTCACATTCTAAATTATCATCATCATGTAAAAATGTTCATGTGTCCCCCCCCCCAACACACACATGCACAAATAAGACTATGGTATCTCCCATGAGATTATCTCCCATGGGCCCCCATGTTATCTTTCCTCCTTTAATCAGTAAACAAGTTCTACTGTCGCCATATCCAGTCTGCTGCCTTATAAAACATTGTATTTCAACCTGCAATAGCCAACATAGAACTTGTCAGTATCAAAATAGCACTCCAACATATGTAGAAGCAGGGGCATTTGAAGGGCATGTCAAAAATAGCAAGGTGTGACCATGCCTGTGCTGGTCAGTCAATCAAAATCTTGCTTTCTTCACACATGTTGCAATTAAGGCATATGTAAAAGAGAGATAATGTTTAATCATCCAGTTGAGAATGCCATCTTGACTTTTTTGACATCCCTTGAAGATACTAGAGAAGACTCCAAACTGGAGTAGAAGAATGTTATATATATACTTATCCCTTAAAATACAAACCCTTAAAACGGTAAGGCAAATTGTAATATATTTGAGGTGATGACAGAACCTCATAAGGTGATGTCATAAGGCATTTGTATCTAAAGTCCAAGATTTAAATTGCTCTAATTCTGCCATTCTTTCTAAGAATCATCTGAATTTTGTTCACTTTTTTCCTCATTGGGTAAATATAATGTGCTAAATTTTATGATAAGAAAAGCAAGTTGGTGTTATCATTCCTGGGAATTTCAAACCTCCTCAGGGAAGATCTATTCCCTTTCTAAAACTCAAGAAGTTAAGGGTGAAAGATCTGAAGAGAAGCCAATGGATTCTAAAATCTTATGCCAAGCTAAACTGCAACACCAATAATTGTTTATGTTAACAGTTGAAGAAGTAGAAACCAAATTAAATTATGTGAAATGAAAACATTTTGAATTTGCAAATAAGCCAGGAAGATGGCCGGCATACAAACTAAGAAGAGAAGGGAAAGAAAAAATTAGAGAAAAGATAATTTCTACTCCAATCTTTACAAGAAATAGAAACTAGACATGCAGAAATAGACAATTATTTACAAAGACAACATTTACCTAAATTGTCACAAGTTCAACAACAACTTTTGAACAAAAAAAATAAGGTTTGAACTTTGGAAATATGTCCTTTCTTATTCTGCATTAGGGTTTATGTCTGATCTTGTACTGAAACTTATGTACCATTTTCCAGGCCAGTTGGCTCAGAATTTGCTGTCCTAGATGTCTTTGTGGTAGGATCTGCTTGGAGGACAAATTTTTAAAAGCGCTTAAGCACTCAGAGGAAAGCAAGCTGCACAGCTACATTATCAGATAATTGCATCACAGGAGAGCTAAAAGTTCAGCTGAGCCATTTGTACAATAGCATAATTGCTCTAAGGCTTAATCCAACCTGACCATTTCCCCAAGAAAGATTTAGGAGCAGTTTTATTTCAGAGAAATAAGGCAAAGAGTCCTTTAAGCATTTCTACTAATACTATTAAGTAATTCAGGAATCATCATAAGAAGATTAACTTCCTGATGTTATGGATTGGGTTAAACTCTGACCGAATAAATAGGAATCTGCATCTACAGTTTGGAGCACAAATATCACTGCACTGGATTTAGTAGCCTCTAGATTGAACTACACACTAGACTCTAACTTTCTACGACTGTGTCCCTTCAGTTTCCTGTCATTCATTATTTTATCTAAATCTGAAGGCAAAGTCTGTCTCAGATGTTATTCATTGTGAATTCACTTACAGATTAAAAATTATAGTGTTCCTGTTCAAAGTTTTTACAGTCTAATAACCTTCAGAATGATGTGTCTTGAATTTACCCCGTAACAGCAACAATAAAATCAACTGGATTGTTCATCAAGAATTAGATTCAGATGGTGATTGAGTCTGTTGAATTTTGTCTTCTTGTGTTATGGGGTTAATCTTCTGGTTGGTTGTATTCTTTTTTTCTTTCGTGTATTTTGTTTAGGTTTTAATTCTTTTCATAACTATAAGCTGCTCAAAGTCAGTGTGGAGTCAGATAGTTTCAAAATTGAAATATTAAAATAAATTCAATTAAAATATGTAACTAATGCATTATGCAGCTTTTTATTCCATGTTGGGGTCATGTGAAAGAACTTTGGAGTATGAATGAAGAATATTGAGATAATATAATGTTTCGTCCTACTCACTTTTGATATCCGAATGTCTTATAAGTAAACTGCATAACTGTCTTGTCTTCCCCTCCCTTTTTCCTTCTGCTTCTAACCCTTAAGCACCACACCAAACTGGCTCTTAAATCTTATACTATTTAGCCACTTTGGGCATCTAATGAAATGAACCATAGGTACTGAAAGTTTATGCCTTAGTCTGAAAGGTGCTACCAGACTTCTTCTGATTTTTGTCTGCCATAGATTAACATAGTTCTCCTACAGTATTGACAACATTGTGGAAATGGTTTGTCACTGCTTTCTTCTAGGATGTTTTTCAGCCCTAAAGTCCCCAATGGTGTCTTATCCAAATAGTAATGAAATCTAATCCTGTTGAGATCAGTAAGATGTTATTACCTGCAGAGATACTACTGTTATTATTAATTCTTCATTTATATCACAGATGGGCATCTATCAGATTTCAGAGGAAGTGGAAGGATGCAGCAGGTGGGACAAGTGGTCAAATCATGTTATGTATCTAAGTAGTGGTAAGATTTTCTAGTCTATATGCAAGAAAAAATGTTTTTAAACTGATGTTAAGCTTAAATAAGTACAATTTCCTACTTCAAAACAGTGATTCCTACTTCAAAATAGTGAAGAACCACACTTCTTCTTTTTGGAAATAGTAGCCAAAAGGACTGTGAGAAATGCAAAAAGGATTTGATAGTAGAAAGTTACCCACTCTTGGGATTTGTATAGGTTCTGCACTAGTCAACAAAGTATTTGTTTGAAACAAAGTATTTCCATTGCACTAATCAAATTTGCCCCAAAATTCATACACTCTGCAGTCTTGTAGATCTCAGTCAGAGAGAGATTTTTACTGTTGCCACATTTCAACAGCCAAGTTATTTGTCTCTTCTATGCAGAAGACACAATAAATGTCTCATTGCTTTGTGAGGAAAAAGTCTGTTCGTTTCAGTAATATTTCAGATAACCCAAGGAATTAGTTTGCTAAGTAAGAAAGATGATTTGGTAAATGTTACTCAAAAAGTTCCATGGTTTATGAGACACTAAAATAAGAGGACTTGTTTTCCTTTCCTTTTTTCTATAAGACAAACTTTAAAGGCATTTTGCATAATTTTAACTATACAATTGCACTTCTTCAGTTATGAGAATATATTTTCTCTAGCACCATAATATCAGGGGTGGGCTGCTGTAGGTTTGCAGGGGTTTGGAAGAACCTCTAGCTAAGATTCTGTGCAGTTCGGAGAACCCCAAATCCCACTCCTGGCTGGCCTGCCCATCCAGCCCCTTCCAGGAGTCCCCACACTGCCTGTATGGACGCAGGTAAGTGCAGGCGTGAGCGGAGGTTCTGTGAGGGGAAAAAATGGGCCTACTCCCTACTGGAAGTTTGGAAAGGCCAGAAACCAGCCCATTTCCGGCCTCCAGAGGGCCTCCGGAGCCTGGGGAGGCTGTTTTTGTCTTTCCGGAGACCCAAAGAAAGCCTCCAGAGGGCAAAAACATCCCCCCTGTCATAGTGCAGGAGGCTGACTAGGCCACGCCCACCATGGCCATGCCCACCCAGCAACTGGGCAGAGAACCCCTTGCTAAAAAATTTTAAACCCACCTCTGCATAATATGCTATGTCTATTTATTCTGTTATTGTTTGTTTCCACCAAATAATCATATTTCTAAGATTTTTTTTAAAAAGTATCTGACTTGTTGATAAGATTGTTTAAATCTGGCACCTAAAGAATCATAAGAGATTGCAGGAAACATTTGAAGCTGCAAACTCACATTGCTTAAACTTATTCCATTTAATTTAAGTAAATTAGGACATTACTTCCGAATTGGAAATACAAAAGAACCAGGATATAGCAGTCCTTTTGCTTTAAAGCCTGACACTTTTCAGTCTGATTTTTAAAAGCAAGCATAAGTCAAAAGCAAAGTTTTGCTCCCGTGTACTAATAGCCTATTCTTTATGTCATCAAAATAGCACCATTGGGATATGTTAACAGGCATGAAATGCCAAGATTTGCAGAAGAACAAAAGGAAGAAGAAAAGTTTAGGAAACAAAAAGCCCTAAGGGAGAAAAATAATCAGAAACTTAAAGTGAAGACTGTGCTCTGTTGAGAAAAAAATGTGAGGAATCTGTGAAACTAGAAGACAGAAACCTGAAGGCCAGATGAGATGAAAAGCAGAATCCTAAACAAGAGCATGAATGATTGACTGCAATTGAGTAGGAATACTTCACACAACAACATCTTGTTATATACCACTTGTACCAATTCAGGGCTTACCAGCACTATCCATTTGACCCATTGCCAGAAGGGGCTAGCAACCATTTCTGGAGAGCAGAAAGTGACAGTAATATCTTCTATTAGTTCTCTAGTTGTTTGTTATTTAGATTCATATCCCTACTTATATTTTTACAACTCAAGAGGACATAGCAATAGCAACAGCACTTAGACTGCTTTTACAGTCCTTTCTAAGCGGTTTATAGAGTCAGTATATTACCCCCAACAATCTAGGTCCTCGTTTTTCCACCTCAGAAGGATGGAAGGTGTTCTGACCCAGCCTTAGCAGAATCAAGAAATAGACTCCTTGTCCCAAAAAACCCTTCTTTATTTAGCTAATGTGAATTCATGGCATTCACACAGAGAAAAGTCCAGGCAATAATCCTTCCAAGGGTTAATTGCGGTGACAGACCTTATCAGTCCTTGGATAATTGCCAGGCCAAGAGCTTCCAGTCGCAAAACTGTAATTTAATTTCTGGCAGTCAGTTTCTGAGGCACGAACCACAATAAGCAAATCTTCTGAAGGAAATATGAACTGTTGTCTCCACCACTCCACTTTTGCTTTTATTTATTCCCCAGCCAGGGAGAGACCATTCAGCGTCCACATGTGTCTTTCTTCCTGAGTTGGCTCCTGTTCCTTAGTTGTTCTCCCTCCTGACAGCACTACACATATGCACATCTGGAACAGGCCCCAGCTGTTCTCCTTTCCTACTTATCTCCGACTTCGAAGGCAGCTGGAAAACGTCAGACAGCCCTGGCTATCTCTGCTTCTGACACAGAGCATACATCAGAGCCTTCCCCAGACTCCAGGACTGGCCTAAGTTCCTCCCCTACCTCCTCATCGTCCGAGTCTTATGGCAGGCCACAACAGAAGGCTGAGTCAACCTTGAGCTTGGTGAGATTTGAACTGCCAAATTGCAGCCAGCAGTCAGCAGAAGTAGCATGCAGTACTGCATTCTAACCACTGTGCCTTACCTTACTGCAGCTCCACGGAATAATATACATAATTCTCCATCTTATTTCCTCCACAAAAGCAATCCTGTGTGGTAAGTTGAGGTGAAAGAGAGTGACTAGCCGAAAGTCCTGACCAGCTTTTATGCCTTAGAACTTATGTCCTCCTGGTTTCTAGTCCAATATTTTAGCTACTATATCAGAATGGCAAAATTCAATACATTTTTCTGCTTCCTTCCAAAGTACAATTTTCTAAGTCGTTTTAAACGTACTTTTTACTTTGATAGATAAATGAGTATAACAGTGATAAAATTTACTTTGCTGGTTTGAAACCTGTTCAGAAAGGTTGTTGTGGTTGTTAGTATAATTGTTATTTATTGCTCCTCCTACTTTTTCCTGATTTCTGTATTTTGTTTGTTTATTTTTTCCAAGATAGGTAATGCAATGTTTCAGTGGCAGGGAGGGTGCTCCAAGATAGGTTGAAGCATAAGGACTTCACCTGCTGCTCCCAAATTGTTCATAAGTTATTTTGTATTTGGTTGAAGAGGATAAAATCTTTATAGATAGAAAAACAATGAAAGGCTTATCACTGGTCAATAATGTACTGCTTATCTATTATTAAGTAATAGTACTATAAGAATTTTTAACAAAAGTTTGTTATGCTTGTACACCTGTACATTTCAATGCTTATCTTTGTACATATAATTTACAGAGTTGGTTGGAGGTGGCAAGCATCAAAATCAAATTAATTAATTAATTAATTAACTTTGTTGACATAAATAAATGTGTATAGCAGTTGTACATAATTATGTACATATACAAACATATACAGACATAAATGTATCTGTGTCCATGGAAATCCACTCAAAAAAACGGGGGGGGGGGGTATGGATAGAAAATAGGAATGCACAACAACAGAGAAATTGTCCAATGGGAGTATATCTCAAGATCAGTGTTTCTCAACCTTGGCCAGCTGGAGAATTTTGGGAGTTGACATCTGTCCATCTTAAAGTTACCAAGGTTGAAAAATACTGCCTTAGGTAGTCCAGACAGAATTTTCTTAAACGTGCTTAGATTTAGACAGCATGAAAACAGGGCAGGTGCAGTTTAAATAGTAAGTGAGGATATGTCATTAGAACAAAGTATGTGGGTTATTACTATTCAGAAACAATTTTGATAATATCTATTAGGTTAACTACATTTATCAAAAAGAAAATCCAATTGTCTTACTACCAAATGCATTCAAGTGGATACTGTCACCATTATATTTAAGAAGTGAAAAAATGTTAAAATAACACATTTGATATTTATTTACAATTGTCCCACATTTGTTCCAAGTTAGAAAATATACCAAGCTACAGAATAGTTGTATCTCATATCTCAGAATCAACTATGTTCTTAAGCCTGGTGCTTATAATTCACTTCTGAAATTACATCAGGGTTAAAAGCAGGGCCAAGACCATCTGCCTGGCTATCAAAATGATTGTTGTTTGGCATTCAATCAGTTGCAACCTTTCAGAATTTGTTTTAAATACAGTCAAAAAGAAAAGCATTTCTTTCCTGAAAAGTGTCACAGCTAATTTGAACAGGGTTATTGTTGAATTGTTAAACTGGGATATCCTAACCCTATCAAATGTATTAGATTACAAGTCCCATCATCGAGCCAATAATCCAATTCACAGGTTAGGGAAAGCAGCATAACACTATTATCCTTGGGGATGTCCAAAAAGTCAAGATAATGTCCACAATCATACAATCAAAGACCCAACCTTAAAAAAAAAGTGTTGCACTTGTCACATGAATAAGGCAAGGTTTTGATCACAATCTTGAGTTGACATTTTTTTTCTCCCCCTGAGGACACCCATGCAGCATAAGGTCATGAAAATCTTGAATCTGGATTTAATTCATCTTTTTAAAGAAGATGCTGTAACAGCTCTTCAGTGCCTTGCTTGCCATGTCTATGGTACTGCTGCAGATATCTTCATTTGTTTTCTTTGCCCGCTAAATCTTAATGAAGTCTCCTGGCTTCTTTCAGAATAAATCAATTTTGTTTGAAATGTCAAGGGCTGAGGCATTCTCTATTGTGTATGCATGAAGAAACAAACATGGTTTGTTTTTCATTCTTTGCCCAAACAAACATGTCTGAGATTGCACAATACATTTCAGAAGACAACTGCTATTTCAGAGCTATTGTTCTTGTGACCCGTTTTCATCCTCAATTTAGCAGGCATAAAGAACTCTCGATGTTAACTTTGTCCACTATCATTAACAATGCCTCATAATGTTAATTAATACTGCAAGAGGCTAAATTGTAGACTTGTTTTCTGCCCATTGGGAATTTGTCATGCAAGTTTGTCAAGCAACATCTGGTATTGATAGAGGAATAGAGGAATAATTAATGAAAGCTACCTCTAAGCTAAAGTTTTGTAACTAAATGCTTATCATTACTTCATATTTAAGATGGCCTTCCCCTCTGTAGCCTCTTTTATGTAACGATTTTTAGCTATGAATACTGCATGTAGTTCTGCAGTTAATAATTTATGCATATTGAACATGGCACATGGTGTGGCCTTCTCAGATTCAAATGGGCTGTCTAATTGCTAGGTTTAGAATAACAGCAGTTTGCACAGCTTCCTATTTCATTCCTAACTAAAACTGATCTGTAAAAATCCTTTCCTTTCCTTTCCTTTCCTTTCCTTTCCTTTCCTTTCCTTTCCTTTCCTTTCCTTTCCTTTCCTTTCCTTTCCTTTCCCTTATCATTGTCTATTAATATGCTATTAATATACAATTAATATATAGAGCCTCAATGGCGCAGTGGTTAGAGTGCAGTACTGCAAGCTACTTCTGCTGACCACCCACTGCCAGCAGTTTGACAGATCAAATCTCCCAGGCTCAAGGTTGACTCAGCCTTCCATCCTTCTGAGGTTGGTAAAGGAGGATCCAGATTGTTAGGAGCAATATCCTGACTCTGTAAACTGCTTAGAGAGGGCTGTAAAGCACCGTGAAGTGGTAAATAAGTCTAAGTGCTATTGTTATAAAGATCAAGATCAAGATATGATAGAAATACTAAGACTAAGATTACATATGTGGTTGGAAAAAATGATAAAGAGACATATTGACTTTAAACCAGAGATATTTTTATTAGGATCTTACCAGAGACATATAACAAAGAACTGCAATATCTAATTGTGAATCTTTTAACAGCGGCTAGAATTGTATTTGGAAAGGAGAAAAGATACCTATTGATGAAGAAGTTATTAAGAAAATGATGGAATGTGCTGAAATGAGTAAACTGACATTTGAAATAAGAGAACAGGAAGATAAACAATATTATTTGATATGGGATTTATTTTATCAATGGATGGACAATAAAATCTGGAGATACTTATGAAATAAATGGAAGCTGAGATAAATTAAGTGGAATAATTTTTATGGAAATAAGCTGGGATGTTTAGTGATAATTTGAAGAGAGGAGGCGCACAAAAGAATGTCACCGATCGACATACTGTCTGTAATTGTTCGGAATGATTATGTTTTATGTTTTGTTTTTGTTTTAAAATAAAAAAGTTGATTTCAAAAAAAAAAGATGTGATAGAAATAGAGATGAGATAGATGAAACAATGTACCTAAATTGAGATAATCATAATAAAGTAAGATTAGTAATATATATTTCAGATTTTTATTTTTTTTTCAATAATATCCATAATATTTATTTAGTATTGTCACATGGTTTGTGACCGCTTTCTTCATTAGCTTTAGACACAGTCTTTGAGGTGTCCAATAGAGAAAATTGGCAATACTAACACAGAGTGTAAATTTGATGGGATTATGCATGGAGAAGCCTTGCTCTAAAAAAAATGACACATGGTCCTAGCTTTTCTGAAGCTTAATTGGAATGCAAGGTTGCTTATGATGTAAGCCTCCATCTTTATGATTAAAGCTTTACCTCTTTCTCCTATATGAGTTTTAATAGCAGATCAAAGAGGTATCAGAAGATTTTGCACTTTTAAGTTCTTTTGTGTGTATGTGTGTGTGCGCGCACACATGCATGAGTCAATTTGGCTCCTGGCAATAGTCTAGATTAGCCTCTAGTTTTTTTGGCAAGGTTTTTGGAAGTGGTTTGCTATTGTGCCTTCAAGGGGTTGAAAAAGAGTGACTGGCTTTGTGCCTAAGGTAGGACTAGAACTCACAATCTTGTGGTTTCTAAATCTAGCCTGGTGTCCTTAATCATCTCACCAAATTAGCTATAGGTCTTTAAATCAGGTCCAAATATTATTGCATGCTTTCTCTCTCCTGCGGGACTTTGTTCTATAAGAACTCAGCCCACAAAGGTGGCTGGTCCTTGATGAACTGAAGGACATTCCTTCTTTCCTATAATATTAACTTGAGTGGGCAAATGTCAACAGATCTCAAATATGAAAAATGAAGATTGATTGTGCTGAATTCAGACATCTTTCAGCTAAAAGAAATGACATTCATCATAGGACCCTCTGTCTAAAAATGTTGTACTTCAGTCTTTTTTGACTGAGAGATTTATTTTCTTTCCTCCCAAATAAAGTCAGAAATTCTACTGTCTCCAGACTCACATTACAACTTTTTTCCTCGTTTCCGTAATTTAATTATTCCATTCTGATTTTTTAAATGTTTGGCACTATTTGCATTCTCTTTGTCTGCTTCATAGCATTCCTTTTATCTTTTTTTTTTAATTTTCTGTTATGGTTTTTCAGATCCCACTGTTATATCTCTCTTATTTTGGTTCTTTCGTTGTCTTTTTCAAACAGGCAACTTTGTCACTGAGGTTACATTCGTTTTTCTACTTTTTTTGTGTGTCTGACTTTACTGCAGTCAGGGAATTATAAAAAGCCTTGTTTCCTTGTACGCTGATTTTGTGGCTGATTTTGTGATTTTCTACACAAGTGCTCTGATTTATAAGGGTTACATATATATTACAACACAATGCATCTCTTTAAACTCTTAGCTTGCTGCTGCTAGAATAAAAAAAAAAAACGTTCCACATTTGTTATTTACAAAGAAATTTTCTTATTTAGAAAGATTCAAGTAAGATCTCTTTAACATTGCTGTTTTTCATAAAAATCCCACTTTTTCTTTTAACAAAAAGCAGACAATCTTTATTTTCAAATTTTAACACTGCTAATTGTAACTTGTTTTTTTCCATACCAATTGTGCATAGAGAAGATTATACGGTAGAAGCTTTCAGCCTGTACAGGATATTCCTCAAGCTGCTCTTTCAGTGTCTCTATATTTGCAAATTTTTAAGAACTGCTCGGAATTATTTCAATGGGATGCAGAGAATTAGAAGGGACTCCAAACTATTTTCTCATGTGAAGCACTTGAAACTTTCCACAGTTGTCACTATCTGTGGCATGAACATGCTTTGGCAATCTCTTTTTTTCTGATGTATCTTGTGATTCATCTGAGTGCCATTTGATGTCTACAGTAGCGTGAAATTATCATTACAATAGTAAAAGAATGTTTTTTGTGTGTGTTAAGTATAACTGGTGTTGTTAAATGCAACAATTATGGTGAAATGCACTGTATGCTACCATAGCCACTAGGGGACACCCTCATCCCAGAAATAGAAAAGGGGGAAATGGCACATTCTATTTTTTTTTAATCTTTTTGTGATCACACCCTTTCTGCATGTTTGTTTAGATACTTGCCCTTTTACCAAACTTGCTGTTACCAGATAGAATGCCACTAAAAGCTATAACTGAATCATTAACAACTGTATTATAGAACTCATTCTGCTAGCAATAGAATCCAAATGAGCCCACTGCTCAAACACCCTTTACACTGGCTGCTGGCTTCTAGGTAGGTAGGTAGATAGGTAGGTAGGTAGGTAGGTAGTGTGTGTGTGTGTGTGTGTGTGTGCATCCATCAGTGTCTCTCTGTTTCTTGCCTGCTGCCTTTACTACTACACCAAACTGGATCTCTGTAGTAAGCATACCCTTTCCATAAAGGTTTATCTGATTCCTTTTCTTAAGCATTTGGCCACCAGAGTTTTATCATTTTCTTAGGGCTTAGGAAAGTTTTTGAGCCACTTTTTGTAGTTTTGCATTGCATGTTTGTAACTCAGTTGCTCTCACTCTCTCCGTCTCCTGAAAATATGCTAGAAAATTTAATCCTCCAATTGTTTTGCGATATTTTAAATTTAAATCATATTTTATCTTTCCATCTTATAAGCTGTATTTATATAAAGAACAAGATGTCTTTATATAAATATAGTAATAAAATAAAATAATGTCCTACTGAATTTCTGCCTGATTTAAAGATGCAAGATTTGTACAAAAGGAAATCCTATTTTTGTCTCTAGTATTATTTGCTCATAAATCCCCTTCCATAAAGCTAGATCATTTCAGTGACATCTGCAGAATGATTTATTTCTTTTGCTTATTTCTTTCTGCAAGAATCTGTTAAAGTTTCATTGCTTTTTTGCACACTATGGTTTATGCCTATGGTTAACTTTATTAAGTATTCTTACAAAATGCTTATTTTTAGGATTTGGGGACTATTTTTCAGTTATGAGAGGCTAGAAAAATACTAATGCCTGAAGGAGGAACTGAAGAGGATGTAGAAAGTAAAGGGAAAAGTGATCACAGAGGTGGTAGGAACACTCAGGTTAGAACTCTGTCAGGCCTAAGCCCAAAGACAACTCAGTGGAATCCAATTGGATCTGATCTTTTATTTGCTTATACCAGTGGTGGGCTACCCCCGGTTTGCACCGGTTCTATAGAAACGGTAGTAAAACCGGCAGGAGACTCCACCCCGACCCCAATGTCATCAGAACACTTCTGCGCATGCACAGAAGCTTCTGCACATGTGCAGAAGAGCAAGCAAGCGTGAGAGCGAAGAAAGTGCGTGCACACGGCGCTGTTGCGAACCGGTAGTAAAGGTAAGTAGAACCCACCCCTGACTTATACCCGATGAACAGAATCTTGCCAAACTAAAGTTATATCTAAAACTAGTCTAATAATTACATCCTGAGAGATTCTAGTGTGTGGCTACCCTGTACTTCTTTTCCCTCTCCCCTCTTCCCCTTTTCCAGTTTGGGACTGTGCAGTCTCTTAATTTGCATTTCTCTCTGGAATGTATTGCCTAGCTAGCAGAGTGTTTTAATGGTTGGATGCTGTTCCTGTCGCCAATGCGGAGTTTTGTTCAGCAGATATATTCTCAGTGTGCCCAGAGAGAGAAATATCTGCCTCTGCCTAGGATCAAACTCACAGCCTCCTGATTGTGCGGTGAGAGCTCCGCCTCTAAGCCACCGCACACTCCCCCTTGGAAAGCTCTATGCTGCTAAGATTTCCCTGTCTTCTCCACTCCTTCTCCAAGTACACACTTCATCACATTCCAAAACTGACAGTGTCTACAACAGAACCCAGGAACAACATAAGAGCACTCAGTTCAGAAGATTGCTGCACTAGGAACAATCAATATACTATGCAGAACCCTCAAAGCCTCCCAAACCCAAGATTGAAGAAGATACATATCATCCACAGAAGTGAGATTTTTTTTTAAATAACCTTTATTTACATTTCAGTTAAAAAGAAAAGACAACACAACATAAAGTGACACACAAAAAACAATACAACAATAAACATACGTACTTCCATATAGTACCTTAATGAACAAATATTCGGTACTATACTCTAAATTATATTCCGGAGAAGACAGAACAGCTTATATACTTTAATACATCAATTAGGTCTATCCGACTTCACTTATCCTATATAATATAAATTTCTCATTAAATACCGTTCCTCATCTAATGTGGCTTATAGTTTCCTCTTTTCTAACCATTTATAGAATTTGTCCCAAGCTAAACCTACTTGTGTTTGCTCCCTATCCTGTAATTTTTTAGTTAGCATATCTGCTTCTGCACATTCTAAAAAATTTTTTATAATAGCCTCCTCTGTTGGGATATTTTGATTTTTCCAGAGTTGAGCATACGTCAGTCTCGCCGCTGTAATGATATGTAGTGCCAAATACCATAAGTCCCTTTTTATACTTTCTGGTTTAGCACCGAGCAGGCATGTCTCTGGTCGCCAATCGATTTTTAACATTAAGATCTCATTGAGCCATTTTTTTATTTTCCCCCAAAATGTCACTGCTTTCGGACATGTCCACCACTGGTGGTAATAGGTGCCATGTTCCCATCCGCATTTCCAACAATCCGCTGACTGCCCAGAGAACATTTTAGCTAGTCTATCGGGAGGCAGGTGCCACCTGTGTATCATTTTATAGATATTTTCTTTATAGGCCATGGATACTACTAATTTCATATTATCCCACCAAATCTCTTGCCATTTATCTAAGTGTATTGGATACCCAAAATTTTTTCCCCAAGTGATCATGGAATCTTTGACTATTTCCTCACCTATCTCCATTTTCATGAGCAGTTTATAAGTTTTTGAAATCATGCCTTTTTCTTGGCCCATCAAGATTTTATCTAGCTCTTGTAGGTCGCCATCAATACCTCTTCCATCTCTATCCTTTTGGTATTTAGACTGAATCTGCAGGTAACTCCACCAATCCATTTGCACTCCTTGAGAGGTTAATTCCTGTTTAGACTTTAGTCTCCCTTATACATTCAGCAAGTCTTTATATGTTAATTTTTTAGCCACGTTTTAAACATTGGGATATGTCACTGCTTCTAAAGGTGCTAACCAACAAGGCGTTTTAATGTAATATTTTTTACTGACTTTTTCCCAATTTTGGATTAAAACCTTTCTTATATAATTTCGGGTAAACCATTTACTCTGTGGGGTATTCTCACGCCAGAGTGCCTTATGCCAACCCTGTTGTATGTCAAAACCTTCTATTTTAAGGAGATGATTATTAGATAAAGTAATCCATTCTTTTACCCAAGTTAATAGAGCAGCTGAGTAATAATTCTCCCAACATGGTAGTCCTAAGCCTGCTCTTTCTCTTATTTCTTGCATCATCTTTCTTTTAATCCATGGTTTCTTCTCCTGCCAGACAAAGTTCGATATTATTTGAGTCAACTCCGTAAAAAAATTTTTAGATAAACTCACTGGAGCAGTCGGAAATAAAAAGTTAAACTTCGGTAAAACATAGGATTTCACTGTTGTTACTCATCCTAGTAGTGAGAGTTGTATTTTGCCCCATCTATCTAGATCTTTTTTTATTTTATTTTATTTTGATTTGAATTAGTAATTTATTGTAATTGTTCTCCTGTATACTCGAACATATGCCAGTTAGCCAAATTCCCAAGTATTTAACTTTATTAACTACTTTTAGTCCAGTTACCTCCTATAGACCTCTCTTAGATTCTTCTAAGATATTCTTAGTTAATATATTTGTTTTATTTTTATTAATTAATAACGCTGCTACCACCCCAAATTCTTCAATTGTCTCTAATAAGTATAAACAAGATTCTGTGGGCTCTTCCAGAATAAAAACTATATCATTAGCAAAGGCCTGGGTTTTATATACCTGTTGTCCAATTCTAAGGCCTTTAATTTTTTCTTCATTCCTTATTTTATGTAATAGAGTTTCTAATAAGATGATTTTTATTTTATTTTTTTGAGAGAGAGAGAGAGATAGACAGGCAGATGTACATGTACAAGAATGTTTTTTCTGTGCCAACTCAGAAAGCTCATACTGTCCAAAGAGCTGCTGATTCAGTTCTACAGAAGAATTATTGAGTCTGTCATCGGCACCTCCATAACTGTCTGGTTTGGCTTTGCAACCAAACAAGATAAACACAGACTTCAATGAATAATTAGAACTGCAGAAAAAACAATTGCTACTAACCTGCCTTCCATTGAGGATCGGTATACTGCACGAGTCAAAAAGAGGGCTGTGAAAATATCTACAGACCCCTCACATCCTGGACATAAATTGTTTCAACTCCTCAAAATGACGCTATAGGACACTGCACATCAGAACAACTAGACACAAGAACAGCTTTTTCCCAAATGCCATCACTCTGCTTAACAACTAATTCCCACAACACTGTCAAATAATTTACTAAGACTGTATTACTATTATTCTTCTCTTCCTTACTATTATCTATCTCTTCCCACTTCCCATGGTTACTTTAACTATGTTGCTTGTATCTTTTAATTTATGTTTTTATTTGTTTCCTAGTACGATTTGATAGCTTATTAGTAACTTGACTATCACTAAGTGTTGTATCTTTTTATTCTCAATGAATGTATTTTATTTTCCTTATGTACACTGAGAGCATATACACCAGTGGTGGGTTGCTCCTGGTTCAGTCCTGTTCGGCTGAGCTGGTAGCGGTGACAATGTAACATCACCGAACCGGTTCTCTTTGACTGGGAGATGGGCCCTCCCACACGCTCCCGCTTTATTCCTACCTTTATTTCTCAGTTTTTAGCAGAGTGGATTGCTGTACCTCAGCTGGGCAGATACCTAATGCGCTTGTGTAAAGCGCAACTTTGGCGCGTGTGTAAGCGCATGCACGAAGAGAACTGGTGGAAACAATGGTTGGAACCCACCACTGATATACACCAAAGACAAATTCCTTGTGTGTCCAATCACACTTGGCCAATAAAGAATTCTATTCTCTTCTATTCTCTTCTATTCTCTTCTATTCTCTTCTCTTCTCTTCTCTTCTCTTCTCTTCTCTTCTCTTCTCTTCTATTCTATTCTATTCTATTCTATTCTATTCTATTCTATTCTATTCTATTCTATTCTATACACATGCTTCCTTGATTTAGTTGAAAACTAGGACAGCTTTTGTTCCCAGTCAAATCAACAACCCTATACTGCAATTCCCATTGCCAGAAAAAGACCCACTAATACTTGCACTCAGGCAGAGAGCTGACAAAGAAGCATAACATATACCTCAGCCCAAATGCAGCATTTGTTGGTGAGAGTTCATGTTTTATTTGTCAGCACAAAACCAAACTGACTTACTGCCAGTTGCAAGCATCGTGCCACAGTGCTTCATGAAGGCACTACCAAGGAGCCCTTTTCTTGAACTTTCATCAAGGCTAAGCATCCCTTCAAAAATCTACTACAATATTAAAACCACTTGGCTTTATTTTGAAAAATTATTCTGAGCTTATCTTAAAAGCACAGAGATTTATTTTCTATTATAAAAAGCAAAATATTATAGAACATTTTATTTGCTCTTAAAAAGCTGTCACTGGGTTATTTCCAGAAAGAAATTGCCTATTCATGACTCGAGTATGGTTTTAATTCTGGGTGAAATCTCTAGTATCTAGTCAATGTAAGTTCTTGAAAAAAAAATCGGATACTTATTGGTATAAATTCCCCAAGGAAAAATGTAACTGTAAAATCAACTGGTCATGAATAATTAGTTAGATCCACAGTTAGTCACCAATGGCTTCTAAATGTTATCTTAATATTAATGTGCATACTTCTTTGGTAATCTGAAACAGCATTCAGATAATATCTTTAACCAGTAGATATTAAATACAGGTAGTCCTCAAATTATGACCACAATTGAGCCCAAAATTTCTGTTGCTAAGTGAAACAGTTGTTAAGTGAGTTTTGCCCCATTTTACAACCTTTCTTGCCACAGTAGTTGAGTGAATCTCTGCATTCGCTAAGTAACTCAGTTGTTAAGTGAATCTGGCTTCCCCATTGACTTTGCTTGTCAGAAGGATACAAAAGGTGATCGCATGACCCCAAGACACTGCAACCGTCATAATACGAGTCAGTTGCCAATCGTCTGAATTTTGATCATATGACAATGGAAATGGTGCAAGGTCACAGTCACAAAGGCAAAAAGTCACTTTTTTCAGCACCGTTGTAACTTCAAACAGTCACTAAATTAATTGTTGTAAGTTGAGGACTATCTGTATGTTTACATGTTTTCTTGTCCATATAGGCAGTAGGATTTGGAAAAGAAGTGCAATTTCTGCCCAAGTGCAGGTGTTTCTTGATGTTTTTGTTCCCCCAAATTTAGGGAGAATGGAAGGGAAAAAACAGATACACAGTGATTGCTGGATGACAGATCTGGGCTGCAAAAATTTGAATTGGAGTTTTCCTGTCTGATGGCTGTCATCTATAGTCATCAGAATTTTTGCAACCAAGAAGAAGTTGCTCTAGGTGGCAAGATCAAACGTGCGTGGTAGTACATATACATGACATCAACATCTGTCCCTGTTTTGATTGCAAACGAAAGGTTTTCTCACAAAGAAATACTTTACTGAAACTAACCATGTTAGTTTGTTACATTTACAAAAACAACAGAATGAATCATAACAAGGCAGAATATCTGGACAAAATCTAAGATAATTTCGATCAAAACTGTTCATAGATAAAGATTTTATTGCATATTTATATTTGTTGTATATTTCTATTTGTATTGCCATTTGCCTACTTTGTCCTGAGGACAAAGTGCCTTTTGCTGTCATTAGCCTAGGATCCCTATTTCTTTAAGAAAGTAAAATCAGTGTTTTCTAAATGTAAGTCTCCATCCCTAATGGTATCAGCAAAGTAGAAGGCACCACGATAACCTAGTTTCTACCATGTGTGGGAGTTAAATTCATCACAATAATTTAATACAATTTAATGTTCATGGAGTTGCTAATTTATTACTAGTATTACATTTTTCCAACTAATTATATCATCAGTACAGTTATAAATGCCAAAATACAGCTCAGGTTCCCAAGATATTTAATTTAGGAAAACAAATAATGGCAAATGTCTAAGAATGTCTTTACCTGCAATCAGTTATCCCTTTTATAGAGCCACTCCAGTGAAAGAAGGAACAGGACCAGATCTAGGCATGAGGGGGCTGTAAAGAGCAGCATCAAAAGTGGACCATGTAGCTGGAAAGTAGCCAGCAGTGAAATCCGGCTGAATCTATCCAGCTCGCATGAACTGGTAGGGCCGGGGGTAGGAGTCTCCGCCCACCCACTGGGACATCATTACATACCATTTTTGATCCTCTGTGCTCTGCGCATGCGCAGAAGAGGCGTGCGCGCTCACATTTCTGTACCGTAGTGAAGGTAAGTGCATTTCATTGCTGGAAGTAGCTATTTTCATATACACTAAAGTTGCCATATTGGGAATGTAAAAAGGCAGCTTGTAAAATGGATAAAAGGAGTCACCAGGAGAAGTGTTAAAAGTATATCCTTGCTAGAATGCTGGAGTTATTCGTGTTAGTCAAGGGTATCATTGCTATAGAGAGCCATGGCAATAGCATTGGAGAAACTTCACAGAACTGGTTACAAAACAAAAGTATGATTTAAGTAATGTTTTAGAAAGATGCCCAGATGGCTTCTACCATCATTCAGTAAAATATAAGAGGGAGGCAAGGGGTGGGGGGAAGTCTTCAATACTGTGTTAGTATATCCTATGCTGTATATTGACTGGTGAATTCTGGGAGTTGAAGTCCAGACATTTTAAAGTTGTTGACGTTGAGAAAGATTGATCTGTCTCAACAAAATGTAATCCAGTCAAACTTGTGGATTCTATTTCCTATTTCAAAAGACCAACCTATGTGATATCAGACCTGGAAACAAACCAACAAACCCAGGAAATATGTTAGCAAGTGACGCAAAATTAAATTAGAGAAGCATCACTCATTTGTTTTTAGATGGTGCCAACACAAGCAGAAGTCAAGCCCAGCGTATGTGTGATCTACATGAGCGTATCTTTATTGCTGAACTTACATAAGTAACATTTTATTTTGACAAAAATAACATCTTTATTCTAACTCTATTCTGCTTCTATGACTCTTTCTCTTACTTCTTAATCCCCAAATTTACCTCTATTCTCCTCTAGGAGAAGATGGCCTGAGATAGTGAGGAGTAAGGGAAGCACTGAAGGATCCGGAGGACAAAAAGTAGAGGAGCTACAAGCAGCTTGGTGAAAGGAGAAACAGCTGTTGTGACAGTAAAAGAATGAATAGAAAATCAGCAGCATAGCAGAGTTGACGTTTGCCACTGAGAGACTCATCCAGTAGATCCAGCCACAAAAGGAAACTGCAGAGAGAGAAATCACATTGACAACAAAATGCTGCCACGAGAAAAGGCTTTTGGGAGAAAGGAAAGGCTGAGAGCAAAAGCTAATAGACCATCTGAAGTGAATTCAGCAGCATTGAATGAGACAGGCATCCATTTTGCCTAGATTGGTTGTTTCATAGGCAGCTTATTGTGTTTCCAACTCAATACTGGTAAAGAGAAAAAAAAGAGTGAGAACCAGTACACAAATGACATCTACTGGAGCACTCTGCGATTAGTAGCCAGCCAGTTGGTCTCCTGTCAGGAATTCTGGGAGTTGAAGTCCACAGGTTGTAAAAGAGCCACAATTGCCCACCCTTGGACTAGATGATCTACAAGTTCCCTTCCAACTCTTTCAGGAGCATCCTATAGCTCAAGCAGCACTGATTCCTTTCCATCTCTTTTGTCACTTAGCTTCTGGCTGGAAGGTGGAGAAAGTCAATATGTTCAAAATACTTCTAGCTTGTTGGAATATCTTATTGAAAACAAAGGCAGAATTTGCATGTTCCAGAATCTCTCTGTTGGCTTCCAATCCAGAGCAATAACAGAAGGGGAGGTGGGTATTCCTTCTTCATCTTTCACAGCCAAACATTTTGGGAGGAAAGTGTTCCTTTCCTAATTTTTTTTCTTGCAACTTTCTTTCCACAGTAAGTTGTTCATAATTTATTAGATAATGTTTCAAGAATGTTTTTAAATCGAATAGAAACTGGAATACAGTTTCTCAAATATTATGCCGGAGAAAGGATGGCTTCTGTTCAAAGCATAATATGCTGCCAGATGTGAGCGAGCCATTGGGCTCTGTATTCCTGTTCATTATACTGAAAGAGTTGAACTAGGATGAATGAAACATTCTGTTTTGTAACCACATGCAGGTGAACATCCTTTCTGATGAAAGATTAGAAAACCTCAAGAAAACAATGCTTATCATTTTCTTGTAGTGAGCTGCTATGAACAGAGAATAATAAGGAATTATTTTGTGGATTAGAGTGATCAAAAGAAAAGAAGAGTTGTTAAAATTACATATGGTATTTTAAAGTGTTCTTCTTTAGGGATAACTTATTAATTCAAAGAAAAAATGATTGCAAAGTATAAGGAAAGGAAAAAAAAAAACCTGAAAGAGATGTTTGTTCATAACCAAATACCTGAACATTGCATACTGATATTCCTAATAATGCAATTATCAAGTTAAAAGCTTTAGGCTAAACTATGGACAGTGAAAGTCTTTGTTATTTCCAGTATATAAGTAATAATGTTTAATATTTTTCTGCTAGACATATATGATATGTAAATAATTTTCGTCTCTTTGTGACAGAGTTTAAGTTTTTTTTTAAAAAAAAGCTATCAAAAGTCTAAGAGTCAGTTAAACAATATCGGTTGGCGGGCCTGCAGGGGAGGGCCTTCTCTGTGGCTGCCCCAGCTCTCTGGAACCAATTACCTCCTGAGGTCCGGACCACCGCCACCCTATTGGCCTTCCAGAAAGTGGTGAAGACCTGGCTTTTCCAGCAGGCCTGGGGTCGTTGATCTCGCTACGGCGATCTTGCAAGACTTGGCCATGGAATGGAGAGTATGGCTTTTTAATGTTTTCTTTTTAAAAAAATTTACGGGATATTGTTCACATTGTTTTTTTCTGTAAGCCACCCAGTGTCCCTAGGGAGTTGCGCGGCATAGAAATGTGACTAATAAATAAATAATAATAAATAAATATGTTTTCAAGTAACAGCAAACGTTTTCTATCTTACACATACAATATTACCCTTGAAAAGAAAAAAAAACTGAGTCTTGTGGCAGTGTGAAAAGCCAAGTTATTACAGCAAAAGTTTATTGTTTCTTTTCTTAACCTTGTTTCTTTTTTCCTAGATACTATATGGACTTTTGTTTCTTTTTAATTACAGACAAAATCAAGAAGAGTGACATTTCATCAAGCATATGAGCTGGCTTTGTACACAACATCCTTTTCCTTTCCTCATTTTAAATTTGATTCTTTTTTTCACCACATGGGCTAGTACAACAATCCATTATCCAAGAACAAATCATGATTGGTAATTATTTGTATATTTTTCTCTCCTTTTAAAGCAGGGCCTTTCAACTCATCAATTCCTTCATGGTTTCAGGTTGTTCATCAACTGCAAAGATTTATTGTTTGTTTGTTTATTTATTTATTTATAAAGTTTATTTATAAATTGATGGTTATTCCCATCAATCTTGAGTATTTCCCCACCCATTGATTCTGAAGATTGCTAGCCAGAAATGTTATTTAAGGTAGTCAGATTTTGGGTAACAAAGTAGCAAGAAAGTCCCTGTAAGGCCACTGTGATAATTGTTCTCTAGATCTATTGGATAAAATCAAACAAATTCATTCCAAATAGAATGTCATATATGAAGGTCCTATAGAGCTGATTGAGGCAAGTCTACTAGGAAGTGGAGTCTATTATCTTGGAAGAGTTTAACCCTGACCTTGTTAATCCTGAGAAAATAGACAGAACTGGTTGATGTTTGTCCAACCCTCCCTTTTTCTCCTGCTGTGCATACTTCCAGACCCATCCCAATTTTTTTCCCTTTGCCTCTAGTTTTATCAAACAGTTGATATATTTAAAAAAAAGCAACTGATTGTAGGCCTCACTAAATCATGGTAATAATTTATGGGGACTGAGGCAAGATATTTGTTGATCACTTTTCCAATAAAACATTAGAAAATATTAAGCCATGCATGTCACTCATGATCTAGGCATCTGCAAGGCAGGAGGAAAAAATCCAAAATTAAAAACCCTCTGATGGGCATTTAAAAGAGTGTGGCCTCAATTGCATGGATGTGAGTACCATTTTAATTTTTTTTATCACCTTCTATGAAAGTCTAGTTCATAAAGCCACAGAAGGGCTGCACCCATTCCAAGATTGGATTGCAAAAACTGTACTCCACATTCAAATGGTTACTTGTTTTGCGGTTTCAAGAAGCAAATCCAGATGGTCACTGTGTGGAATCATTTGTACGACTGCACGATTGTTATATACTGCAAGAGTCTCAGGTTAACATTGTATTTTTGTCTGTGTATATGTAAATAAAGCAACTGGTACACAACAGCCAAGCATCTTACTTACCAAATGCTTCCTTACTACTTTTTACATTAAAAAATTGTTCTACAGATATTGGGTAGTATCTGAAAACAATATTGAAAACAATATTGTTTTCAAAGATGAAAACACTTTAAAAAGTTGTACAGTAGAATTAGAAGATGAAATAAGATATTATATGACAAATGAGAAAGCAAGTTTGTACCAAAAGATACAAAGATGTATCAAAATATCCTGAAAGATTGGAGAGAAACACGACTTTCAGTTTTAATTTTGTGTGATATTAACGTTTGAAGCTTGGGATACTCTCACTGTATTTCTTAAACTATTCTGTCACAGAGTTGCTGAAAGGATAATTTTGGTGATTTTTAAACTGCTTGCAGGAAGTTCGGGATAATACTAATTTAACTTTATCTCTAGTGTGCCATTCTCCACTTAATCTCTGTTTATATTTTGCTTAACTTCCAAAGGATTTGTGAATTCCAAGCAATTAGGATTCAGAGAGATTAGTTTGTGACTGATTTCATGTTTTCAAAGGAAGTTTTTTTCCATTACTGTTCTGCTCTGGAAAACCTTTAAATAATTAAAAACAGCACAGAGCCTAGTACCTGGATAAGACAGAGTTGATTAAATTAAGAGTACTTTTAATTATATTGCCTCAACAAGTGTTTTATCCTATTTTAAGACTGAATATAAGCTGAAAGCTACAATATGCTATACTTTTTTCATATATATATATTGGTTATTTTTATGGGAACAACCTCAAAAAAACCAATGTCACAGAGAATGCACTGTATTTTAAACACAGGTGGGTCTATTGAAATGTTATATCAAGAATGAATAAAAACACACAGACACACAAGTTTACTTTCACAACAATCCTGTTAGGTAAATTAGATTGATGGCCTATGTAACAAGTCCAGAGTCACTTAGGGGCTTCATAGCTGACCTAGCATTTGAATAGTGGAATTGTTTATTTGTAATTCAATGCTTTAGTAAATATGTCCACTGATTCTGAAGTCAACGTTATTTATTTTGTTAATTTTACTTATCCCAAGCAAGTATTAGTTTGGTGTACATTGAGCTTCTTTTGTTAAAAAAAAAGAGGTGGAGTAAAGGGAATTTAACATCTAAATAAATCAGGGATGAGTTAATTTTCACTGCCCCTTTCCATTAACTCAGCTTTCAGTGTGTAGTGTGGACTACTGGAATAACATCATCAAAATGGCTCATATATGAATGTGAGCTCATGCTTAGTGTTAGATCGGCGCAGGAAAGGAAGACGTGACCAGCTCGTTACATTAGTAACTTTTTATTGAGAACAGAAACAGTAGCAAGACTCGCTGTGCGCTGCCGGGGCTCTCCTTATATTCGCTCCGGCAGACGCACCACCCCCTGACAGGGATTCAAATCTTCCCGCCCGGTGGCTGGCAGCCAATCCGGGCGGATGTCCTTATAAGGACATAACACTCCTCCCCCCTAGTCCAAAGAAAAAAACAGTTCAGCGTTCGTCAATGAACGTGACGTAGTCCCGCAGGTACGTAGGACGCCTAGGCACCCTACTTGACCTGCGCAGTCTCATTTCTTCCGCGTCCCCGCCCTGGACGGACGGGGTTCCTGTGGCTCCTGGCTCCTTCCCCGGAACCGGGCTCGGTTCGGCTGGCGAGTGTGCGGGGTCACCCTCAGCGCCTCCGGCCGGACCGCAGACCTTGGATGGCTGGTTCTGGTGGTCTTCCTCCTGGCCTGTGGATCTTTCGCCTCGGCGGTGCTGTTCGGTCTCGACCCGGGAAGAGCGTCTGAGTCTCGGTAAGACCCCGGCTGTCACTTGCTCTTCCTGGGTCTCCCGGTGGCTGCGGTTCTGCTGCGGCCCGGTTCGTTGTGGTCCGGAGGGTGGTTCGGGCCGGTGCCCTTGGGTCTGGTCTGCTCGCTGTGGGTGGTGTTGGTTCGGGTAGCGGTGTCCGACCTTGCAGGGGTGGCGCAGGTCTCCTTTGCCGGGCTGGCGCTGGCCTTCCCCGTCGGGTTGGTGGTGGTCGACCTGGTCGGGGTGTCGTTGTGGGGCTTCCTCCTCGGGCTGGTGGAGGTCTCCCCTGCCGGGGTGGCGCAGGCCTCCCTGGCCGGGTTGTTGTCGGCTTTCCCTTCCCCCTAGTCCCTGGTCTACCGCCAGTTGGTGGTTGGGGTCGTCTGGGTTGGGTTGTTGTTGCCGGGTTGTTTCTTGCGTTGGGCGGGAGTCCCCCTCGCCGGGGAATCGTGTGCCACCCTCGCCCATGTGCTGTGGTGTGCCCATCTGCGACGGTCCCCGGTCTACTCGCCTTGCGTTGAGGTCTCCCTGGTAGGGCTGCCGTGGGTTGCCGTCACTGGTGGGGTGCGGTGCTCCCCTTCTGGGCAGGTCCCGGTCTACCTGCGGGCTGGGTCGGGGGTCCCTGGGCCTGCTGTGCCGGGTGCCCACCTGGTCGGGTTGGTGTTGCCATCCCCCGTGTGGTTGGCCCCGGTCTACCTCGCTGCACTGCCGGCGTGACAGTGCCTGGTAGTGTGCTGGGCCGACCTCGTCGGGATGGCGTTGCTCTGCCTCGCAGGGGTGTGGTAGGCCTACCTCGTCTGGGTGTTGTAGGCCTACCTCGCCGGGGTGTTGCAGGCCTACCTCGTCTGGGTGTTGTAGGCCTACCTCGTCAGGCTGGTTTTCGTGTGCTCCCCCCCACCTTTTCCGGAGTTGGTCGATGTGACGTCTCACGACCTGTCCATCTTCCAACTCGACGGTGTAGGATTTGGGGCCGGTTGTGCTGGCAATCTTCCCCTTCAGCCACTTAGGAGAGCCGTTGAAATTCAGCGCGAAAACTGAATTTCCTTTGCTGAAGGCGCGAAGCGGGCGGCTGGCGGTTGCGGTCACTTCCGGGCTGTATTGGGGGTGCAGCCGGTCCAAGGGTGACCTCAACCTTCTGCCCATCAGGAGTTCGGCCGGGCTCTTGTGGGTGGTGGCATGCGGCGTGATGTGCTGGGTGAGGAGGAAGTTGTCGATGCGTTCTTGCCAGTCTCCCAGGCCCATCTTGGTGAGGGCTTCCTTTGTGAGCCGGACCATCCGTTCCGCTTGTCCGTTTCCGGCCGGCCTGTACGGAGCGGAGAGGGCATGGCGGATGCCCAGTCCTGCCAGGAAGGACTCCATGGCCAGGGATGTGAGCTGGGGGCCGTTGTCCGAGACCAGCACGTCCGGTAGTCCGTGTGTGGCAAACAGGCGGCGCAGGGCTCGGATCGTCGCTTCTGTTGTGGTAGATGCCATGGGTATCACCTCGAGCCACTTGGAGAAGGCATCTACCACGATGAGGAGGTGCCGTCCTTGCATCGGGCCCGCGAAGTCGATGTGGACCCTCGACCATGGGTTGCTGGGGGTCTCCCAGTTCGTGACTTCGGATTGTGGTGGTGCTGGGCGGACTTCTTGGCACGGGTCACATCTGGAGACCCATTGTTCAATGTCTCTGTCCAGTGAGGGCCACCAGACGTAGCTCCGTGCCAGGGCCTTCATGCGGACGATGCCTGGGTGCCCGTTGTGCAGAGTCTCTAGCGTCCGCCGTTGCAGAGTGCTTGGGATCAGCACCCTGTCTCCCCATAGCAGACAGCCCTTTATGGTGGACAGCTCCGTCTGTTTCCTGGTGAACGGGCTGAACCTCTCGTCCGTCTGTTTCGCTGGCCACCCCCTGAGGATCCAGGACCTTACTTGGCGGAGGGTGGGGTCCCTCTGGGTGTGCGCGGCCACATCTGCGGAGGAGACTGGACAGCTGGCATCGTCATCTATGTGGAATAGATGGAGCGTGGGGGCTGGGTCTTCCACCGGGTTCTTCGATGGGCATCTGCTGAGTGCGTCGGCGTTTCCTATGGCTGTGCCCGGCTGGTGCACGAGCCTATAGGAGTAGCCGGCCAGGAAGATGGCCCATCTCGTCATCCGCGGGGACATGAAGGTCGGGGTGGGTTGGTCGCCTGCGAGGAGTCCCAGGAGTGGCTTGTGATCGGTGACTATGGTGAAGCGCCTTCCATAGAGGTATTCGTGGAAACGCTTCACTCCTGCCACGATGGCCAGGGCTTCTTTGTCCAGCTGACTGTAGTTCCGCTCTGCGCCGGACATGGTTTTCGAGAAGTAGGCGATGGGGGCCTCCGTGCCGTTGGGCAGCTCGTGGCTGAGGACTGCCCCCACCCCGTATGGCGACGCGTCGCAGGTCAGCTTGATGGGGAGCGTCTCGCTGTATTGGATGAGGACGCTTTTGGACGTCAGTAGTCCCTTGATGGCCCGGAACGCTGCTTCCTCTTCCTGGCCCCACTTCCAGGAAGCCGATTTCCCCAGCAGGCGGTGGAGTGGCTCAGCAACTGTGGCTTTCTGTTTTAAGAAAATGGCGTAGAAGTTGAGCAACCCAAGGAAAGCCTGAAGCTCCGTTTTGTTTTTTGGGCTTGGAGCTTCATGGATTGCTTCCACTTTTGATTTGGTGGGGTGGATGCCTGTGCTATCAATGAGGTAGCCCAGGAACTCGACTTCCTGTACTCCTATGATGCACTTGTCCTGCCTGACCCTCAAGCCCTTGGCCTTGAATCGCTGCAGGACAAGCCTGAGCCTTTCAAGGAGTTGAGCTCTTGAGTCACCGGAGACGAGCACATCGTCGAAGTAAGGCACCACCCCTGGAACGCCCTGGAGGAGGCGTTCCATCATGGATTGGAAGATGCCGGGGGCAGCGCTGACTCCAAATTGGAGCCGGTTGCATTTGAATGCCCCCCTGTGCGTGACGATTGTTTGAGCCTCCGCCGTTTTTTCATCCACTGGCAGTTGCTGGTAAGCCTGGGCCAGGTCCAGTTTCGCAAAAATTGATCCAGATCCCAGGGAATGCAGCAGATGTTGCACCACTGGGACTGGGTATGCGCTCTGTGCCAACGCCTTGTTGATGGTGCAACGGTAGTCGGCGCAGATGCGCACAGACCCATCATGCTTCAGTGGGGTCACAATGGGGGTCTCCCATGAAGCATGATCGATCGGTTCCAGGACGCCCTGGGCGATCAGCTTATCCAGCTGCTCATCTACTTTGGGCCGCAGGGCAAACGGAACTCGGCAGGGCTTGAGCCTAATTGGGGTGATTCCCTTGTCCAGATTGAAGGAGATTGGCCTCCCCACAAATTTCCCCAGCTTACCATCGAAGACTTCCTTGAACTCTTCGATGAGGTAGTCGAGTTCGTCCCTGCCAATTTGGTTGATGCCCTCGATTGAGAGCCCCAGCGGCTTGAACCACTCCACTCCTAGCAGGTTCGGTCGGCTGTCCCGTACGACGGTGATGGGGAGCTTGCCTTCGAACTGCTTGTAGGTGACCCGGATGTTGGCTCTTCCTAGCACTCCGATGGGGTTTCCCCCGAAGTCGACGAGCTTGGAGTGTAGTGGCTTCAGCTCTCGCTTGGTGATGCTGGGTTGCAGGCGCTTCAACTGCTGCCAGTCCATGATGGAGTAGACCGAGCTGGAGTCTACCTCCATTTTGCAGGGTGCTCCTTCCACGTGGATGGTCACATGGAACTTGGTGGCACTGTCTGACGTCGTGTGAGCGATGGTCGTCTGGTGGACCGCTCCGCTCCGGGAAAATTCGTCGTCTCTGCGTCTGGAAGGGCCAGAGGACCGTTTGGATGACCTCTGGTAATCCTTCCGATTTTCGCGGGGACGGTGGTTGGAGGGCTCTGGGGCTGGTTCCTCAGCTCTGCAAGCTTCGGCGATGTGACCCCTTCTGTTGCAGCGTCGGCAGGTCGCATCTCTCCACTTGCAGGTTGCTCTGGCATGGTCCCCTCTGCAGCTGGCGCAGCGCTCCCCTTTGTAGTTCCGTTGGGCGGTTTCCCGCCTTGGGGGTCTGGATACCTTGTGGACGGTGGACTCTCCCTCCGACTCGGATCCAGCCGTGGAATCCTCTGTTGAAGATTGCTCTGTGGAGCGAATCTTGTGGATTCCCTTGGCTCTGCTTACTGCGGCAGCTGCTTTTTCCGAGATTTCGGATGCGGTGGCTTCCTCCACCACATCCTTGAGCACGAGCTTCTTCCTGCTCAGGAATTTCTTTTGCAGGCCTCTGTCCCTCATGCCGAAGACCACGCGGTCAGCGATGGCATTGTCCACGTGGTCGAACTCACAGCTGGCTGCGATCTGGCGTAGGGCGGCCACGAATTCCTTGATCGTCTCACCCTCCTTCTGGTCCCGTTGGTGGAAGGTGAAACGGTTCGCCACCGGTGTTCCTGTTGGGGCATAGTGGTCCTCCAGGATCTGCAGCAGGTCTGTCCATGGCACTTCTTCGATGTCTCGTGGTGCTACGAGATCGATTGCCATGTCGAGGACCTCGGAGCCGCAGTTGGCCAGGAAGATGCCCTTCTTCCGGTCATCATCGGCATCCCTGATGTTGTTGCCTCTCAGGTATTGCCGGAATTTCACTACGTAGGATTTCCACTTGTCCTTCCCTGGGCGGAAAGGAGCAAGGGCTGGCAAAGTGACTTCAGCGGATGCCATGCCTTTGGAAATGCCTACTGTAGTTCCCGGTGCCGGAGTCTTGTCTTGTTGGCTTGGTGCCGCGAGGTTCGTTCTTCTCTCAGTCCTTCGTCGCCAGTGTTAGATCGGCGCAGGAAAGGAAGACGTGACCAGCTCGTTACATTAGTAACTTTTTATTGAGAACAGAAACAGTAGCAAGACTCGCTGTGCGCTGCCGGGGCTCTCCTTATATTCGCTCCGGCAGACGCACCACCCCCTGACAGGGATTCAAATCTTCCCGCCCGGTGGCTGGCAGCCAATCCGGGCGGATGTCCTTATAAGGACATAACACTTAGAGCTAGAATAAATCAGGTATCATTATTTATTGTTGTTTGAATTCCTTCTAGATCAGTGTTCAGAAGACTAGGTGCCCAACCATTTGCACTCAATGTCTATTTGTAGAAGCTCTTTAAATGATTAAACTCTCATTGATCACTGTGAAATAATATTACCAAGCTACTTGTTATTGAGGTATTCTTTTGTGGATGTCATCTGATTGTCTATCAGGAACTGTATGTCTGAACTCATACTATCAGTAATAGTATCTAGCCATCTTGTCTTTTCCTGACATAATCATTTTATATATATTCAGCATCACCCTTCCTTCCTTCCTTCCAACTATCCATCCATTCATCTCCAGTAAATGATTACCTAAGGTTTCCTTTGAATTATATCATTAGTCTTGGCAATATATTTTCAGTTCTTTATGTTTTTCCCAGCAATTTTAATTCCAATTTTTATTTCCTCTCATCTGGCTTTGCTCATGATATATTGTATTTTACATTAAATGAGATAGAATATAGACTTTTCCAACATCAAAACATTTAGCTATATACATCATTTTAACTGATGCTTCCTAACCACTATGTAAATTCTTCAATAGGGATATGGGATGTTTATGAGGGCCATCCATAATTGGTTCCAATCTACAGGGGAAAAAAGGGCTTAGAATTATCCATTACAAATCTATGTATTTATTTTAACCCTGTGTGCATTTTTACAGAATCATTATTAGAATAAGTGTTAAAACATGGGTTCAAACATGTTTACATGAGCTGTACAACAATAAAATGTACATTTAAGAATAGGAAAGCTGCATTCTGCAGCCAGAAAATCAGTTTAAAAGATTCGTGTTGCCTGTACTATATTTTACATAACATTGTTGAAAATCTATGTTGTAGCACTTCATAGTAACAAAGTTCGTCTTGGGATTAGAGATACCTTCACATACTATCTCCATTTTTAAGCCTTAACAAAACCTATTTACAGCCTACGGAAGGATACTTTCTCTCCATTTTTAAAATCACCTTAGCCTCTCTGGAGCCTAGTAGGGAACTAGGTCTATATTTGGCTGACAGCAGATCTGTTCTGTAATTTTCAATTCTCTTGCAAGCAGTTTTACAAATTCTTGAAATGTAGCTGTTAATTAAGGTCCATGCCAACCTGAACAATTTTGAATTGTGAGTGGGCAGGAGCAAATTAACACCTTGGTTCTAATTGATTTAATAGCTTAACTGTGATCAGTTCAGCATATTAACAGAGACTGCAGATAGGCTGAGGATGGTAAAACAGACAGAGTCTTGACTATCGTCTGAAGCAACATCTTTTGAAAACCATAGCTGGAAGAGTTCATAGGAACAAGTCCAAGAGTTTAAAACCAGAGAGCAATTGATACAGTAGAGAAGAAGGAAAGTGTGGTGTCAAACAGGTACAGATCAATGTTGTTTCCCATGAGAACCCCAGGCTTGATTGATTAATGGAGAAAATAGCACTTAGATTTATATACCGCTTCACAGTCCTCTTTAAGTGGTTTACAGAGTCAGCATATTGACCCCCAACAATCTGGGTCTTCATTTAACTGACCTCTGGAAGCATGGATGAGTCAACCTTGAGCAGGTAGGAAATCGAACTGCTAGCAGCCAGCAGTCAGCAGAAGTAGGCTACAGTACTGCATTCTAACCACTGCGCCACCACGGCTCATTGCCATTTCTTCTTAAGAAATCACGCACAGCTTTCCTTCTCAGATCTTTTAAACTGCTATCTTGTTCTAGCATTAGGTATTAATCAAGACAGATTGCACACTTTGATGAAGGGAATCACATTATTTTTTCTGAGAGAACTCTGTCAAAGCAAATCTCAGTTGCCTTGTTCTGGCTTTAAAGTAATGCATAAAAAAACAATAGTCATTTATATACTGGGATGATAGTTAATTATAAACCCTTAGATTTGGTGCATTCTATTTTATTTATATCAGCAAGATTTCTTATCGTAAGATGCAAATATATGCACAAGATACTTTTGCAAGAACATCATTCCTATTTGGAAATGAACAACTACTCTTGACATAAATGAGTTTAGATAATAAGAAAATGTCACAAATGAATATATTGAAATAAGATTAAAACATACCACACATGTTCCTCCGTACTGCTAAAGCAGGATTGCTCTGTGAAACCTAAAAACCAGCAAATCTAAATGCCATATTTTTTTCAGAATTATGGACCCTGGACCTTTACCCCATAACAAATCAGTTAGTACTTTGTTGTTTTGCTATGTGATTGCATCACAGCCTTTCTGCATCCGTGGTACTGTATTCCAAAAGCAACGGTATTAATATAAGTATTATTCTTCTTTAAACTGCCACATTTCTACATTTCAGATGATTCAATAAAAAACAGGTCAGCCTCCAGGCAAATATTTCATATCTCATAATGCAGATTGGTCATAGCTGGATTAAAGGCGGGGGATCTGATTTTTCCAATTGCAAAGAATGCTTAGCTTTAGGACTAAGCTTATGCCCATTAGGTAGCCAGATACCTATATCATACTACTGAAATAGCAAGAAATGTAAGCAACATGCATTTTAATGTGGAAAACATTCTTTAATATAAGCAGATGCTCTCTTTCCTCCTTTAGTTGTGATGAAGATGGAGTTGGAAGGGAGCTTGGAGCATATCTACTCCCACACTCTGTAATATGCAAGCAAACCAATGAAAGTGGCTATCCGGATTCTTCTTAAAAACTTCCAGAGATGAAAAACAACATTTGCGAATCACTGATAGGCCCTTCCAGTGTTGTACAGATCTTACCATCAGGAAGTTTATCCCTGCGTATAAATAAAATCGCAGAAGCTATAACTTCTATTCATCATTTCTAATCCTAGTTTATACAGCAATAGAATATAATTCCAGACCATATTACTTAAGGCACCCTTGTAGGGTATCTGAACCCTATTGTCATATCTCCCTTCACTCTTTTTTTCTTGAGACCAAACTTCCCAGGTTCCTTTCAGCCTGTCCCCATAGGGCATGTCGTGAAGCCCCTGTATTGTTTTTGTCACCTTCCTCTGAACCTTTGCTAACCTATCAATATCTTTCTGGAGATATGATGCCTAAAATGCTTAAAGCTCTTGATCTATTTGGAACACTCAGTTTTCACCAGATGAGACAAATATTATTTAAAAAATTAAACCCAAAAGACACGCATATTTTTCTTCTGTGATCACAACTTAAGTATTCTTAGGAATATAAAAGGAAACTCAAATGAGAATTTTCTATAAATTCTATTAACTGTTTGTGTGATTCTACTGCATCTAGAAAATAAAACAAATGGTCCAAAGTTTTATCAGTTCCTACAGCTGACAAGATATAGTTAAAGGTACATTTTATTTCAGTGTTCATTCTTTCATTGCTACTGGGGAAAGTAATCCCTATTCATTTACTAGGGATAATGTGAACAACGTTTGGAAACAAGCTAAATAGAAGCAATCCATCGAAGCATGAAGTTTATGTTGCAGGTGTCTGCAACAGCAGCAGCATGCAGACCAACTTTGGTGTGACTTTAACAGAATAAAACTGCTGAATGAAAATTATTTCAGTATCCATGGCAGTAAGTGGAAGCCTTTTCATATCTCACTGTAGGGATGAAAGTTTCTGACTCAGCAGCGCTCATTAATCCACAATTCAGAAGTAAAACTAATGATGTTCACAAGTAGCTAAGCTTTTATCTGATTTCTACAGAAACAAAATAATTTCATCCTTGTGGCACTCAACTTTTTTCTAATAAAATCCCACAAAGCTTTTGCTTAATGAGTTAAAATGAAGAAGTTATGGACTTTACTACTATCGTGTTTCCTTGAAAATAAGACCCAATTTTATTTACTGTTGGGGACCAAAATAAGCACTAGGGTTTATTTTTGGGGAAATACGATTTCAGGGTGATCAGCCTGGGTGGGCGCCCTACCCTTGGAATGCACACAAGAACCAGCAAGTGCACAGGGACCAACAGTATCCAGCAGCAGCTGTAGCCCATCGGTCCCTTGGTCAGTGCACTGTGGGGCTGCACAGAGTGGAAGGCATGGAGCAGGGCAGGCAATCCCAATGCGTAGAGTGGAAGGCAGGCAATCCAGATGTGATGTGTGGGCTGCAGACAAGCCAAGAGACATGAAGATGAGCCTCCCACAGCTAACTGCCACTCCGGCCCACCACCGCTCAGCTTTCCCATGGATCGCGTGGCACATCCAGATTGCCTGCATCCCCCCATGCCTCTGCTTTCACCTGCTGCAGGTACTCAACTCACCTGTGCTACAAGGGCTGTGGCTGCTGACAAACACCATTGGCCCACATGTGCTTGCCACCTCCTATGCTGGCTACGTCCACCCCCTTCACTAGGACTTACTTTTTGGGCAGGGCTTATATTAGGCGCAGGTGTGTTATATTAGGCTAGGGCTTATTTTCAGGATAGGTCCTATCTTTGGAGAAACTCAGTAGCTTTAGTCATAACCATGACATAAAACAGCATTTCCGGCTAATAGTAAAGGCAATACCAGTCAATTTTAATAACATGCAAAAATATTGGAACCATTTTCTCAAGTGACATGTTTTTTACACTAACAGCATCACTCTGTCTTACAAACTGTGCTGTGACAAAAATAGAGTTTGTCTTGTTCTTTTTTTTCCCCAACCTGTTGTTGCAATGATTTTTTTATAGCATCAGCCAAAGCCTTGAAGGATAAAGTCCCCATCAGGTGCTTATGAAAAGCATATGTCTTCTTTGTGAGAGCGGCATTGGCGGCCTCCCATTAATTTCCTATATCACACTTCCATATCCTTAGGAAATATTGAAGCAGGAGTACTTATTCCCTATTGTGCCATATAACAGAATTCCTGCCATAGCTTTTTTGATGTCTGACAGAGTAAAAAGTTTAAAAAGTTAAAAAATCAGTAAAAAGCTGATTGTCAGAAATCAAGCACCCCTTAGAAACACAGATCTAACTGAACAGTATGGTCATATAGCTAAGGGTAGTTAGAGCAGAAAGAGTGTAATTTACTTAGATCCAGGTGGTTCTTCCATCCAGATCAGTGGACCAATTGACAAGAAAAACTGTCATACTGTTTTTCCAAAACCATTATTGGAAAAATAGTATATTTGATGACCTTTAGCACCTCTTCATTCCCTTTGTTTTAAGTTGCTTATGCTTTTGGCTTGAGATGAATTAACAGCTTTCATGAGAGCTTGGCACACCCATCAATTAGCTGTTCATGACAAGTGACATTTTCCATACCATGTTATCTCCTTGATGTCTCTTATCTATACAATATACTAGGCAGAAAGAGAAACCAGTTTTAATCAGCTAATGGATCACGTCCTTTCTTTTGGCTTGTATTTGGCACAAAAAATTCAGCAGGACTAATGGAAGTCTTAGACTAGGTTAACATCTTTCACTAAATTACAGTTTGAGACTTTGATTGAGTTATTAAGCTATGTGAATTCAACTTTCAATTTGGAAGCCATGTTTTATGGTGTAACATAATGAAGAAGCCTAAACCATTAAAAAAAAGTATGAATTCAAAGCAAAATAGATAAGTAAATCATGATTTAATGAGAATGTGAAAATCCACTCATAACTTCAAATTCTTGAGAACGTGTGTAATGTAAATATTCATCCTATCAAGAACCACAAAATGGGATAAATAGAGGCTATACTCAAAAGAATAATGAACAAGAACTACATTTAATTGAATTCAATTCAAGTTTTTTAAATGACATACAGATATTATTATTATCTGTCCTATTAAAAGTTACAGTTTGGTGATAATTGGAGAGGTCTGGACTTATGCTTCTTTTTTAACCAAACCTCTGAATCGCTTGCCAAGAACCCGTCGATTTGGGGAAACGGGGGTTCTTGAAAGACTTGGGGCGTTCGGCGGGACAGCGGCTGCTCAAGATAGGCAGTGAGCATTTTCAGCACGGTTGGCAATGTGGGACTCCTTTCTGACAGACTCTTTTGCTTCGTTCTGCTTTTGGCATAGCAATGCCCCTTCCTCTTCTACACTTACCTAGAATTTTGTTTGCTTTAGTTTGTGTGTACAGTCAGCTTTTTGGTTTGGGGAGAATGCCAGGACAAGTCCTTGGAGTTTTCTTGGCAAGATTCCAGAAGTCATTTGCCATTGCCAGCTTCCTAGGGCTGAGAGAGAGTGTCTGGCCCAAGCTGGCTGCATGCCTAAGGCAACCCTAGAACTCATGGTTTTCTGGGGTCTTAAGCACTACACCAAACCGGCTCTCACTCTGTATCGCATTAATTCTTTTTATTATTATTATTCTATCTTTTTGAATGTTAGGTTGCTACCTTTCCTCCCTCAATTTTGCACCTCAAGTGTTGGAACCTCAGCTCGACCACCTTCCTTTTCAAATTCTTGAGAACTTCTGTAATGTAAGTATTTATCCTGTCAAGAACCACAGAATGGAGTAAGTAGAGACTATACTCAAAAGAATAATGAACAAGAACTACATTTAATTGAATTCAATTCAAGTTTTTTAAAATGAGATACAGATATTAGTATTTTCTGTCTTATTAAAAGTTACAGTTTGGTGACAATTGGAGAGGTCTGGAGTTATCTCCAAGGTTTGATGGGACCATGTAAGTCTCTAGCCTCATTTAATCTCTCTGTTCTAGAATATCCTATGTTTTGACTTCTACAGCACCACCTGTGTCTGCAACTTTCAGTTCCTACTGTTGCCCTTACAGCAATATCATTAGCTGATGTGGTTTTCACCAAGCTAGATCCAGATTGTGCTTATAGACATAAGGAAAATAAGTTTACCAAATATTCTTAAGCATTTAAAATTTAGCCTTCTCACAGGTTGCTCTATATGTCTATACCCTCGTTATGTCTACACCCTGAACAGTATGTACATGGACACCCAATACTCCACATGCCTGGGAGGAGCCGAGAAATAATTTATCTCACATTGTGAAATCTCTGGAATAGTGAAAAGAATCCAAATGAATGCTATGTATGTATTTAATTAATTAATTAATTAAATTCTCCCAGTGACTCTGGAAGGCTGATTGGTTCTCGATTTGGAAAAACAAGAAGTTCTGTTGGTTAACTATATATCTACACACACAAAAGAAGAACCATATGTATGATGCTAATTCCTAATTGAAGGAAAATACATGATGCTAATTCCTATTTGAATCATGACCTTGTAGCAACTAAGTATTTAAGGCTTGTTCCTATTTGTAACAATGTATTACTTATGTGAATGACAATTTTTGTTGATAGTTTCAGAGTTTTCTTTCTATTAGGACCTTTAGCCCAATATTTGCATCTTAAAGTAGACAAGCTAAACCATTGTTTGGTAATACTAAGACAAAAATCATAGTGTATAAAACAAAGTGGCTGGGGTTATAGACCAGGTTAAGCCAAGGGAACAACCTGCTTCTTCTTTAATCAAACCTCTGAACTGAGAAAAGCCATGATGAGACTTTTTATAGATTTTAATTTGTTTCTTATAGCCACATTACAGGAAGAAGTTTTACACCTTGAGCTCCTCTTTCCTCTCTATCTATTTTTTCCCCTTTAATTCCCCCCTTCCCCCCAGCTATTTGGATAATGGAAATGTCAAAAGCAGCTTTAGAGCCCAGTTGGTCTAAAGCAGGAAAATAACATTTTAAAACATGAAGAAAAATCTTCACTCCAACAATCCCAGTAAGCAGAGACAATACTCAGAAGTGATGGAAGTTGTAATCTAACATCTGGCAGGTCACAGTGGCCCCTTCTGTGCTTAAAAAAAATGCAAGATTCAATTTGCTCCTCTCATTTATAAAAAGCAACAGGAAACTAGTTTGACCTGCTGCATCCATAATATACATATAAAGTCTTTTTAGTGCCAAATAATGCATTTAGTATTAGTTTCCAAGCAAAGTAGCTTCCATGACACAGATTAACGTTTTTCTCCCTGAATGTAATTTTTCTGAATATATTTCATAGAAGTAAAAAGAAACTCTACAGAAAATTGTGAATCAAAATTAATAACAAAGAACAAAATAAATGTAAACTCACTTGCATTTTTCAATGAACAATTTCCCTTTTATTCTTCTGTATGAAACTGTTGATAAATTGGGCCAGCAGACAGCATATGTGAAAGAGCAGGCATCTCACTGGAAGAGTACCTGTCTGTGTTCATAAATTCTCAAGTTCTGAAACTGTAAAGAAAAGTTGCTTTCAATCAAATCTGAAGTTTTGATATTTTTTAAAGAAATACTTTTAAAGTATTCTACCCAAATAGAACTTCGGGTATATCTAAAAGGCATCTTCCAGCAATTTGCCACTGGTTTTCCCAAAACTTAACCAGCCTTGATCTTCCTGCCATACTCTCTAATCTTCCCTATAGCTAGACCTTCATTTGGAAATTAATATAGTTTTTGCACTATTTTTTCTTAAAAAAATACTTCATCCTCATACCTCTCCCTTCCCCTCAAAAGATGTTTCCCACTCCAGTTTTGGAACTCCTGTTTTAGACAAATAATGCCCACTAAATTAACTGGTTTCATATGACCATATCGACCATGGTATCTTACTGCACCGGCTGGAGGGGTTAGGAATAGGGGGCACTGTGCTTCGATGGTTCTCCTCCTTCCTCTCTGACTGTTCGCAGTTTGTGTTGGCAGGGGGGCAGAGGTCGACCTCAAGGCACCTTATTTGTGGGGTGCCACAAGGGTCAGTCCTCTCACCCCTTCTGTTCAACATTTATGTAAAACCGCTAGGTGAGATCATCCGTGGTTTCGGGGTGAGTGTTCATCAATATGCTGATGACACACAGCTATACATCTCCACCCGGACCACCCTAATGATGCCCTTACTGTGATGTCCCATTGCCTGGGGACCGTTCGGATTTGGATGGGGAGAAACAAGCTCAGACTCAACTCCTCCAAGACCAAGTGGCTGTGGCTTCCGGCATCCCAGTATAGTCAGCTGGTACCATCACTGACAATTGGGGATGAGACCTTACTCCCCATAGAGACGGCTTGCAACTTGGGTGTCCTCCTAGATTCACGGTTATCTTTATAAGAGCACATGACGGCCGTGGCCAGGGGGGCCTTTTATCAGGTTCGCCTGATCCGCCAGTTGCGTCCCTTTCTGCCATAATATATTTTTAATTTTTTGAGATATTTTGCAATCAATGCATGAAATTCCATATTCCTTTTCCCACCCAAAGGAATGGGATAACTTGCAAATATAATTTAGAGAAATCATCTAGAAAATAACACGAGTCAACCAGACCTTCTTCTACACTTGAACTTCTTGATGAGAACATTTAAAATTGACAAATTAAAAGTAATTTTGTACTGTCAAAATACCACAGAACTATCTCCACAAAATGTGCAGAACTTTACAGGTGATGGATTGTTGGTTTACATGGCACTTATTATACAACTGCACAGTCACTCATGCCCTAGTCACTTCCTGTATGGACTACTGTAATGCTCTCTACATGGGGCTCCTCTTGAAGAGCACCCGGAGGCTCCAGCTGGTCCAGAATGTAGCCGCGCGGGTGATTATGGGCGCAGCTCGTTGTGCCCATGTAATACCTCTCCTGCGCGAGCTGCACTGGCTCCCAGTGGTCTTCTGGGTGCGACTCAAGGTGTTAGTCATCACCTTTATAGCGCTCCATGGCCTAGGACCTGGGTACCTACGAGACCGTCTTTTGCCACCAACTGCCTCCCACCGACCAGTTCGTTCTCACAGGGAGGGACTACCCAGGGTACCATCAGTCAGATTATGGCAACTGGCGACTCCCAGGGGAGGACCTTCTCTGTGAAGGCTCCAACCCTTTGGAATGAACTGCCCCCGGAGATACGGAATATCCCTGATCTCCGTGCTTTCCGCCATGCCTTCAAGACCCTGATGTTCCAACAGGCGGGGCTAAACATATGAACATGTGAATGGTTTTAAAAAATGTTATCTAATTCTGGGTTTAATTTAATTGGCCAAACTAAATAATAATTTTAATTAGCAATTTTATGATGTTTGTGTGTCTATATTTTTCTTGGCTGTACATGACCTTGAGTCCTACGGGAGAAAGGCGGTATAGAAATATAATTAATAAATAATAAATAATAAATATGAGAAAGCTTACTATCCTGGAAGATAACTATTTTTATTGTTTGATTGCTGATTGACCTTTGTTATGATAGTAAAGTAAACATGAAATTAGCTAAAACAGGATGTACTGTACAAATAGCAAGTAAGAACATTTACAAAAGTCAGAAGGCAGACATATAATTATAATTTTATGAAAATAATTTGTACAATCATATTCACTTTTCATCCCAACTGAAGACTTCAAAATAAGAGTAAACATACATGGGAAACTGTTGTAAAGCTTTGTAATCCTAGACAGACTTGCCATAAAATAGTCACACTTGCAATAGGAAACTGGGCAGAAACTGCAGTATCAGTCACTTACATGTCCTTTTAGGTAACTGATACAGAAACAAGATCCCTCTGAAAAATAGCAATATAAAGTTTGAGGCGATAATATAAAATACTTTAGCACCATTTAATGTTGCTGTGGATGTGCATTTCTTTTTTCTTTTTTAAGAATTACCCTACCTTAAAATAAAAAAAAAAAATAGTCACACTTAAAATTTATATCTTTGACTTTATGCAAAGAAAGAATCATCAAGTTTTACTGAAAGATGACTAATTCCAAAACAAAAAAATCCAATATCTTTATTATAATTAATTAAAATTCAGCAAATTATGAACAAAGCTTTTGCCTCAAGCCTTCATCAGACTGGATGTTAAGCAAGATAGAGAGGGAGAAAGCTGGTCTGATGTTGACAGTTAATTTGTTTGTTCTCATTTTGTACTATGCCATCGTTGGCTTGAATTGAACTGAATTGAATCTACTGAATAAACCACAACTCAGTATTGTATATATGGGTCCATACAACATGGTAGGTCTACTATAAATAGCAATAGCATGTAGACTTATATACAGCTTCACAGTGCTTTCAGCCCTCTCTAAGCGGTTTACAGAGTCAGCATATTGCCCCCAACAACCTGGGTCCTCATTATACCGACTTCAGAATGAAGGAAGGTTAAGTTAACCTTGATTGTTCGTGAAAAATTAAACTACCGAACTGCTGGCAGCCAGCAGTCAGCAGAACTAGCTTGCAGTACTGCGTTCTAACCACTGCCTCACCACAGCTCATAAATCAAACATATTAGCTGATGGTTTTGTTCTGTGTTCCACTCTAGCCACTCTGATTATGCAAAAGAGTTTGAAAACCTAACTGTAATCATTATGCACTAATTGGCATATTTCTAACTGGCATATTTCTAACTACATCAACAACAAAGATGAAAAAGCCATCTTTAACTCTCCTGCTTTCCATGTTCTCAGTTCTTCTGCAACCAGACTGGTACTGCATACACCAAAGGATAGCTATCAGCAAATGATACCATTCTACTTTGAAGTCTGAGATTCACAACCTGTCTCCAGATTCTTGCTTCTCATGGCTATTATAGGTCTATCTTATATGTCTAGCACCATATCTGATACAGCTGTGACCACTGGTGAGGGCCAGTGGTCACAGCTCCTGCAGCTGCACTGGGCCAGGGCAAACAAGCAGAGGAGGAGCCCAGGCACAAAAGTTACCTGCCTCTGCCTCTACATCTTATAAGTGTTTCAGGGTGACATGGCTTTGAGGGTACAGGTCCACCCACAGGTTAATCCAGTTCCATGGGCAGAGCAGGCGCAGGGATTTTTGGAGGGAAAGGGACAGAAGGTCTACTACTCAATGGCTAAAATAGGTGGGGATTAGCAGACAGGAACAGAGGGGTTTGATTTTACTGCCCTATTCCTCCATGTTTTGTCAATGCAAAGAACTACAGTATTCCAAAAAAAAAAAAAAAAAAACCAGACTCCTCCAGCTCATTCAACAGGAATCCACTTGCAATGATAATCTAAGGTCTGAATGTGGAGGCACCCAAAGTTGGTCTTATAATTAGCTGGTAGCTGCTTTCAACTGATCGGGCAGGGAAGGCAATTGTGCACTGCACAACTTTCTTTTCTGTAGGCTGCAAACTTAGAAACCCTACCTACGCTATTTCCGCCAACCTTAAAAAAAAAAGGGGGGGGTGAAGAGGATCAGGCCCGGGAAGAAGACAAGGTGCGATGCAGAGAACTTTCTTGCGCGGAGAACTCAGCGCTCCTCGCGAACCGGCCGGAGACTCCTGAAAGGGAGCCGCTTGCAGAGCGGGCGGGGCAACCCATCACCCCTCCGGGGAAAGGAAAGGGCCGGGGCTGCCTGGCTCGCGGGTAGGTCGAGAAGTTCGCGAGGCGGGGCTCCGGCAGCCGCGCACCAAAGCAGGCAGGCTGGGGAAGTTGCACCTTGTCGCGGGAGGCGAGCGCTCCGCCACAGAAGCCTCTTTCCTGATCGGGAGTTGGGAACCTCCGCCGCGCTCCCCCTGCGAAGGAACCGCGGGGCGCCTACCGGAGCGGGCGTGTGAGACCTGGCCCTTGGTCGCCGGTCCAAGTCCCTGCTGAAGTGCTCTTAGGATGAGGTAAAGCTGATGGCTGCTTGGGCAACATCGCTTGCCAAGAACCCATCGATTTGGGGAAACGGGGGTTCTTGAAAGACTTGGGGCGTTCGCCGGGACAGCGGCTGCTCAAGTTAGGCGGTGGGCATTTTCGGCACGGTTGGCAATGCGGGACGCCTTTCCGACGGACTCTTTCGCTTCGCTCGGCTCTTGGCATGGCAAAGCCCCTTCCTCTTCTACACTTACCTAGAGTTTTGTTTGCTTTGGATTGTGCGTATTTTACAGTCAGCTTTTTGGTTCCGGGAGAATGCCAGGACAAGTCCTTGGAGTTTTCTTGGCAAGATTCCAGAAGTCGTTTGCCATTGCCAGCTTCCTAGGGCTGAGAGAGAGTGTCTGGCCCAAGCTGGCTGCTTGCCTAAGGCAACCCTAGAACTCATGGTTTTCTGGGGTCTTTTTGAATGTTAGGTTGCTACCTTCCCTCCCTCGATTTTGTACCTCAAGTGTTGGACCCTCAGATCGACCATTTTCCTTTGAGAAGGAACCAGGGACTATAATTCGAGATTGCACCTCTGAGCCCCCCCCTCCCCACCCCGGTCTGTCATTGGAGAGTATTATAATAACTTTGAACGACTTTATAGGATTACCCGACTTGCTCGAGGCTACGTCAGCAAAACGTTTTAAATGTTGGTAACCCGCTAAATAAATTCTCTTTTTCGCTGTGAAAGTTTGAATATTAAGAAATGCTGGGTTCGTTGTTATTGACCAATCTTTCCCCTAAATTGCCTTGACACTCTATTGCTGTTTCCCTACTCTGCAACTGCAAAAGCTTCCCAAAAGCATTATCTGTGCAGCCAACACAACACTATTCTTTATTATTTTCCTTTCATAGCATTATCTTTCCCAAGACGCTTCCCCACCCCAAGAGCAGAATCCTTTAAGAAGTTGTAAAGTTTCTTCATAATTGTAACAAAGCTTTTGTAGCCAAGTAAGTCACTTTTGTACTGCTTTAAAGCAAAAGAAACTGAAATTGGTGGGTTTTACATATATATATAAATTTGGAGACTACCCATCTCACTCATAATGATTTTTGGTGACTTAATGGCTTTTAATGCATTTGTAGTGGGTGTTTTCTAACATAGTTTTTTTTTTAATTTGATTTATATGCTGCCCTTCTCCAGAGACTCAGGGCGGCTTACAGTGCATTAAGCAATAGCCTTCATACTTTTGTATATTTTATACAAAGTCAGCTTATTGCCCCCAAAAACTGGGTCCTCAATTTACCTACCTTAGAAAGGATGGAAGGCTGAGTCAACCTTGAGCTTGGCAAGATTCGAACTTACTTTAATTGCAGACAGCTGATGTTAAATTACAGTGCCTTTGTCTGCAGAGCTATCCAGGCTCCAGGTTTTTCTATTGTAAGTATATGTGTAGCACTCATTTTATTCCAAGAGAATGCAATGATTGTGCTGTTTCCAGAAATCCATAAATTGAAGTTTTCTTTAAATGTAATAATTTTAGTCAGGAATATAAAAATTGTGAGGAAATGAAACAAAGTTTAGAATTGTTGTTAGTTGCGAAGTCGTGTCCAACCCATCGCGACCCCATGGACAATGTTCCTCCAGGCCTTCCTGTCCTCTGCCATCCTCTGGAGTCCATTTAAGCTCACGCCTACTGCTTCAGTGACTCCATCCAGGCACCTCATGCTCTGTCATCCCCTCCTTCTTTTGCCCTCAATCTTTCCCAGTATTAGGCTCTTCTCTAGTGAGTCCTTCCTTCTCATTAAGCGGCCAAAGTATTTCAGTTTCATCTTCAGGATCTGGCCTTCTAAAAAGCAGTCAGGGTTGATCTCCTCTAGGACTGACTGGTTTGATCGCCTTGCAGTCCAAGGGACTCGCAGGAGTCTTCTCCAGCACCATAGTTCAAATGCCTCAATTCTTTGATGCTCAGCCTTCCATATGGTCCAACTTTTACAACCATTGCAACTGGGAAAACCATAACCTTGACTATATGCACTTTTGTTGGCAGAGTGATGTCTCTGCTTTTTAGTATGCTGTCTAACTTTGCCATAGTTTTCCTCCCCAGGAGCATCTTTTATTTTCTTGGCTGTAGTCCCCATGTGCGCTGAACTTGGTGCCCAGGAAAATAAAATTTGTCACTACCCCCATTTCTTCCCCATATATTTGCCAGGAATTGAGAGGGTCGGGAGCCATGATCTTAGTTTTCTTAATGTTGAGTTTCAAGCCAACTTTTGCACTCTCGTTCTTTACCCGCATCAAGAGTTCCTTTGCGCTTTCTGCCATTAGAGTGGTATCATCTGCATATCTGAGATTGTTGATATTTTTCCTGGTAATCTTAATTCCAGTTTGTGATTCATCTAGCCCTGCTTTTCTCATGATGTGCTCTGCATATAAGCTAAACAGGCAGGGTGACAGTATACAGCCTTGCTGAACAGGATAAAAACTAGATAGTCATAAAAGTAATCCCTTTGGTTCATTGTAACGGTTGCTCACTATGCAAAGATAGAAATGTAAAAAACCTTAAGGAATTGAAATATTTACATTCTATGTAAAAGTAAATTATTTTAAATATCTTATAATCCAGTTCCTTAACACTGGCTTTAATTTTTGTTTCTTTTATATTCACTTGTGCAGATATCCTGGTTGATCTCAGTGAAGCTCATTTATAAATTGTCTGTGGCACTTCAGAGTTGCCTGAAAATTACTTTCAGAGATACTTTATTAGTCTAACACAGCAGAAATGTGACTCTCACAAAACTTTGAAGTCTTGAAAAATTTGTTATTGTATATCCCAAACAGGGTGGATAAAAATCAATGATTTTTTTTAAAAAATAAAAAAAAATGGATTTTTTTTAATTTAAATCGGATTTTATTTATTTTTATTGAATTTATTTTAATAAAAAACTTTTGGGGTAAAAATCTATTGTAAGATAGTTTTCTATTTAAGATACATAAATAATTTAGTTTATTCAGCATGAAATGGAGCTTAGTTATGTAGCACAAGGCTGTATATTCTGCAACACTGGGACTATCGGTGAGTCAACAGCTGGTCAAAGGAGTAGCAGAGATGACAGTTGCTCTTTAAAAATTATGATTTAAATCAAGTTGATTTAAATCGAGTCTTTTTACTAGTGATTTAAATCATGATTTAAATCAACTCGATTTAAATCAAATCCACCCTGATCCCAAAGGTGCTTTTTTCCTCCCAAATGGCAACTACACTTTTTTTTATTTTTCTTGAAGACATTTCACTTCACCTCTGAAGAGCTTCTTCATTTCTAACAAACTGATGGGGAAGGAAGGATTTATACTTCTTAAAAGAATTTCTGGGTCCCTTTTCCAGGATGTTGCAAGCAAATAAAACTCAAGGCATAATGCTGGTAGAAAGGAGAAGATTCATTTGTTCCAAAATGAAGAGGGTTCAGTTAAGAGGTTTGAGGGTAACTACAGAGAAAATGAGGTAAAGCGAGTTTGTTCTATAGGAGGACTGGTCCTTAGTGTGAGCCTGGGGGGAGAGGGTAAGTGGTTTGTATGTGCTGGTTGTAGTGTGAGACTCTTAAAAGGTCAATCTTAATTTCCTTCCTGATACCAATTGGCTTGCCTTTTTTGTGTAGATGGTGGTTTGGGTAATCTATTTGTGGGTGTGGGAAAGTGTGACTGAACAGGTTCTTTGTCTGGTTAACTACTCTTGATCAGGTACTTGGATTTGGTACCTGGTTTTGTCTTGTTAATTGATATCTTAGCAGAAGTGCAATTCAACAATCTATTGTTACAAGGTATTTTCCATAATTTCCATGGATCATAGATTTGTGTTAAAGGTTAAGGGACAGCTGAGACAGTGAAATAAATAAAGTTAATTTTGAATAAACAATGTCCTATAGTTATTATTGATTATTAAAATAACATTCTTCCCCCAACTCTTTTCAGTCATCCAGTCATTAACACTAAGATTTGTTGACAACACCTGGGGGTTAATCTGTGTCCTCAGAGTACCTGAGTCAAGACTGCAAACCAGTGTGGAACTGTCTTGGGACTGCTGAAAGGACTGCATTGTTGACAGGAGATAAGTGGTATCTCCCTGCCACCCAACCACTTATCTCCTGTTTACAATGCAATCCTTGAAACTGCTTATCTTTTAGAATAGAATAGAATAGAATAGAATAGAATAGAATAGAATAGAATAGAATAATAGAACAGAATAGAATAGAACAGAATAGAATTTTTTATTGGCCAAGTGTGATTGGACACACAAGGAATTTGTCTTGGTGCAAATGCTCTCAGTGTACATAAAAGAAAAGATACGTTCATCAACAATCATAAGGTACATCACTTAATGATAGTCATAGGGTATAAATAAGCAATCAGGAAACAATATCAATATACAGTAAATCGTAAGGATACAAGCAACAATGAAGTCCTTTTAGAAGTCTCAAGACAGTTCACACCCATCTGCACTCTGATTCAGGTACTCTGAGGACACAGATTAACCCCCAGGTGGTTTCAATGACTCTCAAAGTGTTAATGACTGGATGATTGAAAAGAGTATAAAACCTGCCTTTCCTATCAGTCAATTAGAGATGATGAAGCTTCTTGGAGGAAAAGTTAAATGTCTTCAATTTTTTAAAAAATGAAAGTCCAGTTGCTGTTTGGGGCGAAAAAAGCACCTTTGGAACAACCATGACTGAGAATCCCCATGGGCATTTATTATTGTATGTATTCAGGGGTGGGTTCTACTTACCTTTACTATTGGTTCACAATGGGATCACATGCACAGATCGCTTCTCATGACGTCAGGGTCAGTGGGCAGAGCTCCTGCCGGTTTTACTACTGGTTCTATAGAACCAGTCCGAACTGGGGGCAACCCACTACTGTATGTATTTTAATAAATATGACAAAATGGCCTTTCTCTCTCAGTAATGTCTCTTCTGTTTTTTGTCATTTCCTTTCTCTGCCATCCAGTGTTGATTGCAATAAAGAGACATGTATTACAGAGATTTGGACTTATTTCTTGCATAGGGATTTTGAAAGTATCCTAAGGGCTGTGTGGTAGTCTAGGACCACACACTCAACAGTTTACAAATGTCTGCATATTGCCCCTGATAATCAGAGTCCTCATTTTACTGACCTTGGAAAGATGGAAGGCTCAATCAGCCTTGAGCCAGTCAGGATCAAACTCCTGGCTGTGAGTAGAGTTAGCCTGCAATATGGCATTCTATCAACTTCGCCACCACAGCTCCTTCCTAATAGAAAGCCTAGCAGAGTCTCTTTCAGACACTATCCAAGTGAATTATAGTATTATCCAGCCATTATTGTGCTGATTTAAAGCCTGTCTTAATTCATCACAGGATTCTAAATTAGTAATGTGAAATGTTTCTTTTTCTGTCATTCAAGGTCAGTGCTTTGATCCCTATTTGCACTACTCCTGAGTTTTAAGAACAGAAACCCATTTTTTATGAGTTCATATATATGAAGACTCTCTTTAAGGGAGATGTGCAAAGAGTAGAGAAGGACATTGGATATAAAACTAGAAAGTGAACAAGTTCCACTTCCTGTCATGTTTTGGTTGAACATGCCATAAGAAACCTTTTGCTAAAGATTTTATATACCGAGAGTATAAATTAGACTAAAGCTTTCTTCTATAGCTTAAATCCAATACATTCATGTAACAAAGAGAACAATTATAGGTATCTTAAATTCTACTGACATCTGCTGCAGTTGGAAACATTTATAAAAGCATATTAGGAGCTTGTTATTAGCTAAGCAGGTATTTTTCCGGTTATAAAAGTAGTTGGTGTTCCCTTGTGAAAAGAAATGTAAACATCATTGTTTAAATATTACACATGTAATAGTGGGAAAGGCAAATTAGGGTGTTCAGTTCTGACTGCAGACTAGAATGTCTGCTCCTTAATTCCATTTGTTCACGAATGGATGGATTGGGCAATGGAACTGAACATGTGGGGTCATCCTAAATTTTCTTCCAGTGAAATGACTGTCTTCTGAAGCAGACTGGGAGGGAGGAAAGTCATTCATGTATCCTTGGTTTTAATCTAAAGAGAGAGAGCGATAAAAGAACAATAAACAAGCCCTTTGTCCCCTGGTCTTATCCAATCTGCCTTATTTTTCTTATCTGATTCCCCCAATCCAGCATCATTGTCTAACAAGATGAAAAAAACCAAACAATTTACATTATGATATATTAAATTAGAGGAACAAAGAAAAATAAAATTGTAGCAAAACAGGTTCCAAATACTTCAGTATTTGTTTACTTCAGTAAAACATTTAACATTTGAATAACAAAAAAAAAAACCAAAAGGTTGTCATTTTTTATTACATTGTTTGTTATCAAATTCCTTTTTATTAGATTTATCAAAAAAGGTCTTCAATTTTCTCACAATTTTAAGAGAACCAATTTTGTATATTGGTTAAGTCACTGGGGACCTGGAGGCCATGGGCTGTAGTCCAGTGGTGGGTTTCAAAATTTTTTACTACCGGTTCTGTGGGTGTGGCTTGGTGGGTGTGGCTTGGTGGGCATGGCAGGGGAAGGTTACTGCAAAATATCCATTTCATCCCAATCATCTGGGACAGAGGAGGCAAAGAATAGGTGGGGGTGGGGCCAGTCAGAGGTCGTATTTACTGATTCTTCGAACTACTCAAAATTTCCGCTACTGATTTTCTAGAACTGGTCAGAACTTGCTGAAACCCATCTCTGCTGTAGTCCCATCTTAGGTCGGAAACCAACTAGGTGATCTTGAATTAGTCAGTTTCACTAGGAAGCAGGTAATGGCAAGCCACTTACAAAATCTTGCCAAGAAAACTGCAGGGACATGTCCAAGCAGATACCAGAAGTCAAGACTGACTTGAAGGCACCAAAAAGAAATGATGCACCAAAAACAAATGATGGGTGTGACATGTTGAGGCAGTCCATAGGAATGTAAACAATTCAAAATTATTAAATAAGTTACTTTAAAATCAGTTAATGACATTGTTTTAAAAAGTTGTCAGTAATTAATAATTTGATATTTTATTTCTAAGAGTTTCTTCTGAATATGTATATAGCTAATTTATTTTTTTATTATTTTATTTTGCTATTGGCAGAATACATTAAAATGTAAGAGAAACTATTCTGGATATCTGTTTTAAAAAATAATAAAAGGAGCAGTTAGCAGGCTTGTTTTTGTTTCCTGCAGAATCAGAGAAGGGGCGCTTAACCTTTTTATTATGACAATAATAAAATTATTATGACAATTATTGCAGCTATGTTCTTCTCTCCATGTTTCTTTGCACATTTTCCAGCAAGCAGCAATTTGAATAAATGGGAATGGGAAAACATAAGAAGCAATTTCTTACGTAATAGTAAATTTGGCCCTAAGTAATGATCAAAATCAGGGACTACCTGAGACATCTGCATTATTGTTTTAAAGTGTTTGGAACTATAGTTTTGGGATTTGAACCCAGCTAAAATTTTAAAAATGTATCTTGAGTCCAGGTTGTTCAGTTCTGATATACAAATATGGGAGTGTTGGAAGAAATATCCATCTGTGTTCAGTTCTAAGTAGGGAAAAAGACACTGGAAACATGGACGCTGATTGGAAAGATGGTTTATTGATGGTCAAGGCCACATGGGTTTTAGGTCCTGGGCAGCTGAACACATGGAGTGGAGAGTGAGAGCTATTTATACCCTCTCTTGGGCCTTGCCCTTAATCTTCCTATTCCTGTTCCTGTGGAATTCTATTGGTTGTCAGACTCCCATGGAGCTATGCAGGGGTCATAACTAACTTTGTCTGAGCTCCCAGGTTTGGTTGAAACTTGGAAGGTGATGATGTAATGAAGAGGCTTATGTTCTGAAAGGGTGTTGGCCAATTCCTATTATGGCTTAATGGCTTTGTCCTGGTCTGGATCTTGAGTGAGGACTAATCTTATCACCCTGAGGCTGAAGGTCTTTTGTTTTGTAGCTAGGATAGCTCAGTCTTTCTGGGGCTATTGACAAAGGTGGGGGCTGCTTTCCAAGAGCATGTTTCTTCTTGTCTCATCCAGGGAGGTATAATATTCTGCTTTTTTAATGTTTCCTAAAATATTTCATTCTTCTAGGAGAAGGGTGGGTGCTAACTTTCTACAGGAGAAAACTGTTGAGATTTAGGATTTTTGGAGGCTGAGAAGTACATCAGGACTAAACTTTTTTGATAGTGACATATGGAAAAAGCATAACCCAGAAGTAAATAATGTGTCTTTGTCACATCAGTGTTCTATTCGTGACTACTAAGATCCTTCTGCAGCATGTGTATTCAGAAGGTTTCTTTTGCTCTAAATTGCACCCAAAAGTATTCTTAGTACCCATCTTTTGTTTGGAAGTCCACCCAGCTGCTCAGAAAAAAAAAAGGCAAATATAAGCCAGAGCAGCATAACAGACAAATTGGAATGCAGGGAGCAACAGCACAACTTTACTTCCTAAAATAATGGTTTCTTTTAGCCAATGATAATGTGCCCATGAGCCTCATAGCATATATCGCAACCTTCTGCCCATGGCATTTAATTTGGGAGGAAGATTAAAAATATGTGTGTAGTTACAGGTATGACCACTTTCCATTTGAGCTACGCTGGTTACCAACTGTAATTCAAGATGTCACGAGAAAAGCTTAGATTATGGCGTGGTTACTATGGGATCATATTTCTCCTGTTGTCTTTACTAATAAATAAGGTCTTGATGAATTGGTGAGTTCTGGGTCCCAGCTGTCAAGCAATGACATCATGTGGGACATATGATCCATTCATTCTTGGGAGCTGTGCTTGCCCTGTGGAACACATCTCTCTGAGATCCATATGGCTCCGAATCCAGTAGAATTTGAGAAAGCTATAAAAATAATGTTTTTTCAACTGACCCTAGCCTAGAATGTAGTGATAGTTTTTCTAATGGCAGTTGGTTAGGATTAGGTCTGTTCTATTTATTGTTTGCCAGTATACTTCACGTAGTGTTAATCTTATCTTCCTGTTAGCTTTTACTTTTTTAAATGTGAAGCTTTAATTCTATCATGTAATTTAGAGACTCTTTCATGACTGATATGCTGTATAGGTTGATAAATAAGTAAATAAATTCTTATAAAAGTGCTTACTGTCTTAAATGCTGATGTTTTGTAAACTGAACAACAGTATCAAAAACTAATAAGATTCTAAGTAAGATTGGCAAAATCTTGTGTAACATGGCAAACGTGAAAAAATGGCTACTAAATTATTATGGGCAACTAACATTTACAAATAATTTATTAAAACATTTTGTTTTTCTTGTGGAAAGTGAATACTAAAATAACATCGGCATTCAGTATTAAAGGCTGCTGTGCAATGGTTTCAGTTTTTTAAAACCTTCCAGTTTAAAAAAAAATAACTAAATGAAAATTACCACCAGAGAGACTAATATACACTAATTCAATTATAACCTCATAAGAAAAATCTAGGAACTATTAATGTCATTATAAAGCATCTTTATTGTTAGTTCTTTAACAGAAATTGCTAAAATAGATTTAAAAGGAATTGTATGCTATTAAAAAATTCAAGCTGCTTGATCTAAATATTCTTCCTATATATATTTAAAGTTTTCAAGATAGCTTATTCTACAGGTAGTCCTCAACTTATGACCCCAATTGACAGTGGTGAAATCCAATTTTTTTTACTACCGGTTCTGTGAGCATGGCTTGGTAGGCATGGCAGGAGAAGGATACTGCAAAATTTCCATTCCCACCTCACTCCAGGGGAAGGATACTGCAAAATCCTCATTCTCTCTCCACTCCAGGGGAGAGAATCTCCATTCTCACCCCACTCTGGGGCCAGCCAGAGGTGGTATTTGCTGATTCTCCAAAAACTACTCAAAATTTGCGCTACTGGTTCTCCAGAACCTGTCAGAATCTGCTGAATTTCACCCCGGCCAATTGAGCTCAACATTTTTGTTTATAATTGAGACATTTGTTAAGTGAGTTTTGATCCATTTTACGACTTTTCTTACCACAGTTGTTAAGTGAATCACTGCAGTTGTTAAGTTAGCAACAGACTTGTTAATTGAATCTGGCCTCCCAAGTGATTTTGCTTGTCGAAAAGTCATAAAAGTGATCATATGAGCCCAGGACACTGTAACCGTCATAAAAATGAATCAGTTGCCAAGGGTCTGAATTTTGAGCACATGACCATGGGAATATTACATTGGAATATTATGTTGGAAGTGTGAAAAATGATCGTAAGTCACTTATGATCTTCTTTCCAAGAATTAAAATTTCATTTGATATGGCACTTGTATTGAGATAGATTTACACTATCTTATGTTATTGGCCCTTGTCTGACCCTTTACTAAATGTTCTACTACAAAATATAATTTTTCTATTCTGATATTATTTGCCTACAATTAGTTTTCTGATTGCAAGATATGGAATTTGGAAGCTAAAAATAACATACATAGATTGAATGTTGATACAGATATTTAAATAAATAAATACATAAAAGACCAACCTGAAGCTTTTAAGATTTCATTTCAGTTCTCTGCTCCAAAGCATGGTTTTTGCTATTCTCTTAAGGTCTGCAAAAATTATCACTTTTGTTGTTACCAGACCAATGCATTTCACAGAATAAAAAGAAACATGTGATACCTAATCTTTGTACTGCAATCGCGTGCATAATTGCTTAGAAGTAAGCTCCACTGATCACAAATGAGAATTTTTGCGGAAGCATGCATATCATTGGTCCTTCTTTGTTTTGTAAACTAAGTTTGCCTATGATTGCCTCAATTAAATGAAAATTATTGTCTTAGCTGGTGGCTTTTAGATTTTGTCTCCATACTACTTTCTGCTCTATTGGTTTTACATTTTGCCAAAGGTTATAGGCTAAATCAAAGTGTGTCAATATTAACAATGTTAATAATACAGTAGTTTTCTTCTGTATATTAAAATGTTAATGGAAAGCCTTTCTTTCTGCATTGAATATTTCAACTCATACATAGTGTCTAAATAGCCAGTGTAGGAAGCTAGCATCCATCCCTTCCTAGAAGAATGAAATATTTTAGGAAATATTAAAAAGGAGAATATTATGTTTCCTGGATGAGAAATGGAGAAGCATGTTTTAAAGACGAAGCAGCTCCCACCTTCTTGCCCTCCCACACCCTTTGTCAATGGGCCAGAGGCAGAAACTCAATTCCCTCTCATCTTTGTCAATGGACCATCATTTGCAACACAATAGGACCCATCTAGCAACAGAAACTCACCACATGGCACCTGGGAAGATTACATCAGCCAGCAAGGCTAGCTAAGACCCCCACCCCTGGGAGTCTGACAACCAATCAGGATACTCTTTCAGGGCCCCAGGAAGTTCAAAGCCAGAGAGGGCAAAAAACCCAGGGACTCGCTGCATCTCGCCCCTTTTCTGTTCAGGAGCTCAAACCATGTGACCCTGTCCACCATTAAACCATCTTTCCAAGTAGTCTCCATGTTTCCAGTGTCTTTTTTCCCCACTTGGAACTGAACCCAGAAGGATAATTCTTCTAACACCAGTATTCTCTAATGAGATGGTATGGGAAAATAAGGAGAACAAATTCCAAAGATTCTCATGCTTTGGGAAAGCTGTTCTTAATTTTGTGTATGCTTAATACAGGTACTCCTCAACTTACAACAGTTTGCTTAATGACTGTTCGAAGTTACAATAGCACTGAAAAAAGTGAATAATGGCAGTTTTTCATATGACCGTTGCAGCATTTCCACGCTGACATGATCAAAATTAAGGCACTTGGCAACTGACTCATATTTATTTATGATGGTCATGTGATCCCCTTTCGTGACCTTTTGAGAAGTAAAGTCGATAGAATAGCTAGATTCATTTAACAATCATGTTACTGGTACTAACTTAACAACTGCAGTGATTCACTTAACAACCATGGCAAGAAAGGTTGTAAAATGCAGCAAAACTCACTTAACAGCTGTCTTACTTAGCAACAGAAATTTTGGGCTCAATGCTTATGGTCATAAATTGAGGACTACCTGTATGCTTAATAGAAATAATAATACCTTAAATATAGGGTTTTGTTTGCATGCTGAATTTTGGAATGGATTTTGTCAATGGTAAACAATTCTGAGATGAAGTGATTGGTTATTGGTCTACTTATTCATAAAAAGAAATCAGTGTTTTCTATAGAAGAATTTCATGCAGCTTATAAAATCGATGTCTTCAGCACAGGAGCCACCAGTGGTGAAATCTAAAATTTGTTAGGTTCTGTTGGCGTGGCTTGGGGGTGGGGGGTTAATGTGACTGGGTAGGCATAGCCAATTTTTTTTTTTACTTTTAAAACCATTTTTTCTACATTTTTTCAGTGAAGAGGTTGTGAAAAAATGCTTTCAAAAGCTCTGACAATCCCAGCTGAGTTGCCTGATCAGCAGAGGCTTTTTTTTCTTTTAAAAGCCTCTGACGATCCAAGCTGAGTTGCCTGATTGTCAGAGGCATTTAAAAGAAAAAAAGCCTCTGCCGATCAGGCAACTCAGCTGGGATCGTCAGAGCCTTTTTGAAAGCATTTTTTCTACAACCTCTGAAGATGATCCCAACTGAGCCACGCGATCATCAGAGCCTTTTTTTTTTTTTTTTTACTTTTAAAAGCATTTTTTCGGCCGAAGAGGTTGTAGAAAAAATGCTTTTAAAAGTAAAAAAAAAGCCTCTGATGATTGTGCGGCTCAGCTGGGCATGGGGAGGGGGCAGGGATTTTTGCTACCGGTTCTCCTAACCACCCATCTCCATCGCATTTCACCCCTGGGAGCCACCTCATCTAAACAGCTGACTTTCAGCTTCTTGTCATTTTGAAGTACAAAACTCAGAAATTGTAATTTATACCTAAACAGGTTTAATAAATAATCAAAACCTAATGATTCTCTAAAGAATAAAATTAGAAAATCCCAGTTCTATCTATTTTGCATTCATACATAGGGTGAATCCCTGACTGATTGAACTGGAGACGATAGACATTTGAGGATTTGTGGCACAGAAAGTGATATACTTTAGTCTATTCCTAAGCAGGATGCTAAGGACATAAATGAATTCTTACAGAGTGCTCTAATAGAAGAGTCAACCCCTGCTATGTTTGACACAGAAGGCAATGATCTATCTTGGTGTCATAGTCATGGATTTAATGAGGCTTATAAGCACAGGCTGTAGATCAGAAATCATTGCATTAACTGCTCAGATTAATCAAGATGACACTTGCTAAAATCTTATATAGAATAACAGATGCAAAACTGCATCTAATGTGCAGATAGTTTGAGCCTGAAGTGTACAACTTTTAATTAAAACTTAACAGAATAGAATTTCAAATACCACATATTTTAATTAGGATTACTGCCAAACTTCTAAAATGGAAATTGCCCTAAGTTCATCACTATTCCAAAATGACATAGTATTTTACAATAGCTGTATGTAGTAAAATCTGAATTACTTAAGTCAAAACTTTTGCTTGTTGATCTGAAAATGCTTAAGTATCACTGATTGTTTCATGCCAACAAATGTTCTGTCAGGACTAACTGTTGCCATAATTCGAGGATTGGACTCAATAAAGAATTCAGAATTATAGTATTCAAACAAAGTATTGTTTATTTACAGCAGGCATTCTATATTCACTGAGTGATTGCAGATAGAAGCAAAGAGGAGGAGCGTGTATCCCCTTTTATATCAATGAGGCGGGATTAGGGAGTAGGAGTGGTTACAGATGAATACATTAGGAAAGGAAGAATAAATTAACCCTTGATACTCTATGAGCATACATTTCCCCCATTCAAGAATAAGGCATTTACCCATGACAAATCCCCCTCTAAATGCCGATTCAACATACAACAGTAGTTACATTCAGATTCAGAACAATATAAAACTTGTAATTTTGAAGTTAAATATTTATGTTGTTTTGATTGTAAAGGCTTAGTCAATATATCAGCTATTTGTTCTGTGGTTTCACAATGAATAGCTCTAATGAATCCATTTTGAGATAATTGCCTTACATGCTTGTATTTGATATCTATATGTCTAGATCTCTGACCAATAGCATCTGCTCTAGATATCTCTATTGCAGCTTTGTTATCTTCATGTATAATAAATGGTAATGAAGGACTCTTCCAAACATCTGATAATAGATCATTGAACCATATGAGATTATTAGAAGCTTTTGACAAGCAAATATACTCTGCCTCAGTTGTTGACGTAGCTACTAAATCTTGTTTTCCAGTATACCAGTAGACTGGACAATTGTTAAGAAAGAATACATAGCCGGAAGTACTCTTCCTGCTTTTAGTGTCGCCTGCCCAGTCAGCGTCAGCGTAACAAGTAAAAATAGGCTCTTTAACATTGTTGGGTTCTAACAGTAAGCAAAAGTCTAGGCTGTGTTTCAAATACCTTAGCACTCTTTTAATGGCTTCCCAATGATAAATTAAAGGCTTACTGACATATCTGGATAATAAATTAAGGGGTAGAGCAATATCGGGTCTGGTCCAATTAGAAATATATAAAAGAGAACGAATAACTGATCTGTAAAGTGTATTATCATTAAACTCAGGAGATGATTCATTCATATTTTTTAGAAAATCAGCTTGCATTGGGGTATCACAAGGCTTTGCATCATTCATATTGCATCTGTTCAAGAGTTCAATAATTTTATCCTTCTGAGACAATTTAAATCCTTTTTTAGTTTTACTAATTTGAACTCCAAGATATTTATTTACTTTCCCCAATGATTTTAATGAAAAATGTTCTCCTAATTTTGTTACAAATGTATCTCTCTTATCTTTATGTTTGGCAATATACAAAATGTCATCCACATAAATTAACACAAATTCTAGTAAATCACCATCTCTCCTAACAAAGAAACAATTGTCTGCAGTTGTGGCGTTGAAGTTCATAGTTTTGAGTACGTTGACCAAGCATTCATACCAACGTTTGCCGGATTGCTTTAATCCATACAAACTTTTGTTTAGTAACCAAGTTTCATTTCTATTTGTGTTTTGACTATGAGGAGCTCTTACATATATTTCCTTATCGAGTTTTGCATGTAGGTATGCAGTTTGTATGTCGTATTGAAAGACTTCAAGATTAAGGGCTGAGGCTATTACTAAAGCTGTTTTAACACTTTCAGTCCTTACAGTGGGAGAATATGTGTCGGTATAATCCTCAGGATACTTTTGAGCATAGCCCTGTGCAACTAGTCTTGCTTTATATAACGTGTTGCCCTCTTCTAGATTTTTAATTTTGAATATCCACCTAGTGCCAATAATTGTTTTGTCTTTTGGAGCTGGTGTTGGGGTGAATACTTTGAGTTCTCGCAAACTGTCCATTTCTTTGGCCATGGCTAATTCCCATTTCTTTCTTTCTTCTGTGGGGAGTTTTAATACTTCCTCATATGTATTGGGTGTTGATGTATCATTATTTATATGCATTATGTAATCCTTATATCTATTTGGTACTTGGTTCCTGTTACATCTAATTGTTCTTTCTGGTCTGCTGTCGTTATCATGTAAATATCTTGCTTCCTTTTGTGTTAATGAATCTGTTTTGATTTTGGGACAATTTCCCATCCATGTTTTGTTGTTGCCCTTTTGTGCACTGTAGTTATGTCCTTCTCTTTCTGTTTTATCTTGAGTTTTAATGTCTGGTCTTGTTGTTGGAAGTATCTCATTAAGATGTATCTTAGACCAATTGGCCTGTTCGTGAAATACAGCTGTCCTAGAAATTATGAATTTGTTATTATTGTCAATAAATCTATATCCCTTTGTGCCTGTTTCAAAGCCCATGAATCTGAGCCTTCTAGATACATTATCTCCCTTACGTCTCAATTGTTTTGGTATATGTACGTCCGCTGTAACTCCAAATACATGCATGTGGGCTATCTTGGGTTTTTTACTATACATCAATTCATATGGTGTTTTATTTATGACACTAGACCAAATTCTGTTAAGAGTATAATTGGAATATAATAGTGCTTCTGACCAGAAATGTTTGCCTAAACCAGCATCTTCTAATGTACATCTAATCATGGTTTGTAGTGTCGAGTTTTTTCGTTCCGCTACTCCATTTTGAAATGCAGAGAAAGGACTAGAGGTGAAATGTAGCATCCCTTTGGCTTTTAGCCATTGGGAGAATTCCTTTGACATGAATTCAGATCCTCTGTCTGTCATGATCTGTTTTATTTTTATGTTGTGTTGTGTTTCTACACGTTTATAAAATTCTTTAAACTTTTGAAATGTTTCATCTTTGTGTTTTAAAGTGTAGACAAAGCCATAACAACTATAGTCGTCTACAATAGTAAGAAAGTATCGTTTTTTTGTATGTAATTGATGGAGTTAATGGACCAACTAGATCCATATGTACCAGATTAAAAATATGATTTGATGATCTTGTTGCTTTTTTTGGTCTGGGTTTGGTTCTGAGTTTTTTTTTTTTAAATTGAAAAAGTTTTCAAATACAAGTTTTTCCCCCTTCCCCCCCCTCTTCCCTAACCCCCCCTCCCCACCCATCCCTCCCTGTGACTTCTTCACAACAATAAGCTAATTCAGAACTAATTACATAATTTTACCATTCCCTTACTCCCTCCTCAAAATACTGACCCTTAGCATAATATTCTTATAACTCCCATTTTCGCAGTAATCTGCCCTTTTTCTCCTCCCCCAAACTTATAGTATATTATTACAACAATTCAACATTTAATCTTTTATATATATTAATATTAATAATATTAATATAATATTTCAAAGCAGTCTTCTCCCTACATCCAAATTTAACATTTATTCAGTTCTATCCAATTCCTCCACTCCCCTAAATATATAACTTAAAAATCCTTTTTCTTAAAGTAATCAATCAGTAAACTAACCTATTTCAACCCAAATTCCTGCAAAATTACCATGCAATACAATTCTAAATATAATCCACTGCCCACTCTACTAAAATATACATATATCTATATATGCATTCCATTTTATAAAAAAAAAGACAATAACTTTAAATTTATAATCCATATAATATCTTCTTTGATGTCTTTCCACTGGATTGTTAAATCCATCATCCATAATAGGGTAAGATAACATACTAGTGCAACAGTTTGTTCAAGATCTTCAATCATCTTCTGCCCCCATCAGTAATAGATATCCTCATATATATATGAAAGTAAAAACAACCACCCGAGTGACATTATAATTATATTCCATATAGTTGTAATTGTGGTTTTCATCAGGATTATTAATTCCCATCATCCTAGTGGGTAACATCCAGATCTTCTGCATGCCCCAGCATAATTCTCTTGCCTTGTAACTCGAAATATTTATAATATATTTACCAGTAGAAAAAATCCAAAGTAGATAATTCAAATCCAAAAATGTAAGGCTCTTTTCACACCCCAAAATCACGGCATTGCAGAGATCTGCCACTATCCTCAAGATAGTATTAAACAATTGTTCGCCTCCACTATCTTTTCACATATTCATTCGTTTTTTAAAGTCCCTGGCTTCACTGTTGCTAGAAACTGCTTTTTCTATGAGATCTATTTTTTTTCTTTTTCGGGTTGAATTTCCATCCTGGTTTCCTTCCTACAAATTGTGTATCAGCTGATCGATTTTCATTCTGCTTTATAAGTTGATCTTGTTGGTTTTGTTTTGTTAACTCGTCTTTCTTTTCCATCACTTGTATATCAACTGGTTGATTTACGCACTTGTCTGTAACTTGATGATTCATCACATTGGAGTCGGATGACACTGCTCTCATATTTATAGACAGTCCAGCTGGGGTATCCAGGGAGTCCAAAGACAATTTATCTACCACAGCCTCTGTAATTTGTTATTTTCCTTTTGTTTCCAACTCCTTTTGCTTGTCCTGTATTGTGCCTAAAGATGTTAAATTCATTTTTAAAATTTTTTGATAAAATTCTTCCGCTTTTTCAACAGTGTTCAGTTGGTATTTTACTCCATGGTGTCTCAATATTAAACCAACTGGGACATCCCACCTGAATAGGATATTTCTTTTTTTTAACTCAGTCACTAGAAAGCCAAATTTCTTCCTCTCCATTAACATTTTAGGCGGGAGCTCCTTAAAAATCCAAATCTTTCTTCCATGAAATTGCAAAGTAGAATTAAAAGAGTTCTGCACAATATTATTCCTAATTTCTTTATCTGTAAAATAAATCACCACATCTCTAGGCAATTGCCTTTGCTTTGCCAACCAGGAGTTTATTCTGTAGATTCTGTCAATCCTGCAAAACACTTCATCAGGTTGAACCTTTAAAATCCCAGCCAGAATTTCAGAAGATATTTTCCTTAAATCATTTCTGTTATTTTCCTGCAGACCTCTCAGTCTAATTGCATATTCTGTAAAATTGTATTGAGTCATTAAAACTTCTCTTTCAATCCTCTGTTGCACATTTTCTTCATTACCAGTCTTTTGGTCAATCTCCATTTTAGGTTTGTCTTCTAGGCTATTATCCTGAGTGTTTGCCAAATGCTTTTTAATTTTTTGGATCTTGTCATCCAAATTCTCCTCAGTTTCTTTCATTTTAGACTCTAATAGTTTAGTCTTTACATCCAACTGAATCATAAAGTCTGATAAACCGTTAGCTGTTTTTAAAATCTTTCGATCCAAAAAGTCAAACTTTGATTTCACCAATTCACCAATTTCTTTAATTTCCTGCTTAAATTTTTCAAGTTGCTGGTTCACAATCTCATCCCTTCTTACAATCTCTTCAAGAAGAAATTCTATTATATTAAAGTCAGGTTTCTGAGACTGAAGAGTTAGAACTTGCTCATGTAATTTGTTAATGGGGGAATTCCCCCCCGCTGCCTGTTTGTCTAACTGTATAAGTCCCAGTGCCATTTTCCACACAGACAAGATTTAGTGGAAAAGAGAAAAAAAAAGCTTGTTTCCAACCAAGATCAATATCAAATCCCCCGGAAAAAAAAAGAAAAAAAAAACAAGAGTGAGAGTGAGGTTTTGCCTTCAATTACAGCCCGAAGTATTCATTCCGCTACTTTGTAATAGAAAACGGAAGGACTTTCCCTTTTAGCCTCTCTTCAAGCCTCAGCAATCGCCATTTTAAAAATCTTTTTTGCTTTCACTTCTTAAACAACTTCAGTAACTTTTCTAAAATAAAAAGAATACTTGCGCTTCGGGATCAGAGGTCCAGCTCACATCTTCTTTAATTAATTTAACAGATTTACAGGCTTGCTTTTGCCACCTAGCTCTGTGTGTAGCAGAGATCTCCCAGAGCCCGGAGCATCGGCTGGGGATACGGGGAGTCTCTTCCGCTCCGTCCCAAAAGTAAATAAAAAACTTTTGGGATTAGGCAGAGGACTCTACCCATCCCAGCCGGCTCTATCTCCGTTTCCTAATGGAAACGGAGTTTTTTCGAGCCGCCATTCTGCTATAAAGGCGGCTCTTCACAGGCAGTGGTTTCGACGATCCCGAAGGAGCGTCCGGCGGGGACAAGCAGCAAACCGGAAGTCTGGTTTGGTTCTGAGTTTTGAGGACTTACATACTGAACATTCCAAGTAATTTTTACAATCTTTTATTTTAACACCTTCAGCATGTTCAATCATTTTTTGTATTACAGGAAAACTAGCATGTCCTAATTTTCTATGTAATATATGTGCACATTCATCATGAATTGGTTTTCCAATTATTGGTCTTTTGTTAGTATGTGTATTGTTGATGTGGTTTCATCGTTATGTTCTGGTTCGTGTTCCTCATTGTCACTGTCACTGTTATTTTCATTTTCTATGCTAGTGTTATTTTCCATGTTTGAATCAATGTTGTGTAGCCATCTTTCCTTTGTGACTAAATATGGTAAATCTCCTTTGGTAATCACATTACCTAAGTTTGTTTTGTTTTTCTCTAGAGTTACTTTTCCCTTTGAGAATATTATATTTATGTTAGAGTCCCTGCTTAGCTTTATTGCACTAAGAATGTTATTAGGTATTTTGGGTATTAATAAAACCCCCTCTATTTTCCCTAGACCGGGTAAATCTACATTTCCTCTTCCAATGACTTGGACTTCCTCTTGATTAGCTACTTTAATTACAAATTTATCTTCTATGAAGGAGGATAGTATTTTCTTATTGTGTGTTGTGTGATTTGTTGCCCCGGAATCAATGAGCCAGGCATTATCCTTTGAGTCTTGGTTTTTGGTTATAGTGTACTTATCTAATCCATACAATGATCCAGACTTTCTATCTCTTGAGTTATCTCTGCCCCCTCTATGTTCTCTAAAGTTTGGTGAGTTTCTATGTCTGTATCTGTCAATAGATGATTGTCTGTTATGGTATCTGTTTCTGGTGTCATGTTTTTGTCTTTCTCTAAGAGGTTTTGGACAGTCTCTTCTATAATGTTCTTTGGATCCACAATTATAACACTCAATTGATTCTTGATACCTGTCTTGAAATACTACCCTTTTGGTCTGTCTGTGTTCTTTGTATGCACTGTAGCGGCTTCTTCTCAAATTATCTTCAGCTATTAATCTATTTGATAAACTCTCTATAGATAGATATCCTAAATAAATTGTGTCCAAATGTGATATGTAATTACCCCATGATGAGTCTATAACGCTTTTCATTGTCTGATCAGATATTATTTCTCCCCTTAAATGAAGTTCTGTCTAGCTGCGTTTAGTGATAGTAAATGTTCACTTACAGTAGTTCCAGGTTTTATCCTGGCTGAGAAGAAATTTTTAGACATTCTTGTTGTAGTTGCCACACTTTCACTATGAAACAATTTAAACATACAATGAATTATTTCTGAGACAGTTAGATTATGCTTAATACTATGATAGATAGCAGGTGATATACTAGATATTAATAAATAGAATGCTCTGTGGTGTAGGCAGTCCAATTTTAGGGTCCATGGTTTTTTGGGAGGGTTAGTTATGAAAAATAATAAATTCTCTTTTAAGAAAACAACCTGGAGTTGTTGACTCCATTCCTGTAAATTAATACCGTCTATTCTCAATTTTGGGAAATCATTAGGCAAGTTTCCAATGTTATTTGTTGCATTACTTACAACTGGAGGCTGTCCATGATCTTGTAAATGCTGATAATTGCAGAATGGCATAGGTATACTTGCGATTAGTCTGAATGGTTCTCTCTGTTCTTCATTGTCTCTATATTCATCTGTGTGTATTTGCGCATGCGCGTTGTTCATTTCGTTCCTGAAGCTGTCGGGAGAGGTTCTCGTCGCTGTAGCTCCCTCGTGGTGTTCTTCCTCTGATGATTCGCTCTCTGGCTCGACTTTAGGCATCCAGGTGATGATCGGGGCTTGCTTCTTTCCATCGAAGTCATCTTGGTTGAGGCTTCTGTCTCCCGGAAGCGTTTGTGGTGTGGGCGAGTACTTGCAAGGCTCTCTGGGTTCAGGCGTTGGTGTTCTTGTCGTTCGGGTTGAAGTGGATAGATGCTGAGACGTTTGCTTGCTTGCTTCTGCGTCTTTGCCTTTGGATTGGGCTGCTTGTCTTTTCTTCGCTGTTTGATCGGCTGCCTTTGTTGTTTTCGTCGATTTTTTTGATATTTTTAAATTCGGACCAAAAGTTGCAAAAAGTGTTTTCATAGCTGTTTCAATTTGCAATTCGGTTGGTGCTTCTTCGGTGTCTGTATCAGATTCTTCTGAAGAATAGAATTTTTCTTTTTTATTTTTCACGCTATGTAAAGCTTTTCGCGCCAGCCATTTTGAACTCTGCTTTCTGATTGGTTCTGATTCAGCCATTTTACTGGTCTGTTGAAACCAAGATGGCTGCCATTCAAAATTTTGCGCGGGACCATTAGTCTTTCTTTTAATTACACTCTCATCTATAGGTAATTCGCTTACCATTTTAAGATCTTTAGATTCTGGTGCGTTGGTGTGATTTTCTCTCGCTGCTCCACTATCTTTTATGATGTCTTGGAGGTTCACGATGAGATTTTTGTCGTCTTTTTGGCTTTTCAGCAGTCTTAGTATTTCTGATCTGAGAGTGTTGTTTTCTGTCTCGCTCACTTCTTGGTCGTCGGGTTCATCGATTACCTCTTCGTTGTCTGTAGTGGAGTTTTCAGATTCTCTTGCCATTATAGTTGTAGATTCATCAATCATTTCTTGATCTGTTTCCATTTCTTTGTTGTGTGCCCTGGTGTTGGGTCTTTCTCTTTTGTTTCTGAAGTTTTCTTTCTTTGGCATGTCTGTTTTTTATTGAGTCAGCCAGCCATCCTCTGCTACCAAATTGTTGCCGTAATTCAAGGATCGGACTCAATAAAGAATTCAGAATTATAGTATTCAAACAAAGTATTGTTTATTTACAGCAGGCATTCTATATTCACTGAGTGATTGCAGATAGAAGCAAAGAGGAGGAGCGTGTATCCCCTTTTATATCAATGAGGTGGGATTAGGGAGTAGGAGTGGTTACAGATGAATACATTAGGAAAGGAAGAATAAATTAACCCTTGATACTCTATGAGCATACATTTCCCCCATTCAAGAATAAGGCATTTACCCATGACACTAACATATCCTTAGAATAATGCTCTCTATATTGTTCTTATGGTGGCCCATTTTGGTAAGAGAATTGGAGAACAGCACCAAAAACTAGCAAAGTTGCAAAGAAGCAAGAGAAGACTAAGCCATAAACTAGCTCTAAAAATGAAAAATTAATAAAGTAGTAAAATGAACAGCATGTTTTATAAAAACCTTACTTGGAAATGCCTAAAAACAATCCTATATAAAAGAGAAGCAAATAATAAAACAGATGGTTTATTTTCTATACATAATAGTTGCTAAATATAATTCAACATGATTTTTTTTAAATGTACCATTTGGAGGCTTTATTGATTTATGCCAAACTATTTTTACTATTGAAGTTGGTGGAGAAAACCTCTCTGCATGAGCACCAGTGGTGGGATTCAACATTTTTTACTACCGGTTCTGTGGGTGTGGCTTGGTGGGTGAGGCATGGCTTGGTGGGCATGACTTGGTGGGCGTGGCAGGGGAGGGATACTATAAAATTTCCATTCCCTCCCCAGTCCAAGGGAAGGTTACTGCAAAATCCCCATTTCTCCGATCAGCTGGGACTTGGGAGGCAGAGAATAGATGGAGGCGGGGCCAGTCAGTGGTATTTACCGGTTTTCCGAACTACTCAAAATTTCTGCTACTGGTTCTCCAGAACTGGTCAGAACCTGCTGAATACCACTTCTGATGAGGACCCATTTAACATTGTTCTATATCTCATGAAACATTGGCTAAGATGTAGAAATATATTTGGGTGACACCTTTCTTAATTTTCAAAGAAGTTTGCCAAGCAGTATGGAGAAAACAAAGAAAGTTGATTAAAAACAATCCAAAGGCCCGTACTCTTTGCATACTCTTTTAGATCCTGACCATTATGTAAGTGAATACAAATTAAAGTTCACACGTCATTAAAATAAAGGGTGAAATTTAGCTGATGACAATTTCCTTCAAAATCCAAAAGATTGTCAGGGCAAAGATCATCATAGATGTTACTTTAGCTTCACAAATCTATTCGAGCATCCTAACATTTCCCAGCTTTAGGGCCTGTTATGTTAAAGATAATGTCTATCATTCTAAGGAATATCGCTAAGGATAGCATGAAATCTATGCATACCTTGAGTCTAGAAGTTGGGAAAAACTGTATTAGAGAGAGAAAATAAAGATCATTTTTACCAACCTCTTTAGATATTTAGGTAATTGTAATAGAATTTTTCAGAGAAGATCCTTAAAATGAATGCAAGAATTTTCTGTGCAAAATCGCTGCCATTTCTTATATGTTATATATTTCATGGGCAGCATTTAATTATCATGCCATTTTTTCCATGTCTCTTTACTGATGCTTAATTTATTGACCAATTTCTAATTTTATTATTTATTTTAATTTAAATGATACTTATTTTTTCATCAGCAAGTTAAATGTCAGCAGCTGCAACTCTTTATTCTGGCTTCTGACGGGCCTCAGGAATTCATCTATTGATGTTAGGCCACTGCAAAAGGCAGAATATAATTTCTTTCTGTCTTTTAAAATTATTTAGAAAGTGTTTAATAGTTAACATTTATTCAGAAGCTTCCAAGGGGCAAACTCTTTTGATCTCCACCATTCCAAACTTCCAGACTTCCCAAAGCACTTTAAACTGCCTTTGGGGGAAGCATTATTTTTTCTTACTTTTATTTTTATAAATATCTCAAGGCAGCAAGCATACCTAATATTCCTATTTTCCCCACAAAAACAACTCTATGAGGTGGGATGCACTGAGAGAGTGAGACTGGCCCAAACACCCAGCCAGCTCTCATGCCTAAAGCAGGACTAGAATTCACTGTCTCCTGCTTTCTAGCTTGGTGTCTTAACTGCTAGCTCAAGCTGGCTGTTTTGAGTAAAATTTTGGGAGTTGAGATTTTTAATGGTGAAATTGAAACTGTTTTGATTCCCAGAAGGGTTCCACTCCCATCCTTAATTTTAAAATAAAACTGTAAAAAAAAAAATCTCATTGTTGTGAAATTTCAGCCGCATTATCTCAAGGTTCTGGGAAGGTGTGAATGAACTACTGGAAACTGTATTGAGTTGACAGGCCTGATAACACGTTGCTTAATAAAGTGCAAAAGTAAAATGATTTAAAGCTGATATTTTTGTAGATTGTATTGATCTCATGTAGTCCTACTAATTGATTCTCAGTAATGCTATAACTTGTTCACAGGCTTGTTTCAATAGAAATTTCTCTATCAGGATGTCAAACAAAACAAAAAATACTTTGAAATGGTTGTTTTCAAATATTCAAATATTTTTGTTATTTTTGTCTTAATCTACCAGAAAATTCTTTAAATATAATTCTTTAAATATAATTCTTTAAATATAATTCTTTAAATATAATTACTATTACACTCTGCTTCCAGAAGGGACTAAGAAGTTTAATATTCCCTCTGTAGTATAGTCAACTGAATAATAATTTGCTAGGACTGCAAACACATTGTAGTCTTAGTTTTTCATGCAGTCTACAGACCATTTTCACATTGCATTTTTGTCAGCTATAACATCCTGCTGTGTTTGATGGCAGAAGAAAGGAATTTAAATTAATAATTTCCTTCTGATGCTCTGAGTTGCAAATAAGGTTATTCTTCAACATGCTTTCAGATTGAGCATATTTTACTTAAACCCACTGGAAAGAATCTGGCTTTTAAGAAGGTTTGTCTTAATTAGTGTCTGTGAAATTGGCTAATAGATTAATATATACTGTACACTGTATAGCTATTGATAGGAGTTACTTTTAGATTTACTTTTGGCATATAAAAGTATAGCTAAGAATGAATAACTTGTATTAGCTTCCTCTGGTAGTATATTTATTCATCATCCTATCTCCAAAAGAGTTTGGTTTAGCAGTCTATCTTATTAACCTTGCAGTACAAATTCTGTTATTTGCCTTTTCAGCTAACCTAACATATGCAATCAGAGAGGTCCATAAATAAGTCCATGAAAAACTAAGCAGTGAGCCTGTGGGAAAAGTGAGTATTTAATCTGGCTGGTAGACCGGACACAGGCACAAAATCAGATACAGGAGTTTTTTTAAGATATTATTTTCAACTAAGTGGTATGTGTGATAATAAATATAACCAGAGTAGATGAGGATGGAATTTTCATTGTTAGGAATCTGACTTTGATTGGATTTGTAAAACCTAAAATAAGTGTAAGAAGTTTTACATGCCTAGTTTGTTGTTTACATAGCATTTTGCTTTATTAAAAAAATATTGCTGAAATTGGCAGACTTTGAGGAGTCCAAGAGGTTTCAAAACAAGCGGCTGGGGTCTCCGAGATACCACCTGGACCAGATTTGTTCATGTTATTGTGATATATTAGGTGTTTTAGTTTTGTTGGTATTTGTACAGGCCTATAAAATGATTTATTTACTTGATATGAGGACTAAGTGGCTAACCAGCTTCTGATATTACAAGTAACTATCTTTTGATGTGATGTAGATGGAGAGCACCAGAGAGTGCACAAAAGCATCTCTTCTTGTGCTATGAGCAATGGTGAAATCCTCCGCAGATTGCCACCAGTTCGCCACCATGCATGCACAGTGCACACCAAATGCAAGCTGCATGGCCATGTGCAGTATGCACCAAACGCACACTGCATGTGTGCCAAATATGCGCTTTGCATGGAAAAAAAGGCTTAACAAGATAAGTAGAACAGCGAGGGGCTAACAGCTTTGCTGCACGATTTAGATTCGCTAGAAACCAGGATTTCCTGCTTTCTAGCGAATATAAATCGCACGGCACAGCTGATTGTCAGAAATACCGGTTCAGATGAATTGGTAGCTTTTTTTAACTACCGGTTCACCCGAACTGGTAGCTTTTTTTTACTACCAGTTTGCCCAAACCGGTGGCTTTTATCATTACTGGTTCATCTGAACCAGTGCAAACCAGTAGCATTTCAACCCTGGCTATGAGTAAACATGGGTACCAGTGCTCATGTTGGATCCCAAGAAGTGAGCTTTGCCTGTGTCTGTAGGTGTGTTTTGCTATAAAAAAGAAAAGAAATAGGGAAGTTTCTGGGAGAAAAGCTTGAATAAGGAATAGATCACTGATAGGCTCCTGGCCTCAGCATAAACCCTCACATAGATGAGTTTTCTACTACTGTTTTACAGACCAAAATAAAAACAGAAAATATTAAAAAGACTTCATTTTTCCATAAGAGTTCATTGTTGGAGAAAGAAGGAACTAGAAGGTTGAATAATTATTGTCTTGATTAAATTTTTTTGTTCACTTTTGTGTTATATTCATGCCCTTCTGAATATTTTTCCTGTTGATTCAGATGATAGCTCTTTGTTCCAGTTTCATACCTTCAATATATCTGATAAATATTGTCACAATGCTTTCAATTAAAATACTAACATAGATCTATGTGAAGTTAGTGAACATTTTATCTTACCTCCAGGCTGTATGTTGATATTGGAAGTGTGTGGAAAAAAAATTGTGGTATTGCAAATTAAACATAATCGAAGTGGAACAAATTTCCTTTCCTTTGGCAAGTTGGCAAGTTGTTGGATACAAAGCTGTTGTTTGGTACATTAAAAAATGAAGATAAATATGTTTTTAAATCTGCCTTTGTTTTATATTTCATCCAAGCACGCATGAGCAAGCAATAGAAACTGTTGGAACACTGTAGATTAATATACTTCTGTGGTTCATAAATCTAAGCAATCACTCATTAATATGTAGAGTGTTTTGATTCAGTTTCTTTTGACCTTAAGTTCCTTAAGTTAAGCTTCCTAACACTGCTAGGAATATGAGAACACCTGCCTACTTTGTGAAACTTGACATAGGAATCATAGAGGTGTTTTAAATTCTAAGATTGATTATAGAAAGTGGTTAAAATATAATTATCTGTGCATAAAAGTTGTAGGAGAAATGGAAAATAATAGAAAATCAATTGTTTTTATTGTATCTTTCCAGATCATATTTTTCTAGAAAAACCAGAGGAGAAAAAAATATGCAGAATTTCTGAAAAGTGAGCTATGCCATTTTCTGGAGTCGTTCAAAAGTAGGACCATGAATCTGAAACTAATATATGTATCTGTATTGGCGTTTGGAGTAGCAGGTCTAATTGTCTTCACATATCTGCAAAGCTGCATGGAAGATCAACGTACAGGTAAAATAAATAATACTGATATTAATAACTTTCTTAATTAAGTTACAAATGTCTGGAAATTTCTTCCACAGAGCGAAAAAAGGCATGTAGCTTTAACATTGAAGGAGGCTATATTTAAAAAAAAAAAAAAAGATCTGGAAATACATGCTTGAGTTTCAAGAAAGTTGAATTTAGTAAACTCAGATAAAATGCTAAACTATATTCTAGAAATAAAATATGTAGCAATACAGAAAAGAATCTATAACAAGTATTGAGGAGGAATCACTGAAAATATAATAACTATTCCAAGAAAAATGGAAGACATCTAAAGTTATTGCATCAAAAATGGGAATGGTTACAACCAAGAGATGTTTAAGAATTTGATTGAAGGAAGACAGTTAAGCATAAGTATTGCTTAGCAATCTATGTATCCATAAAGCAGATCCAATATATTCTGGGATTACACAATTGCTACACATCCTGGGAAAAGGCTCATTTGGTTTAAGAAGCTGCAAATAGATGTTATGTTTGAGCACCAAGGTATCTTTTTGCCTTTGAATCAACAGCAGACATTTAAAAAAAAAAAAAACACCGTCACAGGCTGCAGTGGAAGTTAAACAGGGCAGTTTGTCAAAAGAGACTCAGATGAACAGCATCAATGAATGAACTGATACTATCCATCAATTCCCATTCAAAAGTTTGCATAAATCAATATCCCACCCCCACCCCCCACCTCACCCAATCCTGTGTATTATGAAATCTTATTTTATTGGGTTATACTGGAAACATGCTGAACTTCTGTGGGGAGGAAGATAAAAGGTGCCATAGATCAAATAAGAGATAATTAATAATAGACCCAATCAATAGTTATCAAACCTGGAAAAGCTGAATCTAGTCTTTAATCTCCAGAATGGAAGACTTTCCCCATTCACTATAATAATCCTTGGTTGTGTTTTTAAAGTGTCTCTTTATTTCCTGTTTCAGTGGCTTGTATCTCATGATAGAGATCCTTAGAAACATGTACATCCATATTATACATACATGTAGCTTAAGTCTGCAGCGAGTACATAGGTGATTAAATATATATTAGATCATATTAAATAACATAGTCTTTTGAGAAAATCTAAATGACAACCTAAAGTATGTTCAGAAATTTAATTCACTTTCAGAGTGGAGGAAATATGCACGTTTCAGCACCATTCAGAGTGGATTGAAATCAGCAAAACGATGGACAGAGTATTGCAGCTTCTCTTTTGACCACAAATATGCAGTTGATGTTATTGGTACATTATCTCAAAATGACAGTAGAAAAAGGATGAAAGCCAGTAGAGACCTTTTATTATTCCAAATGATTATTAAGTATCTCTGTTTAATTATCTATAACTAAGAATTCATACACAGTTGAATTTCAAAGAAGTCAGATTGAATAAATCATTTGAAATGAAATCTCTTGATTAATTAATATTTTTGTGAGCGCGCTCACATTTTTGGTGTTGGGTGAACCGGTAGGTAAATTATGTGAATCCCACCTCTGATCCAGATATATTTATCAAGTAAGAAGTTTAAAATTCTGAAATTTGGAACTGAGTTGCCCTATGTTCACTGGAAATAAGAGGAAAAAACTTCTGAAAGTAAAAGAGTGAGTGTTAGCTGTGTTTGGGGATCTATTCAGTACATCTGATTCTTATTTATTCATTTATGCTTTTATTTATTTATTCTATTTCTATAACCACCCATCTCAACCAAGTGACTCTGGGTGGCTTACAGCTCTAAGACTATAAAACAGTTAAGTCAATTACAACATCCAAATAATAAATACATACAAAAACATCACTCAATAGATACTAAATAGGAAAGGAGAGAAGACCAAGCCCTGAGGCACCTCACAAAGTACAGACCATATTTATTTATTTATTTATTTATTTATTTATTTATACTTATATGCCGCCCTTCTCCTTAAGGACTTGGTGCAGCTCACAGAATTAAACGATAAGAACAATAAAATAGACTACTAAAAACAATCAATTTAAAATCTCCCAATTAAAATCACCCATCAGATCAGCAGATTTGTTGGAAAAGCCATGTCTTCAGGTCACAGCGGAAAGAGCGGAGGTTGGGGGCCATCTGGAGCCCCATGGGTAATCCATTCCAGAGGGTCGGTGCGTCCACAGAGAACGCCCTCATCTTGGGCACCACCAGGTGACATTGTCTGGCCGATGGCACCTGGAGAAGGGCTGTCCTATGTGAGCACACAGGGCAGTGGGAGGCAGAAGGTGGTCCTGCAAATACCTTGGGCCCATGCCATGTAGGGCTTTATAGGTAAGTACCAGCACCTTGAAGCGAATCTGAAGGATCATCAGTAACCAGTGCGCTCGCGCAGGAGAGGTGTAGCACGGGAGTAATGAGAAGCTACCGTAACAACCTGCGTGGCCACATTCTGGACCAGCTGGAGCCTCCGGGTTCACCCCAAGGGCAGCCCCATGTAGAGGGCATTGCAGTAGTCCAGACGGGAGATAACTAGAGCTTGGGTGACTGTACGGAGGGCATCTCTGTCTAGGAAAGGGCATAACTGGCGCACCAGGCTGGATCTTTTCACCCCTATCAACAATAACTGGAACTGATTCTGGAAGAAAGAGGAAAAACACAATAAAGTGCTGCCCATCCCCAGTTCTTGAAGCTGGTTTAGGATGATACCATGATCCATAATATCAAACACCTCTGAGAGGTCAAGGATGCATTACCTCCATCCCGCTCCTACCAGAGGTCATCCATGAGTACAATCAATTCTATCTCAGTCCCAAATCCTGGCCTAAATCCAATTGACCAAAAGGAAACTAGATAATCATCCAGGGTCCTCTGACATTGTCACACAACCATACTGTCACCATCCTCCCCAAAAAGGAATTTTTGAACTGGATGAAAAGTGTTCATCTTAGTTGGGTTGAGTGATAGTTCTTTGAGGAGGAGGTCATATCACTGACTCTTTAAGAGTCAGTGGGATCACTCCGTCTTTCAAGAACCTTCCACACAGCTTTAATAAGGCAGGAAGGGTATATATCTAATACACAAGTGGCCAGACTAGCAGGTGAGAGGGTCCTATTCCCTTCCTCAAACTTCCCAGGTCATCTTGCAAGACATAGACTCCACCACCTCTGTTGATTCTGCTTTAGATCTGGAGTTCAAAGTAAAGTGAACTTAAGTGACTTTGTCCATCAGATATGGAATGTATTCTTCACAACAAGCTTAGAGGTCATCTTTGGTATTGCTCACACCATGGAGAGACTGAAAAATAGTCACTGGATGACTATTGGTGGGTGCAATAAGGATGAAGAAATAATTGTATCTTACCACCCTTACTTCCACAAGGTAGGCAATAATAGAAGCTGTACTGATATCTGATCATGTTCATTTAACTTGTTAACTTCTAAACTTTCTTTTATGTTCCTGTCTCTCCCTCCTATCCCAACCTGGCTCTTTCTTCCTCCCTTTAGTTGTTCTGCTTGAAGGAGAGATATGAATGTGGCCACATTAGTATGGGGTTTTTTTTTTCTGTGTAAAAGAAAGCTGTTGTTACATGCAGTTAATTACTATACATGGAACAGATAGTTTAAATTTCTGCTGAGCCATCCCCCCTGTATATTTTTACAAGTTTTAATCCCAGCACCTCTTCTTTCTCTTTCTCTCTGCTCTTCCTTTGTGATCTTCCTTTTGGTTAAATATGATAGTAGGTTTTGATACTAATTTAAGCAAGAAACTAATTCATGCTTATAGAAATGGAATCAAAACTAAATATCTTAAATTCTATACGTTGCATTATTTATCTTCTTTTGGCATGTTTTATTTCTTTGTCACTTATATATTGAAATTAATTCTATTAGATGTTTCTCTTTCTCTTTTTTGTTTTGAAATTTACTTAAAATTTATTTTGATACAATTTTCTATTTACCGTTTTTTCTGTGTCATAGTATATCATTATTTTCTTTTCTTTTAATCGTACAAGCTTCATTTTTATTTTCCCTTAAACTCTCTTCTTCCTTTTCCCCCTCCTTTATACAGATGGTTAAACTTGGGACAGGGATCTTAGTATTTTTTTTTAATCTGAACAGTAGTAGACTAGAAGTAGTTTAATAAAATTATCATGAGAAGATGGAGGTTGTGGGAATATGTCCTTATAACTTTCATTTCATTTAAGAAGTGACTGCTGAGGCAGACCAGAGGTCCAATTTAGGCAAAGTTTATTTTTTTCAAACAGCAAGCCCTGCAGTTAGATGTCAGAGAAACCAGATTATAAGCTTTTCATAATGCCAGAGATATTGTCTGCTTGTGGGTAGAAAAACTATTGCTTTTCCTCAGGCTTCAATGTTGAAGTCAAGTGAGATTATTGCATTATCTGTCCTTTCTCACCATGTGCCTTACTATGTAAACAAGCTCTTCATTTTTCAATATGGAAGTCCCCTCCACAAGATTATTCACTTCCATCCTTAGGATCTATTTTTATTTCTTTTTCTTCATTTTGCCTTTCCTGGGTGTCCCAAAGGTGCTTTTTCAAGAGTCAACTGGACTTTCTGGTTCAACCAGAAAGTCCAGTTGCCTTTTGAAAAAGCATCTTTGGGACAACCATGACCTGGATGACTGAAAATCTCCATAGGCAATTTCCTGGATGGATATAAGGTTAGGAATGTGAGGAAGGAGAAGGGTAGGATAAGAGAATTTTTTTTTACTGCTGACAAAATTGGTGTCTTACAATTTGTAAAAATATTCATCTCTTCAATATATTGTGAGGTAGCCTAAATGCATCTTTTATATACTTTCTTCCATTCATAAGAAATATTGCATTCCAGTAAAGCACCTTCTGGAATTCCTTGAATTTGTGTTCAAAGGATAAATGGTGCACAGGGAAAGCTCATATAAGATTGGAAATGCTTGCTAGTAATAATTTATATGTTATATGTTATGGCCCAATAGTGTATAACTGTTTTCTATTGGAAACAAAGATAGATGGAATATTTCTGACTATCTTCTTCAGAATCTGAGTTGCATGTGATCTTAGTATCCAGAAAAATAACAATTCACACTTTCAAGTCTTCTCCATCATCAACATATGAGTTCATGTTAGACAAGGGAACATAATCAAAATCAGTCTTCACCGAAAGATTTTAGAGCTGTAATCTGTAAAGGCGCTTTGATCTAGAAATAAGTTAAGCATTTAGCTAAAATATTCAGATCTGCTATATAATATTTTCTATCCTTGGTTATCTGAGAAGAAATGTTTTGTTGTCTAATAGAGAATTCATCATGTACTATTTCTCAGATAACATTTTATTAGCTACAGGTACTTTATTTAAAAAAAATAGCAGAGTATATAAATTATCATAGTTAAATTTAGTTTCCTTTGTGTGTTTCCAAAGTTCTGGGAGATTCTAAGTTGGAAACAAAAAACTTATAATCTTTGGATATCTGGAGAATTCTTTTCAGGGAAATTACTTGCAGTCAACAAGGCTTATCCAAAGATAAGATATCTTCCACTTCTTTGGTTGACATATTTTATCTTGCATGGTTGGCGTTTGATCCAAATTGCTTTAAACATGTGAAAAAGTTATTCCATATGAAAGATTACCTGAAGTATCCATATAGACTGATTTTGATAGGAGCAACATCCAAATGACAAATTCAGTGAAGGGCTGAAATGACAGTGACAAATGATAATGAATAGCCTGGATTGGGGAAAGATAATTTTGTGCCATAAAGATCATCCTTGAGTCCAACTTTTAAATGAACAATTAGCCCCTTCATTAGTGTGATAAATGAGGAAGCAAACAGTGTATTTAACACCTGTCTAAAAAAGGGGTGGTGGTGGGGGGACATAATAGCAAGAAACCTGCAAAATTTAAATCTGAAAATACATTAACATGGGATTCGTTTCAGAAAACACATTTATAATGATATAAAATGTAAATATAACATATGAATATCAACATATTTTCAGTACTTTACATTTATTTGCAGGAAACAGATTTATCTTAATAGTTAAAACCAAAATGCAGAACCATCTGTCTGAAAGTGGCCATTTGAGAGGCATTTCTGCATAAACAGGATTTTCCTGCCATTTAAATGATAGCAGCAGCCCATGTGTGGGTATATGCGCTTAAAGGTTAAGTTTTATTTCTAATCTTTCTTTTTACAGTATTGCTTTTCTAAAGTATTTTGATGGCTGTTGTACCGTTAATGTGTTTGCTGCATTTTAGGCTACCGTCTGAAAAGTCTAGTAAATCATACAAATAATAATGTATATAGTAAGTACCAGAAGGACAGAACAGAACTGTTTAGATAAACGTATTGTAGAATCAATTTTCTTCTCTGAGCGATTTATTAAACAGAAAAGGCATTTATAAATTCAGTAATTGGAAGCTTCAGTGCTATGCAAGTGCAAAATAAATTGAATAACAGCTATGAATTCAGAATGTCTTTTGAGCTGTTGTAAGATATGAGAATCAGGATTGATTGCTATTAAAATAATGCAAGATTAAATAGATTTCTGTAAGATTTTCCATTGTGAAATCTATGTATTTATCAAGCATATATTGTATGTATATAATGTATACATGTTAAAAATAATAAGAAACTTTTACTTTTTTACAATTAAAATGAAGCCAATGGAAATGAATGAAGTGACCCACCATACAAATATTTATTTACTAATTGAAAATATCTGTTAAAGGAATTAATGTTACACTTCCTCTCTCTCCCTGTCTCTCTTTATGTTATAGTAAGAATATAAGAATATAAACATATCATAATGGAACATATGCTATAGTATTGTAACCTTAGATGAATGCCTTAGCATCTGAGCGAATAAGAAGATTCTGCAATATTACATTATAATGTAAGGAGGGAAAAATTTCCAGTACTTTGCAATCATGGAAAGGGGGGATTATTTATTTTATTTTATTTTATTTATTTTATTTTATTTATTTTATTTTATTATTTTCTGGGACAATTTCAGGGGACAGAAGCTTTAAATAAAAGATATATTCATTATATAGAGTCAGTCTTGTTTAATGACTAAGGCACCAGGCTAGAAATCAAGAGACTCTTGAGTTTGAATTGCCTCATAGGCACAAAGTCAGCTTAGGCCAGTTGGTTTCTCTCAGCTCTTCAAAGCACCAATGGCCAACCACTCCTGAAAAACCTTCCCCAAAAAATTGCGGGAACTTGTCCAAAAAGTTGACAGGAGTCAAGACTGACTTGAAGGCATAATAAATAAATAAATACTAGATAGACATTACCATTCTTTAATATCATAAAACGCTATTTTTAACTGACATATATTAATATAATTTGTAAAGTGATTTGACAAAATATTGAAAACCATCCAGGATTTTCCCCCTGGAAATGGTTTCACAAACTATCCTATGCAGAAATGAACAAAATCTATCAAGCGATAATGCTGCATACAGAGGGGAGGGAGGGAGGTTTCTGACACTCACTGCCAGCTTCCCACAAGGGTGTTCAATGGAGAAGCCAACAGAAACTTAAAAATTGCTTCTTCTTCCACTGGTTTTTTGCGTCTGTTGTTACTCTGTATTTAAGTGAAGAAATATTTGTGTTACTCTGCATTTAGGTGAAGAAATATCTCTGAAATGATGACGCAGCCCATCACAAGTTATATAATGAAAAGCAATTTAAGCCTTGGATTAGAAATTTTTTTTTGTATTCTGAAGCTTAGTTGCCAGCCACTTTCTCAGGGCCAGTTGGTCATCATCTTTTAGGGTTTTGTAGTGAAAAGGATTCTATAGAATCTATACAATACAAGGCTACCCATTTTAAGAACACCAGAATTAGCAGTATGAATTCACTTTTCCTGGTAGACTTGTATTAAACTGTTTAATATGTAAACCAGTTAACCATTTGGTGAAACATACCTTTTCCTCTCTTCAACTACCCATCATATCCCATCAAGTCTCCTCTAAACATATTGAAACAGTTTCTTTGATCCTTAGAAACACAGTTGTTATTATTGAAGTCCAATACATGCTTAGGAAAGTCTGTCATATTCATTTATATTTTATAATGTTACAATGAGCAAAATATCTTGACTAGGAAATTTTCTTGCTCACTTCAATTTTTATTTTTTAAAAAAATTGTCTTAAAAAGTTGTACAGAAAGACATAAAAACATAAGAAAAATATAATCAATAATGAATTATATATATTTCACTATATTTATTTATCAAGTTTCAAACGAGATAAAACTACACTGAAGAAAGTAAATGATGATTCTGTAATGTTATAAAAAATCAAAGTCATGAAATCAATGCTAAAGAATATTGAGTTTTTGGGATTAGTAGATAGAATTGCCTTTTCAAAACAGGTTACACATCTCTTTAATACAATCCTAAATATCAGTAACATTACTACTTTTCAAATTTCTCAAACCAATTCTCTTAACAATCTGTCCGGTTGTTTGTTTGGTTGGTTGGTCGGTTGGTTAATTGATTGGTTAATTTGTTTGATTGTTTGTATATTTATATATTTTATATTTATATATTTATATCCCACCCAAAAAAACATTTTGAAGACCTGCAACCATTAATGTTCCATTATCAGCTGTTCTAATCCTTTAATCCATTAGCCATGAATGCCCTTATTGTCAACTTTTATAAAATTCTTTAACATGTGATACAAAATGAAGTGGGTTTAGTTTCAGGCATCAGTTCCATCAAATATAATAGCAAATCAGTTTTCTTAGACAAATCCAAAGAACTTGTTGCTACTGTTATAAATTTTGGAAACAAATTTTTATTTGAAATAGAAAATATTTGAAAGAAAAATATTTAAAATAATTCAATATTGACAAAGAAGGATCTTTGCTCTTCATACTTCAGAACTTATCAATATGTTGAATCGTCCATATAAAAACTGACAATGAAAGCCAAATTATCAAGATATGAAGATGATTTATAATGAAAACCCACAATAGTAACACTAGTAGTGTCAGTAGTAAGGATTCTAAGATTAAATCAAAAAGCAAAGGAAAAAGTGAGTAACCCTGATAGGTATCAAATTTTAATTCAAACATATCTGAAATCAATAACTTTTGCAGTTTTGCCCAGTTCAGAATGATAAACAGTGAGAATGATAATTTAACAAAGTTGAAGAACATGCTGTTAAAAGTATTAAGGATAACAGATGCTATGGCTGGTTTCTCCTTATATTTTCTTCTAGCGAACCCCACCCAAGCCTTTTCTGCCATAGTTGTTAAGTGAATCACTGCAGATGTTAAGTATATCACACAGTTGTTAAGTGAATCCAGCTTTCCCCCATTGACTTTGCTTGTCAGAAGCCAGTGTCAGCCCTGGAGGCCATCTTTTTCTTGGCTCTTTCATTGGGTATGACTTGGAACCCTGACAGCCAGCTGGGAAGGTGGCAAATTGTTGTAAATATATGCCAGTTGCCATGTAGCCAAATTTTGATCATGTGTCCATGGGGATGCTGTAACGATCATAAGTTGCCTTTTTTCAGCACCACTGTTAACTTTGAATGGTCACTAAAAGGATGGATGTAAGCCAAATTCACCTCTAGTGAATTTACTATCATACTAAATCATATCATTTATATATATCATTTAGAGGGAGAAATATATCAGATTTTCTATTTTTAGAATATTCTTTCGTTATTGCCAGAATTTAGGAAGGAAGGAAGGAAGGAAGGAAAGAAGGAAGGAAGGAAGGAAGGGTCTGCATTTTTAATATAACTTAACTTCACTAAGTTATTTATTTATGAATCTATAACTTTTGCCTTCTGAGGTTTCTGCCGTAACTTTAAAATTAAAGAAAATATAAAATGCTATTCATTTTCTTTCTTTGCTTTAAAAACCCTGTGCTATTTTAATGTATTGATCTAACAATATACAGTATGTTTGCTTACATTATGTTTCTTTTTAGATTTAAGAACAATCATTAAGATTTTGGGGGAGAGGGGGGAGTTCATACATCAAAAGATCTGCTATTTCTATTGTTTATAAATCCAAACACCATTCTATTTATTATTTCTATATAATTTCCTCAAACATAGCTTCCCAAAGTGTAATGACTCCCCTTGCTGGTATATCAAAGTCATGACAAAATTTATTATAGTTTAAAGAATTTCATCTCACTAATCATCAAAATATTCAGTTGCAACAAAGAGCAAAAACCTAAATATTTGAAATAAAATATTTGTAAAAAATGTGCAGTCATAAGTTAATGTCGTAATACTCAGTTTCAGTGCTGTACTGCAGTACAACAAAACACAATGAATAGAAAATACATGTTTATATTAAAAAAATACCATTTACGCAAGACACTCCTCTTTTTGTTTTAAATAAGTAATTAAAAAAGGAAGCACACATTTTGTCAAATGCAGTATGAAGATGAATTCATTTCAAATTTGGATGCAAATTGTAGTTTGCCTGATTCAATTTAAATATCAAATTATAATTTGTGATAGTCTAGGAAATTAGGGAGAAATTCAATTTTTTTGATCTTGAGAAAACTAAAAGAATATTAACTAAACTATTAAATATGTTTCTGTGGGAAGTTTTTCATTGAATTGAATCCCAATATGGCTTCCATAAGGAGAACATTTTAATGTTAACACCTGTTAGTCTCAATTGCATTTTCACCCCAATTTATTATATCCTGAAAGCACTTCTTTAGCCCTAAGAATGGATTTAGGGAATGGCAAAGTGCTATAATGGTATTGGATAAACAGAATTTTCCTTACGCTTCTTTAAATCAATTGTTTATAAACCACTATTCTGCAAAGAAAATCAGTATACAATATGAAGACTTGTAAAATTGGATTACAATAAACAGTATAGGGATGCTGTGGCTCAGTGGCTAAGATGCTGAGCTTATTGATTGAAAGGTCAGCAGTTCAGCAGTTCGAATCCCTAGTGCCGCATAACGGGGTGAGCTCCCATTACATGTCCCAGCTTTTGCCAACCTACAGTTCGAAAACACAAAAAATGCAAGTAGAAAAATAGGAACCACCTTCAGTGGGAAGATAACAGTATTCCGCATGCCTTTGGCGTTTAGTCATGCCGGCCACATGACCACAGAGACGTCTTCAGACAGCACTGGCTCTTCAGCTTTGAAACGGGGATGAGTACCACCCCCTAGAGTCAGGAATGACTAGCACATATGTACGAGGGGAACCTTTACCTTAAACAGTAATACACATTACTACAAACTACCGTATTTTTTGGAGTATAAGATGCACCGGAGTATAAGACACACCTACCTTTTTTGGTGAGGAAAAGAAGAAAAGGAAATCTCCCTCTGCCTCTATGTCTGTGTCTGCCTCTGCGTCTGCCTCTGCTTCTGCCTCTGAGCAATTTTGCCTCATTGCAGCAAACAGTAAACAGCCTGCTTTACTTTCATTTTCGTTTTCAGTATAGCTTGATTAGCACAAGGAAAAAAAAAATCTGCTCCAGCAATTTACCTCTTTGCAGCAAGCAGTAGAGCCCTGCACAAAACAGTTGAGAGCAAATCAGCTGAGAGTCAGGAGGCTGATCGAATCAACTTGTGCTAATTAGGCTGTGCTAAAGGTGAAAGGAGATGTTTTTCTTGCTGTTTGCTTGTAAGGAGGTAACTGCTGCAAGGCAGAGGCCAAAGGGTGTGGGCCAGTGGATGGGTGGGGCTACATTTGGTGTATAAGATGCACCTAAATTTTCACCTCCTTTTAGGGTGGGGAAAAGGTGTGTCTTATACTCCGAAAAATATGGTATGTTTTCTGCCTAACAGAAAAGATACATTTCGTCAACTTTTTTCTACAATTTGAGAAAAAATAAAAATTCACACAAGTTACCTTAAAGGAAGGTCACAATTTCAAATGATCAGATTTGAATCTTAATTGCTTAAAAAGTCCTCTGCAATGTCACGTCCGAATTGAAGAAGGTGAGTTCTTAATGAACCATCCCTGAATGGACCTTCACGTTTAATAATTAAATAATAACAAGTAAGAACAGTCTTACTTGCACCAACAATATGATTAAGCTGCTTAAATCAAAACAGCAACAACAATCCAGAGAGTTGTGATAAATTATCCTCAAACATTGATCATGACAACTATAAAAATGCTATATAATTCAACTAGGCTAATCTGTTCCTTGGCTGCATTCTTCCTGGTTATATATGCAGTTGTGTATTTTGAGAAGACATAGCCAAAATCTCTCTTAAACATGTGCAGTCAGTTGAACTTTCCTTTAGTTTTGTGCTTTTAACATCTGTTTTGTATTACTGCAAGATTAAATAACATTTTTTTACAAAAGCTATTCATTAGGTTTATGCATATGTGACATTTGGTCATCATCAGCAAACAGGGAACCCTTTTAATGTTTACAGTTGCAAATCAGCTAATTGTGGCTGGTTTCCTATTCTGAGTTCTGGTCCACACATCACAATTCATCGGGCTAATCTTATCATAGCAATTTGCTGGGGAATGGCAGCAAAATGGTGAAGGACAAAGATGTATGCCATTTGTACTCCTGCCCTAACCTGCTGCCTCAAAATCCAGAGAAGAATGGACCCACTATTAGTGCAGAAATACATTAATACATCCATACAGATTGTGAACCAGCTGGATTTTTCTTTTTTCCCTTTAGTTTAATGGATCATCATCTGCCTTTATTTTGTCACTAGAGGGCACTTCACCACACAAAATCATTTTTGTTACTAGAAAATAGCACATCTATTTTGGAGCATAAGATCTATTTTCATACACCGAAGCATCATAAAAATAATGATTTTGTGCTATTTTAGTCTTAGATACACATGTCTTTCATGTGGTCAGTGTGATATATCAATTATAATGCAAGTTAAACATTTCAAATAGTCCAGTTTGTTTCCATGGAGAACTCTGTTCTATACACTGGCCAGCCTATTTTACAAATACAGGTAGGCCTTGGCTTACAACAGCTCGTTTAGTAACTGTTCAAACTTACAACAGCACTGAAAATGTGACTTACGACCAGAGGTGGGCTAAACTTACTCTACCAAAGGGTTTGCTGATTGTGTACGTGTGTGTATGCCCCTTTGGAAGAGAAATGGAGCTTCAAACATGCTCCTAATCAACTCAGGCAGCTCAGTGAGTACAGCAGGGGCAGCGTGGATCACAGCTGGGCCAGCCAATGACCCAGAAAGTTAGTTATAAATGCAGAAGGGCGAGAAGGCGGGCCCAGCCAGCGATCAGAGCTAAGGGTTTGCCCGAACCTTTGCGACCATGCAACAGCCCACTACTGCTTACGACCATTTTTCACAGTTACTCCCTTTGCAGCATCCTCATGATCATAGTCATGTCCTCACCTTTTGTGACCTCACAAGCAAAATAAATGGGGAAGCTAGGTTCATTTAACAACCGGGCTACAAACTTATCAGCAGTGATTCACTTAACAACTGTGGAAGAAAAGTAGTAAAATGGGGCCAAACTCACTTAACAAATGTCTCACTTAACAACAGAAATATTGGGCTCAATTGTGGTTGTAAGCTGAGAACTACCTGTATAATAAATATGTACAACCTCTGACTTACAACAAAGCCTCCATATTGATAAGTCTGTTAATAGAAAATTTAGCAACGAAAGTTAGCATTGGGATTTCCAGAGAAGAAATGGCAAATTGAAGACAATGGCAATGCAAGGAAGAGCTAGAAGTAGACAATTCTTTGTAATTTCTATCCGGACAAGAAGAGCACTTGAGATTACCCACAAATGTCCAGACACTTGCTTTTCATAAGGAAACTACAAAACGGTGCTCTCCAGCAGATTAGAGTTCTTGTAGATGAAGGAATAGCCATCTTACTCAAATCATGGTTACCTTTAAGGATATTAGTAGGTTCAGATACTTCTTCTAATCACTTTAAAAAAATCACTTGTTAACTGCTTTTCAGTTGGTTTTAAAGGATAAAATGAGTTTCCTTCAATCCTTAGTGAAAGAAGTTTTAAATACAAGTTTAAAGATTTTTTTTTAATGAAATAAATAGCAAAAGGGTGGTTAAAACTTTTATTTTAGAAAGTTACAAATGGACTAAACCAATTTGAAATAAAATTTTGCAATTAATTATGGAGAAACCTTGCCACAGGAAAAATTTTTTGTTTGAATTCTTTAAAAAATATAATAAGGAAAGAGTTTAAAAATTGGACGCTACCTTGAAGTAGAACAAATTAAAGATACAATTAAAAGAGAAGAACGTTCAGGCTGAACCGAATGAAGGAAAATATTTTAACACTGGACATAAAAGGATATTTTGGAACAAGGAACCCAGAAGTTAATTAATTAATCTTAATTAAGAATGCCTCTATAGATAGACTATTTAAATATTGTTATGGAAGAGGAGACTTTTCTAAAATTCTATTTTCACTTTGTCATTATGGGTTACTGAGTGTAGTTTAACGAGAAAAAAACGAATTTCAACAACTGTAAAATTAAGTTGCAGCATAACGAAATTGACAAAAGTGAAGGGGATCTGAATACTTTCTGAATGCATTGTGTGTGTGTGTATGTGTGTGTGTGTGTGTATGTATGTATGTATGTGTGTATGTGTTTGTGTGTGTGTGTGTGTGTCTTCTCAAGTTTTCGCTGGTGTGTGTATGTAAAAAGTTAAAATCTCGGGTGTTTTCCCGCGTCATTAAAAGTCTGTTAAAGTCCCCTAGCCCACTTTCATGTCTAAGGCAAGAACTCACAGACTCCTGGTTTATAGCCTAACACCGTGATGGCACGTGTGCCGTCTCAAGCCCTCTCTGTGGGCATGCATACAGACACCCCAGATCAGGTCCATGAAGCTGGGCACAGGTGAGGTCTGGCTTTTTGCCTAGCTTTGTTTGGCTGTCGGGTGGAAACAGACGGGAGCTTGGGGAGGAAGCCTGCGTCAAACTAGACTGGGAAAGCTGGCTGTGAAAGGAAGAGAAGCCGGGTGAGCCAGACCCAGATGCTTTCTGAGTCCAGTCATCCCAGAAGAAGCAACATCACATTCTTCCCTCTCTCCTAACCCCCTTCTTCACACGGGCTCGCCCAGAAGCGGGAACAGAGAGGGAGAAGGGGGCAGCGGCGGCTGTTAGCATTGAGGGGAGAGTGCCACAAGACTCAAGAAATGGGAGCACACAGGAACACCATGTTGGCACTTTGTGATAAATAAATGGGTTTTGGGTTGCAGTTTGGGCACTCAGTCCCTAAAAGGTTCATCATCACTGGCCTAGCATCTTAACCAATGGATTAAACTGTCTTCTAAACTGAATTCTTCATACTTTGATCCTGGAGTACTTATACTGGACTGTTTTAATGGGGCAATATTACATTGGTGCAATGTATGAAGAAATATCCTGTATTGCATATATGTGTATAATTCTTAATAGTAAACATTTGACACAGAATTGTGGGCACTTTCACCACACTGAATATGAAGTACTTATTCAAGAAGTACTTGTTTTTATCTGCTACCATAATGTTTTCCAATTAAATCTCCATAATATTTCTGAAATTCTGCATTGTTACAGTATTTATTGGCATAACTGAAAAGTTGTTCTTACATTTATTGCTAGATTGCATCAACTGCTAGTAACATGCAGCAGGGCAAATGGCCAAAATTCATTTTCTTCTTATTCTGCCCTGTGGGCCAACTACTTAAATTATGAGAAGACGAAAGATCCCTTGGTAGCTTACTGTTCATTGCCAATTGGCTGCTGCTGCCAGTTACAATAGGTAAATAAAGCATATTGGGATTTGAATGCGCTTTATTGTGGTGTTGGATCAGGCAGTCAGTGTAAATGTTAATTTAGTAAGATTTGAGTCCATGCTGGGACACAGTTATAGTAATGTCTGTGTTAATTGTTCTTATCTAATTTTGTTAGCTTTTTGCCATGGAAATGTTACCCTACCAATGTTTCTTAATTAACCAAATATATAATCTCTTTTGATGGTTCTTGCAAAAATTAATTAAAAATTAGCCAGATATTTTTGAAATTCCTATATAACTAATGATGATGTTATCCATTCAGTCATGTCCAACTCTATGGGCCAGTTCTCTCCACATCTTCCAATCTTGCACTACTTCTTTGAGTTGTTCTATCCTCTGGCTGGTGTCAGCTTTGATGGTGTCCAGCCATCGTGTTCTTTGGCGGCCTGCTTTCCTTTTACTGCTAACTCTTCCAGACATAATTGTTTTCTTCACTGAATTCTCCTGCATGACATAGCCACAATAAGTGAGATGTGATTTGGTGATTTCCCTATATAATTACTGAATAAAATTAAGATTGCTATTGGACAAGTAATTCTAGGCTATACTGTATTTTTCAGATTATAAGACATACTTTCCCCCTCCCCCCCAAAAGTGGGTGAAAATTTTGGTGCATCTTATAGACTGAAAATGAGCCCATTTTTGGGCTCCTGAACCTTCCACGTTTCATGTTTTTGCCCTCCCCAGCCCCAAGAAAAACTTTGCAGTGCTCTGTATGTCCCGTTTTTGCCAAAAATGGGTCCATTTTGGACTCCCAACCCCACCTCCCCCATGTATCATGCTTTTGCCGTCCCTGGCCCCCAGAAGCACTCTGCAGTGCTCCACACAGCCCGTTTTTGGGCTCCCAAATCCTCCACGTATCGCAATTTCACCCTCCCCAGCCTCCAGAAGCACTCTTGCAGGCCAAAAATGGGCACATTTTTGGTGAAAACAGGACACACGGACGGTTCTGGAGGCCAAAAATGGGCCTGTTTTTGGCTTGCAAAGTACTCCTGGGGACCGGGGAGGGCAAAAACAGGATGTGCGAAAGCCAAAAACTATTTTTTTCTTCTTTTCTTCCTCTAAATCTAGGTGCGTTTTATAGTCCGGTGCATTTTATAGTCCGAAAAATACGGTATTTATTACAGTTCTTTGGCTTACTTTTAAGTAAGTAGATTGCATTTTCTGTTTTATCGGTGAAATAAAAGTGGCCTCAGTTAAGAAAGCTTGAATGTCCTCAGTAATAAATTGTGCGATCTTCTGACCGAAAGTGTCCAATCCCAATCCATCTCAATTCACTGGTGTCTAAGATCCTAACTGAAGCCATCACAATTCACCTTCCCTTGTATTGAACCGTCCAGTGTTCATGGTTCTTACAATACCTCCTGCCATTCTATCTTTGTGCCTTCTAATTTTATGATGACATCAGCAATAGACATCCCAAAGGCTTTAATCTGACCGTGTGATAAACACCATTAGTACTCTGAAAGACCTTCGGCTATTCCTGAGTAGCATGAGTGCCATCTGACCCGAGGGGGCCATCATCCTGCACTATATCATCAATCATTTCATATTTTCTATCCATGTGGTTTTATTGGTAAAAATACAGTAGTGGTTTACTATTGCCTTCTCCCACACAGTACATATTGATGCCTTTGCCATTGTCACTAAAATGCTTATCTGCCTCCAGCATCTTCCTATATCATCACTGCCCAATATAAATGACTGCTTGCTTTAGCTGGGCAGCTGGAATGACCTTCATGCCTTGTGTGACCCAGCCCGGATTATATACCCTATCACCATTCTCCTCCCTCCCTCCCAGGAATACCTCCTCCCACCACAATGACAATGCACGGCAGGACTTGGGGGAGAAAAATCTATGATAATTCAGTTTATTTCTTTATTTTAGCCATGATTAAAATACAATCCTGACTGATAAGATTATGCATCAAAAATATTCTTTGTGAAGTTCTTCAGCACAGCACTTCTCTGTTCTTCTTTAAAGTAACATATTTTTAGTCTTCTATGCAATCCTAGGGGAGGGGGAAATGTGGCTCTGGAGAGCCATTAACTTTAATTAATAGTTTCCTTAAAGTCCCATTAAAAGTCTGGAAAAACCAGGTTACTTCAATAAACATCAGAGAGGTACTCACTCATGCAATGTCCAAAGAATTTCATTTAAGTCATTTTCAGAGAATATCGCAGTGGTAATAAATATTCCACAGAATTTTATATCCTGAATAGTCCAAAAAGTATTTTCAAGAAATATAAATTGCCTGAAGTGACAGAAAAGTAATGTAGTGACCAGTATAAAAAAGTCAGAATCATAATGTGAATAGCAAATTGAGCAACATATAATTTCAGGAGCATTTAGATTTATAAAATTGGTTTTCTACCCCAGGCAATACTGTGTCATATAATCATGGCAACATGACACAATTAGTGAAGATGTTTCTTTTCTTTTTTAGTCTTGGGAGTTAGTTATCTTTGAAATCCAAAGGGAAACAGTGTTTAAAACAAGCCGGTGTAAACATGTGAATGACACAGTTTATTAAAGAAATAAGGCTGTTTATCAAGCTTACTGAAGTCATCATATTGGAGATAAATAATTAATACTGGTCATTTCTTTTTATCTTCTGTGCATAACAATAAGTGCCACATGGGCAATTTTTTAAAAAAAATTCTACCAGTATAGAGAAAGATTTATGGGAACATATAGAGTATGTATGGAAATAAATGAACAAAAAATGTTCAGTGTGGGAAAATAGTTTCATTCTGACTTGCTCAGCTAAGAAGGGTATGGTTGAACCAACTGCTGATTTTGATCCTGAAAAATTAGGATTTTAGGATTTTTTTTATGAGACTAAACATCATAATTGCCTTACTGTTTTTTAATTCATAGTTTGCAAAACTTAGTCAGTCATGGAATTTGAGTCTTGTGAATAGGCTTCTTAAAATTGCTTTTCAATCTCATTGATTCTCTTTTTTTTCACACATTGGTCTCAAAATCATTTTTCTAACCCTTCAGGCATTTTTTTTCACATGCTTTTGCTTGCAAAATCCAGGCCTAGGCTGAAACATTTTGCTACTCCAGATAGGGAATTATCACATTGATTAGAGCATGGGTGTTAAACTCAATTGTATCACGTGATGGGTTTCAGCAGGTTCTGACCAGTTCTGGAGAACCGGTAGCGGAAATTTTGAGTAGTTCGGAGAACCAGTAGTAAAAATTCTAACTGGCCCCGCCCCCATCTAGTCTCTGCCTCCCAAGTCCCAGTTGATCAGGAGGAAATGAGTATTTTACAATATCCTTCCCCTGCCATGCCCACCAAGCCACACCCACAGAACCGGTAGTAAAAAAAATTTGAAACCCACCACTGCACGTGATATATTGTGATGTATCACAATGTTTTTTGCCTTTGTGGAGCCAGGGTGGGCATGGCCTGAATGTGAATCATCCAGCCAGCAGGCAACCAGTTTGACAAGCCTAGAGTATCTCACTCGTTCAAATGGTGTAACCTTGTTACATTCAAATCATGACCATAAGGGAGAAAATTCCTTTATCATAGCATTAAACATAAAACAATAACAAAGCAACCAAAACAAAACATTTAAAATGCAAATTATATTCCAAATTTTACACTGTGAAAGGTCTACAAAAAAGATATTGAGATATTAATCAGGAAAAATCCTGATCAATATCTCAACACTCATCTTCCAAGATTCAGGGAACTCAATTACTTAGTATATAAGAATTTGCCTACTGTAAACAACATGTTCAGACATTTTAATGTTTCCTCACCTTGGGGCCAGGAGTTCACAGTGACTCATGCAGAATTGGAAACATTAATTCCATCAAAGCAAGAAACTGTTTGGCTGGACAATTTCTAGTTGTATCACATAAATCTTAAATTTTATTCCTTGAGATATTCCAAAATGTTTCCAATTGGAAACATATATCAAAATATCTCTCATATAAACTAGTTTAATAAAAATATTAAAGACAATAGAAAAGGGAGGATATCTTTTAAATCTGTTAAAATTAATATTTATGCCCTTTTCAAAGAAAAATGGCAACTAACCTGCCACGTTGTAGAACACTTCTACGATCTGTTAAGAAATTTCATTTTGCTTTGAGCATTCGTATAAGAATTAAAAGATAACCTCCAATAGTTTTGTTGCTATTTCCAAGGGGTCTTGGACATAATATAGACTTTTCTCTGCCATTTGAATAGTTTTTTTAAAAAAATGCTGTTAAAATGCTTATTTAAAAGATACTCTTGTAAAGTTCTTTTTGTATGACTCAAGCCATTTGTTCTACATCTGATACTTGGGACATATAAAGCTTCTAATCCTGACTCTTTTCAACACAGCCTGAATGTGAAAATAGATGTAGTAGAAACTTCATGCTAACAGACATTAGTGGTGGGTTTCAAAATTTTTTACTACTGGTTCTGTGGGTGTGGCTTGGTGGGCATGGCAATAGAAGGATACTGTAAAATCTCCATTCCCACCCCAATCCAGGGGAAGGATACTGTAAAATCTCCATTCCCTCCCCAATCCAGGGAAAGGATACTGCAAAATTCCCATTTCCTCCCGATCAGCTGGGACTTGGGAGGTAGAGAATAGATAGGGTGGGGCCAGTCAGAATTTTTACTACCAGTTCTCCAAACTACTCAAAATTTTCGCTACCAGTTCTCCAGAACTGGTCAGAACCTGCGGAAACCCACCTCTGATCTACATACTCTCACCAGATACAGATTCAGAAATGTACTTACTGCAAAAATACCTGATGCTAACAGACAATACAATTCTGTTATAAGTGAACTTTTTTTAAAATAAGGCATTTCTGAACTATTGGGTCCACTGTTTAAGAAGTTAGTTTGTGGATTTTGTTGTTGTTTAGACTGATGCAAAAGCAACAATTCATAATGGCTTCTCTGATCTCACTCTGGATCCCTACCAAGACATCTTTAGAGATAGTTTTTCTGAATTCTAATTCCTGCCTTGTAACTTGATTTTTATCTTTTGCTTTTCAACCTGATTTTGCTTTACAAATAAATTGCATTTATAGACTTTCAGTTTCATAACTTCATGAGAGTTTCTGACTAACAACGTTAAGGAATGAAACTGCATTTGAAGTGAATGCTCTGCCACTGATTTATGGTAGCAGAATGAGATTGTAAAGAAAATATCGGACAATTTACTGGCAAAAAAACTTGGTTCAGATTATTTCAGTTCAGTTTTTTCAATACATTTTCCAAACTGAACAAATTCTTCTATTCATTTTTAAAAGACACTCCATCAAACTATATCATGTGCTCTTAGTCTGGCTGAGCATGCTGGGAATTGAAGTTCATACATCTTAAACTTGCCAAGGTTGAGAAACATTGTGCTAATCAGTAACACTGGAAAAGAAAAATGTGAGCATCCCAGACTAATTGCTTTCTTGAAGTAATTGTTTCCTGTGGCAATTCAAATTATAATTTCTCTATTTTCATATGAAAAATAAATTTGCTTTACTTGTGATCTTCCTATATATGTCTCTGAACTTCAAAACTGCAAAGAATACTGGCATGATCTCCTGCATTTACAAAACTAACGTTTCCACTCGTGAATGACCTTTAGCAAGAAATTTGCTATAAATGCAGCTGAGTCTGTGTTTCAAAAAGGTCAGAATGCAGCTATGCCAAATGTAGGTAACACTATATCCGTGGAGCAGCTGATTTGCTGAAAGTCTTTGTGTAGTGCTGGCACAATCATCATTCAAATTTATGTATTAAGAAATAATTTAAAAGTTATGCCTGGAACTGGCTTGCTTCCATTTTCTAGGCATTTGTATTTCGCAACAAATGAAACGCTTTGGATGATGCTTCTTTATTGTATATTAATAAAAATTCAAGAGGCACGGTAGAAATTAAAATGTGTTTACAGCTTTTTTCACTGAGCCTGTACTTTCAATATTTTAATCTCTGCTTGCCACCTTAATCAGGGAAAGTATTTATGTTTAGTTGTACTTTTCCTACAAATGCAATTTACCACTCAGTTCAATAAAATCTCCACTGACTTTGGCAGTTTGGGTCTTTGTTTACAAGGTTCAAACCATTGGCATTACTTATTAGGGCTGAATTCCTCACCAGCCTGTACAAGTTTGTCAAATTAAGGATTTATCCAAGTAATTAGTCAAATTGTATCCCAGCCAGATATTAGCCTTTGCAGGGTGGTCCCAATGCTTGTAATCAAAGTGATACAGATAGACATACAGTCAGCCTATGTTTAGGAACTACAACTGGGACCTGCAATTCAATTGTTAAGCAAAATTAGATCCGTGATGGCGAACCTATGGCACACATGCCACAGGTGACATGCAGCACCCTCTCTGTGGGCACACGAGCAGTACCCCAGTTCAGCTCCGCCGCACATGTGCGTGCAGGAGCACTGGCGATCTGGTCGTCTGGTCTCTGCTGTGCATGGGCAGGGGCTCGCATGCATGTGCAGGGCAGGGCACGTGCAGGGACCGTGTGTGCATGTGTGGGGGTGGGGTGCATCTGGGGTACGCGCACATGTGCTGGGTCAGGGTGCATGCACAGAGGGCAGGCCGAATGCACAGGGCCTCACGTGCATTGCACTTTGGGGTTCGGGCATGCACACTCACGCTCACGCACTTTAGTTCTGAAAAGGTCAGCTATCACTGCACTTGGTGAAAGTGCAACTGTGCTTATTATCTTACTTCAGCTTTCCTTTGCTTTACAGACCTGCAAAGGTCATAAATGCAAGGATTGGTTGTAAAGTTACTTGTATCATTGGTGATATAGTTTGTGTGCCATTTTGATAACAGGCTTTTGGTTTCACACCGAAAAGGAACAATATATGCCTTAGTGGTCTAAGGAAGAAAGAACTATGTTCCTGAAATAGGGAGAGGCGTAAAAAGGGAAATTTGGGGGGTTGGGGTGTTTTGTTTGTTTAGTTTTTAGAAACTACAGGAGTGTTACTGCATTTGAATGCCTAGAAAAACATGTAGTCCATATATACATTATTGCACAGAACTAAAAATAACCACAAAATGGCCAGAGCTTTAGAGGACAGATGCGGATGCTACACTTTTCAATATATAATATATAGTGGAATATAGTGAAATATGTATATAATCCAGGCATTGGATTATGAAGAAAACTTTATAAGTGAGACCATATCTTACAAGTTTAAACTGTCAATTCCTTGAGTCATGAAACCCAAGCCCAGTCAATTGCCTCCTAAGTTCCAAAACAAAGAAGTGAAGAAAAGGAGTGGTTGAAATAGACCCATTTGTTATTTTAAATTCTATTGTCCTCCCAAATGCAGTACTAAAACTAAGGAATGCCCATTTCCTTCAGAGATTGCACAGATCCCAGCTATACATATCCCCATCAGATTGCTTTCAGACATACTGAATGTTTGATAAGTATAGCCAGCAGTAAAATCAAATGGGTTAACCTTTGGTGCAGTTTCTTGCATATACTGCTGTAAATAAACAGGATTCTTAGAATCATAAAATCATAGGGATGGAAGGGACAAAAGCAGGAGTCCTTGTACCATTCCAGACAAATGGATTCTCTCCATCATCATGGACCTTGTCTTCTGCTTTCCATGGCCATGCTGGAAATGCTAAACAGGGACTAACAATGTGTAAATTGGAGTTGGGGGGCCTTGCATGAGGAAGGCGAGGCAAGAAGGAACAATAGACAACCAGAATGAATAAGTTTTTGTGTGCATTGGAACATATGGTATTATTATTTTCCTTTACTCCGCATTTGTTCTCCCTTTCCTTTCCTCACCCTCTATGGCTGACTTCAGCAATGAGAAACCCTTGTCAATATTTTCCTGTTGAAGGGGTTGATGTGACCATAGGTGCTTTCTGGGGAAGCTTTGTATGATTGTTTTACTGATATTTTATTCTAAAAGATAGACAGTATCCATCATTTAAATTCAAGAAAATATTTTGATATTCAAATTATTAGCAACTTTTATCAGATTTTTACTGCTACCTACACTGCTACAATTGTTTTATTGGCACAGTAGTAGACTAGTGTACTAGTCTACTACTAATATTAAATACACCAGTAAAAAGTCTTTTTTTGTAGTTGCATTGGCTTGCTGTATATCATACATGCTACTGTTGATGAAATTAAGTATAGAGATTTTAAGGAGGACTTTTCTGAGATGTGGCTAGAAAGATGCCATTAGAATTACATAAATATAGTTATAATAATGCCAAACTGAAATTCCAACTTCCAAACAATTATGTTACTTTATTAAATGATAAAAACTATTAATAAAGGGCTAGATAACAGAACAAAATGGAAACTGGCACTACTGCCTAATAACCAGGAAGGTGATCCTTTGCCTCGTTCTAGTTATACACAGTTTATTAATCAGAATAGGATAGGGATGAGGATGAGGATGTTCGCTTGGCATATATATCCAGTGAAGGAAATGCAGTTTAGATAGTTTATACGCATATCTGAATATAAACTTGCTTTATTATCTATTTTCCAGCACCAAGACAAAGACTGTTACTTTAAAGACTGTGACTATATACATAGATCAGTGTGAGAGAATGTCTTCATGGACATAACGGGTGCATGATTTGATGTGCCACATTACACCACATGACACTATATGAATTACAGTAAAAGTCTTGCTAGTGGATTGTTTGGGTAGGAAAGTTGTCCTCTCTCTCTCTCTTTTGCCTTTATAATGAGAGCAATAGGAAGGATTTATTTGACCTGATAATATCAGGCGGGAGCTTTTGATACGTTACCTGGCTCTGGAATTCATCATGCTTCCTTTGAGATCCTCTCAGTTGTATCAGCCAGGGTAAGATACCTTGGCATGTTGAAATAACAACGTTCCAAGTGGGGAAGAGCAACTGCTGTGAAAAGAAATGGGAAAACACATGTGTGAGAATTTATCTAATATTTTCTCTATGCCTTTTTCTGATGGATAGTTTGTAGCAGACAAAATGAAACTTTTAAATTAGTGAAAGTAGTTGCTTTTTTTTTATTGACATGGAAAAACTGATTTATCACTCCCAAAATGCCAAATTTCATCTTACATGTTATAAATTATGAAGTACTGTTTTCAGTGCTCTCAGATTCTATCCTTCTGACTTGTGTATGCTGACAAAGCTCAAGTGATTACTGATCATTTTTGGGAATACACTGTAAAAATGATTCAACTTAGGATGTTAGTCTACTGAATTAAAAAAGGAACTAATGTAATTGTTGGCTTATGGTTGAAATTTAATTTCAATTTTACTTATTTTATTCACAAAGGCATTAGTGAATATGTACTCCAAACATCTATTCACATGAAAGCCCCTTTCACATCTTATTTTGCTCTAGATTGTAGTATATGTAATGAGTTTATTAGAAACTGAACATGCACACATGGTCAGCACAAGATATTTGGCTGCATTCACTCTTGCAAATGTTTATGTTCCCAAGATCTTTTGAACCTTTTAGGAACAGCTCTGTATCCTTATTACAATCTGACAATTAAAAGTCTGTTTTTATATCAAAGATTGTCACCCCAAAATAGCCAGGAAAGACATAAGATGCTATGAAAAGTCCAACATTCTAAAATGGTCAACTCTTCTTCATTTGGTTCAATCACTGTCAACTCAAGTTTAATGTTTTTTTTTTTTTATTTGATTTATATGCCGCCCTCCTCGGAGACTCAGGGTGGCTTACAATGCGTTAAGCAATAGCCTTCATTCTTTTGTATATTTTATACAAAGTCAGCTTATTGCCCCCACAAACCAGGTCCTCATTTTACCCACCTTAGAAAGGATGGAAGGCTGAGTCAACCTTGAGCCTTGGAGAGATTCGAACCAGCAGAAATTGCAGGCAGCTGTGTTAATAACAGGGTGCATTAAACCACTGTACCATCAAGGCTCTTTTGCTGGAATATCTGGCAAATTGCACTGTGCATCTTTTTGGAATTATGAAATGCTAAAGAAAAGATCATTAATGCATTATGAAGCCATTTTGTCACCCCACTTCTGTTATTCACAGATACGTTTGTGATCACAAAGTTTCACCCATGGAGCAAGATTTCAAAACCAGATATTAGCATGAAAATTGATGTTTACAATTGGGGGGGGGGGATGTTATTCACATGGATTTCCTTGCAACTGGCAATATTAACTCACAACAGTATATTGCAACACCGTGAAACAATTAAACAAAGTTTGAAAGAACCAGAAGGAATTTTTGATACCACATGACAAATGCTAGGCTTTATATTTAATAAGCCTCCGATCAGGCAATTGTGAAATCTGACCCCATCTATCATACAGTTCAGACTTGGCACTATATGACTTCTACTTTTTCCTCAAAATTGAAAGAGCACCTTCATGGGCATCTATGGTATTTAACTGAAATGAAGAGATGGAAAGCAATGTCAGGAACTGGTTGAAAAGACAAAGTTCTTTTGTGATGGCTTTAAGAAGCTCATCCATCCTTGGCAGATGATTATATGGAGAAGTCAATACAGGTAATATAAGAGCCCATTTCAAGAATTGTTTTTCTGTTTCATTTATTAAAGTATCCTATTTAAACTAAGTTATGGAAGTGGAGGTAATACTCTTCATTCAACCCTCACAGAAAGCTTCCACAAGAGGAAATTTTTTTTGAAGTTTATATTGATTTACAATAAATTACAAAGTGATAATATTAAAACTATAATTCTGAAACAGATTTAATAATATAGGACATAGATAATTATTTAGGTTAAGAAAGGATATTGATATTAGCACTAATAGTATCACATCAGCAAACCTGCAAATACAAATACAAGTTTCCATATCAGCTTTGTTGCAAAATGATAGTGTACTGTCACAGTCATGGATCTTACAGAAATAATTTCCAAGGAATAAATTATTTTTGGCCTTCGAGGCCTTATGCCAGTGGACTTTTTATCAAAACTTAATTGTACAGTTACATCATTTCTTTGTTGGTTTGATATAAATACTATAAAGTTGATCATCTAATTTGCATTTGTAGGCATCCTGTCAAAACAACAAAATGGGAGACCCATAAACATACAAACTCTATTTTCCCTCTTGGCTGTCTTTTGAAACTCATTGATGTCACTTCCTTCCTAAGTCAGCAACTGAATTTTTCTTTAATTCTTAGTCCCAGCTGTCTATGTTGTCAACACAAAGTTATTAAAATTCCTTTAAAGTGAATAAAAATAGCCTAAAAACAAATGTAGTAGGAATCAGGAAAGCATCAGTATTCAAAGTCCACAAACCTTTGAGCAAAATAGAGTTGATCCAAGTAGAGATTGAAAACATTGGTCTTTCCTCGCATCTTGTACATCATTAAAGGTTGTTTAAAATACGTTTGCCTTAATCTTTTATTACCCCCAAAAAGAGAGTGCCTTATCTGGTTAAAAAAAGTAGCCTCAAGATGTGAATTTTCACAATGATGTTCTCTGTGAACTCTATTGCCTACTGAAAGTCTGCCTGAATAATGTTGATTTTCTTTCTCAAAGCAAAAAACAAAAACAAAAAAAAATTTCTGCAAAACAAAATACTACGCTATTATGCAGGAAGTAATTACCATAAAGAGGCAATCCTCTGTCATAGCCTAAAGCAATGAGTAATCTTGATTTTGTTTTATTTTTTAGGAAGATTATTATTTTAGGAGATCATTAGGGAAGTTACTTTCTTACTTGTACCAGTGTAATACTTTTTATCCCATTCTATCAACTTACTTGTTGAACATAAATATTTATTTTATTTTTATTATATTTTTTTTAAAGCTCAAGTTGAATAAGATTTCTTCCTCATCTGTCTTCTGAGGGGCATGGTAGATGCACCTGTCTCCATTTAATTTTCTGCCTGAATAGAAAATACAGATTTAAGCCTGATTCTATATATATATACTGAAAAGGTAGATACAGCCCTATAAACACTAGAGATCCAGATAAAGGAACCAACTTGTTCAGTAAGAAGTTGATATTCCCTCTTCCATGGTTTGCCCCACTTCTGAGTTATGGTATTATTCACCCATGTCTGAGTCATCAGAGTGTGGCATCATATGTGGTGGACGTGTCCAGAAGTGAGAAATTATTGGATTAAAATTAAAACATGGTTAGAAGAAATGATACAACATATGGATTTAAAACCTGAACTGTTCCTATTGGGTATCTAACCAGAGAAATTTAGTAAAGAAAATACATATTTGATTATACATGTTATAACTGCAGCAAGGATAGTATTTGCACAAAGATGGAAAGCAGAGAAAATCCCTACAGAGGGAGAAGTAATTAAGCAAATATTGGATTGTGCAGAAATGAATAAATTGACTTTGACAATTAAAGAAAGAGAGGAATTTTTTAAGGTATGGGGGTAATTTTATCATTGGTTATAGAAGATATATATATATATATATATATATATATATATATATATATATATATATATATATATATAGTAATGTTTTAATGAAATGAGTGAAGAAAAAAGAAGAGAAAGAAGATAGATAAATGTATTAATAGAAAAGCAAGAAATGTGGGACAAATGTTATAATAAATGAAATGATAATATTAAGATATGATAAATAGTGGAGGAGTAGGAAAAAGATACAAAAGATGTATTCAGATGATACACTGATTGATTGATTATGTATTGTATGTTTGTTTGTCTATAAAATAAAATAAAAACTTTTATAAAAAAAAGAAAGAGTGGCATAGAATTTGCTGTTCCCATTCTCAGTTCCTATTCTTCTTTTATACCCAACAATCACCACATCACCTGACCTTTTGTACCAATGACAAAACCTAATATGTCTTAAGGTTGCTTTTAACTAGTAACAGAATAAGGCGTAGGACCTTGCTTTAACATTGGAACGTTAATAACTTAAGTCTGAATCAAAAGTGGATACCACGTGTACATAAATTTATTTCCCAGGAATTGAACTGGAATATTCTAATTGAAAACATATGCACTGTGCAAGTTAAAAATTGTTTCTTGATTGTTACTTGCTTTTGCTAATTCAAAATGCTTCTAGGAAGCCTAGGAAAGTTGATGAGCACTGATAAATGGACATTTTGGTATTCTGACTAGTTGTTCCACAATGTATTTAACAAAACAGGAATGGATTGCCTTTGTTCTACAACCATGAATACCCAGCAACATAGAGATCTCTCTCCTGATCAGCCTAAATATATTCAGAATAAAAAATATTCAAAACCTAAAAGCATCTTTATGATGGGAATGTTAACAGTGTAAGATCTGACTGCAGTGCTTTAGTTCAACTAAACAGTTCGTTTAGATATGCAAGCTTTTGAAAATACTTCATGTTTTTAACTCATGAATTTTTTATAGAAATCCCTCATCAAACAAAGGAAACCAACATCTTTATTAAATACGCCACTCTATAGTTTATGTGAATCAGGTTAATTCATTTATTATCATGCCGAGAAAGTTGCATTTTCACAAAGATGATGGGAAATCTTCAACATTCAGTGTTTGAACAGAAAAAAAAGAATATTTGTTTGCTGATTTAACATTGCCTCATATAGTTCCACAGCGTGTGACCTCCACAAATTATGACACTATCAAGCTGCAAAGGAAATGTGATCCACATATATTTAGTCCAGAATTTGTGATTGGTGGCGTTTGATTAAGAATTTCTATAGACAATATGAAAACTTTTTAGTAATGAAGATAACTTTGTAAACTCAAAAAATAAAGGATAGCCCCTTTGGGTTTTTTTAATTTTGTTGTTTTCCTTTATATCATTTTAAATTGTACAACTGTTTGGAGGTTATTGGAACAATTCTAGCCTTTTACAATTTTCATTTTTTTTTTCCTGAGTGAATCGGCTCGATTTTCCTTATTTCGGAAGCATAAGATGTTTTTGTAGAGGTGCAAACTCTTTAGTTACAGATCAAAATTTTTATAATTAGGCAGTGTAGATTGGTTCCAGTGGTCATACATTCCTTCTTTAATTGTTTATTTGTTAAAAGTCATAATCTTTTTTTGTAATATTAAGTTTTGTAAGTTAAATTGTGTGTTGTATTTGACACTTACACAATTGCAATATAAATATGATTATTATCATATTTGTATTTAATATTAATTAATATCATATCATATTATTATCGTATGGCCTAAATCTTCTCCTTTTTTAAATTTAAATTTTAAACACAAATTTTAATCTGTTTAATTATGGGATATTTTAAAATTCAGCCAAATTATTTAATCCGTTTTAATCTATTTTAAATTTTGTATCTCTGTGTTTTATCTTCTGGCTGTTCACCGCCCTGATTCCTTCGGGAGAAGGGCGGTATAGAAATTTAATTTAAATAAATAAATAAATAAATAAATAAATAAATATTATAGGACTGTTCAATAATCTGTTCTCCTAGTTCAGGGGTATCAAATTCGAGGGTTGGGCATGGATCTGGTCCATGGGGTGCTTAGATCTGGCCCATGGAGCCACCCTGGAAACAATGAAGGACTGACCCGCGTTGCCTCTTCCAGTGAAAATAGAGTTCAGGAGGGCTGCTTTCACTGGCAGAGGGTTGCAGGAGGCCACTGCAGCCAAAAACAGAGCTTGTGAGCCTGTTTTCGCTGGCAGAGCCTTGGGCCCCCACAGGCACCCCCAACACAAGTAACGCCGAGTTGGCCACACCTACCCCTGGCCCCCCAAGGTCAAACACAACCCTGATGCGGCCCTCAATGAATTGAGTTTGACACTCCTGTCCTAGTTAATCCTTTAGTAAGGCAGGCCTGTATTATTGCGAGGTGCAAAAAATCAGGTCTCCAAAAAGTCAATTAACTGACTTTTTGCAAAAGCCTATGCACAGGAATCTTTTCAGACTGACAGAACCTGTTTAAAACTAGATAAGTGTCAACAGCAATCAAGGGGGGTTGGACTTAATTCACCTGTGGCAATGGAACACTTCTCAACTGATGCCTTATTTAACTCCTTTCCCTCGCTATGCCAGTGCTTCTCCTACAATTATGGCACAAAAATATTCCCAAAATTCATTTTTGATTATATACTGGTGAGTGAGACTGGAAAAGTTTCTGTATTTGAAACATCCACTACTAAAATAAATAGACTGATTAAAATTAGGCTCATGTATGAAAGATTAATTCGCTATGTTATAAAATCTGAACTATAAAATTTGAATTATTTAACATTGTAGTGGTGTATTACTATTTGACCTGTTGTGAGGTATTGTTGATGATGGCTATCTTACAGAATGAAGTTCAACCACAAGCAGTGGTTCACCTATTGTAAATGGGACAAATCATTATTCCAAAACTCCTAAAAGTTGTTTTATAAAAGCCAACAGGAGTGATTCAAACACTCTTAAAACTGTTTTTCCCCCTTAACCTTGTTTTGAAACTGATATCACTTTCTCTGAAATAAAAACTTTTTTTTTTCTTTCAGGATCTGAAGAAAAAATGCAACTGCAGATGATTAATCAGGTATTTTATTTATTTATTTATTTTATTTATTGTATTAAATTTATATGCCGCCCTTCTCCCATAGGACTTGGGGCGGCGTACAGAATAAAAACATGTAACAATAAGAAATCCTAAAAACAGCCAATATAAAACCCCAAACAGAATAAAATCTCGTAGCAGATCAGGGAAATTGCTGAAACAGCCATGTCTTGAGGTCGGTGCGGAAAGTGCGGCAGTCAGGGGACATCCAGAGCCCGATGGTAACCCATTCCAGAGGGTCGGTGCTGCCACTGAGAATGCCCTCATCCTGGGGGCCACCATTTTTGGATATATTTAGATATATTGCATAGTTAATAAAATCTATGCATTCCACATTTTTTATAAGAAAAGAAATAACACAGGAATCTGCATCTAGATATTTATGATTTTATCTTATAAACCAATGAAGACCTCTAGGCAGCCAAACAGACTGGAGAGCAGGTAGCAGAAATCCAGCACCAAGATGATCAAGCACATCATGCCTGCTTTTATGTAGCAAAAGCACCTGTTGATTATTACTTTCTTTAATAGCTGTCCAACAGAAATATGTGTTTGGTGGGGGGAACTACTCCAAAATGGACTGCTGAAACCATGGATGCATGCTGTGATTCTTTTACTGGAGGTACTCCAAGATCCACAGCCTTGGATGGAGATTGAAATGGACTCTCTGGCTCTTTTACTAGATGTAGCCAGGAATAAATTAACCATAGAAATCCATTCAATGAATGGATTTTGTAATGTGTACATAATAGGGCTAATCCTGGAAACTATGATTAATGTGAACGGTACCATCTAGTTACTGCAAGGCTAACCAATTATGAAGATAATAACTCGTTCTGAAGGAACCATTCTTGTTGGTTCCTGAATCAAATTCAAGGCAATCTTTATGATGCAGGCCAGAAACCAGGAACATTGTAAGTTCTAGAATTGCCTTAGGCATGAAAAGCTTTTGGGTATTTTAGCCCAATCATTCTCAGCCCAAAACACTCCACAAGGTTATTGTTGTGGGGAAAATAAGAGGAGGAAGATGTTCACCGCCTTGAGTTACAATAATAAAAAAGGCAGGAAATTAATAAATAATATAGAAAACCTATGATAGATGGCTTAGGAACTAATAGCACATCTGGTCTCTAATATATCTGAGAAGGCTGCATCTGTCAGTGGTCTCTTACATCAGGATACAAAACCAAATTCTTGATACAAGTGGCCTGTTTTATATTTCTCTCCTTGATCCAATGCAGTTTATACCAATACATTTAAAAAACTGAACCAGCCTAAAATATAACTGATCAGCCAAATCTTCAGTTAAACCATTGCTGTTCAGCTTACCAAACTGCTCAGATATTCTCACATATATGCTTGATTTTAAGCTGCTTATAGTTATTAGCATGCTGAAGTTTTTGTTTTGTTTTTGTTTCTATTGAATTTTTATGCATTGTTGGTTTTATTTGTTACAAATAAACATAATGGTCATCATTTTGGATCTGTATTTTTGATACTAAAAAGCCTGAATGAACCATATCTGCATATATAATTTTACTTTTCTTTTCTTACTGTGGTTTTCTCTGATATGAAAAGCATTTAAAGGAGAGATTAGTGGTGAGATTGTTAGACTTAATAATTTTTCTCATAAGCTTCCATCCTTTTACAAAGCTTTATCTTACAATATGTTCTTAATTTTTTTTTGTCCTTTGTTATCCCTGTACCATAAATATCTATAAAGCCCAATATAAGATGGCTGGCTATATAAATCTTTTAAATAAATAAATAAATAAAATAAGATAGCTCCTTCCAATGTTAACATTCTACTACAGTGTTTGGAGATCTTATCCATTCTTTTCCATGACAACAGCTTGCTCTGATAAATCTTTATGATAGTTTGTACATATTTTCAGCAATTATTAATATAATCACTAATGTATGCTATACAGTTTTAAAGATTCCGATCTAATAAAGAAGATATTTTCCTAGGTATAATTATCCTCAAATATTTCAACAGTCCTATTTTTATATTTCCATACAACTTGTTACTTATTTAAAAAAAACATTAAATTTAATTCAATTTCTGGTATATCCAGAAAATTTACAACCTCAACATGACATAAAATGCTTTTGTAATTATTAAGAAGGCACAGAATATCATTAACATATCTGAAGGTGTTGAAATTGGAAGAAAATGTTTTCTCATTCTCCTTCCCTATTTTTGTTAGAAATGTCCTTTGAAATAAACCAATACAGAGCAAAATATATCACTTTTATTCCTCTTTTGAATATTAGGATTTACCTAATTATAATTTATATCATTTTCTTCTGTTTCAGCAGGATTTTGGAAGCTATTCTACTGAGGAATCTGAAAAAGCAACAGAAAATTGGATTGCAGGAAAGTATTTTCACAAAGACAGTAAAGCTTTGATTGAGAGTGAAGGTTATCAGGAGCCCAATCATTTTGAGAACAGAACAGAAGATTCTTTGACTACTAATTTTTCTGAAGACCCAAAGAAGGTTCTTAAACAGCTCAGAGGAATGATTTTTTCCTCCAACAAGCATTATTTAAATAAATTCTTTAATAGGAACAATAACTGGAAAGCCACCAATGAGATACAAGAGAGGCGGAAATTTCTTCTTCGTGATATTTGCCAAAAATACGTTAAAAAAACCCAAATTCCCCTTGTGCACATGGTCTCTAGAATATATGTGGAAGATAAATACAAGGTCTTGTATTGTGAGGTTCCTAAAACAGGCTGTTCCAACTGGAAAAGGATTCTGATGATACTTGGTGGTCTCGCAAAATCTGCTGCTAATATTTCCCATAATAGCGTACACTATGGAGGTAATCTGAATAAACTAGATAGTTATAATTTAACAGAGATACAGAAGCGTTTAAAAACATATACTAAAATTATATTTGTCCGTGATCCAATGGAAAGGTTGGTGTCTGCTTTTCGGGATAAGTTTGAACATCCAAACATTTATTATCATCCTGTATTTGGGAAGGCAATTATTAAGAAATACAGACCTAATGCAGATAAAAAGGCATTGACAATTGGCTCAGGAGTGAAATTTAAAGAATTTATACAATATCTATTAGATCCCTATCGGCCATTAGGTATGGATATACATTGGGAGCAAATCAACAAACTGTGTTACCCTTGCAATATCGATTATAATTTCATTGGCAAATTTGAAACTCTGGAAAAAGACGCCAATTATATTTTGAAACTGATAAATGCTCCAGATGAGCTCCAATTCCCTCATTTCAAAGACAGACACTCCACAGATAAAAGAACCAATTCAGAAGTTATAAGGAAATACTTGTCAGAAATTCCTGCTGCAGAGAGGCTGCAGGTTTATGGCTTTTATTACCTGGATTATCTAATATTTAACTATACTATACCATATAAGGCATTCCAATCTGATTTAATGCATAATCAGCCTTACCTATAACTTATGAAGAAAAGTATATTTTTTTAAATGGAGAAGCTTTTGATTTGTTAAAATTTTCATAAATGTAAGTGCCTAAAACTTAGGAAATAACCTATTACACTGTGAATAGGGAACTGGGAATAATAATTTCAAATTAGAAAATTATAGAATATAATGCAATATAATTAAGATAAGAGGTATTAAAACAATTGTATTTTATTTATATCCACTGCTGCAAATGCATTTTTCTACATTCCAGGGAACAGCACTTAAAAGCTGGATTTTTAAATCTGAGATAAGTTTTTTATTATTATCAATGGATAGTGCTTGGAAATAATATATACTCCAACTACTGATTTTCCTACTGTTTTATTTTTATTATTGGCCAGAATTGTAGATAAAAGCACACTAAAAATAAATAGTAAATAGTTTACTAGATAATAAAATACCTGCCTTCACTACTGTAATATCAACTATAAGACAAACAATTCTTCATTGTACATCTCACATGGTGATTTTGACAATTTAAACATACCTTTATATACATCTTTAATTACATCTTTAAATGCATCTTTATTAAATACACCTTTAAATATTAAATACATCTTTAAATACACCTTTAACATTTATTTATTTTGTATATAAATTCTTCATATTTTTATTGTATACATTCCTTGTTTGATATCAGTTACTCCAAATATAAGTTGTTTTACAATATTACTAAGATCAATTTCATTATCTGCACATTTCATTATTTGGCATCCTTGTATTTATTGCTGCAGGATCAGATAATGTTGCTTCAATTTGTTTAGAATGCATTTTAAGCATTTTTAACTTCTTAAATTAATATTTCATAATAAGGTGTTCTATATATCATAAATGAAGGCAAATATAGGTATCCCAGGATAATGTTGGAGCCTTGGTGGTACAGGGGTTTAAGGCACCCTGTTATTAAGCTGGTTATTAAGACCAGCTGCCTGCAATTACTGCAGGGTTCGAATCTCGCCAAGGCTCAAGGTTGACTCAGCCTTCCATCCTTTCTAAGGTAGGTGAAATGAGGACCCAGTTGTGGGGGCAATAAGCTGACTTTGTATAAATATACAAAAAGGATGAAGGCTATTGCTGAGCACATTGTAAGCCGCCCTGAGTCTTCGGAGAAGGGCGGCATATAAATCAAATTTAAAAAAAAAAATGTTGCAGGATCTAATCTGGGTTGATCACCAGGACTGTAGGTTTAGTCTTCCAAGTTTTCAAACTCAGGCACACTTTGGGCACACATTCTGGTGAGAGAGAAGTTCCCTGGCGAACACCATGAGTCCAAAAGCATGGAAGACTAAACCTGTGGTCCTCGTGACTGACCCATTTTTTTAGCATTGTTTCTAACTTAAGAAATTCGATAGAACTGGTAGTTAACTTTTTGTGCAGTTCAGTGAATCGGCTGAATAGTGTGCCTCGCCCCTCTCCTCCCAGCCACTTCTTGCCTCAACTGGCCTCCCATCACTGGGCAGCTCGCCTGGCCTTAGAAATAAGCACAACACGGAAGGCTTCCATTCCAGGAAATAAGGCCAATCAACACCTCTAGGGTGACCCATCTTCACGTCTTTTCAAGCGCAGCCTCTCTTCCAAACAATCCTATGTATAAGATGAGCAATGCACACTGAACTGATCTGGAAGAGGAGTGGGAGGATTTGAGCTACCTGAGCGAGCATGAGTGATCAGTTTGGTGCAACTGCACTCTGTACAAGCAGTGCCCTGACAGGAGTGTGGGAGTATCCAGTGACCAATTGAAATTCATGATCGCAAAAGGCAAAAACAACAAGCAGCCACATCACTTCCAGGCACTTCTCCACCATTTGGGCTCTTCCCCCTCAGCCTTAATTAGGGGCAAGGCAAGGAGGGGCTGGGAGGGGAGGAGCAAATGAAGGCCGGGTGAGGCGAGACACCCCTTGACATGAGTAACATCGAGTTGGCCATGCCCACCCAGTCACATGTCCACCCAGCCACACCTACCCAGCTGGTCACTAGGGGAGAAAACCAGTTGTTAAATTATTTGAATCCCACCACTGATCCCAAACCCTATTGTCACACACATTTCAATTCTATCTCACTTGTATTTATTGTTACATCTTAATAATGATGTTTATTTATTTGAAATTATTGAATTCTGTAGGGGGGAAAAATAACATGACTGTTGAGTATACAAAAGAATTATTCTTTCACTTCTTTCAAGTCATTCTAATAAGAGTTGCATTTTGTCAATTACAAGCACAAATTTGCCTTACTTTAATATGAATAAGAACAAAGGTTTGTGGGATGAAAACACATGTGGCTATCATGCTGATCAATACTCAAGTCAGGAATTCAGAAAAGGGTTGTGCCTATACAACATGCTGATCAGCATTTTGGATGAATCTAGCAAATAAGATTAATTGATAAAGCGTTGTTAAGTAAATTATGGACAAATCGTGCAGTTTATGAATATAGCTAATTACGTATGGACAGCCCAGGAATCATTCAGTTATTTACAGTGCTGGGGATGTGGGATTTGAGAATGATGCTACCTCAACCTAAATATGATTGATCACTTTTCCATGTCAGATTGCAAGGTAAATGAAGGGGAAAAATTCTGAATACAAATTTCAAGCCCCACAGCAGTATCTATGACCTAAAAACCAAACCTTTCTCCGTGTAGGATTTACCAACTTTGTTTTAAAGGGTCTTGTATGATTTTCAGTGAATCTGCCAAAGGATTCTTTCAGTACATTATAGAACTATTGATTTACTCATTTTACAACATGTATAGCCAACTCTAGTCTAAACATTCTCTGATAAAAATACAACAAGGTCAAGAAAAGATAATACATTAAAGATCACATCTTTAATGCTAATAAAAATAATCAGTAAAAATCTAATACATCATAGTGTTACTCAATTCAACTAACCCAGTGGTGAAATCCTTTTTTTTTTTTTACTACCGGTTCTGTGGGCATGGTTTGGTGGGTGTGGCAGGGGAAGGATACTGCAAAATCTCCATTCCCACCCCACTCCTGAGGTAAGGATATTGCAAAATCTCCATTCTCACCTCACTCTGGGGCCAGCCGGTTCTCTCAACTACTCAAAATTTTCACTACCAGTTCTCTGAACTGCTCAAAATTTCTCCTACCAGTTCTCCAGAACCTGTCAGAACCTGCTGGATTTCACTCCTGAAGCCCACTGGAATAATACTGCTTTGATTATCTTTTGAAATGCCTTTAGAGGGAGCTTGTACCTCCAAGGAAAGACACCTCATAACCGGGGACTAGCATGTCACCTTGTCCATCCCTCACAAGCCTTCTGAAGTGGGGAGTCCTACATTAAGCTCTTTCTAGATGACCAAACCAGAAGAGCACATTTGACGTGAGCGACGTATCTCTGATTATTACCTTGAAAAGCCATGAAGAGCTTTCAAGGTAATAATCACTAGTTTGAATTGAGCCACAGAGCCTAATTCAACTAAGGAGGTGACTTCAAAATTGTTGTTATTCCTACCTGACTGGATTGGCCCATGAATTGTCTAGTTGCAATTAAGTGTAACTAATCCACTGTAGTTTCCATGTCATCTCCAATTGTAACCCTACATATAGAGCATTGGAAGGATTGAGCTGGATTGTAATCGGGGAATAAATTGCAAGTCAGCAATGTTCCTTGACCAGGAAAGTTTAAAATTAGTTCACTAGCCAAGTCTGGGTGAAGGTTCCCTGGCAATAGCTTTCACCCTCTGTTTAATCATCCCTACTTAATCCTCCCATCCATCAATCCCTTTGAGACCCAACAATACTCCCAATTTCCGAAGAGCTTCTTATCCTCCACATTTTATCTCTGGGGGGTGGGAATAATGGAACTGTTCTTTTTCTTACCAGTTAATACTCTTCTTCAAGCTTGTCTAATATTTTGGGGATCCAGGGTTAATCGCTGGAACCATCAATCCTCAACAGCTGCCAGAAACTGTTCTCCAAACAGCAGCTGGGTTTCAGCAGCAGTAATTTACCACAGTTCCTTGAGTTACTCAGTTCTTTTTCTATTGTGTTTGGCATGTCCTATCACTGACCTGTCTGCTCAATCCAACTAAAATGAAGTGTTCCTTACCTGTATAAAATGAAGCCAAAGATACAACTGTAGTCTCTGCCTTTCATTCTGGATACATTTTCTTATTTAGAAGGCACCATCAAATTTAGAGTGGTGATTTCTAGCATAGTAAAAAACTGTGGAACGGTTCTGAATGAAATATCATATAATTTTATTAATTTATTTTTTTGTAAATTTGCGAATTGATGAAAGGTAATAATTGCAAATGGTTTCCATGCCTAATAAGTTTACAAGTTGTATGTAAATTAAATAAAGGTTGCTTAAGCTATTCAGATAATAACGGCTGCTTTTCTTGGATTCAAGATATACTTATTTCCAAAATCATGTCAAATTAATATAATCCAGATATGATCCTAAAGGAGCAGTTATTCTGATGATGCTCGTATTCTTTCATGGAAGAAATTTGTTTGACTTTCAGGAGTTAAAGAAAAAACAATGGAGGCAATTTCCTTTTTTTATTTGAAGCATTTTTTTTTTCTCTCGTTCTGTCTGGCTTGAGATTTCTGGAGGAAAATCATCTATATCTTGCAAGAAGTCTACTGTAAATGGCTCCTTTGCAATGAAAGAATGGACTTAAACTTAGAATCTTATGTGACTCAAAGACTGCAGGTTGTCCATCTTTACCAAAGTGATTCACACTCCTACAAGGATATTCTGTACAGTTTTCTGACATTACAACAGTTTTCAGAAATGAGAAGTTCTGTTTAATATCACTTAGCTTCAATTTGCAGCTTCCAAAAATTTTCAGATGATTTATCTTACTTAGCTAGAACATGATGGCCAATTAGGATATTGGTAAGGTTGAACACAATAACAGTTTCAGAAGAAGTTTTAAATTTCTTTAAATCTGTGTGAATCTTTTACTCAAGTTTGGGAAATTTTTACTCAACATTCATCTTCATCAACAACTATGACCATAAGCCAATGATCGTCTGCTTGAAGAAAATTCAGCATTCTTCTCTAACATATGAATAAATATGAGGCTTACCACATCACAGGGCTGAAATGTTTACAGCAAAGTTGTATTGCTTTCTGCTCCTGCAGAAGTAGTTTTTATTTAGGTCAGTTCAGAAAAATAAATGTTGGCACAGATCTCATGGCAATAAATGCATTTCACAAAACATCATGTTCTGGGAATGGCTGTCTTTTTATGTTGTTCCCCTATTTAAATTCCCCCTTTTGTAATTCCTCTTTGTTCATTTCCCCTTCTTTCAACTTTATTCTTTGCTCCCCACATTCTTGGCAGCAAGTTTAAGCAGACCAGATTTCCAACTCCAAGGGAATGTAGATCTGAATAACAATGATTGGGGATGAAGATAGCATGAGATTCCATTTAGTGTTTCCTACTTGTTCCTGAAAACTGCATTATTCCTCAAAATTGTTCCAGACTACATATCCTCTCTACACAGACTTATTATTAAAATATAGCCAAGTTGGTGCAAAGGATGAATCTATTTTATAAAATGTATTTTACCAAATATATAATTTTATAAGAATGTAATTTCAAGTTTTAAATATGGTGGTTATCTTCAACTGCTATCACAACAAGAAGAAGACAACATTTATATCACATTTGTGTTATTTTCAAATAATGAAAGAACATTTGATTGAATTTGGATGAGTTTCAAGATAATTAGTTGAGAAGAGTTATACTAGAGTTATACAAAACATAGACTGGTAATTATACCAGACTTTCAAAACCTAGCTATCTACTTTAAATCTATTTATCTCTGAAGAAGATAGATGGACTGATTTTCTTTTTTAAGTCAGAAGTGGCTATTAACCACAATATTTTCTGTATGCTAAAAACCATAGAAATTAGATGGGCTTTAAAAGTACATATCAGGCTTTTTAAAAAAATAAATGCATTTCAGCATAAACTAATACTGAAGAATTGCCAAGTCAGTCAAATTTAAGAAGAGAAACATGTTTGTAAAACGTTTTCCATGCAAATGTTTTAAGACTTGAGAGTTACGTGCAGAAGCCTAGTGCAAAGCAGCTACCAATTCACTTTCAGTTCTGTTTTTCTTCCAGAAGATTTTTTTGGCCAGAGAAAACAAGATCTTCCAGAGTACATTCACACTAAACTATCCATTTTCTTTCTGCCAAATTTTTTCTGCTTGCTGAGTTGTGTTTGTATGCTGAATGAAGGGAGCTAGGCACCTGTCATTCAGAATCAGAAATTCATTCTTGGACATTCTGTTTGCATTTATTAGATAATAACTAAACGTATTGGCTTGGAAAGAATCAATGAGTTTCTTTTTACGGTAATGAAAAATCCAGGTGATCTCATTCTCTGATGACAAAGCCAGTGTTTTAAGTTTCATTCACTACTACTTACTGTATTAGGAAAATAAAAATAAAAGAATAAGAATATTTTCCCCACTTCAATGTTAAAGGTATCCTAAATAAAACATGGACATGATATGAGCCAAGCTTTTTCAGGCATGCGGACTCTTTAACTTCCATGGTCCACTTGGTTTAAACTCATTTGGAGAGCATCAAGGTTGGAATTAGTGGAATGAATTATGGTTTCATTTACTTCTTTAAGTGGTTTTTTAAATACTTCCTAAGAGAAATGAGGCCAAGTGAATATTGTCAGAAAAGTGCCAGTGAAAAATATTTGAGGCTTTTTAGTCATTAACTGATTCCTAGGTTTGTTTGTCATGTTGTTTCTGATAATAGTTCAGATGTCCTCCAATTTAAAAAAACAAACAGAAGTCCTAGTAAAGAAAAGGACAGAAGTCTTCAAATGTTTTGCATCTTTGACAAGCAGAAGTTGAGTTTATGTGCTACCCTAAGCTTCTGTTTATTAAATTTCTTGAATAGACTACAATTTGGTAGGTTCCCAAATGGCACAAAAATGAAAACCAAATCAAGTACCAAATAAGATGTGTAAATAAGGTGTAAATTCAAAAAGTTTCTCTTTTTAATGGAAGATGCCTTATACATTGTAGTCCTTCCTGTTAGCCCTGCTGTTTCGTGCCAAGATTTTACAGATATTTTTAGCAGATGAATATTATCATCTATAACTCAACAGGAGTTATGGGGATGTTTAAACAATTTGAGTGTGTGAAGGGCCTTTCTTCCTTGCTTCCTAGTATAGGACTCTCTTCTAACCCCTTTCCTGCTGGATTAGGCAGTGTGTGGGGTAAAGAGAATCTTCTGAAAGGGCCCTGTAATCTCTTCATTGTCAATTCTGGAAGCCATCTTTTACTTTAGCTCTTCAGGGCTGCCATATTTAGTGCTATGGGAAATTGGGAGGGGGAAATGGAGTTGGAGAGATATCTAGCCATAATAACATTCTTTTCTCTGAGAGTCAAAGACATTCTGCCCTGCACCTGGAGTGATGTGACTGGGAGGAATCTCCAGTTGGAACGGTGCATTGATTGGGCCACTTGATGGACATGTGGGTGCCGGGGCAGGGACTTGGACTTTCTTTTGAGTGGGAAAAACCTAGAAGCTTTCATATTCAGGTTTTCCCAGATGTGCCAATATGACATCTCTAATACAGTGAAACTTTGAGGAACTTCTAGCCTCGGAATCTTCTTTCGTTAGGGGTGTTACTTGGAATCCTGACATTCATTACTTCTTCTACAACAGACCCATGAACTACAGGCCTTTTATTAACATTTCCCAGTATTTGGGTCATATGGAAATTGGAGGGCAGCAGTGGTGCTGGTTACAGGAAAAGTCAAAGGAGAAAAAGGGATTTTAGGTTTCATGCATTTTTTTTCTTTATTTTTTTTATAATTTCAGAGACAACTTGTCCCACTTAACCCAACTAAGACAATTTTAATTGGTTTTCATACTAACCTGTGTAGTACAGATAATTTTGGGCATGCTCACTGAATTACTAAATAAGAAGTTTTTGTTTAACCACAATCAAAGTAATAAAAATCTCTATAGATCACTGACAGGAAACATTATATTCTGTGGAACATATATAATATTTTAGAGCTGAATCGGTATACTCATAGATTCCTGGTAATTTCTTTGTTAAAAGAGAAATATGCCTATGCCTAACTGATGTCTACCTGCCCCCCCCCCCGTGGTGTTTAGATAGGGGAGAGAGAGAAGGAGGGAGGGAGGGAGGGAGGGAGGGAGAGAGAGAGAAAGAGAGAGAGAGAGAAACATATGTATACATTTGCTTCTGTGCCTACAGTACTCCTTTGAATTCCCACTTCCAGTTTTAAAAGTTTCACAACTGGAGGCTTATGGATAATTGCTTCAACGATGCGTGTAGCTGAAAAGAATTTTATTTTGGATTTAATGGTAATAGAAACTCAACACTGGCAGTGAAATAACAAATCTGAAGCTTCAGCTGGAGAGGAACTACACATCGTGAATGACTGGCATGTGAAATCCAATGTTTCTCATCAGTATAGATTTTCTTCAGACAACTTTCTTGCATCCCCAGGGATTTTAGCAATCCCAATTGCTAACAATGTGACTGAGTGAAAGCATTATTATAAAATTATACTATAGGTATTCTTTCTGTCATGCTTTCACTACAGTCCCCTCTCCCCCCAAAAAAACAGTAACAACAACACCAATGATGTCTGGCTATAGAATGAGAATCTCATTTTTGAAGACGGATATGGGACTGAAAAAAATTGAGCCCTAATCTCAACCTTTTTGTCCAGAAGCAATGCTTCTTCCCCTACTCAAAAATTAGGGTTTAAACATACCTAAATTTATCTAATGCATTTTTTTTAAAAAAATTGATTGTAGATTAGGGTCACATCACTGTGACTTAGATGTTGTTGTCCCTCAGATACCAATTAGATTTTAGAATATTTACCAAAGTTATAAAATAGTATTTGCTTTTCTAATAATCTCTTTCAACATAGATCTCTTTTAAGGTCAGATCATATTTTAAGTCTTTCTTAGAGAAGTTCCCTAAGACTTCCCAAAAAAATGTGTCAACTGTGCAAAATGAAATATGTATGAGACATGTACAGTTCTGCACATTGGAGAAACAAAACAACCACTTCACAAATGCATGACACAACATAGGAGAACAAACCCACCAGGACAAGATTCAGCAGTCAATCTGCATTTGAAAGACAAAGGTCACTGTTTGGAAAACAGCAAAGTCCACCACATTCAGGACAGAGAAGACTACTGATTTGAAAGAGGGGGGTCAAAGAGACTATCTACAATAAGATTGGATAGCCCCATCTCAACAGAGAGTGAGGGATACAACATCTCCTATCCAGAGGTGGGTTTCAGCAGGTTCTCACCAGTTCTGGAGAAGTGGTAGTGGAAATTTTGAGTAGTTCAGAGAACCAGTAGTAAAAATTCTAACTGGCCACACCCCCATCTATTCTCTTCCTCACAAGTTCCAACTGATTGGGAGGAAATGGGGATTTTGCAGTAACCTTCCCCTGGATTGGAGAGGGAATAGAGATTTTACAGTATCCTTCCCCTGCCATTCCCACCAAGCCATGTCCACCATGCCATGTCATGCCCACCAAGCCACACCCACAGAACTGGTGATAAAAAAATTTGAAACCCACACTGGTCCTATCTCCTGTTTACAACACAGTCCTTTCAGCAGTTCCAAGAAGCAGCAGTTCCACAGCCATTTGAACTATTCAGGTGACCCTAATGGCACAGATAAACCTCCAAGTGTCCTCAATGACTATCAGAATGAGTGTCAATGACAAGATGACTGCAAGGATTACAAATCCTTCCATCTTCCAACATTCAATCAGAACTGAAGAAGCGTCTTGGATGAGAAGCAAAAGGTCTTCAAGGAAAAACAAAGTCCAGCTGTCTTTTTTGAAAAAGAACCTTTGGAACAAACATGACCTGAATAACTGAGAAAATCCATAGACATCAGCTTGAAAGATCGTTATATTAAAGGGTTGTCCACAAAATGTAATTGATATTATTCAGTCATTAATTGCATTATAGCCAAGTACCACTTTTACTATAAACTTCCTAACTAGAAAAGTAATGCCATTCCTTCTTTGTTTTTCATAACCTGAATAATAAACTGCAATCTGATTGAAACTGTGTGATCTTAGTCTATTTACCGGTGGGCTGTCAATTTGTAGTTATTTCATTTATTTTTTTCATTGGACTGAGTTTTTCTATGAACATAGATCATTTCTATGATCTATGTTCTAGATCCCATGTTCCCATAATCTTAGTAGCTTCAGATTTTATTTTATTTTATTTATGTTATGTTATTATTTTCTTTTATTTATTTATTTTTGCTTGGTGGCAACATCAATAGCTAGATGTCCCAAAGGCTTTAGTCCAGCTATGTGATAAACATATTTAGTACAGTGGCACCTTGTCACACATCGTTAATTGGTTCTAGGATGTGTGACTAAAAAGGATGAGTCCCAAAAACAAACCATATGATTTAATATTTCTAGGTTCTTGTTGCAAGAGGAAGAGGAAGTTGGCCAAGTACCACAGCCAGAGATATGAAGTCAGTTGAACTTGCACTTGTGCACCAATGCACAATTTCTGTTTTATTTACCATTGTTATATATCACTGTTATTCCTTGTAGCAAATTATTACCTAATTATTTAAGTAAAACATAAGGAAACAAGCTATTTTTTGTTTGTTTCCATAAAAGCCAAAAGAAACTCTAAAATGTTCAAATCAATTAAGTTTCCTTGTCTACTTTCTCAGCAGACGACTGTCTTCTCTGGCAACATGAGAATTCTTCTCTGCTGGAAAAGTACAGTCCTAGTAAACTCCTGGGACTGCAGCCTGCAGCAATGGAGCAAAACCTTGACTGATTTCTTGTGGGAGTTTTTGATATAAGTTTCAAGGGATGAAGCATTTCTTAAGACTTAATGAACTGGCCAACATTGGATCAAAATGTTCAAAGTCTGAAACTTGTATACTACCATTACACTTTCCAGTCTGGAAAGCCAAAATTAAATAGAAAACGAGGATTACACTGGATATGTTTCAGAGTGGGAAACGGAAGAGTATACATCTTTGTTCTCGGATGTCTTTGCAGATTGCATTTGTTTTTATTAAAAATAAGGATTTGTTTTTGTGCTATTGGCCAATTTAGGACAATATTGTCTGCTTTGTTTTCCAATAAACCTTCAAAGAATCTTGAAAGTCTTATGCACAGTATGTGTTCCAATTCTTAAGACAGGTTGTTCATGGAAACCTTACTATAAGCAGCATGGGATAAGCATCAGGTGATCAACAAAGCCACAGGAAAACCTGTCTAATGGGTTTAATGTGCTTTCAAAGACGAGCCTCACTTTAATTTTCAACTTGCCTTTTGCAATTTTTAATGCCTAATTTGTACTAAATGTTGGATACAAAAGTTGCATATTTCCTGTCTATAAATGAGGGAAGAAACAGCTATAGGGTAGAAACATCATGAGTAGGTTCACACACAGTCTACATGATAAGGCTTAGAACAGTCCATGGTCCCAATGTAGGGGCAGGTTTGTCCCAATTCCCATACATAAAAAATCACATCAAATCACATCAACCTTTATTAGGGCCAAAGACCAGTATAAGAAAGGTGGCGTACAAAAAAATATAAACAATACAAATATAAAACCACATAAAAAGCTAAAAAAAATATAAACACAAAAATATTTAAACAATCTAAAAGGAGGGATAAAAACAATAAAAGGACATAAAACACGGTAAACTGAAACTAATATAAATAATTAAAAACTCCATAATGGTCATTAAAACTGACTTCTGACACAGGTCATTTTCTGACATATTTCAAGTGTTGCAACACAGAACCTGGCTACATTGTACATTGTAGCAGGGTTTGTATGAATGCATCAGGGAAGTGTAGAATTGTCCTGTAAGCCCTGGATATATATGTACCGTAATAATGCTGAAATAAAGCTATTATGAATATCTCTAAGCACTGAAGAAGCCGATACTCTATTGTTTCTGTACATCCATTGTCTCTCTGGATGGGAAATCTTGACATATCAGCTATCAAGGAGAGCTGAGGGGGAGAAGCAAGACACCCCGCCAGAATGAAGGCCCTTGGATACTTCAAGGTATGTTAAGTCTGCCGTAAGGGAGGCAAAGTACCTGCTGGGTTCACATAGCGAAGAGTCCCATTCTATGTGTGGTGTGCAGCGATTAAAATAAGATCATGGGACAATATTTTTCAATCAAAACAAAAACATTAATCTATTAAACTGTAACTCTTATAGTCATTTCAGTATTTTGGGCTTTCTCTTCATACTTATAATCATGATTTGTCACTTGTTGCTTGTATGTACTTATGCACTGGAGACAAATTCCTTGTATGTCCAATCACACTTGGCCAATAACGAATGCTCTTCTCTTCTCTTCTCTTCTCTTCTCTTCTCTTCTCTTCTCTTCTCTTCTCTTCTCTTCTCTTCTCTTCTCTTCTCTTCTCTTCTCTTCTCCTATCCTATCCTATCCTATCCTATCCTATCCTATCCTATCCTATCCTATCCTATCCTATCCCACTCCACTCCACTCCACTCCACTCCACTCTATATCTTTTATTGGGCCATTGACCTAAATGAAAAGAAAATAATAGAGGAAAATTTATGTTGTCCTAGGATGCAGGCAGGAGAAAGTAAGGTGGGGATCAAATGAATCTCCTGGTGCTGGACTTCTCAGAGTCTTGAGAAAGGTCAGACCCAACTCGTGGCTTGCCTGATCCCAGGCAATTGTGCTTACATCATGATTAAACAAAGCAGAGTTTAGGGCGAGGGAGGTCCAGATAAAAGAGGCCGAGTACTTCGTTTGCGTGCAGCGAGCCTGCTACTTCTGGGTCAAGCCGTTCTGCTTCGCCACGAGCCAGACGGGAGTGGGGACGGTGGGGGGGGGGGGGGCTCCCCAGCTCAGGCACAACAAGCTTCCCTTTGGACTCCACTCATGGCAAGGGCTGGCAAGTCCCGGGAAGCCTTTTCTGCCGTTCCAGCCCAGAGCCTGAGATCGCGAGCCAAGTGCCGGCGCGCTCCGTTCCTCTCCCTTCCTCGGCAGCAGGCGCTCGGGCTGCGGAAGGCGGCTCCACCCCTTTCGGGTTGATCAGGTATGGGAAAGTTATTCGGAGTTCAAATATAACCCAACGCCTGGCCAGCTGCTCGGCCCACAGCCTCCACTTGGAAAAGTCCACCGGGCCAGAGAGAAGCAGTAACCCGATTCCCCCAAGCACCCCGGGCTCCGCCACTCCCCCTCTCGCGGCTCGGGCTCTAGCCAGGCGCGCCACACGCGAGAAGGCATGAGCGACGAAGCGGCGCCCAGAGCTTGGGGGTGAGTCGAATGACCGGGCGGGGTGGGGGATGGTGAGGATCGCTTGGGGTACCTCGGTTGGAAAGATGCGCCTGGGCTGCCTTCCTTCCCCCGATTGTCCCCTGGCCCCTTTGTCCAATTCCCTCGGCCTCCCTCGGCCAAGAGATACCCACGGAAGAGACCCAACCTTTCTTGGATCGGGGGACTGGCCAGGTCTACTGAGAGATGGGAGAGGCCCCCACGCGACTCCCTCCTCCGAAATTTGAGGGACCGTAGCGAGAAGTTTTGGAAGAGGGGAGTAAACGCGAGTCGGGATAAGGCTCTCTGCGAAGGGTCCTCAGAGGTAACCGGCCCAGTCAATAAGAGGGCAGAGGCGTTGCGGTACACGGTCTTGGCTTAGATACACGGTCTTGGATCGCCCTTGCCTTTTGGAGCCCTTCCCTCTCCCCCTCCCGTTTTCCCTCCCAACCAGCCCTCCCTCTCCAAAAAAACAGCGAGCCGAGTGGGGAACTCCTGCCCGTTGGATTGTGCCATTGTGCTTTCATTAACCTAGAATAGAATAGAATAGAATTCTTTATTGGTCAAGTGTGATTGGACACACAAGGAATTTATCTTTGGTGCATATGCTCTCAGTGTACATAAAAGGACAAGATACATTCGTGAAGAATCATAAGGTACAACACTTGATGATAGTCACAGGGTAGAAATAAGCAATCAGGAAACAATCAATATCAATATAAATGGTAAGGATACAAGCAACAAAGTTACAGCCATGCAGTCATAAGTGGGAGGAGATGGGTGATAGGAAAGGTGAGAAGACTAATAGTAATAGTAATGCAGCCTTAGGGAATAGTATAGAATAGAATTCTGTTGGAAATTGTTGGAAATTACACACGACTTTCTGATTAGCTTTGGTTCCTTTACCGCTTCCTACCCCAAGTACCGTTGCACCTTGCCTTGTTGTTTAATCTAATGGTTCTTTACTTTTTTAAAAAAGAGATGTTTTTTAAAGAAAGACACTTGCGTGCGTTTCTCGTACCGTTGGCACCGTGTCTGGTGAGAGAGAGGGAGGGAGGGAGGGAGGGACGGAGGGAGGGAGAGAGGGAGAGAGAGAGAGAGAGAGAGAGAGAGAGAGGGAGGGAGAGAGAGAGAGAGAGAGAGAGAGAGAGAGAGCGAGAGCGCTTGTGGAAGCTCGGTGAGCGTATAACGGTATGAAACGTTAAACCTGGGAGATTTGTAATAGCTAAATGTCAAGGGCAGTTCCCGTCCTTTTCACCTATGTATTTGGAAAGGATCCTAGAAAAAACTCCTTTGCCAGCAGTTTGCGCTGCCTCGTAAACAGATCGCAGCGCCTCTGGACGCGGAGCCTGTTAGAAGCTGCATCCGCGGCGCGCTACAAATCTTGCCCAGCTCGGCTCCCCGGGGATGCCCCGCGCGCTCCCTTGGCCTTCCAGTCCTTTTCTTTCTAGCCTTCTAGACTGGCGCTGCCTTCCTCTTCGGTCTCTGCTGACCTGCCGAAACCCGGAGCCTCTTCGCGCCGGGATAAAAGGCTTTCATTTCCGTGCCTGCAACGACTGTCTGGGGGTGTCTTCCCTTCCCTTCCCCTCCCCACCCCCCAAGCTCCCGACTGAAAGGCTCCGGCTGGAAAGTAGGTCGCTCAGAACTTGTCAGAGGAAACGCGGCACGGGTGCTTCTGTTTGGGGGAAAAGGGAATCTAGGAGTTGCAGCCGGTGCGGGATGGAAATATCTCTTGGTGCGAAGTTCTTGTTAGGTAGAGAAGTTGCCTTCCCTTCCCTTTCAAAGCCCGCCGGATGCAGAGAGCAGATCCCGCGAGGAGCAAGTGGACTTTGGGTCTCCTGAAAGCTTTCCTGAAGCAGTTAAAGAAAAGGCCCTTTGTGCTGGACTTCAGTCCTCCCCGGTTGAGAGTAAGACCATCCATCTAGACCAGGGGTCTCCAACCTTGGGAACTTTAAGCCTGGAGGACTTCAACTCAGGGGTGAAATCCAGCAGGTGCTGACAGGTTCTGGAGAACCGGTAGCAGAAATTTTGACTAGTTTGGAGAACCGGCAAATACTACCTTTGCCTTGCCCCAGAGTGGGGTGGGAATGGAGATTTTGCAATATCCTTCCCTAGGAGTGGGGTGGGAATGGGGATTCTGCAGTATCCTTCTCCTGCCAGGTCTACCAAGTCAGCCCACCAAGCCACACCATGCCCACCAAGCCATGCCCACAAAACCGGTAGTAAAAAAATTTGGATTTCACCACTGCTTCAAGACCCAGAATTCCCCAGCTAGCTTTGCTTTGAATTCTGAATTTTGAATTCTGGGAATTGAAGTTCTCCAGGCTTAAAGTTCCCAAAGTTGGAGACCCCTGATCTACACTAGGATATCTACCCCATCCAGTCTAAGAGGTCAAGGAAGCTGAAGTCTAACTGATTTGAAGAACACAGTTGGGAGGAGGCAGGCCTAAAATCTGGATGGTGGTTCACTTTGGGCTGAGATTCAAACCATGCAATATTGGCATCAAGCAATGGACAAGGTAATGAGTGGTTTTGCGCTTAAAGCCATCCTTTTGAGGCATGTTGCTCTTCTGAGGTGGCTTTAAGAACTCTAAACCACACGCAAAAATAATGTCAACAAGAAAAAAACCTTGGAGTTGACATTTTCCAGGCAAGTACAGCACAATTTTTTTGCTAAACTGTGTTTGCAGAGTATTTTGGTTTGTTTTTTCAAGGAAGAAACCAGCAGCAATGGGCTTATATTTATCTCTTTGAAGAGGGAATTTGAAAAGGGGCACTTGGCACTCAGGCCAGAAACAAATAGCCTGTTTAAGTATTCATGGTACTGGACATATGTAATGTAATCTGAGGCCCTACATCCCATAAATCTTCAGGCTGCCATAGTTCATTCACATTGCAGTTGTGAAATACTTTCACATTGCCAACAGGCAGTCCATAATATGGGCTGATGCCATAATAGCATTTTGGATGTGCTGGTATGCAGGATATTGAATATATCTGTACAACATTTGGATAATTGGGACCACAGCTTTGGGTACTGATAACAAGAGACAGACAAAAAGAAAGCCTCTTTTGCTATCTTTAAATTTTAGCTTTCTCTAATATAGATTACATGATCAGTGAAATCAGTTGTTGGTTGTAGCTTATTCTGATCAAATTTCATCATTTCACAAGTTTCTCACTTATTCCAAGCATGTTTCTGCAAAAGTATTTTTGGAATTCACAAATATCCAGTATGATTTGGGAATACCAATTCTTCACCATTACAAAAGATGACAACTTTGAGCAGATAAATAAAAAATTTCCCTTTACTTCATTTCTGGTCCAGATAAATTATCACTTGCTAATTTAGTTGTCTTTCAGGATGATTTTAATGTTTCAGGAATGCTGCACAAAGAGAAATTTGGAAGACTTGTGTGGTGTTTCTGATTCCCACCCTTTCACTGTATGTCACTTGTTTCATGCTCTTGTTTAAATAGAAGCATATCTATTTTTTCTATTATGTAGTCCTAAAACAAAAACATTTCATTTTAAAACTCAAAGTATAGTTATTGGAAGCTCTTAAAGTGTATCACGTACCCTGTAAACTTCTGAAAACTTCATTTAAATACTAATATTTAAAATTAAATATATATCAGCTCCTGCTGACCTAGCAGCTCGAAATCATGCAAATGTAAGTAGATAAATAGGCATCATTTTGATGGGAAAGTAACCGCATTCCATGTGCCTCTGCGTATAGTCATACTGGCCATTGAAATATCTTTGGACAACACTGGATCCTCAGCTAGGAAACGGAGATGAGCACCATCTCCTAGATTCGGACATAACTGGACAGGAGAAACCCTTACCTTTATATGAGCAAAGTCTTGATTCTATTCCATAAAAGCATTACGTAGAATAACCTTCCCCAATTTGTGCTTTCTAGATATACTGTCCTTGCTAACCCAGGGTCTACATGATTGTGGAATGATGGATACACATTCAGTGCATAACTTGAAGTTATAAAAGATTGAAATAAAAGTAACTGTTTAGCTTTAGTTCTGAGGAAATGTGACTACAGACAGAAGACAACAGATGGTAAAAATAAAATCCAAAGGATATAATTGACATCTAGCTTTGCATTGTTAGACTAGCTGGTCTTTGGTAGGACTGAGAAGCAAAATAGGATTCAGATAGAAGCAGTGGATGGAACAATGCTGGTAGTAGTAAGCAGTGGGTGGAAGAAGAGATAGTATGGAAAACTAAGTCAACATCAAAGCAGAAATGTAGAACCCATAGAACAGAAGTCATATCACAAACAAAAGCCAGAAGACATGCATTGTCCAGATGTCTTAATGAGCAGGCATCCATATAGAATAATGTTCACCTTACTCAGATACTTGCATTTAACCATGGAATAAACCATGGCAATATCTTTTTTTTTTCTGCTGTATCCTCAGGATGTTGCCTTCATCTCACCTCAGCCCATGAATGAAACAAACTAAAATATTTTATCACTGTTAAAGTGTCATTTCTTCCCATTGTTCTAACATCATCCAAAGGCAGACTCAAAATATAAAAAAATCTAATAGGCTGTGACAACCATTATATTGGGGGAAAATCAGGTGGTTGTCAGTAATTGGGAACAGAGGCAATGGACACTGCACATTTCATGCTGGCTTCATTTTCTGCTGACTCAAGGAGATCACACTTTAAGCAACAGGGAAGACTTCAAATATCCAGGCTGAACTTGCAGCACCTTGGATAGCTCTAAAGAGACAATTTACTGGAGCTCTTGAGACCTAGGATAGCATTGAGTGTCAATCTTATTTTTTCATGGCAAGTATCCCTAGTTTTCCTGATTCAGGTAATTCTTCCCTCAGAGGTGGAGAGTATCAATAAAAGTATGACAATGTAGAATAGAAATGATCAGATGGGATCCCTCCCCTCCCCCCCCCCCCCCCATTCTTCATTCCATGCATCAGATGTGGGACTGTTATTGGCTAATTACAGGTCTGTGATAGATTCTTACAAGCTGTTCCTGTTATTAGTTCTTTGCAAATGATAGCATGTTCATTTTTAAAACATTTCTTAAATGATAGGATCACATCCTTATGCTGCTTTGTTTTCCTTTTCAGTAAGTGTGGCCGATGGTGTAATTGTGAGGCCGTCATGGCAGCATTTAAAGGCATCTGGACCAAGTCCTTCTGGAAGTCTGTGTCAGCAGAATTCTTGGCCATGCTCATTTTTGTCTTCCTCAGCCTTGGCTCTACAATCAACTGGGGTGGGATTGAAAAACCCTTACCTGTGGACATGGTCCTTATTTCTCTGTGTTTTGGACTCAGCATTGCAACAATGGTCCAGTGCATTGGACATATCAGTGGTGGCCATATTAACCCTGCAGTGACCGTTGCAATGGTTTGCACTCGGAAGATCAGCCTTGCCAAGTCAGTCTTCTATATTGTAGCCCAATGCCTGGGTGCCATTGCAGGGGCAGGCATACTCTATCTGGTCACTCCATCAAGTGTAATTGGGGGATTGGGAGTTACCCAGGTAGGTTGAAAGAATGGAGAATTACCCTTTCTAATAAGACAGAATCCAAGCCTTGAAAACAGATTTTAGCATTTGCTGAATGGGGAAAAGCAATTTCTTTTTGAAAATGGCTGAAGAACCTCTCCCTACTTGAGAGGGTGACTGATCCAAAGTCAGGCAATCAATTTGCATAGCTAAAGGTGGACTTGAAATTAGGTTCTCCTCCCCAGGCTTAGTCCAATATCTTCACTAGACATTTTCTTTTCATATCAAAGACACTGTGCAGTAGCAATAGCAATAGCAATAGCACTTAGACTTATATACCACTTCACAGTGCTTTTAGCCCTCTCTAAGCGGCTTACAGTGTCAGCATATTGCCCCCAACAATCTGGGTCCTCATTTTACCAACCTTAGAAGGATGGAAGGTTGAATCAACTTTGAGCTGGTGGGACTTGAACTGCCGAACTGCTGGCAATCAGCAGTCAGCAAATGTAGCCTGCAGTACTGCACTTTAACCACTGTGCCACCACAGCTCTTTGGTTGTGGGCCATGGTTGTGGGAGCAAACCACACCCACAGATATTAGATTGGGGATCCCAGAAAATGGTTTTAATTGATCTCTGTATTGGGGGACAATGCCCAGTTAATAAATTCAGAATAAAAAATGACACACATACCTCCGTGCTTTTATAAGTTTACAAAGGAAATGATTTTCCAATGTGGACTCACATTCAGGTGAGTCATATTAATATACAAACAAAGATTCTAAATCTCATTCATATTTTAGCATGGATTTTTGAACACAATCTGGATAACTTAAATTCATTCAGCATCTTTTTATTATTATAGATGATGATGATGTGGATGCCAAGGGCTAAAATGAATATAAGGTGTTTAGAATTATACAAACCTAATGAAAGTATTTTGAGAAACTGCTTTAAAATTTGAATAGCAGTTTCTCAAGTGGTTCATGTGATTATTTTTTAATTCAAAAGTGACCTTTTGATAAAACTCCAGGCCCACATGGAATGTATTTCTTTGAACGGATTTAGAATGCCTTAAAGAAAAATGTTAATAAGAAACTTTGATAGGCAGGGTGCCCTGTGCCCCATAAATCCATTCTTTACTGTAAACTAACTGCTAAATATTTCACAACAGTTATATGCATGTATCAGGTCCTAATAAACTGTGGGAGGCGTATACAGTTTAACTTAAAGCAAGGAACTGTTTTTATTCGAATACATTTGAAGTAGCTTATTTGCAGTTTTTTTTAATTCTGTACTTAAGAATTGTTCCTTAGTAGATATTTCTAACTAAAAAAAGAATTGATATAAGGTATAACATCCAGGCATGAGATATTTTAAGAGAAAAGTATAAATATATTAAAACAAAAAAAGTGTATATTTAAGATGTTTTTTTTAAATAGACTTTGCTTTTGGTTCTAGCTTTGTTCTCTTCTATCAATTAACCTCACTGCAGGATATGAAACTGCACTTACATGCTGTCAATTTTTATTTGAAACTGAAATTAATTGAGTAAGAGCTAATTAATGGGTTCATAATAGAAAACTAAATCATGGATCTGCTGAAGAAAAAAAATAGAAAAATAGCTGTACTCTTAAGAATCTTGTTTGAAATTCCCATCAAAACCCAAGAAAGGAAGGGGGCTATTTTGTACATATACACATATAAATATAAATAAGGGCCACAGCTGATGTTAGGTTGCGTGTAAGGCTGTTGGTGGGTGTATGCATCACACAAACATATGTTCATCATGGTTTGGAGAATACATCACATTGGCTTAATTTACTACTGTCACCTACAGTATATAATGCAATGTGTCTATGGAGATTCTCAGTCATTCAGGACTTTTAGCTTCTCATCTAAGAAGCTTCTTCAGTTCAGATGTGAAGAAGCTTTTTGGATCAGATGCAAAACGTCTTCAAAGAAAAACAAGAAAGTCCAGTTGCCTCTTGAAAAAGCACCTTTGGTACACAATATATAAGCCATATTAGCTAGATCTACACTACAATCAGGCAAGCAAACCATCTCATGTTTAGAGCAGGGCTGTTGTGTCATGTGAAGACACAAAATACACATCTCAGTATCCCAACAATCCAATGGCTAATGAGCCTTTCAGAGCCACCTGTCAAGGAAACCCAGATTACCCAAGAGGCTGTTACTTAAAAGGCTTTTAACAGTGTATTATTTCCTTGCCTTATTCTATTTTCTTTCTTTCCACAACACTTATTTACTTTTAAACTGTTTTAATTAGCGGGTTGGTAATTACAATTTCACACTTTATTTATGCTGCCTGGCTCCCTGTGTGTTTCCTCTTCTAGATACATGCAGAACTTTCCAGTGGACATGGACTCTTGGTGGAGCTGATAATTACCTTCCAGCTGGTTTTTACTATTTTTGCCAGCTGTGATTCTAAGCGAAATGATGTCACTGGTTCTGTGGCATTGGCAATTGGACTATCGGTTGCAATAGGACATCTATTTGCTGTAAGTTGCTTCTTTCGTTAGCTTTTTTTAGCTAAGTACTTATAAATTATGTAGAGTAGCAATGTTCTAAGTAGCCTATTAGCTTATTATTGTGAAACCCATTTATGGTCAGAGGCTGTAACTTTCAGTTAATTATATTTAAAATATTTATACCCAAGCAAGTATATTTGGAATCATTTGAGTCAAATCTATATTAAAATTAATAAAATTCTTATATGTTTCTCTTGCTCTTTGGATGTGTGTATAAATATACACAAAATATGTGTGTATGTATAAATATACAATTAATTTTATTTTATATTAATTTTTTTAGCTTACTTAGTATATGACTTGAAATAATGCTGGTTCACTTCATTGTTTAACGAACACTTAAAGTAAATAAATGAAAAAATATTATTTTTAGTAATAATAATAATAATAATAACAACAACAACAATTACTACTACTATTTATTTATTTATTTATTTATTTATTTAACCTGTATGCCACCGAACTCCTAATGATTCTGGGCAACTCTCTGTAATTACAATGGTATCAATCAAAGGGCAATGATGGCAAGCACAACAGACCAGAGGGAATGTGGCAAAGTCTTCAATACTTTTTCTGAACAACAACAGAATGGAGGCAATCCAGATCTTGGGGAAAACCTCATTTCAGACAGCAGGCATTGCAGATAGAAGGCATTGTACTTCTGGGAACTCAATGGATGACATTGTTTAATTGAAGGACCCTAGAGCATCCTAACCCACCCAGATTGAAGGGATTGGGCAGATACTATAGGGAACAGGCCAGTGGTGGGTTTAAAAATTTTTTACTACTGGTTCTGTGAGTGTGGCTTGATGGACGTGGCATGGCTTGGTCGGCGTGGCAGGGAAAGATACTGTAAAATCTCCATTCCTTCCCCACTCCAGGGGAAGGTTACTGCAAAATCCCCATTTCCTTCCGATCAGCTGGGACTTGGGAGGCAGAGAATAGATGGGGGCGGGGCCAATCAGAATTTTTACTACCGGTTCTCCGAACTACTCAAAATCTCCGCTACCAGTTCTCCAGAACTGGTCAAAACCTGCTGAAACCCACCTCTGGAACAGGCAGTCCCTCAAGTAACTAGTATCCTTATACTATATAAGGATATACTTGTGTGTGTATATGTCTGCGTGCGTGCATACACATGCATATTTTGAAATTTATTTATTTATAATATTTATTTATTTATAGTATTTGTATCTGATGAACTGTGGCCCAGGTGCTATTCTATCAGACTGTTTAATTCATAGAACAATAACATGCTCATTTTTAACAGTGCAATGTATGAATCTACTTGTTGTAATTTAATGTCGCACTAGCCATATTTTTTATTGTTTTTATTGTTTTAAAATGTTGTGAGTGTTTTAACTGTAGTATATTTTTTGAATTGTACACTGCCCAGAGTCATTAACTGAAATGAGCAGCTATAGAAACTGAATGAATCAATGGGAAGGTAGCTAGGTAATAGGTAGGTAGGTAGGTAGGAAGGAAGGAAGGAAGGAAGGAAGGAATGAAGGAATGAAGGAAGGAAAAGAGATCTCCCTTTCCAAAGCTGGAAAAAAAGCACAGTTCTTGGAAATGATGATTCTTTCTAAGCCCTACAAAAATGTACATTGTGTCAAAGGTACTCTATCATCAAAACCTACTCTTATAAAATGAAGAAAGAATTAGAAAATGTGTTGCCAGTCAAATGGAAAGGGCTCAAAGGGCATTATCAGACATGAGTTCAGATGTCAAGTGTATTATGTAAAAAAATGGTCCCTCATGTTACCTGTTCCAATAGAAAGAGCCAAGCAATGCCATCAACAGATCAGCAAGTTTCTTTTACAAGCAGGTGAAAACCACACCTGGTAACCTTTTTCATCCACAAATATGCCCCTAAGGAAGGAGATGTATAAGAGTCCTAGAATTGGCATCCCTCATTTCAGTGCCACTGGAAAAGGATGATTCTATAAGAATTTTAACAGCATGTTTGCTTATTGTTAATAATATTCTTCCTTTCCAATATTAATATATTTCTTTGTGTATACCTACTGCAGATCAGTTACACAGGGGCGAGCATGAACCCTGCTCGGTCATTTGGGCCTGCAGTTATCATGGGTAACTGGAAAGATCACTGGGTAAGTTATTATACTTTAGTATTCCTTATTTTTCCAGGGCACTTAATATCTGTAACTGTTATTTTGTTTGATTATTTTATAAAAAGGTAATAAATTATAAAGTGGCTTTTGTGTAAAAAAGCACAACTGGATTTTTTTCTTTTTGTTTTGTAGATACCTTTCAATTTTTTAAGATTGGTAAATCAAGATTATTTTAGGGGTACTGCACCTGTGGGGAAAGGGTCAAAAAGTCAAGATTGAAGCTCCACTGCTTGTTTACATTCACCATGCATGGGACATATTAAAAAGAAGGCTTAGATTCCATAGTTGCAGTTTTCAGCTTGACTTTTTTGGGAGGGAAATCCCACAGGTCTCTTTTCTATATTGGTAGTTTTCCATTATGAATCATAGACTTCATGATTAAGAAAATAGATTATGGTCCAGTCAAAATTCTGAACACCAGTCATTCTTCATCCAACACATTTAACACATTTTCATCGAGGAAAGGCACAACCAGTGGTGGATTGCCCCCAGTTCAGACTGGTTCACAAGAACCAGTAGTAAAACCGGCGGGAGGCTCCACCCACCGCCCCGGATGTCGTCATAGGCGATCTGCACATGCACAGAAACTTCTAGTAAAGCTTCTAGTAAAGGTAAGTAGAACCCACCCCTGGGCACAACATATCATTGTGGAACAACATGGCAAGGACATCTTAAAAATGTGGTTAGTTTGTCTGGGTTTGAGTATTTGTGCAGAAAGTATAGAAAAGATATCTACTGCTGAACCATAAAAGTTGCTGGCTTTTGTATTTCCTTGTAGAAGTATGGGAGACGGTAACCGATCATGTTATTGCAAGCCATTTGCCAAAGGAACTTTACTATCTACCCTTTCATTTATTAGTCAATTTTTAATCCGCCTGTATCAAATTTCCTCTCCTTCTGATTTTGAACAGGTATATTGGCTGGGACCAATTATAGGAGCTGTCCTGGCAGGTGCTCTTTATCAATACGTCTATTGCCCTGATGATGACCTTAAGCACACGTTCAAGGAAACCCTTAGTAAGACAACCCAGCAATCCAAAGGAAAATACATTGAAGTAGAAGATCCCAAGAGCCAGAGGGAAACAGATGATCTACTCCAGAAACCTGGAATGGTCCACTTCATTGATCTTGAAAGGGGTGATGATAAGAAAGGAAGAGATCCTACCAATGAGGTGCTATCATCCGTATGACTAGCAAGAAGCACTGAAAGCAGAGACCAGCCTGCCAGTATATCTACAGATGGTTTTCCACTTATAAAAGAAACAGATCTGTTGTGAGTTTGTCACTTGAGATAACTTTAAATGTTGGACAATATCATCAGTGAATTAGCTGTTTAATCAGATCGTATGTGAGATGATAGCATACATATATAACTAACAAGACTAATATTTAGAATGAAGAGAGAAGACAAAAGAAATAAGAAAAAAAGACATCCATTTTATGAAATTTGCTCCAAAATTCATATCTTCCAAAATTTTAAAAAATAGTTCAATTCTAATTTTTTCTTGGGAATCCTATGTCCTTTATACAAAATAGAATAATATTGATGTATTTTTTTGTGTATGTTGCCATATTATCCATTAATACAGTGTTCCCCTTTTGAAATTTCCATATTGTTTTCTTTTTCATTTCTTGATTTATATGCTAAATGTTTCCCTGATTTATTTGCAAATTCAATTTTTTTGCTTTGCATAATTCATTTTATATCCATTTCTTTTATTAACATCAACAGCTATTGTTGTAAAAAATTTAATTTGATGAGAAATATTTATCTTCCTTGGAAATTTAATTGTTCTTTTTTATCTCAAGATAGCCTATATTTTCCTTTTTGAGTATTATATTGTATGCTATCCTCTCATAAAAACTTTACTTGCATCCCACACCATTCTTAAATCCATGGCCACAGTTAAATTATGTTCAAAAAATCTGTTAAATTCTTTTTATAATCCATTATTCTCTTTATAATAGTATTTCATTTAATCTCCATCTAAAAGTAGTAGCTTTCTCTTTATAAACCTAACTCATGAGATTATGATCAGGTTTTGGCAAGATCTCTACTTTAGAAATCATAGTAGCTAGATTCTTTGAAATCCAAAACTTATCTATTACTGAAAAAAATATGTCTTTCTGAAGAATAAGCATATTCTTTAGAATTACAATTTTTTTCTGTCTTTATGCCTACACTAGACCTAAATTATTTATCAAATCAAAATGGCATTTGGTAATTTATCTTGAATGCTTTAAATATTTTTCTCAGATGTTCTATGTAACTGACGAAAAAAATCACCTCATTCTAATCTCCATCAAACACCAATTTTCATAAGAAAAACTTATTGATTTCTCCATTAGTTGTTTGTCACACATTGCTTTACCTTCATTTGTTTAATCAAACCATACTCCCATGCTGTGAAATGATAGCAATGTTCTAAATTGAGGGAACATCATAAATTATATTCAATTATAAATATTCTTGTTGATGTATTGAAGGAGAATCTGAATGAATTTTGAAAGATACATTGATTTTAATGCAATCAGTCATGAGATGGAAAGAGAAAATTTATCTTAATTTGCTCATAGAAACAAGAAACTATTAGATTGTTCTTCTGACACTTAATTGGCTGCTGACAATTTTGATTAGTATTTTCACTGTAAAGTCTATGACAAATTCAGTGGGACATGAAAAAAACCCTATCAGAGCATTTGTCTGTCCCTTCCCAACCCATAAAGCATTAATTATTTCCTGTCTTCTCACCATCAAAAGTTTTCCTCATTAATAATCTTGCAACCAAAATTATTTTACATCCTAAATAATGCTAAAAATATACACCAATTCATTGTGCTTCTCATGCAAAATATCTCACAAAGTATAGCTGCTCATCATATAACTGATAAAATGTGTAGGGATGAGAAAAAGGTGGAAGCTGATCTGTTTTCAGTGCACTTATTCAAACAAATGAAGCATTACTGTGCCAATTTTATATACATGAAATGTTTAATCTCATCCATTTTGCATACACTGTGATTTTTTTTAAAAAAAGTAATTATAATAAAGAGGTTTATTTATTAATTGTTTAAAATACTACTGGAATATTTTTTGGTAACAGATGTTTTGCATTCAAATATTCTTTTACTAACAAGAGCTACTTCTAATTGCCTGTTTGAAAGCATACATGGGAAGGAAAAAATATTCAGGAGAGCATACAGAGTGTTACTTTGGACAGTCACTGCTGTTTATGGCTTAAGCTGCTCACCCCCAACATGTATATATTGGAAAGTCACCATTAGCAAAGGCCTAATGCAGGGGTATCAAACTCATGGCCCGCAGGCCAGATGTGTCATACACTGGCCACCCCCAGCTTAGCAAAGGGGGGGAAAGTCACAATACATCATGTGACGATGACATGACGATGCAAGTTTGACACCCCTGTGCTATGTGGATTTTACAGGAGTAAAATCAATGCAATTAAGTGGTGTCTGCAATCTCTCCATATATCAATTTAGAGAAGGCCAAAAAAAAATCAAGATTGTGTCCCTTCCTCTGGAGTTGCATGCATGATTTATACAAAAATGGTGGGGCTTGAATTATATGTCATAAACAGCATCCTGACTTTTCTGATATTGCCAACATACCCTGAATCAATCAACCCAAATAGTGTTTGGCAGCCTTGGGAACTTTAAAACATATGGACTTCAGCTGTCAGGTCTTAAGGTTGCTAAGATCAACAAACATTGAACTAGAGCATAGAATGGTATGTGATAGTATGTGGTGAATTGTATGTGGTGAATTGTACGCATGCGTTTATATGCTACAATGCTTTTGGTTGAAAAGTAATAATATTTACATTTGCTAACTATAGCCAGTATTATAATTTCAGTAGAGATATGGCTCGTTTGTTCAGAACTCATCAGTCTCCATTAATGGGTGATTAGTGAAAAGGGTTAAATATATAGTCCCACTCTGGCAACACACATTCTTACAAGAAATGATGATTGGGACTACCTTACTAATAATGGATATTTATATGCTGGAAAAAGTATTCAATGTCCAGTATAAGGTTTTTTTCCCTTCCTATGTAAATTATTTCTTAACACATCTATCAGGTCTGAAATACTTAATTGAGTCAATTAAAAGTGAGATTGTCAGGATTTCTGAAAAAAAGAACAATAAAAATAGCAGTAAACTGATTCTTCAATGCATTTTGTGTCTTGAAAATATTTCTTGCAAATAAATGTATATGTAAATAATTTAGCCCTCTAAATGAGCAAATATAGATTGTCTAATTTGCTACCAATTAATCTTCATCCCAAAACCAAATTTCCTACGTTTTTACAGACTTTAACATGTAATTTTCATTAATTGTCACTGATGGGGCAGTTTTGCTAACAAATATATGGATAGACCTTTTTCTTCTGATGAGGAAAAATATGATATCAATTGAGCTACATTAAAGTTATTGATCCAAGATCATGTATTGTTGCATAGACAAAATTCAAAATAAGTAATATATGTGAAATAATCTTGATAAAACATTTGAAAAGCTTGTAAAAAGTTGTTTTAAACATAACAAATGTTGTTTAAAACATAACAAATACCAAGTCTCAATGTCTTTCAAACCTATAAAAATCAGAAAAATCATACAGCCTTTTATTGATATGAAAAAGATGAATTTATTGAGCCTCAAAAATTACAATGTGATATAGTTGCATGTGATACTTCTGAATTGTTTTGCATAAGTAATAATTATTTTATTAAACATTAAAGGTTCACTTTTCATACACAACTATATATTTGACTTGAGATTTTTTTCTTTAAATGTGTATTTTTTAATGTTTTATCACAGCATATTTATACTGTACATTTTGTTCTCATAAACTATGATAGAATCAAATCAAATGGAATTTGGTATACCAAAGCTGACTAGTAGGAAAGGTTGGAAAATTGTCTGAAAGGAATGTTTGCATCCTTCCTGCTTTCTAATTTTCCTGACTTTTGTCTGTTATTTAAAAACTTTTTTGCATGGCAAAGGATTCCAAATCAGAGGAAGAGGAAAGTACTGGACCAACAAAATTCTAGAAACATTTTTTTAATGCAATTCTATTAATGTCAGTGGAAGGAAATGCTGATGCTCGGTTGATATAATTTGGGGACATTAAGGAGATCTTGAAACTGAACCCTATAAATCTTGGGTGTGCAACATTTAACCCTTGGGTAAAAATTGTGTAGCCCATGGCTTCATTTCAAACTTAATGAACTATGGAGATCTCTGACCAGATAATTATGATAATAGCTATGTATCTCTTCCCTCGAGTCTAATGTCTTGCAAAGGAGGGGAGATGGTGGGGAGAGAGATAGAAGGATGTCAGCAGGGAAAAAATGGAAATGTTACAGTGGTGGTAATTCCTCCACTTTTGCTCCTTTGTCTAAGTAAAGTTTGCTTCAAGCTTACCAACATGCGGCAGCCAATAATGTACCTGTGAAGGGAATGTACTGTACTTATCAAAGTATAAAACATTGCCAATTTTTAAATAGATCAATGGCATAGCCAGTGTATTCCGTTTAGGCAAACTCCTAAAAAATCCATCACAAAGCTTTTATAGGAAACCCTTGGGGCTCTCTGGGAGGGCATCTGCTTGTATTTGTCTTCATCAGTAGACCTGCATTTTAAACTAGTTCCTAAGTCCTGTTGTAGCATTGTTTACCAAACTAAAATAATTTGAGTAACTGAATTTAAAATTGTAATCAGCAGAATTTTTATATGTTGGTATCTCTACTGTATATATATACAACTTTCATTGCTTTTCCAATTTAAGCTTGTTATGTACCAGATACCAGCATTTTTATTTAGTCTTGTGATCTATGAAAGGAGAACCAGTTTGGTGAATGGGTTAGGTGCTGGCCCGGAAACTAGGAAACAAGTCAGCTGGGCTCCAGCCTCTCCATTTCTCATCCCAACCCACCTCACAGGGTTGCTGTTATAGGCAGGACGAGTACAGGTAGTCCTCGACTTATGATCACAATTGAGCCCAACATTTTGGTTGCTAAGTGAAACATTTGTCAGTTTTGCCTCATTTTACAATTTTTCTTGCCACAGTTGTTAAGTAAATCATTGCAGTGTTAGAAGGATAATATGGTTGTTAAATGACTTTGGCTTTCCCATTGCTTTTGCTGATCAGAAGGTTGCAAAAGGTAACCCTTGGATATTGCAACAATCATAAGTATTAGTCAGTTGCCAAGCATCTGAATTTTGATCATGTGACCAATGGGATGCTGTAAAGGTTGTAAGTATGAAAAGTGGTCATAAGTCACTTTTTTCAGTACTGTTCTAACTTTAGTGACCAAACAAACTATTGCAAATCGAGGACTACCTGTAGATACGCTAGCTTGAGTTATATATATATATATAAAAATGGCAGGAAGAAGAAGGAGAAGGAGAAGGAGAAGGAGAAGGAGAAGGAGAAGAAGAAGAAGAAGAAGAAGAAGAAGAAGAAGAAGAAGAAGAAGAAGAAGAAGAAGAAGAAGAAGAAGAAGAAGAAGAAGAAGAAGAACCATATAAATTTCTTCATCATTTGAAAGATGTCCCATTTTGAAAGCTACTCCATCTGAAGCTAGAATAATGCTTTGCTAGTGTTTGAAAGATGTGGACTGGGGTCATAGGAGAGAATGTAGCATTCTGCTTTGACATATGCCTCAAAGGGAATAAACATCAAAGCAAGCATAAAAAGCTGCAATAAATAAAATGAATGTTACATAGTAGACCAATTTCATGTCAGATTCTTATTCCAAAACTATTTTTAAAATATTTATTCCTTCTAGGATTCATAATCTGAGATGAGCTGAATATAAATGGATTGAATATATGCCTATTACCATAATTAAAATGAATATATTATTGAATCACAAATGTGTTCCCTTTGAAATAATCTATGTAATTCAGATATACTACCATCATAATAGATTCTTAACTCCTTTGTGTTCGGCTGTATCCTAAAATATAATGTGTTGGAAATTAAATATTCAATATTTTGAATCAATTGTGCATACATTCTTGGCTTACATTCAACATACAATATTAGATAAAACAATGTTATATTATGTGCAGCACCATTTTTTGGTAAGAAATGAAGGAACCAGTTGAGTTTATTAGCATTCTTTCAGAAGTATGTTGTTTCCTTTTCAAAGACACTAACTGTGTCTTTGAAGTGTGTCTTTATAGTTGACATATTACATGAATTCAGTTAATGTTAACTAGTTGCTACCATTTGTATGACATGTAAACTGAACCACAAAAAAGTGTTTTAAAATGAGAAAGGGAAATTTTTGAATAAGAATACAAAAATGGCAACTTTATCCTTCCATAAAATTTATCACTTAATTTGGGTAGGATAGAGATACAAAAGTTGTTTTTCAAAGGCAAATTAGAACCCTTCCTTTATTAATCAGGTAATAAGTGATAAAGAACTTTAATAACAACGAATACTTAGAAGAAGGATTTAGGAATTTTAGAAGCATTTCATGAAAATCTTAATCTCATATATGCTTATGTTATTTAATAACACTTTAATCAGTAATAGTTTTCCAAAACATTGGAAAAAATTCAGAATGTATTCCTGTTTGAAATCAGACAGAGAATGTGGATTATCTTTTATAGACCTAATGCATCAATTGATCACAATACTAGGATTTTTACTAGCATTCTTAAACGGAAATTAAGAAACATACATCAAACAGGTTATAAAATCTATGCTTTGATGTCACTAGATGCTGCTAAAGCCTTTGACATGGTGGAATGGGAATATCTAAATAAATTAGCTGTCTAGCAAGAGATACAGTACAAATCAAGATACTACAATAAATAGGGTTGCCTATTATCATCCTTCTTGTTTGCATTTCTAAAAGAATTCTTAGAAAACAATCAAATATAAATGATATAAAAACTGATTAATATATTCTTCTTTGGAAATCCAAATTTCTAAATCTCTGAAGATGGCACTACATGTAACTCATGTTTTCATTGTTATGTATAAATTTGCAAAACCACAGGTGTTATTTTCATCTAACAAAATACTGAAATAGAATGCTGAGGTAATGATAGACCCTTGTATCATTGACAATTAACAGGATAATTGTATCTTATTTAGGGGTAAAGCTTCCCAAGGTGATCAATAAGACTACAAGACTGTTAACTATTCCCTGTTGACTAAATAAATGTAACCTTAACCTTAACAAGCAGTCTAGATTATGGATGAGTAGCATAGCTGCAAAGAAAATGTTCCACCTCTAGACTGACTTATCTAGTCCAAGAAATACTAAGTTATAGAACAGAATAAAATAACAGAATTGGAATATGCTAGAAAGGATGGAGGAAAGTATTATTTTATACAAAGAAGCAAGATATCACGGTTCAATCAGATAATTATCCATGTGCAGAGGAAGGAGGAGACCTGGGTGTGCTTAACTTAAGAGGGCAATTGAAGGCTTTCCAGTAATTTATTTATTATGATCCAACAACTCTATGGGTCACTATGCAAATTGAGACATGTATTACAGAATTTACAAAACTATCATTTTTTTTAAGAATGTAAAGCTAAGCTATTTCTTCAGACAAGCATTCAAGCAGTCTAAGAAGAGGAGTGAATGATGCCTTGGTGATTTTTCTTTTACAATAACAGTGTTTAGTTCAAAGAATAGGACAGAGCAAATGTCTACCAACTAGGGCAGGGGTGCAAAACTCGATTTCATTGAGGGTCGCATCAGGATTGTGTTTGACCTTGAGGGCCCAGAGTGGGCATGGCCACTCGACGTCACTCATGTCAGTAGCGCCTGTGGTGGCCGGAGTGTTCTACCAGTAAAAACGGGCTCCCAAGCTCTGCTTTCGGCTGCCACAGCCTCCTGCAACCCTCTGCCAGAAAAAATGGAGCTTGAGAGGGCCACACACGGCCCTCCTGAGCTCTATTTTCACTGGCAAAGCACCACGGGCTGGTCCTTTGCAGGCTGATTTGCAGGGCATTCCAGTGGGCCAGATCTAAGTACCCTGCAGGCCAGATACGGCCTTGAGTTTGACACCCCTGGACTAGGGCATCTGTATAATAAAGAACAACCCTAAAGAGAGAAAAGGTTGATTACGTATCTGAGGTAGGTTAATTATAGGGTTTTACAAATACTTCAAATATCTAATTTCTAATTTCTAATTCAAAGATCTGTTAGTGCATTGGGGTTAGGTTTTAGAAAAAATGACTGAAGTCAAGTTAGTTGTATAATTATTTCTTTCAAAAAAGGCAATTCCAGTTACAAATTGGCTCTTTTATTAGCATCTGATTACTTGCATACAGAGTTACTAGATACTACACAGAGCTACTATGCTATAACCAGTGGTAATGATGTTACCTAGTTTGGTAATTAAATGTCTGCAAGAAAACCAACTCTACCAGATTCTGATTTTATTTCTGACAACCGCCACTTTACTTATAACTTTTTCAGGAAAGAATGCAAAAGGATATTCATATTAGTCAATCATATAAGAGGATATGAAATTTAGGTTTAGATTAATGCTTAACCAGCCAGGAGAAGTTGAGCAGAAATAATAATTACAGAGATATTATTTGTTTAACATGGTCTATATCAGAGTTCCACAACTTTTCTGGGTTTGTGGCCTGGATGGGGGGGCCAAGAGGAAATGGTTCCATGCGAGCAGCAGACATGCACACCACAAATGGAGTGTGCGTGCTTGCACTCACCCGCTGCTTGTTCAAGTGGGGATGCATGTGTATGTATTCACCCACCACTTCCATGGCCCAGTTCCAAACAGCTCAAGGCCAGGGGTGAAATCCAGCAGGTTCTGACAGGTTCTGGAGAACCGGTAGCGGAAATTTTGAGTAGTTCGGAGAACTGGCAAATACCACTTCTGGCTGGCCCCAGAGCGGGTGGGAGTGGAGAGTTTGCAATATCTTTCCCCCAGGAGTGGGGAGGGAATGGGGATTTTGCAGTATCCTTTCCCTGGAATGGGGTGGGAATGGAGATTTTGCAGTATCCTTTCCTGCCATGCCCACCAAGCCACGCCCACCAAACCACACCACACCCACAGAACCAGTAGTAAAAAAAATTGGATTTCACCACTGCTCAAGGCTCAGTATGAGCCACAGTTGGGGGTTGGGGACCCTTGGTCTATATTTAAAGTGAAGCTGTTAATATCCATGTATAATCTTCAGTAACCCATCAGGTGATTGGCTGGGATAGGAATGGACAAGGGGCCTATTGGTAGCAATACAGAGGTGGGTTTCAGGAGGTTCTGACCAGTTCTGGAGAACTGGTAGCGGAAATTTTGAGTAGTTTGGAGAACCGGTAGTAAAAATTCTGACTGGCCCCACCCCCATCTATACTCTGCCTCCCAAGTCCCAGCTAATCGGGAGGAAATGGGTGGAGATTTTGCAGTAACATTCCCCTGGATTGGGGAGGAAATGGAGATTTTACAGTATCCTTCCCCTGGAGTGGGGTGGGAATGGAGATATATCAATATCCTTCCTCTGCCACGCCCACCAAGCCATGCTCACAGAACCAGTAGTAAAAAATTTTGAAACTCATCACTGTAGAAATCAGTAATTTTTATACAGTGTACTGTGCCATCAACAGATGTATGTTTTCCATTATTTTTCTATCTTTCTTTTTAGTGTATATTTAAACACTAAAACATAATTTGATATTGTTTACAATTAAAGGAATTGTTATCTTTCATTAGACTGATCTTCTATTTATCTTAATAGGCTATTCACAAATAATCAGGTGATTCAAAGCTAGTTAAGTAACCATTAGCTAATTTTGCCCCCATGAGCCAAATATGCCCAAGAGAAATCTGTGGGACTTTTATGCATCTAACTCTCCCATGTTATGTGTGTTAGAGTAACATGATTTTGTTAAGTTTCTAAAACTTACCTATTTTTGCTTTATACATACAGACCTTTTTCTATTTATGCTGCAGTGAACCCAAGCTATTCTGTGTGAGTTCTAAAAATTTTTATTTGATATTACATCCTTTAATCTAGGGAAGTCAAGCTTTCTCAAGGTTCATTTGTTTTTTGTTGTTTTTTAAAAACTTGTTAATTCAGATCATAAGTCTATTCTGCTCTGTCCAGGATTACATAAATTCCAGTCTTGTGATCTTGGAGATGTTTAACAGCAGATCTCTTTGTACCGACAAGAAATAACTAATCTGACAGACAATCAAGTTTGATCATCACAAGACACAAGTGTACATGAAGTAGAAATTAGTTGCTTTTGATGTAACATTTTATGAGTTCAGCTATAGTATCTGCAGTTAATTGAACTTCAGACAATAGTAATAAATAATTTCATACAGAAGAACGAAGCTAAGCAACATTCTGGAAATTATTACAGAATGTAAATCTTTATCTCAAAAATTATTCACTTTATTCAAATTATAGACACAGGTACTCACATTATGGAAACATTGTAATATAGTTTTAGTAGTTCTTACAACCCTTCTGTAACCCATGGGTGTCAACTGGCACAGATGCATCACACACAGGCCACGCTCACCCCAGCTCCACAAATGGGAAAAATGTTGTGAAACATCACATGATGGCAATGTGACGTGGCAAGTTTGACACCTGTGCTGTAACCCAACCACTTTGTAGCACATAGAAAATCTTGGCTGATTCCACAAACCTGAGCTGGGTCTAACCTGATCAGTTTTTAGATGGAGAAAAACCCTAGGACTATGGGTTGGATTGAGATGTTAAAAAAAAATCCTGAATCACCAGGGGATGAGCTCACCTTTTTCAACAATTCTGAAGCTTTTGCAGGTATAATATCCCAATATTGCAAATGCGGTTTAAGCCAAGTCTCAAGTTTTGCTTAAGAATCTTGGACTTAAGGCAAATTGAATTCTACTTCAAACTAAAAAACAGTAAGAGTATTTGGAGTCTGAAGATTTCAGTATATAGCCACACTCATGAAATGTAATATTCTGAACTTTAGGACCAATGCTCTAAAATATTAGGGCATCATTCATATATAGTATATGAATAGTACAGTGTACATGTATTCATACACACATGAAATACAAGAAATGAGTAGAATTATTCTTATTAGCCTTACTATGTTCTTAAATTATCTATATGTCCCACAGTCAGAACTAGTCTTCTGCTATAAGCATCTTCAACCATTCCAATTTGGTTTGAATTGAGGTTTGAACTCTCCCATGTGACCTGTGCAGAAAAAAACAAGAACAACAGCCTGTGTATTACATCAACTCACAACACTAAAGGAAGCTCTGTAGCAGTACTGATGGCAGGCACACTGTAGCACTTTGAATGAGGCATTTTTCAGAAGAAAACTTCCAAAAGTGAAAGACTGATGTTTCACATTGTGTTATTCTAACTACAATAAACTTCACACAGGACTGCTGAAACTATACTGTCCCAACCAGCAAAGCAAATAAAGAGACATGTAACTCTGAAGCCAGATAGCATGTTTAATCAATTTACTATTTCACATGAATCCCATATGATAATCAGGTAGAAAGACCAAGCAGGATGTGTTACTAAATTGAGCCAACAGGTTATTCTTGTATTTCATATCTATTGATATGTCACTGTTTATTTGATCCCAGATTGTTAGTGAGAAGGAGCAAAATAATGACAACATTGTGTTTTCAGGATGCAAGATTTATCCTTTTTGCACATGTTTTGCAATGTTTTTGCCCATCCAGACCCAAAGCAGATTGACCTTGCAATGCATCCTCACAATTTGAGGGCAGCCGAAAGTTTCTGTGAAGGCTCTTGAATTTTTTTTTTTAATTTGATTTATAGCTGTTCTGTTTTAACAGAACAGCTGTGCAATTGATAAGGAAACACATCTTTCATATAGGTCAAGAAGGGTAAATTATTGTTATCTATAGGTCATTAATTTAGATGGTATTGTCTATTCCAGAGGTCTTCAAACTTGGCAGCTTTAAGTCCACAAGTCTTAAAGCTGCCAAGTTTGAAGACTTCTGATTTATTACCCTCAGGATACTGATTTTTTTGTTTAATTGGAAGCAGTAGTATCCATGATGATTTGAAATGGTATATACACATTGTATTTCATTATGTCAACACCACATCTCCATATGTTAGTCATAATCTCTGATGCAAGTACATAACTTGAAGTATTTGTGAAGGCCCACTCATTGAAGTATTGTCATTCACTTCCCATTTTCCTTTATGTTTAGGAGGAATGCAAAATGGTAAGATTTTAAAACATACATAGTTCCTGTGAACTTTTGAGTACATGCCCAAAGACAATACTTTAAAATAAACACTTAATGTGTTGAAATGAAATATGACAGAGTAGAGATAAAAAATTAACAAGTTACAGAGATCAGGAGATGCTAGGGCCATTTGCCTGTTAGTGATGCTTCAGAGAAACAGCTGTGTGACATCTTCTCAGAGCTAATGTGAACCAGCTGCACTACAAACAGAAGGCACACAACCAAGGACAAATGTTTTCAAAAGCACTTATTTTTCACTCTTCACAGCTGTCCAGAGCAGTTCAAGTTTACTGACTGGCATGCCCTGCCAGAGGTAAAGTGACAAGCTTTTGTAGCCTGAAGAATAAAATCGGAGTATGTGACTCTGTGGCCTACAACCTTTTCTAGTTAAAAATGCCTAAAAGAGAAACAGGGGAGATCTGTCCACAGGAGAAGGTAGAGGTCAAAGAGCCCATCTAGAAATGTCCCTCGAAGTCACTAAGTCCTCAAGCTACCCATGTAAATGATGCCAGAGACAAAGCTCTGCTTATATGAAAGGAGAGAAGTCCTGTTATTACTAAGGCTGCTATAGATTATTTCTTATGCAAGAAAATATTTATGCCCTTGTAACTCTTTCAGAAGTGAGATCAGATGTTTCCTGTCATTGTGGGGAATCTATTTTCCTAAAATTCAAGCTACAGTCTGAACATACCATTATTAAAATTATTATTAAAATTTCTATGAATAATGTGTTTGGGCTTGTCAAGACAAATCTGATTAGCAAACTAATCATGTGTGATAGGATGGCTACAAATAGATACAAATCATACTCAGAATGATTCCTTATCAAACTACAAGGAATGGAAAAGAATGCAGAAAAGATAGTTGAAGAACATTAAGGAAAGTGAGCATGTTTAACTTAAAGAAGAGAAGATGAAGGATACATGATAACAATTTTCCAATACTTGAAGGACTGTCTTTGAAAAGAACCTGTGGACTTATAAGGTGTGGAGAGTGGAATAAGAATCAAAATCTTTGGAAAGAAAAATCCAAACTCAAAATAAGGAGAACTTCTGAGAGCTGTTAAGCAGTGGAAGAGCCTAGCTTTGGAATTATGGGTACTCGATCACTGGAGGGATCGTATGAGGATTGCTGCCTTGGGGGAAGAGTAGGAGATTTTTCAAGGTCCCTTGCAACCCTATGATTCTATGAAGGATAATTTCTTGGTCCTCAACTTTTCAATATGTTTATTGATGTCTTGAATTAAAAAGAGGAAGAAACACATCAAATATTGATGTGCCATAAATATTAAGTGCCATAAAACTGAATAGATAGCAACCCAATTATCTAAAATATAGAAACAAAACAGAAAACAGTCATGAAAAGTTAGAAAAATGAGCAGAAAGTAACAGAGCAAAATTAATATTTTATATTCTGTTTTTTTATTAAGCAAATCTGGATCCACAGAACCATTAATTAACCACAGTGATATCGAAGCAATACCCTAAGGCAAAATCTGATGGGCTAGTTGGTGAGTCAGTATGTAATGTGAACATAACCTATGAGATAAGTCAGGCTGAAAGGTTGAAAAACCCTCCAGTGAGGTTAATAAACCTAGTACTTGCCCAGATGGCAGATGGCAACTGAATAAAACTACAGGCTGGATCTAACTTATAACCAAAATTCCAGGCCTTAAGTTGAGGACTATCTGTAATTCAATTAAACTAGGGAGATGTCTCTCTGTGTCCCTTCCAAATGTTATCTGGCCATTCTTTAAAAATGCTTTAGCCATTTTGCCTAAGCAACACTTATGCATATCTATGTCAAGATCATCTTCCTTACACTCTATACTTCCTGTGTTCTTGCTAAGTCTCTAAAAACATCTCTAAACTATTTTTTTAAGTCATTAAATTATTTAGTCTAGGTCAGGGGTCAGCAACCTATGGCTCTGGAGCCACATGCGGCTCTTTGGGCCCTCTGCTGTGGTTCCCTGTCAGGTGATCCCTCCATTGGCTGGCCCCGCCCCTCGCCCTCCCCTCCCAGTCACTCCTCGCCTGGCCTGAGAAGGTAAAGGTGACGGCAGGGGATGGAGAAGCAGCCAGGGCAGAGACAGAGAGATACAGAGAGAGGGGGAAAGAGAGAGAGAAACAGAGAGAGATACAGAGAGAGGGAGAGAAGGAGGGGAGAGAGAGATATGTCAAAAGGATTTTGTGGTTCCCAGTGTTTTTTAACAACTGGTTCTCTGCCCTAATGACCGGCTGGGTAGGCCGGGGGTGGTGGTCATGTGACTGGTGGAAGTGAGTGACATTGAATTGGCCACGCCCACCCAGGTTTTGTGGCTCCCGGTGTTTTCTTTTATGTGGGAAACAGGTCCAAATGGCTCTTTGAGTATTTAAGGTTGCAAACCCTTGGTCTAGGTATTGGTAGCCAATGTCCTGCCATACTATGTTCAGTGAAAACTCCCAGGATTCTCACCATTGGCTAGCTCACTAATATTACTGGGAATTGCAGCTGAGCAATATCTAGCGATATACCCACCTCTATATAAATTAGTCAGATGTTAATATTGAACGTGTTTTAGTGTCAGTAGTAATAGCTATACTATTTTATTTTGTCCAAGCAAGACTACAGAAGAGAAGAATTGTTTACTGAATTAAGCTGTCTGGGAAAACCCTCAATTTCAGTAGCTAAGAGAAATCACCTCAACTTGCTATTATATCAATTTCTAAAGCATGACAATCTTTGAGGGTTTCAAAGTGTTTTTCCTATATGAAAAGGACTATAGCTTCCATGTACCATTTTAAATTAAATTGCCTTTATCTGAGGGGAAAGGATTCTCCGAGACCGCCTGCTGCTACCAACGACCTCCCATCGACCCGTGCGCTCCCACAGAGAGGGCCTCCTCAGGGTGCCATCAGCCAAACAATGTAGGCTGGTGGCCCCCAGGGGGAGGGCCTTCTCTGTGGGGGCTCCCACTCTCTGGAATCAGTTGCCCCCGGAGATAAGGAGAATCCATGACCTCAATGCCTTCCGTCGTTCCCTGAAAACCCATCTTTTCCAGCAAGCCGGGTTGGCTTAGAAGAAATTTTTAAATTTTAAATTTTTTAATTAGTTTGTTATTCTTAACTTTCGGCCCAAATCTATATATATTTTTAAATGTTTTAATATTTGTATTCTATGTTTTTTATCTTGGCTGTACACCGCCCTGAGTCCTCAGGGAGAAGGGCGGTATATAAATTGGAAATTAAATTAAATTAAATTAAGTGACTTTTGAAGAACTGTAATCTGTATACATAAAAGCGAAATATCACTTACACATCATCATGAAATCTCCAGAACCGTAAAGCCTACAAACTTGAAATTTGGCACATATGTTCCTCTTGGCTTCTAGGTGCTCAGTATGAAAGGATTTTTAGAAATGACCACCAGATCATTAGTATTTCTTATATTATTATTAACATGCTCTGATGCAAAGGAGTTAGACGTTCTACTCCCCCTCCCCACCTTGGACGTGGCCAGTGCATGACTCATCTGGCCTGTGGGCTGGGAGTTTAGACATTCTACTCCCAATCTGAAAGGGATAGAAGTGGATAAGATAGGAGAGGCCTCTGTGGGGCAAGCCTGAGGGAGAGAAGGGGATAGGAGATGACCATTGGGGCCAGCCTGAGGGAGAGAAGGGGATAGGAGACGATCATTGGGGCCAGCCTGAGGGAGAGCAGGGTATAAGATAGGAGAGGCCTCTGTGTGGCAAGACTGAGGGAGAGAGGAGATAGGAGAGGATCAATGGGGCCAGCTTAAGGAAGAGAAGGGGGATAGGAGAGGCTTCTGTGAGGCAAGCCTGACGGGGAGAGGAGAGGCTTCTGTGGGGCAAGCCTGAGGGAGAGAAGGGGAAAGGAGAGGCTTCTGTGGGGCAAGCCTGAGGGAAAGGAGAGGAGAGGAGAGGAGAGGAGAGGACAGGAGAGGAGAGGAGAGGAGAGGAGAGGAGAGGAGAGGACAGGACAGGACAGGACAGGACAGGACAGGAGAGGAGAGGAGAGGCCGATTGTTACTACTCATTAATTTTCAAGCTATAAGTGTCAATTTATCAAGCCCGATCACATAGTTTCGTAGTGGAGCACGGGTATCCAGCTAGTCCTAAATAAACTTCAGGCAGGAAGATCAGTTGTAATCAATAGAACGGCATTTCTAAGTAAATGAATTGATAGTAATTGTGCACACTTCAGTTTGTGTGTGTTTGCTGAGTGTTTCTTGTACTCTGTTAAAAGTGAGCCTCGTGGGAAGCCAGAAGGATGAGAAGTTGTTTGCATTGCTAATTAGAAAGACTGACTTGGAGATGAGCTCATGGTCCCAAGATGACTACAATTTCCTCCAACCTCTTTGGAGAATGAGTAATTATCTTGCTGAAAGATATCACCTGGTTTATGACACGTAGCTGTAATAATCCACTGAAATGAAATGTTAATTTCTCTTGAAAGGATAATTTAATTGCAAGTAATAGAAGATGGAAAATACATTGAAAGAAATAATGAAATGCACCAACTAATTAATTTCATTGATGGCTGGCCAGTTATATTTTTGCTCATTTAAGAAGCAGAAACCATGTAGTATCCATTATCAAGTGTTCTGGTGATTCATATTGTTGCTTTTGCAGAGAAATATCAGGAGTGTAAAATATTTATTTATTTAAATACCTTTGCAATATGTTCTCCTTCTGCTTCAAGCCCACCGGGTCACCTGACCACCAAACCAGGCCCACCAATTAAGCCATATCCACAGAACCAGTAGGGAAAATTTTTAGATTTCACCCCTGCCTCAGCCTATTTTTTTACATATTTACATCAACCAATGCACACAAAAAACGATGCAGGGCTTTGATTGCATTCTTGTGGCTGCCATCTTGGATTGTTGTTGTTTTTAAACAAATACACTCATCCCAGGGGTAAAATCCAGCAGGTTCTGACAGGTTCTGGAGAACTGGTAGCAGAAATTTTGAGTAGTTCAGAGAACTGGTAGCAGAAATTTTGCAGTAGCAGAAATTTTGAGTAGTTCAGAGAACCGGCAAATACCACCTCTGGCTGGCCCCAGAGTGGGGTTGAAATGGAGTTTTTGCAATATCCTTCCCCCAGGAGTGGGGAGAGAATGGGATTTTGCAGTATCGTTCTCCTGGAGTGAGATGGGAATGGAGATTTTGCAGTATCCTTCCCGTGCCATGCCCACCAAGCCACGCCCACCAAGCCACACCATGCCCAAACCACGCACACAGAACCAGTTTGGCTCTTTAATTACTATCTATTTCACAGCCACTGTCTAAGACAGGGATGTCAAACTCGTGTCATCAGATCATCATCACGTGATGTCTCATGACTTTTTTCCCTTTCACATAATCCCTTTCACATTCATCCAGGTAACTGAGGTTCGATACTGTGAAATGTAGACTTTAATGCTGAAATTAAGAGAAGGAATCATTATATTTAATCATTGATTGATAGGTAAAATCAGCAGAAAATAAATGCATTGAATAAACAATAAATACCAATATCAAAAGTTCACAAGGTCGCACTTCCTAAATCCTCAGTCATGACGTGGTATGAACTGCCCCATTGAGTCTCGGATCAAATTTCTCTTCAATTTATTTTTGGGAGGCCAATTCTATATCTGAAATGAAAAAAACTGAAAAACTAAGTATACATTTAGATTTGCTTTTTAATTCATTTTTTATTATGTTTATTGCTTCCTAATGAAGAATGTGTTCCATCCATTACATGCAAGAAATGAGTCTCAACCAGGGGTGGGATGTTGGGGCTTCACAGGGGTTCAGGAGAACCTCTAGCTAAGATTCTGTGCAGTTCAGAGAACCCCCAAATGCCACTCCTGGCTGGCCCCATACACCCCAACCCGCCCCTCTCAGGAATCCCCATGCGACCCATTTTGGATGCAGGTAAGTGCAGGGTGCGTGCGGAGGCTCAGAGAGGGCAAAAAATGGGTCTACCGGAAGTTCAGGAAGTTCTATCATTTCTGGCCTCCAGACAGCCTCTAGAGCCTGGGGAGGTTATTCTCGCCCCCCTCCTGGAGGCTCAAGGAAAGCCTCTGGAGCCTGGAGAGGGCAAAAACGTCTCCTGCCATGGTGAAGGAGGCCGACTAGGCCATACCCTGTCATGGGTAAATGCCTTATTCTTGAATGGAGGAAATGTATGTTCATAGAATATCAAGGGTTAATTTATTCTTCCTTTCCTAATGTATTCATATGTAACCACTCCTACCTCTAATCCCGCCTTATTGATATAAAAGGGGATACACGCTCCTCCTCCTTGCTTCTATCTGCAATCATTCAGAGAATATAGAATGCCTACTGTAAATAAACAATACTTTGTTTGAATACTACATTTCTGAATCCTTTATTGAGTCCAATCCTCGAATTACTGCATCAATCTGGTAGCAGAGGATGGTTGGCTGACTCAATAAAAAACAGACATGCCAAAGAAAGAAAACTCCAGAAACAAAAGAGAAAGACCCAACACCAGGGCACACAACAAAGAAATGGAAACAGATCAAGAAATGATCGATGAATCTACAACTATAATGACAAGAGAATCTGAAAACTCCACTACAGACAACGAAGAGGTAATCGATGAACCTGACGACCAAGAAGTGAGCGAGATAGAAAACAACACTCTCAGATCAGAGATACTAAGACTGCTGAAAAGCCAAAAAGATGACAAAAATTTCATCGCGAACCTCCAAGACATCATAAAAGATAGCGGAGCAGCGAGAGAAAATCACACCATCGCACCAGAATCTAAAGGCCTCAAAATGGTAAGCGAATTACCTATAGATGAAAATATAACTAAAAGAAAGACTAACGGTCCCGCACAAAATTTTGAATGGCAGCCATCTTGGTTTCAACAGACCACCAAAATGGCCGAAGCAGAACCAATCAGAAAGCAGAATTCAAAATGGCTGGCGCAAAAAGCCTTACACAGCATGAAAAGTAAAAAAGAAAAATTCTACTCTTCAGAAGAATCTGATACAGACACCGAAGAAACACCAACCAAACTGCAAATCGAAACAGCCATGAAAACACTTTTTGCAACTTTTGGTCCAAATTTAAAAATAACAAAAAAATCGACAAAAGCAGCCGATCAAACAGCGAAGAAGAAACAAGCAACGCAATTCAAAAGCAAAGACACAGAAGCAAGCAAGCAAACGTCTCGGTGCCTATCCGCTCCTACCCGAACGGCAAGGACACCAACGCCCGAACCCAGAGAACCTTGCAAGTACTCGCCCACACCACAAATGCTTCTGGGAGCCAGAAGCCTCAACCAAGACAACTTTGATGAAAAGAAGCAAGCCCCGATCATCACCTGGACACCAAAAGTCAAGCCAGAGAGCGAATCATCAGAAGAAGAACACTACGAGAGAGCTACAGCGACGAGAACCTCTCCCGACAGCTTCAGGAACAAAATGAGCAACACGCATGCGCAAATACACGCAGACGAATATAGAGACAATGAAGGACAGAGAGAACCATTCAGACTAATCGCAAGCATACCTACACCATTCTGCAATTATCAGCATTTACAAGATCATGGACAGCCTCCAGTTGTAAGTAATGCAACAAATAACATTGGAAACTTGCCTAATGATTTTCCAAAATTGAGAATAGATGGTATTAATTTACAGGAATGGAGTCAACAACTCCAGGTTGTTTTCTTAAAAGAGAATTTATTGTTTTTCATAACTAACCCTCCCAAAAAACAAATCACCCTAAAATTGGACTGCCTACACTACAGAGCATTCTATTTACTAATATCTAGTATATCTCCTGCTATCTATCATAGTATTAAGCATAATCTGACTGTCTCAGAAATAATTCATTGTATGTTTAAATTGTTTCATAGTGAAAGTGTAGCAACCACAACAAGAATGTCTAAAAATTTCTTCTCAGCCAGGATAAAACCTGGAACTACTGTAAGTGAACATTTACTATCACTAAACACAACTAGAGCAGAGCTTCATTTAAGGGGAGAAATAATATCTGATCAGACAATGAAAACCGTTATCATTAATTCATTAGACTCATCATGGGATAATTACATATCACATTTGGACACAATTAATTTAGGATATCTATCTATAGAGAGTTTATCAAATAGACTAATAGCTGAAGATAATTTGAGAAGAAGCCGCTACAGCGCATACAAAGAACACAGACAGACCAAAAGGGTAGTATTTCAAGACAGCATCAAGAACCAATTGAATGTTATAATTGTGGATCCAAAGAACATTATAGAAGAGATTGTCCAAAATTTCTTAGAGAAAGACAAAACCATGACAATAGAAACAGATACCATAACAGACAATCATCTATTGACAGATACAGGTATAGAAACTCACCAAATTTTAGAGAACGTAGAGGGGGCAGAGATAACTCAAGAGAGAGAAAGTCTGGATCATTAAATGGATTAGATAAGTATACCATAACCAAAAACCAAAACTCAAAAGATAATGCCTGTCTCATTGATTCTGGGGCAACAAATCACACAACACATGATAAGAAAATATTATCTACCTTCATAGAAGATAAATTTGTAATTAAAGTAGCTAATCAAGAAGAAGTTCAAGTCATTGGAAGAGGAAGTGTAAATTTACCCGGTCTAGGGAAAATAGAGGGGGTTTTATTAATACCCGAAATACCTCATAACATTCTTAGTGCAATAAAGTTAAGCAGAGACTCTAACATAAATATAGTGTTCTCAAAGGGAAAAGCAACTCTAGAGAAAAACAAAACAAACTTAGGTAATGTGGTTATCAAAGGAGATCTACCATACTTAGTCACAGAAGAAAGATGGCTACACAACATTGATTCAAACATGGAAAATGACACTAGCATAGAAAATGAAAATGACAGTGACAGTGACAATGAGGAACATGAAACAAATCATAACCATGAAACCACATATGTTAACGATACACATAATAACAAAAGACCAATAATTGGAAAACCAATCCATGATGAATGTGCACATATATTACATAGAAAATTAGGACATGCTAGTTTTCCTGTAATAGAAAAAATGATTGAACATGCTGAAGGTGTTAAAATAAAAGATTGTAAAAATTATTTGGAATGTTCAGTATGTAAATCCTCAAAACTCAGAACTAAACCCAGACCAAAAAAGGCAATAAGATCATCAAATCATATTTTTAACCTGGTACATATGGACCTAGTTGGTCCATTAACCCCATCAATTACATACAAAAACCGATACTTTCTTACTATTGTAGACGACTATAGTCGTTATGGATTTGTCTATACTTTAAAACACAAAGATGAAACATTTCAAAAGTTTAAAGAATTTTATAAACGTGTAGAAACACAACACAATGTAAAAATAAAGCAGATCATGACAGACAGGGGATCTGAATTCATGTCAAAAGAATTCTCCCAATGGCTAAAAGACAAAGGAATGTTACACTTCACCTCTAGCCCTTTCTCTGCATTTCAAAATGGAGTAGCAGAAGGAAAGAACTCGACACTACAAACCATGATTAGATGTACATTAGAAGATGCTGGTTTAGGCAAACAGTTCTGGTCAGAAGCACTATTATATTCCAATTATACTCTAAACAGAATTAGGTCTAGTGTCATAAATAAAACACCATATGAATTGATGTATAATACAAAACCCAAGATAGCCCACATGCATGTATTTGGAGTTACAGCGGATGTACATATACCAAAACAATTGAGACGTAAGGGGGATAATGTATCTAGAAGGCTCAGATTCATGGGATATGAAACAGCACAAAGGGATACAGATTTATTGACAATAACAATAAATTCACAATTTCTAGGACAGCTGTATTTCACGAACAGGCCAATTGGTCTAAGATACATCTTAATGAGATATTTCCAACTACAAAACCAGACATTGAAAATCAAGATAAGACAGAAAGAGAAGAACATAACCACAGTACACAAAAGAGCAACAATAAAACATGGATAGGAAACTGTCCCAAAATCAAAACAGATTCATTAACAAAAAAGGAAGCAAGATACTTACACGATAACTATAGCAGACCAGAAAGAACAATTAGATGTAACAGGAACCAAGTACCAAATAAATATAAGGATTACATAATGCACATAAATGATACATCAACACCCAGTACATATGAGGAAGTATTAAAACTCCCCACAGAAGAAAGAAAAAAATGGGAATTAGCCATGGCCAAAGAAATGGACAGTTTGCGAGAACTAAACGTATTCACCCCAACACCAGCCCAAAAAGACAAAACAATTATTGGCACTAGGTGGATATTTAAAATTAAAAATCTGGAAGAAGGCAACACATTATATAAAGCAAGACTAGTTGCACAGGGCTATGCTCAAAAGTATCCTGAGGATTATACTGACACATATTCTCCCACTGTAAGAACTGAAAGTGTTAAAACAGCTTTAGTAATAGCATCAGCCCTTAATCTTGAAGTCTTTCAATATGATATACAAACTGCATACCTACATGCAAAACTCGATAAAGAAATATATGTAAGAGCTCCTCATAGCCAAAACACAAATAGAAATGAAACTTGGTTACTAAACAAAAGTTTGTATGGATTAAAGCAATCCGGCAAACGTTGGTATGAATGTTTGGTCAACGTACTCAAAGCTATGAACTTCAATGCCACAACTGCAGACAATTGTTTCTTTGTTAGGAGGGATGGTGATTCACTAGAATTTGTGTTAATTTATGTGAATGACATTTTGTATATTGGCAAACATAAAGAAAAAAGAAATACATTTGTAACAAAATTAAATGAACATTTTTCTTTAAAATCATTAGGGAAAGTAAATAAATATCTTGGAGTTCAAATTAGTAAGACTAAAAAAGGATTTAGATTGTCTCAAAAAGATAAGATTATAGAACTCTTGAACAAATGTAATATGAGTGATGCAAAGCCTTGTGATACTCCAATGCAAGCTGATTTTTTAAGAAACATGAATGAATCATCTCCTGAGTTTTATGATAATACACTTTACAGATCAGTTATTGGTTCCCTTTTGTATATCTCTAATTGGACCAGACCCAATATTGCTCTACCCCTTAATTTATTATCCAGATATGTCAGTAAACCTTTAATGTATCATTGGGAAGCCATTAAACGAGTGCTAAGGTATTCGAAACACAGCTTAGATTTCTGCCTACTATTAGAACCCAATGATGTTAAAGAGCCTATTCTCACTTGTTACGCTGATGCAGATTGGGCAGGTGACACTAAGTGCAGGAAAAGCACTTCCGGCTATGTATTCTTTCTTAACAATTGTCCAGTCTACTGGTATACTGGAAAGCAGGATCTAGTAGCTACATCAACAACTGAGGCAGAGTATATTTGCTTATCAAAAGCCTCTAATAACCTTGTATGGTTCAATGATCTATTATCAGACATTTGGAAGAGTCCTTCATTACCATTTGTTATACATGAAGATAACAAAGCTGCAATAGAGATATCTAGAGCAGACACTATTGGTCAGAGATCTAGACATATAGATATCAAATTCAAACATGTAAGACAATTATCTCAAGATGGATTCATTAAAGCTATTCATTGCGAAACCACAGAACAAATAGCTGATATATTGACTAAGCCTTTACAATCTAAGCAACATAAATATTTAACTTCAAAATTACAAATTTTATATTGTTCTGAATCTGAATGTAATTACTGTTGTATGTCGAATCGGCATTTAGAGGGGGATTTGTCATGTGTAAATGCCTTATTCTTGAATGGAGGAAATGTATGTTCATAGAATATCAAGGGTTAATTTATTCTTCCTTTCCTAATGTATTTATATGTAACCACTCCTACCTCTAATCCCGCCTTATTGATATAAAAGGGGATACACGCTCCTCCTCCTTGCTTCTATCTGCAATCATTCAGAGAATATAGAATGCCTACTGTAAATAAACAATACTTTGTTTGAATACTACATTTCTGAATCCTTTATTGAGTCCGATCCTCGAATTACTGCATCATGCCCACCATGCCCATGCCCACCCAGCAACCAGGCAGAGAATCCCTTGCTAAAATTTTTGAAGCAGAACAATATGTTTTATGATAAATCAATCCCTTCCCTAAACAGAACTACTAATCCCTTCCATATAACTTAGTTTAAACTTTAGGGCATTTTTTTTTTCAGCTAAGACATTTCTGGTGACATAACTTTAATTTTTTTATCAAAACTTGCTTAAGTTGTAATGATCACCATTTCAGTTGCATATGGACATATTTATATCATTTTCAACTATTATCATTTGTTACTGATATCTCAATTTATGGCCTACCTTTCATAGCAAGATAACCAATGAGATAACCAGTGACTGAAAAATTAAAAGGACATCAATAGAATTACTGATAGACTATAGTATTTGTCACTTCTTCAGTATTATATTACTGGGAGCAGAATTAACTAAAAATAAAATCTATTTATGCATAAGGAAAACAATCCAAACAAATTATTTTTGTGAATCTTCAAATTTTAATAAAGATATTACACAAAATTTGATAGTTATGAAATATATACTTAAAAGTAAGGATAATGTTCTCTTTTCTTTAGTACGAAGTGATACAGCAAATGCCAACTGGAATTCCAAAGCAGAGGCATTATTTAGTAAAAGTGGTAAGACTTTTACGTCAAGAAACAGATTCCCATATATGATTCTACAATAACCAATAACAGTGTATATTGTTCCTTTCAATGTGCTATTGGAAGATGAACTCCTGAAGGTGGGTGCTTCTTCAGAAGTATCTAGTTCCTGAGCTGTTATACTTTCACATAATTAAAAGATTAAAGGGCACTTTTTCTTAATGTTTACATTCTCTCAGGTTCGCTTGATGTCATGTAGCTTCAGGTTTTCCTCTTCACACTGTTGATCTTTGCTGATCCAAGTGATTTGAGGGCAGCTATATATTTTATTGGAAATAGGAAGGTGGCATGATGTAAAACAAAACAAAAAATCCTTACTACTTGCAAATAATAACATGTTTAATAACATCCAACAGGCAGTTTGTATTGTTTTCTGAAGATTTACAATTACATTTGACTTAATGTTTGATTCTAAACTGGATTACATCACTCATATTTTATATGTCTATATGTATATTCACTACAAGGCTACCCAGACCATGGTATTTATAATTCTTTCTCTTGTTTTGATACAAAAAGCATACAATCAGAGTGCACATTATCCATCATTTGAAACTGGGCACAGCAGAGGCAAGACCATTAAGCTGGTACATGAGCCAATGTGATAAACCAATGTATTTTGAAGTCACCTATAACGGGAGGCACAGGCTGTGTTTGCCTTGTGGTTGATGGAAGAAGAAAAAAACCCCAAAGTAAACTATAGAGACCCATAGAGGAAACTGATGAAGCTACTTCCCACTCAGTTTTCTTCAGAAAATTGTGCTAGTACATCAAGGTCCCAAACTTGCTTAAGGCTCTACTATTTCATACCCTGCTTAGCACCATCGTTAATTTGGCCCAAGAATATCTGCTAGCAAGTATTGTCCCTCTGAATGGATATGGAACTTTAAAACTTCAGGACAGTTCAAATTTTTTAACGTAAGAGAAAGTTTCATTTCACAATGCCGCAAGCATTGAGAAAAGCGCCATTTTACAGCCACAAAAATATACTAAGCAACAGGGCTAAAAAGGTGGTGGGTTGGGGAACAGGGAGAGGATGTAACAGAGATGGAGATAGGAGTCTGAAGAAATAACTGTTTAAGAATCCATGTCATCACTAAGAAAGAAAGAAAAACAATTTTGGGAAAGTTAATTGAAGGCATAGCTGGCATAGCTTCACTTGGTTGAAATTATAGTACTTATCATTATTCTGTTTGCTTGGTTTTGAATTTCAAACAATGATGAACTAATGTGATTACTTTTAATAGTTTGCATAGCATTTACAGATGGTTTGAAAGGACTTTGGGTCTCCATCATCACTTGCTTGGGTTAATGCTATGCATTTTAAATGGGGCTAAACTGGAAGACCTCTTAAAAGAAGATACAAGCAGTTTCCTGGGTTGGCTCTCTATTGACTTTATTGTAATTCAAAGTGCTGTTTTTCACCTATCAGATATTTATGCCTTGGCACTGTAGGACCATCCTTTGCATCTGGATTCAACGCAACTAATCAATTTATTCCAGGTGAACCTACTAGAGATTTCCCATTTCTATAGTTAGGGCTTACCTGTAGAAAGTAGGCTTACATGTGTTGATTCTCCATAGGGGCATTTATGTTATGGAACAGCCTCCGGCTGGAAATAAGACTGGCCCTACCTTGCATATACTTTAAACCGGAGCTCCCTAAGCCCCGGGCTGCGGCCCACTACTAGGATGTGGCTTATTTAGAACCAGGCCGCATGGTAACCAAGTCGGGCTGCTCGTGCACGTGTGCACCAGCCTGCCACTTACATGGGCCAGTTCCCCTCTCCCACACAACTAGGGCCTCAAGCTTCAAAGGTTGGGAACCGCTGCTTTAAACAACCAAATTATTTCAAACACCTTATGAGAATTTCCTAACCAATTTCTCCACAGCACCGCAGAATTCTCTCTATCTATATCATGTCCCCACGTACCTTTTTTTAAAAGTTGCAGTCCTTCTAAATTGGAATCTTTGCTCACTGGGCAGCAGTCCCAGCCCTTTGAACATTTTGTTTGCTCTTCCATTCATCTTCTCCATCTCGATAGTACTTTTTCTCAAAATGCAGTGACTAAAATCATAGACAGAATTTTGCATATTGCTGTACTATGTTTTTATAGAAGGCTATAATAATTTCAATTTTATTTTTTGTTTTTTTCCCTACTAATTCCAGCTTATATTTGCCCTTTTCATAACAGTTACATACTAAGTAAATACATTTATCAAGCTGTCTCCCATTGCAAGCTCTTCTTCCTGATCAACCTACTAGTTGAGCTCGCATCAGCTTGGGAACTTTTTCCCCTTTTATGGATTTTTCACTATTCACTTTGCTCAACTACTTAAATGTGATGTAATAAGACAAAATGGTGATTGTTCACTTTTACCTTTAGGTCTTTTATCCAAAATTTTAAAAATGCAGTTCTAATTCTTCAGGGAATATATTGAAAGATTTAACTACATTCTGATTTCTGATTTGTTCGTTTTTAACTGGTTACCAGTTCACAAGGTAGTTTCGTCTCTTATTTCAAGGTTGCTAAGTTTCCTCATAGACCTTCAGGGAAAGATTTTGTTACACATTTTCTAAGAAATTTAAACAAATAGTGTCATGTTGCCTTTTAAATGATTTTAAATGTTAACAGTTTAAATATTACAATTTTAAACAAGAGGTCTATGGAACTCAGCTGAAATCTTAAATTCTAGAACAACATTGTAAAAACCTGCCATCTTCCATTTAGCTTCCTATTCGCACTTTTGATCACTTTGTCATAAGATAACAAGATTTATGCAATTCAAGATTTGTGCTATACAAATCTATGCCAAGCATAGATTTGTTGCCAGAGTAACTTGCCATCTCAGGATGCATGATAATAGCCTAAAGCCATAAGACTATGTCACAAGAGTATTCCTGGTATTTGTTCCTAGAATTTATTTGTGTATGCATTTTACCTTTGGCATACCATTCCCCCAGAACTCCAGCTCACCTACATTTTCTCTATTGGTATGCAAGTATATGTTTAAGTCACTAACAGAACATTTATTTTTCAGTTAGCAAGCAAACTTCAGAAGATGCTCAAGGCTTGTATCTTTGTTGGCTGAAGAATAACTGACTGGCCTTTATATAATTAACATATGGAGCATGGGTTGGTTTTGTTTTTCTCAAACCTTTGTTTAATAAAGATTTTATTTTAGAAATATCACATTCAAGTTTAATTTGATGATCAGTTGTTGTTTTCTTAGAACTATCTAATTATGGTATCAAAATATAATTGGCCAGTAATTAGTGCCATAAAATGTGTAACTTCCTCACTTTTGCATTTTTGTATCTAGCTTTGTCTAGAATTGCCCATTTGAAAAAAAAAATCTTACCATTTGTTTAGTAGCTCTCTAACACTGAATTTGCTGATTTTAAGGCTATTGGCTAATATTACAAGTCAGCACAGAAATGAATAATTGCATTAGCTGATGGAAATGGTCAGATTTGGTGTTGAGAAAAGCAATCTTTTAGCTGTATGGTTTTACATGAGCCTTGATGTTATCATAGTAACTATGAGTTTGTTTCAAGGATAAGCAATTTGGCTCCAGATGTTTTGAACTACTACCAATCCTTTGCTGCTGTCCATCCCGATTGGAGTTTTGGGAACTGAATTCTAAAACAACTGGAAGATGTGAGGCTATCTGTCCTGCCCTACTTCAACACAATTCTCAGCTGCAATTTATATTTACTTACTCAGTAAAGGGAATGTTACTTAACACACACTGCTAGAGAGAAGTTCCCTGAAGATGGGCTCCAGCACGAGTCCAAAAGCTTGGAAGACTAAACTTCTGGTCCTGGTGACCGACCCAGATGACATCCTGTAATATTATCCCAGGATATGTATATTCGCCTTCATTTATGAAAGTTACTTAACTCATCTGTTATTCCTAAATTTTATTAATATGAAAGGAGGAAATAATATATACCAGTAAGGTACCTTATAAAATATGTAGTATTACATGTAGATATGTTAGTTTTTGAGACTTCCTCTATCTCTGCATTTGGTCATCTTTTACAAGTGACCAGGTAACTTCTTCAGATCATCTTGCTATTCAGGCTATAGAGGCAGATCCTTCAATATTAATTTTGATGCTTTAGCATTGCTTGTTGCAGAAAAAAAAATGGTTTTATTTCTAGTGAAATAAATTCCATGGTAATCACAGGATCAGTGTTAGAAATAATTGATTCACTCACTGATTTTTTTCTTCTTCTTTGTTAGATACCTTTCAGCTTGGATGCAGACAAGTTGCTTGGGGTGGAAAGAATTTTAATTCAGTTTTTGCCTTCTGGTCCTTGTATATCGTAATTGCTAAAGGCTGCCAGCAGGGGGAAGAGATTGAAGTCTTGGACCCAGAGGTGGTAAATGCCTATCTGTAACTTGGTCTTTCTTTCTTTTTTTAATCTCCTCCAGGAATAAATTGTTCAATGTAAACTGAAGAAATTTATCTCAGTCTCTCAACCCACATAGACTCTCCTATAAGGAAACGTTGAAACATCTACCATTCATTGACAGTTTTTCTTTTGTTTTTCCTTTACTTCTAACACTGTTTCTTCTTTCTAATGACCCCAGACAATCATAAATGGCCATTCAGTCCTGGAAATTATGTAACATCCATGAACAAAGTAAATTTGGTTAATAGAGAACTGACATGTACAAAAGACATTGAAATTATTTTGCTAAAGCATGGTTTAATTTTTTCAAATATGCTGATCACTATGTAGATGTCCCATTCTAACTCCTTATGTTAACAAAAGAAGAGGTTGGGAAGATAAAACCCACAACTAAATTAAGTTTCATATATGATGTCCTAAACTAGAGTCACTTTATGGTTAACAGTCAAGTCAGGTTGCATTCATCTTAACTCTGAATCTTAGTTTTTTCTTTTTTAAAGGAAATACCTCTGTAATCCCCAAATTTCACATATTCAGCTATTCGATCCAATTAGCCTAATTTACACTAATAAAAAAGTGGCACCAATTTCCATAAAATAAGGTCAGTGAAGGCTGGGGTTCTATCAGAATTGAGAAGACGCTTTATAAGATTCCTCTGGATACTCTGATTTTCTCTCCAGTCCCTCTCATCATTACTGCTCCTTTTTTCTTCCTAAGACATTTCCACTGTATGTTTTTTGTCAATATGAAATTAGCTCCAGACTGGATTATTGTGTGGTACTCAGAGGTGGGTTTCAACAGTTCTGACCAGTTCTGGAGAACCAGTAGCAAAAATTTTGAGTAGTTTAGTGAACCAGTGAATCATCTCTGACTGGTCCCGCTCCCATCTATTCTCTGCCTCCTGAGTGCCAGCTGATTGGGAGGAAGTGGGGATTTTGCAATAACCTTCCCCTGGAGTGGGATGGGAATGGAGATTTACAGTATCCTTTCTCTGTCATGCCCACCAAGCCATGCCCACAAAGCCATGCCACGCCCACCAAGCCACACCCACAGAACAGGTAGTAAAAAATTTTGAAACCTACCACTGCTGGTACTGGAAATCAAACAATGTATTGCTGTCTCAGCTGTTGTGCATCTGGAATTGTATTTTTACATAAATCACTGCACCCTTGTGCAAGTGTGGGTGATCCATTCTCTATTAGTGGGAATCCCTGAACACATTTCTTTTGTCTCTTATAAGGTTCCTTCACCAGCACATTGTTCTCAGAGTTTTGAGATACCAGAAATGAAGATGTCAAAGGTTTTTGCATTTGTGTTATCACTTGTTATATACAGTTTATAGCTTTGATCTCTAATGTTTGTTTTGGCCAAGAATTTGCAAATAAAAGTCTTTCAGTTTAGCTCATTAGAAAGCTAAATGAAAATGAGAGTTGCACGTAGCAGGGATATAAATGAAGCATTATGTTATCATTTATGCCTGCATAAATACTTTCATGAAATAGTCTGAAGAACTGTGTTATCATTAATAACATAAGTGTACATAGGTCATAAAAAGAATGTATACAGAATAAAAAGTGCCTGAAGCAAAAAAAAGATAAACAATGCATTTATTAAGGAGTAAAATAATGTAGTTCATATTTTGTTATTTATTTCAAGACAATGTCAAGTGCTCATTCTCCTTGAATGATCTTCTGGGGGCAAGGAGGCAAGATTTTAATATATTCCACACCCAAGTTTGATTCCCATGATAGATGTTCTTATCTTAAGCAGATATGATCAGAAAAATGAAGATCCACTCGAAGTCCCACTGGCTTTAGTGACCCTATACTAGGAGATTACTGAGAAATAATACAACAATATACCTAGGGGTAAATCTACCCTGACAATTACTAGAGATATCCAATGTTGCCTTTGTAAAGTTTTTTTAACCCAACAATCCCAGTCCTGCTCTGTTGCATGATATAGCCTGTCAATTGGTGCTAGCACTTCATTCATAGCAAACACATCATAGTTAGGGGAAATGATTGCACCAACATCTAGTAATTTAAAATAATGAGATATGGTCCAAAAAAGACAAGCTGGTAGCCAGAACAATGTGATCAAACTGTGGTGGGATTTTTATGTTCAATCCTATTGCAGTCACCCGACTTGATTTTTGGGGCCCCATCTAAATATTGTGCTCTGCAGTCCTTCCCATAACTCTGTGGTGGTTAGACCCAGACAGCTGTGCTGAAAGTAAACAAACATCCCCATGTTTAACTGGGTGCATCTCATCTCTAACATCGGGGGTATTTCATTGTAGCCTGACACTGCAGAATTATTATCCTTGCTATCTTTTATCTTGCTCACTAGGGACAGGGGACCACCAGGAAACACAAAAAAAGTCATCTGCAAGGAAGGGGAAGAGGAAAACTGTTGGTACATTTCATCCTGGCTCATTAAAAAGAACTCTAGGCATTACAAAGTACATGCTATCAATATGCATAGATGTGGTCTCTGAGGCAGAGCTGCCTGTAAGGTATATTTTCAGTAGGACATCTTTTTCCCATGTGAGGCCAGGAACAACAATGAATCATATGTGTGGGAGGGAAAGAGCTGCAGGCTATGTACAGGATATATTCCCCTTTGTGTTTTGCTTCCCTCCCTTTTTCTCCCCTCCCTTTACTAATGGCTTTTGCAATTACTGGAAACAAGGCTTTGCTAGCTGGCAGAAAATGGGGGCTTTCTGGCAGCTTATTTCAATGGATTTGTCACTAATGTGAAATGAAAAGACTGTTTGTTGCTCTCCTGTGAAGAAGCTCGGTGAACATTTAAACAGCAGACTGGTACATGTGAAAGCCTAGTGTAGCTTAGAAAAAAGCTTGGGATGCACAAGTTTTGCTTGAAAAATATATGAAAGGCAGAGATCTCAGTGCATCTCAGAATAGTGGGATGTGCACAGTCTGGTTTTTCTCCATGTGCCTCTAAGAATGTGAAAGTAAGTAAGATAAGAACATAAGAAAGTCATTAGAACATGAAAAACAGCAGTGTTTCCTCAGCAGTGGTTACAACTGCCAACACCCGGTAGAAAATCATTTTTGTGCAGATTATGAAAGGAAAACCTATCCTAAAACATCAGCAGACACCAATTTATTATGAATAATTTCTGCATGACTTGTATTTGGTTTCTCTATCTTAATTTATCCTCACAGCCATTATAAGACGTCTTTGGCCCACAACCAATAAATCTAATGATTGTGGATGGATTTCAGTCTGAGCTTCTTGCATCGCAAGTCCAACTTTTTTATTAATTAGAAAGGACAGATTAGCTGAACTTCTTTCATTCCATTATTTCCATATTTCTCTACCATCTATCATAGCAGAGAATAAAATAAAGTTTTTAAAAAAAAATCACAAAAGAATCAAAAACTTAGGAACCATTACTAAAGAATCTCAAAAGCGTAAAAGATAAGAGTGAAGCCCGGGGGTCAAAATTGAACCCCTCTCTTCCAATTGTGTTTGGAAGTGATTATGTTTGACCAGTGATTCCCTGCAAGTAGGGATTTCCTCAAAAGAACTCTCAACAGATCGAAAAATCTGGAAATGCTTGTTAATAGTATGTTTCTTGAGTAGCATGACCCATAAAGTATTTAGGTATTTAGTAGACAAACTAAATTATCCTGAATGAAACCCAGCTAACAATGACAACCATTGTAACTCTTTCTGTTATATCATAAGGATGTCAAATGTCTGATTATCTTCAGAATTCCATGTGTGGAAATCAATCTGCCTGCCAAGATTTCTACCAATTGCATGGATGGATGTTCTTTAAGAATAGCTTCAATTAGAGTCCTTAGTTTATCTGAGATAAAATCAAGGTTAAAATAAGTGTATAAACTGACTTGAATTTCACAACATTCTGAATGGAGATGTGTGCACACTCATAATATTATCTTGGACCATGTCCACAATTAAAGTGAATCCTAAAATCAATCCTAATGGAAACAGAATTGAGTATTTTGATCCCAGTGGATCCTAGGTGAGATAGAGACTAGTTATAATGATTTTCAACTAGTACTAGTTTTCCTCACAGGAAAAAATTAACAGAATGCATTATTTCACAATTTTTTAAAACATATTTTATTTTATTCAAGACAAAGTTAAAATACAAAACTCTCCCCCCCCAAAAAAAAGTAAAAAAGAAAGAAAAGAAGAACCCCCCCCCACAAAAAACACAAAACAACTAAACATTAAAAAGGTGCTGTAATGGTTCTGAGCAATGAATCCAAATGAAACAAGACTCAGAAGCTCCATTCAGGCTTGAAAGACCTTTTATTGAGTACATTGTATTGACACTTAGAAAGGTGAATGGGAGGCACTAGTTGAATCCTGATTAACACATTACTTCAACATTAGTTCCCACCCCTTGAGCACCTCAGGGCTCGGTCCTCTACATGAAGCATGTAGAGTCCTCTACATGAAGCATGTAGAGTCCTCTACATGAAGCATGTAGAGTCCTCTACATGAAGCATGTAGAATCCTCTACATGAACATCTACATGAAGCCGCTGGGTGAGATCATCCGACGACACGGGGTGAGGTATCAGCAATACGCAGATGATATCCAGCTGTATATCTCTACCCCGCGTCAATTCAGTGATGCGGTATATGTGATGTGCCAGTGCCTGGAGGCTGTGAGGGTCTGGATGGGAGTCAACAGGCTCAGATTTAACCCAGACAAGACCAAGTGGCTGTGGGTATTGCCTCCTAAAAATTATGTTGATTGTCCATCCTTGGTTCTGGGGGGGGGGGAGAAATTGCCCCCCTCAGAACGGGTTCGCAATTTGGGTGTCCTCCTAGACTCACAGCTAAGATTAGAGCAACATCTGACAGCTGTGGCTAGGGGGACCTTTGCCACATTGGCGCCTGGTGCACCAATTGCAACCCTACTTGGATCAGGAGGCTCTCCTCACAGTCACTCATGCCCTCATGGTTAGATTATTGCAACACACTCTACATGGGGCTAAAGTGTTCAGAGGGGGGGTGTACGGAGACTACAGTTGATCCAGAACACAGCCACACGAGCTGTTATGGGTGCAGATACACCCACATTACACCAATTATCCGCGAGCTGCACTGGCTCCCTTTTGGTCTCCGGTCACAATTCAAGGTGTTGGTTATTACCTTTAAAGCCCTACATGGCTCAGGGCCAGGTTATCTTCAAGACTGCCTTCTGCCGCATAGCTCCCAGGGACCAGTAAGATCCCACAGAGTTGGTCTCCTCCGGGTCCCGTCAGCTAAACAATGCCGGATGGCGGGACCACGGGGAAGGGCCTTCTCTGTGGCTGCCCCAGCTCTCTGGAATCAGTTATCTCCTGAGGTCCGGACCATCCCCCCACTGCCTTCTGAAAAGCAGTGAAGACCTGGCTTTTCTGGCAGGCCTGGGGCCGTTGCTCTTGTGATCTGGTGAGATCTGGCCATGAATGGCGTGAATGAGTTTTAATGTTTTTAATGTTTTTAATTTTTAAATGTTTTTTATAATGATTTTTTAAAATGTATTGTAAGCCGCCTTGAGTCTTTGGAGAGGGGCGGCATATAAATTGAATAAATTAAATTAAATTAAATTAAATTAAATTAAATTAAATTAAATTAAATTAAATTAAATTAAATTAAATTAAATTAAATTAAATTAAACAGGCCCTCCCCAAATTTTTAAACTACTTAAATCTGTTTGCAAACTATTGACCTGTATTCTATATGTTATATTAGTGAAAAAGTAGTTAATAGCAAAAATAATACTAAATAAAACAAAACAAAACAAAACAAAAACGAAATTAAAGTTTCAAAACTCTCTGTTAACAACTGTTATTCACTCACATAAAGTTTGCAGAGCATCTTGTCTATCCCTCATTATTTCACAAATTTTAATGATATTTACAAGGAAAATCGGCAAATTTGGTTCTTTGAAGACAAGTGGCTTTTTTCTAGTGCTTTCTGGAATGGCTATGAGTGTGTGATCACATGGCATTGAAGAAACACTGGTGAAAAGAACTATATTTCAGTTGCCAGGCACTCTGATTTTCAAATAAAATTTTGAGTTAGCTTGAAAAGGTAGACTACAAAATATTTGGCCCTGATAAAGAAATAAATACTTTATTTCTTTATTTCTATCACATAAATCATATATTATGCACATAAGAGATGTCACAATGTTTATAGATAAAAGTAAGATAAATATTCCCATTTTAAGAAGTGCTCACATTTTAAACTTAGCTGATTATATATTCAAAGTTCGGCTCAAAGAAATTCATTTATAAGGACACTGTTCCTTACCAGTACATACTGTTAAAATATAAGTTCAATACTTTATCCCCACTAAAATGGAAACTATTATGCACATGTACCCAAAGAGTTAAATTTAAGAATGTTCTTTTCACTTCTCATTTTAATATATTTGATTTAGGACAGAGATATATTATGGTCTCCACTGTAATTTTTTGTTAAAAATTAACAATTTAAGCATGGCTGTCACTGATAGTTTTCTCTTATGAGTAAATAGAATTAATTGCAAAGGCCACAAGTTGAAGAAGTTACAGCATCATAAAATATAATTAGGAAGATATATAAATTATGAATCTACTGAAGATATAGAATATAACAATGGAATTAATCCATAAACTTCTTGTTTCTAATGACTTTTACAAGCGTCAAACTTAAATTTTATTTTCATATCTCTGTTCTTATTTTGGCACTATGAGAACACTATCTGAATTCTTAATGCAAGCCCTGATCCAATTATCTGAACATCAGTGACACTAATTTCTGAAAGAAGGGTTGTTTATGTTAAAACAATAGTAGGATAACATTTTAAAGTGTGGAATCTATTATATTCCTAATTATCCATTATTTTTCCCAGAGGAAAAAAATATTTGCTTTTAATTAAGAGGGTTCATTCCCAATTGTACTAATAGAAAATAATTTTCTGAAATACAGAGCATTCAAAAGGAGCACCAGTCCTTAGTGAGAAGAAATTCTTAACTATGTGACTATTTTAGTACGCAATCTGCTCATGTAATATTTCTTTAGATTAAGACAATTTTTATTGTTTACAATTATGTTGTTAGGTCAGGCTGCCTACTGTGTGACCTCATCCAACATTAATCAATATCAATATTCCTTTATTTCAGTTAATGACCAGGTCATTGGTCTTTCCCTAGATTTAAACCAAATAGCAAAACAATAATACTTTTTCTATTTGCTTTGTTTATTTAAATCCTGCTGTGATTATGATCTGCAACATCCAGTTCTACTCTTGACCCTAGAATAACTCAAGTAAGATCAGAGTAAAGATATCAGTAACATCAATAAATATTTCTGTGACCTTTGAAATACTCCAGGGAAATTAGATATTGATTTTTTGGAGAATAGGTGTGAAGATGGCTCAAGGGACAATGGAAGATGGCCAGTGGATGCTCCTTGTCATTAATCCATATGACTGTCTGGTTGGGAATGGATGGTAAAAATCACAGTGTGAATGCTGCTTTGTTAAGCTACAATTTGAAAAAGTGCTGTTCGGCAAACGCAAAATATACATTCTCTGTTTCTGCGGCTGCTTACATCTGCTCGGTTCATGCTGTGTATAAAACTATCCTATTGCAAAACAGAAATGGCTGCAAATGTATTCAAAGGGGCCCTTCCCCCCAAAAAAATGTGCTCAATACAACAGCTTAATTTATAAGGATTCCACTTGCCTTGCAAATAAGCCACTGTAGACAATTGTTCTGTAGAAATGCAGACATTATAAAAAGGATGGGTTGATTAACAAATATATGCAATTGTATAAACTTTACCTTTATCTGTACTATATGCGTTGCTCTTTATCAACAGTGCGTAAGGGTTCTGTTGATGGTACTTAATAATATTTCGTTTAGAAATGGTTCCCTTGTTTAGAAACATATCTTGCAAGGTGGCTGATTAGAGAAATGTGCCACTAAATTATCCCACTCAGGTCCCACATGCATTTCTCCTTTGCTTGAAACAGCAACCTTAAAATGCAGTGGAATTTGGGGGCCTTTTTTATTATTCTGCTGTATTCAAATTAGTTACGGTTTCAGAAAGCAAATTAAAAAAATGATATTGAATAAGTTGAAGAATTTATCCTTTGTTTTTAAAATGAGTAAGTTGTTAGGTTTTTACCTGATTATTGCAGTATTTTATGCTAATAAGTTTCCCGGTGAAATTTTAAAATGCTACCAAATATATTACCCCATATAAGCAAACAAATATATGAACTGATATTGAACCAAGAATAGCATCTATGTTCAAAACAAAGGAAACACTTTTTGAAGGTGATTAAAAACAATTCAACTCTCTGACCAGCAGGAGGAGAAAGAGCTCATTTAATGAGTTGGGATTCTCTCCCTCCCTCTCTCTCTCCTAACCACGGCTCTCTCACACTTCTTCAACCAAAAGTTGTATTTCTTCTTTAGTCCTTGCACAAGGTCAGTTTGCTCTATCTAAACATTGTACTATATGCCTCCTCTAATAGGAAAATTAATTTTTGTTTCATGTGTTACATTTTTTCTTCTGACACTGAGATAAAAGAACACAAAATGCAATTCTGCTTTCTGTGTACTGCTACAACAATGGAATAAATCAGGCTGAACTTACAGGAAAAAACAATCAGAAAGTGAATGCAAGACTGTATCTGCTTTTGTTACTGAAGATCTAACGGTCTGTAAAAAAAAGGGAGGGAGTAAAGGCTGTACAAATGGAGGAGGAATTAAAGATCTCACATTTATTTATTTTATTTATTTTATTTTGATTTGATTTGATTTCTATACCGCCCTACTCCCGAAGGACTCAGGGCGGTGCACAGCCAAACAATAAAATACATACATACAAAAATTTTAAAGTGGAATTAAAATCAAATTAAATAGTTTTGGCCCAATCAAATTAAAACCCCAATCAATTTAAAACCAATTTTAAAATTTGAATATATAAAATACTAAAAAATATTAAAAATTTAAAAATCTTTTATAAAAGAGGGAGAAAATTAGGCCAGGCCCGCCTGGTGAAATAAAAAGGTCTTTAAGGCGCGGCAGAAGGTGCGCAGATCCGGGATCCTCCGTATCTCCGGGGGGATCTCGTTCCAGATAGTAGGTGCCCCCACAGAAAAGGCTCTCCCCCTGGGGGCTGCCAGTCGGCATTTTTTGGCCAACGGCACCCGGAGGAGCCCCTCTCTGTGGGAGCGTACCGGCCGGTGGGAGGCTATTGGTGGTAGTAGGCGGTCCCACCTACTACCCAGGTCCTGAGCCATGGAGCGCTTTAAAGGTAGTAATCAAAACCTTGAAGCGCACCCGGAAGACCACTGGGAGCCAGTGCAGCTTGCGCAGGAGGGGTGTCACATGGGAACGCCATGTCGCTCCCATTACCACCCACGCGGCCGCACTCTGCACCAATTGGAGCTTCCGGGTGCTTCTCAAGGGGAGCCCCATGTAGAGAGTGTTACAATAGTCCAGGTGGGAGGTGACGAGGGCATGAGTGACTGTGCATATGAGAAACATGAGAAATAAGAAATAATTTTGAACCTAAGAAAAACTGAAAGGATTTATGTGTTGCCACATAGCGCCTCTGAACATTATCTTTTGAATTTCAGCAATAATATTTTAAATAAAACATAGTCCTTCCCATGCATGAAAGAATCTTTAGGGTTATATTTTCGGTCTGAGATTGCAAACAAATGTAACATTCAGAAAGCTAAGTAAAATTGAGTTACTCCCAATTAAGGAAACTGGGATTACATGAGAGTAACATGTATAGGTTCAGGCTGTACAGCAGGTCTAGCTACTACTGGCAGATCCGTAATAAATTGTATTTTTCAATTGACATCAAAATCTTTACTTGAGCTGTGCACAAAGAAAAGACACATAAGGCCTTAAGTCATATTGTGTCTGTAGGCATAGCCCTCGGCCAAGAGAGTGGTATGTGCTCTGTGCAATCAGAAGGCAGTCTGCCTGAGCGGCAACCTTTCCCCTAATCATTTCTTAATCAGGAGATTAGTCTACTAGAGGGTGTTATCCTTTGGCCTTTAAGAAGACTAAATTACTGAAACCTTGCTTTCAGGCCACTCACCTTCACTGACTTCCAAAAATCTTCGGTGTTACATTTACCTATCCAAACACCCCTTCCTTTAACCTTTAAAAGCACTATGGCTGTACGAAAAGTTGATTCAGGAATCACAGTAACTGTGACAAAGGCCCTTCCTCCAAGTGTTAAAGTAGCCACAATTTTGCAAGCCTCACAGTATGCATGCATCTGTGCAGCAAAGAAGTAAAGCAAATATATTTTCAATCAAAGGATAACAAGGATAACCATCAAAGCAACTGAACAAGACTTGCAAAGAATGTTTTAATGCTTTAAAGATGTGCTCTGATATTTCTAACATACTTTTTGCAAAGCAAAGATTAAGCACTAGTACAGAGATAAGTATAACCTGCATTTTGGATTCTCGTTAGTTAAGATGTAGGTGCAGAATGTGGCCGCGCGGGTGATTATGGGAGCGACGTGGCGCTCCCACGTAACACCTCTCCTGCGCGAGCTGCATTGGCTCCCGGTGGTCTTCCGGGTGCGCTTTAAGGTGTTGGTTCTCATCTTTAAAGCACTCCATGGCTTAGGGCCAGGGTATTTGCGAGACTGCCTGCTGCTACCGATAACCTCCCACCGGCCAATACGCTCTCACAGAGAGGGCCTCCTCGGGGTGCTGTCGGTCAGGCAATGTCGGCTGGCGGCCCCCAGGGGGCGAGCCTTCTCTGTGGGGGCACCCGCCCTGTGGAATGAGCTGCCTCCCGGAATACGATTGATCCCAGACCTCTGGACCTTCCATAAAGCCCTGAAGACGTTTTTATTTCATCAAGCCGGCCTAGCCTAAATGGTTTTTAACTGGGATTTTAAATTTTATGGATTTGGGGTTTTAAATTGGGTAGCCAATTATTTAATTTTTTTAATTATCTTAACTTTTGTATTTGTATGTTTTTTAATTTTGGCTGTTCACCGCCCTGAGTCCCTTCTGGGAGAAGGGCGGTATACAAATTAAATTAATAAAATAAAAATAAAATAAATAAGATCTCCCAGGATGTGGCATGTGGTTGGGCCCAAGCAGTGATTCATATCTCTTTGTGAAAGGGTGTGGTATCACCTGCCCTGAAAGAAGCAGTGGTATGCCTCTTTCTCAAGGAGGACTTTGACCCCAAAGTATTAGACAGTTTTTGCCACTCTCCAATCTTGCCATTTTAGGGAAAAGTGGATAAGAGGGTGGTTGGTGCACAGACTTGATAAATCAGATTATCTGAAGCCTTTCCAAGTTCAAGTTGCAGCAGAGCACTGAGAGGTTATACTTGTTGAGGATCTATGGAGACCTCAGGATGGGAATGTTGCAATTATTCTGACCCATCTGGAGAGTGACTTTTAATATCATTGTCCATCGTATCCTCCTGAACCAACTTTGGGGTTTGGGAATGGGAGGCACTGTGCTTCACCTTCTTCCACGAGTGGGTCCCAATCAGTGTTGCTAGGACAGGAGAAGCACAGTCCTGCAATGTTATGTGCCTCAAAGTTTAAGCCTTTTGCATTTCCTTTTTAACATCTACATGAAAACACTGGTGGAGGTCATCTGTCAGTATGAGGTGTGGTATCAGCAGTATACTGATGAGATCCAATTATATGATGAGATCCAATTATATGATGAGATCCAATTATATGATGAGATCCAATTATAAATCTCCACTATTAGCCAGACATCAGGTGATGCTGTCACGGTACTAGTTGAGTTCTAGGAGGCTGTAAGGGTATGGATGGAGAGGAACTGGTTTTGACTCTGGATCTTTATTTATTTATATTCCATCGTTACTATTTTTATAATTAACACAAGGTGGCACATGTACCTCATACTTTTTCCTTTTCCTATTTCCCTCACAACAATGACCCTCTGAGATAAGTTAAGCTTGGTCACCCAAGCCCATATGATATTTTATCTTGGACTCTGGATTGGGTGGCATTATAAATCCCAGACTGAATGGGTGTGCAATTTTGCAGTCCTCCTAGACTCATGGTTTCTGCTCAAGGAGCAGGTAGTAGCCATGGCTAGTGGGGGTGGGTTGCACAGATTTATCTGGTACATCAGTTGTGCCCTTTTCTGGACCAGAAGGCCTTGTTCACAGTCCTTCATGCCTTGGTCATCTCTTGTTTGGATTACTGCAATGCGGTCTACATAGGGCTGCCTTTGAAGATCATCTAGTAGCTACAACTGGTTCAGAACGTGGTGGCACCTGCAGTGGTGGGTGTTCCTAGATTTAGCATGTAATGCCTCTGAGCTCCACTGAGTACAATTATAGATGGTGGTTAAAGCTTTAAAGCTCTATACAGCACAGGGCCAGGTTATCTGTAGGATGCCTTTCCCTAAGGACATCCATCCATTCTACCAAATAAGGTAGGCCTGCTTCTAGTCCTTAAACATTGTCACCTTATGGGAACTAGGAAACATCCTTGTCTGTGGCAGTTCCTGCTCTGTGGAACATCCTTTCCCCTGAAGTTTGGCAGGCTTCTACCCTCCTAGCCTTCCAAAAAGCACTGAAGACCTGGCTTTCCCCCCAAGCACTGGGATAGGAAGCTTGATTGGGAGCCACCCAGAGTTTGATATAAGATGGACAGTTACTGTATTTTTTGGACTTTAAGATGGATCTTTTTCCCCCAAAAAAGAGGGTGAGAATCTGGGTGTGTCTTATACTCAGAATTTAGTCCTGCCCAGTCTCTCAAACAGAGGTTTCAGAGGCTGAAAAAAGCCTCTGAAACAGAGCTTCAGAAAAAAAGCGTCTGAAAGGGAGGTTTCAGAGGCTGAAAAAGAAGCAAGGCACAGAGCTCACAACCAACGAACCTGTTGCTAAAATCCACCTCTGGGAACAGCTTATTGGGGGTATTCCGGGAGGCCAATCTACCCGCTAATCAGCTTTTTTCTTATTTTCCTCCCCAAAAACTAAGTTGTGTCTTATACTCCAGTGTGTCTTATAGTCCGAAAAATATGGGTACATAAATATTTAAAACAAACAAACAAGCAAGCAAACATATGGACTCACTGGGGTGGAGTGGAGAAAAGCAGCTCAGGAAAAGATAGCTTCATGGGCAATCTCTGTTCTGTGAGGAGGGGGGAAAATAATGGGTCAGGCACAGGACAATACATACCAAACTGACAGAAATGAACATATGACAGAGAGCAGAGATGCTGCAAAGGCAACACATGTGAGCACTGGTCACAAGATTACTTTTCCATAATCATCATAATTGTGAACCGTCACTATCCAAGACATTCACTAAATGAGGACTGCCTGTAGTGTGTGTATTTGCATACAGAAAATCCCAGGTTCAATCCCTCTTAATATTGCTGGTTGAAGAATCTCAGGGAATAGGAATATGAAATTCTAGTTTTGTGATTTTAAGTTCCATAGAATAATTTTAGGATAACTGGATCAACAGTCTGATCAGTAAGACTGCTTTGAAAATGATTTGTCATTTGCCTACTCAAAATTTCTGTGGTTTCAGACAAGTAGAAATACTATGCTTCGATGCATGGCTACAAGGCAGCCTTCATCTTCCAGTTGTGTTTCAACTGCAAATCCCAGAATTCCCAGCTAACATGGCTAAGGAAAAGTTGCCTTAAGGCTGTGTTCCAGTTTCTCAAAAACCCAAAACAAACTGAAGGTAGCTTCTAGATATTCACAGCAGTCAAGACTGAAAGAAATGTAAAGTGTATATGTGTGTAATTGTTTACTTATTTAAAATTACAGGCATCCGTTGAATGTAAGAGCTTATGGCCCATTCTTTATGGAAGGTTTTATGCTTCATTATTTACAGCACACTACAAAATACAACTGTTAACACTGTTAAATAATAGCAGGGAGAGGAAAATTAAGAGCTATAGGCAAGGGAGAAAAGATGCATTTTCTGATGAGATTTGAAAAGAAGTGGAAAGTCAATGAGGCAGGCAAATACAGAGAAGGCTATTCTGAAGGGGGGAAATGACAGTCTCTGGTACCACGAGTGCCATGTGGAGCACATAAACTTGGAAGAAACATATAAAGAACATTAGAGGTAGAGCGCCAGGGTGAAAATTCCCTGTGACTTTGTTTCATTCAGCAGGCTGTATCTTCCCCTCCTTAGCATGTACCATGAACAAAATAATCAGTTCCTTCAAAATGATCATTCTGGCATGCAATCTATGGAGTCCTAAAAAATACCACTCTAATATGTTTGAATCTTCCTATTTTTAACATGTCTTGTGGCTTTGTCACACTGGAACATTCATTATTTGGTGCTTCGTGTGATAGTTCTCTTGTGTCCAGAAAGGACCATCACAGACAAAACACAACAGGTGGAACATTGGTGTAATGGTTTGCTCACAGATTTAGATATCAAGGTAATTTCTCTGCTGCTAGAAAAAGCAGATGTGATTACATTTGTAGCCCTCTATTTATTTATTTTATTTTATTTTATTCAATTTATATACTGCCCTACTCCCGAAGGACTCAGGACGGTGAACAGGCACAAGATAAAAATACATCATACAAACGTTAAAAACCAATTAAAAGTACATTAAATAATTTTGTGTTACAAGGATTGGTGGATCAGGCCCAATAAAGAGACTTGAGACTTCAAGTAAAATATCTCTCCTTTTATTTGCAGGTTCATCACATCATCACTTGGTTACATTAGGATCTGAGCAACATGGAGGAGTGTGCCCACCTTTTGTACCTGTGGGCGGGGATTCAGGTAAGGAGGGGCCTATGGGAGGAGCTGGCCAGGTGGGTGTCTGGGTTAACCCTTGCACTGCTGAGCTATAGCTGGTCCCTGGCACGGGTAGGGCATTTATACCTGACAAATCCCCCTCTAAATGCCTGACCTGTGTCTGTAGGCCTGACTGACTGGTTGGTACCCTGTGGCGAATGTTGAGCTTGGAAACTAAGTGTGAGTGTTGTTTGCCCTGCAGAGGTTTTGTGAGTATGTCTGCAGTCTGTTCTTCTGTATCGCAGTGTATGGCTTTTATGAAACCGATTCTGGAGAGCTGTCTCACATGCTTATACTTTATATCTATGTGCCTTGACCTTTGCCCTACAGCGTCGGACATGGATATTTCTATAGCGGCCTTGTTATCCTCGTAAACATTTATTGGGTAAGCTGGTTCTTTCCACACGCTGGCCAGTAGGTCGTCGAACCAGATGAGGTTGTTGGCGGCCTTGGAGAGGCATATGTATTCAGCTTCGGTAGTCGAGGTTGCCACCAAGATTTGCTTGCCTGTATACCAATGCACCGGACTGTTATTTAAGTAGAATATGTATCCAGACGTGCTCTTCCGGCCTTTGGTGTCTCCGGCCCAGTCAGCATCGGCGTAGCAGGAGAGGATGGGTTCGTTGGATTTTTCAGGCTCTAGGGTTAGGCATGCATTGGCACTTTGTTTCAGGTATCTTAGCACCCTTTTCACCGCATCCCAGTGGTATGTGGTGGGTTTGCTCACGTGTCTGGACAATAAATTAACTGATAGAGCAATGTCCGGTCTTGTCCAGTTAGCGATATACAGGAGAGAGCCTATGACTGACCTGTACAGCGTGTTGTCTTCAAATCCGGGTGATTCATCATGCATGTTTCTCAGGAAGTCCGTCTGCATGGGCGAATCACACCCCTTGGCGTCTGCCATGTTGCACTTATGGAGTAACTCTTCTATTTTCTCTTTCTGTGACAGCTGGAAACCTTTTGGTGTTTGGTTGACTTGCACCCCCAGGTACCGGTTTACCTTTCCGAGGTATTTTAGGGTGAAGTGCTCGCTCAGTCTGCTGGCGAAGGTGTCGCGGTTCTCTTCGTGCTTGCTGATATATAGTATGTCATCCACGTAAACCAGGATGTATTCTGGCGAGTCCCCCTCCTTCCTGGTGAAGAAGCAGTTGTCAGCTATGGTCGCCGTGAACCCCATAGACTTCAGTGCCTCTACCAAGCATTCGTACCAGCGCTTGCCCGATTGCTTCAGTCCGTATAGGCTCTTGTGGAGTAACCAGGTGTCCCCCCTGTTGGTTTCTTTGCTGTGAGGCGCTCTGATGTATATCTCTTTATCTAGATTGGCGTGCAAGTAGGCAGTCTGTACATCAAACTGGTGCACCTCCAGTCCTAGCAGAGATGCGATGACCAAGGCGCTTTTTACACTCTCTGTCCTTACGGTGGGCGAGTAGGTGTCAGTGTAGTCCTCCGGGAACCTTTGAGCAAACCCCTGGGCAACTAATCTTGCTTTGTATAGGCTTTGCCCACCCTCTAAGTTTTTGATCTTAAAGATCCATCGGGTGCCTATTGTGTTCTTGCCCTCTGGGACTTTGGTTGGGGTGTAGACCTCTAGCTTCCTCAGGCTGTCCAGCTCTTTGGCCATGGCTAACTCCCACTTTGCCCTCTCTTCCTGGGGTAGTCTCAATACCTCTTCGTAGGAGTTGGGTGTGACGTGATTCGTGTGCACGTGCATCACGTAATCATTTAGTCTTCTTGGCAATTGGTTTCTGGTAGACCTGACCGGTCTGTCTACCGTCTGCTCAGTGTCATGCAGATGTCTGGCCTCTCTTTGGGTCAGTGAGTCTACACTTATCTTGGGGTGATTCTCCTTCCATCCCTCAACCTTGATGCCTTGGAGGTTGGGCCTGGGCCTACCCCCTTCCCGTCTATCCACTGCCTCGCTTTCGTCTTGAGCTTGCTCAATTGGACTATCCTCTCGCTTGGTGAGTACCTCGTTTAAGTGTATTCTGGACCAGTTGGCCTGCTCATGGAAAGTCGCTGTCCTAGATATCACGAATCTATTATTGCTATCCACAAACCTGAAGCCCTTGGTTCCTGGCTCGTATCCCATAAACCTCAGTCTTCTGGATACCTTGTCCCCTTTTTTGCGTAACTGTTTGGGTATGTGGACATCAGCGGTCACGCCGAACACATGTAAGTGTGCTATCTGTGGCTTTTTGTTATACATGAGCTCGTATGGTGTTTTGTCTATCACACTGGACCATGTTCTGTTGAGAGTGTAGTTGGAATAGATCAGGGCTTCAGACCAGAAGTGCTGGCCAATGCCCGCGTCCTCTAAGGCGCACCTGACCATCGTCTGGAGCGTGGAGTTGCGCCGTTCTGCGACCCCGTTCTGAAAGGCGGAAAACGGGGACGACGTAAAGTGAATCACGCCTTTGGATCTGAGCCAATGGGAGAAGTCCTTAGATAGAAACTCAGATCCTCTGTCAGTCATGATTTGCTTGATCTGTGTGTTGTTTTGTGTTTCTACTCTTTTGTAAAACTCTTTGAATTTCTGGAAGACCTCATCCTTTTTCCTTAAAGTATAGACGAAGCCATATCGGCTAAAGTCATCTACTATGGTGAGAAAGTATCTTTTCTTGTAATTTATGGATGGCCTTAGAGGCCCTACCAGGTCCATGTGAACTAGGTCGAATATTTGTTTGGCGGCGCGTAACGACTTCTTGGGCCTGGGTTTTACCTTTAATTTTGAACATTTGCACACTGAGCACTCGAGGTAGTTTTCGCAGTTCTTTATTTTGACACCCTCAGTACAATTGGCCATTTTCTGGACCACGGGGAAGCTGGCGTGCCCTAGCTTCCGGTGTAGCAGATGAGCACAGTCGTCATGCATGGGTTTGCCTATTGAGGGCCCCTTTTGGGTGTGTCTGTTGTGTCGTGTTTCTTGTGTCGTGTCGCCATCGCTATCTACCTCTCTCCCATCTACCTGTTCTCCCTCAGTCCTGCCCTGATCGGTGCCCTCTGTGTCCTCTGAACTGGTGCACACGCTGTGGGCGTCATCCTCATGGAAAGTTATGTATGGTAACCCTTGGTTGACGGTTACTCTCCCTATATCTTCCCCATTCTTGCTAACTTTGACATAACCATTTGTAAAGGTCACCTCAGCCCCTTATTCCTTGCTAAGTTTTACTGCGGCTAGGATGTTGTGGGGTATCCCCGGGACTAGCAGCACCCCCTCTATTTTTCCCAAGCCTGGCAATGTAACTGTCCCTTTGCCTGTCACCCTAACCTGATTTTGATCTGCGACTTTGATCGAAAAGTCCTCCCTCTTGAATGATGAGAGTAGCTTCTGATTGTAGGTGGTGTGGTTGGAGGCTCCCGAGTCCAGGAGCCATGAGCTGGTGTCTTTGTCTTGGTATGTGATGTGTGTGCGCTCACCTATCCCGTATAAGGACCCTGTCCTGCTGTCGCGTGAGCTGTCTCTGTTCCCCCTCCTGTCCCTGGGGTTGGGTGAGTCCCTGCGCCTATACCTTTCTTCCGATGTGTGCCTTTCCGTTTGTCTGTGCCTGTGCTCTGGTCTGCCTCTCTCCCTATAGTTCTTGGGGCAGTCCCTTTTGATGTGTCCCCTTGACCCGCAGATATAACATTCTGGCATGTTGTGTTGTCTCTCTTGGAAGACTACTCTCTTCTCACTCTTATGTTCTCTGGGAGGGCCGGGGCGGCTCCTTCTCAGATTATCTTCCGCGATCAGCTTATTGGATAGCTTCTCCACGGATAGCATTCCCAGGCTAACGGTATCTAAGTGTGTCAAGAAGTTATTCCATGAGTGATCTAAAGAGTTAATTATTACGCTCTTCATAATCTGGTCGGAAATAACCTCTCCCCTGAGGTGTAGCTCTGCCCTGGTACCGCTTAAGGACACTAGGTGCTCACTCATGGGTGTTCCTGGCTTAAGTCTGGCAGAAAAGAAGTCTTTGGAGATTTGGGTGGTGGTGGACACACTCTCACTGTAAAATAACCCAAACATTTTTCCTATAATTTCTGATACAGTGAGGTTATGTCCAATACAGTGGTAAATAGTGGGTGATATGCTTGCAACTAAAAGGTAGAATGCCCTGTGGTGCATGCAATCCAGCTCTAAAGACCATGGTCTCTCTGGGGGATCATTAATAAAATGAGACATATTCTCTTTTAGGAATACCACTTGGAGTTGCTGTGACCACTCTAGGATATTGCCCCCATCCATTCTCAACTTGGGAAAGTCAACAGGTAAGTTCCCAGCACTATTAGTAAAATTACTTACTGCTGGCTGTTGTCCATGGTTCCTTATGTGCCTATAGCAGCAGTAAGGCATGGGAACGCTTGCCGGTAGTTTAAAAGTCCCGCTTTGTAATTTTTTTCTTTTTTCTTCCTCTAGGCAGAAGAGCGCATGCGCGAAGTCCATTTCAGCTCCGCCGTCGCTGTGGAAGGACCTGTTCATCGCGGCTCCGCTGTAGAGGCCTCTGTCGGTCGGGTAGGCCTCGGCTTCGGCCTTGGGGGTCCAGGTGTGCTCCGGAAGGCGTCGTCCAGCAGCTGCTTCTCCGGAACGAAGATCCTGGCGGCGCTGGGGCTCCGGCGATGGCTGTAAGTAGCTGCCCCAATCCATGCGGTCCGGGGTGTGTGGCCTGGGCGATCGGAGGCGCGGTGTCCCTGGGGTGCGAAGGTGGGCTGGCGAGCTGTCGCGGGCGTCGGTGGCTCTCGGGTGGGTGCTTCGTTGCCCCTCTCCTCGTTTTCCCTTTTGTTTTGGCCTCTCCGGCTTCTCTTTAGTGATTTTGAGGCCTGGGCCGAAGGCGGCAGCAAGGGTCTTCATGGCCCTATCCACTTGCCGCTCGCTGGGGGTGTACCAGGGGTCGGAGTCGGATTCAGTCCCCTCTCCCCGGTCACTTTCATCATGGCTCATGGTCCGGCATTTTTCGCGCGCCGGCCATTTTGAATTCTGTTTGTTGATTGGTTGGGGGTCGGCCATCTTGTCCGACCATGTGGACAAAGATGGCCGCCGTTTCAAATTTAGAGCGGGGCTTTGGGGCTCGGTGGCCGTTGGGAGTGCCCTTTTGGGCGATCCACTCACCGAGTCCAGCTCCTCGAGTTCGGAGTCCGAGCTTTCTTCGCTCCTTGCCACCTCGCGGTCGATTATGAAGCTCCGCAGGTCGGCAAGGAGGTTCTTGTCGCCGGCTCGCTCTTTCAACAGCTGCAGGACGTCGAGTCGTAGCTTCTCTTCTTCTTGGTCGTGGTGGGCTCTTTTCTCTTTCTCGATCTCCCCCCTTTCTTCCGTCGCGGAGGCTTTGGGGGGGGTTGAGGTTCCTGCCTTCCCTGGCGAGTCCGATGGGTTGCTTTCCCGTTGCTTCGGGGGTGTCGCCATTCTGCAGGTAGGTACGGGTCCTTGTCTTGTGTCTTGGGATCTCTGGGCCTTACCAACCATCCTCTGCTACCATTTTGTTACAAGGATTGGTGGATCAGGCCCAATAAAGAGACTTGAGACTTCAAGTAAAATATCTCTCCTTTTATTTGCAGGTTCATCACATCATCACTTGGTTACATTAGGATCTGAGCAACATGGAGGAGTGTGCCCACCTTTTGTACCTGTGGGCGGGGATTCAGGTAAGGAGGGGCCTATGGGAGGAGCTGGCCAGGTGGGTGTCTGGGTTAACCCTTGCACTGCTGAGCTATAGCTGGTCCCTGGCACGGGTAGGGCATTTATACCTGACATTTTGGCCCCAAAAAATAATTTAAAAACACCCAATTTGTATAAAAACTTAAAAGCAAATTAAAAGGGAGAGTCAAGCCAGTCCAGCCTGCTGGAATAAAAATGTTTTGAGGGCGTGGCAGAAAGTGCGCAAATCTGGGATCCTCCGTATCCCCAGGGGGAGCTCATTCCAGATGGCAGGTGCCCCCACAGAGAAGGCTCTCCCCCTGGGGGCCGCCAGTCGACACTGTTTGGCCGACAGCACCCTGAGGAGCCCCTCTCTATGGGAGCGTACTGGTTGGTGAGAGGCTACTGGTGGCAGAAGGCGGTCTCGTAAGTATCCTGGTCCTAAGCCATGGAGCGCTCTAAAGGTGGTGACCAAAACCTTGAAGTGCACCTGGAAGACCACCGGGAGCCAGTGCAGCTTGCGCAGGAGGGGAGTCTCATGGGAGCACCACGTCACTCCCATAACCACCCACGTGGCTGCATTTTGGACCAGCTGGAGCCTCCGGGTGCTCCTCAAGGGGAGCCCCATGTAGCCTCTGTGTGCCCATACAGTCAGCTTTACTTTAGATGGCTGCAGGACATTTAGAAAAAAATTTTAAGGCATTTGGAAATTCAACAGATAAGCTTGATATATTTTGAAACTTATTTTAAAGTTTTAATATTAAACATTAGAAACATTATCCATGGTGGCGCAGTGGTTAGAGTGCAGTACTGCAGGCTACTTCTGCTGACTGCCAGCTGACTGAATTTGGCAGATTGAATTTCACTAGGCTCAAGATTGACTCAGCCTTCCATCCTTCTGAGGTCGATAAAATGAGGACCCAGATTGTTGGGGGCAATATGCTGACTCTGTAAATCGCTTACAGAGGGCTGTAAAAGCACTGTGAAGCGGTATATAAGTCTAAGTGCTATTGCTATTGCTATTCATTTGAAACATATTAACGGTGATATATAATTATTTACAAGTTGCATAACAAGGTTATGTATTGTGCACTACTTACTTAAAAGTATCCTTGAGGAAGAATATAACCCTGGCCAGGTTAATTCATTTGCCTTTATTCTAACTTCTCCTCAGAAGCACTTATAGATAATTTTAAGTCTTCGTTGTATGTCAAATTGATATTCCTCAAAAATCAATTAATGTATTCACATTGTTTAAAAAACAGACTTTATTCTGCAGATTTTTATCATTTTGTTTATGGATGTGCATCTTAATTAGTTTAGCTAATGAATTCTGCAAAATGATTACATTATTCAAGTTACATTATTTGAAGTGATATTTCTATGGAAAATAGTGTTATTGGTTCCAGCCAATAGGCAAAGAAAAATTTGAGATATAACTTGTTATATGTTTACTAATGAAGTACTGTGTAACAATAAAAGAGGATCTTCCTATAGCCAAAGTGTACTTCCATCTCCTGAATTTTTCTGCAGTTCTTCAAAACGAGTGTCTTCTTTTTTGAGCTTTCCTCAAACAGAAGTTTCCTTTTTTCCACTGTGCACAAACAATTAATGTCTTAAATCCCAACAGCAGCTACACATGTACTAGTCTCAACTATGTATGCACCAGCACTAAGTGAATTTTGGCTCACATTAAACACAACCTGTTATCAATTTGCAAATCACATTAAATCAAATGTTGTACTATTTTTAATTTTCACTAACTGGAACCTATCTGTATATAGGGAAGAAACTCACACTTTGGTATAAAAGTAACACTACATCAACAAGATCTCAAAAGCTTGCAAAGTGCATGTCCCAAGCCATCACTTGAGTGATTCATCACCAACTATACACAACTCAGTAGCACTGGAAGTATTGTATATGAAACATAGTAGTGCATTTCCACAAGCACATCGGTGCATAATTTGCCCATGAAATAATAATAATAATAATAATAATAATAATAATAATAATAATAATAATAATAATAATAATAAAAAATATAGTGGATGTCCACTACCCACAGGACTTGTTTGGTTTAGTTTCCTTGTTTTAAGCAGTAAATGTATTAAAGAGTCTGGCAGGCTTACAGTTGTGAACTGTCATCTTCTGCCTGGCCCTGGGCTTCACAGCTTCTTTCCTCTCAACCTGCATCATTCCAAATATTCTAAGCCAAAGCAATAGGGACATAACTAGTCCAATCTCAAGCCATAGAACAATCCAATTACAGCTTCCAAAATCAAGCATTCATCAACTCTCTTTGAAGCAGACAGCTTTGTTTAAGGTTTGAGACAAAACAGTGTTTTTGTACCATCTTTTTATAAGCATCTCAAATTACAAAATTTTGTTTCATGGTCAAAGTATTTGAAGTAGCCATTTTTAATTAAACTCTTTCAAAATCTAAATACTTTGCATGTCCCTACAATTATATATCATACATAGAGATAGCTTTGAAGGGTATCTGGAATCTTTGGCTGCTTCTAAGGTCTGAAAATAGGATACGTTATTTGGGAGATGCATGACACCCTATTATAATATCAGATTTGTTAGCTTCTGTTTAAAGCTCTAGTAGTTTCAGAACAGCTTTCAGAACAGTCTGCTGCAAAATGTATGTTTTTCATTCAGTTAGAATAGATCATTTAGGAAATATCATCATGCATCTTATCACCTTCTCAACTTCACTAGGTAGATCGGGCAGAGACTAGCAAAGTGGTACGGCAGAGCATCACAACATTATTTGTGATACCAGAAGGGATCAGTGGAGAACTGAAATTAAATGTTATTTTAATGAATGAAATCTCATGAGATCATCAGCTTTCATATCTCTGATTCTTCTCTTTCCAGTTCGCTTGCTGTTTTACTAGGCACTTTGAAGACAAAGGAATCCCCTCTAACGTGAGTCAAAGATTGATGCCACTTACTTCTTTCATCTCTGCTGCAATTTCAACAGCACAGTAGTTAAAATACTTGTCTGATGCATAGAATATCACTTGTTCCAATATAAGTAAAAAATGTTGTTGTTGTTAAAGTACTACTATTTTTATTTACCTGACCAGTTTTCCTGTGGTCATTTTTTTTAAATAAGTCTGCCATGCACTACTTCATAATTTTTCTAGTTTCAGGAAAAACATGTGACTGGAAAAATGAAACAATGCCTTACTGGACTTTTTAAAAACAAAAAATAGGTAATAGAAAGAAAAACAAAATAGGTATAGAATCCAAGCAGGCTTTGACCTAATATCTTTTATGTTTTTATAATGCTAACAGACACACACATATAACTTTGTATACTTAATTTATAATTTCATATGTCTCTCTGTATATCCACTAAGACCCACCCAGAGAAATAAAGGAAAATGTAGTGGACATTCCGGAATGGCAATTTGGGACTGTCCAATATCAAGGATAGGTTCAGTGGGGAGTCTAGGGTAACCTGCAATCCAGACTGAATACCTTGCCAGCTGTGTCAATGTGTCACAGATCAAATGGATTTTTCTGAAACTGTCTTAGAATTAAGGCAGCAGCTGCTTTAATAGTGTAGATATGTTCAGTGTTAAAAGACTTTATGCTGCTTTTCCCTTCTTTTTGACCTGCTAGTTGTTGGTGTGTGTGGTTGGGTGTGTGCGGTTTGATTCTTTGCATTTCTTTCTTCCCTGTTATCTGCTATTTATTGCTTGTATTTTTATTTTATTGTTGGTTTGATGCAAGATTCATTGGAGCCAGTCAAACAGAAAAGATTATTGTGAATGTTTTAATAATTAAAACAGGCAGTGGATGGGACAAAAGGAACCATATTATTATTAAATTTCTAAAATGCCACAATCACACAAAGCCTGGAAAGTTGCAGAAAATAAAATATCCATAGTGAAATAAGGTAATAATATAAATCTACACATTTGACTGCACTTAAACCAATATGCCAGTAGTCTCTATGTTGCTAGCTATCCTAAGTGGTTAAAAGAAACCTTCCAGAAGAGGGCATTACTCAAACGTTACATCATGGCTAGAGCTTTATATGTTTGGTGATCTCAGGAAATAATTTAATTTTTGCCCAATCCTATTGGTTTCTTCATGTATATTTGCTATAAAACATATTTAATTAAGAGCTATAACTGGAGGATAACACAGACTCAGACCCCTTCTTGAATCAACTTCTGAAAATATGTTTAGCAATCCATTTGGCAGAATTACATTCCTGGGAGGTTATAAAAAGCTTCATTATTTTCTCCTTAACAGAAGCTTAATATCCCATGCTATTTAAATTAAAATAACACATTGACCCTCTACTTCATGTTGTTATATGGATGAATGATGCAATTCAGCAGAATCTACCGGGGGGGGGGGGGGGGGGGGGGCAAACAATTCAGACTGATGAACCAATGTTGTGGCATTGTGATGTAAGGCCCACACCTTTCTGATGTACTTTGTGATAACACACACACACCCAAAAAGCGTGTACAATTCAGTACAATGTATCATGATGAAGTTTTCATTTAATGAAAGCATCTAATTCTAATGAAAGCAGAAAGGACCTGCAGACTGTGGATTGAATTCCTGAAATGGAATTAATTAAATAGGAGAGTTCGATACAGATCACAACTTTTTGACACTGAACATTTTTGGTATATTACAGATTCAGTTTTTATGTATATATTTTGATAGTTATTTTCAGTGGTTGTTGGACATTCATCCTCGATTCAATATAATTGAGAAATAAATTAATGCTACAACTGTATATTCCAGATACTGTATCAATTTTGGCAATATTTAGATGAGGTAAATCTAAAGACTCCCTTGAATCAAGCTGGTCCTTTTCTTTCATGAAAATATTAGCAAACACCAACATTCCTTAACTTTTAAAAGATGAGTCAAAATCTTCTAGATTCGACCACCTACTATGATATATAAGAGAAATACATATTCTACAATCAAGTGATTCTGGTTCACTATGAACAATTTCTACCAGTCAGCTTGCATTGTTGCAGGTTGTATGATAAAAGCTACATTTCTTCCTTCCCCCCACCCGCCCATTTATATTAGGTACACGAGATAACCTTACAGTGTTGAAGGAATGTAAATTATGAAAGCAGACATCATGTGATGTGGGCTAATTCTATTCATTTTGCAACTCTGTTGATTCCAGTGGAATATAGTCAATATTATGTGTTTCTAATGAACTTCCTAAACATTGAGTGAGCATGAACATAGGTCATATTCCTACCTAGCATCTTTGGTTAATCATGTTTTGCAAGCACTATATTTTTCAGCGATTATAATGGGTTGCGTGGAAAAGCAACAGAACCTTCGTGTTACTTTCACTTACTCCAATGTTTTTTTCTAGACTGTCAGCAAGTTTCTTTTCTTTACCCACTGTCTTCTTGAAAAGCTCAGATCATTTTACATGTCTTTTCCCATGGAGATAAACACATTTTATTTCTGCAAGGTGAAGTTTTATTTCAGTTATTCTATTGAGCTAGCAATATCATGATTAAGGGAGGGATGGAATCAAGATTCTCATTAGTTGTAGAATCATGAAAAAAATCAAAAGATACTTCCCAGAATCCCAGAATAACTTTCATACAAATAATTCTTGACTTACAACCATTAACAACCGTTCAGAGTGAAGATAGCACTGATAAAAGTAACTTACAAGCTTCCCAGGAAGCTTCTGACAAGCAAAGTCACTGGGGGGAGCCAGATTTGCTTAATGACTGTGGTGATTCATTTAACAATTAAGGCAAAAAGGTTGTAAAATTGTGTGCAACTCGCTTAATGACTGCCTCACTTAATGGAAGTTTCAATCCCAATTGCGATTGTAAGTAGAGTATTGCCTATAACATAATTAAATGAAGTCTGTCTCTCTCTATCTGTGTTTGTTTACTGCAAAACAAAACAAAACCACAAGGCCTTTTGCTCTCACATGGGCATTAGACTCTTTAAAGCAGGAAATGTCTATTATTCTAACAAGTCTCAGAGCACAAATCTGTTCCAAAGATGTATTGCAGCAATACTTCAGTGAAGTGAGATGCCAATAACCTGAGTAGGAAGACTTGATGATCAGATTTATTACTTACAGCCAGATGCTCATGAGAAAAGAGTGCAGGTGCAGCTACAATAGATAAGATTTGGAGATGAAGTTCAAACATTGTATAGATGTCTGGAACAACCGTTCACTAGGAAACTATAGGCAGTTCATATAAATTAGAACAGTGTCACTTTGTACATAAAGCTAGTGATATAAAATGTGTGATTCTACATAACACTGTACTGCACAGGCTTTATATTTTTGAAAACAACATATTAGAAACCTATTTAGTATTTTTATTTTGTATGCTCTTATATCGAAGCACAATGGAAGCTCTACTTTATTTTATTTTTATTGACTGGCACTTTCAATAACATCACAGAATAGCAGTTGTCAAGTATTTTACTTAAAACACACACTGCTTAGGAGCTGGATACAATTTTAGGGGCAATGAATTATTCATGCCACCGACAATGTTCTTTCTTTCTTTCTTTCTTTCTTTCTTTCTTTCTTTCTTTCTTTCTTTCTTTTTTTCATTTATCAGGTTTAAGTGCCACCCAACTGGAGGCAACTCTGAATGGGTTACAAACACAAAAACCAGAAACGTCAAAGAGCTAAAACGGTTATAACAATACTCATAGTTGTACTTAAAATTTATCATTAAAAAGTTAAAAGCGGGGGTGGGAAAGAAAGGGAGCATGAAGACAATGGGGAGAAGTTTGGTCTTTTTTTTTTTGATGATGTTCCAAAAGGCAGGAGCCACAGCAAAGAAGCCTCTTTTCCTGGACCCCCATCCACCAGAATTCATTGGCTGATAGGGTCTGTAGCATGCTGTCTATGGTGGCAAGCGTGGGGCAAGCCAATCCCATTAGGGTGAGATGGTTCCTCAGATAGCCTGTACACTTGCTATATGGGCTTTAAAGGTAATAATCAACACCTTGATTTGGACTGGAAGCAAACAGGGTATATATACAGTATTAATCATAGCAACTACATGATTAGAACTATCATATGGGGAGGGCCTGGACAGCCTTTTAATTATGTTACCAACACATAATTCAAGACTGCTGAGGATCTAAGAAATGCTACTTCAGATACTAAAAATTGGAAAAATGTAAGGAATGCCAAACAATTCTAAAATGGCCTGAATGCTTTAGGAATAACCAAAAGCTCAAGAAAAGTCTGAGGAAATTTAGGACACATTGCCTCACCACAGCTGTCAATAAGAAAAGAAATCTATATGAAGGGCTAAGATGAAACAAGTAAATAGAGGATGGAGTCATGGAAAAGATATATGACAAACAAATTAAGTCCACCAGGGAATGAAATAATTGCAAAACTTAGGGGTTTTTTCTTCTTCCTTTTACTTACCTCCTAAAAGAAGACATTACACCAATAAAGATTGGCTAATGCAACAGGCAAACATTTTCCCATAAATCAGGGGTAGGAACCAAACAGGACAGTAAGAGTTTCTTAGGTAAGAGAAGACAGGAGGCAGCAAGCCAGAACAAACAGAAGGTGTGAATTCCCTTTTACCCATCATCTCTAGAAGCGTGTATTCTCCTATTTCCTATTGTGTTCCCTTTGTTTGAGCAGTGTATAAACTACTGTATGTAAAGAAACAAAATATTTAATAAGGCTATTTCATTCATTCAGATCTTGGATGTCTTCTGCTTGTGTTCCCTTTATTTTTTTGAGCAGTATTTCAATGAGTCCTATCATCTTCACTAACCACTCCTCCATTGTGGGAGGTTATAATCTCACCATTTTTTGTCTCCTTGGAGCACGTATGCCATGCATGCTGAAGCAAAGCATGGACCAAATTAGCTGAGCCAGCATTTCTGAGGGATGTTAGTAATTTACTGTTGGCAAATACCAAGCTCTCCACACCCTTAATAAGGAGGGAGATGGCAAAGCAGGATTGCCCGTGGGGCAAAATGCTTCCTAGAGCAATTCCCAAGGTAGTGTAAATTATGCACCACCTTCTTCTGATGCCTATGCTAAAGTGGCTCAATTCTCTACTTTTTACGTAATAAAAGGATTTTTTTCCCCTGTTGGTGTTTTTTTAAAAAAAACTAGAGAAACATGCTATATCAGAATAGCTTGAATTTTAGCCTTCTTCCCTTGTAAAGAAAATGTGTGTTTTTAGTTTTAGCAGACACTAAAGAGAAAGGGAAGAATTCCTACCTGGAATGAAACATCTAACACAGAGCAAGCCTAAAGGGAGCTTGTGTGAAGCTCAAGATCTCTTCTTGAATTTGATTCTCAAACATTAGGAATATTTTGTTTTATTGTGTCCTTTAAGAAATCTAATAGTGGAGCACATTTTTATTTGTAGCTCCAGGGGCCTCTGTTTTGGCATGAAGGGGCCTTAAAGTTATCCACAAGAATCAGGCATATAATTTTCTCCCCATAGATGTGTTCTTTTTGTGCCTTCTGAAGCCTCTAAAAAGTCTGGAATCTAGATGACCCATAGAATATTTGAGCATCATACCGGCAAGAGAAATATTGCAATACATATTCACTGACAGTATACATGACAAGCAGATATGAGTGCTTTTCTCCAAAAGCTCTTTTTCAGAGGAAATGCTTCTGGAGGAATGATCAGGCAGGATCAGTGTCAGAAAAGGATTTCCTTATTACATTTTCTGTTTCTAGTTTCGGCAGGAGGTCTTTGCCAAAAAGTACCTCAGGTTTCTGTTTCTCTTTCTGACCCAAATCACTTTCTCATGCAGGCTTTCCTTTATGTCTATCCATATTTGGTGCTTCAGGAGAAGGGAAGGAAAAATTGGAAACATAAAATAACACATAGGGTTGTTTCTTCTCCTCCACACTTTTTTCTAATACTAATTTCTCCTCTGGAAATAATTTGCCCTGGTTTTTAAAAAAATCACTAGCATAACCATTTTTCAGCTGTAAAAACAAATGTGGTAATTAGAAAATAGAATGGCAGACATGGCCTTACATTTTCAGATGTGTTGTATGGATTTCATTGCATCCCTTTCATTTATTGCTTTTAAAGAGTTCAGGGCCATTTCTGCCATAATCATAATATGCATTCTTTATTTAGGCTGCTGATTTTAAGCACTGGTTTCATATTGTGACAACAAATCTTGACATGAGGTTCAAGCTTAATTCTCATTGCAAGAAAGGTTTTATGCATACAATAGCCAGCACAGAGGGGAAAAAGAATACTGTATTTTTTGGAGTATAAGACGTGCCGGAGTATAAGACGCACTGGAGTATAAGACGCACCTTAATTTTTGGGGAGGAAAATAAGAAAAAAGCTGATTGGCAGGTGGATTGGCCTCCCGGAATACCCCCAATCAGCTGTTCCAGAGATAAATTTTAGCAACAGGTTCCTTGGGTGTGAGCTCTGTGCCTTGTTCTTTGTTTTGCTTTTTTTTCTGCCTCTGAAACTTCTGAAACTCCATTTCAGAAAAAAAACTTTTTCCCTGCCTCTGAAAGCCTCTGAAACAGAGCTTCAGAAAAAAAGCCTCTGAAGCTCTGTTTGGGGGCTTCTTTTCTGAAGCTCAGTTTGGGAGCTTCTTTTATGAAGCTTCTTTTCTGATGCTTTTTTCAGCCTCTGAAACCTCCATTTGAGAAGCTGGGCGGTACTACATTCGGAGTATAAGACACACCCAGATTTTCACCCTCTTTTTTGGGGGGGAAAGGTGCGTCTTATACTCCAAAAAATATGGTATATCAGAAAACACGAGGAGCTTAGTTCTCTTGCTGTTTGTAGGACAACAGTTCTCAAAGGGTGCGGAGGATCAGATGAGCAGCATTGAGATTGGATGGCAATATTTTTTTTAAAAAAACTATTTTGGTATTAAAGTTCAACTTTAATACCAACTTTAAAGTTGGATTTGAGATACTACTGAGTTTACAAATTGGTTTTCCATCTTCTTACTTTTCACAAGTGTTCTATGAAATTGCAGTCAAACTGTATTCTTAAATTATTATTTAGACTATACAATGTTGTTTAGAATTATTTTTTAACACTTAAAGGTGATTTTATAAACATTTAAATTTGTTAAAATCTGAAAAATGTAAGCTCAAAAATTTTGATAAATCAAGTTGCTTTGATTAAACTCTGATGTGACACACAGAGAGGAGAGAGAGGAAGGGGGAGAGAGAGAGGGAGAAAAAATAGGCTCTATTCTTTTTGTAGAATAGAGCATCTGATATACAATAACACTACTATTGTATAGCGGGAATCCATTAAAAGTAAGAACTGAAAGCTGGATTCAGCTTCTGTGAGAAATAATAGTGTCTTTCTAGTGGCATTGATGTACAAGTAATCTTTGGATGTCTATAAAAGTAAGTGTCCTAGAGAAATTCACCACTTTTATCCATTCTTTTTAATTCTATCATGAAAGTGCCAAATACAAAAGGGTTGTTTTTTGTCTTGGGATGGTTGTGACATGATCTAGTAATGGAGGGTATTAACACCAGTCTTTTGCCATGGACAGAATACACTCCAATTGCCTTTCAGTTCACAAGTATTATCCCCTTCCTACAGGAAGATAGGGCCCTTTCAAAAGGCCCACCTCAGAGGATTGATTGTCCAAATCAAGAGATTCCAGGAAGAGTTTGAGTTTCCCACAAGGATTTCAGCCAAAACTTTTGTCACTTCCTTACAGCCATGGGTGAAATGCTGCTGGACAGACCAGTTCGGATGAACCAGTAGTGGGTATTGGAGCTGGTTTGCCGAACCGGTAGCAACTGCTGGCTGGCCATGCCCCCGAACCGGTCTGTGGACCACAGTCCTGCCATGCTTGCCTGCCTTCCACGTGGCCTTCCCAGCATCCCCATGGCCAACTTGCGAATGCAAGCAAACAGACCAGGTGGAAGGCAGGCAAGCATGGCAGAGCTGTAGGGAAGGGAGCTAGCAGCCTACTCCCTTCCCCGTGGCCCTGCCATGCTTGCCTACCTACCACACTGCTTTCCTGGTGGTCCCCCATGACTGCTTGCCTTCCAAGGTCAGTGTCCAGCTAACCCTAACCCCCATGCCATTGGGGGAGATGCAGCAGCTGCTACCTTTGCCTGAAATACCTCTCACGTCTTTTCGAAGCAATTGGGGGGAGCAGGAGAGCATCCAACAAAGGCCAGGAATACCCACGGCTTCTGTGGGGCAGACCACGGCAGCTGCAAGGTCAAGATGTTGCCCATGCAAGGGGTGGAGAATGCAGGCATCACACCAAGCATCCCTCCTCCTCCTCCTCTTCTCCTCCACCAGCTTCGAGGCTGGGCAGGGCTTGGAGTGGCAAGAGGGAAGGAAAGGCGAACACGACTTTCTCCTCCTTCTCCTTGCGGGGTTCATTGAGTTTGTTTTGCAAGCTCGCCCGAGGTTTGCAACTTTGCACGGCTTTTGGGCTTTTGTGCAGCAAGCACCCCTCTTCCTCCTCCTCCTCCTCCAAGCTCTAACATGAGTTTTTAATTCACGAGGAAGGAAGAGAAACCCTCCCCATCCCACCAGAGGACTGATTAGATTTTCTTGTCGTTCATGGTGGGAATCCAGCCTTTGTGTGGGAAAGAGATGCTTCCCACTGGCCCACCGGCCCTTGGGGGAGATGCAACCATTGCGCTGCGACTGAGAGGGGAGGTGGCACCAGTGCTGAGAAGGGCCACTTGCTTTCTTCCTTCTCCCACCACTGCCACTGGAGCCGAGACTGCTGCTTCACTGGGGTGTGCACGGGCATGACAGGGAGGGAAGATGTAAGGCCAATGTTGACGGTGGGGAAGGGAGACCTGCTGCGCTCAGCTGAAGAGCTGCCTCGGAGTAACATGGCAAGGCTCACTTGCCTTTTAGGCCTGGTGCACTTGGCTTCCTTGGGGCCTTTGAGCAACTGCCGCCTGCTTGCCTTCCCCTCCTCCTCGGGTCCCACTGCCTGCATCCAGCCCATGATGGGGGGACCTGACTGCCCACCCTCGCGGAGCACTTTCTTCTTTTTCCTGCAGCAGCTGCTGCTCAGACCAGGTGTGTGTGTGTGTGTGTGTGTGAGAGAGAGAGAGAGAGAGAGAGAGAGACAGAGAGAGGGAGAGAGAGAGAGAGAGAGAGAGAAAGAAAAGAAAGAAAGAAAGAAAGAAAGAAGGAAGGAAGAAGAGAGAGAGTGAGCAGAAAGAAAGAGTGACATGAGTGACATCTTGTTGGCCACACCCACCCAGTCACCAGGCCACGTCCACCAAGCCATGCCCACAGAACCTGTGGCAAAAAAAATTAGATTTCACCACTGCTTGCAGCCCCTGTGCAGACCTGCACCTCAATTTATAGAAGTTTCAAAACATGAAACACCAGAAGATGTGCAGAGAGTGTTATTGGAGGAGACTCAAAGCCTGATTGAACATAGTGAGTTGAGCCCATATTAGATATTACCTCCTGCCAATAAGGACAATGAATTAGAAATATCACTCTCCTTTATTGCATCTGCTGACAGCCATGCAGCAGTCTAGTTTAGCATGAACTAGTAGGGAGTGCCCTAGGATCATCTACAGGGTCACCATGAGGAATTTGGCATTTAAACTCACTGAGATCCACACGAACTTAGACTATGGTTGGGCAGATTTAGCAGAATTACCGTGTTGTGTTATGGTTGAATTAGAATTAATGACTCTTCAGAAAATGAACAGGATTCTCAATGCTGTAAGCATCAGCTGCCTATTGATTGGACACAAACCTCTCACTGAGTGAAAATAGTCAAGGAGGTAATCTGAGGTTGGTTCCATCTTATGGTGTTGGCATCTATGAGGAAGAGATGATGAAGCCCACCCTCAAGAGATTGCCCTTGTAGTCAACAATTTTAGATAACTATAGTCCTGTCTTCAATTTTTCCTTTTCAGGGAAGTGTGAGAAGATGGTTAATCTGGAGTTGATGAGAACTCTGGAAGAAATAGATTACCTAGATGATTTTTCAGGTTACGATTTAATATAGAGACAGCCTTGGTCATATTTCTGGACAATCTGTACTATAGCCAGAATGAAGGTCATCCTTGATCTCTCTGCAGCTTTTGATTCTGTTGACCATCTCTGGGAGGTGGGAATAAAAAGCATCATTTTATGATGATCTTCTTTCCTCTGGTGCCAGTTTTATCCAGTGCTGGGGGTGGGATTACCTGTCTCCAGGCCTCTTTTTTATGTGGTGTCATAAGATTCAACTCTATCCCTTTTGTTCAACATCTGCATGATAATCACTAGGTGATGTTATCTATTGATTTGGAGTTAGATAGCATTAATATGCTGATTCTACCAATTTATATCTTTCAATTCCAGGCTGCTCAAGTGATGCTTTCAAAGTTCTGTACAATGCCTGGAGGCTATGCAGGTTTGGATGGGGAGGAATTGTTTCTGACTCAATCCTACAAAGACCAAGTGGCTGTAGATGTTAGGGCCATTTATATAGGAGATTTTCCATCTTTAACTTTGGATGGGTATCGCACACACCCCAATTCAAGAGTGGTGTGCATTCTGGGGATCTTTTTGAACTCACAGCTCCCATTCTATGAGAGCTTCATTTTGTGAATCAGTTGTACCCTTTCTTAGATCAGGATGCCCTTTACTTACAACCTAGTCACCTTATTACTTGACTATTTCAATCCATTCAACATAGGGATACCCTTGAAAACCACTCAAAAGTTTCAACTGGTCCTGAATGCTGTAGCTGGGGCAGTGACAGGCATGTCTTGGTTGTCAATTTGGTTACATGTGTAATTTAAGGTGCTAGTTATGACCTCTAGATATCTGCATGGCATAGGACATAGATACTTGAAGGACCAAATATCTATCATGATACAGCCCAACCAATTTGATCTAACAGGTCTGGGGGCATTCCAGGTGCCATCAATCAGAACTCTGGAAACATGCCTTCTGTGTCATGGTACTTACACTCTGGAATGAGGTACCCCCTGAGATCCAAGTGGCTGTCATCCTGATGAAAGACCTGGCTCTTTTCCCAGACCTTAAGCTAAAATAGCTGGATTGTTGTTGTTGACATTTATACAAGATTCACCATCTTCACCATTGTTTATTTTATCTTTATTGCATATTTGTGTTGATTTTTAATGCTATGCACCAACAAGAATTGACTGGATTTGGGTGATGTCCAAGTTGAATAAAATAAAATAAATCTGCTTAAGGACTAACTCTTAATAATATTTAACCTCCATTCTGCCTCTCCAGATCTGAGATGCAGTTTAAAATTTCCTCAATTACTGAGATGCTATCATATTTGAGAAGTAATATTTTAACTTTATCAGCAAGAAATAAAAAGAATTCATAAAGTGACAGACAGTGTCTCATTATATCTGTCATCTCCTGTTTCCCACTATGACATGAAAAAAATGCCATCTGACTTTGATGCATTATGACATGACACATAACACTAGTTATTCAATTTGTAACTCATTAGAGAAAACATTGAAGACATAAGACAGCAATAAAGTGGGCTTTATTTATCTTCTTGTTCCTTTTGCTATTTTTATTAGTTCCATCCTTTCTCTTTCTCTCTCCCCCAAATTCCAAATAATTTCCTATTTCAAATGGAGGAAAAGGTTGATAAGCCACCTTGCTCTTCCTTTCATAGCAAAGTAGACTTGGGGTAAATCATTATTCTCGCCATAAAAATCCAGATTTAATGGGCAGCAGGCTTGGTATCTTGGTTGCAGGGGAAAAACAGCAGGGGAGAAATACGTCATCATCCCTTTCTTGTAAATGAAAGTATATGGTTGGCTTCACTAACAAAATGCTCAAAATGATCAGTAAGACTATCCTGTACTTATTACCAGTTTTAACATCAAATACTTTTATTTAGCTTCTCCAGCTCTAAAGTTATATTTATTCATTCACTCTAGAATCCAGAAATTAAAACCAGGGGTATTTTTAAAAAGAAGAAAGAACTGTTTTGGGCTACTGTCATCTAAAGACTCACAGCTAGATACCCTTAAATATCAATAGTGTAATTTTTCATGAATGAAATATTAAAATTAAAAAAATATCAAACATGCCTGATCATTTTCATTCTGCTCCTAGAAGAGAATCATATTCAGGGGTTCTAAAAAAATAAAATAAACAAAATAAAATAAAGCAAAACTATCTGTCTTGGTCAAAAGATCTTGGTCTGTTCAGTTTGGCACATTTCTGCAAGAACAAGCCTCCATTCCAACTCTGTTCCAAACAGAAAAGTTAGGCAGTGTCTGTTTACATAATGTTCCAGGCCAGTGAGTGGGAGTGGAGACAGCCCTAACTCCCAGATTCTAAAAGTTGTTAGTGTTAGGATAGACAGATTATCTAGAAAGACAAACTATGGAGATTAAACCATCAAAGTATCCAAATCGCAAGAGCATCTGCAGAGAAGCTCCAAAAGAGTCAAGAGTCTGATTATGCGATTGAAGCCCTGTTCTTTTTCATATGTAATACAAATAAAACACACTGGAGCTTTAATCAGACACTCACAGACACCATTTTGACATTTTTAAAATCCGGTATCTTTACATACACTATAATCTGAGGACCCAGATTGTTAGGGAGCAATATGCTATTTAGTATACTGTCTGGTGTAAGCCGCCCAGAGTCCTCGGAGAGTGGGCGGCATAGAAATATGACTACTAAATAAATAAATAATAAATCTAGTTAGGCTCTCTAGACGCATGGGAAATTTCTAAATTATTTTGTCAAGTAAAAGCAAATAAAATGTTTCAGAAGAAGAAAGAAATATAATTAATTAATTAATCAAATTGATTATATACTGTATGTTTATTATTTTAAACATTTTTACTCAGCTCTTCAGCTAATAAATCTCACAGGAAGCTTTCACAATAACATATTAAACTGCTGCAACAGGCCATTCAAAGAGTGAGTAATTCTATGTGTTCATTTTTTTTCTCTTCTGCTCACAAGATAGTTTTTATTATCTTGAAGAATAGAAACAGGGCAGTGCAAGACCAAAGAATGATAGGCAAAATAGAAAAAAGATGTGTGAGGAGATGGGAAAAAAAAAGATAGGTGTGTGAAATCTTCATGTACACAACATTCTAAATGAAACAATGTCAATGTAACTTGGGTAATATGTCTTACCAGAGGCAGTTTAGTGTAATGGTTAAAACATCAGATTAGCAACTGGAAGACCGTGATTTCTAATCCTGCCTTAGGCACAAAGCCAACTGGCAACCTTGGGCCAATCTCTCTGTCTCAACACTAGGGAGAAGGCAAGGGCAAGCCATTTCAGAAAATCTTGCCAAGAAAACTGCAAAGATTTGTTTAGGCAGTCACTAGAAGTCAACACTGACTTGAAGGCACGCATGCACTCACGCACACATGCATACACACAAAATGCTCATTACCTGCTTGAATATACTGAGAATATTGTTCTAACATGTGGCCTGTTTCCCTCTAAATAAAGTTACAGGCACTATCCCCAAGAAGTCTGTCATTTTTGACCCCGAATGTTAATCAAATATGTGCCATTTGCAAAAGTTTCTAACTGCAGCCAAGGCGATTTGCTCTGGAGGCTAAATAAAGATCCCCAAGATTTCACAACAATAGCAGATCACAGCGGCTGAAGAAAGCAAGGAAGACATGGTCAAGGCATTACGCTTAAAGGATGTCCATTAGATGCAGCTCTACAGTAACCAAGAGTGACATTCTTCATGTTGTATCAGTTTAAAAATCCCAATAGATATAGATATAGATGTCAGCTATCAGGACAACTAGGCTTCCATTGCCCATAGACATCCACACAGCCAGCACCTGTCTACTCAGCAGGTTGTTTGCCTTGTAGTGAAGGAATCAGTACAGTCTGCATCCTGCAGCTTTCTCCTCCTCCCTAGGCAAATGTACCAGTCACACATAGTGGAAGACGTGAGCCCCACCAGTAAGGAAGGCAATTTTATCATAATTTGCTGTGAGTTATGGATTTCAGTTCATCACAGCCAAATCTACTATATGTATTCCTGATTTAATGTATACTTTTAATATTCCTTTATTAATTTTGAATTCACACAATGGAATGTTAGGCAGATTTAGCCTCATGTTAAATGCAGGAAGACATGCAGTTGATATACTGCTGTGTTCTTAGCAGCTGTATGTATCAAAGTATTTTCAAAAAAGTGAGGAAGAAAAGAAATCAGTACCTCTATGTTGTTGTTTTTTAAGAAGCATTGCTTCACTATACTAAAAGATGATGGAAAATAAAGAAAATAAAGAAAACAAAACTCAGGTAAAACACATTGTGTTTTATAACACTATAGAAATAGCTCAATTTTTCTCTGCAACATTAAACTTTGGTCACACAGAATATTACAGCATTTTTTCCATTGTTATCAATAAAGAGCTAGTTCATAAGCAAAAACCAAATACACTTACATCATTAATCCAAGACTCTAAATTTTGAGTCATACTTTTTTTTCATTGTAGAAGAGTTAGTTTATTTGCTAATCCATATTTGGTAAATCAATAGTCCTTCCTTCCTTCCCTCCCTCCCTTTCTCAATCTAGAGCCGTGATGGCGAACCTATGGCACATGTGCCACAGGTGGAATGTGGAGCCATATCTGTAAACACGCAAATGTTGCCCTAGCTCAGCTCCAGTATGCATGCACACACTGGCCAGCTGATTTTCGGGCCTTCTGGGCCCACTGGAAGTCAGGAAATGAGCCATTTCCAGCTTCCATGGGTATGGGGAAGGCCGTTTTCGCCCTCCCCAGGCTCCTAGAAAGCCTCTGGAGCCTGGGGAGGGCGAAAAACAGACCTACTGGGCCCACCAGTAATATTTTTGCTGTCATGTGCCAAAAGTGGGGGAGCACAGGGGGGACCACAGGAGGGTCGCGTGCGCATGCGCAGGGGGGCATTGAATTATGGGTGTGGGCACACACACACGATCCCCCCGCGCTCCCACCGTGACACACGACAGCAAAAAGGTTAGCCATCTCTGATCTAGAGGGACTCCAGGTAGCTTACCATTACAGATATATAGTGATATATTCCAAATTTTTAATACCAAAGTCACATTGACTTTTAAAAATTGTATTTCTTTCCCAAAATCATATTAACAAACTTAAGAATATTAAAACAAAATTCCCCTCTGAGTTTAAGAGGCAATAATTGTCTGTGTATGTCTGTGTGTTTGTGTGTGTGTTGAGTGAGAGAGAGGGGGTGGAAGGGAGGAGGAAGGAATGGAACAAGCCCATATCATATACTAAAATATGCCCCCTATTCATTTTACACTTCCAGCATAATGAAGTAGATAGACAACTTGTAAGATACCTGGTAAACATGAAAAAAATATTGAATTAGTTAATTCTTAAATTCCTAAGAAATATACTTAATGAAGTTACATTGCACAGGATGGACATTCAAGTATAATATTGTTTGCAATCAGCATGCCAGGGTCTCTGTCAAAATCTATATTTCAAAATGGACAATAGCTCACAGTTACACACCTCAAAGCAATTGACAAGAAAAATCCTTTTGTGAAATTGAGACCAAATAGCGGTCTCAGGTTCATAGAGAATTCAAGTGATTATAGTGACAGAAGTAATCTTTTGCACTTTTTGTTTAATTGTTTTAATTAGACAATACATAGAAGGGTATGAGAAAGGAAGGTGAGAAAGTTCTTTTTTTATTATTTCAAAGATACAGCAAATGAATAAAAATTAAGAGATAGTGTAATGGTCCCATAAAGAAAAACCATTAACCATCATAGCTACATAAAGTAACAGAATTAACTAGGAATGTGTTATGTGAACAGTCCAGCATTTGTTTACTTGTTAACTCCCTGTCTTTTTATTCAGCCTAGCTTCTTGGATTCTTTCACCAGTCAAGTCAACATTACTGTCCTTTTAAAACAGCTGTAAATCTCTTTGATTGGGACTTGAGGCTGGAATCATTCAAGTTGTGTTAAACTAAACTGTCTTATCTCCTTGAGTGCCATGAAGCCACTGGCATGTCCAGAGTTGTGTATGTACATGGCCTAGGGATGCCAACATTTGAAAGCTATTAGGAGAGACATTTGAGAAGGAAACAGAAACATGACTGCTATTCCTCTCTCTGCCTTCCCCATACAGTGCATTTTGTTCACATAAATGCACACATGAAGCCATACATGCATGTGTGTGTGTGTGTGTATACATATATACACATACACACTATATACTATACTATATATCTATACTAGTCTCCCTTTATTTTCCCTTATATTTCTTTATCAGCGAAATATAAATTTTGGTGTATGTATATATATGTATGTATGTATGTGTATATGTATATGTATATGTATATGTATGTATGTATGTATGTATACCAAATTTATATTTCGCTGATAAAGAAATAAAGGGAGACTAGTATAGATCTATTTCAAGCTATTTAGCTCTCATCAGCTAGCCATACCCTTACTTGAATTTGAACTTGGGCTGCCTTCATGTTAGGCAGTTGTATTAACCTCTGAGCCACAAGTTCTCCTCCCTTCATCAGCTTAAGCCAGGGGAGAGATTAAGTGTTTTCCTATCGAGACACCTGGCTTACCCCAGCATCTGGGAGGGAGCATACTGCATCCCTTTCGCCTAGTATATTTATAGTATTCCAGGTTACCAAACTGAAATGCAATAGGTTTTATTTCTTTTTCTGTAGCTATATTTTTTTTTATTTCATGCAAAGCAAACAAATATAAATGTCAGTGTCTCTTTTTATGTTACTGTATTGGACATATAAAGAGAGGCATGCATACACCCCACCCTCAAAATGTTACTTCGCAGTCTGAAAGTTAAATTACTTCTTGAAGTTAAATTACTCAATCTTGAAGTTAAATTACGTCTATTTTATCTTTGTGTGTGTGTGTGTGTGTTTGTGCACTGTGTTATATTGCAAAGCAGACAAATGTAAGTTAAAGGCTTGCTTTTCAAAACCTCAATTTGTTTTTTCTATGCAACAGATTTTGGCAATGGAGAAGTATATGGACTCAAATAACTGCTTTTTGGTGTTGTGGCTATGAAGCAGAAGTGGGGACATAATGACCTTTCTGATGCTATTGAATGGTTCCCCACACCACTAATCATGCTAATTGGGGATGACTGGAAGTTCACTTTTGCAATCTGTGAAATTACACAAGTTTGTGGCAATTACCCACATTTTTTTCCACATTGGAATCAAATTGGACAACACACAAATATTCCAACTCAAAGCATATTGTCAGCCCTGGAGCCATCTTTAATGGGAGTCTTCAGGGCTGTCACAGTGGTGGACAGACAAGTTGTGGGAACGGGAGGGGGGAGGTGAAGATAGTGTGGGGTGTGTAATCATGAAAACATTTTTCCCTTGGGAGTCAAGGACGTTCAGCCTGCACTTGAGGAGGCGTGACTGGAAGTCAACCAAAGTTGGGACAGTGATCTGATTGGACCATGTAATACACATGTGGATGGAGGGGAACTTTGACTGGGAAAACCCAGGGGCTTTCAGATTCGGGTTTTCCCAGATGTGCCAATATGACATCTCTAATAAATTCATGCCTTGAGAAAGATGCCTGCCTTGAAGTTTTGATTCTGTTGGGGTGTTACTTGAAACCCTGACACATATACGGTACTATATATTCAAAGTATATATACTGCTCAAAAAAATAAAGGGAACACAAGCAGAAGACATCCGAGATCTGAATGAATGAAATAGTCTTATTAAATACTTTGTTCTTTACATACAGTAGTTTATACACTGCTCAACAACTAAAGGGAACACAAAACTACTGTATGGAACGAACAAAGTATTTAATAAGGCTATTTCATTCATTCAGATCTTGGATGTCTTCTGCTTGTGTTCCCTTTATTTTTTTGAGCAGTGTATATTATATACTATTTTTTGGTGTTGTTAGATGCTATATAACTAATACATGGAAGACAAATGCTTGAGGGGGAAGATGATAGGAAACTATATTTAGGTGGCTTTGTCTATTGTGAGTCTTGGTGCCCCTTGGCTTTGGATTTGACCCTTAGTTCTGTCAACCATTAAGGAGACACAATGGTGCAGCAGTTAAAGACACTGAGTTTGTCAGCTAGAAAGCTGGCAGCCTGGGTTCAAGATCCAAGCACCATGTGATGGGGTGAGCTCCTGTTACTTGCCCCAGCTCCTGCCATCCTAGTGGTTCAAAAGCATGCATCTCATCTACAATGAGAGTAGATAAATAGGTATCCCTTCAATGGAAAGGTAAGCATGTTCCGTGCATCTCAGCATATAATCATGCTGACATGATCACAGAAGTGTCTTCGGACAACGCAGATTCCCTGGTTTAAAAACAGAGATAAGCACCACCCCCTAGAGCAGTGGTTCTCAACCTTCCTAATGCCGCGACCCTTTAATACAGTTCCTCATGTTGTGGTGACCCCCAACTAGGGGTGGGTTCTAAATTTTTTTACTACCGGATCTGTGGGCATGGCTTATTTTGTGGGCATGGCTTGGAGGTCATGTGACTGGGTGGGCGTGGCTAGCTGGTCATGTGACCGGGTGGCCATGGCTATATGTATAGGGACTACTCAGACGGCTGAAAAAAGTCATTTCTGACAGGTCCTCGCACTTTTGACTGGTCCTCACACTTATGACCATCCTCACATTTATGCCTGTGCAGCATTCTTAACAACCATGTCACTCATTTCACAACTGCTTCTCTTCAACATGGTATAAGATAGGGCAAAAAACGTAAAATGTGAGGACAGTCATAAATTCAAGGACTGGTCAAAAGTGCGAGGACCAGTCAAAAATAACTTTTTCAGCCCTCTGAGTAGTCCCTGTGCACAAAAGGACTACCCAGAGGGCTGAAAAATGTGATTTCTGACAGGTCCTCGCACTTATGACCAGTTTTCGCAGTTATGACTGGTCATCATTTATGCCCATTGTAGCATTCTTAACAACCGTGTCACTCATTTCACAACTGCTTCTCTTCACCATGGTGACAAGATAGCGCAAATACGTAAATTGTGAGGACAGTTGTAAGTTCGAGGACTAGTCAAAAATAACTTTTTCAGCCCTCTGAGTAGTCCATATGCATAAAAGGATACAGCAATAGAGAGGGATGAAGGAAGGGAAGGGAAATTAGAGTAGGAGTGAAGGTAAGAGAGGGAGGAAGAGAGGAGGAGAAAGAGAAAGAGGAAGTAGGGAGAAGAAGAAGGGGGGAGAGAAAGTAAGAAAGAAAGAAAAGACAGAGGTGATAGGTTTGAGGAGAAAGATTGCTGTACAATAAAAAAGATGAAAGGGAAGAAAGCCAAACAAATATTAAGATATTAAGATAAAGAATGCATTGTTAAACTTTAAAGAATAAAAGAGAACAAATAGCAATAAATAGCAATAATTAGAAACACACATACAAACATACAACGTATTTTCTTTGAACAGAGTATTTGGCCGGTTCACAAATTTAAACAGTTGTAGGGGGTTAGCACCCACCCCTTTCCTAGAAGAATGAAATATTTTGGGAAATATTAAAAAGGCAGAATATTGTATTTCCCTACCTGTATGAGAAATGGAGAAGCATATTTTACAGACAAAGCAGCTCCCACCTTCCTGCCCCCCACCCTTTGTTAATGGGCCAGAGGCAGAAACTCAATCCTTTGTCAAAGGACATTTGCAACACAATAGCAACAGAAACTAACACAATGGGCCCCATCAAGCCATGTGATCCTGTCCAACATTAAACCATCTTTCCAAGCAGTCTCCATGTTTCCAGTGTCTTTTTCCCCGCTTGGAGCAGAACCCAGAAGGATATTTCTTCCAACACAGTATTTAGTCATTTCAATTAAATTTACAATTTCTATATTTCCTTTTTACCATATTTATTCCTCATCTATTTTTTTAAAAAAACAATATTACCCTTCATCCTCATCTCTAATCTTAATCAAATTCAATTTTTCCCTTCTATTCTATATTATACCCCTTCGCATTGTCATCTATTTTTATATCCATCCTCACATTGGTTAATTATGTAATACAGTTGTTTAATACAAATTCAACATTTTAATATAAATCAATTAGTTATATAACTATCTTTTTTGTATATTAATCAATATGAACATGAATATTCCAATTATTTCCATGCAATCCAATTTCTTACAAATCAATTAATTATATTTACCAATAATAATAAACCAAATAATTTCCCCCATATATTCCTCCAAACCACAACTTAACCAATTAATAGTATCTCAATTATTACAATTCCCTAGTTAAATAGAGCTTTTTTTCTTTTGTGTTTTAAAATCTTGGAACTCTCCTCTTTTGCCCTAAATTTCCCATTGTTTGCAGTGTTGCACTTACCTTTTTTGGTGAGGAAAAAGAAAAAGAAATCTCTCTGCCTCATTTTGTCACGTTGCAGCCTGCTTAGTTTCAATTTCGCTTTTTCAGCATAGATAGGGGGAAAAAAACTTGCTCCAGGAATTTACCTCTTTGCAGCTAGCTCTTTGAAGCCCCGCGGCAAGAATTTAAAGTTTTTTTCCCCTCTAGCCACCAGCTGGGACTGGAGGCAGCAATAGATTGGGAGTGGGCGGGGTAAGCGAACGGCGACCGGGCGATCTAACAGAGGCAGAGGGTGAGGGTGAGTGAAGGCTGGGGGGGGCGAGAGAGGGCTTTGGCGACCCCTGTGAAATGGCCGTTCGACCCCCAAAGGGGTCGCAACCCCCAGGTTGAGAACCGCTGCCCTAGAGTCAGAAACAACTGGACAGAGCAAAACCTTTACCTTTTCTGTCAACCATTAGTTTTCCCAAGTCCTTTGGGAAACTATTGACTTTCTCAAGTCAATCTATACTTTATAGGAGATAGGATAAATTTAACTCACAAGTTGTAGAGAATTATTGGAAATCAAAATACTATGTTGGTCACCAATTAATTTGTTTTCTGTTTCTAATGTGTCTACAGCAAGTTCATCCAGGCACTCTAGAATGAAAAGAAGTCCAATTATTATCACACCCATTAAGCTGGGTTATTCATCACTTGTGTGGATATCTGTATCTATTCCAAATACATTTAGAGAGACACCTTATTGATTTCAATTGCAATTAATAGCTGTCTCAGACTTCAATTCTGATGGAAAGGCAGAGTATAATTTTAAAAAAATAAATAATTCAAAGTAACAGAATCCATTGTTGTCAAATCGATTAGACAGCTGGAACTGGAAGAAGCAGCTCATCACCCCACATCTGCTATAGGACCATTAATGTAAAAGTGTTTAACTAGTCTTTTTTCTACATCTTGGTTCTGAGCAATAAAATGAAGATTATTGCCTGCTTCCTAAACCTGTCACTTGCAAACAGTTTAAATAATCTTGCAGGTTTTTTTTTTAAAAAAAGATGCTCTACAATTTATAAGTGATAATATTGAAAATAAAGAGCAGCCTTTCATGTCGTAACCTTCAAAGATTTAAAATTATTTATTAGGCACAAGTGATATGTGGATTATTTAATAGAATGTTATAAATTTAAGGTATTCATTAATAGCACTGTGATCATTCTCTGAACTTCTCACAGTCTCAAAATAACAGTAAAAATATAATAGATAAAAATGAAGAGAGAAAGACAAAATAATGTCATTTTCACCCTTCGTTTTTCAAGTTACATTTCCAAAGAAGACTTGAACATTTACTATAAATAGTCTCAATGCCAATTACAGCAGTCAAAGAAAATTCCTTTTAGAGATCAGGTAATTGTTGTTTCAAAACGTGAAGCTTTTCTGGAAAGCTTTAGAGTTGCCTTCAAATCAATATCAGAATCAAAGAGAAATTCTATGCCTTGATTTTAAAGTTAAGCTACGAAATTATTTTGGCACTCTTGCTGAAATTCAGACAGTGGAAAAGCTAACAAGCTGTGAACCAAAACACACTTAGGAGTATACTTGATCCATTTTCACAAAACAGAATTTAAAATAAGATAAGTTGAATAAAGAAATGATATGCTTTGGTTTGTTTTTAAGCGGTAGATATCTGACAACTATTTTACTGATTGCAAATACTAAATTTTGGTGTAGGAGTTAAGACACCAGAGCAGAAAATGAGACATCGTATGTTGTAGTCCCATTGTAGGCATAAAGCCAAGTGAGTCACTCTCTCTCTCTCAGCCCTAAGAAGCAGGGCCTAGTCAGGCAGTCACCTGGAGTCAATAATGAAAGCAGGAGGGAGTGAGTGAGAGTGCAAATCAGAACAATAGAAATGTAAAATGGACTGTTTTAAATAAGGATGTCTGGGGGATGCTGAATGTGCCTCCCCCCCAAAAAAACGTCAAAATGGCATCAAACCTTTGCTCCTTTTTGCATATGTTGCATACATTTAAAAAGGGGCAGAGATGTTATCCCATGGTTACATCTACCAGCTTGACTTTTTGGATTTACTGCTGAACAATACAAAAGATAAAAAGATGGGAAAAGCCATAGTAACTGTATTTTTAAAAGAATAAATAATGGAAGTTTAATAAAGGAGGAGTGATTTATGTGTCTTATAAAAAGTTAATTGTTTAAAGTCCTCTGGTTTTGTGAATTATTTATTCACAAATAATTCCAAAAAGCAAATCAAAGAATTTATACCTGGTATACAAGGGATTTGAGGATGAGGTTTTTTTTAAATCTGACTGTCAAACTCCTTTAAAACAAGTATCCATTTCTTCATGATATAAAAAATATTACTGGTTAAGATGTCATGTTTTAAATGAGCTTTCTTCCTCATATAAAAAGACTTCCAGAATATTGATCATGTTTTATCTATTTTATGATAAAAACCAAAAAGATTCTTTTCAAAATACAAGCACATTTCCCTCAAAGTAATTTCTGGGAAGCATTTGCTTGTGTGTTATTCTTTCTTCACTGCTTTCACTCTGTTATCTATAGCCTAAAAGTATTGCTTGATTCCCAACTAATTTGGGCTCTTCAGGTGGCATCAACAAACAATGAGTTGGTACACCAATTCTTGTGAGCCAGTTATGACTGCTCCTGAACAACTCAGATCTATCATAAATTATCTGTGACTTGATTACATTACAATTAAATTCAATGGGATTTTTTCAGATGTTTCAATGAGTGCACAACATGCTAATTTGAGTACATAAATACCTATCTTTTTTTAAAAAAAAAGCCCGCATTGCTTACTAACTAGTATTTTTTGTAGTTGCTTAATCTCAATAGCTAAACAGTTTAAGACTGTTTGAAAGTTAAGGTTACGGTTCTTCCTTGTTTGTAGTTGAGATATTAGTGCTAGACCTTAAAATCAATCAGGAAGTTCTTTCAAAAACCCCTTTCTAAGTCTGATTGTAAAGCATTAAACCTATGAAGTAATTTCTCTTGAAATTTATAGTCAACATTTTTCCAACTTCAGGGAAATTTATCCAATTCATAGAATTAGAGAAGTGCATGGAGGACAATCTGTTAAGGCTTTTCTTTAAGATGCCATGTTTCTCTGACTTGGGGCTTCACTCCTGCAAATATCAGCTGCAAGGGACCAATGATGGATGACATAGGTATATCTTCATCTCCTGTTTATGAATGTAACCTTTTGGGGGGGATAGGGGGGAACAGAGCCAAGATGAGCCTTGGTCTGATCAGTCTGGGACATGCTTATGTTACTATTATGTAGTAATCAAGACCTTTCTCTTCAGGCAGACCATTTCAATCAGATTTACGTTAATGATTACTTTAACAGTTTGGGGGATTATAGGTGCTTTTTTTAAATTGCTACCCACCTTGAGTGCCTATAGGCAAAAGAAGGGGTATAAATTGTAAACTAAATAAATGAACCCTTTATATCATTTCTCATCCTATTCCAGAGAATCCCTACTTTTCAAGAGTACATCTACTGAGCATTGCGGAACAGAAGAAACTGCATATTTTGCATACACGCGTGCACACATTTGTGTATGTGCACAAAAAACACACACAATAAATGTATACAATGTACTGGTCCTTTTTTCTAATGCAGCTGAAAATTTGTTAAGCATTATTCTGGTTAATCAATAAATAACAGAAACAATCAAGAGACAGTTTATAAGCCAAAGGGGATGTCTATATTTTTAAAAAAGGGTTAGAGTGATTTGATAATCTGTTATCACAAAGAATTTAAAATAATATTCTAATATTCTCTATTAATTGTGAATTGTAGTTCAATTAGCCTAAATTAGCATATCATAGTTTAATTCAATTAGGTTCTTACTAGTTTCTAATTTATTTTTATATGTATTACATTTATTAGAATATTTTTCATGCTATATTTATTTGAAAAGAAAAATAATTTTTTCCCAAATAGTTTATTTTCTAAAGAGGAGGCTCTTCTTAGATTCACTAGTAACAGAATAAAGGATGAAATTTTTTTTCTGCCTAATTTTCTATTAGGAATAGGGCAGGAATTATTTTACATAATTCCAGATAAATAATGTATTGTGATTTTTCCCCTCTCAACTGTTTTTGCCATAATAATCACAAACACACCACATAATATGCAGAAATAATTCTGAGCATTTATGTTCTGTTGTACACTGTCATATGTTTTTATATATGCTGCTTTCTTCTGCATAAGTAGATTCAGCAGCAAATGCCTGAAGGCATGTAACACATGTTCAGGTTTTGTGGCACACAACAGGATAAAGGAAGGCTAGTAATATCAACTAAGAGAACATTACATCCCACAAGGGATTAGAATTTCTTTTGTGTCCCCTTTCTACACATGGTCTAACCCCTTCACTGACAAGAAAACATTGATTCCTATAAGGTAGGAACTATCAAGACACATAATCTATCAAGTGGAAGCATTTGCTTCCCCGTTGACTTTCAGTTAGGAACAGAAGCATTCTGTTCTGCAGTTCCTGTGCTCTGAGTTTACATTCAAAGTCATCTGTCTGATCAAAGGAAAATATACCATAATCTAATACTGTACATTTTGTTTGAGAGCTTCTGCACTGGAGACAAATTCCTTGTATGCCCAATCACACTTGGCCAATAAAGAACTATTCTATTCTATTCTATTCTATTCTATTCTATTCTATTCTATTCTATTCTATTCTATTCTATTCTATTCTACTCTACTCTACTCTACTCTACTCTACTCTAATCTTCTATTCTATTCTATTCTATTCTATTCTATTCTATTCTATTCTATTCTATTCTACTCTACTCTACTCTACTCTACTCTACTCTACTCTACCCTACCCTACCCTACCCTACCCTACCCTACCCTACCCTACCCTAAATTGCAGTCTTGGAATACAGTTAGTAATACCCAGTGGTGGGAAATGCAGTGTTCAAAATACAGCAATTTAAAGCTCAGCTATTTACCTTCTAAGGCAGCCCTGGTAAGTAGAACAACAGAGGTGCAGAAATCAGTTGTGCCATGTGAATCAGTTGAACCAGAAAGAAGGAAATATAGGACAGAATAGAGCAGGGGCGGGTGGGCAGGGGCCAGTTGATTGTCAGAACTACCGGTTCGCTTGAACCAGTCTGAAATGGCAGCAGCCCACCACAGGTAATATCAGTTAAGCTAGAATCATTATAATTAATGCCTTAACCTGCCCTAACCTTTAGGGCAGGTTAAATTTCTGGAGAATCATATTTGTTTATATTAATCCATCTTGAGGGTTACAAAGTAATGGGATAATATTACTTTTAAAACAATATTTGTTTTATACTGCAATTTTGTAGATCATGGAGCAGCATAAAGGCATTATGTATATTTTTATAAATACACATAAATGTAACTTAATAAAAATTCATTGAACCCTTGTTCTGAAACTTCAGACTATATTTGTTTAGAAAGAGCTATCTGAGAGCTAAAAAAAATCTGAATATATCTCAATTTTGCCAAAAACCAAATATCAAAATAATAAGAACTTATTTATTGTTAATAAAACTTTATATTTTTGAAGTAAGGTTCATATTTAGATTTGAATCAAAGCAGATAGCCTTCAAAATGGCCCAATCATACCTCTTTCAAAAATTCAAAAACACAGTCAGAACCAGATCCATATTTCTGATATGTACAACTAGTTGGAATGAAAGACAACTAAGAAATAGCAGCTGAAGAAAGGAACAAAAATAGTTAGGTTGAATCATGACCTTGTAATCAAATTGCCTACTAAAATATATTAATGAGAGGAAAAGGCTTTTTAAAAGATAACAGCTTCTAAGATGTTGAAACAAATTTTTATCTCAAAAGAGATCAAATGAACCAACTTATAATGGAAAAAAAAATCTAAATTATTCCCATCCACCCTGAGAAGGCAAAATACAAGTGAATAAGAATGAGTTCTTATCTTGGCAAATACTTCCTTTTGCATGTGATTCCATAGTTCATTAGATGTCATATCTTCTGACGACATAACATTTTTTCTTGCTAGATGATGGAGCTGGTCCAGTCTCACTGATGCATTTGGTAATTCCTGATATGTAACACCTATGCTAGATTTATGCCAAGAAAATTCTTACACATTTAGACAAAAGTGCTTTCACTCACTCTCTCTCTCCCTCCCTCCCTCCTCTCTCTCTCTCTCTCTCTCTCTCTCTCTCTCTCTCTCTCTCTCTCTCTCTCAACTAACCTCACATCTGTACCTACATCCTTAGCAAAGGGAATGCCAACCATTTGCCTATGTTGCTGTCATAATTAGCACTGCTGAAGTTGGTTGATACTTTAAAGAACATATTGACATATTGATCCTTTAAGGCACAAGTATCAAACTTGATCGCGTCACATAACATATTGTGACGTATTGTGATGTTTTTTGCCTTTGCGGAGCTGGGGTGGGCATGGCCTGCATGTAACGCATCCGGCTCGCAGGCCGCCATTTTGACATCCCTGCAGGTATCAATGAAGCATCTCTCACAATAATCAGGATTCAACTGATATGCTCTTCCAATCTTCCAACAACAACAATAAAAGAGTTGCTGTCTGCTGAGAAAACATTCTTAGTAATTTCTCATTAATACTGTAGTGCCCATTGCAATGTATTTGCCTGTTTTGGAAATGTTCCTTTTAATCACCCAAATATTTCTTTTCCTTTGTGATGGTGTATTTAACTTTCTGGTGATCAGAATCAATTTGGAGAAAGTTGTAGAGTGCAAGAAGTGAAACAGCCAAACCAAAGCAGGGCCAGTTTTTCTGCTTTTTTGGGGGGGATTTGGAAGAAGACCCTTTGTTTGATTTTTAAAGAATTCTGAAGCCGGTGTTGTTATCTTTAGTTTTGTGCCTCCTCTGAACCGTATTGACAATTTTTGTCAGTTAAACAGTTGAAAGTTTTCTCCATCCCATTTTAAGGTTATGGTATGTAAAGAAAGAAAAAATTGATAGTATAATGCAATTCTGCATGTCTGGAAAAACCAAAATTGTGTTATATTCTTAAACAGCTGAGTAAATAAGACTAAAGGACACCATATGTTGCCAATCTTGCCAATAGCCAGCCATTGTTTTTCTGGCATGAATCTCAGTCAAGATTCTCTCCCTCCAAACACAGCACTCTGAAGTGCTACACTGATGCTTAAATTTATATGACATTGTGAGTTCAAATCCATATCTTTATTGTAGTTTTTAATGCATGCAGTTGGCCTATCCCTCAATACACTATGCTACTTTTAATATACTCCCAATAAGTGCCTATTTTTCCCAATTATGAATTGCAATAATAAACAATCTTTTTAGGGTCACATTTTGTTTCTATTTCATTAAAACAACTCTACTGAGAGTTGAAGCTTGTCGGTCACAGGTGATGTCAGATGTCAGTGGATGGACTGAGCCAAATAGTTCAGCCTGGTTTGGAAGTGCTGTTCTCCTTATTGCCCTGCCAAAATATAAAAATTACCAGTTTTCATGGATGCTGTTTGAGGATGATGTGGAAACTCAAGAAACATTGCTGGAGACTTCATGCAGCCCACTGGCTGTTGGTTTAGAATAACAATGAATGTATACAAAAAAACAAAGCAATAAACATAAAAAAGATCAATTAAAAAAGAAAGCACAAAGCATCTGGACAATGGCTAAGATTATGAAATACATTTGGGGAATGCCTACCATCCACATCAATAGCCAAAGTTACTGCCTTTTTAATGAACTACTCATTTCTATGTGGAAAACAAAAACATTCAACCAGAACAGAAACAGAACTTCAGACAAGGTGTCCTCTGCAGCAGCTAATATGATCTGCCTGAATCCTTATGAAAAATAGCTGGTCCTGTCATTTTCATAGTTAAAACAACTAATCATAGACTGTTAATCATGGCTTTCTTAAAGCTAGATAATCCTCAGGACATAACGGTACCACTCAGTGAAAAATGTATAATGTACCGGAACAAATACCACAATTGTGAAAGATACATTGAAAGTAGTTTTATATCAGGTAAATTGCACAGTGCCCAGGGTGTAATCTGTAGGGAGCCTATGTGTGGGAATTTATTAATGGATTGAGTCTATCCTAGAAAGAAAGCTTACACTTCCAGTGGATTTGTTACAGATCTTCAGAACCAGATCTTGTTATAGGACTTTAAATAAATCAAAGACATTGTAGCTTCTGTTACTTGTTGACAGATAGCCATAACAATAGCATTTAGACTTATATACCACTTCACAGCCCACTTTAAGCGGTTTACAGAGACAGCATATTGCTCCCAACAATCTGGGTCTTCATTTTACTGACCTCAGAAGGGTTGGAAGGCTGAGTCAATCTTGAGCCGCTGAGGATCAAACCCTTGGCACTCAGCAGAATTAGCCTGCAATACTGCATTCTAACAACTGTGCCACCACAGCTCCACAAATCATAAACACAGCTGAATAAACAAACAAGCAAAAAAAATGTGGGGGGGGACATGCTTTCAGTCCTTTCAGTGTGCAGTTCTGGATTCCAATTCCCAGGTGAGGCCAGTACTTCCTTTATCTGATTAAAAAGTAAAATCTCTGTGTTCCATTTTGAAAAAGTTCCTCTTTTACTAATAAAGTTTACATCTCATGCTGAGCGGCAATGAGCAATACTTCCTTTAATCCTCTCCAGAACTTGCCTATATTCTGGCAAATTCCAGAAGAAAATATTCATTGGTTTGTTATGGACAGTTACAAAAGTCTTGTGATACTTTAACCCTTTGTTGTGGAATACGTTTCTACAGATGTTTTAGAAACCACACATCCTGTGGCCTATAAAACTGTTGCTCAGTTATTGAGCAAGATTCATTCATTCATTGGATTTGTATGCTTTTCAATCCATCATATCTTCTTGATACCTGTAGATAATAGCCATGTATTACAGGACAAATTAAAATGTTCCCAGAAAAAAATGCAACCAGAACCAAGCAAATAAACTTATACAGCAGTGTCTCATCAACTCTCAACTGCGTTTCAGAAAACTCTATTTTAATCAGCTTCCTCAAATTAATCATGGAAGTGGCTAATCTAACTTCAAGAGGAAATCCCAAAGAATTGGAATCATTGAGTAATAATATTGTTTAGACTCAGCCTCTTATAGTTTAAAAAATGAAGTTTTTTTTTCTCCTGGAAGATACATTTTAGACAGGTTGACTCTGGTTTGAGAAGGTGATACTACATATACCTTGGCACCAAACCATAAAGCTTTATAGGATTAGGCATTCTGAATTGAATAGGAGAATTTATTGGCAATCAATGCACAATGTAAATGTGATTTATTTGTGACAATGAGCTTCAGCCAAAAAGTGAGTTGTGGCACTTTGAATCATTTACAGTATGTAGGTGTCCTTCAAAGCAGCCAGTGTAGAGTTATGTCCAAAGCATCAAGGCAGACGTCTCTCAGCACCAAATGGTGATGCAACTCCAATGCTATACTGGAGACCAGGCCAATGAGCTTGGGGCACTCTTTAACTGGACAGAGCAGGACAACTGGCTTACTAGAAGGATTGTTGTGGCCCACCTTAATATGCAGGCATTTGATTTCAGGCATCAGCTTGGCATCAGCTTGGCAACAGATGTTCCTGAAGATAAATGCCACTGTACTTCTCTTGCCTTGGCATTGAAGCTCTAGAGGGCCTGAAAAACAGGTGCACAGCTATCAGTGGGCAGAAAAAAGAAAGGGCCTCATTGCTGCTATTGTCCACCCGGATTTTGATCATCCACACCAAGCTTGCCCTTCCCTCCACAACTAAATCCTGGGTGAACTGGTCTTGTTACAAATGGATTTAGCATTCATCAGCAGCAACGTGAAGCCAATATGAGCAGTTCTGTAGTCACAAAGTCCCAAGGTTGGGGGTTTTGTGCCAAAAGCAGAAATCAGTCTCTCAAACTGCTGGTTTTCTTTTTCCTGGAATGGCAAAGATCCAAATTCCTCTATATTGTGTTTCTACTGCATGGTTGTTTTTTTCTTTCTCAGAGCTACAAAATGTTGACATAAGGAGAAGGTTCTTTCTTTCTTTCTTTCTTTCTTTCTTTCTTTCTTTCTTTCTTTCTCTCTTTCTTTCTTTCTCTCTCTCTGTCTCTCCCTCCCTCTTTCTTTCTTTCTTTCTTTCTTTCTTTCTTTCTTTCTTTCTTTCTTTCTTTCTTTCTTTCTTTCTTTCTTTCTTGAAAATAGAGCATGGACTGTAACTATCTATTACTCTGATTATTTATACAAGCCCTGTAATGCATTTAGTGGCATGGGATACAATTCTATACAATTCCTAATATATGTATCATGTTTAACTCCTGTTTGGAGTTATTTTATTCTTGCTGAATAAATTTAATAATGGTGTCTATCTTTTTCATCATCCAAACACAAGTATAAGTAAGGTAACATTTAGAAAAGAAGTTGCACATGTCAGCAAATTTCTCACAACATTATCTTATTATATCAAACGGTATACCTATTCATCTGTCTACATTCTTTAGTTGTTTCTGTCCAACACTGCTCTAAAGGAAACAATTATTTGTGATCATTATAGGCTCACTAAACAATTAGCTCCACTTTTATATCTGTAAATTATGTAAATAAACTTAGGGTTTAATTTTAATTTTAAGTTTAGATTTCGGTAATATCCATGGTGGAGTTCACATTGAATGGGCTTTGTGAATGGAATATATGTGATGGTATAGGTAGTCCTTGACTTACGACCATAATTGAGCACAAAGTTTAGGCTTGCCAAGTTGTTAAGTGAATCACTGCAGTTGTTAAGTTAGTAACATGGTTGTAAAGTGAATTTGACTTCTTTGTCAGAAGATTACAAAAAGTGATCATATGACCCCAGAACACTGTAACCGTCATAAATATGAGTCAGTTGCCAAGCACCTGAATTTTGATCATGTGTCCATGGGAATGCTGCAATGGTCATAAGTGTGAAAAACGGCCATAAGTCACTTTTTTCAGTGTCTTTGTAACTTTGAACAGTCACTAAATGAACTGTTGTAAGTGGAGGACTATCTGTATATAACATGCTGAGCTGATTGATATGCTATTTTCTTTTATGGGATACTAAATGGAGTCTTATAGTAACAGTAGTAGTTTTTGCAATTGGACAATACTGCAGGCTCATTTAAGCTTTTCAATATACCTTTCTTTTGTCTCACTGAGAACATTTAAATTAGTCTTATATATATATATTGCAATTATCATATTGGGTATTTTAATATTGTATGCCATAAAATGTTACTTAAATGTGTTTGTCACTATAGTTTTGCACAAAATAATGAAAGCTGAGATGATGCCGTCTCCTCCAAATCAACGTTTCTCCCATTGCTGAAATGAACTGGCCTGTAGGCTGGAATGCAACTGCTAATATTATTACATAGCAGAGCTGTTGGAGAGGAACTGAAGACTACTTTATCCAGCTGAGATGGCCAGGGGGATTTTCAGAAGGTATTAGTTTTATTTCTTTCAGTTTGTTTCTGAGTCTGATTGACTTTTCTATAAGATTATCAGGTAGAAAGTCTCTTCTTTGGGGTTGGTCTTTTATTTTGCTTGTTTTGGGAGGCTGCTGCCAAGCCAGTCATGGTTCAATAAACTATTTATTGCTTACATAAATTAGGACGTACAAAAAATATCATAGTTAATGCCATATCTCTATTATTTATCTGGCAATTTTTCAGGAGCAATATTCATTCTAGCACTTAAACCACTCATGAATTCTTGCTAAGGATTTTTTTTCCCCCCTCAAGGGAGACCGAAGTTTGCAGAGTTTTTATTATTTTCCACAATGGGCCTCTTTTAGTAGACTTTTTAGCTATAGTCACATGGTAACTAGTTCAAACAAGTGCAGGCTCCTTTTGTTATATGTTAGTCATTATTGCTTTAGGATTTTGTAGCTGTAATATCATACCTATAATATGACTGAAACCAGGAACAGTTGGAGGGGTTTATTTATGAATGAAAAAACAAGGGTTTCATATCAGCAGCTTTCCTGGCAATGACTGAAGTCATGTTACAGAGGTGACAGTTATGGGAGTATCTGGGCTGGAGATAATGCTACGTTCCTTTGAGTTAGCATCATAATGGCTGGAAGTATGGAGCAATGTATTCTGCATTTCTTGAACCAACATTTAAAACTGTAAATAAATTAACAATGTTAAGTTCAGACTAACACACTTCTACCCTGTTGGGGTGATATGTTGGGATGTCAAGATCCAGGATTGCCCTTAACATGTCCATTAAACGTTCTGTTTTGTGTTGTAATATTAACTGGAACTACTTTAGTAACACAGATGCATTTGTGCAGATTTCTGTAGACAGGTAATGCTCCTCTGATGGCTTACCTGTTACACAGATCCTCTCTGCCAATGGAGTAGCGCTTTCATAATACTCATTCTACAGCCTGTTAGAGAGCAGTCGACAACTTGTAGGTAGCTTTCCAGTTTAGTTCCTTTCTGTCATCTGCAAATTCAGCTTTTTTTTTGGTACCCAGAGGAGATTTACAATACTGAAACTTGTTCCTTTCAAATTTCCTTTACATTTTATTAAAGATATTGTAGGTACATTGAAAGCTAACCTGCGTGAAGCAGATCGCTGCAAAATGTAAGCAAAATAGTGGTTTTGGTGGTTGGCTTTTTTGTTACCATTATTTAAAAGTCAATCTTTTAAACTGAAAAATCTTTTTAAAGTACACTTCGCTGTTGAGTTAATCAAAAGATAAATTCAATAATAATCATGCAGTTTACAATTAAATTATTATAAATATGCAATTGATCAATACATTACCAACATCCAGCATTTGGAATTAATCTCAAAATTTGGCAACTGGTGCCAAGCAGCCAATGAATTATGGCCAGGTTCTTTCATAATCATTAAAACAGAAACAACCCTATCATAACCTTTTAGTGGTGCTGAAGTATTGGTTTTCTGTAATGAGTTGGAAAAAGACTTAAAATATTTTCATGCAGACGTGAATAACATGCTGTATTATGCAGCATTGCCCTTTTCGATAGACAAGTAAGTCTTGTTTAGCAAAGGTCTCTTTCAAAACTATTGTTACTTTAGTATTAGCAAAACTGACTTGATTTTACTGCTTCCTTTTGAACATGGTTTGGGAGTTAAGAATGCATGGTTCATCTCTCAGTTAGCGTTTCTTTAGGCTACTAGTGAATATCCATTTCCCTTCAGAGATCCAGAGGGAATTGTTTGCAGTATCATCATCATCATCATCATCATCATCATCATCACTGTTATCACCATCATCAGTGCCATGTATTTTGGACATCTGCATCTTTTACTTAACTATTTTATTTAGCCGTTTCAGTTTATATTATTCTAGGGGCATTTTCCTTACCTTAAAAAAGCACAGCTTGTTGGAGGTCAGTTAGGAAATACAGTTTCCTTTAATGAGAATGTCCTACCAAGGACATCTGAAGTGATTTCTCTATTCACCTCCCACAGTTTTTTTTAAAAAAAATCTTTGTAGATTTTCCATGCCGTGCCTCTTTTTGTCAATCAAATTCTTTGACTGAGAGAGAATGCCAACAGTGGTGCATCATTATACAAAATATGAATTTGGCCCAGAATGGACTGTGGGCTTCTTATTTCATTAATGCTATATACTTCCAATACTATCCTTTGCTGCCCTCGGGGACCCACTCAGAGTTTATGAAGAAATGCTCAATCCCTCAGTTACATCCATGCAGAGAAATTGAAGCAGCTCTTTCTGGATGCTTTCTTTTCATTTGAGCTGCATGATCCCAAGACAGGCATGAAACAGAATAAAGCTGCTAAAGGCAGCCATATGTTGCCGTTATAAATGCCTCAATATTAATTACTTTTCCTACACTGACATTCATACTTACGCCTTTCACAGGCTTAATATACATTTTGAAGCTGGGGATGTGAATTTCATTTGAGTTTCTATTTAAATCTAGCATTGAATTGCTTTGGCCTGTATTACATTTTAAGATTCTGCTCTGGCTCTATAGTCAACTGACTTTTCAAGAAGTCTGGTGCAAATTCAGCTAAGCAAATACAAGGTTTTTCCATGGAGAAAGGCTAAAGATCTTTAATCTGCTTCAGAATCATGATATTTCGCTAATATTTTGAATAGTTCATCCATGTTTCTCAGCTATTGATTTAGCCTTCCTTAACTTGGTGTCCTCTGAATACATTGGGATTACAACTTCCAGTATTTTCAAATGGCACACACATAGGGAAAGGCTGCTACAGAAGAAGTTAAAATCCAAATAATAAACAAATAGATTTATCTGAATGGCACTTGGCATGGAATAAAGCCAAAATTTAAATCTATATCTGGAATTAGTAGGTATCCGTTTACATATCTCCAATCCCCCCATATGCATAACTTTTATATACTTACAAATATACTTCTCAATATTTCTGTCCTTGATGCTGTTGGTTGTGGGAAAGTTGGGATAAAACTAGAAAGTTCTCCTTTCTTCCCAGAAGGCAGTCGACTTCAACTCATTGCTCAGCATTTCAATGAGCAATATGGAACCACAGTGCTGTCTTCAAAATTCACAGTAGTTTGCATGGACTGCTTTGCCTGCATGTCTGGAAGCGTGTCAGACTGGATGATATAGAGCTTGAAGGCCTTGGTATGTCAGTCTCCTATGGTTAAAGGTAAAGGTAAAGGTTCCCCTCACACATATGTGCTAGTCCGACTCTAGGGGGCGGTGCTCATCTCCGTTTCAAAGCTGAAGAGCCAACGCTGTCTGAAGATGTCTCTGTGGTCATGTGTCTGGCATGACTAAACGCCAAAGGCACACGGAACACTGTTACCTTCCCACCAAAAGTGGTCCCTATTTTTCTACTTGCATTTTTTACGTGCTTTCAAGCTGCTAGCTTGGCAGAAGCTGGGACAAGTAACGGGAGGTCACCCCGTTACGTGGCACTAGGGATTCGAATCGCTGAACTGCCAACCTTTCGATCGACAAGCTCAGCGTCTTAGCCATAGTGAATAAAAATCAGAGGAAAGCATCATGATAGGATTTGATCTTACATTAGTTAATAAGGGAGTTTCTCTTTTAACTGAAAACCGCATGCATAATTATGACAATAACTGTGTTAATGAAACATCTCATGGAGTTGACCTTTCAGAATCTCTATCCTTGCAATTCAAGCCACATCAAAAATGCAACAAATGCATCAAGAACCTTGCTGATCTGCAGCAATCTTCTCATGCACCGGAATGATACAAATCCATAGGCTTTTTTGTAGATATCCTTCCTGTTTCATAATGATGTAGACTTTCCCACAATACCATAGCATTGTATACAGTGAAGAAAAAATGTGTGAGAGGCTCTCGGAGGCAACCCATTTTTCAAAGGCATACCTGAGAACTTGATATATGAATCCCATTATTTGTTAGGCTGTAAACCTATCGTCAGGCTATCCCTTGGGTTGTTGAACACTTCAGAGCTACCATGAGTGTGTCAGGCCGCTGGTTCATTTAAGTAGCATCTTCTTGTCGGCTGTGCCTAACCAGAACCAAGAAAAGGTAGGCAATTACAAAAAGAAGACTGCCTTAAGACTCTCTGCAATTAGGAATTTACAAGCAGCAGTGCAAAGTTGTTCTCTGCATAAGAAAATGGAGGAATTAAAATTAGACAAGGATATAGTATAATACGGTACTATGTTCCGCTGAAGTCTGTAGACGAAGCATGGATTGAATTAAATGTACATAATTTTGCCAAAATGGTGGGAGAATATGTCTGTCTCTCTGGTAACAAATTGTAACTGCTGGATTGAAATTTACAAACCAAGCTGGCTGTGTTTCTGAGGGCTTCAACTGGGATAATGGGTAACTTCTAGGCAATATCTTTAGAAAATAAAATACGCTATAACCATTAATATGTTCAGCAGTCTAACAAAAGTAATTTGTAGTAAGAAAACTATTAAGTAGATCTCTTAGTATTTTGTTGTTTTTACTTATTATCTTACTTTATTCTTCTGTGCAACATAAATATAATCAAGATCATTTTGCATATACTGCATTACTGTAGATTAAGTAGATTTTATTAATGTATACTGTAGTTTTCTAGCAAGAAATAAAAAAAATTAAAGCGCAAAACATGATGGAAACAGCAACAGTAGCAAAACACTAAAAATATTTTTAATAAGCAAATATAAACATCACAAAAAGATCAGCCATAAAAAGGCACACTTTTTCTTTTTCACAACTACCGTGTCTCCAAATGCAGGGGTGAAATCCAGCAGGTTCTGACAAGTTCTGGAGAACTGGTAGCGGAAATTTTGACAAATTCGGAGAACCGGTAGCAGAAATTTTGAGTAGTTTGGAGAACTGGCAAATACCACCTCTGGCTGGCCCCAGAGTGTGGTGGGAATGGAGATTTTGTAATATCCTTTCACCAAGAATGGGGAGGGAATGGAGATTTTGCAGTATCCTTCCCCTGCTATGCCCACCAAGCCACACCCAGAGAACCAGTAGTAAAAAAACTTGGATTTCACCCCTGCCCAAAAGGAATATGTATGACATACAGTCAGTGGTGGGATTCAAGTAATTTAATAACCGGTTCTCTGCCCTAATTATTTCTTCCAACACCAGTTTGCCAAACTGGTCAGAAAGTTAACAACCGGTTCTCCTGAAGTGGTGCGAACTGGCTGAATCCCACCACTGCATACAGTATGTATTGTAACTGTTGTCTGTGGCTTTATATATAACTTTAATTTATCAGTTGTTTATGAAAAAAAAAATGTTCTGCAAAAGAATCATATATGCCCATCAATTTTAAGAGACATATTCGGAAGGAAGTTTCAGTAATTTAAAAAAAGGGCTAAGATTCTATTGTGCATAGGAAAAGTTTTCTTTAACAAGCATAACTGTTCATTTTTACTTTTCTTTAACTTAGCACAAGCAGTTATAACTAACTTACAAAACTCTTCAAATCCACAATAAAGGTTTTTTTTCAAAACAGAGCAAGCTAGCAATAAAAGTTTTCTTTAGAGCTTGGAGAACTCTTTTTTGTTTACAATTAATTCTCCTTCACAATCTTCGCATATTTGCATTTTGCATACAATAACTTTATATATACAATGTACAAATAGTTCTCTTCAGTAGCAATCATATATTAACAATAGTCACACGTGGAGAGACTAGTACAAAGTGTTCTCAGTATCAGAGCTGTATAAGCCATTCAGAGTTGCCTTATCAGGGAGATGAGTGGCATATAAATTTACTCCATGCTTATCTGTTCCTCCACCTACAGAAGCTATAAGGATTTAGAACAGGACCTTTACAGTGGCCTACCTGAATCTGGACTTAGATGTCCTTACTCATTTAAGTGTACTGTGCTTCAAAAAAAAATAAAAAATAGGAAAGGCAGAAGTGTTTTTGTTATTGTTGCTGCTATTGTTAAACTTTCAAAGGTGTAGGAAGTCACTCCAGAATTGCTATTATTATCTTCTACTATGATTATCATCATCATCACCATCTGTATATCACCTTTTGGTATAAAACATGCAAGTGGTTTACGGCAATTACAAATACAAATTATAAAATGTCAAGGCAAAATTAAAATTAAAAACATTAAAATCAAAATCACCCCAAACAGCAAGGAAAAGCTTGGTGAAAGAACAAGTTTTTATCATTTTCATAAATACTGATTTGCCTCCTTGAAAAGTGGATGTTCTAATATGAAAAATGACACAGGAAAAGACCCTCTCCCGTATGCCAGATAGGTAAACTTGTAGCATTGTGAGGATTTTCATACAAGCCCTCTTACTGAATTGGGTATGTTTCATGTCATGCCTTCATTTTCTCTCCCTTTATATTTTTTTCCCTAGCATGACTTGATGATCTTTGAGTTACTATATTGGTTCAGGCACTTAAAAAACAAAAAGGGACATCCATTCATTCATGTATTAAATAAATACACAATTCAATTCAGAGTGCTTCGTTACAACTCAGTATTATGCCAAATGTCGAAAAGAGCACCAAATGTCTGCCATGTCATTTCTTCCCACATTTTAAAATTTGGCTGCACTCCAAACCAATGGATCATGGAAACCAGATTGTCTGTTGGAACTGTGCTGCCAAGGCTGTTCATTGCAAGGTTTTCCAAATGCTGAACTACTGTGCCTACTGAAGTAGAAGAAAAAAAATCCATTGCCTTTGGGCTATAAGGTTGATTTTCTATAGCTCAAATTCTAAAGCTTCCCTTAGGCCATTTTAGCACAGATGCATAGCCCTAAAGCTGGTCTATAAAAACTCAGTAGCTAACTCCAATGTACTGCAAGGAGCTGGGGGATATCTCAAGCCAGGCCATTATATTATCACAATAGATTAGGTATTCAGTTGCTGGACAATAGTTCTCAACCCATTGAAGTCAGACCCTTGACCTATAGACAAAGGACCACAGCATCCATCATCTTTATGGAAGAATAAATAAATACAGCTTATCCTGCAGATGGATCCTTGACAAGCATACAATAAACAAAGTCTTTCAGTTGAACTCAGATAGGTATGGGTTATTTATTTGTAATTCTATTCTGTGGATATATGAAGGATACAAAGTCAACAAAATTTACTTCCTTTTGTACAGAAGTAAATAACTATCCCCAAGGCAAACTGAAATAACATTCACCAATTCTGCCTTGGGGTAGATCCATTAAAAGAAATAATATAACCAGGCAAGGCCTACAGTTACTGTCCGATGTGGTTTGTCTTGGAGGCTTTTTCTTTTCTTTTTGGGAAGCTAAAGGGATACAGACATTGTTGTTACATAAAGCCATCTGAACAGTTAATGCTTGTATATAATTTATACAATAAACGAAGTCATATGTTCTCTAATAATTTAGATGTAAGCAAATGTTGATTTATTCAGCAAGGCTATTGCCAACAGCCAAGCTTGCAGCAGTGAAATTTGAATTAAACTAGGACAGAAGCAGGCTATTCTATAATAACATTTGGATAATTTTATTTTTGCCCATGGCTCAGTTCATTTCCTTCCACAGTAGATGCATGAAATTGGTTCTTCAGCCACCTTTAGCTGATGTTCATTGATATCAGAAGTAGGCAGAGAAGGAAGAGAATGTAACTTTTTAGATTTGTTGCAAATAAAAAGACCAGAAAATCCTGTGCCATTTTTAATTCTGACTTCTTCCCCATCTCCTCCGCATGAAACTCACTAGATAATATTTATTCTTGTTCATTTCTTTTTATTCCCTCCATAGATTTCCTTTAAAACTCTGGTTTATTTTATTTTTTTTACTTTCTTTCAACAGCTGGAAAGGTGAAAGTATATATATATATATATATATATATATATATATATATATATATATATATATATATATATATATATATATTCTCCAATTTTAAATGATTCTGAACAATTCACATTATATAACAGATGTGGGGATTTATTCCTAAATCAATCTGAATTTTGATTTCCTATTCTGGAATCGTTATCATCATCATCATCATCTAGTTTTCATCAATAAAGTAAATCCATAGGATTTAGGGAAGGGGTTTAATTTCAGAGGCTTTTAAACCCTACTTTTATTACAGTCCCAAAATAAGATGGATTTGGTCACTCCCTTGGATATATTAAAGGTCCAGTGGACTACTGGCTGAAATGTTTACTGGACTCATATTCTTTCACTCTGCTTTCAGACTTGAAAGAGCCTGAAATGAAAGGGGTTATGCTTTGCTACCATGATGTATTGGGCTTCAGGTATTATTCTGTTGCAATTTTCCCCTGCAGCTTCCAAGCATTCTGGCAAGAGCTTTCTATTCTCATGAGAAGCTTTTGCTTAGCTTCTCTGAAGCCACAGCATTTCTATTGTATTGCATGAGGCCTAAGGGTCAGAGTGGGAGTGAAAACTAAACATGAAATGCTGAAAGGGAGGAGGAGGGGGGAGGAGGAGGAGGAAGAGGAGGAGAAGGAAGAAGAAGGAGGAGGAGGAGGAGGAGGAGGAGGGAGGGGGGAGGGGGAGGGGGAGGAGGGGAGGAGGAGGAGTTGTTTATTTGGAAATCCAGAAGACTGGCCATTATCCCACCCAAAGAGTGAGACTTGAGCAACAAGTATGATAGAAGACCAGGGGTGAAATCCAGCAGGTCTGACAGGTTCTGGAGAACTGGTAGCGGAAATTTTGAACAGTTTGGAGAACCCATGGTGGAAATTTTGAGTAGTTTGGAGAACCGGCAAGTAGCATTTCTGGCTGGCCCCAGAGTGGGGTGGGAATGGAGATTTTGCAATATCCTTCCCCTGGAGTGGGATGGGAATGGAGATTTTACAGTATCCTTCCCCTAGAGTGGGTTGGGAATGGAGATTTTGCAGTATCCTTCCCCTGGAGTGGGATGGGAATGGAGATTTTACAGTATCCTTCCCCTAGAGTGGGTTGGGAATGGAGATTTTGCAGTATCCTTCCCCTGCCGCGCCCACCAAGTCACACCATGCTTACTAAGCCACACCCACAGAACTGGTAGTAAAAAAAATTGGATTTCACCAGTGCAGAAGACAAACGGGATCCAAGAGCAAAACTTGACTCAAATGACTTCATTCAGTTAAAAGAAATCTTAGAAGAAATGGAATAGCAATGGTAGAAAAGTTTCAGGAAATGACCATTTTATGCTATATTCATGTCAGGCAACTGTCCCAATATATCCATCAACCAACCACCTCTAGCTAATATGCATTTATAACATATTTATTCTTAAAATATATCTGATTTTACAGAGCACAGGGCTGTATTTGAGGAGCCATCAAAGGACTGTTCTTTATTTGTAGGCACCTACTTTATGAAGGACAATCCGATCCAATGCTGTCTTATAAGAGGGAAAAAGGGTATCTTGATGAAAAATTAGACCTGCGACAGAGGAGCCTTCGACAGGGTAGAGTTTGAGTTTGCAGCTCTTTCTATGAATGTAGATTGGGTCCTGCAAATACTTCCCTATCATTGTTTTTCTTTGGCTAAGCCAATTTCTGCTTTGGAGCATGACAGAATAGTAAAAACAAACAAACAAACAAACGAGACATATAGAGGGAAGTCAATGCGCAGGATCGGGGCTTAGTTTTTTCTTCACTCATTGAACCTATACTGGAAGAGCCTTTGAAATTCTCCAGTTTGGTGCAGGGGTGGGTTCCACCGGTTCACAATGGGAGCGCTTGCTTCACTTGCACATGTGCACACATTTCTGTGCATGTGCAGATCACCCATTAGGACGTCGTGGCAGGTGGGTGGAGCTTCCCATCGGTTTTACTACCGGTTCTATAGAACCGGACTGAACCGAGAGCAACCCACTACTGGTTTGGTGTAGTGGTGATGTAGTGGTTACTGTGACTTCTACTCCTGCCTTAGGCACAAAGCCAGCTGAGTGACCTTGGGTCAGTCACTTTCTCTTATCCCAATCCACCCCCAGGGTTGTTATTATTGTGGGGAAAATAGGAGGAGAAAAGAGTATTATGAATGTTTGTTGCCTTGAGTTACTTATAAAGTAATAAAGGTGGGATAAAAATCTAATAAGTAAATAACCTTATGAAAAAAAACATACATTATGCTTCCCTTGTTTTTTTTCCCCCTTGTTTCTGAGAGTTGAATGAATCAAATCACATTTTTATAGCATCTTCCTTTCTCTTCCTTCTTTTCCTCCTCCTCCTCTGGTTCCTAACGGAAGCATTTTAAGTCATAATCTGTCACTAGATTATAACATCAAATCAACAGACTGTGACATTGGAGCAATTGATTATGTTTTTTCTATGTGATTCACCATACAATTAATGCTCTCATCCATTTGTTACTCATTATTCTCCCGGAAGAGCTTTGAAGATAAAAAGGAAATGCTTCCAACTTGGAGGATAGTAATTGCAAGAGTGTCATCGAATTGTCACAAAAACTGTAAAATAAAAATGCCTTTACATATTGCTAGCTATTTATCAAAATTCCATAGTAGATGCTTCTAGGTGACAAGATTTAATGTCCTTGTGAAGTAAATCCAACTTTCACTATACTGTACATAATACATTTGTTATATTTACTTCAATAGTCACATGAGTTATTGTATCTATCTATATTGTAGAATGGCAGCATAATGATGACATAATAGAAAGCTCTTTCTGTACACAAGATATGCCAACAAGACGTACAATAACAAATGGGTCTTTCAACCCAATTTATATTTCCAACTTTGGGGTCCTCTTCTTGATGTAATATAGAAACCTAGAGGAATTTCCTGAAAAATAAATATAACATTCACAGATAGTAATATAATATTACAAGTGTATCTAAAGCTTATACTGCAGTTCTTTGAAGGTTTGTGCATAATTTTTAAAAAACATAGTTTGGCATGACAAACCTATTTTTCTTAACAGTCTCTCAAAGTAAAAAGAAAAGAAAGCAGAAGATTAACCAACTGTGATTATTAATTTTCAGGCTTTCGTTGTTCCTAATCAAATGCAGGAGACAGGTTCACATTTTTATCACAGCATTTGATACAAAAAAATAGATGTATCCTATTACTCAAAGCAACAAAATGTTCTACTAATATTGCATTTCATTCACAATGTCAGCTAATATACATTTACCATAAGAAAAGTAAGAAATGATATTACTTTATTATATATTCTGCACTTATTAGAATATGGTGGGTTTCCTCATATTTTGTTTGGTAACTATTATTAGCATCTACCTACATAGATGTTTACCATAAGTTTATGCTGTCTCCCCCATATATCTAGGCTACAAAGATTATGAAACAATAACTGAATTGTATTCAGGGTTATCAACACTAAACCAACAAATGTATTATATAGCTACAGGATACATAAGCCAAAAGAGCTCTATGAGGGTAGTAGCTTCCATTATTTATCTTGACAAACAAGCATATTGGAAACACTACAAGCATATACTGTAGATATAATTTGATCTTAAATGTTGCAAATCAATTTGTGTTTTTAATATCATTGTAATGACCGTGTGTGTGTGTGTGTGTGTGTGTGTGTGTGTGTGTATTAGTTTCTTTACTTAAACCAAAGTATGGTTAAATTGGTTTTATCAATTGCAACATCACCTGTGTTAGCTATCTCAAAGAGAATGCTGTGTTACTCTATTCAGTTCAAACACACATGTTGAAAAATGCTAATGCCACAGCAACTAAGACTAAGAATTGGCCACAATTCCAAACAAATAAGCAGCTTTCCAAAGAAAAAGATACATAACACGATGTTGCAGTGGTGAAAGATTCTTTTGGTAAGAATATCTGATTGTTGTATGCTTTACCATTGCTATGAGAAGAAATCTTCTATCTCCAAGATTGTGATAACTCCTATGAGGATTTTTGGATTGAAGCATTTGTATACTGAATTTGATTCCTTGTTTTTACTGAAAATTTTGAATGTACCTGCTAGTCTTTGACCATTTTAAAGCTTGTAATCCTGTTGATATTTATTTATTTAAAACATTTATATAGCCGCCCATCTTATATTGAACTTTGGTGGGCTTTCAATCAACAAATATCCCTGCTTTGTTTCTTTACTTTGCTCTTTGTGTGTGTTGTCTGTGTGTGTGTGTGTGTGTGTGTGTGTGTGTCTGTGTGTGTGTATTTTTAGATTTATCACACTAAAGTATGTATCCAACGGGAATCTAAGAAAGAAAATAAATTTATTTTCCTGGTAAATACTTTATACTTTTGTTTACTATACAAGAAATATGTATAGAAATATCCATCTAACTTTTCCAAGGGAATTTCCAGAACAAAAACATCACATTGCTATACTGTACTGTTATAGACAATGCTTTCAAATAATAATTTTTTAAAAAACTGGATATATGGATTTACTTAGATTAGTTGCTGTATCTATTGTAATTTTTAAAATATAACATACAATATAAAGCAGGGGTGAAATGCTACCAGTTTTAACCAGGAAGTAACCTATTTTTTTTACCTTCTGCGCATGTGCAGAATCCACAGAGGATTCTGCACATTCGTGCACTTCCGAACCAGTAGGAAAGGTAAGTAGATTTCACCCCTGATATAAAGTAATATAAATTTGGGGTAGTCTATTTCTTAAGTGCCATTTTTAATTTGGTTACTTGAATTGACGTTTGAACCATACAATATACAAAACCAATTTGTATAAATTAAAAGTGTTCCATGATAAGGAAATTATCATGTAGGTACCTTGTAATTCATGGTGCCACGTGCTATTATTATATCATCTGCAGCAACTTTTGTTGTTGTCAAAAACCTATGGCACATTAAATACTTTTATTTCCACATTAGGTTTATATAGACAAAAAAGATATTAATTGTTAAGGGTGAGAGGGGAAAAAAAGCGTATAGTTAAATAAAGGCATATAGTTAATTACTAAGGGATAATTGGGTGAACCAATGCTGATTATGACTGAAGGTAAAATCTCTTTCAAATAATATCTGATTAATAGTGGGTTTCATGGACAAATTCATTTTGTTGTTTTTCTTGCCAACCATATTGAAGTGAAATACAAGTACCCTCTTCTGGGTTTGGGTTTGCTTTCAGTCTTGTTTATACTACTACTGCTACTACTACTACTACTACTACTACTACTACTACTACTACCTTGTAAACTCCAATACAAATACTTCTCAATGTCAGCAAAGGTCAGCTAGATGCTGGTTACCTTAGCAAGGGTAGTCATTATTTTTCCTAAATAATATGGATTGCATCAAACAACTGAAGCATAGTGTTACCTATTATGCTACATCAGCTTTGATATTTCTCAGCCTGGATTTTTTTATTTCCTAAAATGCATATATTTTCTCAAAATTTGAAGATGATTCTAACCTGCGTAATATAATAATATAATAACAAAAAGCTTAGTGATTAGCTTAGCTGACTGAGAGTTTCAGTAGGTACTGGAGTACATTAATGCACAAGCAAAGAGAGACAATAGCCAAGGCTAGCTTAGAAACCCACCTTTAACTTCATCTCATTCATATGCAGGCCTAGCAACATTATTATTGTTCAGCTGGGGGCATATTTAATTGTTGAATATTCTGCAGATGTCTTGCAGGCTATAAAGATAAAGGCAATGAACTTGCTGGCTTGCCACAATGGTTACTTAATATTTCTCATATTTTAAGGATCTCTAAAATTCAATACAGAAAAAGAAATACCACTATATTATTTGATTCCAGTACTTCAGAGAATTTTAGCAGGGTGAAAAATCACAAAGTATTTTCATTTTAAAGATAATCTTTGATCTGAGGAATGTTGCAGTTAAGAATCATTATGATTCATTATTTAAAAAGCAAAAGAAAGATGACCCACTATTAAATGTTGACAGGCACCATCCCAGCACAAAATTATATGCAGATGTTACCACAGACAAGCATCTAATTTTATTTCTTCTATTATTTAAATTATTGAAATATATAACCTCCCAGAATATGGGAGGAATAAAATATGGACTGAGAATGACTTGAATAAAAAGAGAGAAAAAAGAGCTTTGAAACTACAGATTTTGTTGCACAGGAATTCAGATGTGTTGCCTGCCTGGCTACGTGGCATGGGTTTTTTGTTTTTGTTTTTCCTTTTCGTCAAAAATCCAATTCTTTTTGGAAACAACTGCAAAGCCAGTCACTTTGGTGACAGCTAGGAATAAGAGTACATTGTTAAGAGTAGCAGAAAGATTCTGAACTTCCTATTTTGATTCATTTGCAGAAAGCTATGCTTCTTTCCTCCATTGACTGGATTAAAGAAAAGTATTTCTTAAAGAACTGCTGATGAGGATAAATTCCATATTATGTCCAGCTCACCATCAGTTATTGTTTAACAAGGGTACCAGAAAATTAGTTAGTCTGGCCCTTACATTTAACAATAGCAAGGAAGATATTATTTAAGTAGCTTTATTTCTACAAACTGATGCCCACTTGCTTTAGTTGAATATTTTTTCCCCAAACAGATCTGACTCAGTTTCATAGACAATTTTTTTCTTTTATATCTCAATAAGACTATTCACCCTTTCTCCTGCTCAGTTTTGAACATAGACTTAGAGAGATTGTGTATTCTTTGCTTGGAAGACTATAATTGCTTTAGAGCTCAAGATATCAATTCTCTAACTTGTTTGCTTCCATGCATAGAGTGCCAATGTATTTATAGATTTTAACTCAAGATTAATCGAGTATTGTTTCCAAGCTCATTGCACCTGGCTCTACTTTAGTGCTGGATGTTGGTTTCAGCACTAAAGTGACTTGTTTATTTTCTTATACTATAGTGTCCCTTCATTTACCTGGAGGGATTATTTTCATTACTATTTCCAAAAACAACAATCTACTAACTATCAAAGTGCATGTTTGCTGATTGTACATACTTATATCATGATCTTATCATCAACTTTTTTGCATTTAATAAATCCTTTCCATATTTCCCATCCTTGCACTACACATAAATAACACTGCTTTGTTCCATCAAATTCCTTTGCTAGTAATTTTTGCAAAAATGCAAAAAAGCAAAGAAGACATGGGGGCATGAATAGAGGAACTGCAACAAGTTCCCAAGGCTGCACTAATTGGCTTCTTTGATAGTGGAGCTGTGACCAAACCCACACATAGCATTTCCTTCTTCGCTCTCTTTGGTGGTCAGCAACTTTGAACTAGAAATGCAAGCAATGGTTGCCAATATGTGGCATTAATCACTGGAGCTATATTTTCTGTTCCAAAGATGTGTGGTAGCATATTGTCTGGCAGCAAAAGCTGCAAGAAAGTTCTTGGTTTGGATTTCATTTCTGCTGTGAGCTGCCTAAGTAGCCTTAGGAAAATTATGCTTCGTTCAGTTCTGCCACTCATCCTGATGTAGTGCAGGTGGTCACAAGGGTCTATCGGGCAGTGATAAAACTTATCAGTGTATCTGTGAAGAAACTGGAACATTAGGCACAAGTACTTTTTAAAATTAATTATCATGACTTTGCTTTGCAGTTTTCCTATTAGGAATGAACTGTGTCAGAGATACAGATAGTAGATGAGAGAGAGAAAGAGATAATAGATACGATAGATAGATAGATGAAAGAGAGAGAGAGAGAGATGATAGAAAATAGATAGATAGATGAGAGAGATGGAGAGATAGAGAAAGAATAGATAGATGAGAGAGAGAGAAAGATGATAGAAAATAGATAGATAGATGAGAGAGATAGATAGAGAGAAAGAGATAGATAGATAGATAGATGATAGAAAGAGAGAGAAAGAGATGATAGATAGATGATAGATAGATAGATAGATAGATAGATGATAGATAGATAGATAAAAAGAGAAGAAAGAGATGATAGATAGGTGATAGATAGATAGATAGATAGATAGATAGATAGATAGATAGATAGATAGATAGATAAGAGATGATAGATAGATGATAGATAGATAGATAGATAGATGATAGATAGATAGATAGATAGATAGATAGATAGATAGATAGATAGATAGATAGATAGATAATTAAGCTTTTGACAAATTAAGATAGGTAAATATTTGATTTAATGAGAAATTATCAACGGAAGGAGGGAGGGGTCTTTGTTTAGTAGTATATAAATGACAGCAAGCTCCTTTTCCTTTTTTTTTTTTTCTTCCTGTAGCATATTCAGAAAAGAAGCCTTTTGTTATAGTTACATAGGTGTCTGAGGATTTATCAAAAAGCTAGCCATAACTTAGGTAGAAAACTGGACTCCATTAAAAAACATAAAAGCAGAGGGAGGGGGAGTGAGAGACAACTTGATGTGGCATGGCTTCTAGCAATGAGGAAACATGAGTGCCTACTGAAGCTTCGAAATATAAAGTGATGTCCTCATAAAAATATGGCTCCAGGCTGGTGTGCCACTAGAAATTCTTCTGCCAGTTTAGAATTATTTAGCTCAAAGGGATCTCTACTTTCAAATGTATCTTTTGATGCAAAATAGGCTGCATGGAGTGAGAGAGATAGAGTTCAAGATGAGAAAAAGGCATTTGCTCTCAATTGCCATTTGGGTAAACTGAAAGTATTTGTGTTTGGTTTATGAAGAATGGAAGGGGCAGGTGGATTACCTTACTGGTGTGATGTGGGTCTCCTCCAGGTCCTTGCCTTACAGTCAAGTGTCACTGATATGAGAGTAGTTAAATAATATTGAAAGCTTCAGTGCTGCTGGTTATCAAGGGAGCCTCTTAGCCTAATTTGAAAGCTCAGAGCTTCAGGCAACTGCATTTTTTCACCTTAGTCCCAGCCTGTGTGTTATTTCAATGCAGTATATTGAATCAGTGATGGAATATCACGTACAATGTCTGTTTAATGGGTTTATTCTCTCCCCCTTGTGCCATGTGGTTTATATTTGACTTGTTAAGTTGCCCTCTCCCCCACCCCACCCCCAAAGAACTGAGGATAAAAAACTGAAGAAGGGGAAGGAGGAAAAGGAGAAGGAGAAGGAGAAAGGGCGAGGGATTAAAAAAAGAAAAAACACCTCAGGTCCCTTGCTGCCAAAATTTCAAACAAGCAAACACATAAGCCTCAGTGCTCAAAGAAATGAAAATAGTGGAAAGTAGAAATACATACATATGTATAGACTTGAACAAAAACATGAACTGCGGCCATGGCAATCTGGGCTCTGATGTACCAAACAAAAGAAGTTATTACTGCGAGCAATCTTCCTACCCTATAGCTTGGGCAAAACAAGAATGAATTTTGATCACATTTGCAGATTTTGCTGTAGAACTCTATAGAACTACCATAGTAAATTCAGTTTGAGATTAAAGAAAAGAGTATTCACACAGACTCTTTGGGGTCATCAGTAAATAAGAGATCCTTTGGCTCATTTTTAAAAAAGGACAGTTTTAAAAACGTAAATGGAATATGGGAGGGGGGTCACCTTGCATTGAGCACCTCAGGAGTACATTCATTTATTAAAGCAACCTTCTCCAACTAGGTACCTTTTAAAAATGTTAGAACTGCCAGGTCCCAGGATTTCTAGCCAGGGCACTCAACAGATGGGCTTCTTGTTATAATGACATTCTTCTGCTCTCTTATTGGAGTTCAGATGATCATTGGGGCTCTTTCCATATTTCAGCAAGCAAATTATTTGGGGAAGAAATTAAGAACATACAGAGCAGGGGTGGAGAATTATGGCCCCTTTATGACGTGCGGACTTCAACTTCCTAAATTCCTGTGCCAGGCATGTTGAAGTCCACACGTCATAAGCGGGCCATAGTTCCCCACCCCTGATTTAGAGGAACAATTTAACATAAACTATGTTCCTCACCCCAAATAAACGTGCAGTTTATATTGTTCTTTAAAGATTTAAGGGTTGTTTTCTTCTATTTCTATTGCTTCTATCCCCAATGTGAAAATTCTCTATAATAGTTTTAGGGAGAAAATGCCTACAGGCCATATTCACTTCTCCTGCTATAGACATGTGAACTTAATGTGAACTTAGTGCTGTCTGAACTAATATCATCCTTTAATTTCATGTTAATGATAGAAAAGGTGTTCTTTAGAATCAAGTGTAAATCAGTCTAACATTTCAGAAACAATCTTCCTTTTGCGTTTAACCTGGGAAAATATTTCTTATAAGAGACCTTTTACTTCTAGTTTTCTTCTAAGATTTTCTGTCAAATCCATCTGAAAAAGAAGTTGAAAATGTAAATGGCACCCCTGGACCAAGACTTTTTGCAGCTTAAGATAAACATCATAGGTGACACTCCCCCCCCTCCCCTACTTACCTACCAACTTACCTACCAGCTTTGCTGGCTCAGGAATTCTGGGAGTTGAAGTTCACAAGTCCTAAGGTTGGAAACCCTGTACTAGAAGATTATATTACAGCACAAGAGATTCTAAAACTTTGCAACTTAGTTTTCTTACATCTATTGTATAAAAGAATCATAGGTTTACTAAGCCTAGAGAGAAGTGGTGGCACAGTGGTTAGAATACAATATTGCAGGCTAACTCTGCTGACTGTCAGCAGTTCGATCCTGACCAACTCAAGGTTGACTCAGACTTCCATCCTTCCTAAACTGATAAACTGAGGACTCAGATTGTTGGGGGCAATATGCTTATTCTGTAAACCACTTAAAGAGGGTTATAAAGTACTGTGAAGAGGTATCAGGATAGAGGTCTTGATCACACAAGTGATCCTGAAACTGAAATCTCACCCTTTTTGGGTGCCATGTGTACATTATAAGGGGGGGGGGGGTTATATTATATGGTCATGGCTTCCATTTAAATGTTTTTTTTTAATTTGTAAACTTTATTAAAACACATATAAAACACACATAAAAACATGTAAAAACATTTACACAACAAACAACATATAAATAAATTAATCTTCTGAAGCATTTGTTTCGTATTGGTCCTTCAATTAGTACAGTTGTACTTATTCCCTTTAGTCTTAACCTAATAGTTTCCTTTTTCCATTTCCCCCTCCCCATTCTTCTCTTCCCCTAAGAATTCCCCCCTTATTAATCTATATAATATATATTTGGATTATCCCTGTCATTTTAAATTTCCCTCTACAGATTTATCTGCCCGTAGGAAGTTATTTATATACATATTTACACTTTTAAATGTTTTAAATCATACTAAGGATATTCTGATCATCATATGGTTTGCAAGATATCTATGCAGAGATCTGATTGCAAAATGTGATTCACAGTGTATCTAGGCAGGCATTTTGCACCTGTTGGGAACACATTCAAGCAGCCAGCTGCCCTCACCAGCAGATGCATGATCCAAAATACCATTTTGCCCTTCATATCCAAACTCTGCACAGACCTGAATTCCAAAATATTTTGTTTCTTGCTCAACACTTCAATTTCAGTAAATGATGATTTATAGCATTTAATGGGCAGAATCGATTCTTCCTGTTACTCATCATTAGAGGAAAGTTAGTCCTACAAAAAATATTCTGCAAACATTATCAGGTTGCCACTATCCTTTTCATTTACTTACATAATCAATTCTTGGTAAAAGTGTTCTGTCCCCGTCTCCACACACACACAAACACAGCCAGACGAGGGTTAAGAAAGCACTTGGCACACACAGGTTGTTATCAGAAACTTGGCAGCAATACGAGCACCGACTGCCAAGTGCTTTTACTTCAATAAACGGAATATCCCTTCACCAGATAAACAGAAATACACACATTTTATAAATAGTCCAGTTCCAAACAAGAAACCTTTCGGCAGCTTTAAGCGTGGTTCAAGTGACTAGCCAGAGTTAGTTTTTGTTCGTCTTTAAGACAGAGTCTTAAATGGCCACCACACTCTCTTATATAGTCTCTGGGGTGTGGTCCAGTGACTCAGTTATAATCCCTGGCACGCCTCCTTAACTGCTGCAACTGTTTATCACGCCTTCATTGGCGTGGATCTAGGAATGACAGATCACCTCCCTCGCTCTCATCGGAGACACCTGGCTCCTGGCTAATCTCCTCTTCCTCGGCCGGCACTTGAGGCAGTGCCAGAGGGGAGGGGCCTGGAGAGGGAGGCCTGGCCGACTCCTCTTCTTCATGTTCGGAGCCTTCTTCCTCCAATGATATAGGCTTGGAGGGTGGGGCCACAACAAAAAGTACCACTTCTGCTTCCTCCCCACCCCCCAACACACACCTTCCAAATGTGAGGAACAATTTAGATTTGCTTCTAATGATGCTTTAGAGCAGTGCTTCTCAATTTTGGCAACGTTAAGATGCATAGATGTCAAGTCCCAGAATTGGGAGGCTGGCTGACTGGCTGCATGGCTGGTTGGGCAATTCTAGAGTTGAAGAACACAGTTGCCAAGGCTGAGAAACATCACTTTAGAGAGAGGAGAAAAATGAAGGGCATTATTGCCAAATCCATAGGAAAACAATTGAGACAATAAAGAGAAATTCATTATAAACTTAACCCAGCCACTAAACCTGAATAAGAAGCACATGCAGAAACTGAATCACAACAGAATTCCACCAAAAGCAGAGAAGATACAAACCTCCCTTATGGTAAGATATGACACAAACGCCAGAAAGACGGCAAAGGAAGACAGTAAATTCCCTGGCAAGACCAAGTCACGGACACACCACAGATATCAACCTGCAAATAGAAAAGCTATAGAAAGGATCCCTCTCTGAGGGACAGGGGCAGCTTAGAAACAAAACATTTAAATAAATGAATTAAATTAAATTTTATTTTATTTTTTCAAAATCAAACACATGACCTTTGGGTGGGGCATGAATTTGGCCCTTTTCACATAGCCCTCGTGTTTATCTTTCATAAGTGCAGTACAGCATTTTGCACAAGAAAAAAAGGGTAGGGGGTGTCAGAGGAAAGTGACTAGCCAGGAGGATAGGCATGTGAGCAAGAGGTGGGAGGAGGAGGAGGAGGAGAGTGAGGAGAGCAAATAAGTGAGCAGTCAAGGTCTGCAAGAGTGTGGGGAGTGACGACAAGCAGCCTCCGGTTGAAAAATGCACGGAGAGGCGTGTGTGTGGCCAAGAAGACAGCAGCATTAGAGATGGCAGTGACAGCCTGGGAGGCAAGCATAAGAGATCTAGAGAGTGTGTGTATGTGTGTTTTCTAGAGAGCAAGTCATGCAGGAGATCAAGACAGGAAGGGTAGAAAACATAAACCTTTCTCTTCTGAAGCTATCAATTGCTCTTTATATACTTCTCATGTAACTGTATTAAAAGAGGTTCAAGTTGGAAGTTAATACTTCCCAAAGCGGAACTGTATTTGTATTTTTAAAGATATTTTCATCCTTTTCTATTATTAATTTTCTGCTTTTCATACGATTCTATTACTATTCTCTAGTCTATTTGGCTTATGGAATTCTGGGACCTCAAGTCCACACATCTTAAAGTTTCCAAGTGGGAAAACATTGGGATAGAACATGGCAACTCTATTAGTAACCAAAGAATAAACCCCCAGATACGCTGAAATATTTTCAACAGTAAATGACTTTTATAGGGAGGCTTCTCAATATACTATCAACAAAGGTAGCTGTATGGAAAGGCTGCCTTTTCACACATAGGTTGCACAGAGCAATTATCAAAAGCCAAAAATAAAATACTGTATGAGTTTAAATGCCTATGATTAACAAAATCTAAGGAAAAGTAGAGCATCAAGGAGATAATTTAAATACACCAAGGAGATATATTTAAACTATTTATTGGGTAAATAAAGTTCCTTTGGGGTTCTTCCGGGCTGAGAGCTTTTAGCTTTGCCAAAATAGATTGTATAGTTTTTGGGGTATTTTTGCCTTTTCCTTAACTGCTTTTCTATGGTTAAAAAAAAAAGGATGAAAGGAAAAAAGATGGAAAAACTACAGGAGTTATTCCAATGAAAGGTAACCCCACACACACACAAAGTAATGAATAAAATGTCTCCTAGAAGTATTCTTCCTCATCAGAGTGTCACATATGTAGAGGACACAAATAAGGTGCAGTTTACTACCCTGTTTCCCCCAAAATAAGACATCCCCTTATAATAAGCCCAACCAGGCTTTTGAGCGCATGGTAATAAGGCCAAGCGCTTATTTCAGAGTTCAAAAAAATATAAGACAGGGTCTTATTTTCAGGGAAACATGGTAATCCTGCCTCCTCTGATGAAAGTAATCACCCACCAAGCAAAGAACGATGAACCCCGAATACAGTATTCCTAATGGTACTGCTGGGCAAACCTCCCTTAGAAGATTACAGTCAGTGTAAATGGCAGTAAAAGATATAACTACTAGAGACTCCAGCTGAGTCTCTATATTGGATAAGGGAGTATTAGCTGCACTAAAAAGGGGATCTCCAGCATGACTATTAGGTGACTGCCTACTCAATGGGAAATTTGAAAAAGACACATAGAATAGAAAGCAGCCAACCAATGATACAAAGTCAGGATGTTCCCTGCCTTTCAGATCACAACTATGCCTTTGACAGATAAGGAACCAGATACGCCCATGTAAAGTTTTCAGCATAGGTGCTTAATGTATTGGAAGAGTGAAACCTTCCAATACAATACAATGCTCAGAAAGATAAATCTATCTCAGCATCTACTTCTGTCCTACTATCGCAGCACCATTGAGAGTGTCCTGGCATACAGCATTCTTGCATGGTATGGGAGCAGCTCTGTAGTGGACAAAAAAGCTCTACAGAAAATCATTAAAACTGCTCAGAATATCATCGGACTCCAGCTACCAACCCTGGACGACATCTTCGAATCTCGCTGTTTGAGAAAGTTGCATAATGTTCTGAGATTCATCCCATCCTGCTTATAATCTTTTTGGACTGTTGCCTTCTGGCAGAAGATACAGAACAATTACAACTCGGACTGCACATTTTCTGAATATTTTTATCCCAGAGCTTTAATTGCACTCAACAATGAACTAAAGGGCCACCATCAGTGAGCTGTTGGACAGCATTACTTGGTTTGTTGTGTGGATGTTTGGGTGGTTCATGGGTGGGGAATTGTGCTGGGTGGGAGTGTGTTTGGGGATTGTTATGTGTGTTGAACCTGGTCTTTGGGTGTTAAGTGAATTTTGCTGTATGGGTATACTGTGTATACACGTACAATGACAATAAAGTTATTATTATTATTATTCTGTACATCCATTTCAGCATTTCTGAAAGCAAAAATCAAATGAGCAAGATTTTAAAAGTAGAAAAAAGCAGGCACTCAATCCTAACAAGATATAGTACTTTTGGATTCCCCCACCCACCCACAGCCCACCAGAATAAGAGATTTTTCATATATAACTATCAACAGGTAGCATTTGCCAGATAGAACTGGTGCACAATTTGCATGCAATCTTCCTGGGTTCAGAGACTTTTGCACAAACTGAGGCCATGCTCACTGTAACTCATGCCTTAGTTATCTCCTGATTGGATTATTGCAATGTATTCTGCATGGGTCTGCTCTTGAAAAATACTTGAACTGATCCAGAATGCAGCAATGTACACAGTTCTAGGAATACTAAGGTTTACCCAGGTTTCATCACTGTTGCATAAATTGCACTGGTTCCCAGTGGGCTTCCAAGTAAAATTCAAAGGTCTAGTTGTCATCTTTAAAACCCTGTATAGCACAGGACTAGGTAATTTATAGAATTTCTTGTCTGCAGCTCTGACCAGGTGAGTATGCTCCAGGTCCCCTTTACTAACAATGCCAATTTGTGGTGCCAAGGAGCTGTGTGTTCTGTGTTACAGTGTTGGTCCTGAAACCCAGAATGCTTGAGCACTCTTGAAAGGCCGTGAAGACCTGGCTTTTCCCTCATAGATCAGGTTGGAGTAAGAGGTAATGGGCAATATAGGTATGATTGTATGGTTGAGTTCATGATATTGGTTATTGGACTTGTTTTACTTTATTGGTTATTTTAATCTTGTTTTCTGCTTGGCGGGTAGAGCTTTTATTATATATTTTTTTTGTTCATTGTTGTTGGACTCCCTGAGTTCGTATGATAAATGGATGGCCATATAAATTTTCTAAATAAATAAATGTTCTACATTTTTGTAAATAAATATTTACAAGAAGTACATTATAGGAACTGATAAAGCCTCATGCATAGCTAACTACCTCATATCAGGAGACAACACCAGGAGTCTGGCAGCACCTTGTTTGACTAACAAATTTTATTAAAAGGCATATGCTTATTTTTTTTTAAATAGACCCATTTTTGACATTGATACATACTGCAATTTTTTAATATACCAATGAAAAAATTGAATGTAGCTTTTAAGGAGCAGATGTACCAGCTGTTGAAATACCAATTTGCATACTTTGTGGTAATATCCTGTAATTATTGGTGAATAGAAATGCTCCTGACAAGAACCGAATTTCTGTATTTAAAGTTTGTATCAATCTATAATTGTCTTCCAGAATTGCTGTGCTTTGTGACAATGCCATCAGATATTAAAGAATGATCCAACTTTATTATTACATTTCCAGCAATTTTCTTTATATTTGATATTTTGGCAATTAAGACTGGAGTAATACCAACCAAGGAAACATATCATGAACTCAACCATGAATTACAACGTTAGTGTAATACTCACTGTAAATGTGATATTCCTCCTCCATAGTTTCTATTTCCATTGTTTCACATCAATAATTCTGTTTAAATTTTGCACTCAGAGTTTATATATAAGTTGCTGCTAAAATATGGTTCAGAAACTAAACAAGTCAAAGTATATATGATAACAATTTTTATGGAGTATGTAATGTTTTCAGTTTTTCCACATTTCCATTTCATTTTCTGAATTTTCTTGAAGAAAGTACTAGATTTTTATTTTACAATAGAATATAATCAAAGAAAAAGCTTTGACTAAAAGGTCACCCAGAATACCCTAAAAGTATTCTTCTTTTAATTCTGAATTGACCACTTTTTGAATTCTCACAGTATACTAGATATTGAACTTGCCCAAAATAAACATGTTGTGCAAATGCATCAAGTAACATCAAGCAATAGAAAGAAATTAACAATCTCAAGGGCAACGTTTTTTAAAAGGAATTAAATCTACAAATTCTGCCCTGAGCTGTTTTAGAATACCGTATTAAAGAAACAGATGGTTGATATATTTTATTTTATTTTATGCAGAAGTATAACTAAAAAAGAATCCCAGACTGTTAAGCAAGAAAAACATACTTATGAAAAATAAGGTTAGTGGGCTTTGAAAATGTTTAGTCTTAAACAAAAAACATTCAAGAAAGATTGGAACTCACTAGCAAAAAAGAGCAGATAAAACATGCAGAGGTGGGTTTCAGCAGGTTCTGACCAGTTCTGGAGAACTGGTAGTGGAAATTTTGAGTAGTTCGGAGAACTGGTAGTAAAAATTCTGACTGGACCCACCCCATCTATTCTCTGCTTCCCAAGTCCCAGCTGATTGGGAGGAAATGTGGATTTTGCAGTAACCTTCTCCTGGATTGGGGAGGAAATGGAGATTTTACACTATCCTTCCCCTGGAGTAGGGTAGGAATGGAGATTTTACAGGATCCTTCCCCTGCCACGCCCACCAAGCCATGCCACGCCCACCAAGCCACACCCACAGAACCGGTAGTAAAAAAATTTGAAACCCACCACTGAAAACATGTCTTGTACACACTATTTTTAAGGATTGATGTGTAGCAACTCCATTTAAAGGACTTTGAACAGTAGACTAGGAAAGGTCAGGATGACTTGTATTCAGAAAAATCATAATTTATTTCTATTTTATTTTATTCATTTATTTGTATCCTGCTTTTATTATTTTTGCAAATAACTCATGGTGTCCAAGATATCCAACACATCTTCCTCCTCCTATTTTCTCCCCAACAATAATCCTGTGAGGTGAGGTGGGCTGAGAGAGAACAATTAGCCAAAAGCCAGCCAGCTGGCTTTCATGGCTAAGGCGGGACTTGAATTCATGGACTCCTGCTTTCCAGCCTTTCTAACCAGCAAAATTTACTGGCCCTTAAGTATCCTATAATAGAGTGCATAAAATGAGGAATTAGATGTGTGTGTGTATATATACTGTATATATGGCGGGATATATACACATACATACGAGGAAACCACTGAGAAGAAAGGGTCCAGCATTATTGCATCACAAGTGCACAATACGGGGCAAATCTACTATGTACCCATTCAGTATGAATACTGTATACTATGGTCCTTGACAAAAAAAATACTGGATTAGATTTTGGAGCTATATAATGCAGTATTCTATTCCTATAGTGCAGAGGTGGAGATACATGGTTTTTCAGTTATGGTGTTGCTGAACTAGACCTCTCAGCATTTTTCATTACTCAACATTTCAGTAGGGCTGCTGGAATTTATGATTCAGCAATATTTGGATGGTGACAAGTTCTCTAATCCTGCATACAGTGGAAAATGACTTGTTATAGGAAGTCCACAAGGGCACAGTTTATGTTTCTTGGCTGCTAGTATTGAAAGGCATAATTGCTCTGATATAGGAATTAATTACCATAGCCAGCAGCTACCGGTATTGATAAACTTATCTTCTATAAACTGATAAAATTCTTTTCTAAAGTTGTTCAAACTGGCAATCATTTCACTATGTTACAGAACCAAATCTGAGAATTCAACCACATACTTTATTGGAAGGCACACATTACAGTTTCATGAAAATAAAATAAAATAAAATTCTTTGAAGGACATTAGAGGGTTTGCATGGTGAGTATACATGTGAAACATTCAAAACAGGAAAGGTGGTTCTGAAATAATTTACTTGTTAATTGGATTAAATTTTTGTTTGGTCTTTTTATTTGTTATATTTCCCCTCTTTCAGTCCCTTGTGGCAGAGAAAAAAAAGTCCATTTTATTTATCAAATACAATCGTTGTTTGCTTGGATATGTTAAATAGGGTTCGTTCCCATGTAGATTTGTTCTTTCAGAATTACACATCAATACATTAAATAAACAGCAATTTTAAAGAGACTTTCAAATGTGCTGTCTTAAATAACTTCTTTACCCTGCTGACTTTCTCTTTCAGAAGCTTTCATTCATGTAGTATATTAGACCATTACTATGATGTACCTTCTGTTTTTCTGTTCCATAATAAAGATGTACTTCTATTATTATGTGATAATATATAATATTTCCAAATATTGCTTCCTCCTTAATGCAAGGTATCAAACACCATCCATTGTATGATGCCTGTAGAAAAAACATCAACTTGATTTTGGAAAAGTCTGGCTTTTGAAGTATTTATACATTTGAAGTTTATTAATTCTTTATTATTCTACTGTACCTGTTATCTCAGTAATAAAAGGATTGAGTATTGTAATTCTATTCCTTAATTGTTCTGATGTTTTTATGTTAGCTGAAAACTAAAGGAGAACTTTCATGTTTGCTGTTCTGTTACCTATTATGATGTTTCAGAAGATTAAGAGTACAAAATACTGCATAGAAAATTGGGATAATATATTTAATCTTGTTGAATGTATATATAGTGGGTAGGTGATAGATAGATAGATAGATTACAGTATGTATGTATATAGTTTATATTATATAGTATATATATATAGCTGTGATGGCTAACCTTTTTGCCGTCACGGGCCAAAAGCAGGGGGAAAGGGGGGGTCGTGCGTGTGTGTTCCCACACCCATAATTCAATGCGCCCTGCACCCCTGCGCATGCACGTGTGGCCCCCCCTGCGCTCCTCCCGCTTTTGGCATGTGATGGCGCTGGTGGGCCGGTAGGCCCATTTTTTGCCCTTCCCAGCCTCCAGAGGCTTTCTTGGAGCCTGGGGAGGACAAAAACAGCCTTCCCCACCCTCCCACCCCCGAAGGCCCTTTGGAGGCAGGAACGGCCCGTTTCCTGACTTCCAGTGGGCCCAGAAGGCCTGAAAATCAGCTAGCCGGCATACCTGAGCTAGGGCAATGCTCACGTGCCCACCAATATGGCTCAGCGTGTCACCTGTGGAACGTGTGCCATAGGTTCGCCATCATGGATATATATATAGTATGTATGTATTATGGTATTAGTATATATATTTGTGTGTGTGTATATATGTATATTATATATGTATATATGTATATTATACAGTATATATATGTGTGTGTGCTATATATTACATATATAGTATGTATATGTATATATAATATAATTTTGCACCTATATTGGAATTACATGACAGTTATTTTCATGGTTAGCTAAACTGAGAATTTCTAACACCCAAAGGATACACAAAGAGATACACTTACATAAATTTATATACTGCCTTCAAGGCAACTCTGTTGCATTATTAGGTATCTCAGGAACAGTTCTGGTTCAGGCAATAGGACAATGAAGCAAAGCTAAGTGGTTCTATACCAGATGAACTGCAAACAAGACAGATTGTGCTACAAACAGAACTGCCTTCAGATACTCCATAGTATCTTTAAAGTGCTAGATAAAATATATCATTTACACTACCCCCAAGTCGTGAATCACTGTAGATATAGCTGGTTCTAAGAATGGAAAGAGGGTAGTTACTTTACACATTGTAATTTCCATGATTGCATATTTTTTAGACTAAGATGACTGTCATTTTCATCTCAGCCCCCATGATTCAAAACTCCCATCAGAATTCCCACTTTTCTTCATAAAATAAATCTTAGTTTACATTAGAATATTATCCTCTTCTGATTTGTTCATCGTACAGTATTTTAAAAAAACAAACAAGAACAGTATCTGTTGATGGTTATTTGTGGGAAGTAACTTGTTAAGTAAAGACACTGAATACTGGAGATCAGAGTGCCAGGAAAAGCCATAGAGTTTCTATATTGGTCCCTGAGAAGCCTGAGGGCAGCAGGAAAATTTATGTTGTCTATAGTGCCAACTTAGTGAGGGCCAGTCCTGATTGCAGTCTCTAATTAGAACCATCTGTCACATAAATCCAAGCTATGTATAAGTGTTTGAACCAAACCTGAGACACACACTAAACTCTTGCACATTTGGAGATTACAGTTTCATTAAGGACCAGTTGAAAAAATAGGTCTTTGTCATATATAAAGACATGATACAATATGATATGAGATATGATATGATATCCAAATATTTTTACTACTGGTTCTGAGGGTGTGGCTTGGTGGGCATGGCTTGGTGGGCATGGCAGGGGAAGGATACTGCAAACTCTTATTTATTTTTTATTTTACATATAATTAAATTTATATACCGCCCTACTCCCGAAGGACTCAGGGCAGTGAACAGCCAGAAAGTAAAATATACATAATACAAACGTTAAAAACCATTTAAAATACATTAAAAACTTTGGCCAGATTTAAAACACCCCAATTATAAAACCAATTTAAAAACAATTAAAAGGGAGGTTAGGCCAGACCAGCCTGCTGGAATATGAATGTTTTGAGGGCGCGGCGGAAAGTGCGCAGATCCGGGATCCTCCGTATTTCCGGGGGGAGCTCGTTCCAGATGGCAGGTGCCCCCACAGAGAAGGCTCTCCCCCTGGGGGCTGCCAGTCGACATTGTTTGACCGACGGCACTCTGAGAAGACCCTCTCCATGGGAGCGTACTGGTCGGTAAGAGGCTATTGGTGGCAGAAGACGGTCTCATAGGTATCCCAGTCCTAAGCCATGGAGCGCTCTAAAGGTGGTAACCAAAACCTTGAAGCGCACCCGGAAGACCACTGGGAGTCAGTGCAACTCGCACAGGAGGGGAGTCACATGGGATCCCCACGTTGTTCCTGTAACCACCCATGCGGCCTCATTCTGAACCAACTGGAGCCTCGGGTGCTCCTCAAGGGGAACCCCATATAGAGAGCATTACAGTAGTCCAGGCGGGAAGTGATGAGGGCATGAATGACCGTGCGTAACGAGTCCCGATCCAGAAAGGGACACAACTGGCGGATCAGACGAACCTGATAAAAAGTCCTCCTGGCCACAGCCGTCAAATGCTCTTCTAAAGACAGCCGTGAATCCACGAGGACACCCAAGTTGTGAGCCCTCTCCGTGGGGGCCGACTCGCCCCCAATAGTCAGTGATGGCATCAACTGACTATATTGGGATGTTGGAAACCACAGCCACTCGGTCTTGGATGGGTTGAGCCTGAGTCTGTTTCTCCCCATCCAGATCCGTACAGCCTCCAGGCACCGGGACATCACTTCAAGGGCATCATTGGGGTGATCCGGAGTGGAGATGTGCAACTCTCCATTCCCATCTCACTCCAGGGGAAGCATATTGCAAAATCTCCATTCCCTCACCACTCCAGGGGAAGGATACTACAAATTTTCCATTCCCTCACCACTCCAGGGAAGGCTAATGCAAAATCTCCATTCCCACCCCACTCTGGGGCCAGCCAGAGGTGGTATTTGCCAGTTCTCTGAACTACTCAAAATTTCTGCTACCGGTTCTCCGAACTGCTCAAAATTTTTGCTACCAGTTCTCCAGAACCTGTCAGAACCTGCTGGATTTCATCCCTGTATGATATGATGATAGAAAGAGACACACAATGGAGTTGTGTGGGAGAGGGCAAAAGTTACATTCAAACTCAGAATTATATCAAGATAACAATTGCTTGGCCCTTGGTCGAAATGGCCAGAAAAGTTATATAAAATTGAACAGTTCTAGGAAAATATTGGTTTGGTTACAGTCTGTTACAGTTCCTTTGCTTTTATAATAACGTGACATGAGAAGCTCCCTATTATATGTTAAGGTTAATAATAAATGAGGCTGTTAAATCCCACATTTGTGAACAGTCTGCCACCTTCTATTCCATCAATGTATTATACTTCTTTCTGCTTGGAGGTGGTCAGTACTGACTCCTGATGTTGTATTAATGTGAACAATTCAATATGGATATTCTTTCTCCCAAAAATAAGTGACATTATTCAAGTTGCCTCTGTGTAATAGTGAGAAGTCATGCAACTGTAAGATCTGATCTCATACTTTATCTTCTTGATAAGAAGATGAGAGGCTAGAAGTGAATAATGGCAACTGGTAAGCAAATTGTAAGAGTAAAAAAGGATCTACTACCTCATGCTAGCTGGGAGAAGAGATGCTGCCTCCATAAATTTGAAGCCAAATTTGAAAGAAAATTGAAAAGAAACATAACTATTTTATAAGCAGCTCTTAAACTTTAAAGTACACTTGGGACATAGATTGTTAGATAGAGGTGTTTGCATTTATTTGTTTGTATGTTTTCTGCTTAAGTGTCATATATTTCTGAGATTAGAGTCAGGTTGACATGGTAATATAAAAACCATACTGACATACTCATAGAGTTAGTTTTGATATTTGTTTTTTACAAGAAGGGCCAAATAAAAATGCATGGGTTCATATTGTCTGTATCCTTTACAACCGTTTTATCCTAATCTGGTATCCTCCTAATGCATTAGGGCAATGACTTCCAGAATTAGTCAAACCCTCTAATATTTGAATGTTTTAAGTTCTAGTACGTGGCTAAGAAAATTTTCTCTTTGAAAAAGTTTCCATTTTGTTCAGGGTTAATATTGATGATGACATGAGGGATGGAGGATATTAGTTTTCCATGAACTAATTATAACCAGATGAGACTTTTTAGTAAAAACTCAAAACCCAAATACCTCTCTCAGTTTGAGTTCACAGATTGTTTCACAAACATGTTCCAGATTTATGTAAAATCTACAGGAGGAATTTCCCTTCAAAGTTAATGCCAGATAAAATAAAATTGAACATAGTTTTTCAGTAAAATAATATTCAATAACTAAACAGTATCTAAAAATAGAAACACAGAAGTATGGCAGTTGCTGTCAAGAATAAATTAACTCTTGAATAACAGAGCAAATTATTTCTAGAATAATTATGCTGGCCTTAGTAATGAATATTTTTCTTCAACAACTTCTGCCTATTCAAAATGCATTCTAGCCATCTTATTAATTTCACATATCTGTGAAAACATCCCCATGCTTTCTCTGACACATTAGGCTACTATATGCTTCAATCTCCAGAAAAGCAAGCATGTCAGAATCAGAAGTACATTACTCTTGAGTAAAGAGATAAGAACTCCTTTAACTCAAGCTTGATCCTCAGCATTATATACAGCCAGATAGGATATTTGCTAACAGCATGTAGAAGCTGTTTGTCATCACCTTTTCCCAGTATGTTTATCCAACCTCCTACTTTAGCCCAAGCCTTGGGATTTGCAGACTATTTTCCATATGAGTACTAACAAAGTCCAATCCTATTTCTTTTTGAAGAATACCAATGGTTAGCTACATGCTTCTGGTTGTTTGGATTCAACCAAAGAGACATCTGTCAAAATACATATAGAAATTAGAATTGGATCACTGGTCCCCTCACCCAATATTATTGAAATTGATTGGCAATGACTCTTTTAGCTTTCAAGCAAAGGTTCATTTTTAGAGATACCAAGGAGTGATAAGTGGATATTCTGTATGCAAATGTATACACTGAGCTCCAGTGCTAATTTTTCTTAAATTAATACACATCGATTGCTGTATAAATAACTTTGTAAACGGAGATAGTTTCATAGAGGTTTTGGTTCCTTGGAAGAAAGGCAGGTTGTGATGGAAATAGTAGGAGCAATACGATGATCTCTCAGGCACCAGACTAGAATCCCAAAGAAAATGGCATGCAGGGCAAATTTCTTGTAAATCTGTCTTAAAGAAATGTATGTGAATGCCGGGAAATATGGAAAGCTAATAGTGAACCTGCAAGAGGGAATGTATATATAGGATAGTACATATGTCAAAGTGGGATACCCTACTTTAAATAGTGCAGAAAACACCCATCAATGCCTGCTGAAGAAATACCTGCAGAAAGGAAAGGACAAAAGAAATTTATTGGAGAAGATATTTCTCAGCAAGGACCAGATATCTTTGTACAAGGTATTGATTGGTGACACCAGGTCTGGTATAGTCTGTGTGATGAATTCCAGTCAAAAATGATGAGTTGTCAGGGACAAAATTGGGAGGTATGTAATTGTCCTCAGATGTAAGATCTTTGGTAAGATTCCAGTTAATGGAGTTTTACTGATGTTTGATTCACTTGTTCAGGACAGAAAAGATACATGATGTATTAGAACAGGGATCTCAAACTTGTGGGGCAGATGCGCCATGCGCTGGCCACAACCACCCCCAGTTTAGCGAAGGGGAAAAAAAGTTGTGATATATCATGTGACGTGTCGTTGCGAGTTTGACATCCCTGTATTAGAAGTATGCTGTTACTACTGGATGCAAAACATTGCATCAGAAAGACAAACTCTTTTGTTTTATCCTCCCAAACTTTGATTCTTTTCAACAGTTTCTTTAGAAAATATGAAATAAATTATATTTGTGTTTTAATGGCTAGAAGAAATTAATAAACTATTATTTAAATTGATTTTTGTATCAAGTATTTGACTAGCCACAAAAATAAAAGCAGCATTTTAATACTTTAATTTTTCCTTTATTACATTTAATATACTGTAGATAAACCTGCTACTGTAAAGCATGTGTTTAAATTTTCACTTACCTACATGGAAAATAATCTGATTTATTAAATCTGTTCTTGTAAATAACATTGACTAACATGTTGAAGTGTACTTTAAAACCATTGATTTCACTCCCTTTTATTCCTTCTCATAATTTAAAATCTATTATTTAAATTTTTGGGGGAAATATGGTCTAATATTAAGCATTACTTAAGTGGCTTTAGATGTCCACTTCTACAAGCTTTTGATTACAACAGAATTTAATATCAATTATCTTTCCACGAGATTGGATCATCTAATCCTATCCAAGACTATTTATTAGGTACCTTTAGCTTGAAAAGTTGTCTTACTTCAAGAAACTCAAAACTCTTTGCACCAATCAGGTACAATAACACTGCTGAAGAATACAGGAGGTGGGAGGTGACATTGAATTAATAGGAAAAATCCCATCGCATTTGTTTTTAATCATGTTACCTGACTGTGCAAATATGCTGGAACTACGCATTTAAGTGTTGCAACCAAGTAGTGCTTCTAAATTTTCCATAATACATGCTATACACTGTATACATTTTGAATACTGCAATATATATTCTGGTCAATAAGCTGTGGGGAAATAAATTCTTTGATTTATTTCACCCTGTAGTGACTATAAAGCAGGACCAAGGCCATGGTCACATTTTACCCTGCAATTTTTGTCACATCTCTGTGCTCTTCATATTATAAACTCAGGTACAACTCAGTCATTTTAAAATTAAATATTCCAGTTACTGTAGATTTTAGACAAATTTAACTTTCACTATGGGGAAAAAAACTTTAAAAGTTAAACAATCAGTATTGGGGTAGTCTTATTAAAATCAATAAAACTACTCAAGTAGTTAACCGCAGGTTCTTCAGGAAGTAGTTACCAGCCCAGAATAGTTGGAAAACTCTTCCAGTTTAATTAGATAATTGGGGAAAGTTGGCCACAATTGATGACAGGCTCATGTGATCCCTTCATGGTGAATTCCTGATAAGGCTTAGAGATTTTGTTTTAATTCTGCTGTTTTGGAATAAAAATTCAGTGGAACTCCTTCAATCTTTCTGCAATTCTGCATGGTTGAACATTCAAAATGAGTTTTGTGTATCACCCCCAGGCACTGATTCAGACTTGATTGGGGCAAAGCAGACTCCATGTGCTTATTTTATTTTTTTATATACGTCATCTGGGAAGTCATACAGCCAAAGGATCAGAAAATGCCTGGCTCCCTTGCCAAATCATCCCCTATCCTTTATTCAAATTAGAAGGGCATCTTAATCAACAAGTTAGGCGACCTCAATGCAGTGGTAACATCAGGTCAACCGGGAAAAGCGTAGGGACCGATCTAAATGCCCTTTTAGAAAAAGAAAAAGAAACAACCAACAATCCTTATAATTATCATCATCTGCTGCTTTTCCCTCTTCTGGCAAAGAAACACGCCATCCATTTGCAGAAATCGCCCGCGGAAACGTTACATCAAAACTAATCACAACGATTAAAATCAGCTTTTCTGTGCAAGAGGAAAGTAAAAAGCAAGTTGGAGGCTGGAATGAGCCTGCTTTTTCCAAACCAAAAACAACAAAAAAAAAAACAACACAAATATCTGGAAAAAATACATACATGTGCGTGTGCATTTTGAAAGAGATCAATTCAGTGCCCGTGTGATCAGTTAATTTAATTTAACTTTTATTTTGGAGATTGATTTAGACTGGAGGTAGAGACATGAGCTAATTGTATCCTGATCCTTGCCTTGAGGGGTTTCAAAACCCCTGGAGCAACTATTCTTTGTATTTTGTTCTGTCTACCTTAGCCAAGCTATTGCATTTCTCTCTGGTATAGCGAAGAGAGCAGATCGCTGCCGGGAGAGAGAAATATCGGGAGGAAGGAAGGAAAAAAGAGAGGGGGGAAAAAGGACTTGGAAAAAGAGACATACACACTTCGCGGCTTCAATGTTTCAGGTAAGATCTGGATGGGTTTGTTATTATTTGCTAAGAAGGGTCTGCTTGGGACTCTGGGCGCAACTCGCTTTTACGCATGTGCCAGGCAATGGGTGAGCGCCGCACATTCCTAGAAATAGACGAGGAGAGACACCGGACTGGCAAATCTCCAGCCTCCCGGTTCACTGGAACTGGGGCGCTGCGAGTTTACGAGGGCGGGCTGGGCTGCGACTGGAACGCTCCTTCTGGCATCTCTCCCAGCGGCTTCTCGCGCAGTCTTTTCCGCCTGCCGAGCTCGCCTGGTCCGAGCGGCTACCGATTTGGAAGTGATCACTTTCCCTCTCCCTCTCCCCCGATTCTCCTGACCCTCGTCTCCCCCTCGCCGCCCTCTTTTCCAAAAAGGGTGCAGCCAATCCATCCCGTTGCGTGGCGCCGCCATAAGCGGCTGCTTTTTGCAATTAGCCGGGCTACACCGCGCGCGCGCGCCCCCCAGCCTATCTCGATTGCTTTTCCCGGCGGGGCTTCAGGAGGGTTTGCTTTTTGCTCGCTCTCCCTTCTCCTCTCCGCGCACGCAAACCGCCGCCTGTCTTTCCGAAGAGCGTCGGAGTAACAAGCGGGGGGGGGGGGGGGGAGGAGGACGGGCCGCAAGCGGAGCCTTAGACTAGTATTGTTCGGCGGCTCTCTCCGCCCCCAAGGGCCCCAGCTGGCTTGCACGAGAGACGCCATTATGGGCGAAAAGCGCGTGCGTGTGTGCAGCTCTTGCCCCGGGGGGCCCTTCGCTTTCTGTGTTAACAGGAGGCAGCTTCCCCACTAGGCGGGCTGGCGGGGGCGCGCTCTTCCCCGCGCGCCAGCTAAAAAAGGTAGCCCCCGCCAACCCCGCCCCTTTCCCCCCACTTCGGACGATTCTTCTTCTTGCCCTCTTGTTCAGGTTGGTAAGGCTCGCCTTCTGCAGGCCGAAGGCGACCAGAGCTTTCTTGGGAGAGCCCGCTCCTCCTGCGGCGTCCTTTCCTCTCCCTTTTAGCGCGCTGCTCGCGTCTGCCCCCTTCTGGCGGGTTCCTCCTCGGAGAACCGGCGCGTTGCCTCCTGCAACGGCTCGGCGAGGTTATCGCTGCCTGTCTTCCTGCCTGCCGAGCTGTAATACCGGGCATCTTAAAGGGCCAGAGCTTTGCCTTGAGGCAAACTATGCTTGTACGAGAAGACCAGAGGCTGCTTAAAACTCTCAGGAAGGAACGATGAAGGAAACGGCGAAGGCTTTATTCGGTTGCATAGCACGCTGCGTACTGTGATTGAGGGAAGAAAGCCCATTCAGAAAGTAGCCGCTGAAAGTGGTGGGTGGTAATCTGTCGGGGGTGCAGCGCATTCGCGATGCGTCACTGGAGATAGAAATTAGTGGTTTTTAATGGACGTGAATAAGGAAATAACTTGTGGGGGATTCCCTACGGTGTAAACATGCTCAAACACGTGTCGTAGCTACCCTACTGGCCGAGCTAGCGAAGTCAGTCACAGCGTTCCTGGACGTAGGCTTGTGTTTCCCAACCTATTTCTCAGCTAATTACAAACACCCCCCAACAATTGTGAGAGGATGATTTGACTGATTGGTTTATTAAATTTGTCCGGCTGCCCAATTCAAAACGAGTTCGGGAAGCATACAGGGTTAAAAGCAGATGAAAAACAATGATCAAAAGAGATTAATTGCTCAGTACTAGTGGCTGCGTTTGCAGGATATTCATAATTTAACCGCGATTTTATTCCTATCAGAATATTGATCTGTAAATTAACCACGCAGAGTAGGCAAAAATGGTAGTGGGTTGGTTTCTTGATTTGAGTATTGACGAAGAAAGTTGAAAAATTGAGGTTCAGTATTAGTCAACTTGGAAAGACTGTACTTCTAACAACATACATTTGAAGGCAAGTTTAATATTTTACTGTGACTGGGGGACTTTAGGGAGTGCCTTTCAGATCAGGCCCAAAGTGAGGAGCTTCATATTTAAGATTGGATGGAGCAATGAAATTTCCTGCTTTAAGGTAACTATAAGTGGATATACCATCCAGTATCTCTGTGGCTTAAGCTTTCTTCAGTCTCGGTGGCATCAGCTCAATGGATAAAACACAATTAGTTCAAATGAAATGCCTTAATGTTCTGTGGAAGGCATGCAAACAGTTATCTTCAAATAAGTCTTTGCTTGTTTTTCCCCCCTTCTCTCTAATTCCTTCTTTTCTTGAAATAAAGGAAACAGTTATAACATCACAATTCTCTCAGAAATGTTCGCCTTCTGGTTTCAATCAACAAAACTGGCAGACACATACAAGTTTATTTGAGCATACCCTCTGGGCACCAAGCATGCTTGGATTGTTTGAGCAAATTAAAAATAAGGAAAATGGCTTTTACCTTCTCAGCAGTTAGACTCCTAAAGAGTCCTTCTACTTTGAAAGTGGAAAAACAAACAAAAAAAATAGGAAAGAAGGGGATTTCCTAATATACCTAAAATAATTTATTTGGCAGATTTGTTTATATAAGTATTTCAAATGCACAGTTAATGAAAGAGTGTAGTTGTACAACTTATTTTGAAGTAAGGCCGTTTGAATTTAGTGGGACGAGTAAACATCCAGAGATACAAGCTGTTGCAGAGTTACATAACACACAACTATGGTAAGTCTAGTCTGTTGGATGTGTATATGCATCCATAAGACATACCATAAAATTTAATTAAACCTTTTATGGACTAATATGCACATCTGGAATTTTGAGAGTGTATTGTGGATTCACTCACAAAATAGCCATCAGAGTGGCCTTACCAAAAAAGCAAATTCCTGTTGCTTCCTACCATAATCTCCACCCCCCAGGACATTCTGTACTTTTCTTTGAATAAGGATGAGGGTGTCTTTTGTTTTTGTTTTCTCAGTGAAGAGCAATTAAACCACAAGAAGAAGAAAAGTCGGCACTAGAACTAGCATTACAGCACTCAAGTATAAATTAGACAGTTCAAGTGGGGTACATATAGGAAATGGGGATTAACTAAAACACCTCAACTTGAGATAATTACTTTAGTTAATTTGCCATCCTTCTTGTCTATTAATGTAATTTCCCAGTTTAATAATGGCAGGAACAAGACACACAAAAACCAGTTCCATGTTAATACATTCCGTCCTCCAGAAGAGAGTTCGGAGACTGACACTCCATGTCATATGTAGAGTGAGTCCACAGGACTTCCCTTGGTACCCACTATATTTTTCACATTTCTTAAAGGGAGTCTGAATGAATAAAGTGAAATAATGAGAGAAAAAGAACAATGGGTGAATGAATAGATAATAAGTAGGACATTGATTTGCTACAAAGCTTCTGGGATCCTATTTCTTTATAAGAATATTTGAATACCATAATGTTTCCATAGGATGGGAGTGAATTTGCCTTTAGGTAAATGGATATTTTATGGCTGGAGATGCTGTTATAGCACCCACTTCCTAATTACATATACCGGTATCTCACATGGCAGCTATTTTGCATACTGAGCACAGAGTTTTACAACTTCTAATGTTCTTTTGGCCAAAGACTATTTCTCTTCTATGCTCTGTGTTTCCTTTTGACAGCTTCCCATGAGCTGCTTATTCAAATTTCTCTCTGCTTCTCATAAGCTTCCAGTGAGTCTTTTAAGGTAGGCCAGGTCAGGAAACAGAATTCATGAAGATTCCAAGAATGCTTTATTGTTATAGGATATAATAATAGAATTCTGAAAGTTTGTCAAAGCGCCTCCTTATCCCCTCTTGTACTAATCAGAATCAAGGCAGACCTCTGAGTTTTTTTCTCACACCTTTTAATTTTACAGGACTCAGTTTATTTATTAATCAAACTTGTATGCTGCCAATCTCGCCAAATGTAGGCAGCTCATAGACATTGAATAAAATGTACGAGAAAACATTAAAACAACAAATAATCTTAAATTTAAATTCAATCAAAATAAAACTAAGCAGGATGGAGAGGGAGCGAGCAAATTGTGCATAGTGAGGAGGTGGCGTCTTATCTACTCCATTAGCCACCTCCAAAGTGTCACACTCCCATTGGAATCCCAGACTGGTTTATTTATTTATTTATTTGTTCGATTTATATGCCACCCTTTTCCGGAGACTCGGGGTGGCTTACAATGTGTTAAGCATAGTTAACACAGCCATGTCTGCAAGGCCTTTTGGAAGGCGCAAAAGGTGCAAGCAGATCCAACCTGTGTGTGTGGGGGGGGGGAGGGAGATTCCAGAGGGTGGGAGGTATGGTAGAACATATTCCTTTACACCAGGGGTGTCAAACTTAAGGCCCTCAGGCTGGATGCGTCACACGCTGGCCATGCCCAGTTTAGCGAAGGGGGGGGAAAGTCACAATACATCACGTGATGACGCGAGTTTGATACCCCTGTTCTAGATCCTGGCAGCTGAAATTCCTTGACTGGTAGGGTCTGCAGCATGCAGTGTCTCTTATTTTCCCTTAATGACTACTGCACACTTTCTCCAAGCTTATGATTTCATTTGTCTACAAGCAATAACAACAGCACTTGGACTTATATATTGCTCCACAATGCTTTACAGCATTCTCTGGGTGGTTTACAATGTCAACCTATTTCCCCCAACAATCTGGGTTTTCATTTTACTGGCCTTGGAAAGATAGAAAGCTGAGCCGGTCAGGATCGAACTACAGACTGGGGATTGTTAGCCTGCAATACTGCATTCTAAACACTGAGCCATCAGGCCTCCTAAATATTTGTCTATATTTCCTTAACTCTGATTGGCCACTTTTACGTCTTTGTTTTCTTTTTACCATCTCCACTCTTTGTGCCTTTGATAGTAGCCAAACTGATGATCAGAGATTTCAGAGTGATGAAATAGAGGTGTGGTTCTAAGCTATGACCTATATGTTACAGGATTGCTACCCTTATTTTAGACCCACATTCCTCTGTAGGCTCAATCTCTTTCAGTATTTTTATGGCCTAATAACTTGTTTGTTGGAAATTTTCTGTTTATTATGTTCCCTATCATTTGCAAATTTACATTTATGATATTATTCCAATTATGTAGAAATCTAATTACACTGGGATACTGCAATTTTGCTTCCACATTAAAAGACTTCCTGAATTTAAACCCCCCACCCCCAAGTACATCAGATTTAAAGCAGACATTAATTTCAAATCCTAATTTCTTTAGTTTTATACATGCATACTTATTACTGGTCATTAAATAAATCAGAAATCAGTTATTTTAAATCCACCTTACAGCATTCAATGGGATAAACACTAGATTTATAAATTGCTTTATTTTTGGCATTTTGGTCTGGTAGGAATATAGACACTGTTAGGCAAAGTATTTGTGGTCCTGGATACAAAGGACTGAATACTGCTGTTGACCTTTTGATCATTCAGCTATAAAAATCCAATCACTGAAACTGATCAGACATAGTGCAGAAGGAAGGGTTGAGTTTTTATTCAGTTTTAGTCTGATGCCATTTAAGTTAAGCTGCACGCTTAGGAGGACATTTAAAACTAATTCACTCTGAGAGACACTTATTGAAATTTAATATCATGTATGCAAAATGACTGTAGTGAGATTGGTGTATTAATTATGCCTGAAGCATGACACAAGATGTTCTAGCACACACTAGAGGTCTCTCTTGTAGCTAAGATGTGTCTTGTTTACAGTTATTTCTAATCTGAGTTTGAATAATATCAATTAGAGCTGTAATCTTAAAACACATACATTTATTTCAGTACTTTTTACATAGTGCTGCACAGCATGAAGGTTTATACACATTCACTGAAATATACATTCAGTGTATATCCATTAAAGTAGCTGGGAAATACTGCACCTTTAAAATGAAGATATTAGCCTTGATTTTAAAAAATGCTAGGGGAATCTAGTAAATGGATGTTCTGTATCATGAATATATGGAAATAAGTTTAACAGGTTCCATCCAATCTACTTAACAAGCATTTATGCTTTTGTAAAATAAAATTTATTTTGTTTGCAATAAAGTTCAAGAAAACTAAGAGGGAGATTTAATTATTTACTGTTTACATGTGGTTGGATGATTGTTTTAGTCTTTATTAATAATGTTTAGTGTTACTTATGCAGATGATTTAAAAGATGCAGGTAAATTGTTAATTAAAGTAAATCCATGACAATACATCTTTAAGATGCAAACAGCCATTTCTCAAGAACCAATGGATTTGAATTCAATGATTACATAGTTACAAAATTATATCATCACAACTGATATTAATGTTTAATTGTAGTTCTTGTGCTTCTTGCATTTACTAACAGATATTTTAGCAGAATAAATAGAATAGTACCTACCAGTTCCACATTCATGATGCCACAATATGACTATTTATGTACTGCTGTATATACTTTGGTGCTCTACATCAGTGGGAATCTTGCATAATTTATGTTTCTGTTGGTACTGAGAGCTACTCAGTGCATATATTTAGAGACTACTTCACCACCACTGATTTTCTGTTATATGTGCAATAGTGATGGGAAGGTAAAGTGAACCGTGGGCCTTACATTTAGTATATTGTGAATAGTGTTATGAAAAATAAGTCTAATCCATGCCATGGAAAATTATAGTTGATTTTTGCAGACCAAGTTTAGTTAAAGGTACAGGCGCAAGCATACTGTCCTGCCCCTGATCAATAGCAACAATAGATATTTGTGTTTTGCACATATTCAGATACTTTTATCCAGGGTTATTTGCATTTTTATCCTGCTGTTACAAAGCATGCATAAAGAAAAGGCAAAAGATGGCTAATGCCATAAATCCATCTAGTGCACCATCCTGTAATGATGGACTATATGATCTTCCAGCTAACTCATAATCCTAGCATGTTGGTCCTGTATTTTTCCTGAACTTTCACCACTACTATGGCATATTTCCTTCTTAAATGAATTTATGCAATGAAAGCTTTTGTGCACTGAAACCCCTGCCAGTATCATTGGATGAACAATGTTTTTTCAACAATTATGCTGATGAAGGTATAATCATTTATAAAGTAGGTTAGGGATTTATCACCTTACTTAAATAGGCCGTTTAAAAAAAAGTTCCAGCTGTTATTGGTATATAGTAAAAATGCTGAGAGTTATAGTTGGGTGAGAGTGAAATCTAGCCATTGCACCCTTTGGCAGACTCATGCTGTTCAGCAAAAGACAACAACGAGGGACCCTTTTGAATGTTTGTAGATTGTCCTTCATGATCTCAAATACAAAATGATCAGAAACACAGATTGTCACACATTTCGCCAGCAATGCTGTTCATGTAGTTGTTCAACTGTTTGCTCTGCATTTGAAGGGAAAGAAAATCTGTCAAGAAAAAAATTCTCTCCGATCACTATTTCAATTCATTCATTCATTCATTCATTCATTCATTCATTCATTCATTCATTGCTACATAGTGGCACATTGGATTTTCCAGAGGAAGGGGAAACTCCTTATTTTTGCACCCAGGAGCAGAGTTATTTAAGTACTTGCTTTCATTATAATTTTATATGTAAGGTTGGATAGTATCTTACTTTTTCTTGGAGCTTCAGTCAGCCTTAGTGTAAACAGCTGCTAATACATAAGAATTATTCTGTCCTAGTCTATTATCCTTTATTTCCTTGTCCTACTTTTTCTAGGTTATAATCTATTTTTTTCTCTTCAAACAAAATCATTTAAAATGCAAATTATATTGTAATTTAAACTACTTTTTCGCCTTCCCTTTACTTGCAATGCACTGGGAGTCATGACCTTTGCTCACTGCTTTTTTCTTGATTCTACTGGCATGTCACTGCCACCCTTGAACAAAAAGAAACAATGCTCTATCTAGCCCACTTGAACAGTAATACTGAGCAGCAATGCCAAGACTGGACCTGAAATTGAGTCCTGTTCCTCGACTTCAGCCTTAACACCACTGCTGCCACTCAAAAGTGGCAGCACTCAAAAGTGGCAGCAGATCATCCGTGGTTTCGGGGTGGAGTACCATCAGTACGCTGACAACACCCAGCTGTACATCTCCATCCCAGACCACCCCAACGATGCCCTTGAAGTAATGTCCCGGTGCCTGGAGGCCGTACGGATCTGGATGGGGAGAAGACCGAGTGGCTGTGGTTTCCGACGTCCCGATATAGTAAGCTGGTGCCATCATTGGCCCCCAGGGAAGGGACTCGCAACTTGGGTGTCCTCCTGGATTCACAGCTGTCTTTAGAAGAGCACTTGACGGCCATGACCGGGAGGATTTTTCATCAGGTCCGCCTGATCCGCCAGTTGCATCCCTTTCTGGATCGGGACTCGTTACGCACAGTCACTCATGCCCTCGTCACCTCCCGTCTGGACTATTGTAACGCTCTCTACATGGGGCTCCCCTTGAGGAGCACTCGGAGGCTCCAACTGGTGCAGAGTGCGGCCGCGCGGGTAGTGATGGGAGTGATGTGGCGCTCCCATGTAACACCTCTCCTGCGCGAGCTGCACTGGCTCCCGGTGGTCTTCCGAGTGCACTTCAAGGTTTTATCACCTTTAAAACGCTCCATGGCTTAGGACCTGATTATTTACAGGACCGCCTGCTACCACCAATAGCCTCCCACCGACCAGTATGCTCCCATAGAGAGGGGCTCCTCCAGGTGCCATCGGCCAAACAATGTCGACTGGCGGTCCCCAGGGGGAGAGCCTTCTCTGGGGGGGGGCACCTACTATCTGGAACGAGGTCCCCCCGGAGATACGGAGGATCCCGGATCTGTGTACCTTCCGTTGCATGCTCAAGACTTTCCTTTTTCATCAAGCTGGCCTGACCTGTCTTTCCCCTTTTTAATGGAAATTTTAAATTTGGTTTTAAATTTGTTCAGACAAATTATTTAATTTGTTTTAATCTATTTTAAATTTTGTATTTATATGTTTTATTTTATGGCTGTTCACCGCCCTGAGTCCTTCGGGAGTAGGGCGGTATACAAATTCAAATAAATAAAATAAATAAATAAATAAATAAAAAAGGCCACCTTGAATCACTCCCTCAGGCAATAAAACCTTGAGGAATGGTGCAATTGCCTCTGCAGATCAGGATCTTCTGATCTTCTGCAGACCAGGATCCTCAGGATCTTCTGCATGTCCCTTACCTTCGGGCAATGTTTTCTTTCTTTTGACAGACCCCTGTGGCTACCAGAGGCTGCTCCAAGTTGCAGAAACTGCTCTTGAAGCAGTTTCAGAGAATGTTTTTCTGCAGGCTCTGCAACCTCTAAAAACTGCATGGAAACACAACATGTTCTCACACAATTTCAGAGGCCACACGAGAGCAGGGTCCTCTCAAGCAACTTCTGGAGATTCCAGAGGCTATGCAAGAGTACACTCCATTCTTACACAGCCTCTGCTGCCTCCAAGAATCATGCAAGAAGAAAGTGTACTTTCAAGAACAGTCGTTGAGTGTTGGTGAACACTTGTGTATTACCTTAGTGCATCACTTTTGTCATGTGTGACATGACTGATCTAGGATGTGTAGTATGAAATTGCTCTAGGAAAGCACAATTTGACTGAATTTTTGAACTGAATCAGTGTGTGTGTGTGTCAGTCAGTCTTTTTGTGTGTCTATGCGCATGTGTTTCAGTTTCTTTATTGGATTTGTCCTGGCAGTTTGGTAAATCTGGTCACTAGGACTCTTTCAAAATAGTCAAACATAGTTTATTCTGAATCGTATTTTCATAAAAGTATGGTGTTTTTTCCTGTGTTTAAGTGCAGTTCTGTTCTGTATACTTTTTATCATAAATTGCATATCTGGATATAAAATTATTTGATGTAGAATTTGCAAATAGCCTGATCTACCTTACAGACACCAGGAGATTATTCTTGCTCGCCATCTCCATTTCATTTCAGAAGCATGAATCTGGAAAAATGGATCTAACTGTTTGTTAAAGATAATTATCTCTCCTCTACTCTAATCACGGGTGCATCTCCCTTAAAAGAGGAAATATAAATGAAGTAAAGATAAACACGAATGGGAAAATTTCTTACTTTTTTGTTTCTATTTTGTACTGTTTTGGGAACTAAGCTGCAAACCACATCCTGTTGGAAGAAAAGCAATGCATTTTACAGAACAGTTCATATATGAGATTGCAGTATATCATAAGCGAGAGCAAGTATAAAGTGCATACACACAACACAGCACCTTCTGCTCAGAAGCAAAGCAGTTTCAAGAACCATAGCAGCTTCCCAGGGAATCTCGATATACCCATTTGCCCAATAAGCCTAAACAGTTTAGCCTTTCAATCCTTTAATGTTTTGCCAATAGCATCCTTTTCCTGAGATGACTTTCAAGGATTTCTCCAGTGTCAGAAGGAGAAGATGGAAAAGTCCAGACAAAATGTTTGTGTGATTTTCTCAGGCTTTGTAAGGGAAGGGAGTAAGAAAAAGAACCATAGTAGGAAATTTAGAATCAAACTATTTTTCCCTCTTGATTCCCTCCCCTTAAAAAATATAAAACTTGAAAAATGCTACGTCAAGTCAATCCTTTTTTCCTTCCCAAGTTTTTGGTGTTGCATTACCACAATGCTCTGGTGCTGCAGTTTATGCTGAGGGGTGTCTGAGTTTGTTCCATCCTTGAATTAAGATATGGGTGTCAACTTCAGAGAGTGAATGGGCCATATCTATAAGTATTTTGAAGCTGATCAGAAAGAATTTAAACATTAAAAAGAGTTTTATTAAGATAAATTTCTGAAATCTTTTAGAAATTGAGCAACCAGCTAAGATGAGAGAAAGATGGGAAAGAAAGCCTGGTCTCAGTTCAAAGAATTGCTGATTCAGAAAGGAGCAATTTTTTAAAGCTGTATGAAAACACATGAAAAGTGAAAAACGGGAAGACTAATACACATTCATAAATAGATTATTTTATTAAAAATAAGTGCACTTTGCAGCAACCAATAGCATTACCAAAAATACATGGCCTTGCTGGCAACCTTATTTCTTCTACAAGTTATGTGCTTTCCTATTTTTTTAATTATGTGCATTTCCTAAAATTAAGACTACACTGTACTCATTGCCTGCTTATTAAAGATTTGAAGGAAATACACTAACTATACTTGAACAGTATTCAAACTTTTTTTGGGGGGGGGGTGAAACAATTTCAGGTGAATGGTTTTGCCCATGGACAAGTGAATTGAACCACACCAATAGTATGTACTTTTATCCAATTTTATTTTGTTATGTTTTCTTTTTAATCTGGGAGGAAATACGTATGTGTATAAAGAAATCCAGATACTTTTAGGGTATCATATACCAGGTCGGGAAACAATCCTGAGAAGCAAAAAGAAAATCACCCTTTTTTGGGCTGCTTTTCTGTGTAATGCATTGTCTCATGGGCAGCACATATTCTCAGTAGTTCAAACTTCCATCTTTGCGGCTAGAAGGAGTCAGTGAGATAGTAGAGCTATTTCTAGACAGTAAAAGTTAAGAGTACCAGATGGTCTTATGAGATAGCAGGGCCCTGAGTGTAAAAGGATGAATGAATGAATGTTAATGCATAAAGAGATTCTGACTTGGCAGTTTTTAATTCCATTATTAAGTTAATAATTTTGCTATTTTTTTTTTTAGAAATCCTGTATATTTAAGTATCTTTTTCCATTACATGATAACGAAAAAAGAAATCATGTTATAAACACTTGATTTATGTATGTAGTCACTGAAAAATAAATTAGGATGTGATTTATTAGAGGCATTTATCTCCTTGTCCTACTAGAGTAGAAAATGTCTTAGATAAATTATATAGAATCCTATAGGCCCATTTTTTTTTCTCCCTGATTATGTGCATTGGGCAAACATTGCCTCTCATAGCTGGCTGCATTGCCTCTTTTGAACAAAACAATCTTTAAATTGAATATAATATATGATCCTATACTTAAAATTTCAAAGTTGTTCCATGGATTGCTGAATTATGGAAACAACAAAGAATTGTGTAACATTCTAAAAATGAAAACATTCATTATAGAATAACATTATACAGACTGGCATCTACTCCATCAAATGTGTATTATCCTGGATTGTCAAGCATGAATTCATACGGGTGTAGAGAAAGAGAAAATGATAAACAGTACAGTCAAGGGAATCCAAAGAATATAATCTTTACAATTCCATTAAATGACCATTCACAAATTTATGTAACTGGTTCAGATTTTTTAAAACATCTCTTTACATTCAGTTGCCATTTTACTTGATTATTTATACTTTCCCCCCTCAGCAGCTACCTGTACAAGTTCTATGAAGTGATGGTAGTTTTTATGCATTTGGATAGAGTGTATTCTGTAAGGTTTCAATTAGGTTGGATTCAGCCGGTTCGGACCAGTTCAGGTGAACTAGATGCTAATTTTATATCTGATTTGCCGAACAGGTAGTTGCAAGGACTGGCTGGTCATGCCCACCCCACCCCTCCCAGGAGTCTCCACATGGCCTGTTTTGAATGCCAGATAAGTGCAGGGCCTGCGTGGAGGCTCTGGGAGGGCAAAAGACGAGCTTCCCATAAGTTCTGAAAGTCCAGCCATTTTTGACCTCCCAGAGGCTCAAGAAAACCCTCCGGAGCCTGGGGAGGATGAAAACACCCCTTCCCCTATGGTGCAGGAGGCTGAGTAGACCATGCCTATCATGGCCATATCCACCCAGCAACTGGGCAGAGAACCGGTTGCTAAAATTTTTGAATCCTATCCCTGGTTTCAATATATACATAACTAGAAAAAAACAGGCAAATGACTGTTTGTCTCCTTTTGCAGAGCGGCAGGTTCTTTGTACACAGTACCCCTTCTCTTTAACCTTTTAAACTGAATTTGGAAGGACCATAGGTCTTCCTTCATGTACCTTAATAAATATTAACTTACTGTATTTCAATGGCCATAAAATATATGAGAGGGTAGAGCCAGGGTAGAATTGCAAAGACTGTAGTTAAGCTCACCCCATGACTAGTGTGCTTTAATAACAGAGTATCAGCGTTGGAAGGGATCTTGGAGCCCTTGTAGTCCAACCGTCTGCTCAGGCAGGAAATCCTATACCATTTCAGACAAATGGTTGTCCAGTCTCCTCTTTAAAACTTCCAGTGTTAGAGCAACCGTTCTTTATATGTTTTAACCTACAGTCCCCTAATCATCTTTGTTTCTCTTTTCTGTACTCTTTCTAGAGTCTCAACTTTTTTTACAATGTGGCGAACAAAACTGGATGCAGTATTCCAAGTGTGGTCTTACCAAGGCATTATAGAGTGGTATTATCATATTCTAGTTTATTAGTGCACAACATAAAATTATCCAGATGTTGCTAAATTGCAAGTAGCTCCAGCTAAGAGATTCAATTTAGCAACCTGTGGAAAGCATTTATGCTTTTTTGTTTTTTTTCAGGGATGAAAAGCATATAATAGAATAATAAAATGTGAAGGATCTTGGAGATCATTTAGCCTATCCAACTGCCCAAAGGAAGAAATCTATAACTACAGCATACCCAACAGAGGGATTGGGGGTTCTGACTTCCAGTCTTCCAAGTGTATTAAGGTTATTCAGAGTTATAGGTGATATGGACCTACTTTTTTCCCGTTTGTTTTTGTTCATTTCTTCAATGTGGAGGTAATTCACTGCCAAAACAGCCTTGCACTCTCAAAACCTTTGGTGATTTCAGACTATGAGAGTTAGAGGTCTGCTGATTACATTCACATCTTTAATTTTGAGAAGAACCTCAAAGTACGGCCATTTTACCTCTGAATTTTAGTAGCAGGATTACAGAGTACAGCTGGGTACTTATTTCAGGTTAGTCCATGGAAGTTTATGATATCTATCTGTTGTTTTGGTGATGGTAGTAGTTTTTTAACTGTAGCAGAGTAACTCAATTACTCTCTAGTACTCCATACAGCATTTCAAAACAACTACCACTACATACTGCCAACAGCAGCACTCCAGCAAAAATAATAAACTTCAAAGACTTCTATTATACTAATTTATTTTGATTCCACTGTATTATCCCTCTTTCAATACTTTTGCTGAAAAAAACTTTCTAGAGATAAAACCAGAGATAGCTAGTCCAATGGCTTTTGAAATTAATGCTCAGTGAAACATATTCAGAACTTACTCCAAAGTTTTATGCAACAAAGATTACATAGACAGATTGAACTGGGATTCCTATTTAATACACAAAATCAAACACAAAATCAAACACAAAATCAAATTTATTCAAAGGGTAAATGAAAATTCTTTGTTGTTTGTGCCAGAAATCCCAAATTATACAACATTATCCATAAAAGTAAAATATACATGTCAGTACAAAATAATGGGGTTTCTGACATAATATGAACACAGCTTCAATGTAAGCTTTGAGAAAATGGCAGATTTTGTAATCAAAATGTTAACAATAGATAAGCTACATGTATGTATGTATGTATGTATGTATGTATGTATGTATACATTATTACATTTGTATGTTGCCTTCTCCCCGATAAGGAAACTGAGTAGTTTTAAGGTTATATATTTGATATTGGAAACCCATTGAACATAATGATCAATAATTCTTGTTTTAACCCTCAATTGATTCTAAATAGCTGTGTTTATACAGTATAGCTCTATACCAAGACTTACAAAGTACAGTATCTTCATATATTAATCCCCACCCATTTATTATGCTTAACGGAATGCACTTACTGAATAAGTCCATGCTTTATAATGTTTTCGTTAATCAACTTTTGTTTAAGCATGACTTCTTGAAGTCAAAATTAATTGGGTATTCTGTAAGCCATGATTAATAAATCATAGTAACTAGATTAATTAAAAATGAATAAAAATCTTTCTGGGAATGAAAAATCATCTTAATAAATTTAGTTTAAAGAACACAAGAAACAAGGATATTCAAAGACGGACACTTGAAAAAGGAATTTTAAAGATTTTGTCAAACCAAGGATTGATTTAATAATGTACATAAAACAGTGTACTTTGACTCCTACTACATTAGTTCAAATTTGACCAAGCTCACAGTAATGGGGAACAAAATGGGCATGCCGCAGATTGGTGCTGGTCCATGGACCAGGATTTGAGGATCCCTCATCTATTTGAAATAAGTCATTCTGAAACCTAACATCCCAGGCAGTTGATATGACAGTACCTAATCATTCTGTTTTCTAATTTCATGTCACTCCTTCATATTCCTTTAACGTGATGAAGCAAGTAGGATGCAAGAAAAGGAAAACTCATGCCGAATTTGTAAATAAACAAATAAGAGCCTCTATTCTCTGTATTTATATTGGGGAGGAAAATCCATCGTATCTCCACATTGCTAGCCAGCAAAAGTTTTCTGTTAATGATGATCTGTTGAAGTCTTCCCCAGAAATAGTTATTTCTTTCTCTCATACATTAAACCTATAGTTAGTATAATTAAATCAGTATATATTTTATAGATTGTATATAGTCTACAAGATTTTGTTCAGATGTGTTGGCTTTCTGTTTCTGAGTTCTGACACTGCAGATAATGATAAGATACTTAGTTAAATTGGATTAATCATTTGCAGTCTTGACCTTGAATCTCCTGGCAGTTGTGTACCTTTGAAAAAGAAGCAGTGTCAACTTCTTTGAACAAGGTAGTGGTCAGATTAGAAACCTTGATCAGATTAACAACCTAATCTGTACCATATCAGGAAAGCAGTTATAATTGATTACTATCTTCAGCTTCCTGGCAAGCTGCTTAAGTAAATAGTCACTAATAACTGCAGGCTCACTTGAATAAAATTTATTTTCTGAATCTGTTTTAATCTGGAATTGAACCTCAATTTGAAACAAAGTCCTTGGATGACATATATTGAAAGAGGGATATGGGATTACAACTCGTTTGGTTTGCTTGTTCTCTCAGCAGTTTGTTGACATCACCAATACTAAGTCTTGGTTGTATCTCTGGGATGACTGATTCAGGAAGGTAATATGGGAGCCTATTTTTCTGTCTCTGGCAGTTGCTTTAAAGTTAATCAAGACTTTGTTTATCTCCTGCCCTTTATCATCTAAAACCTCTGAAATGATTAATTTAAGATGATGGTAAGATGCGATTGTACAGATAATATCCTATTCGGCATTTACTTGCAGTTCTTGTGTGCAACATTGCAATATAAAAACAAAAGAATTGGAGTTTGTATTCTGATGTCACAATGGGTATTTCATAATTTGTCCCACTCGGTCAATGCCCATGGCAATATGGCAACAAATGTTTTGTATTCTGTTCTTACGGTTGGTAATGGACATCTGTGGGGAATGGTTAAGTAATCAGAACTGAATGTAGGAATGTTCTAGCAATGTAGTTCAGTTCTGAAAATAATGCAAATAGTCTCTTGAAGAATACCAAGTTGTGAGGTTTTATAATTCTGTGGCTTTGTTTTGTGATCTATCAGTTGGATTGGACATTTACTGAAAAATATATGTGGTCTTATTTTATATTCATTTATATGGGAGTAAGCATTAAATTATGATTTATTGAACTATGTTGCATGTTTTGAATTTTAGTTATGAGAAAGATGGAAATCTTTTATGCACATATTTCTCTTTAAATGAAATGAATCTACCCTTTATGGCTTTTCTGCTTAACAAGTCACATGTTTATATCAAATAAGTGGACACAACTCAGTTCAAAGGTAAAATGATCAGACTACTTAGTGAAATCAGAAACTTTAAAAAATAGCTAAAAATATCCAGGTGGAACTACGAATAAACATATTTTATTTTTCAAGCACTTAGTAGATTAAACTGCATGCATTTGTATATTTTAATATAGCTTATGTTTTACATTTTACATATTAATGAAACAGTACTTCTGAAATCAAAAACTGTTCTTTAATTTTAGGAATGTTATAAAAAGCATATGAATGTTTAAAATAGGGATTTAAACCATGTGTGGCTTTTGTATTTATTTCTGCAATCTTCCTTGATTGTCAGATAAGTAGAAAGCTGAGGTGTAAATTAAATAGTAAAGATAAATAATACAGTGGCATTAAAATATCTGCTGACATGTCAGCCATATAATCTGAGTACTCAGGATTTCTCTAGTGTGGTTTTCATAAGCTTTTTGAAACAGTTGAGCAACCTGAAGAAAAACAAGCAGTAGAGCTCCTGACGCCTTCTGCAATAGCTGTAGCAAACAGCAGTCAGACTGAAGTGGCCTAAAAGTCACTGAAATAATTTTTTTAAATATTAAAGAAGAAAATTATTTTTTCCAAGCTAGCCAAGATGATTGGGTTATAATGATGTTAATATTAACAACATCTTAACTGAAAGTTTATTTCATTACAATAAAAGAATTGGCAAGAATCCTGTGGTTTGGTTGCATACATAATAACTTATTTGCATGCTCATGTTCTTAACAGAAAGCTGGATGTGAATACCATAGCAGAAATAATTTGTAGTGATAACAGGAAGAAAACCACTGCCAAAACTTTGAGATAAATTGGATGTAACCACATTCTCTTGGATCATTTGCCATTTTTGATTGTTTTCAAAGACAATAGAGAACTCATTGTGACAATGAAACTGGAATTACCAGAACATTCATGATTCTTGTAAAGCTATTTCAGGACATGTTCAGCTATTTTAGAACATGTCATTCATTCATTGAGTAGCTTTGAGACAATCACTTTATCTCACCTCAGACTACCTAACAACAGTCTTGAGAGGGGTAAAGTTATGGTAAAGAAAATACATAAATACAAATAAATGAATAACCAATCAACCAGCCAGCTATTCATTCAACCCTTAGATTTTATACTAAGCTTATTGCTGAATATCAAGTATTAAGGAAACATAGTCATTGTGCTATTTTTAACTTGGGGCAGGTTGAAACAAGTCAGGCAGACTAATTCTGATCATTCTGTCTGCCAAACTATATAGCAGTACTTTGTGGCTCATAAGCAGAAATGTACATAGAGACTACAACAATTGATATGGGTGGGTGAATCCTAGTTCATTTATTCACAGGTTCTTTTGAATGCACCAGCCAAGAGAAATCCATCAGAGAAATAGAGTTGCATGTCCAGTTTTTATCTATGTTTATTTGTAATTTGGACAGCTAAATCAGCTTATTCTTCTGGATAATAAAGTCATGCTCCACTTGTGATATCCAGGAAGTAGATGGTGAAGCTTCCTTGGCTGTTGATTATGTGATTGATCTAAGACATTGAATACACAATGGATATTCAGAAACATGTAGGTACTGTCATTTTTTCTGATCACCTTACCTCTTTATTTACTTAATTTATTATTAGCCTATAGGCCATATCAAACACTATATTTACTTATACTGCTACATGTCCATAGTTATATCGGTAGAGGTTTTTTTTATTGTTTTATATCCTAGATTAAAAAATGGAAATCCAATGCAAAATCCAAAATTGTATTAATAGTGTTAGTGAAGGATAGGTCTTTTTATTTAAAATATATAATTAGAACAGGTTTTTTAAAAAATCCAGTTGCCAAGTTCCCCAAATGTGATTGCATGACTGCAGGGGGAAGGGCAGTTGTAACTTAAAGGATGATCAAAGCTGCTTTTTTAAAAGTGTGTTGTAATTTTGAATGGTAGTTAAACAACCAATCATAAATTGAGGACTATCTGTATAGGGTAGGTTGAAATAAAAGAGGTGTCTTAATCTGATCTGAAGTATATTTAAGTGACCTTGCAGCAAACAAAATTAGGAATTGATGACTGCTCCAGTTTATATTGAAGGCAGTTTTTTTTTAATGGCCTTCTAATTCTTTTAGATCGCATACTGTTGCTTCATGGTTTGTTTCCTACATTAAATTTACAACTTACCGGTATATTGGTTTAGTGGACACACTTTGAACCAGGCATAAAGACTCTGATTTTTCTTTGTGTGTTCTAACAACATTTACAAAAGCTTATTTGCAAGTTCTTGTGTTTTTATGGGAAAAACATATGTAGAGCATATATTTGACTTTTATTCTTTGTAGCTGAAATTCTACTGATTTCTTCACATATGGTTTGTGACCTGTTTAGATCAAGTAGTACCTGTGTTGTTTGTCTTCTGATCTCTGACAAGAGATGGCAATAGAAGCGCTGATGCCAGGTCTGTGAGCTATACTTAAAACTCTCAGTTTTCTTGCCCTCAAGCTCCAAGATAACCTAATTTTCTCTTGGTGGAAACAATGCAATCATTTGACTCCTTGTATAATTGTTCAGATGACCTTTCTCTCTGAAACTGGAAGGTAGGAAGGGAAAATGAAGGAGTCACTGTAAGGTTTGCTTTTTATTCCCTCCTTTGCCTTATTAATTTAATACTTGCTTCTATCTCTTTGTCTAATCTACCAGATTTGTCAGGCGCCTACAAGATTACCTTTATTTTGCATGTCTACACATTTACAATTTAGCTGCTCAGTGTTTGTAAAAGATGTCTTACTTTGAAACGTGCGTGTGTGTGTGTGTGTGTGTGTGTGTTCTTTGTTTTTCAAGGACTAGTCATATCATAGGACAGAAAATTACTGTTTGAAGTACTTTTTTGTACCACACATATTGCCCTGGGATAACTCCACTCCCCTGGTTGCAGTTTGCTGTAGCTACATAAATATTTGATAGTTAGTCCTTATATATAAGTACAAGTCTTAAAATATGTAAAGTGGCATCTGTTGTCTTCTTCCAAAAGTTCTGCACTTGTTGGGATTGAGTGCAGCTTCAGTGTGGTTGTCCCTCTTCTGGTCGCTACAAAGCTCCAGGCAAAGCTCTGAGCTAAGTTCCAGGCAGGAATCATACCACATTCCATATCCATACAATTGGCTGCTTACCAAATAGCTTGTGGACCTGGTAGTTGAATGAGAGTTCTCTTGTTTGCCTGGAATAAGTCATACATTTGAGACATCGCTTCCTGCTTCCTTATCTGCTTGTTCTTTTTCTGCTACATATTGCATTTTTGTATGCTAAAGGCCTGGGATGCTGAAGCTACTTATGGATATCAGCAAGTTCATGAAATGCTCAATTAGCCAGATACCTGGAATACTAATATGGATGCTTGTGAGCAAACTGTGAATGGGGGAATAAATGAATGAGGCTACCTCTTTGCAGGTTTCTGGATTTGAAAACATTTACTGCTCTTTGGGCAATAAAGAAAGGATAAGATGAGCTATATCTGGGTAAGTGGGGGTGGGAAGTATTTCTGGGCAATGGCAGCTACTTTTCCCAGAAATAAACAGCAACCCCAACTTCATTCTCCCACAGTGTGGCTGTCTAGATTATATGAATAGGGGTGGGGGGGCGGGGGGCAACAGTAAAGTAATACTCTGGTTGGGTTCATGCATACTGCTAAGCTAAATGTGGTTTGCTTGAATTGGACTTTTGTGTATTGTGTGAACCCTGTTGCTAGGATTTGTAAACTATTGTTTTTGGATTAACACTTATCAGCATGTTGGTAAGAAGGTGCTCCTACAATCTCTCTTGATGCTCTCAAATTTCTTGGAATGCACGAATTTTAATTTTTTTAAAATTAGAAATGTTTTAATCCTGGAATGCTTCTGAAAAAGGATCCCCATAAGCTTGGCTCAATACATTGTTTGTAACTGTGCTCAGTTGTGTAGAAAAAAGACAAAACAAAGAATGCACATATGATATGGTGAGAGTAATAGGTAGCATTCTGGCAAAATAGTGCTCTAAACTGGTTATAATCTCTCATGAGAGCTATTTTATGAATGGACAAGGACCTTGAGAAGCTATTTTGAAAGGCTGTTTTCAAATTTCAGATGAGTATATCAGAACCCACTGAACCCAGGCTCAGTGTCAACAGAATATTTAAACAATCCAAGCTGAGCATGATGTATGAATGCAGAATCTCAGTCTCTTTACATGTCAAGGAAAATACTTCTTGCAAGAATATACAAGAAAATACTTCTTGTAAGGTCATGTGATGACTCATTAATGACCCCATTGCTTAGGGACAGCAGTTCTGGTTCTGATTATGGTTGTAAGTCGAGGACTGCCTCTATGGAAATACGTGCTTATTTTTAAATATGAATGTGTGTGTGTATATGTGTGTGTATCAAATTTATATTTCGCTGATAGAGAAATAAAGGGAGACTGTATATACCGTATTTTTCGGAGTATAAGACGGACCTTTTTCCCCCCTAAAAGGGGGTGAAAATTTAGGTGCGTCTTATACACCGAATAGCCCTGCCCACCTACTGGCCCCCACCCTTTGGCCTGTGCCTCGCAGCAGTTACAAGCAAGCAAACAGCAAGAAAAAACAGTTCCTTTCAGCTTCAACATAGACTAATTAGCACAAGTTGATTAGATCAGCCTCCCGACTCTCAGCTGATTTGCTCTCAGCTGTTTTGCGCAGGCCTCTGTTGCTTGCTTCAAGGAAGAAAATTGCTGGAGCAGATTTTTTTCCCCCCTTGTGCTAATCAAGCTATGCTGAAAATGAAACTGAAAGTAAAGCAGGCTGTTTGCTGTTTGGTGCAAGGAGGCAAAATTAGGCAGAGGCAGATTACTTTTTCTTCTTTTTCCTCACCAAAAAAGGTAGGTGCAAACAATGAGAAATTTAGGGCAAAAGAGGAGAGTTCAAGATTTTAAACACAAAAGAAAAAAAGGAGAAAGAAAAAGGCAAAAATAAAAATGGGAAGGGAGAAAAAGAAATGAAAGAGAAAAATGTTATACATATTTAGAATTGAAATATGAATAGTAGTAAGAAATAAATGGGAAATCATGATTGTAAAAATGAAATGAATAATAATTGGAATATTTGTCTTTGTATTTTTGAAATCTAGACAATGATAAGTTTTATTTTTTTTATTTTTTTAGAAATATGAATAAGTATAAACTGTAACAATTGAAATACCTTCAATGGTATATGGTAGTGAAAGAAAAAAGCATTACATTATAGCTTGGATAACAGCTAGAACATTCTAAAATTTAATTAGGGAAATTGTAATGATTGAAATATTTTTAATTATATATTGTGATGAAAGTAGAAATGATTAAGTTGTGATTTGGAGGATTGTATGGGCAAAACTGTGTGGGTTATTGGGAGAGTTTAAGATGTAAAAATGAGTAACATAAGGGGAAAATTATTTGGTTTATTATTATTGGTAAATATAATTAATTGATTTGTAAGAAATTGGATTGCATGGAAATAATTGGAATATTCATGTTCATATTGATTAATATACAAAAAAAGATAGTTATATAACTAATTGATTTATATTAAAATGTTGAATTTGTATTAAACAATTGTAATATTACATAATTAACCAATGTGAGGATGGATATAAAAATAAATGACAATGGGAAGGTATAATATAGAATAGAAGGGAAAAATTGAATTTGATTAAGATTAGAGATGAGGATGAAGGGTAATATTCCTATGTTTTTTTAAAAAAATAGATGAGGAATAAATATGGTAAAAAGGAAATATAGAAATTGTAAATTTAATTGAAATGACTAAACATTGTTTAAATTTGTGAACCAACCAAATACTCTGTTCAAAGAAAATACATTGTATGCTTGTATGTGTGTTTGTCTAAAAAATTTAAAAAAAACACCAAAAAGGTAGGTGGGTCTTATACTCTGGTGCGTCTTATACTCCGAAAAATACGGGGTATATACACACGCATACCATGTTTCCCTGAAAAGAACACCTCCCTGGATAATAAGCCCAATCGGGCTTTTGAGTGCATGCGCTAAAATAAGCCCTCTCCGAAAATATTTAAATGCATATGCAGCCAGTCCCCGCCATTTCCTCTGGTTAGGGTTAGGGAGACAGAGCTGGAAATCAGATAAGATGGCAAAAGGAGCCCCGTCTTGCTCCACGCACCCCAAAACAATAAGACCTCCCCAAAAATATGGCCAAGCGCTTATTTCAGGGTTCAAAAAATATAAGACAGGGTCTTATATATTTCATGTTGTAAGTTTATTTCCTTTTTATTTGAGATCCTGCACATAGTCAGTTTGAGCCAGAAGTGAAATGTGAGATTTAGGAACTATTGCAATGAAGCTGCAGTGAATTATGTGTTTGGTAGATCTCAGTATCACCAATTATGAAGGTTTGGGTCTTATAATTTTTGTTATTAAACAATGGATCTGAATTATTCCAAACATATCAGAGGATATAGAATTCCAATCTAGAATAAAACAATAGTTCTGGAAGTGAAACAGCAATTAACAGCATCTCTCTTATTTATCACAGCATTAAAATAAGTAATATTATGCATAGTACATCATCAAATGGAACAATTATATATTTTCAGTGTTGATTTGATGAAAGACCAGTTCAGATTATCCATTTGAATAGCTTATTTCAGACATAAAAATATTTAGATCTTCCCCCACATAAATGTCTTGCTCCTGAAATGTTATTCACCTCTATTCCCCTAAGCAGTTTGTAGGTCAATAGCAGTTTGAAAGACAAAATCCCGTCATCTCCTCCTCCCTGCTCTCTTGGGTCTTAAGAGAAAAATGCATGTCTTAGATAATTGATTTCAATGGCTTAACATCTTCTTTTACAACAGTTTTTTTTTTTACTGCTTGTAATTTTGGTGTGACTACCCAAATAGTGCTTTGTGCATTCTATTTCCCCATGAGAATTTGTGCTGCAGACATTACAAGACATTTGTAATGGTTCATATATTTCATAGCACACTAAAAAAGGATTTAAGATTAAATAATTTCTATAGGCTTTCAGTATCTGGTTTGATGAATACTATGTATGCCTAGAATGCCATACATAGGAAGAAGGTCAGAAGTTTGTGGATGAACTAATCTAGTTCCTTTTCAGGATTTTCCACGAGGAATGAATCCAATTGCATTTACTTTTCCAGGACTTTGTGATATTTTTATAAACTATCAACTACATAACTGTGCTTTGTAGATATGTGGATCAAGAAAAAACCTTTCTTAGAAGTATGCAAAATGTTTCAAATTCAAAATGTTTCAAGTTCAAAGCCCTACATTTTAAGGATTCTGGAAATGTTTTGATTATATGGAGCTCAAAACATGGTTACATTAACCTTGGGACATCATTTAAATAGTTGCAACAACTGTCTTAAACTTTTTTTAAAAAAACAGACTTTAAAAGGCTTTCTATTTCTCAATAGAAAGCGATTGAAATTCAAAATGTTTTAAGTTTGAAATGCTCTGTCCCAAGTTTGAAACAGATGTTTTGATTATTTCTTGTTCTGAATTTTAAGTATCTTTAATTTGAAATATTTTTTACATCACTATTTTGTTTGGAGTGAGTCTACAGTATCCTTAAAGACTCAGTTTGTATACAGTACTGGTTTGTTAAGCAAAATTTTCTATATGACAGCAGGTGTCAATGCATTATTTACAGTGATCCCTAAAAAGAAAAACATCTGGCTATTTGACACATTCTTTAATAAGAATGCATTATAGTGGCAAGTTTTAGGAAGGGCTGAATAGGTTTTATCTATCACAGCATGATAATATTGTGACAAATATGCTTATTTCTTATGTTGTGCAGTGATTTATTTTCAAACTACATCATTCATCACATATTCTTAATATTGTGATCTGTTAAAATCAGTAGTTCTAAACTGAAAAAAATGCTAGGTGCAGCAATATGACAAATACTGAAATTCTGTGAATATTGCCAATGTAAATTGGTGGAACTCTGCAACCTAAATAGCTGTGATAGAATAGTTTTATTTTTTGTTACTTGTCATGTAGTAGTTAAAAAACTGATTCCCTTTTTATACATTTATTAAATGGTATGCAAGTCCTGTTAACCTTTGCTTCTTGCACCAACATCCAAAGAGTGCATGGGAAAATAACTTTTAAGGAGAAATAATACTTTTAAGCATTAAGAGTTTTATAGGAAGCAAGTAAGAACATGTTATAATTAGAAACAATAAGGCTCGTGTTATAAAGATACATTAAAATAACAGCCCTTATATATGTTATTGGATATTTAATAATAATAAAGATAAGCTAGAGGTCTGGTTTGATAGTAGGTAACTACCTCTATGATTGGCTGAATTTTAGAAATAACCCAATATACAATCTTAAATACTGCAATAGACTGAAATAAATAATTTGACATAATTTAATGCATGTTCTCCCAAGATGTGTTATTGGATACAATATACAGCTGCAAATTTTAATTGCAACATTGTGTTTTTCTTTGAGAATAATTATTGTTTGTAACAAGCAGCTCCTATGAACTCAGAACTTAGAATGAAACTATTCTAATGAAATAACTATTTCAGTCTACATAGTCGTCAACTCACAGTGATGAAACAGATCAGCTTCTTACTGTTCAATGTTATAAGATCAGATCATCAAAAAGAATAAAATATTTAACTGTTATTGATACTGTACACAATTCACAAAGCAGGTATATAACATCATAAAGTACAAAAATAATAACGGACATAACATTCATTCTCTATCCAACATCAAATAAATTACTTTTGTCTTTTTAAATCTAATTTACAATCAACATGTGGAATTCCCTGGCATCAAACAAGGTGCTAGCCATCAATTCATACAATTATAAAGAAGATTGGTTAAATTCATGGAAATTTAGGCTGTCAGTGCATCACAGACAATATACTTTAAATACTAGTACTGCTGAGAAAGTATGCATCCAGTTAACCACCATGGGACATATAGTGTTGGGCTAAATATATCTGATCTAATCTAATCTATCAGACCTCCTTATGTTCTTTATAATTTCAACAGTAACTTCCCAAAAATTTTAACTATTGGACAGGAATACTTTTATTAGGCTAATATAAAGACAACATTTAAAAAAAGCAAAAAAGAAAGAAAGAGAGAAAAGAAAAGAAAGCCAGTTTGGTTTAATGCAGGGGTCCCCCACCCACCCCCGGTTCATAGACCGCCATCAATCTGTGGATGCCAGAAACTGGGCCACGCAAATAAGCGAAGCCCATCCGTGGGATGCAGGCAGCACACAAAACCACACCCCTCCAGTTCATGGAGAAACCTCTCTCCATGGAACTGGTCCCTGGTGCCCAAAAGGTTGTGGGCCGCTGGTCTAGTGATTAATCTAAATCCAACTGGTTGATTTTAGACCGATCACTCTCTCTCTCAGCCCAATTTATCTCGTAGGTTTGTTGTTGTGAAGAAAATAGGAGAAGCAAAGAGAATTAAGTATGTTCACTCTCTTGAGTTATTAATAAAAAGGTGATATTGAATGAATGAACAAACAAACAAATGAACAAACAAACGTTCAATCTTTTGAATCCTTTCCATTGGGCAAAATGAAAAATAAAACTGGGGAAAAGCTTAGAATTACTGTATTTTTTGCACTATAAGACACACTCCTCCCCCTTCCCCAAAGTGGGTGGATATGTCTGTGCATCTTATAGAGTGAATATTGTGGCAGAGGGGAGGGAGGTTGGTGTGGCAGTAGCGAATGCCTATTAGCTGTTCTAGGTGGCATGGATCGTCACAACTTGCCACCAAATGGCAGCGGTGAACGGCAATCCCCGCCGCCTAGAACAGCTGATTGGTGATATTCCGGGAGACCAATCCAAGCACCAATCAGCTGCTCGGCAGCGAAGGCTCCAGCATTCCCCAGCAGCAGCACCAGCAGCTCAGCTCAGTTGACCGGTAGTGGGCGCAATGGAGCGAAGCCCTGACAAAGCATGTGCTAGGCTTGCAATAATGTGCTGAAGCTGACCAGGCTGTTTGATGTTTGCTGCAAGGACGCTTGCAGATTAATGCTGGATGGATGCTGGGAGGCAGATTTTTTTTTTTCTTGTTTCCTCCTCTAAAGCTAAGGTATGTCTTATGGTCCGGTGCATCATAGTGAGAAAAATACGGTAATTATAGATTGTGAAGTATGAGGAGAGAAAAATCAAATATTTAACATACAAAGTCAAGATATGCACTTCACATTCAGTTCTAAAGTTCACATGGCTTCATATATTTGCTTTTTATCCCCTCCTTCAGATTCAAACCTGAAGTGAAAATAGTGCTTCAGATCTGAGATAGATCAAGTGTACTTTTCCTGTTTCAGTTCTTTTTTTTTTTTTTTTTAACAATTTTATTGAGTTAAGAACATATTACACTTCAAACTAAACGGTTCGGCAAGCGTGATGTCATATTACATATTTACACGTGCGGTATATAGTCAATTAACTAATCATTTATACATTTATACAAAGATTTATACTTATCATTTATACAAAAATTCTTATAAATAAAATTGATTACTATTTAAATAAAGTACTATAATATACAAAATTATCTAGTCGTTGTGCATTGTTCCACCTTAGTATTAACTTTTACATTTAGTTTCTAGCCACCTATACCACAAATCCCAGATCGCATAGAATTCTGAATCTTCCTTTCCGTTTAAGGTATACGTCAATCTGCACATTTCTGCGCAGTCAAGTATCTTATTAACTAACCCTTCCTCAGTTGGTCCTTTTTTCTCTTTCCAGCATTTTGCATAGGAGAGTCTAGCCGCTGTAACAATATGGGTAATCAGGTATTTCTTGTCCTTTCCAAGTGTTCGTTTTAGTACTCCCAGGAGATAGATTTCCGGGAGGAAGTTAATGTCCTCCTCTAATATTTCTTGGATCCATTTTTGTATTTTTTTCCAAAACTTCCTCGCTTCCGGACACGTCCACCACATGTGATAGAAGGTACCTTGGGGGTGGCCACATTTCCAGCAATTAGGGCTTGCACCTGGGTAGATCTTGGCAATTCTAGATGGTGCTAAGTACCATCTATATAGCATCTTGTACTGATTCTCCTTATAACTTATTGCTCTCGTCAATTTGAGATTGCAGTTCCATATTTCTTCCCAATCATCCAGATTTATCTTTGATTCGAAGTTTTTTCCCCAAGCAATCATTTGGTCTTTTAATATTTCTCCTTCTCTATCATATTCGAGAAGATAGGAGTATAATTTAGCTAATAGTTTATTTTCACAACCTAGCCATACCTTATCAAAGCTGTTTGTCCCCATTTCTATTCCCTTTTCTTGTTTATCCTTACTAAAGCGGGATTTGATTTGTAAATAGGGCCACCAATCAATATGGATCCCTTGCTCTTTTAATATCTCATTAGGTATAAGGTTGCCACTATTATCCAGAATATTTTGGTAGGTGACCATTTTCTCCCTGCCTAATGTATTTGGATGGACTAGAGCTTCCATTATAGATATCCATTTTGGGTATTTCGAGTAATGTTTATGCCTAATTTCTTTCCATGTCTTCATTAATGTGTCTCTAATTTTATGTTGGTGGAAGTATATCCCCGTCCCTTTTCCTTTGTCCCAGAGGTAGGCGTGCCAACCTCTCAATAGGTCATGTCCTTCCAGTTGTAGGATTCTCTTATCCCTTAACAAGGCCCACTCACGTAGCCACACTAAATTGGCCGCTTTATAATACAGTTCCCAGACTCGAAGTCCGAAACCACCCCTAATCCTTTTTTCTTGCAGGGATCGTAATGCAATTCTCGGTTTTTTCCCTCCCCAAATAAATTTCCTTACTATCCCATTTAAATCTGAAAAATATTTTCTATCAATACTAACAGGAGTAGTTTGAAATAAGTATAGTAATTTGGGGAGAACACTCATCTTGATAGTGGCTATCCTACCGAGGAACGATATTTGCAATTTCCCCCATCTATCCAAATCTTGTCTTATCTTTGTCAATAGGGGTGTATAATTATCTTCCTTCAAGGTTGAGCATCTGGCAGTAATCCAAATCCCTAAATATTTAATCTTCTTAACTATTTGAATACCCAAATTATTTACTAATATTTCCTGTTCTGAAGTTGGGATATTTTTTGTTAGCATTTTAGTTTTTGTCATGTTTAATTTAAATCCTGACAACCTCCCGTATTCATCTAATTCTTTCAATACTTTTGGCCCTGTTGTCAATGGGTCCTCCATTATTAACACTACATCGTCGGCAAAAGCTTGAATCTTAAAAGTTTCATTCCTAATTTCCAGTCCCCGTATTTCTTTATTTTGCCTAATTTTCCTTAACAGTACCTCCAGGGCCAATATAAATAAGAGTGGAGAAAGTGGGCAGCCTTGTCTCACCCCTTTACCAATCCGGAAGGGTTTAGATACATCCCCATTCAATATAATGTTTGCACTCTGTTTATCGTAAATTGCTTTTATCGCGTTCTCGAAATATCCCCCGAAATTCATTTTTTGGATTTGTTGGGTCAAAAATCGCCAGTTTAGGTTGTCGAAAGCCTTCTGCGCGTCGAGGAAGACCATGGCTAGCTGTTTTTCTGAGTGTATTTCGTAATACTCTAATACGTCCATCACCACTCTCATATTAGACCTAATCTGTCTACCGGGAAGGAACCCATTTTGGTCGGGGTGGATCCAATTATTTAATATTATCTTCAACCTACCCGCTAATATTCCCATAAATATTTTATAATCCGTGTTGAGTAAAGAGATCGGTCTAATTCCTTACCTGCTTGGGATCGGTACCTTCTTTTCCTATCAATGTGATGAACGCCTCCTTCCACATACTTTTCCTGTTTCAGTTCTATAAACTACACATTATGGCAATTATGAATGTATGATTATTTTAATATGATTGTGTGGAATATAAAATAAATAGCAAACAATAACAAAAATAAAGTTTAGTTTATTGCTTACAAAATACAAATATAAATAAACATAAGCTTTGTTGCTCTAGATCGGAAGGTGAAATGAATTGCCCAATTGTAAATCTTCAGCTCATATGAGTTCCAGGCATACTGTTAAGCAAATATTATCATCCATTCACCCACAAAAATGTGTTGCAATATTATTCACCACTGCTTTGGCAGATAAAATTTACAGTGTTCATATTCCATTCTGTTGTTTCATTTATTAATTGAGTCAGTCAGTTTTTAAACCTGAAGAAATAATTTATTTTATGTTTCATCTTAGAAACTTGGAATGAAACTCTACTGTAAAGAATATGAGTTCATTTTGTTTGGCCACAAACCATGTTCTCTATTTTAAAACTTTAATATTTATTGTATAGAGCTTTGGCTTACCTCCTCCCCACCCTGACTCCTGTAAAAATTATCAAGGAAATCATCTAGGAAAACTCCTTGATATCAATGATAGTAACCCCCTACTGAGGCTTCAGTGTTATTTTTCTTATTACTGAGTTCCAGTGTATTTGATTTTTTTTTTTAGGAAGTTTGTAATTTAGGTGCAATGAGGTCAGTTACCAAACTCTGGTAACTATATGGACAATTGCCCAATATTTCAATTTGTCCAGTGACTACCTGTAACAATTACAATAATTCTGTTCCAAGGACATTTCTGATCCATCCATCTGGCTTATCTACCTTGGCAATTATCTTTCCTTTCTTCTATTATTGTCAATCTTGCCAAGCGTTCATTTTTTCTAGTCCATCATAAACCCACATTGTACATGCAAAATTTCTACTTATGGACTGTTGTGTCTGGGAAGCATAGTTCTTTTTGCAATCTATGAGAGTCTTAGTAAAGATTTCCATATTCTAGATACCATATTTTTCAGAGTATAAGACGCACCTTAGTTTTTGGGGAAAATAGGGGAAAAAAAATTCTGCCTACCAGGTATTCCTTCTGGCTAGTCCCAGCACATTAGTTGCTTGCTGGTTTTGAGATTGGGGTTGATTGGGGCTGTGCTTTTAAAGCACAGCTGATTGTCGGAGGGAGCAGCAATTAGAAAAACAGGCAAAGCACGGTCGGGGCTGAAAAACAGCTTCAAAAGCACAGCTGATCCTTGGAGGGAACTCCAGTGACTAAAGCAGGCAAAGCACGGAAGGGGTAAGAGAAGGCAGCAGCTGTTCCAGGTAGCCATTTTGGGCACCGTGCGGGGTTACATTTGGAGTATAAGACGCACCCAAATTTTCAGCCTCTTTTAGGAGAGAAAAAGTATGTCATACTCTGAAAAATATGGTAATTTGAAGAGGTATGCTTTCTTTTTCTTTCTTAATGTTCAACTTTCACAATACTTTACAACTGGAAAACCCAGTGCTTTAACTATTTTGATCTTTGGTTGTCAGAGAAATATCCTTATACTGCACAATTTGCCTAAGTTTGATACAGTCTTATATTCTTATTCTTATATTTACTTTCTAAGTTAATTAGATAATATGATAATATGCAGTTTTATCTTACCCTTTCCTATTCTTAACTACTCTGCTTCCACTAACTTCTAGTTCATTATGAAGGCTCCTTAGAAGCAAAATAAATATGAAAAGCATGAATAAATATTAACCCTCCCATACCAAGGGAATAAAGAATAAACCTATTCTTTCAGGAGGAATGCAACCCTATCCAAAATCAAATCAGGAATCATTCTAGTATGGAATAGCTTCTGAATCAACAGCCACTTCATCTTGTTACTATTAGACCTGAATTTGTTTCTTCTCTTCCAAACGCTTGCTGTTTTCAGATATTAGGTCCAGTCTTCCTTCACCGTACTACTGAGTTTCAGCAGCATCCTGATACCTCATCCCATACTAATGGACGACTTCTTCCAGCAGCTTCAGGTAGATGTGAAGTATAGGTATGACAGAAAGGGCAGAGCAATGGGGCATTCAATAAAGGAATCACCAAGGGCTCAACTTTTCTTTCCTCCCTAATTCTGGCAACACTTGCTCAAGAGTGACCAGCCAGTGAAAAATGGTGTCCCATTCTCAATCCTTGTAGATAGTACAACATAGCATCTATATATCACAGACAATGGAAAAAGTCCAACAAGACCAAGTCTTCCTTGGTAGACTGTACCAGGATTTAGCCTGAGGGGAGAGAACTTGCCTCACAGAGATCCTATTTACTTCATCAAGATCCATAGACTCACATGAATCCCAGAAAACATTAAAGACACCACCTCTTTATCTCTTCGGCCTTCAGGCCTGGCCAATTGAGTAAATATGATGATTGTATTTCAAAATGCTTAGCAAAAAGATTATTGTTCTCTCTCTATATCCACTAATTCTAATAACTATTATCCTGTTGTTTACTGGGATATATAAGCAAGGCACATATTTAGTGATGTCATTTTTAAATATCATTGCCACTCCATTCTTAAGTTTTATATTCTAGTTTTTGCAATATATACTTAAAGTGCCCCCCACCCCGTACATTTACTCTCACATCCCCAAAGCACCATGTTTTACAGGTATATACATACGTCTTTTCCACTTTTAAGAATTTCAAATTCCCTTGGTTTGTGCTTCTCATATTCCATGCTTCAACTGCAAAGAAATTCTTATTTTAGTATAGACAGTATCAATGACCAGACTTTTTTGTGATCTGGACTATTGCTTCCAGACCTATTTATAAAGGTTTAGTTTTTTAATCCCAGTAACTTCTATCTTTTGACATGGAGAGATAATCATCTGGCACCCAAAGTTGTCTATATGTTTTCAGCCCTGTCTATATGGGGAGTAAGGGAGGGGGGGAATTTGACAACAATACAAAAGGTGTCAAAACATCTGAATTTGCTTTTTGAGTTCCTCCAGATTTGAGTTTAGAGAGTTCCTTTTAAATGAATTGGCTTCCTTCATGCCTTCAGTGCCTCACCTGCTCTCATTCTGTCAATTGTACTTACAGTCCCTGTTCCTTTATGACCTTAGCAGTAAGGGAAACCCAACCAAGGGCTCCTTCTGGGGTGATGCTGGGTGATGATGATGCTGGTGATGACTCAAACCAGTTTACATTAAAAACTTAATAAAAATGAACAGAATGCAAGATATGCAAATGAAGTGATGCTTTGGGGAAGTATTTTTTTTAAAATAACCAGTTTCAGTCATGACATGGCAGGGTTACAAAATACTTCAGCACATGGCCTGTTCGAAACATCAGGTTTTTAATGCCTTTTTAAAAAAGCTTAATAAAATCTGTCAGAAAAAGTGGTAGGAAAATAAACCTGTCTCTTATTCTATCAATTCTGCCTTTGCTTGGAGAGCAAAGACAAGAACATGCTGACATAATGCTGCTATTCTCCCTTGGTCTTTTCAGTTGTTTTAATACAAGATTTTAGCAGGTCCTGGGAACTTGCAGGTTTATTAAGGTGATTTTCTGAAGCTTAAGATCCTGTTTACTGTATTTGAGTATCAGTTTGACTCTATGGAGTAAAAATGTAATTCAGACACGGATTTCCTTCTGACAGGAACTTTCCATTGCCATTAGCCAATATTCATGAAACCAAACTATATATGCCACCAAGTTTCATGCATCACATATCACATATTTCTCAACCAATCTTCTTTTGGTTCTTTATTGCAGGTTTAAATGGCATGTGTAGTTATGCCTATATTAATATAGGTTTAATAACCCATACTAAAACAAGATCACTGTATGAATACATATACTTCATTTTACTCTATATAAATAATTTGCTGGCATTACAATATTGCTATAAATTGTAAGAAATATATGTAATGATTGGGAGTTGATACAATATTCTTATATGAATTTTTTAACCAAAATAAATAGCAAAATCCCATTGTAATACAAAGTCTTTCCCTATAAATATTTTATATTATTTTTATCTTTTTAAGATAGGAATATCTTCATTAGAAGTAAGTTTGGTGGCTGATTAAGCTCATTGCAGTTACCAAATATAATTAGGCTCATGTTCTACTACATGTTCAAATCTCTGCTGAGAAAAAAGTGATCTAGTTAAAATACATAAATATTGAATCATATGAAAAACATTCTCAGTAGAAAACATTTTGAGCTCAACATGTGTTATCCTAAGCTTGAAACAGTTGTTCCAAATTTGAAAACAGCTTTTGTCACCCTACCAGAAGCTTTCCAACGCTATTCTCACTTTGCTGGAAATGCTCTTGAGTTTTGTAGTTCTGTTTATTCACACAGCATTTAGCTACTGCAAAAATGGGATTTTTTCTTGTGGAAGAAAATGAGTATTTCTTATACAGTAATATCATTTTTGCTTGAACTTTGAAAATCAACTCAAGCATTTAAGTTTGTGTTTTGAATTACTTTGAACTGTTGTCATCTACCTTTTCCCAAAATACTCATCTCCATTTCGCTTTTTCAAACGCGCACACGCGCGCTCGTTCACACGCACGCACACACACACATGGAAATTGTACTCAAGTATTGTTAAAATTATCTCCAGCCTATTTTAAGGCTCAGAATACCAATAAACTGTCATATCGGTCCTTATCTGTGAATCATATCTGGGGTGTTGTGCTGGCTTGTTGTGACTTGTCTGCTGCTAAGCAAGATTTCCCCACAATTTTGTTCACTGAAGCACGTCGTCCGGAGGCGGGTGTCAGCGTGTGTGTGGAAAAGGATTTTTGCTCCATCCAAGGAAGCGCAACGACAGTGTGGCGTCAATTTGATACCGCCAAGTTTGTGAGCGGTGCGTGTTTATGTTAAGAGTGGTGGGAAATACTGTAATGTCGTCTACTCTTCTGTGTGTATGGAAAAGAGAGCGAGCGCCCAAATTCAGACTAGCTTCCCCCGCTCTCGCAGTAGGGAAACATCGAGGACGCCCGTACACACAGGCTTGCTTTGTTGCTTTTGTCGAGAAGCCCACTGCCCAAGGGCACTATCCTCCGTTGTCGTAAAGCACCGAAAGGAGCCAAATCGAAGGAGAGCAGGCCAGCCGGCCGGCACGCCCCTCTTGCTGAAAGTTGGTTAGGAAGGATTGGTGGCATCATCTGGAAACGCACGGCGAAGAGAACTTGGGGCTGGCGGGGAATTGACGGTGGGGAGGGGGGAGGGGTTCGGTAACAGGGCTTCAAGCAGGTACTAACTTGAGGGCGGCTGCCGGCAATGCGAGGGCTTGCCGAGTCCCGCCTGGCCCGAGGGGAGATGCTAAAAATGGTTTTGAGGACTGTGGAAAGTGAGGCGGGAACCGGGAGAAGAGGCAAATATGAGCGTCTGTGAGAACGAGACATGTAGATAGCTATGTTCTGCAGGGCTAGGCTGTGCCACGTGTGTGTGTGTATGTGCGCGCGCGTTTGTGTGTGTGAGAGAGAGAGAGACAGCCTATGTGTGTGCGCGCGTGTTGCAGCTGCCTGTCCCCGCAGGCTGGGGAATAGCTGTAGATTTGCCTTTTGGCTGCGGACTGTGTGGGCTTTGCTAGCCCTGACGGCTTCCTATGTTAGTCGTTGCTGGCTTCCTTCGGCTTACCAGCGCCAGCCAGGAAACGAGCAGATTTGCTTCTTTTGTAGCGAGCCCGGTTTACTCGCAGGCTTCGGTTGCCTCCCGATCTGCAGCAACGGCGGCCGCTCGGGGAGCGACGGACAAACCTCCGGGGATCTGCTCGACTTTTTTCCCCTTTGGCTTCTCTTTTCGGACGAACCAGCCGCCGTCTTGCGTGATCTGCCGCCTTCGACTCCGGTTGCAGCCTGTCGCGTCTGGCTGCTCGTCGAAGACCGCTCGATGCCTTCGCCGTGAACTCGAGGAGGAGCGAGATCGGCGCGCCTGGTATGCAGTCGGAGCAATCCTCTTTTTTTGGGGCGGAGGGTTGGTGGGATGGTCCGAGGGAGGGGGCGGTAGGGGAGTCGTTTCGAAGTGATGATGATGATCCGAGAAGTTTCTCCTTTGCTGGCGACAACTCCGAACCGCTGCCCCCAATTGCTGATTCGGGGGCTGCGAAATATGCCGTGTTTCCGCGCCCGGCTGCCAGAATTCAAAAGGGAGGAGCTGCCTTGTTCAGTATAGCTGCCTGCCCCCTTTCTTCTCCCGCTCTCCTGATGGGTCTCACCTGCCGCCGCCGCCGCCTTTACTACAGCTGCTCTCTCCCTAACTAACCCATCCCTTTCCTTCAGTCGCCGGTGGGAGTGGAGTGGGGAGCCCTTCTTCCCTGCCTCCCTAAGCAATGAGCGTACCGGGGTTGCCGTGCTGCTCTTCGGGCATCACTTAACGGACGGCAGCTGGCACCGTACCGAGGTTTGGGTAAGTGAATGTCAGTCTTTTTTAAGCGGGTGCTTGCACGGGCCAATATAAAGTAACATTATGCACTACACTAGCTTTCCATTCGATGAAGCAGCTGTGCCTATTTGGGTGGGCTGTCTCCCCACCACCACTCCACGCTTCCTTCCCAGTTCTGGCTCTCTCCTCTTTCCCCACCCCATTCATCGCACAGCAGCCACCGCCACTGGGAGCGCGCGGCCCCTTTAAGAGCCCAGCTTTGCCTCCCGGTAGCTGAAGGTCATTAAACACAAAAGCTCTCCAGCGCTGCGGTCCAATATAGCGCATGCGCCCTGCCCGAGGACTGGCAGGGAGACGGCAATATGGCGAGAATGCCTGGCAGCGGCGGCGCTGGCGGAGACTGGAGCACCGGGGGCGGTAGCGGTGGTGGCGGTGCAGGTGGTGAGCACAATGCGGGGGACCGGCAGCCCAGCCGGGGTGGCCCCCATCGGCCTCTCCACTATTGCAGCGCGGGAGAGGACGAGGACGGGGAGGACGAGGATGAGATACAGGAGGTGCAGATAACGGGGGACGAGGAGGGCGCCGATGGGGGAATCCTGCTGCTGGACGACGACGAGGAAGAAGAGGACGATGTGATGATGGGACTTGCGTGGGATCCTGAGGAGGAGCCGGGCCATATGATTCGTATGGACCAAGGCTCCAGGGCGCTGCTGGATAAAGCGGCGGCTGCTGTTTGTAGCGTCAGGGGCCGCCTCGGAGGGGTCAGGCGAGGGGGCACAGGGGCCATCGGGGCCGCTGCAGGTGGCGCCCCCTCGGTGCCGGTGAGCGCCCGCGGTATGGCCACTTCGATCGTTAGCAAAGCGGTGACACCACTTGCCGCCGAGGACTCAGACCCAGAGGCGGAGTTGCTCCTGCAGCGCCCCGAGCGGGCTCGGCTGAGCGAGAACACGCGCTTGGCCACCCGGTACGCGGTGCGCATCTTCCGCGAGTACCTGAGCGAAAAAGCCCAAAGCCCCGACTTCGAGACCATGGACAAGGGGGCGCTGTGCCGCGTGTTACGCTCTTTCTACGCCGAGGCGCGCTCCAAGAGCGGGCAGCTCTACTCCAAGTCGTCGCTCATCAGCATCCGCAGCTCGCTCAACCGCTACCTCAACGAACCTCCTTATTGCCGCACCCTCGACCTCACCAAGGACCCGGAGCTGCGCGCCGCCAACCTGACTCTGGCCGCCGTCATCCGGAAGCTGGAGGAGCAGGGCGCCGGGCCGGTTGTACAAAAGCAAGCCATTACGCGCGCTGACCTTCGGAAGCTCTACACCTGCAACGTGTTCAGCACGCAGAGCCCTTTCGGGCTCCTGAACAAGGTCTGGTTCGAGACGTGCATGTACTTCTGCACGCGGGGCCGCGAGAACCAGCGCGAGCTGGAGGAGGACTCCTTCGGATTGGCCATGGACGAGGACGGGCGCAAGTTTGTCTACTTTAAGGCCCTGGGGCCGTACCATAAGTCGCGCTCGTCGTCTTGGAGCAAAAAGCGCGCCGAGAGCAGCGACGAGGAGAACTTGCCGCGCATGTACGAAACCGGCACTGAGTTCTGCCCTTACGCCAGTTTTGTGAAATACTTGGCGAAGCGCAATCCTCTCTGCAAGGCCTTTTTTCAGCGCCCGCGGGACCACTGCAGCGAGGGCGACGTCACCTGGTACGAGAACAAGGCCATCGGCAAGAATCTGTTGGGCACCCGCATGCAGATGCTCTCCAAGGCGGCCAAGCTTTCCAAGACTTATACTAACCACTGCATCGGCGCAGTCTCCATAGCCACCCTCAATAGTATCGCCGGCATCGGCACCAAGCTGACTTCAGGGGCCGCCGGTGGAGGAGGTCTCTATGGCCTCAACGGCAGAGCCCGCCTCCCGCCCGTTCCCGCCAACAACACTTACATTCTCCCCAAAGACGGCGACAACCATCCCAGCGTGAAGGCCGAAGCGGCTGCTGTTCTGGTGCCGACTAAGCGCTCCCATGAGGCCATGTACGCTGTCGGGGGCGGGGCCGCGGTAGTGGGAGATGCCTGCGGCCCTTCCTCGTCCCCCAAAAGACTTTGTCTCAGGCCTGCCGAGCCCCTCGACACCGCCGCAGTGGTGGTGGTCTCGGTGAAACACGACCCCTTGTCTCTCCTCATACCTGAAGCCAACGGGCCGAGAAGCACCAACTCTCCCACAGTCATTTCACCTGCAATGGTTTCCCCCACACAGGTAATCAAAAAGAAAATGCCTCTTCCTCCTCCCCTCTCCCCACATACACACCTCTTTTTTCTCCTTTTCTTAGGTTCGCCAATTGGTTTAACGAAAAAAATCTCCCCCAAAGTAGATGGCTCTTGAGTTTGCCCTTCCTTGATTTCAAGCAGGTTTTTGGAGTATCTGCTAAAGCAACTTTGGGAACTTTACTAGTTTCCTTCATCTCTTGTGATGGCAGTATTGATTCACTGCGTTTAGCATTAGGTATCATGAAACCTAATTTCATGAGTTTTTTTTTTATTATATATGTCCCATCAGATGATGAAGAAGAGACTTGGGACATCTGGCATCTTTGCCCATACAACTTTGGGTACATTATGAGAAAGTTATGGGATTGGTACCTATTAGAAAATTGACTTTTTAAAATAAATTTCAGAAAAGGGAAATATTTCAGAAAATTTGAGGAACTTACTGGATCTGTACAGAGTCTTGTCTACATGTTAACAAACTATGTATCTGAAATTGGGCCAACCTGGTTAGTTTTCAGCTTGCAGTGGCTGGTAATATAATTTAAAAGTTTGAAAATCTCAGCAGTTGATTTGTCAAGAGTCATTCTTTAGTTTTTTTTAAAATGGAGTATACAAATTACTTTGAAGAATTATATTAAGTAATTTGATTTTAATCAAATTGGTTTTTGTAGCATCAAATTGCACAGTTCTTTGTAGATCCATAAAGAAAATTTGAAAAATCAGAATCATTGCCCTTGATTCTTCCAATTATCAGTGATCTGGGCTTCACTGTTAATCAAATTCAACTGAGCTTTAAAAGAGCTGTGCTCTGTGGATACAGGTATATAACATGTTAGAACAATTTCCAGAGTAGAAATACCAGTTTTGTACAAACTGACCCTTTCAGAGGAGTTTGCCAGCTAATCAGCTAGCCTGAAGGCTGACTGAAGAAAGAGCCTTTTTGTGAATGGCTGCATCAGCATCTGTCTTCTGTGAAATACATGTGACCTCTCTGTTTAGAGTTTGGGGCCACTTAAGTAGAGTATTGTACAACATAAGTGATTAGAAATCCACTGATGTGTAAGTAAAGTTGGTGTATGAAATATTCTGTTTTTCTGCATAAAAGTATTTCAATTAATGAAGTTGTGAACAATTGAAACTATTTTTCTCAGATTTTTGTTCTTGTGTTGCATATCTGCTAATAATGCAAAAGAAAACTGTTTTGAACAAGTATACTGGAATAAAATTAGCTCATTAGTGTAAACCACTGATGTTAGCAAGTGGTTCTTTAAACTTAGAATAATTTTTGCCAGATAATTTATATAGGTTTTAATCTAATAATTTATAATAATATTCAATAACTATATAGCTAACTTGTCTAAAGTAAGTTACATTTAAAGTTAAGTTTAGTCAATATTAATGCCGACAGTTTAAATTAGTAATTTCAAATAGAATAAAAACATACGTTGTACTGTTAGTACCTGTCCCCTGCCCTAACCTGCAACAATTGAACATTTAATGAGATTTATAGATAGCTTAATAATCATCTTTTGGACGAAGCTGATTTGCTTATTTGCCCATTTCTATAGAAAACTGTTGGGAAGATTAAAAAAATACTTAATTTAGGGCATGGCAATGAGGTTTAATTTAAAATGCTAATTATCCACAATTAATTTTGCCTAAATAACTGCAAAATCTATCACATTTATAGATAGCCTTACTAATTTAAGTACAAATGTCAAAATAGAAACAATAATAATAGATACATGTTCTCCCTTTTAATATAAACAAGACAATGGTATTTTCATTGAGCATTAAAAGAAATAAATGACTGGGTTAATAGCCTTGAAGCATTGCCAAAGGCCAGCAACAGGTCATTAATTGAAAGAAATGACCTGGCCCATAATTGTTATCCTTAATTGTAAACATAGATGTTTCAGGTCATAACTGAACTGACTTTCATGATAGCTTTTGAGATATTGAAGGTCATAGAATGAAAGCTTTATTGACTGACAATACGATAAAGATATACTTACTGCTACTTATAGGTAAATCAACCTCCCTAGGTTTAATCAAAAACAGAATTAAAAGATTAAATTCATCTGAAACCAGTAAAGGTAAACTTCATCCAGAAGTACTTAAGAAATTTAATAATTATCTAATTTATTATAATATTGATATTTAATCCTAATGTGCCTATGCTCTGATATATACAATCAAATACATTACATTGAATTTGATGACTTTATACTATGTTTATGCATTGATCATTATACCAATAGTTTTTACATAGAATTAATGAGTCTGATTTGTGAATGGAAATCAAACCATCATTAGTTTCTCTGATTTAACTGTACTGGGCATTTCAGAGCGAAGAAGAAAAGGCATGTGGGTGGGCTTACTAGATTCTATGATATTACCACTAAGTAAAGATAATTGTATAGTTTCTGGGGGAAATGCAGTGGTTTCATGCATTACAGTGTTTTCTACATATGTAATGTAGATTTGTGAAATAGTCACCATTTGCAATTAGATTTAGGAGTCACTGTGTAATTATACCTGCACAGGGAAGCATGGTCAAAATTTATGTACAAGATTTTTTGGCTTCACGCAAATTTGCTATTATGTAGTAGTAGATCATTTTTGCCCAAGCATTCACTTTATTTCAGAAAAAAAATACTGTTATGCAATTTACACCAGCATAGTTAATTTGCAACAAAGGTCTAGAAATGTGCCAAGACTTCTTCCTGCCAAAAACATTTGACTAATTTCCAATACCAGGCTCCACATCCCTTTGTGCCCATAGCCACACATCTACCATTTTGTTTGAGTTGTTCTAATTGTGTCCTGTTTCTGACTTATTTTTATACCTGTAATAGCCACTACTGTACTATTGCTATGCAGTCAAAGTGGCCATGAACTTTTGTCCAACCCCCGTGCCCCAGAGAGAAAGGTTCTTTCTAACACCAGAAACAAAATGATTATTTCTTAAATTTGTTTGCTGCCCATCTCGCGTGAAAGCAACTCTGGGTGTCTTACAACATTAAAAGTTGAATGTAATAAGCAGTATCAATTTTAAGCATTCAGACAAGATATTAATCCATGAATCTACCATATATAATAACAAATAATGCTAATAGTTGTAGTGCCATGATCCATTCTATATCTGCCATTATAAACATTCACATTAAAAATCAACTGTAGAAAGATGGAGAGAATGTTTTTCACTGTATATAAGTAAGTAGGCAAGAAAATATATTTGAGTAACATAATACTCAAGAATAAGCCTTTTTAAAGCATATTTGTTATCTTATTTATTAATGCATTTGGATTACAAAATTGATCTCATACCCCACAATCTTTTTCCCCCTTCTGGTTCATTTCCTTGCTTTATGGAATCTGCTTTGTGCAAAGTTTCTAGAGAATGTAACTCTAGCATAAAGGATGGTTATACCATAGTTTTTAAAATGGTAATTTTATTACAGAACATAATTACAAACTTCTCAATATGAAAGTACTGAAAGTTCAGAAGTCATGTGTTCTGACCTTAATAGAGCATTTTCCCTTATTCTTTCATACATGAAGGGTGAAATAGAAACCACGTGGCAGCAGTTGAATGTTGAAAAGGCATATTTATGTAATTTTAGCTAACAAGCACAAAAACTTTCTAACATTTTAATTATTAGAAATCATAAACTGAAGAATATCTTCCACTTAAAAGCATTGCTAGGTATAGGACAATTGTTGTTTTGCTAGAGTATTCCAATAATGCTTTATCATGTTGGGATCTGCATATTAAGAAAAGCAAGTTTGTCCCAGGTCATAGTATTTTAGATTAACCATTTAACAATATTTGTCCAGCTTTATGTACCTGAAGGATGCTGAAGACAAAATCAGTATTAAAAGAAGATTTTAATAATTTTAAGTAACATATATAACGCTATAATAGTTTTATAATTATTTAGAAGGCCAAAAACTCTTAAATTTCTGTGAAAAGAAATGCTAAATGTGAGCTTGAAAAACTTCATTTGGAGGTCTATTCCAGGGTCATGGTACCATTATATAAAAGGTCCTAGTCTTCTTGCTTATTTACTGATTATTATGGTTCATCACACAGACAGACAGATGTTTAGAGTAGATTTGACATTTTTATCTACCTCCCTGGTACTTCACAAGGACCTGGGATAGGCAGATGTAGATGTTTGATGGTGTAAATGATACCTTTATATCATTGCAGGATTTACTTTCTTTTGTCACAGTCATTATTGTTTGTTACACAGTCAGCCAGATGTTTAGACAAGATGTGGAACTTCCATCAACCTATCAAGTCCTTCCCACCTGGGATAGGCAGATTTTGTTGTTTGATAGTATTAAAGATATTGTCGCAAAATATAAGCTTTTCCAAGTAAAACTGTCTTTTGCAATTGACACTGTTATTAAATTTATAGGCTGCTCAACTTTCAGTGACACTGGTGGTTTACAAATAATTTAAAATATGAAAAACATGACAAAGCAACAAGAAGCGAAAAAAGGGTGGACATGGCAGGGTAGAAACAAAAGAAAACAACCTAAATTAAAAGTAGGCTTCAGTCATCTCCACAAAGTCCTAATCTTTGGGTCCCTTCTTCAGATTTTCAGGCCCCTTTAAAATACCATCAGGGCAGGGCCATTCATATCTCGGGAAGAACCTCCGCCAGAAGCAAATACTGACAGAGAATGTACACTTCTGGAGTTCCAATAGATGGCATTGCACAATCCGAGGAATTTGGAGGTCATCAACCCTGATGGACAAGAAAACATTCTCTTACCTTAAAGATATACTTGTTCTCAATCTTTTAGTGAATCGAGGCTACAGCTAGCACCTCTATGGATCTTAGAAAGAAGTAGTGAACTAGTAAAGTAAGTGTTAGAGTTAATGTATTAACTCTACTTCTTTCAGTACTGTATGTTAATACTAATGTACTAATGTACTAATGTATACTAATACTAATGTATTAACTCTACTTCTTTCAGTACTCTTTCAGTACTGTAAATGTATTTTGACTAATTAAAACTTACAGGTGATCATGAAAGGCAACCACACACTGAATATGTTATAGTAAATTAATCTAGATATATGTGGATTTTAAAAAAAATATTATCTAAGGGGGCAGAGGTGACACTTTTATATTCCCTTTTAAGAGTATTTGAGATGATGAAGTTCAGGAGTATGGGGGCATGTGAATCATTCTAGTGTGTTATTGAATCTTTTCACTCGTAATTGTATTTCTCTTAAAATATTTTTTTTGCAACTTCAGTCATAATATTCATCAACATTTCTCTTTAAAAATGGATAAAACTTTTAATTTTGTATTGTTTTAAATTGAGACAATCTGTGGAACCTATCAGGTATGCTGCAGTGACATCTCATAAATTCCACTTTTTCAAATAGTTAAATAATTTACTAGCCCAGTATACAAATATCAAAACTTCACAGACTAGCATTCTAGGTGCCTGAAAGCATTTGCCTATTAAATGAGGATTCTCTGCTTTTGCTGTAGAAAAAGATTCTTTTTTGCTCAGTTCTTTTCGCAAGGGCCAAGAGGTCAGAAAATGTTCAGTTTTAATTGGTGAATTTCTATGACAGTAAGATGCCTTATTTTATGTATAGTCTAGAAATAAATGAGTGGCTAAACTCTTTGAAATGTGCCAACTGCTGCAAAAGCCATGAGCTGTAATTAAATTGAATGTAGGGTTATATTGTCTGCTTGCCTTGAGCTATAAACTTGATAACAAACCCTTAGAATAGCAAGTATTGTGTTAGAAGTTGGTACGTAATTAGTTATGCAGTTTTCAATCACTTTGGAAGACCTGTCTTTTCCATCATTTTTATTCTTTTTTCTTGCCTTTTGTAATATCAGAAATATGTGTATTCTATTCTTTTTCAAAAGGGAAGAGGGCAGTGAACATGGCTCTGAAATATTAGTATACCAGTTAATGTTTAATGGACCATATGTTGTTAATTCTGTGGATGTGATGTCAATTCAATTTGGACTCAGTGTCATTTGAAGGAACTTAAAAAGTGTATACTTGAAGGAAGTTCTGATGTTTGAATACTGGTTTTGTAAAATAGAAGATCTAGAACTGAGAAAAGGATGTAGACAGTTTTTGCCTGTTCTTCACGCAGATTCCCTAACTGGAAGAATACTCCAAGCCTTTCAACAGAGATGGGCAGAGGTTGTCAACTAAAATTGTCTTCTTTTTGTCACTGACAACATTATTTTCTGCTCATGGATGCTTTTACCAGTAAAACAGATCTGAGCAGGGGCAGCAACAGCCCTCCACAGCAATCCCACTTTCTCATTTGGCCCCTTGGGAAATGGCCCACCCCTGCAGTAAAAGAACTTGGCATCCGAAACACACGTGTACAGCTCCTGCACATCTTCACTGATCATACCTTGGGAGATAGATTTGGTAGTGAAGGAAAGTAAGAGAAAGTAACACTTAATGATATATGTAAGTAGTTTTTAGATTAATTTTTTTAATATTGATGAGATTGTGATTCTACTTTTGATGGAATCGTATTGCCTGGATACTGGAATTTTCCAGAATTAGCATTTGTTGCAATTTATAGCAATTTCAAATATTAGGGCTGAGATCTTACGCTCTAGTTCTCTAACAGGATCAACTCTAAATTAAAAGAGATGATATTATGACAGTAAAATGTGCTTAATGTACTGGCCTTAATGTTTTATCTATGGTTCCCTGTGGGTGAACCCAAAACATTCAGTAGAGATAATTAACCATGAATAAGCATATTACATTAACCCAGTCCATACCTAGGCCTTTGGTTCTTCTTGCTAATCTTATCATTCATTCATGTTGAAATTTCTCCCAAATTGGATATAATGAAGTAGTGACTCGAGATTTAGAAGAAATCATTTAAAAAATATAAATATAAAATAAGTATTACAAATTTAATTAGCTTTTTTGTATTAATTGGCAATTAATGGCCACGTTTTTACTTATCTCCAAGCCTTTATGCATTTGTCTGTTCTGAGAAGCCCCTGGCTTTTAGCCTTTAATCGATTAAAAATTCCATTACAAATCATAGTAGCTAGCAGAGAGAAATTGTGGTGATTCATTATATCATATTATGTTTCATTATGCAAGTGTAATTGAAACATGTTTTTATTTACTGTTTGCAATAAATTACGTAGCATATATTAGTAGCCAAGTGTGAATGCTATGTATTGTTTTGTCAGTCCCAACAAGTTTTTTTTAATTCAGAGAAAAATTAACTTGTTAGTAAAAAAAAAATCCTGCTTATGCCGTTTCTGCTAATGGAAGAAGACCAGTGACTCAAAACTATTACAGAAATGGATATAGATTTAACTACATTATACTTAGCTTTTGTTTTTGTGGCATATTATGTAAAAATGTGCACAAAATGATGTCTACTTCTTTTGACTTAGAGGAATGACCATCACTTCTTAACTAAATTAGAGTCCACTGTATTGAAGCATTATGGAAATTTTATAAATAAATGTTCATATTGCAATGTGTCACAATGCAATTTGCCTGGTTTGGATTTAGCATAATGCCAGTATATGTAATTGTGACCTGTTCCACAAATCATAGTTAATAAAATTTTAGCCTAAACTTTGAATCCATGTAATGTATACAATAATATCTGGGCATAACTAGAACTTTGTTCTAGTGCATATGGCAAGGTGAAATTGCTTGAATGTCTCTGCTCTTCCATAATTACCGTAGATTTTCCAGTGTCTTGGATAGCTATGTACAGATGCAGTAAAACATATGTAATATTATTAAAATGTGTTAAACGTTTAAATATATGTACATTTTATAAATGTACATTTTGTACAATATTTGCACAAATATTGTAGAAATATACAATAGATGCACATTTTATGTAATTCATTCTTGATTTCATGCATGCTTGGATATTAAAGTTCTTTATGATAAATAAAATAATGATTTCATGGACAGTTGGCAAATACTAATGTGGCAAAAAATGTTTAAAGGTGTGATTAGACTGCTCCAAATTTATTTCCTTTGTACAGGATAATGCTTGCATTGTCCTTGTGCATATGTGTGTGAAAAAAGTTGGCATCTGATTATTAGTTTCTAAACAAACGGAAGTTATTGGGTAGAGGAAATATGTCATCTATTATTTAATTTATGATATTTGCATGCATTTGTACGTGCACGTGTATCTTGTGTGTGTGTATAAACATTAAAGAGTTGGCATTGCAGTGTTACATCTGTTATTGCTAATATTGCAGTTATTGATATGAAAAAATAAAGGTTAATAGATTTATAGATTTAATTATTAAAAACTAACATGTATTTGTTATTACTTATACAATGTTATCTTGCCACTGCATATAATCTATCTATCTATCTATCTATCTATCTATCTATCTATCTACCTACCTACCTACCTACCTATCTATCTATCTATCTATCTATCTATCTATCTATCTATCTATCTATAAAAGCGAAATACCACTCACACAACATCACAAAATCTCCAGAATCGTAAAGCCTACAAACTTGAAATTTGGCATGCATGTTCCTCTTGGCTTCTATGTGCTCACTAAGAGAGGATTTTTTGAAATGACCATCAGATCATTAGTATTTCTTATATTATTATTAACATGCTCTGATGCTAAAGAGTTAGATGTTCTACTCCCCCTTCCCACCTGAAAAGAACTCTGTTCCAACTGCCACTTGGGCGTGGGCAGCACATGACTCATCCGGCCTGCGGGCTGCGAGTTGCTAACGAGTTAGACATTCTACTCCCCCTCCCCACCTGAAAGGGAGAGGAGAGATAAAATAGGAGCGGCCTCTGTGGGACAGCCTGAGGAAGAGAAGGGGATAAGATAGGAGAAACCTCTGTGGGGCCAGTCTGAGGGAGAGACGGGGGATAGGAGAGGAGAGGCTTCTGTGGGTAAGCCTGAGGGAGAGAAGGGGAGAGGATAGGGTTGAAATCCAGCAGATTCTGACAGGTTCTGGAGAACCGATAGCGGAAATTTTGAGTAGTTCGGAGAACCAGCAAATACCACTTCTGGCTGACCCCTGAGTGGGGTGGGAATGGAGATTTTGCAATATCCTTTCCCCAGGAGTGGGGTAGGAATGGAGATTTTGCAATATTCTTCCCCTGGAGTGGGGTGGGAATGGAGATTTTGCAGTATCCTTCCCCTGCCATGCCACCAAGCCATACCCACAGAACTGATAGTAAAAAAAATGGGATTTCACCACTGGGAGAGTTGGGCCTTCTGTGGGGCAAGCCTGAGGGAGAGAAGGGGATCATAACTACTCATTAATTTTCAAGTTGTGTCGATTTATCAAGCCTGATCACATAGTTTCGTAGTGGAGCACGGGTATCCAGCTAGTTCTGCATATTTTATCTAACAAAGTATTTGTATTTTATTGAAACATTTGGTACAAATGAAGTGATACCTTATTGATTATTGGACATTTATGCCATTGTGTAACATACATATATACATATATACATTCCTTTGCTCTTTTTCTTGCTTGCTCTGGTTTGTCTGATCCGCAATAATAATGGCTCTGATTGGTAACAACAAATCTACACAATATCAAGAGTCAGCAAATTAAAGTTAAAATCAGTTACATAACATCTCCAATACAGTGCATCACGCTTTAAGGGTAGGAAAGTTCTTCATTTATTCTCCAAAGCCCTCTTGAACAGCTGTATTTTTACAGCTGTTCTGAAAACGATAAAAAGGGAGTGCTCCAGATAGTCCATGGGAGAGAAGGTATCAGAAGGCTCAATCTCACATGTCTGAGTAAGTCTTCTCTACCTGATATCACTCAACTGGCAGAATCAACCCAGAGAAGTAATCCCAGAGATATCTAGGCACTGGGTCATGTTAGGTTTTAAAAGTGTAAAACAATACGTTGAATTGCAGTTAATTGGCAGCTGGTACAGTTCTTTCTGTAGTGTTATTTACATAAGCAAATGTAGGCACACCATAACTATTCAGGTCATTGCATGCTCCACCAGCAAAAGCTTCCAGGTAGCCTTCAAAGCTACGTAAAACGCAATGCAGTAACGCACGTGCAAGGTGATATGAGCAAAGTATCCTATTTTGGAAATTGCTACAATTGGAACACAACATGTACCAATTGTAGTTTGCACAACATGTAGTTTGTGCAAAATCTCTTCTGGGAAACAGGAAATGCAAGTTGGAATCAGTTACCTTTTAAATACATTGCCACTCCATTTTCTGGGATTAAGTCTCAATGAGTTTTTCCATGTCCACATTCTAACGGTCTCTAGGCATCAGGTCAGGATTTCCTCCACATTTCCTACTCAATCTGATATGGTCAGAGTGATCTGACCATAACCAAAGATAACAGTGTCCTGTTCCCCCCTCCACATACACACCCACTTGCTGTGTTTCAATTTATCTAAGGCAAAACCTAGATCTAATATGTACAGTACCTCCTTTGTGGTTCAGGTCCATAATCTGGGAAAAGTCAATGGTTGTTATTGTTGGCCCTGAACTTACAAACCACTTCTCATCTCTCCCAAGAGATACCAAATTAACCAAGTTATTTCACAGTTGGTGACATCCACTTAAATTACATTAAGCTTGTTGCCTTAATTCTACTAATGAATGAATGACAATATAGATATATACTGTGTAAGAATCTTTGGGTAATATTCAGGAGTGGGAAAAATGTAACTCCAGATACAGACAATGCACAGAAATAGCTTTCAGGGAAGTTTCACCTACTTTCACCTGTAGTCAGTATAATTTATAGAATTGTGTTGATCTGGCAAGATGAATTAAGCTGGTTGGGTTGTTTAGAGAAAAATAATAGCTTCTGAGTAACTTTTGTTGTTGTTGATAAACTACATTCACAGTTAACTGAAGCAAGAGAAACCTTTTTTGAAAATTTCAAGACTCTGTAAATTGGTTCAATATATAGTGTGGGTATGCCTTTGTATCTATCTTAACTGTCTTCCAGGACTGCAGTAATTCCCCAAAGTACCTTGAATAGACTTGTAGACACCCAATTACTGATACATATTCCAATAAATTCAGGCCCACACAAATTATTTGCTTAACTGAGCATAATCTATGAGCTATGTAGGATGCCATTATGGAGCAATCATATGCTCTTGCTACTTGTGTAGGAGTGGAAAAAATAGAGAAGTTGTCAGGTACTTGATAGGCCATAATTCAAAGGCTACTAGATAGTTTCAGTTTGGTGTGTTACAAAATAGAAGTTCATGTATATGTTCGCTGCCTGACTCAGGAAAGTTTCCCAGGAAACATAAATGGTCTTGAGATATAACTTTATTTTACACAATCATCTTCAACTATTTAGTGAACATAAAAGTATTTACTTATTTTAAATACTTGATGTGTTGTAATGAGCAATCCTATTGCTTTTCCATAACACTAGAAAGGTCTGAGGAGCCCAGTGATTGGTTTAGAGTTTGGAATCAGCTAGTCTGCTGAGAGATCAGATCAGGTTAGGAAGGAGAGAGAGACAGCTAAGAGCTGAATGCAGTCAATAGTTGTTGGCAGCTTGTGACTCAGGTTGTTTTTGTGCACCCTAGGAAGACCCAACTATCTCAGTAATGCCCAGGAAGCTCCAGGCACCCCAGTCCAGTCCCAGCCACAGTTACTCTCTCCATCGTGCACTCCACAGTCCATGCTAGCCTGTGCTGCATGCTATCTGACCTTCACTATCTTCTTGGTCCCACTGCTGGTGAGATGTGCCTGCCCTGCTCTGCCCTGGCCCTTCATTTTCTTCATGAAGAAAACTCCCATGTACAGCCTTGCAAAGAAAGCCTTGTGTGGTCAGCAGCCACTTCACAAAGGGTCAAGCCAAGCATTCTTGGTTAGTAGAAGGAGCACGAAAATGTCAAAGGTCAGTAAGGGTGATATAGATGGAAGAATGCAGGGGGCCAAAAGGGTATAAATGGTGGGAGATTGGTGGGTTGGGGTAGTTTAGAATTATTTTTTAATTGTGTTTAATAGATTAGGTACAACCCAGGACTATTGCTTTTGGGTTAAAAGGTGCATTGATAGTTGGTTTTGGCTTGAGGGAAGGCTATCTGCTACCTAAGACAGACTACTTTGCCTTCCAAAACAGTAAGGTTCATCAGCAATTTCTTTCTCCTCAGGCAAATTTAAATGTATACAGCAGGCAATGTAATATTACAAATTGTGTATTTGGTAGTGAGGCTAGGTAAACCCAGAAATATATATTACATATCCATGGTTTATTTAACCATGGTTGGTAAAATGATTAATATAAAGCAGAGTTCAGAGGTACTAAACTGTAAAACAGAGTTTATAAATGACCATAGCTGAGATTAGGCAACATACTTGTTTAAAATATAATGTGTTTATTCTGGATTTAATTAAATGTTGTAAACCTAGCCTCAGTGATAGCAGATTTTGTGCTGTCTTGTATAAACCTAATAGTTTCCAGGACGCAAAATACAAAGCAGCAATAATTTTATGCTCTTTGTAATGGCCTTGAGAATGAAGCAATATTACTTCAATGCTAAGAATAGTATTTCACTATTTTTTAACCATAATAGTTTATGATAAACAGCATGATGAAGTTTCCAAATGAAGTTTTCTTCTGTAATAAAAATCTTTTTTCAGATGCGTTTCTTATAGTGTTCACTTGTTTGCAGTAGCAGATCCACTGCTGTTACAATCCAAGCTAAAGAATAGAGCTGCTGATTGCTGTTAGGTACCATAGAGTTCACTTGACCAACTTTTCATTCTGGTAGTTACAATATTTTTTCATTTTACACAAACCTTTGCCTGGCCAACATCATTCATTATTTCTATACAGTCACAGATTATTTTCTGCTTAATATTACTTAAAACAGAAAAAATGGAAAGCTAATTGCTAAAGTATAAAATCCCCCAAATTTAATAACCTAGCCCATTTTTTTAGCTTTTACAGTACTTTCTAATATATACACAGAGCAAGTGACTAGAACACATCATTTATAAATCTTTGAAGACATTGTGAAATGTGATATTAAATTTTACCTTTAATTTGAAAGCACAATATATGGCAATGTAGCTGGAAACTGAAAGGATCCATCACATTGAAATACAAATTGGTTTTATTGATAACAAAGCCTGAAGAGGAGGATCTACAGTCCCTTTATAGAAGTACATAAATTAGAATATGCATGCAATTTTATACAGCAGAAAGGTATTTGACTGGATATAGACAAGTATTTGGATACAATAGATTGTCTAGTGAGGTCAAAGAGGCAATTAAGATATAATTGTGAGGTAATGGAGCAACACTGCAAAGATAATGAGATTTTTGAAAGAACAAAGAGGCAATATTTCATGAACATAATACTTTATTTCTAGGGAGGTAGTCTTCTTATTTTTTTCTCAGCTTATCAGCATTCCTTAGCCTTCTAAATGTTTTATGACTGAGCTTACTTGCCCCGGAAAAGTGTATTTGGGTTAAAGTCTTTTAGCTTGATCACCCAGATTCTCTTTCAGGATTAACTATTTGATCTAGGATAAAAACCAAAACACTCTCTTTTTCTACCTTCTTAGAGAGCTGTGCCATATTCTGGAATTAATTTTCATGACTATTTTTATCTTCTCTAAAATATTTTGGAAATGCAATTCAAGACAGTATACAAGTACCTGGGCTCAAACACTCTTTCCTGCATTGTGGCAGTGAAATCAGTTTATGTCAATAAAATTTGATATCAACCTGTCTTGATGCCTGTTGGATTTGCTTTTATATATAAAAAAGAAAAATATAAACATTGTCAGTGACATAATTTGATTTTAGATTTTGGCTAACTAAAACATTACAACTGGCCATTGATTGGTTGAATTAAATAATGAAAAAGTCAATTTATTTTCTTTTAAAATTATTAATCATGCTAAAATATGATACTGGGGAGGAAAAAAGTGTAAAAAAGTGACAATATTACAGAGGCATGGGTTTTTATATTACTCGAAAAGAATTTTTCTTAATATCTTTAGATACAAACATGATTCATGTATGTTATTTTTAAGATAAATTATCAAATAAAATATAAATTAGTTCAGTAAATCTGGAACTAAGCCAAGGATAAACTTAAGTCAAAGTGTCAAATTGTGACTTTTCTACTAATAAAATTACTGTTACACATTACCTGTATACAACCTTTGAACTAAACTCTTCTTTCTCAGGATTGCTTCTCAGAGAAAAGAGGAACCAATGTGCTCTCAGAAGTATCTTTGTCATCAAATCCAAATTGCTGCACAAACCTGTTATATGATAACCTCTTTTTATCAATTTTAGGTGACCTTAGAATAGGTTTTTCATTCTTTCTCAATGGAAGACTTATTAAATCAACTTTTAAACCTCAGTGATGTTAATCTTTAGAAACCAATACTGGTGTGAATGGTATGAACTTGTTGATTGGAAGCTGATTACATGATCTGGACAATGATAAACTTGCTAAGTCGTTTTTCACCTGCATGACTATAAAGAAAAATCAACTTGCAAAATAAAAAAGGATTATTGCAAAATTTTCCTGCTTTCCCATAGATTTCTTACTACTGATTTTTTTATACCAATTTGCAGTAATTCAGAGGTTTTTTCTTAATGCAGGTAAAGAAATTTGTCATGCTATTAGGCAACATTTTTAGGCATAACTAACCATTAGAAAAATGCTTATAACAATTAAATTCTATTAAATTTGTCTTGACAATATAAATATAGTAATTCTTTGATAATTGACCTTACTTTATACACTACTGACCTATACTAAGTAGAAGTATAGAACTGCTTCTGGTCACTGAGGTTACAAGTGTCTTAAGTGATAATTTGTCATCCAAAATATCCCCAAACCCCATACCTACCATGTCTTTCTTTCTTTCTTTCTTTCTTTCTTTCTTTCTTTCTTTCTTTCTTTCTTTTTCTTTTGTTTTTTCTCCTCCCCCCCCTTTTTTAAAAATTTAAGTAAAAAGGAAAAAAAACCTAGAAAGACCAATTGCCTCTTGAAAAAAGCACCTTTGGGATTATGAAGGGGTAGTCTGTAGTTCACTTGAGCCTTCTTACAGATAGTCCTTGACTTACAACCATAATTAGGACTGGAATTTCCATCACTAAATGGATGCAGTCATAAAGCAATCTTAGTTACTAAGTTACTTAATGACCGCAATTCCTGCATTTTCCAGTACGCAGCGGCTGCACTCCATAGCTGGGTTCTTCCTTCAGAGTCTGTCAACAACTGAGTGGAAATTTATGCAGGGAACTCCCTCTCTCCATGCTCCAGACACGCCCATCTGTCCCACAATCCTCTGTCTTTCACTCAGTTGCTGTCAGACTGAGGTGGTTTTTTCTCCGTGCTGTGAGTAATTGACTAATTTGAAGGCTGCGTTAGGCGTTTTTATTTATTTTTGAGTATATTTTTCCTTCCGCGGTGGAGAGCTGTAGATCTTGTCCTTATCTGCTACCTCCAGTCAGCTGTGAGGTGCGGCGACGTGTCCGGGCATTTCGGGCCGTCGTGTGCTGCTACGCTTTGTGCTGAAGCAGCCGCCGGATTCCGACCCTCAGGGGCGGATCCGGCTTGGAGATTTGCTGCCGGTGAGAGTGCGGGTGAAGCGGTTCGCTGCCTTCTGCCCCCTCCACCACTTCTAAATCGCTTGGGCTCTCCGTGGTAGGTTGGCGGCTTGGCAGAGCATTAGCGCTATTGCTGTGCGCGCTCCTGGAAATTACTCCCAAGTGGTTCTGGCGTGTGGTGGCTGTCCCGTCAGCGTTGCTGCAGGCGGCGCCGTTTGAATACCAACTGTCGTACAGTCGGCGCCGCGGCCCTCATTCCACGGGCCTGCCTACGTGCTGGGTGACAACATGAGGCGACCGTTTCTCGTCAGTTGCGGCCACCATTTTGGATTGCCTGTTCGAACACCGCCATTTTGTTAACCCTCTGGTTCACTGGTGCAGGCTATTACAGGGCCCGTGGCTGTATGATAACTGCATGTGTGAGGTGCCTCGTCTGTATCCCGGCTCTCACCCCTCCCCACTTCGTTTCCTTTGTCATGAGGGTGGCTGGCCGTTGGACTGTTGCACCTATTGTTGAGCCTTGGCTATTTAAATTACTTGTTTAAAAAAAAAAGCCATCCATTGGTTTGCACCATCATGGCAGACTCTCCTCTCTCATCTGACCTCGAGCAGGAGGCCAGCCCTCCGACGGTCAAGGCGCATAAAAAGGGGGACAGTAAGCGGTCTGGGCATAGCAGCCGCACTTCCCATCAGACCAAGTCCTCTACGGCTGCTGACAAGGATGCCTTGCAGTGCCACAAGGCTCTTGAGAAACATTTTGACAAGGCCAGAAAAGCGGCTTCCGGGGGTTCGAACTTGGGATCTGCCCCGCGCCATCCGACTACTTCTGAGGCAGGCCCGTCCTCTTCACGGGGTTCCTCTCCAGTCCCATTGCAGTTGGTCAAGGGAGTCACGCAATCCATGCCGGACGTCTCGGCTGCGGGTCTGAGCCTGGCCCCATCCCCAAGGCAGCGCCCACCAGAGGCCACATTCACCCCCACTGCTGCGGGGCTCTGGGCAGTGGCCCCACCAGCCGCGTATACACTGTTGGATTTTCAGTCTGTCTTGTCTTCAGCCCTGTCGTCCCTCCTGGCGGCTGGCTTTCAACAAGCATCTTTGGCTACTCAGCCAGTGCTAGCTCACGGTGTGGTTCATGGACTCCGCTCCCAGGTGCCTCGTTCTCCGTGTCGACAGGAGTCTGACTCCTCGGAATCTGAACCTGCGGAGGAGGGTCCCGAGGACCTCGAGTTTTCAGAGGACGAGGGATTGCCTCCTGATTCTCCGGCATTTATGGGGCTGTTTCGCCAGCTTTGTTTAAATCGCTTCTTCATAAAGCATGCTTGACTACAAATCTGGGGATGGTTGGAGCTCAGATCTCCGTTGAACAGACTGAGGTCGGACCACATGATGCTTTATTTAAGCAGACTAAGCAAGAGAACTTCATTCCGTGTCCGCAGTTACCGTGGGGGCAGCCCGGGTCATTAACCTCCCCCAGCAATCTGGACAGGAAGCTCTACTGCTCGGCCCCGAATTGGAGGCTCTCCTTGACTTGCCGACCGTGGACCAGCCTGTGGAGTCTCTAGCTTCATCGGTCCTTTCACCTGATCCTTTGGACTGTCTGAAATCTGAGGACAGACGGGTCGAACTGGCATTCCACAAATCACATCAAGCTGTTGCCTGGGCGATTTGCACGGCGTCAGCCACGTCGTTTCTCAACCGGGCATCGCTGATTTGGCTCCGGCAACTGCAAGAGAGGCTTCCCCCGGAGGAGACAAGGTTGCATCAGGACGTTAATAAAATTATCGCTGCCACCAAATGTTCCGCCGATGCATCCTTAAATTTGGTCAAATTTGCGTCCCGGGCTCTTGCCTCGTTGATTACATCCTGGAGTCTCTTCTGGCTTAAACACTGGAATGCAGACGTCAAGACCAAATGGAAGTTCCTTCTGCTTACCGTAAACAGGATAGACGGTTTACACCTTATACTCAGCGGCAGCCCTTTCGGGCATATTCCGGGCCCGGGGGGCCCTCCACTTACCGCCACTCTTACCAGTCGACTGACCGCTATTCGGAGAGACAGCAATTCCGTGACAGAGGGAGACCTCAACACTCTGCGAAGCGCCCCTTCCGTGGCACCGGATCCAAGCCGTTTTGCTGGGGCAAATGACTTACCGGTGTCGGGACCGATCGGCGGGAGGCTGCAGGTGTTTCACGACCACTGGGAGGTGTTGACAACAGACGCATGGGTGTGCCGCACTGTCTCCCGGGGGCTATCCATAGAGTTTACAGGCCCCCCCCAGCCGCTTCGTCCGGTGCCCAATGCCCCTCTCTTCGGAACTACGTCTGATGTCGGCCGAGATCGCCCATCTGCTGAGCATCAACGCGATAGAGCCTGTTCCCAAGGACCAACTGGGGTCAGGGTTTTACTCGGTGCTGTTTTTGGTGCCCAAGAGCTCAGGGGGGCTACAGAGGAATCCTCAATTTAAAAAATTTGAATCGGACAGTCCGCTACCGCCGGTTTAAAATGTACTCGCTGAGATCGATCCTTGCTGCTGTTCAGTGGGGGGACCTCATGCAGTCGGTGGACTTATGGGAAGCGTACCTCCACGTGCCGGTGCAGCCCTCTCATCACCGTTTCCTGAGGTTTGAGTATGGTGGGAAGCATTACCAGTACTGTGCGATGCCCTTCGGGCTTTCTTCAGCTCCCTGAAACTTCATGAAATTGGTGGCAGTGGTTGCAGCCACCCTCAGGTCGGCACCGATGAGGGTGTTGTGCTACCTGGACGATATCCTGGTGCTGTCATCGTCCCAAGATCAGGCCCTGCGGGACATGGAACAGGTGGTCTTGGCCTTCCAACACCACGGCTTATCGATAAATTGGGACAAGAGTCACCTCGTTCCTTCCACGTCCATACTGCATTTGGGGACAGTGATAGATTCCGCCAAGGGTCAGGTCTTCTTGACCCCGGACAGGATCCAAAACATCAGGGACTGCGTAGACCAGGTTCTGAGGCGGAGATTGTCTTCCCTCCTGACTCTATCTCAGCTCCTTGGAAAGCTTGTTTCTTGTTGTGGAGTCGTTCCTTGGGCACGGAGGCACTCACGGCCGTTGCAGTGGCTCCTCCTTCCATTTCAGCAGCGGGGCTCCACCAGCTCGACAAAGAAGGTCGTCTCTCCCTTCGGTGGTGGCGCTCCGGAGGCAATTATGAAGGGTTGCCAGTTTCTGGAGGTCAACCGTCTGATCTTGATCACCGACACAAGTCTTCATGGATGGGGGGCTCACTTGGCAGACCAGGTGGCTCAGGGCCAGTGGTCGTCGTCCGAGAAGCTCAAGAGTATCAACTTCCTGGAGCTTCGGGCGATTCGACTAGATCTTCTCCACTTCCATCACTCGGTTCAGGGGGGCCATGTTCTGGTCCTTACGGACAACACGACGGCCAAGGCGCATGTGAATCCTGAAGGGGGCACGAGATCCTGCTCACTGATGCTGGAATCGGAGGGGCTGTTCAGCTGGGCGGAGCGTCATCTTCTTTTGATACGTGCCGACCATATCTCCGGGAAGGCCAAAGTCTGGGCAGACTGGCTCAGCCGCAAGATGATCGACCCGGCCGAGTGGCAACTTCATCCCCAGCTGTTTCGAGAGATATCGACCAGATTCGGGACCCCGGTCATCGATCTTTTCACAAGTCCCGCAAACGCTCAGCTTCCCCGGTACGTTACCCGGTATCCGAGTCCCCTTACGGAAGGCACAGGCGCGTTGAGATATCGCTGGCCACCCGGCCTGTTGTACGCGTTTCCACCGATCCCACTCATACAGCAGGTGATTCACAAGATGATCGCTGTCCAGGCGGACCTGTTATTGTTGCCCCAAACTGGCCGAGACATCAGTGGTTCACTGATCTCGTCGGGTTCTCCGTTGAGAGCCCTTGGGTGATCCCTCCTCGTCGAATTGCTCTGTGCCAGGGGGCCATCTGTCATCCCGAGCCCCAGTGGCTCCAGTTGGCCGTCTTGCATTTGAGCGGGTCATCTTGGAAGAGGAGTCGGCTGTCGGACAAGGTCATTGGGCTCATCCAGGCGTCGAGACGGCCTTCGATAACGTGAATCTATGAGGCTACCTGGAGGGCGTTCTGTGTTTGGTGTGCGGCCCACCATGTGGATCCCACTTCCGCAGTCGTTCAAGATATTCTTGACTTTCTTCAGGTGGGCTTTGACAGGGGCCTGGCCCCCGCTACCTTGAAACGGCAGGTTGCGGCGCTCGCCACAGTGGTCTCCTGTCCTCCGTACCAGTCATTGTCTCATCATCCCTGGGTGCGGGGGCTTCTACACGGAGCGACCAATCTACGACCTCCCACGGTCCATCGGTATCCCTCTTGGGATCTCCCCCTGGTACTTCAAATACTTACCAAGCCGCCCTTTGAGCCCTTAGGATCCGTTTCTCTCAAATTTCTCTCTTTCAAACTGACTTTCCTCCTACCCATTACGTCGGCAAGGAGGGTTTCGGAACTCTCAGCCTTATCGGTGCAGAAAGATTTGTGCGTGTTTCAGGCTCATACAGTGGTGCTCAGGCTGGACCCGGCGTTCATCCCAAAGGTGAACTCGGCCTTTCATCGGCCTCAAGAAATCGTCCTGCCGGACTTCTGCCCATCACCTTGCCATGACCGCGAAGTTCTTTGGCACACGCTGGATGTTCGCTGTGCCCTGCATCGTTATATATGGCGTACCTCATCATTTAGGAAGATGGAGGCCCTTTTGGTCTCGTTTCATCCGGCGTCCATGGGACAAAAGGTGTTGTCTACCACGGTGGGCCGGTGGATCAAGGCCTGTATTGCTTCGGCATATGAACAACATGCTAGGCCACTTCCAGGCAGGATTCTACCGCACTCAACCCACAGTGCAGCGACATCCCCGGCCTGGGCGACACAGGCGTTGGTGTCGGACATCTGTCGAGCTGCCACCTGGACATCTTTGTCCCCCTTTATTACACATTATCGGATAGATGCTTTCGACTCAGCAGAAGCCTCCTTTGGGCGACGAGTTTTGCAAAGTGTCCTGTCGGAGCCAGCATTGGGGGGCAGTCAGCCTCCCACCCCGGGGGTTTAAGCTTGGGTATGTCCCAGCTATGGAGTGCAGCTGCTGCGCACTGGAAAACGGACGTTGTCTTATCTGAACGTCCATTTTCTGGGCGTGGCGGCTGCACTCCATTCCCTCCCTTGTTTTTTTCTCCTTGTTTGGGCTGTCTGCCGTGGTTTGGGGCTCCGACTTACAGTTGTTGCATCTTCGTTCAAGACTGAAGATTGTGGGACAGATGGGCGTGTCTTGAGCATGGAGAGAGGGAGTTCCCTGTATAAATTTCCACTCAGTTGTTGACAAACTCTGAAGGAAGAACCCAGCTATGGAGTGCAGCTGCTGCGCCCAGAAAATGGATGTTCAGGTAAGACAACGTCCGTTCCCCATTGCCCTTGTAACCAAAGACAGGTGAGTTGTTTAGATAAGGCAGGAGTCCAAGGGATGCTATGGGAAGGCGAGGGAGTCCTGGGAGGCCACCGCATGTCATATATGACTTGGGGAAGGGAGATGCTGCAGTGCAGCGCAAACTAGCAAAGCCAGGAAAAGAATAATGTTGCAACTCACATGTTTCCTGGCCCACTGTGGTTCTGGAAATTCAAAAAGCCTCTGACCTACAGTGCAAAACTTAGCCCCAGCACAGCCTAACAAGGGATTTCTGCAAAGCTGCTATACACCAGGAAACCCCAGCCCAAACCCAGGCACAGTTGCCCTTGCCACCCTGCACTTAGAGGTCCCTGATGCACTGTAATTCCACCATTTTGCAACTGCAGTTGACTTTTGCCACCATCTTCCTTCTACTGCTGGGCTGGAGGTCATCAGGTGCTTGGTAAAGGTGCAGTCCTGGAATGCTTTCTCTTGCAAAGCTTCGCCACTGAAAGCATCTCCTGCAAAGCCTCTCCCCAAACAGCAACTCCCACACAGCCTTCACCTTCATCCTAGTAGTCACTGCTGGGGTTGCATCACCTGGCGATAAACAGGACCGCTGCCCTACGATGCTCACCGCATGAATCCCAGCTCTGCACTTTTCACCTAGGGCCTGAATCCTGGACCAGCAGCAGAAGGAAAAAGATGGTGAAGGGTAGCAAGGGATAGCAGGGATATGTCATGGACTGCAGGGCATCCAAAAGGGAAGACGTGGGGGGAAGTGCCCCTGAGATTTTAAGTATGCCCCCCAAGTTTTGATCACCTGACCACGGGGGCACTGAAGGACCATAATATCAGGCACTCAGTTCATTTGTTCTAGTACTGTCACAAGTTTGAATAGTCATTGAAAGTATGTCAAAGACTACCTGTATTGCACAGTAAAATTAAGGCTTCAGCAGGAACACCAGTCACATCCATTGAAAAATCTCCAAAATATTTAGGAGTTGGTCCACTTCTGTAAATTTTCAATTCAGTTTACCTAAATGACTGAACAAATGCCACTAAACATTTGTTATGCTTGTTGCTTGGCACCAATGTTCTTGAGGCCTCTGAAATTCCAGAGGTTTTGAATGTATTGGCAAAGTCTTTATCAAGACTAAACAGTTTATTTCACCATTTCTTTAAAAATATCACAGAAATAAGCTTGAACAATGTCTTAAGAAATTTAGAACTGGAGTTCAGGTAGTCCTTGACTTAAACCATTCATTTAGTGACAGTTCAAAGGCTACGGAAGCATCCCCACATGATCAGAATTCAAGCACTTGGCAACTGGCATGTATTTATAATAGTCACGCCATCCTGAGGTCATGTGATCACCATTTGTAACCTCAGAAAACCTTTGACAGGCAAAGTCAATGGGGAAAGCCAGATTTACTTAATGATCACATGATTCGCTTAACAACAGTGATTTGCTTAACAACTTTGTCAATAAAGATTCACTTAACCACATGATTATCTTAAAGACTGCTAAAAATTGTCATAAACTCTGGTCAGGTCACGTGATAATTTGCTTTCAGTTCTTATAAAGGTTTATAAAAAATGATATATTTTATGACTATTTAAAAGTCATAAATGTACTACAATTAGGTAGTTTTGTCTAACTGAATAAGTTTAACTCTGATATTCATATCATGGTTTATATACTACTGATAAATTTAAAATATGTTATGGTGGAATATGACAGTGAAGACTGTGATGTACCGTGTTTCCCTGAAAATAAGACCCTGTCTAATATTTTTTTAAAACCCCAAAATAAACACTTGGCCTTATTTTGTGGGAAGTCTTATTAGTTGGGGTGTGTGGAGCAAGACGGGACTCCTCTTGCAGAGATTTCCAGCTCTGTCTCCCTAACCAGAGGAAATGGCGGGAACCGGCTGCGCATGCACTTAAATATTTTTGGGGAGGGCTTATTTTAGCGCATGCCCTCAAAAGCCTGACTGGGCTTATTATCTGGGGAGGTCTTATTTTTGGGGAAACAGGGTAGTTATCCAAAGCTTAATTGTGATCTGTTTATTAGGGGAAAAAGAGTTTTATAAAGGAAATCATGTTTTTATTCTATAGGGCAATTTTTTCTTTGCTCGTGATCATTTGTATGAAGTCATCTCTCATCTCCAGATACATTTAATTTTACTTTGTGACATTGTCAAACTTTACACTTTATCAGTGTCATCGCCTATACTTAATACTAAGCATATAATCATATGTTACATGCTGGTAACAGTCTTCCCACACACTAATGATTGCTTGATAAATAAACTGGTTTATTTCCAGATAGGTCTTTACAGCCTTTCCAGGTCCTATGTTCATAGTAGTCTGCCAATAGAGATAAGTAGAAATAACAGAATATATTTTTGTTTACACTGATTTGCTTGTTTGTTCTCTTTGGAATTCATTACCTGGATCTAGTGTTACATTGCTGTTTATCTGGGATCCTTAAACATACCTTCAATTATGGAATAAAATTATTATTCTTTCTTTGTTTTGAAAGAACTTGATATAAAACGTTATAATTAAGTATTTTTTCTATTTATGCATTTACTTATTTGCAATATCTTAATAGTGTGGTCAGTTATAATAAATGGCTTGTTCAATAGAAGAATTTGCCTATTTTAACCAGAAATGATCCAAATGATTCAGCTGATATGCAGGTCTACATCATACACTTAGATAATGCATCATAATTCTAGCAAAAAGATATTTGCAGCTGTGAGGGAGAAATAATTTTTTTAAAAAAAATCTTAGGATTTTGAATTATTTTAAGCATTCCACTTTTCAGAACTAGAAGTCCTGCTTCATAATTCTTATTCTGTAATCCCTGTAAATCTTTTGAGATAGTCTTCAATCCCGATCTCTGAATGAACACAAATGTTCAGTTGTTTTCAGGAATAATCCTCATGTTACTAAATTATTAACGTGCTTGTACAACTGAATGGATCGGAACATGAACAAAATATATTGTACTTCAGCATGCCTTCTGTAAAATGGTGCTTTTTCCTTCCTGAAAATTCTAGGGTATAGCTGATATCCTCAGTCAGTATATCCCAAGTTCATCACTGAGTATATATGTTAAGAGTTAGTAAGACTGTCTTACAAATGTGACCAGATTTAGATCTGTTTACATTCCATAATTTTGAAACTGGTCTGCCTTGCTGGCTTCAGCAGAATGCTTCCTTTTGCTCTGCCCCACCCTAACTGCACAGGTCTACTGCTTGCTTTTTATTGACATTGCATTTCCAGTTTGACTGAGGTGTTTGTTTCATCTGCATTTTGCTTGTGGTGCTCCTTTTTGGAGATTTCTTGGGGAAGCTGCTGGGAATAGTGGCTTACTTGGGCAGAGAGGGGCATCTGTCACAACTTGTTTAATATTTACATGGAAAATGTCTTTCTCAAAGGCTTTCGGTGCCCCATGTTTTACAGTACATGAACAGTTGGCTAGTCCAGGTGTTTCCTCTACTCTTTGCGTGATATGTGACTTGGAAATTCAAGAGAAGAGTTGGCAGAATGGAAGAGCTGAGGGTTTGTATTTACCTATTCTAACTGCTTAGGAGATAGAAGGGTTTGGGGCAGAACAAACAGCTTCCTCTCCCCATTCTTGGAAATTATATTTTTGAACTGGGGTGTTAAATCAGTAGACTTTAATGATTTAACCAGCCTCTGCAATAAAGCATTGATCTGTTTCTGTTTTTAGCCAAAAGCCTGAAAATACTGCCTTACCATCATGTAGATTTAAATGCCACAAATATCTATTGGACGTTACAATTGTAGTGCACCTAAATTTCAACTTTTAAAACTAAATGATTCTTAAAATTATATTTAAATATAAAAATTGATAGTATCTTTTTGTTTTATTCACTCCTAAATGTGAGTGTTTAGTGTTTTATTACTGTTATTTTTTATTCATTGCTGCTGCTGTTATTATTATTACTGTTATTTTAGCTGTTAGGTTTCCTAAAATAGCTCAGATTCCTAACATGCTTTGTGTCTTTTTACAGGACAGTCGGCCCAATATGTCAAGACCTCTGATCACTAGGTCCCCTGCATCTCCTTTGAACAATCAAGGCATCCCCACACCAGCACAACTCACAAAATCCAATGCACCGGTTCATATTGACGTGGGTGGGCACATGTATACCAGCAGCTTGGCCACACTAACTAAATATCCTGAATCAAGGTAATTCTGAGGACTATGTTGCATTTTTCCAGAAGTTTTGTTAACTTGCTCTCTTTTTTCTTTCAATTTTTATGCTAAATCTTTATCTAGTATTAAATCTTTTCACGTAAACTGGTTGTTGGAAAACATTTTGTTAAATGAAATCAATAATGTTTTTTTGCTCAAGAGCCACTTAATTTGCATCATCTGCCTAAATTATATCACTCCATGTTGATATATTACATTTCTCCTGACAACTTGTGTTATTTCTACACCTTTATGTTTTCTTCGGAAACTACTTAATATTTATCATAACTAATGATGCAACTGTTAAAAAAACAAAATGGTATTTTAGGGTATTGAAAAAAGCTGAGATATCTTAAGGATTGTGACAGAAGAGGGAGTGAACATACTTTCCATTGCTCAAAGGACAGTGCCAGAACCAGTGGATTAAAATTATAAGGACATAAGCTCAACTAGGTATTGGGAGGAACTTTGTAACTGTACAAGCTATCAGCCAGTGGAACAGACTGCCACATGATATAGTGAATTCTCTTTTACAGTAGGTTTTCAGACAAAGGCTGATGATCATCTGTTATAGATACGCTAGTGGATCCTTAATTGAACAATGGGTTGGACTAAATGACCTCTGGTCATTTCCAATGCCATAATTGTATTATTCTACTTTACAATAAAGTGGCTTTTGCATTGTTTTTCTTTTCATATGGATGTCTGGATTTTTCAGACAACAGATGTATTAAAAAAGGTCTGCCCTAATACATCCTCTTGCTGTCTAAATCAAAGTATCCAGTCAGTTCAGAGGTGGGTTTCAGCAGGTTCTGACCAGTTCTGGAGAACTGGTAGTGGAAATTTTGAGTAGTTCGGAGAACCAGTAGTAAAAATTCTGACTGGCCCCGCCCCCATCTATTCTCCGCTTCCCAAGTCCCAGCTGATTAGGAAGAAATGAGGATTTTGCAGTATCCTCCTCCTGGAGTGGGGTGGGAATGGAGATTTTACAGTATCCTTCCCTTGCCATGCCCACCAAACCACGCCCACCAAGCCATGCCATGCCACGCCCACAGAACCGGTAGTAAAAAAATTTGAAACCCACCACTGAGTTAGTTATAACAAGAAAGAGATGCTGCTACTTTCTTGAAGTTACTGTATTTTATTCCAGAAGCTCCTTAGACTAAGCTGCCTCAAAATAATTATGATAGTTGCTAGACTTATCTGTGTGGCTCCATAAAACTAATAAACAAAAGCATCTGGGAAGCAGCAAGTTTGTAATACCAACAGCACACAGTGTTTAAACTATTCAACCAAGCAGCAAAAGAAAAAAAAAGAAAAAAGAAAGAGGAACAGTTCTCTTATTCTAGAGTAACAGCACAAACTTTCATAGTCTCTGATAATCAAAAGATAATAATTCAAAAGAGATTATTAAATAGTGCTTATTTCATCAGATTTTCCATGGCGATGCTGCACAATTCCTCATTGGAATCTCCCTCACATCTTGCTAGGGACTGAGAGTGTGCTGTGCCTTTAAATCTTCTACTGGCCACTCCTCCCTGGCTCCTCAGCACGGCAGTTTATTTCTCTCAGTCTTAGTGTAGGGACGTGAGTATAGTTTCTCTCACCTCTGTGAGACTTTTTTTGCCTTTTTACTTGTTTATTCCTTTCCTTGCTGTAAATAGTGTATATAGTTAATAATTTTAGACAGTTTAGTTTGTTAGCGTGGGAGGGTTTTTTCTCTAAGGAGGCTGCTGCGGTGGCAGCAAGCCTCTGGCTGCTTCCTTGGGCGTCGCTTCTATTTAGCTTGAACGCCCCAGTTTTCTTTCAGCAGCGAACTGAGCCTCCCTTGTTTGGAGCTCTGAACGGCCTTCATGCTGTTTTTTCCTTGCCGCCGGCGCGCGCTTGGGGCCGCTGGTCCGCTGGTCGTCCCGTCGCCGCCATTTCGCTCCCTAATTAGTTGGCGGTTGCAGAGTACCTGTTTGGGGGCTCCGAGTACAGACTCTGCCTTATCCTTCGCCTCGTGGCGCTCAAGGGGCGGCAGCCTCTCGCGCCTTGCCGATCAGGAAGATTTTGCTGGCTGTTGGAAGGTGATCGGCTAACATTAGAGCTGTTAATTTTTTGCGCCAATTTCGTTTCTGTGAAGTTCAGCTGTGACTCATTGGCGAGGCTGCGCTTTCAGGGGCGATTGTTTCCTGGCGCTTCTTGGATTTCCTAAACCTGAGGTCTGCGTTGGAGTGAGTATGTGTCCTGTCGGGAGATTCGCGCCATTTAGTTTTGGCGCCATTAAGGTTGCGGCAGCCATTTTGAGGGAGAATTCTAGTGCCTGTTCTTAGGCCACAATTTCTCCCTTTCTCCTTAGGAATTTCCTTGGAGACACCTGGTTGTATTACCTGTATTTAACCATCATGGCCGTCTGACCCTGAACAGGTTCCTGTTCCTCCCAGGCCAAAGAAGGCCTCAAAAAAGAGGCCTGCTGCCCAGGCTTCTGCTTCTTCAGCTAGTCAGCCTTCATCTATTATGGCCAGGGAGGAACAGCGGAGACACAACGCTCTGGAGAAACAATTTTCCAGGGCTCAAAAACAAGCCCTACTCACAGGGGAGGTAGTTCTGGAGACTTCCCCTCCTCAACCAGATCACTTGGGTTCAGAGGCGGCTCATTTGCCATCACAAGATACGCCTTCTGCATTACCTCAGGCCTCAGTGTTACCTGATAGGCCAGGACCTTCAGCGTCATTTACTCCCACGGCGGCTGGTCTCAGGCCTCAGGAGGGTTTAGGTTGGCCTCCACAAATTAGACTTCCAAGCCCTATTTACAGATGCACTGGCTAAGACAATTACATCAGGCCTTCAACAAGGGGGACAGTCTCAGTTTGGGTATCATACTTGTCAGATGCCGGCTCCTTCCATGCCTGCTTGTGGGCATCCTCCGGCTATGCATCCTCCTCCACCCCCCGCCTCCTCCTCCTCCCCCTCCTCCTCTGCCGGGTCCTGCACCCCAGACTTCCTTAGAGGCTCCCAGTGAGGTTTCATACTCAGCTGAGGGAGAACAGGTTGAGCCAGAATTCTCAGATGATGAGGAAGTAACTCCAGAGAGGCCAGCCTTTGCCACCTTGTTCAGACCTACGGTCTTTAAGACTTTGCTCAGAAAGGCTAAGGCAGCTACAAACATGGATACCATCGTCAATCCCTAACCTTCAAGGGACTTCTGATACGAATCCGCATGGCGAGCTTTTCGCAGTACCCGCTCCTGACCATGACTATATCCCGTGCCCTGATCTGTTTAAAGAGGTTATTAAAAGACAGTGGGACTCGCCGGGGGTTCTGTCTGCTCCCAGTGGGCACGATAAAAAACTGTATTGTGCTGACCCAGCTCTGGAGGCCCTACTTAATCTTCCGTCAGTGGATCCTCCTGTTGTGAGTCTGTCTTCCTCGGCTGTCTTGTCCTCTGACGCTGTGGAGGTGTTGAAATCGGATGATCGTAAGACGGAGGTTTCTTTCCGTAAAACGCACCAGGCCGCGGCGTGGGCAGTGAAAGCTGCAACCTCCGCCTCCTTTTTTAACAGAGCCACATTAATATGGCTTCGACAATTGTAGGAGAGGTTGCCACCTGGGATACCAGAATTGCCCAGGATTTCAACAAGTTAGTGGTCGCTACGGAATATTCAGCGGACGCATCCTTGGATGCGGCCCGGTTTGCAGCCAGGGCCATGGCTTCTTCCAACTCTTCACGTAGACTGCTGTGGCTTAAACCCTGGAAGGCTGACTCCAAATCTAAGTGGAGATTAGCCTCTGCTCCTTACTACGGGTCATCCTTATTTGGGGCAGCGTTGGATCCAATTTTAGTAGAGGGGAAAGATAAACAGAAAGTCTTGCCCATCTCTTACAGTAGGCAGGAGCGCAGGTTCATACCTTATGGTCAACGGCAGCCCTTTCGGGCAGAGTCTGGGCCCAGAGGGTCCTATTATAGTCGACAGTTTTCACAAGGGTCTGACCGGTCTGCAGGAAAGCAGGGCAATAGCGACAGAGGGAGGTTCCAATCCTCTTCCAGACGACCCTTTAAGGGAGCCGGAGCTGGGTCCCGTTATACCAGAAGGGGAAAATGACTCCCTCGGATCCTTCCCAATTGGGGGGCGGCTTCTTCACTTTCTGCCCCAATGGGAGGCCTCCACGTCCGATCCTTGGGTTCATCGTACTGTGGGGGTAGGATTGACTCTGGAATTTTGGACCCTTCCCAAACGTGTTTTTGTTCGTTCCCCAGTGCCCCGATGGCGAGACAAACTGAACAATCTCAACACAGAGATTCAGCACCTTCTTTGGATTGGAGCAATAGAGGAAGTTCCTATATCACAACGGGGGAAGGGGGTTTATTCTCCTGTTTTTGGTTCCAAAGGCCTCGGGGGCGTGGAGGGCCATCTTGAATCTCAAGTACCTCAACAAGTTCATCCAGTACAAGAGATTCAAGATGCAGTCCCTCCGGACCATTCTGGGTTGTATTCGGAAGGGGGACGTTATGACTTCCATCGATTTACAGGAAGCTTACTTGCATGTACCAATACACCCTCACCATCGCAAGTACCTCCGATTTGTGTACAACAGCCAATATTATCAGTACTGGGCGATGCCCTTCGGGCTTTCGTCTGCCCCGAGAGTGTTCACCAAACTGTTAGCGGCAGTAGCTGCCACCATTCGGTTGATTCCAATCCACATATTGTGCTATCTCGACGATATTTTAATTTTGTCCAATTCCCCCCTCCAAGCACAGCAGGACATGCTGCGGGTCTGTCGGGCCCTGGAACTCGATGGCTTCTCTATAAACCACAAAAAGAGCCACCTATCCCCGACCAGGTCCATCGTCCATCTGGGAACCCGCATCGACTCAGAGGCGCTTCAGGTGTTCCTCACGGAGGAACGGCGGAGGAACATCACAGACTTGGTCCGGCATACCTTGTCCTTGAGGCGAGTGTCTCTGATAACTTTATCTCGGTTGCTCGGCAAGTTTATTTCCTGTTTAGATATAGTTCCGGGGGGTTACCAGCACTTGAGACCGCTCCAGTGGTTCCTCCTGCCTTTTCAGCGCCTGGGCCTGGGTTCTTCCAAGATTGCGGTGTCGCTTCCAAGCCAAGTACGGGAGTCTCTCCAGTGGTGGATGGCGGGAGCTCTCTCCAGGGGTTGCCATTTCCACGTGGTCTCCAGGTTAGTGATTACCACAGACGCCAGCCTTTCTGGTTGGGGCGGTCATCTGGGCTCTCTGGTGGTCCAGGGACTGGACGATTGCAGACTCTCAGGACAATATCAACGTTCTGGAGTTGAGAGCTGTGCGTCTGACACTGCTACATTTTCAACAGTCCCTCCTTCACCATCATGTCCTTGTCCTCACGGACAATATGTCAGCAAAAGCCCACATCAATCGGGAGGGGGGTACCCAATCCCCTGCTCTAATGAGGGAGGCGGAAACATTATTGGACTGGGCAGAGACTCATGTGTTGTCTCTGAGGGCGGAGCATATTTCCGGAACGGCAAACAGCACTGCAGACTGGCTGAGCAGACAACATCTGGACCAGTCGGAGTGGAGGTTGCATCCCGACCTGTTTCGGCAGCTGACACGTCGGTTTGGCCTTCCCCTAGTGGACCTCTTCGCCAGTCCGGACAACACACAGCTATCAAGGTTTATCACACGGTTCCCTTGCCGGGGGGCCGAAGCCTGCAACGCCCTGAGGTGTCCTTGGCCTCAGGGCCTCCTTTATGCCTTTCTCCCATCCCACTAATTCCAAGGGTGATCCGAAAACTATTGTTGGAGAAAGCGGATCTGTTACTGGTTGCTCTCCACTGGCCTCGCCGTCCATGGTTCGCCGACCTGGTGAGCCTCTCCGTAGATCGGCCGTGGCGCATCCCTCAGGACCAGGTATCGCTCAGCCAGGGGGCTGTTCTACATCCAGCCCCCCCAGTGGCTGCAATTAGCCGTATGGCGCTTGAGCGGGTCCGCCTGAGGAAAGATAACATCTCGAGTGATACCCTTCCTGGGACTTACCTCTTGTTTTGAATTCTCTTATGGTTGCTCTTTTCGAGCCATTAGCCTCTGTCAGCCTTAAGTTTTTGTCTCTGAAGCTGGCTTTTTTACTTGCCATCACGTCAGCTCGGAGGGTCTCTGAACTTGCCGCCCTGTCAATTCGCAGTGACCTTTGTATTTTTAAACCCAATATGGTTGTCCTTAGACTGGATCCCTCCTTTGTTCCCAAAATCAATTCGGTTTTCCATAGACAACAGGAAGTTATCCTCCCTGACTTTTGTCCCGAATCCCGACACCCCTTAGAGACCCAGTGGCATACCCTCGACGTACGCCATGCACTACGCCGTTATATTGCCAGGACCGCTTCTTTTCGTAAGTCAGAATCCCTTTTCGTGTCCTTCCATCCGGCAACCATGGGGCAAAGGGTATCATCTCAAACCGTAGCCAGATGGATTAGGGCTTGTATTTCCACAGCCTATGGCGCTCGGGGCAAACAAGTGCCAGGGCGAATTTGGGCACATTCCACACGCAGTGCAGCCACGTCGGCCGCGTGGTCCACTCAAGCGTCTATCCTGGACATTTGCCGAGCTGCCACATGGACATCGCTCTCACCTTTTGTTCGCCATTATAAGATCGATACCTTCGCCTCTGCAGATGCTTCATTTGGCCGGAGGGTATTACAATCTGTCCACTCCCCTGGGACCCAGCCAGCCTCCCTCCCAATAGGCGGGTGCTTGGGCATATCCCAATGAGGAATTGCTTAGCATCGCCCCGAAAAGGAATGTTCAGGTGAGACAACGTTCATTCTCAAATAGTTCACAAATTGATGGCTAAATGAAACCATGACTGCTTACAAACTTACTTCAGCTGTCCTTTGTTTTACAGACCTGCAAAGGTCATAAATCCAAGGATTGATTGTAATGTTCATCACTTTCATAACTGTAAGCAGTCACTAAATGAGGCAATCTTTAAAGGATTGCTCATAATGTTACTTCTGCTCAAATCACAATCAACTGTGTCTGTTGTATAGAAATGACTGGTTGTTCTTATTACATATTTTTGCTGATTTAATTTATAGTAGTGTTGTAGTTAATTTATGAAGTGTTTATTTAGCTTTGATAGATAAAAGCAAATTGTAAAGTAACCAAATATATTAATATATTCCCTTGCATCAGTTTTCTTTTCTGCAGAAATATTGCATTTTTTATTTTCAGAAAACATTACTAAAATCTGTTGATGATACATTGGAGAAGGATTGTAGATTTCTAGGATTTGGAATTGGAATTTACTATTTCCACTTCTTTTATAAAACGTTAAAATTGTAGAATTTTTAGGGAGAGCATAATATAATTGAGAAACAAAAAATAGTAAAAGTCCCTGAAATATTTGACATAATAAAGTAACAGCAGAGTGGAATACTCTATTTAAAAAAACACAAATTTTACCAAGCTGAATTATTTTGTTCCTCTTGGGTGATCCAATCTGACCAAAAATTCATAATATATATTATATTATATAATTACATAACATAATATATAATGCTTATGTAATAATACATGTAAGTAAAGTGACTTGACTCTTTTCTAACTAATAAATATGCATAAATGTTAAGGTAAGTGTGATGATTTGACTCACTAAGAGAACTCTATTAGCTATTTTGCTATGTTAGTTTTCTACTCTATTACAACCCAAATCTTGGAAGGGTTTTTCACAATATCAGCTGTTTACATTTAGCCTTACCTTCACAGTCCAGCTGGGTACATCAAATATGTCTTCTGGCAGTTAGCATACATTTTAATTTCTAGCATTAGTTGCATTATTCAATTTAACATGCTTTCATTTTATAAAAAACTATATAACGTGATTTTGTTTTAAATTTCTTGTTTGATCTTTGAAATATCTATATTTGTCTTGTTAAATTTAATATCACTATTATAATTGGGAATAAAAGTATTACACAGTTTCCACAAATTGGACTCTGCCCTTTTCAGAGAAATTTAACATTTTGCAAACCGGTAGTAAAGGTAAGTAGAACCCACTCCTGACATATATGAGCAAGCATATAAACACCATGTAGGCCAGTAAACAGTAGCAATAACAATTTTTAAAAAACTAAAAAGATGAGGTGACTGATATGTAATAATCAGCGCTACATATGATTAAATAAAGTTTTGATTGTTAAAATATCTGTTTGAAGAAAATGGCATCCAACCCAAAAGATCTTCATCTTTTCACAATCCACTTTAACTAAGCACTTGTAAACAAATCTCCCAAAGGATAAACTTTCCAAACACAAAGCCAACAAAAAGGTGGACTAGAGCCAGCCAGAAACATTCTGGAACTTGGCAGCTATATCCTGAAGCTTCAAACATGCCCTGTGGGTGGTCATGGGTGTTGGCTGCAAAGCTAGCAAGTCTGTTTAGTACTGCAATTATATATACATTGTACATTAAATTACTTAGCATCTATATAGCAATTTAGATGCATAAGATTTTTCATTTGGAAATGTACTCGATGCAGTTTAGAAATATTTCTCAGAATCAAATATTTAATTATTATCCTTCAAAATACTAAAGAATTATGGCTAAAATCTGTAAGTAGAAGATATCCTGCTTATTGACAGTAGCCCTATAAATATCTGCTACTCAATGTATCTATAGAGGTCATATATTTTATAGAAACTGCATTTTAAAAGAAGCAGGAAAAGAGAAAAAGTATCACAATTCTTTTACTTGTCCCAAAGTGGGTTTTCAAGAGGCAACTGGACTTTCTGGTTTTTCTTTGAAGATGTTTCACTTCTCATCCAAGAAGCTTCTGAAGAAGTGAGACGTCTTCAAAGAAAGCTGAATGACCTGGATGACACAGAATCTCCACAGACATTTAAATTCTTTTACTTACCATATTTTCCGGCATATAAAATGACTTTTTAACACATGAAAATCTTCTCAAAAGTCGGGGCTCGTCTTATACGCCGGGTGTCATTCTCCTGTAACCAGGCAGACCAGCCCGAAAGGCTCTGACAAGCCTTAAATGGCTCTGACAAGCCAAGCTCTGACCATCCCAGCTGAGTTGCCTGCTAATCAGGCAACTCAGCTTGGATTGTTAGAGCCATTTAAAAATCATTTTAAAAAAAAAGCCATTTAAACCCCCCCTACCTCCAGCTTGTTTACCTTAGCTGCTAGTCGCAACGTTTGCCTTGCTTCTCTTGCCTGCAATCCATTGCATCAGGAAGCAACTGCCTGCAATCAAGCAGGCAGGGAATTGTGGACTTCAACTGCCAGAATTCTTCAGCCAGCAAAGCAAAGCTGGCTGAGGAATTCTGGGAGTTGAAATCTACAAGTCTTAAAGTTGCCAAGGTTGGAGACCCCTGTTCTATTGGGTAAGTTTTTCCCCCCTTTGGGAGCTTTAAAAAAATAGTTAATTGGGGTTTTTTTTAGTTGTTCTTTTTTTAGACCTAGCCATTTAAAGTTTAGGAAGTTTTAAATTTAGCTGCTTTCATATGAAAATAAAAATAAATTAAATTAAAATAATATTTGTGCAGCTGTCTGAAATTTAGTGTGTTTCTGTAGTGTTTCACTCTAACTACACAAACACACAAAATCTCACAAAGCTGTATGTGGAATTTTGTGTGTGTAAAGTGTGAAAGTTGGGTTTTTGGACTTTTTGTGGCTGTGTGAGGTTCCTGCTTGTTGCAGGGGCCATTTTGGGTCTAGCATAGCTGCTTTTACATTGTGGGTGAGCCAGTTGTGTTGTGTGTGTGTAAAGTGCCAGGGACTTGCCCGGCACTTGCTCTCTCTCTATTGTTTGTTATCTTCCTCCTTTCATCATCAGTTCCAGTTTGGTTGACAGCTTAGAAAACAAACAACATGGCAGCTCCCATGGGTTTATTGTCCTTCCTTTCAGCTTTAGAGTGAATTAGGAAAAGTTTAAACCAATTGCACTGTTTTATGTTTACATGTTTGATGACAGCCTTATGTTTATAAGTGACAGTTTTCCTGCTAAGTACCTGCATGTCATAAGCATTTGAATTAAAATTACCATATTGAAATCAAATCTGATGTTTTTTAATTTTTATTTGGTGTGCATTGGAAGAGGAGTAGTCTTATACGGTGAGTATAGCCCAAACCCTATATTTTAACAGGAAAAGTCGGGAGTCGTCTTATACGCCCAGTCGTCTTATATGCCGGAAAATGCGGTATATCTTCTAAAATATTGGGATTGAAAGTCTGAGATACAGTAAAAGGCTTATGTGCTGACTTCCTCACAATCAATGGCAAAGGGAAGGGTGGAGCAAAATAATGAATGAAAAGTCATGAAGAAGCGAGAGTTGCCTTTTCTTCAGTTTTAAAAAAGTTCTACTAGCATCTGAGGTAGAAGAATTGTGGGGACAAAACTGGAGATAAAATTATTATAAATTGGTCTGAGCTTTTCTAAAGAAAAGACAAAGAAATATAATGAATGAATAAATAATTCATTGCAAAAATAAAGTAAAATCATATTTGGAACAGGAACAGGATAGAAACATGATAACACAAGATACTAGGTTTAGAAATATAAAAGCTAATACAATATGTAGCCAGGACAGATCTCAATATGCCTATATTCAGAAACAAGAGCATATGCCTGTTACAATTCCGAACTTTTACATCTCATTAATATCTGAAAATACTCAGTCACTGCAATTTCCACCAGCAAGCAGAACTTGCTATTTGAATCATTAGCCAGCCATTAGTTTCTGAGGAGGCATTGTAGCTAGTTCTTGGTTATTGACTGCCTATTTTAATAGCCATTCAAACTTATAATGGCTCTCAAAAAGTAGTTATCAAACTTATGATTGTAGCAACCTTGCCCTCACAAGATTGCACTCACACTATAAAAAAGATGTTGAGACTCTAGAAAAAGTGCAGAGGAGAGCAACTAGGATGATTAGGGGACTGGAGACTAAAACATTTGAAGAACGGTTACATGAACAGGGCATGGCTAGTCTAGTGAAAAGGAGGACCAGGGGAGACATGATAGCAGTGTTCCAATATTTGACCGGCTGCCACAATGAGGAGGGGGTCAAGCTGTTTTCCAAAGTACCTGAAGGCCAGACAAGGAACAACGGATGGAAACTGACCAAGGAGAAATTCAACCTAGAAATGAGGAGGAACTTTCTGACAATGAGAACAATTAACCAATGGAATAGCTTGCCTTTGGAAGTTGTGGGAGCTTCATCACTTGAGACTTTCAAGAAAAGATTGCACTGCCATTTATTAGAAATGGTATAGGGTCTCCTGCTTGAGCGGAGGGTTGGACTAGATGACCTATAAAGTCCCTCCCAACTCTGTTAATCTGTTAAAATTGGTATTTGTGAGTTTCACAGCTGGCTTCTGACAAGCAAAGTCAATTGAGAAGCAAGCAATAAATTTTAAGTCATGGTCACCACTCTATGGTGTAAGGTAATTTTATTGGAAAGAATAAGCTTTGATGAATTGCCGTTTACTTCATCAGGTGCATAGAGTGGCATAATAGACATAGAATTTAAATTGGGATGACTTGGAGGGGGGGGGAAGGTAAGGGAAGACCATATGCAGATTACATGTGAGAAAGATTATAAATATCTATAATAATTGTAACATCTTAAGAAAACTTTGTGCTTCTTGAGACATTTTGAAATAGTCCCAAACCTTTTGATGTTTGTAACTGTAGCAATGCTTTGCTTAATGGTGCTGTTGAAGTCTCATTTTTTTAAAAAATTGACACACTGAGATTTGTAATAGAGTATCCTGGAAGTTTGAAATGGTGTCCTTTTATTCTCCATTGTGGGCAAACTTTGCTCCCTTTGACCTATGTAGAATCTAGAAGGACATTGCTTGTTGATAATTGTATGTATCATATTTGAGAAAAAGCATTTGTACTGTATAAACTGTTGATTATGCAATTATGTTGTTGAATTAGATGTGGAATTTGGGTTTGTGGCAGGGTCTGGTTCCTATATTAGCATATCATTCTTTTTTTACTTGTTAAAATTTGTTTCAGGTTGTGTGGTTGCCTATATGCAAGACCTGGCACCCAGTCCCTGAGAATGTGCAGCATCGTTGTCCAGTATGGGCTGTAGTTTATTAATAGTAAACTGGAATGGCTTGAGCAACCACTATAAATAGTGAAGAAATAGCATATGCTATAAACTGTTTTCTTGTAGTTGGTAAATTGACCATAGTTAGTAAAAGGATGTACATGCCACTATGGCCACCTGGATCTCTAGTTACAAGTGATAGATCTAGTAACATTGCCAAATTGCAAACCTGCTTCTTTAGGATGAAAGTGGACCACTCCAGGATTGACTCAAGTGTACATATGCATCACTCATAAATAGTAACTTCATCTTGCCTGGATTGTGTCTCAGTTTATTGGCCATCATCTAGTCCATTCCCTGTCCAGGCACTAGTTCAGAACACCAAATGCCTCAATTGTGTTAGATGAACAAAAGGGTAAAGCTGAGTGTAATCTGCATATTAATGGCACCTCAGTCCATATTGCTGGATAACTTCTCCCAGTAATTTTATATAAGAATGGAGGATAAACAGAGCCCTGAACCAGTCCATAACCTAACTGTACTAAGGAAGAATTTAAACCTTAGCGCCAGTTTTTGGAAACGGCTATTCTTCTAAATAGAAATGAAGCTCTGTAATACAGTGCCCCTCCTGATAGCCTGTCCAGGATGAAAACTGTGATTGATCATATTGAAAGCCATTAAGAAATCCAGATAGACAAACAGGGTCATGTTTGGTCATTTCACAGCGTGACCAAGGCAGTTCCTGTTCCACAGCCAACCTGAAATTGTGCCGAGATGTATCTTAAAAAAAAAATAATCAGTTTTATCAACAGGGAATGGACTTGAATGACCACTACCCACTGAAGCACCTTGCCAAAGAAGGGAATGTTTGCTTATTTATTTAGTTTATTCATTCAATTTATCTGGCTATTGTCTCACATTCATGATTCAAAGTGGCTAACAATATTTGAAAAGTCACATAAAAAAAAGCAAAGACAACACCCAGGGTAAAAGAACAAACTCAACAATAGCAAATTAACATAACTAATGATGTGGGTTCAGATTTGATTTCTTCAGAAGTGGCCCAAGCATGCTTCTTTAAAATATATTTAGGAACCCAGATGCAGAACGTCCTCAACTTCTTTTATATCCATCATATGAGTTGAGCCATGAGTGCAGTTAAGCTATTTGTGTTCCTCTGCTACAGTTTTCCTCAAAACATTTATATTGGGCAGATTTTCCTGTCAGTGGAAAATTTCCCTTTCCACAAAGTACACATCTGGTATAATTTAAAAGAAGCTTTAATATTATTTGAAAAGAAAAAAGCCTGAACAATGTTATGGCTGTTTTGTGAAGTTATCCGAATATAGGACAATATATACATGGTCACAAGATATAATATTTTCCTCCCTCATACATAAACATAACAAACTAACTCGCACTACTGCTTTTCTTTTTATTCTTGTTAGAGGTAGTAATTAATTTATATTCTTGTGCAAGTAGACATTATGTTTTGGGTGACAGTAATTCATGGCTTCAGTTAAGGAGCTATAACCACAAATTCTAAACAGTAGCAACAAACATTTCCCGCCTACAAAGTCTCTTGAGAAGTAGATTCTAAACATGCCTGGCCATATTGTTAGAATGAGATCCAGATTTACTCAGGTTCGTCAAGACTTCTAGGCTTTTTTACCCATCTGAAAATTGATTCTTTTTAAATAGCTTAAGATGATGCTTCAGGCTTCACAACTTATATTAAAAAAATGAATTCTCTTCCTGTCTTAGAGCACCCCAAATAGTCAATACTAAATTGACAAATGATCCTTTAAGTATATCTATTGAATCTATTTTCTTCAGGCCCTTGTGGGAGATAATTCATCAACAGTATCACTATCTTAATGATTCATTTCAGAAGAAAGAAACAAGGTGAAAATTGGATAACTTCCCACCTAATTCTTAGCTTTATAAGAAAAAATTATAAACATTGGAGTAAACTAGTATTAGCCAGAGTACTGTATGTGCTAAACTAAAATGTTTGGGATTGCATTCATTTTTGCCCTCACTGTGATAGCATTGATCATATTTTAAAATAGAAAGAAACAATGTTTTATGTTGCAACCTTATAAAGTGTTCATGAATAAAATATAAAACATTTTACAAAAATGTTATTTGAAGGAAAACTTCAACTATTTCTTTCAGGAGTAGGTTTCTGTTAAAGAAGGCTATATAGCAGATGTTTTCTGAAAAGGAAGTGAAGGAATAGGTAGTTGCAGGCATGTTTTCTGTTTCTAAATTGTTTGCCTTTTATTAGGAATGTCTTGATATTCCAAGGAGGACATTTGAAAAAAAAATAGTATTTTTTGGTTTTAATTTTAACATGATTATATTAGTATTAACTATTTTTCTTTGCTATTTATTTAGTTCATTTATGACACATGCCATCTTTCTTTCAAAGTTCAGGGAAATGTATATAATGGCTTATTATAGCTTCACAAGAATTGTGTCTCCAGGTTTCATGATTTATAGTAGATCTAGTATCTCCAGATTTAATTCAGAGTTATGACCACTACATCATATTGGCTTTTTTAGTTTTAGTGATAGTCTTTAGTTTAGTGATATAGTCTTTCATTAATCATGAGCATTCTATTTTCATGTCCATTTGCTTTATAAAATGAAACACAGATATCAGGATTCTTAAGTTCTTAAGAATCTTTAAGTTCTTAAGAATCTTAAGAACCTAAATTCTTAAGAACCTAAATTCTTAAAACCAACCTTTTTCTCTACTTGGGTAATTGGACCAGGCAGCATAGAATGGTGGGAGAACATTGTTTCTGCAGGCCTGATAACAGTAATCCAACAGGTGCTTTCCGTGTAGTTTTGTTGTTGTTCTCTCACATTTGTTATCTCTCTCAAACTTCTTTTTCAAACATTCACCTGCTTTTTCATCGAACCAATCTTAATGCACAGCAGTCACAAAATCTGCAGATCGTCATGCTGCTGTTGTTCCTTTCACCACATTGTGGTTTTGAACTGTCACTAGACTTCTTAATGAATGACAGAACCAATTTTTCATTATACTTTTGAATAATAATAATAATAATAATAATAATAATAATATCACCATTGATCAGCTGCAGAAAGCCACCTTACTGGGATCTGCTCGCATAATCCGCTGATACATTTACCGGACTTGAACATTTTGACTCTACAAAAAACCACCTTACTCGGAACAGCTTACATCCTCCGACGATACCTTAACAGTTCCTAGGTCCTTGGTTAGGACTCGAGCTGCTGAGCTATTAACCAGCCTCAAAGGCTTTGAATCTCACTAAAGATTAAATAATAATAATAATAATAATAATAATAATAATAATAATAATACTCAGAAAACTATGTTTAAATACAAAACTGAAACATGCTTGTCTGATCTGCATTATTCTGAATGTTAGACCTAATGAGATTTGCAGATTATTTAATAGTGAAGTGTGGAGTGTTTTTCATTCAGTGTAACAAAATTGATTGATTAAAATATGTTTCCAAGGTGTGTTTCAAGTTTTTGGAATGACTTCAGTAACCAAAAGAAAAATAGAGAAAACCATTATATTGATATAGAATACTAAAAAAGTAGAAGAAAGTGCTCAAATGTTTTATCCCTAGGCCTTTCTTTAAAAGACTGGGTTAAGAGGCATGATAATCTCCTTAGTTCCTATTCCTGGGTCCTATTAGGCTGATCTAATAACCTTTCTCCATGTCTTGTTGATAGTTGTAAGAATAGTTTCAGTAGAAACAGTCATTTAGTGTGCTCAGAGTGAAATTCATAATGGAATTGAACATTTTTCTATTATTACTCATATTTTCAGTCATGTTTGATATAAATCATTATTTGGGACAAAATGTGTCCTTATTTTGAAACATCTAGGATGCAAAAGGATGTCAAGGGGACCAATTCATTTATTTCATTTTTAAATTCATTGTTTATGTGCTTGCTATAAAAACAACTTTTCTAATCTTCAATCTTGTAAATTTTGTGAATAGTTTATTTTCCTATAACTGTATAGATATTTTCTGCCTTGAGCCACAGTGAAGCTGACAGAAATTATCAATTTCATCATGCATCTGCTTAGAAGTTCAGAAACAAATGTTAAACAAATGCAGGCATGTGTGAGAAAGTGACCTTTTGAGAAAAGAGGATGAGGTACAAAGAGGGGAAGAAGCATTAAAGCATAATTTAAGTATGAAGAGACTTTATAATGAAAGAACTACTTTCACTTGGTCCTGAAATGTAGAAAAAAGTTGGACAACATAATAGACTAACGATAACAGTTTTCTATATGTGAAAATATTGAATAAAATATCTTTGTTATCAACAAATGCTTTCATTAGTACAGATAGTTTTATTCTCTACTGTTTAGCATAGACTTGGATAAATAATGCAGGCTGGACATTATAATGTGCGGTAAAATGTTGCATGTTTCCACATGCTAAAGTGTGTGTGTATGTGTGTTGTGCTAAAATAGAATGGCAGTATGTTTTTCACAGTCCTGTTTCCTGATGCAGTTTGGCTGGAATGGACACCCTGTGAATAATGAGAGTCTACTCTTAGAAGTTCGTTTTGCTAGATGTGTGAGCTCATAGTTGAGCCTTTATCTTATTGTGGTGAATTCAGGTAGTCCTTGGCTTACAACCATTTGTTCAGTAACCATTCAAAGTTATTGTGGCACTGAAAAAAGTGACTTACAAATAGTCGTTTCACCTAATGGCTATCGCAGCATCCCCAAGGTAACATGATCAAAATTTGTTTGCTTGCCAACTGGCATATATTTACAACAATTGCAGTCTCTTGGGGCCACATGATTGCATTAACAACCTTTGCGGCCAACACTCAATAAGCAAAGCCAATTGGGGAAACCAGATTTGCAACTGTAGCGATTTGCTTAATTGTGACCAAAAAAAGGTCATAAAATTAGACCCGGCTCACTTAACCACTACCTTGTTTAGCAGTGGAAATCCTGGTCCCAATTGTGGTTGTAAGTTGAGGATCTCCTCTAACGGTTACTGATGAGAAATAGGATCGATCTGGATAGGGAACAGGCATTAGCATAAGGGGAACAAAGAAAAAGTTGGTGGAGGGAGAGAGGTAAGTAAAGAACTTTCTTACAGACCTGAGGAATAGAATTTTAAATTCATGTTCCGTTCATTTGAAATCTTGGGAAAGTTGTAGAAAGCCTGTCATAGCAGCAGACCATAGAACGTGACTGAGACTGAAACAACAGCCCAGTCAAAGAACCCCCAAGACCATTCCCACCAACACTGACAGGGCAAACCACCACTATATAAAAGGACAGCAAATCCCACTCCTTAGTAGTTCTGATGATATTACCTTGACCGGTAATGAAATGTTTGCAACAAAACAACCAAGCTCGGAAAGCACAACCAAGTTCAACCCTGAGTGACAAATGTTCTCTTCTGTCAGTACTATGTTCTCTGCCAGAGCAGGTATTGTGGATGTGACAAAACCTCCAATATTTAGCAAGCCCAGTAAGAATTATTTCTTCCTGCTAATACTGTATATATGAGGACAAATCATCTTAGACTCCCAAGGTTTAGGAACGAGTCTTAAGAAGCTGATGGCTAGTGAAAACTATTATTCTTCAATACTCCAAAGTGAGGGGGGGGGCACAAATGAATTGCTGATTGTGCAAATGGTGTCAGTGGGAGATTAGTTTTTGAAATTATGGTGTGAATTATCTAAGTGATCAATTACCAGCATCAGGTTGGTTGTACTTCTTCAGGACTAAGAAAAATGGATTTGGCTAAAGCATGGTAAGCTTGATCATCATGAGGACTTTAAACTGAATTCTGTGAATGGTAGATGAAAATCCAAATGTAAGGCCCTTACATCAAAAGTTGTGCTCTATAGAAAAAGGGCAGTGTTGCTTTATTGGGAAATGCTAAATAATTCATTACAAAAATAAAAGAATATTAATGTGAGAATAACTTGGTAAGAAGTCAAGCAGACGTTATCAAAACAATAGATTTGGACTGCCTCTTCTTGCACTGAAAATATATAAGAAAATTGATCAGGGCTTAACATCACTATATCTTCATTCAGTTATCACAATCCTGGCACACCTGATTATGGTCATTAAGCAATTGCATGGGATGTTAAGCGATCCACATAAGGATCACAGGTGGTGAGAGAGACTCTGGGATAGTCCCGGGATCCTGTTGAATCAAAGCAGGATTTTTGAGCAGGCTTACTAATAAAAGTAAATAAAAGTATGCTAGATACATACCAGCATGATGGTTCCAGAGCATTGTATGAAACCTGCATGTTCTTTTTATTTTTTTTTACACTACATTTGCATAAGGCAATCTAAAGGAAGTCTAAAGGCGCAGCTCTATTTTCATCTGACATTCTGTAGTGGGAATTGTAAAATGGCTAGGAAGAAGGATTTGAAAAAAAAACATTTTAAGAATTTGGGGTTGAATTGATTACAATCACCAAAGTGGAAAGAAATAAGAAGATGAGCTGTAATGGTAATGGCTATTTTCAAGCTGAAACCCATATATCGAATTGGTTGGAACATTGGACTCCCCCACTGCCGTGAGAGGACAGTGGAGACTCTCCCGTTTATGGTCAACCTGCCTTTTTTCAGGACAATTTGGACTATCATGGAGCCCTGGGCCATACCTTATCACTACCTCAGCTTAGATGTACTTAAGGACACAGCTTCTTGCATTGCGAGACTCCCCCCTCTCGCAAGCCTGGCCCTCCACGTTATCGAGGTCCTACCTCAATGACGGGTCTTGGAACCCAGAGAGGTGGCATGCGGCGAAGAGGGGGTTGAGGGGTTTTTTATGTAAATTTTTGAATAAATTTTTAAGGGGTCCCAGGGAAGGGAAAGGTAAAATTGGAACTAGGGTTGTGGGTTCGGGGGATAACCCACCAAGGGGAAGGTCGGGCCTGGCCACTATGCGCGGTGGGGGGGATGGGAGTTCCGGAGGAAATGAGGGGGTCGAGCTTGTCCAGATCGTGTTTTTACCATCGGTACTGTGAGGGGGAGGGGTGGATATGGCAGGAGCAGGGGGCCATATCATGTTAAGGGAGCGCGCATCCGCTGTCTTCAAGCGGTAGCGTGCTCCGGCCCCCAAGGCTCCACTCGTTCTCCAGGTTGCACAGACCCTCAGGGCCCGGGCCTTCGGCTGATGTTGTGCAACGCCAGGTCCGTAGTAAATAAAGTCACCCTCATTTGTGATCTTGTTCAGGAGGGGGGAGCGGACCTGGCGGGTATTACGGAGACCTGGTTGGGCCTGGAGGGAGGGGTCCCTCTGGTAGAAATGTGCCCACCAGGCTTCCATGCATTCCATCAGTCGAGGTCACAGGGGAGGGGCGGGGGAGTAGCGGTTATTATTAGAGAAGGTTTTAGGCCGAGGGAGGCCACTGTTCCTCAGACGGCCGGTTGTGAGACCCTCCTTGTGAAGTGGGGTCATGGGGTTCAGATGGGTTTGCTGATCACGTACCTGGCTCCCTGCCACGTGGCAGCAGCCCTGCCCGAGCTACTCAACGTTATCGCCGCGGTGGCGGTTGATACCCCCAGACTTATGTTCATGGGGGATTTCAACCTGCCATCTGTGGGTGAGACGTCTGAGGTGGCTCGGGAGGTTCATGGCTTCCATGACGGCTATGGACCTGACCCAGCTAATTCATGGCCCTACGCACATGGGGGGGAAACACACTGGACTTGATTTTTGTCTCTGGACTGTGGCTGAGTGATCTTGAGATAGGGGACATAGTCATCGAGCCCTTGTCATGGTCGGATCACTCTCTCCTTCGCCTTGACCTTCGAACCGCTGCACCCCGCCGCAGGGAGGCGGAACCAATAAAATGGTACCGCCCCAGGCGCCTGATGGAACCTGATAGGTTCCAGATGGAGCTTGGGCCAATCCCTGAGGTCCTGGCTCACGCCTCGACTGGAGACCTAGTGGCCGCCTGGGATAGGGCGGCCGCTGGAGCTCTGGATCGAGTCGTGCCTTTGTGGCCTCTGACCTGGCACCAATCTCACCTGGCTCCTTGGTTTACTGAGGAGCTGAGGGAGATGAAGCGCCGGAAAAGACGCCTAGAGAGTAGTTGGAGGGCCAGTCGTACTGAATCTGAACGGACACTGGTAAGATCTCATATTAAGAATTACCTAGTGGCGATAAAAGCAGCAAAATGCACTTATCTTGCTGCTCTTATTGCGTCATCAGATAACCGCCCGGCCGCCCTGTTTAGGGTGACCCGCTTCCTGCTCCACCAGGAAGCGCGGGAGGACCCCTTGGAGGGAAGAGCCGAGGATTTTGTTCAGTATCTCTATGACAAAATCACTCAGATTCGGGAAGATCTGGACTCCGACTGGGTAGATCCAGCGGGGATGACGGAGGCAGGTCCTGAGAATGTTATCTGGGATGAGTTTGATTCTGTGACCCCTGAGGACATGGACAGGATTCTGGGTAGACTGAATGCGACCACATGTTTGTTGGACCCGTGCCCCTCCTGGTTAGTGCTGGCTTCCCGGGAAGTGACGCGCTGGCTCCAGGGGATTATAAATGCTTCATTGAGCGAGGGTGTCTTTCCTGCCGCCTTGAAAGAGGCGGTGGTGAGACCTCTCCTCATGAAGCCTTCCCTGGACCCGGCAATATTGGCTAATTATCATCCAATCTCCAACCTTCGCTTTGTGGCGAAGGTTGTTGAGAGTGTGGTGGCATGACAGTTTCCCCAGTACCTGGATGAAACGACGTATCTAGATCCGTTCCAGTCGGGTTTCAGGCCTGGGTACAGCACGGAAACAGCATTGGTCACATTGGTGGATGATCTCTGGAGGGCTCGGGACAGAGGTTGTTCCTCTGTCCTGGTCCTATTAGATCTCTCAGCGGCTTTTGATACCATCGACCATGGTATCATGCTGCACCGGTTGGAAGAATTGGGGGTAGGAGGCACCATATTACGGTTGTCCTCCTTTCTCTCCGACCGGTCGCAGTCTGTGTTGACGGGGGCAGAGGTCGACCCCGAGGCCTCTTATATGTGGGGTGCCACAAGGATCGGTCCTCTCGCCCCTTCTGTTCAACATTTATGTGAAGCCGCTGGGCGAGATCATCCGTGGTTTCGGGGTGGAGTACCATCAGTACGCTGACGACACCCAGCTGTACATCTCCACCCCAGACCACCCCAACGATGCCCTTGAAGTGATGTCCCGGTGCCTGGAGGCCGTACGGATCTGGATGGGGAGAAACAGGCTCAGACTCAACCCATCCAAGACTGAGTGGCTCTGGTTTCCGACGTCCTGATATAGTCAGCTGGTGCCATCGCTGACTATTGGGGGTGAAGCATTGGCCCCCAGGGAAGGGGCTCACAACTTGGGTGTCTTCCTGGATTCACGGCTGTCTTTAGAAGAGCACTTGACGGCCGTGACCGGGAGGATTTTTCATCAGGTCCGCCTGATCCGCCAGTTGCATCCCTTTCTGGATCGGGACTCGTTACGCACAGTCACTCATGCCTTCATCACCTCCCGTCTGGACTATTGTAACGCTCTCTACATGGGGCTCCCCTTGAGGAGCACTCGGAGGCTCCAACTGGCGCAGAGTGCGGCCGCGCGGGTGGTGATGGGAGCAACGTGGCGCTCCCATGTAACGCCTCTCCTGCGCGAGCTGCACTGGCTCCCGGTGGTCTTCCGAGTGCGCTTCAAGGTTTTGGTTATCACCTTCAGAGCGCTCCATGGCTTAGGACCTGGCTATTTGCGGGACCGCCTGCTACCACCAATAGCCTCCCACCGACCAGTACGCTCCCATAGAGAGGGGCTCCTCTGGGTGCCGTCGGCCCAACAATGTCGACTGGTGGCCCCCAGGGGGAGAGCCTTCTCTGTGGGGGCACCTACTATCTGGAACGAGCTCCCCCTGAGATACGGAGGATTCCGGATCTGCGTACCTTCCGTCGCACGCTTAAGACGTTCCTATTCCAGCAAGCTGGCCTGACCTAAACTTTTCCTCTTTTTAAATGGGAATTTTAAATTTGGTTTTAAATTATTGGGGTTTTAAAATGGTTCAGCCAAATTTATTTAATTTGTTTTATCTCTATTTTAAATTTTGTAAATGTTTTATTTTATGGCTGTTCACCGCCCTGAGTCCTTCGGGAGTAGGGCGGTATACAAATTTAATAAAATGAAAAATGAAATGAAAATATAAAATTGAGCAAATTCATATCTCCCCTTTTAAAATATGAATTTAAACAACATTGGAATTTGGTGGTTTATTTCCAGCGAAATTGCATTATTTTAAAAATTGTAAGGTTTTATTTTTTTATTTATTTTATTTAATTTATATGCTGCCCTATCTCCAATGGACTCAGGGCGGCTCACAACAATAAAACCCAAAATAACCACAGTACAAAGTTAAAATACCCAATTAAACCAGATAAAAGTTAAAAACCCATATAAAACCCCATCAGTCCAGGCCGGGGAACTTGAATAACCAAGTTTTTAATTTGTGGCGGAAAGTGCGAAGGTCAGGGGCCAGCCGGAGCCCCAAGGGGAGTTGATTCCAGAGGGTGGGCGCGCCCACAGAGAAGGATCTACCCCTGGGAACCAGCCGACATTGTCTAGCCGACGGCACCCTGAGCAGGCCCTCCCTATGGGCGTGAACCGGGTGATGGGAAGTTGTTGCTGGCTGCATGTGGTCCACCAAATATCCTGGGCCTAAGCCATGTAGGGCTTTATAGATCATCACCAGCACCTTGAATCTCACCCGGAGGGCAACTGGCAACCAATGCAAGTCGCACAGGAAAGGTGTTACATGGGAGTATCGGGATTCTCCCATCACAACCCGCGCGGCTGCATTTTGTACCAGCTGAAGCCACCGAGTGGTCCTCAAGGGCAGCCCCAACAACCCCAAGGTTGTTACTACTAATTTTGTAATATGAAAGACAAATTTAGAGGAGACAACCAAAACTTTGAATTCTACTTCGAAAATTATTAGAAGCCTCTGTAGTTTATGCAGTAGTGTTTCAAGGGCTTAACAAGGTATATCCATATGTAGCTACTCATCCTGACACTTTGTGGGCCAACTGCAGTTGTTGAATTTCTTCAAGGACAGTCCACATTGAGTACATTGTTAAAATTGAAGCAGAGGTAAGCCAGAAAATTGACTGCGATTAGGACCTCCCAATCCAGAAGTGAGTACAGTTGGTTTTTCCTGAACACAAACTTTTATCCCCCAAAACTTGCTGAAAGATACATTTCTCTTTTATCTTTTGCAGATGACACAGCAATATCAATCAAATGTTGACTTCAAATTCATTTTAAAAACTATAATACATTTTCCTATATTATATAAAAAATTACTTTATCATGGTCATAGAGTTCTTATGTGTATAGTAAACTGCCTTCTAAAATGAAACAAAATGAAATAAAATTGATTTTTGATAATCAAACCAAAAAAGCACTTTTACTAAGATTAGTAGTACGGTGGTTACTAAAATGTTCCTAAATTTTTATATTGAATTTTAAATAATTAAATTGGACCTTTTAAATAAAATCCATTCTACTTACCATTTAGTACTTTCTGGTTGCACCCTTTCTAGCATGAAAATCAAAATAGATGTTGAGGAAGTTCAATAGAAGGTCAGTGATTCCACAAAGTAAAGACAGATGGTTTGAAAATACAGTCACTCACTTTACATTTTCCGCTACTTCTCCTTACTTTAGTTGATTACTACTGAAAATGACCTAAATGAGAAGTATACATAGAAATTGCCTGAAGAAGCACATACATGGGTCAGAACATTGGATCATGTTATATTCTAAAGGTGGGGCAGTGGTTAATAAGAGAAGCAGCAGCAACAGAAACATGGTATATGATCCTTTTTTTAAAAAAAACAAAAAACTGTTCTATATTTATGGAAAACAAATAGTCATACATTTTACTTTTCCCAAAATGTTATATTCTGACTTTAAAAAAGGATGCTACTGAACTGATACTTTTTGAGATGCCTGTACATTTTCACATTTCACTCTTCAAATATTTAATTAAAAAAATAAAATGTGACAATGACATGCTGCAAAAAAACAGATTGAGAATCATCTTTATTTCCAAGAATTCTCCTAGGTTTCACATAGGCACCCTAGCCATTATTGGAGGGGAAAAAATGATGGAGGATTGTTTGTGTTTATACATCAACAGTTTTTGATTAATTTTGTAAATAAGCAATAATTCATGGCAGCCAGGTTCTTTGAGTAGTATCACATTCTTTTAAAATAGCAAATTTGCTGACTAAAAAGTTTCATTTAAGTTTAAATGAAACTTAAAATTATAAATTAGACTAAATTGTTCTAGTGTATTTTTAAATATTTTCTTATGAAGCAGATGTCATTGGTGGTTGTGGGCATGGGAGGATAAAAACCCTTTAGTGCAGGAAAATGTGTCCCCTTTATAAGTTATTAGTTATGTTTTTATACCTGATTAGCTAGACATAATAGAAAATGGAACCCAGAAAGCCTTTACTTTTACCAGTTCTGTTACATCCTTTCTCAAATCTGGCAATCAGAAGGGTACACAGTATTAAGTTTGCAGACGTGCCATAGCTATCTATGAGGACATTTAAGTTTTAAACCCTTTCCTAATGCTGATTTTTTTTAGAAAAATAATTTAATATTTAATTTCTTACATTTAAAATATTAAAATATTTAATTTTCCTAATTATGATATTTTGCCTTTTTCCCAGCTATCATAAACTAAGCCAAAATATCTATTTGTTAATTACAGTTAAATCAGAGCTTGGCAGTTTATATGTGAAATTAAGTTCTTTCGCCTCAGGATATATCACTTTATATTTACTTAAATTGAACTATATTTATCATTTGCTAAATCATTCACCAGTATATCGGTGTCCTTCATAATTGCTTTTGTATTTTAGCATCCCGAATATTAGTGTCAGATCACACAAAGTTGACCAAATTGACTAATCCCCAAGTCAAGACATTTATAACAAGTTAAATTTGCTATAAATTGGGGGACTCAACTTTTTATTCCTTTCCACTGAGATTTGATTGCTTGATTATATGCCACGCTTCATAGCAATAGCACTTAACTTATAGTGCTTTACAGCCCTCTCTTAAGCGGTTTACAGAGTCAGCCTCTTGCCCCCAACAATCTGGGTCCTCATTTTACCCACCTCGGAAGGATGGAAGGCTGAATCAACCTTGAGCTGATCAGAATCGAAGGAATCAAATTCCTGGCAATGTGAGCAGAGTTAGTCTGTAGTATTGCATTCTGACCACTGCACCACCACAGCTCATGTCTGCTCCTAGCAACCTTATAGGTAGATTTTCTCCTTATTTATTTCTGTTCTTTGTTAGAGGTTAGTGACCCATAAAAGGAACCATCTTCTTATGTTATGGCAACTTATGCCATATGGCATCTTATGTTTACTTAAGAGCCTTTGATTAACTTGAAGTTTTCTGTCAAATTTTATGAATGAACAAGTAATATTTTGAGTATAACAAAAATCAGGTATTAAATTCTTGGATTATTTAGATGCAGAGAAGACTATTGTAATCTCTGTCCTGGATATTTATGTTGTAAGATATTTTAACTAAAGGAAATGATTAAAGGTCCTTAAAATTGATAGGTCTTCCTCGAGTAATAGCAAATGTTTTATTGTACAATCCTATGTATATTTCCCCAAACAAAACCTTCACTTACTTAATTGGTTTATTCCCAGATCAGCTTTAAGAAACTATAGAAAGAGAGATAATACCCTTGTTGCTCTGTTTTCATTGTAACTAGCTGATTAGACATTGAAACACTATGAAATCATAGTGTTAGGATTTACTATTTCTTACTAATGGCTATGTGTGCTGATGGCAAATTTATGCTGGTCTTGATTTCTCTTTTATTTTCAGAATTGGGAGGCTATTTGATGGCACAGAGCCCATTGTTTTGGATAGCCTGAAGCAGCACTATTTCATTGACAGAGATGGCCAAATGTTCAGATATATTTTGAATTTTCTACGAACTTCAAAACTACTCATACCGGATGATTTCAAGGTGAATTGTATTTATTGTCATCTTCATAATAACAGAAGGATTATGAAACAATTGTTTGAGTAACACTAGTTAACAATTGTAAAACACTTGGGGAATAATTGCTTTGATTGGTTTTGGCAAAATATAGTTAATTAAAATGGATATTTGAAATTAGCAAAGCAATATTCAACTTCTAATTTTAAAAGTATAGTTGTGCCAAATGTATAATGCCTTTGGGTAGCTGTGTCTCAACCTACACTATTTCAGACGTCTTGGTCTGTCCTTAATGAAACGGCTGTTTTTCTTTATACGTAGAACAAGATGGGATTGGTTCTTTTGGGGCAAATTGACTTGAAGGTGGTAAAGAAAAATCCAGGATATTGGCACGTGAGGGGAGGAAAGGAAAAGCAAAGGAAGGCAAGGTGCTAACAGCATTGAGGGGCAGGGGTGCTGCAGCACTGAAACATTGACAGCGAAGGAGGAAAGGCTGAAGAAGATGCAGCCTGGATTATCTTTGCTAAACCATGTTTGCTATGGAAGCTTAGTCACCATTTTATCACCAGCTTGCTTCTGAAAACCAGCTTCTGGTGGACAATAATGGAAAAAACCCTGCTGTTTTTATATTTATCACCTTGCAGTCTTCTTGGGGTTATTATTGGAAACAAAATGCAGAGTAAAACGAATCCTTGATATGAACCAGTGGACCTTTTATGCAATTTATATTTCATGTAATCCAATTTTAATAGATATGCTTTATTTAAACCATATATGTGGCTTGTTTATTAATGTGACTTACTGTATTTGAATTAATATTATAATATATTCAGGAAATCATATATGTATGTATTTTTACCCAACTTTACTTCAGATAATGAAATTGGCATGTGAGATTCATTTCCCTTCCATAGTTTATTGTCACAACAATCTTATGATCTGATCTGAAGGCTCTTCTGATTTTGAATGTAATCTGAAGGAACTACATGACGGAGTGCATACTAAATTCAAGTCCTTCCAAAGATAGAAAAAAATTGTTACTGTCCAAATCACAAATTTAGACTTAAAATATTAGAGGTAAAAGGGACTGTTTAGGCTATCAAATCCAATCCTAAACTCAATATTTCATTTAATTAATTTAAATTAAATTGAACTATCCAGCATTTTCTTAAACACAGAGGTGGAAAAAAATGACTCCTGGCTTTAGCCTGGACTAGTCCCTGCAGTTTTCTTGGCAAGATTTTCAGAAGTGGATAATTCCCTTCCTAGGATTCAGAGAGCATGATTGGCTGAAGATCACCCAGGTGGCTTTGGGTCTAGGATGGGACTACAACTCAAATTCTCCTGTTTTCTAGCCTGGTGCCTTAACTGCTACACCAAACTGGTTCTATTCAATTAGTAATTTACTGTTAATCTCCATTTATCATATTTTTTTTTTAAAAAAATAACAGCTTTATTTCTAGTTAGGACGTTTAGGTATCTCAAATTTTGATAAGTAAAATAAAAATTTACTTTATTGAATCCTAATTTATATTATTTAAAAACACATGATATTTAAGTGGGAATAATTTTAATTCATTTCTAAGAAATGTTTCAGTTAAATTTTAGATACTTTATCCAAGTATCTAGAATCTTTGTGTGTAGAATTTTAGATTCTTGGACTGTGGTGAAAAAGATGATTTTGCATTTACAAAATATGGCTTAGTGAAATTTGTCAATTCTTAGTCTTTTTGTGAATTTAAGTACCTACTATGAATAATACTGACAGATTCTTAGAAATCAGAAATGTAGAGATATGTTGTTAAAAAGAGATAATAGATAGTATATTGGTTAAATAGAGAAAATGCATACCTTTCTTGAGCAATAATCTTTATTGCTCAGATCATACTATGAATCTGCCTCAGAAGAGCACTTCCTATTGTACTTAAATTTTTAGTTTTCCAGATGTGACATACAAAAGCTCATCATATTAAATGTATAAAGTTTAATGTGCGTATTTATATGCACACCAATACAGGACTATTGCCAAACTAAAACTTAAAATTAAAACTTAAAATTTGAAACCACAAATGTGTAAATTTTTATTTATTACAAAAATAAAGATTTATTATAATAAATTTTTAATAGTAGAAATAGAGCAAGTTGAATGTGTTCAGCTTGGATAAGAAGCAAAACGTCTTCAAGGAAAAACAAAGTCTAGTTGCCTTTTGAAAAAATAACTTTGGGACAACCAAGACCTGGATGACTGAGAACCTCCATAAACATTAAACAAGTTGAATGATTGGTATTGGGAGCCTTTTTTTAAAGATACATTAAATGTGTGAAAATATTTTGCAATTATTTGATAATGCAGTCCTATTTATTTTTATTTGTGGGTTTCATTGAACTCACTGAACTTTATTTCCAGGTAGGCCTGAATAAGTTTGTTAGTGATTAGCTTGCTTAGAATTTCACATCACATTACGTACCAGGTACAGAAAAATATTTACCAAGACACCCCCCACCCACCCAAAAAAAAACCCATCAAGAGAATTCTCTCCAACCATAGTCTTACTTTTAAACAATTTATGGCAGCTATTAGCAATTAATATACTTCATTTTAATACTTTCAAAATAAGTCTCACAATCTTGCTGTCCACAATCTATTTCTAAGGTTTCACATATTTCTTAATGATATAAACTGGAGAATAATTGTATGTCAACATTTATTAATTTTTTTAATAGTATTTATTATATGTATTTTCTCACACTTGATTCTCTTTTGCATGTATGCATTATGAACAGAACTGTATGGAAGTCATGTAAAAATAACCCAATAGTAATTAATGGCATCATCCTACTGTTGGACCCTTCACTCTTAATATTGCCAATATTTTCTTTCTCTTCATATCATAAAATGTAAAGCTAAAATATATCTCCATGTGATAAATCGCAATAAAATATGTATATGTATATATGTGTATGTGTGTATAATGTAACACAATATTGTGAGTAATAACATAGTTATTAACTCAGAGCCTGAGTGGCGTAGGAGGCTAATGCGTCCTACTAAGGCAGCATTTAACATCCAGCTGCCTGCAATTACTGCGAGTAATTACTGCGAGTTCAATTCTCACCAGGCTCAAAGTCGACTCAGCCTTCCATCCTTTCTAAGGTGGTAAAATGAGGACCCAGTTTGTGGGGGCAATAAGCTGACTTTGTATAAAATATACAAAAGTATGAAGGCTATTGTAACGCATTGTAAGCCGCCCTGAGTCTCCAGAGAAAGGCGGCATATAAAAATAAATTTAAAAAAATAAATAAAAAATAAATAAATAGTAAGTGTCTTACACACAGAAGAGAATAAAAATGCAAAACAGTACAGCAGCCTACCTGTCCCTTTTAATGTGAAAATATCTGTAAGCTCTGTTGAAAAAAAGGGAGATTTCCGTTCTCCATAAATTCCTATTAGCCTTTAATGTACTATACTGAAGTAATAACTATTCAGATACTGTATAATGAGATTTTTTTTTACTGTGGTTTTAAACATCATGTATCTTTCAGGATTACAGTTTGTTATATGAAGAAGCAAAGTATTTTCAGCTTCAGCCCATGCTAGGAGAAATGGAAAGATGGAAACAGGACCGAGAGACAGGCCGGTTTTCGAAATCTTGTGAGTGCTTGGTTGTACGTGTTGCTCCGGATCTTGGAGAAAGAATTACTTTGAGTGGAGATAAATCTTTAATAGAAGAGGTTTTCCCAGAAATTGGCGATGTGATGTGCAATTCAGTCAATGCAGGTTGGAATCATGACTCAACGCATGTCATCAGATTTCCATTAAATGGATATTGTCACCTCAATTCAGTTCAGGTATGTAATCAGTGTATTTGCTTTTTTGCTTTTTTCTCTTTTAATCTATATTTATAATAATGTTTAACTAGATTGAAGCAGGAATAGTTCCCTTCTATATCACATGCTACAGAGTAAGGCAAATTTAGACATTTGGAATACCATTTGTATGAAAAGAGTTGAAACTTTAAGACAGTAGATGAAAAGACTTGAACAGAGAGAAGCCAAAATATTCTATGTTTAACATTAAATATTAAAAATATAGCATAAATATATAGGTAGTGATAGACAAAGATAATCAGAAGTACAGATGTATTACTAAAATTTCCCTTCATATAGTTTTGACTTTCATCTTGCCTTTTGTATTTTTATTTATTTTTTATTCTTTTGCACTCATTAATGTTATGCAGTATAATTAAAATGCATTAGTTTAAAAATAAATGGGTGAAACAATCTAATGAAGTTGCGAAGGGCCATTTATACCATGAAATGCAACCTCCTGCTCAATGCAGGAGTTAGAATAGAAAAACTGCAAACAGGTAGATATATATAAAGATAGATAGATATATGTTCTTCTCAAACATACACAATGAAGGAGAGCTTATCATCTGACTAATTTCATGTTAAAGGGCCTTTCTTGTTTTTTTAGCTATAAATCAGAATCATGTAGCTTAAATACATTATTTCATGTCTTGCATTCGGGAACAAGAGAAAACAAGTCCTGGATTGCTGTGTGGCATTCTTTCAAGTTCATATCCAGTTGCCTTTTTTAAGGCTATAAGTACCCTGTACCTTCAACCTTTCTTCATAGGCCTTTCTTTCTAATTTCCTTACCATCTTTCTCTTAACTTGGTTTAGTCATGAATTTTCTTAAAGTGAGTTGTCCAGAAATGAGCACTGTACAAGGTAGTGCCTGACCAAACAAAATGTTTTTACAGAAACATTACCAAGCCCGTGTATTCTCAATATTGTACATTTGAGTAGCCTTTCTTCTAAGATATATTTCATTTATCTCTAAAACAGAATTTTATTCTGTTTTTATTTTCTGTTACTTTTTAAAACTAAAAAACTATTTTATGTTTCTTATTTTCTGTTAAAATTCAGAAGAGTCATTCAGAATTATCATAGTCATGAATAATTATTGTATCATGCTTTGAATACCAGCTGCAGAGAATCATTTCAAAGATACATTTTAATAATAATGGAATGGATTAATTTATGATTTCTGAATGACATTTCTGCACTTAGGCAGCTGCTTGTATTTTTTATGTTTTGTAGGTACTTGAGAGATTGCAACAAAGAGGATTTGAAATTGTTGGCTCATGTGGGGGAGGAGTGGACTCTTCCCAATTCAGTGAATACGTACTTAAGCGAGAACTCAGAAGGACATCTCGTTCATCTTCAGTCATTCGAATAAAACAAGAACCTCTGGACTAAGGACACTTTTTCTTATGCAACACAAGGGGAACCTTTTTCAGGTGCAGTTGGGACATCAAACAGCTTTAGAATGAAAAGTTGAATAAAGATACGTTTATATCAAATATAGAGACCATGCTTGTATTCAGATGAGAACATTTGGAATAGTAATAATAACTTCAAGATGTAAAATATGTATATGTGAAACATTACGTTTGCAAAAGAAAATAAAAATGGGTAAGTGAGGTTGGTGCTGTGATGGCCATTAAGTCTCTTAGGCCTTAGTAAGGCCTGATTGACTGTGAAGAAGCCATTGCCATTACTGGAAGCTAACATCTCTTTTCTGTTTTCCATTATTAAATGGCAGTCTGCTTTTCAGTGTATACACCTTGAATCAAGTTTACAGATGCCTACTTTGGAAGTGACCGAACAGAACTCCAGAAGAGTTTTCTTCATCCATTGCAAACGAAAAGGTCATAAACAAGGATTTAACATGTAGCTTGTACAGAAGTCATACACTTCTGCCCACTTGACAGATGTGAACATTTTTCTTTCTTTCTAAAAAGGATCTACAATTTATTATTATATAGTAGAGTGGCCCTGGTTTAAATCTAATGATTTCAAAAGTGTTTTTTTTAAACTTGATAATATATGAAGTACAATAAATTCATTTAAAAGGAACTATTAAAATCAGCATTAAACAACAAGATAATTTTTTTAAAACATAGCTTTTAACTAACTTATGCATTTTATGCATTTACAGGCTGCAATGCCATACACACTTAACTGAGAATCAGTCTTACTGGTCTCAGGAGATATGTATAGAATTGCACTGTAAACAACGATGAATTCTATTTGGAAAAAATATGAAGGCATGAATAAGTCAGTAAAAAAAAAGTGGTATCCTCTAATCCATTGTAGCAAAAGAAAATCAGTTATACTTTATAGTGCTACTTTCTCTTCTTCATTGATTTAAGCATTGTTTGAAAAGGTGGCTGTATGGTAAAATCCTACTCCTAGAATTTTATAGATTTTTTTAAAGACTTGGTACAGCAATTAATTGGAGATTTACGGAATTACTTCAATTACACCTAACACCTCTGCTTGGTATAGCTTCATCAGTGTTATTAGATTTGTCTTCTTAAATCTTATAATCAATTTTTTTTACAAAGTATGCTTCCATTCTGCATTGTTTTGCCTTTCTCAAAACAGGAAAGATAGTTCCTACCACCACCACCATCAGGGATCCCAAGGTTACTGGGACTTCATTCATTTGGTACTAATTCAGTAATAAAGGAAGCCATTAATAAACCACTTCCATACTATTGCCAAGAAAATTATGTGGACACATTCATGAAGTTACTGGGAGTTAACTCAGAGGAAAAATGCATTACTTTGTTACTTCGATATCTGAAGTCATCCATGTTTAATCTACACTTTTATTAAAATAAGAAATGCCAAATTGTCAGGAACCATAAGAATAATTATTGGCTGTTGGTTCTTTTTCCCCAATATGAATTGAAAAATTACTGAGAAAACTTTTATTAGTAGGCCAAATATCTACTGCATTATAATGGAATATATTGCAGTTGGGGTTTCTCTTATTTTATTATCTTTTTTTCTTTACCTATTTTTTTAATGTGAAGTTTGGAAAAAGAATTGAATGTCTTTTTAAAAAAAAATGAAAAAGGAGCATGAGTAAATCTGTAAAAATAAAAGAATAGTACATTGCTTAAGTTGGTCTTAATAAGACTTTTATGTTATATGTTTTAAAGATCCTCTTCTCAAGGACCAACATAGTTCCCCCCTTTTTTGTCCAAATAATATTAACTAAGTAGGTTTGGAAAAGATTGCAAATTATACTACAGAAGCCCCAAACTGTTCAGAAAATGATGCTTTCCTTGCCTACTCCCCGCTATTACATTGTCCTTTCTCACAAAAAAATCTTTCTATATACAATCTAACATCCATTCAAGATAGCTCTAATCAATAAAAGCTAAAAGCATTACCAGTGAGGGTTTTTTTTTAATGTGAAATAACCTAATTACATACCACAATTGAAAGAATAAATCCCTAAAATATGTTGATGGACAAAAGTAATCTTGTGATATTCCAGAAGTGAAAATTTGTAAAATTAATATAATCTCATTTATCCAATGTCATATGTATCCTTAGCAGTTAAGGTAAAAATGACGGATGACATTAATATTAACACAGTTTCATTGAGAAGGTATACTGAATTTGTGTTCCCAAATCTGTGAATTTGGACAATAGCAGTAATACTGCATTGCTGTATTTGGATTATTGTTATATACTTATTTTTTTAATGGGAATTAGTTTTAATGGATGTGCATTTTTATCTTATTTTGCACTATGGTAAAACAGAAGGAACAGAAAAGTTGGAAAAATATTCCTTTTTAATCAGAATAATCTACAAATGTATAGAAAAATAAAACAACACTATCTGTACTTACCGTACATTTAATATACACATTCCCTTCATTTTTAAAGTAGATGGTCTAGACACTGAATTTTAAGAATGAGATGATGGGGAAATGTTATTTTGTTCTATATGTAGCACACTGTTGTTCATAAGAACCAATAGGCTTTATCTGGTTAAAACTCTAGGTAGGATATTTTGATAGAAAAAGACAGCACATATGTGTTGTTGAAAGTTGTTCTTCCCACTTACAAATGCTGCAACTCAAATTACTGTGATTTTTGTGTTCAATGGGATATGGAATCTATGTTGGCAATTTGTTCTTGTTCAGTTGTCTGAAATAGACATTGTATCACGTTCCTTTCTAATTCTTTTATCAGATAAACATTTCTTCACTGAATGTTATGAATTGAATTACAGATTGTGGAGGACTGGAATGTCAATGACATTGTACTCTAGGTCAGTCACAGAATCCGAGGTTATGAGCTGAATAAACATGATGCAGGGGTAACAAAATGTAGACTTCTTGGTAAGTCTGATTAGCTATATACAAAGGGAGCAGAATCTTGAACAGTCTGTTAAATGTCATTTGTTAAATCAGATTGGTAGATACGAGCAATAAATATATTAAATAAAAAAAATGAGCAGCTCTCTTTTTACCAGGTAATAATTTCTGAAACACATGGTGATTATAATTCATCTTTTTTGAAAAAAAAACCCTACATTTTATTTCACCAATGGATGCTATATATTGCTGTAACTCATAAAAATGGAACATCAGCTGCCAAGATTATGTATTCTTTCAACATGATTTAAGTGGTACCAAAGGGTCTGCTGAGTACACATACTGGAAAGAGCAAACAATATGACTTCCTCAGAATAATGTGGCTGGAGTTGCTAATGAAACAAATTTCTGAAGGCAAATTGATAGTTGTTGCTTATATTGGTTTTGAATGCATTTTAACCAGTGCAAATACATCTTTCTAGTTCTCTGATGTTTAATCTGCTTATTTCTTTAAAACATACTTAGACCACTCATTATCTAATATAGACATTTTGACATGTCTCAAAAATGAGTCCAATCAATAAAATTTGTAGAGATTTGCTTCTTATTTGATAACTGCAGTGGTGAACAGACTGTTTCTAAAACTGGTATACAAAACAAGAGAACGCATAATATCAGAGATACAAAATAGCTGCAGCCTCCAGGGAGAACAGCTTTTTTTTTTTTATTTGATTTATATGCGGCCCTTCTCCAAAGACTCAGGGCGGCTTACAATGCATTAAGCAATAGCCTTCATACTTTTGTATATATATATACAAAGTCAGCTTATTGCCCCCACAATCTGGGTCCTCATTTTACCTACCTTAGAAAGGATGGAAGGCTAAGTCAACCTTGAGCCTGGTGAGATTTGAACTTGCAGTAATTGCAGGCAGCTGATGTTAATAACAGTGCTTTAGTCTGCTGCGCCACCACGGCTCTTATAGTAGTGATGGCGAACCTTTTCGACACCGAGTGGCCAAACTGCGTGCGTGCATGCCTAAACTGAAAGATGTGTGCACATGTGCTGACGTACGCAGCACAGACCTGAAGACTGGCTGGCAGGAGGCGGGGCATGGCAGCATGGCAAGAGGTAAAATCTTTTTCTTTCTTGAGCTTCTGTTTTGTCGTTTGCAGGGAAACAGAAGCTCATGAAAGGAACGCCACTGAGATCTGACCTGGGGCGACAGTGCACATACCAGCAGAGAGGCCTCTGTGTTCCATCTCTGGCACGTGTGCCATAGGTTCGCCATCATGGTATTATAGCATAGACCAGTCACAGAAATGCTCCAAGTGCTTGATGCAGAAGCAGAAAAGAATTCAAGTTGAAAGTAAACAGATGAGAAGGATGTAATTTTTAATATTAATTTTAAAGCTCTAGAAGTAAGCTAGACCTCACTGATCTTTGTGCAGTGGATAGGACAAATGGCAATTAGGAGTAAGTATTTGCTTTATACATATTGCAACTTCCTGTTGAGCATGATTGAAGTATCAAATGCGGCTGTCTATTCAAGGGATTCTAATTACAGCTCTTCTTTAAGTTATGGAATCTGATTTTGAACTTTGCAAGTAGACTAAATATTAAGGAGCATGCTTACCTAAATTCTGTATTTTTTTTTATCAACGTGTTTGTCTTACTTTGATCACCAGCTTGCCAAAGAGGGTAAACTAAACTGATATTTGGGAGGGAAATAGATTTTTTTTAAACTCTGCAATAATATTTACCATTGTTCTTTTTTATTATTTCTTTAGAATTAAAAACCAATTATTCTGTCATTCCTGTCCTTCAAAATTCTCTATTAGGAATTACTTCCATTGGACAAGTGGCATTTGAATACAGACATTCCTGCAGCCTGAGGTTTATTTACAGTGGAAATGAAACCAAGAAAGCTCCAAGCCCCTCGGGCCACTTAAATATTTCAGACTTCAATGTGAGTGCTTTATTATTTCTTGTGAGAATAAGAGATCACCAAGAGTAAGATCAATACTTTACATTAAAGTTTCTTGTCATCTTTGGCTATTTCCTCACTGATTTGATTACCTACACCTAAGAAAAAAATTACATGTTAGATCACATATTCTCCATCTGAGGCTATTGCTCCCTTCAAGACTCGCAATCTTGTATTTTTAATTCAAAATTATATTGCAAAGTTGGATATTTTTGTTTTATTTACCAATTTATTTCTTCAAGAAAAAAATTGAATTCCTCCCCCTAAAAATCTGTTGATCCCTTTCTTTTATATCATACTTTCCAATTTAACAATGGACATTCAATATAAAAATTATTACATCTGCAGTAATTTTTGTTATAAATAAGTACAAAGGGTAAGAGCAACAGAGTCCCTCTCTTGAGAGACATGGGTAGTTCAGAAATGTGAAACAAATAACTAAAACTTATTGATTATAATTTTAATTTGCATTCTACTATATGTTTTCCTGAGGTTTCCATACAGTTATTTATCCTGTATGACATTTGACCATCATTGCATCCCTCAAAAGGGGAAAATCATAAATCAATGTCTGATTACAAACTGTATCAACATACAGATCCCGAAAGAATCTCAGTGGGCTTAGAATCTCTGAGTTATTACTAAATTACCGAGATAACATTTGTTTCCAGTGAGGGAATCATAGAATAATAAAAATTTAATCTTGACGTTTTATTAATGCAAATTACCATATTGGCTGGAAATATCAACCAATCAATAACTACAATTAAGATTTTATCATGGGTGGAGAGTGGAATTGGAGTCAGGGTACTGCTGTCTCTAGTTTGAGCTGCAGTTGATGACAGCAAATGAATCCCTTCATAATGCAAACATAATGAGGTTTTATATTGTCAGCGTTGCCTTTCCAGGGGAAAATGTTCATTATGAGATCCCTGGCTTGGCCTAGTTTTTGGTTCCAGTAGCCTATGATTTATAGCTATACACTTTGTTAATTTAATTCTGTAACACACTTCACATATGTTTAGTATTTTAGCATTAGCATTAAACTAACTTGACCTGGTAGTTTTTTCCCACCTTGTTTATTGATATAGCTATTCTACTTATTGGTACCTTCAGGAGTGAGCCATATCTTTCAGGAAGATTTGTTTGTGAGGCTAGTTAGTTTATTTGATGAGAATGGACATCTGGTAGTAGTTTGCAAAGATTAGTTGCAATAAATATTTTGCATTTTCATTGGATATTATCGATAAAACGAAGCAAGTAATTCTTTTATCCTATATATTTCATACACATATTCTTAGTTATGGTTGAAATTATTTTTTATTAAATGGAATTATGTGACGTACAATTGCATTAAACTTTCTTGTTAAATTTGGCTAACATTAAGCCTCATAGTTATAATATAGTAGCTATCTGGCTTAATGTTAGGTGTACTACAGATGTTCAAAGCATAATGCTTTTGTTGTGGCAATAGAATCCATATATTTTAATAACTATCTTAATCCTTTTTTAAAACAATCATTCTTGCTTTGTTGACTTAAGAAACCTACTTCTCTCATTGGTTTATACAACAACAAGCTTAACTAACAGTAGTTCTCAGTTAATTTTCATGCAGTATATCATCCATGTTCAAAGGCTATTCCAGAACTACTCAAATGACAAACAGTTTCGACTTAGAGAGGTGAGACAATTCCAACTGGTACTACTAGAAAAATAGTACTGTAACTTTTCCTGGTACATTATTGATCATTAAAAGTTAAAGCCACAATGCTTGCAGCATTATCAAGCAATATCTACTAAATCCTGGAAGCATGGAAGATAACTGAAATGTAATCTACTGCACAGCAGCTCTGCTAGTGATGGATAGTAAAACCGAAGCAGGTCTAATGAAAAATTAATGAAAACAGTTCCATAAGAAAAATGATCTGTTTTCTCCCACCTTTGTATCGATTTGAACTGCCCCTGTAATTGGAAGAGTATAATTTTGTCCTAAGGTAAGTATGAGAGGGGAGGGTTGAAAGTCAACATATAATTCAGATTGTATTGCTGTACTTTCAACTAGGAAAGTATGGGTGTTGAGGGTACTTGTGATTCAAGACTTCAGCATCTATTTTTCCTGCCATGTATTTGCCTGAAGCTATGCATGAATAGTGGATTCTCAGTATTTTGTAGGTAAATCGGTAGAAAAGTATTTAAGATGAATACCTTTCGTGCACTATAAAGAACAAGGTCAACATGTTTTGTGTAATCTGGATTAATTTTATATTAATCTATTCTACATGATTTCATAATTGAAATTATATTTCAAAATGTTGTATACAGTAGATGGAAATGCAATAACTATATCATGGAAATTTAGGCTTAGGAAGAGAAAAAAGCTTGTATTGGGATATCATTGTTGTTCTTAAGGAATGGTTACAGGGGACAGAAATATTATTACATATGGTATCAAAATCACCATCTTTTCACTATCATTTTTGTATCACAGATTTGTGAGTAAACTTAGTATGGCCACTACTAAAACAGCCCTTTCAAATTGTGTTCACTATTAAAAATAATGTTTGTTGTTTTTACATAATGAAATTATAGAATAGTCTTGGTTAAATTGTGGAATAACAGAATACCAACCATTAGAAGTTGTCAGTACCTTCAAACGGCAGCTAGTGAGACAATTCAAACTTCTAAAACTTTTCCCTGAGAATGTGAAAAAAGGACATTATGGGTGCTTTTGTGATATTAGAGAGGAAGGAGATTACGTTGCACATTGGGAATGTGTTTGGAACGGTTATGTATCCATAAAGTGCAAAGCTGTTCTATTCTCCCAATATGTAATCAAAAGAAAAAATTATTCCACCTCTGGCGCTGGGACAGTTCTACTTGGATCAATCGGGTGGAAACTGTTTATTTAAAAAAAAATCCCACAACATAAAATGTGAGGGAAGGGAGGGAAGAATATTCCATTTCCCACCTGAACTTGCTCCATTGATACAGTCTTGATAGGGCATAGGAGCAGGAAGCTCTTGACCTTAGACTGTTAGACTCTGTTTGCTCTGCTTCGGATTTTATGATTCTGCGTATTTCTTTTTAATATAAAATAACTGCCAAATATGTAGCTATGTCTGAAAGAGTGTGGCTGTCTAACAAGATATTGTATTCTGGTTTATAACAATTTACCTTTGGAATAACTGTTTCACATCATTTGTTTTTCTTTTCATGCTGTTTAGCTCTGGGCAGTTTTTCTAATTTTTAAAAATTATTTATATCTAATTATAATTTTCCTAATAACAAATCAACAAATCCGAAAGTTGCCCTAATTGGAAACTTCACAGCCTTTACTATCTCAATTTAACCAAGACTATTCTCTTACACAAGAACAATAAGTTGCCTGAATTTGGTATAAGTAGTTATACAAGAATATTATCAAAACTACTCATACTTTTCTAGTATAAATACTGAAGTATAAATTCAGTAAAATTTTCCACTAAATCTGTTAATGCTCAGAATCTGTCTTTACTTTCTAGGTTAGATCTGTAAAGAAGTATGTTTTCTCAGTCATAAATTAGATGTATTCAACTATAGTGCCCGTCAACTTTCTGCTAAATAGGCATACTTTCCTAGAGTTGATTTACTCTAGTGTTAGTGTGTAAATGAATGTCACCCTCACCACAACAATAGATTGTGTGGTGCGTTTGGTAGAATGACTACAGTGTTATATAACATTCCCAAGCAACCTCCATTTGCTTCAGCAACTAAAAGGCATATGATTAGATTGTGTCTTCTCTTGATTAATAAATTGGCCATATGTTTGAGAGAAAGAGAGGGATGAACATTTTAGAATCCTGTAGGTTAAAATGTGAAGTTAAATAAAGGAATGCAATGGCAAGCCATTACCATATTATTGCCAAAATAATGACATGGACATAAAGCTCAACTTAAAGAAATTTTATAATTTTATTAAAGGAAGAGTGCTGTACCATTGAGAATATGTTTCAATAAATCCTTTTATAAATTTGTAAAGTCCTCAGTTGAGCCCAAAATTTCTGTTGTGAGATATTTGTTAAGTGAATTTTGCCCCATTTTGAGACTTTTCTTGCCACAGTTATTAAGTGTATCATTGCAGTTGTCAAGATAGTTGTTAAATTGTGACCCTGAGTTATGACAGTTGTTAAGATTACATGACCCTGAGATACTGCAACTGTCATAAATACGAGTCAGTTGCCAAGTGTCTGAATTTTGATCACATGACCATGGATGCTGCACTTATGACTATTTTCAAATGTGAAAATAGTCATAAGTCCCTTTATAGTGCCATTGTAACTTTGGACGGTCATTAATATGTTGAGGACTACCTGTATAGATTTTCTTAAGAAGGTTTTGATTGGAGAATAGAGCAAATATTAAACTTGTTAAATAAGTTGAGATACTGGTGATAAATGAAGAGGGATGGGGAAAAAAGGAACATTATTACTTTGCTCGTAGTTGCATATTTAGGAGAAATAAAAAGCAACCTTTATTTTACTTTCCTGAATGCTGCCTTTTATACTTACACTTTTTAATGTAGAGTATTTTCAATTGAGGAATATAGGAAGTACAGCATCCGTTTCCGTTTGGCGAAGGAAAGAGATTTCATTTCCATTTTCCCCTTTCCATTAACATCTGTCATTTACAATTTCAGTATTAATCCATTTTTCTAAAAATAATGGCCACCTCAACACAGCATTAATGAGTTTCCATTAGTTAGTTCATCATTCTTGAAGCCTTCCCCAGGCAAACAGTGACAGTGCTTTCTCTCATCTATGGATTTCCATTCTGGGGTTTGTTTGTTTTTTCTTTTTAAGGAGAGAACACAGGTTTAGGGCAGTAAACAAATAGATGTTAAACTAAAGATGAGAGATCAAGCCAAAATGTGCTGCTAATTTTTTGTCAGTCTTTACCAAAGGATCTAATCCATACCCCTTGCTGTGTTTTAAGGGAGGACAAGAATGTGTGTCTTCTTATGTCTCTTGCTCTAATAGAAGTATTAACCAAATGGGAACTGTTTAAAGTTAGCATCAACTAAAAGTTTCAATAATTTTTTAATTCGTGAAACTTGGAGAAGAAAGCAGGAGTGGAATGCTAACTAAAATGCCTGTTGGAGTGGAATTACTGTATGTTTCTTCCACTTGTTTCAGCAGAACTCTCCAAGTTTTCTCAAGACTAATACTGACATGAAAAGATACTTTATACCAGAATCAGGTTTTCTCTATATAATTTAAAAACAAAACTCTGACTGGTTTTCTGGAATCTCAGGAAAAAATTGTTTATATTAACTGCTGGGGATCAAATCTTCAACCTTTTGAATCAAAATTTGTATCTGTGCTCCCAGTGAATTGTGTTATTTCCATCATCCAAGTATCCCAAATTATAAAAAAGGTGGAAAAAAAACAATTTTTGCCAGTTTGCTTCATCTTCCAAAAGGAGAACATCGTTGTCATTTGCAAATATATCAAAGGATGTATGTTTGTATGTGCATATGTATCTTCTTAAAGAAAGTTCCATATAGAGTCTTTGAGGATAGTAAACTTTAAAATGATTCATTCCACCAACTTCCTTCAAAGTTTCTGGATTTCCATACGAAAGTCAATATCTTTGCCTTATGCGCATCTCCAAGACACCCCATAAGTCTCTGCTCCACCCACTCCTTCATTGCTGCAATGCTTCCTTCCCACTCTTGCCTTCAGCTCTTTTTCCCACACCGCTCCCTGTGCGTGGAAGGACCTGCTGTTCTGCTCTACAAAGCTTCAGTTCCTAAATCTCTCTCAAGGCATCTCTCCCAGCCCCTTTTTTCCCTCCCTAGATTTGCTTCTGTAGAGGAGCATAGATTTTACAACAACTTCCTTGTTTAAATAATTTTTGCTTATTATATAAAATAGAAGGCAGAATACTTGAATTCACTTTTCATCTGCAGCCCTTCAAAAGAGTTTGTAGGTTCCTGCTTCATAGGCAGGAATAAAGCAAAAAGATATCATAGATTCACTAGTTTCTTTGAGCCATTCTTTGGCACTCTATAGACCCATGATGCCGAACCTATGGCACGCGTGCCACAGGTGGCACGCAGAGCCCTTTCTGTGGGCATGCGAGCCGTTGCCCAGCTCAGCTCTACCCGCATGCGCTTCCCGCTGGCCATCTGATTTTTGGGTCTTTCATGAGGTCACATGTGCATACAGGGGGCGTGGGGGAGCACGGGAGACTCAGCACGCCTCCCCACCCCGTTTTGGGCCTAGCAGGTCTCCCTGCAGCCTCCTGGTGGTCCCAGGAAGCTGCAGGGAGGTCTGCTAGGCCCAAAACAGGTGGGGGGGGGATGTCACGTTTTCATGCGGGGCGGTGGGTGGGTAGGGAGATAGGGGGTCACACGCATTGCATTATGGGTACAGGCAAGTGCGTGCCCTTTTAGCACATGACTACAAAAAGGTTAGTCATCACTGCTATAGACAAATTAAGCACTGGTATAGGCAAGATTTCCATTACCATGAGTATATGGACAGCTGTTCTGCCACTGTCCCATCGCTCAAATAAGTGAAGCTGAGATACATTCTGAGTTTCCTATTCTAAGAGTTGCATACTTACAAAGCTGACAAAAATAATGTACTTCTCTGCCTTGACTTTTTTCCCTCTGTGAACAATAATTAATAGTGAAGCCCAAGGCCATTTATCTTTAACATGGGAGTATCTCGGCCTGAGATAAGATGGCCATCTTTTTTTCTTCACATTTCTCATAGGAAATGAGAAAGAGAAGCAGCAGCAGCAAATGCTCAGTGCTTCTCCTCCCTACTCATTTGTGCCATTCAGTTTTTCTTATGGCTCGATTATTGTTATTAGTGGAGAGTACACATTTTCTTTTTAAAAAGGTAAGTCATTTGGCAATGCAGGTACCAGGTACCAGACCACGTTTTCAGTGTTATAAGACCAAAATTGTCAGTCCTTTCAGATTCCCAGATCAGAAACCAGGCTTCACAAGAATATTACAACTAAGATTGATTGAGAATGGCTATATTAAAAGAATCTTGCAGATCCGGTTGTATTTTTCTTCCTCCCACCCCCACTCCTTGCTCTTATACCTCAGTGAATGAGAGAAGAGCAGCTCGAGTCTGTCTCTAATCCTTCCTTAAGGAGTGCTTCTGGGCTTTTTCTTTTCTTTTCTAATGGCTTCTGAATATTTCCCTCAAGACCATCTCTATGGTTCGCCACAAAAAACAAAAAAAACATACTATTTATAACTGAGAACATCATAGCAATTAGATAGAAACAGATCAGTAGTAAAATTACTTACAAAACAATCTCTACAGCCCACTGAAGGGAGCCAACAAGATTTGCATATTTAGAATATCACAATCCAATATTGTATTTTGTATGTATGAGATATATTACAAGAAAATTGATATAGAAAGAGACAGGCTTTATATATTCTGCTAAAATTATCTTGGTTGGGTAGGCACTCTTTTTGGGAGAAATGTGGATGAAAAATCAATGGTCTTAACAAAACTATCCTTGGTAATACCCTGTTTCCCCCAAAATAAGACATACCCTGATAAATAGCCCAATCGGGCTTTTGAGCGCATGGCAATAAGGCCAAACACTTATTTCAGGGTTCAAAAAAATATAAGACAGGGTCTTATTTTCGGGGAAACACGGTAATACAAGGATTGGGCAAATTATCAACCTGGAACACAAAGTTAAGAAAGATTCTATAGCAGTGGTTCCCAACTTTTTTTTGGCCATGTCCTACCTAAGCATCTCTAAAATCCTAATGCCCCCCCTCCCGACATATATATCTTACTATTCAAAAAGTGAACTCCTACTCACAAGGAGGAAACCTAAAAGGCCATTAACTTGGTTTAAACAAGGTTTAATGCCCCCATTAAAAATAAAATTTTCCCCTTGTGGGGCATGGGTCCCACATTGGGAACCACTGATCTATAGGGTTGCCTAAATGTTTCTATACAATGAAGATCTACTGAAAAAATATTTTGACATTTCACTTTAGGTTTTCTTGCTTGCTTTCGTGTGGTTTAACTATTGATTATTTCATGCAAGCAGATCTAGTCCAAAATACTCAAATTCTGTTTGACTCCATATCTGTGCTTTCTTGTTGAGCAGAAGAATATACCTGCCCCTTTGTATTCTTTCTTTGTGTACTATGAATCTTTTGAGCATAGTTGATCATTTACCACATCACTAAAAAATTTTTACTTTCAATTTTTTCTTTAAATAAAGTACCTAATAAAATGCCTAACAGAACCTGAAATAGAAGAAACAACTGATCAAAGCAGCACAGAAACTTAAAGGAAGCTGGATGAAAGTAGATGTAGCAATACATATATATGCATCCCCTTAATTTCATATTTTTACCTTACCCACTAAAAATAGGGTAAAAATATGGAAGCACTCTGGAGCACATAGATGAACTGTTCAGGAATAGATACATATACCAGTATAACAGCACAACCATATAAGATAAATTAGCAACTTCTGATTTTTTAAGAAGGCAGACTTTAAAAAAAAAGTCTGGGTGCTGTTTGATGTGCCATTGGTCAGGATTTGGTTTCCACACCAATTATTGCAGCAGCTGCTTCAGGCTAGGCTGTTTAACAAGCTTTAGCTATTTCAAATGCTATCTGTTCTTCTTGAGGGTGCAGGAGACAGAAACCCTTTCCGTTTCAGCTTTTAAAATTCTTCACAGTACATTTGAAATAATTCAGAACCCCAATTTTGTTTCAAAGGTCCAGCATGCCACTTCGTCTTCCTCTAATAGGACAGTCACAATTAAAGCAAACCAGCAGCTTGAAAATAAGAGGGTCTGGGAGAAGAAAAAGAAAGAAAAAATCAGCCAGACGTAAGGAATCTGGGGCAGAAAAGCTGAATTTCAGCTGCTTGCACACACATCTGCTGGCTGAAACCGGTTTCGCTGGCAGTTGCCCAAGGACAAACGCCACAGGACTGCTGACTCTCGGATGCCCTTTGGTGGTATGCTTGAGTAAGCCAGATATTTTTTAAAAGGTGCTTGCTATGAAGGGAGATAATGCTGAGCACTTTATGCCAGCTTCAGTTCTTTGTGTTCTGCAAGCCTCAATTAAAAATGCCCAAGTCTTGTTTTCCTGGCTTGCCAGAGGACAGGGTGGAATTTGCTTTCTTTCCATCACTCCTTAGATTGCTTTTTATGAGACAAAAAGTTGGCATTTGCCTGCAGCGTGGCAGCGCAAGAGAGAAAAGCACTCTGCTTTCAGGCTGTTTACCCCCTTGTGCCTCTCTTTGTACAATATTACAAAGAAATGAAGGTATTTGATGTCTTGGCTCAGAGACGCACTGAAAGAAGCTGCAGTTAATTTGCAGCATTTTTCAGCAGCACTGCCTGCTTCAGCAGGTTACAGCACCTCACCCAGCTTGGCTGATCTCTGAAACAGCAGGGTCAGCCCCTGTTAGCACTTGGGAAGGAGAGGGCTGTTGGCAAAATCGGGAAGGCAAAACCACCAGAGTGGCAAAACATTTCCATAAACCTGCTAGGAAAGCCACATTGATGGCACCCAGTGAATGTAGCAGGGGCATCTCTGGGCTAACCTTGCTGACTCTTTCAACTGTTAGCAAGCCATATGGGCCCTTTAACCTGGCCTCAAAGTCATGTCTCATTAACCAGACCTCACAAAGCAGGTTGCATACTACTGTTGCTTTACCCGGTTTGGCTGAGGTAAAAATGTTAGGCTGTTCCATAAAGAAGTCAGAGTAACACACTCACTTTTGTTTGAATGAGGAATGCCAAAATAATCCCCCATACACTTGTTCTTTATTAAAAGGGAGGCAAAGAAAGCCTTTAAAAAGCTAAACTTTTAAGTTTAGTCAACATTGCAGGACAAGATCGCTCAGATTTGGGACGGCTTGGACTCAGACTGGGCAGGGTTGGATGGTGGGGAGGTGGCAGGTCTTGTTATCTGGAAGAGTTTGAGCCTGTTACCCCGGAGGAAGTGGACAGGATCATGAGGAAACTGAGTGTGACCACTTGCATACTGGACCTGTGTCCCTCCTGGCTGGTTTATGCATCTCGGGAGGTGACACGCACTTGGATCCAGGCAGTGATAACAGCATCTTTGGATGGAGGGAGTTTTCCCGCCACCTTGAAGGAGGTGGTGGTTAGGCACCTCCTTAAGAAACCTGCCTTGGCTCCAACCATTCTGGGCAACTTTCGTCCGGTCTCCAACCTTTGCTTTTTGGCGAAGGTTGTTGAGAGCGTGGTGGCACGTCAGTTTCCGGTGGCCCTGGATGAAGCAGATTACCTAGACCCGCGCCAATCGGGTTACAGGCCCGGTTACAGCACGGAGACGGCATTGTCGCGCTGGTGGATGCTCTCTGGAGGGCTCGGGACGGGTCATTCCTCGGTCCTGGTCCTATTAGATCTCTCGGCGGCTTTTGATACCATCGACCATGGTATCATGCTGTGGCGCCTCGAGGGGTTGGGAGTGGGTGGCACCGTTTTACAATGGTTCGCCTCCTACCTCTCGGGTCGTACGCAAGTGGTGCTGGCAGTGGGGAAGAAGTCGGTCATGAAGCCCCTCGCTTGTGGGATGCCCCAGGGGTCGGTCCTATCGCCCCTTCTGTTCAACATTTACATGAAGCCGCTGGGAGAGATCATCTGTGGTTTTGGGGTGGGGTATCATCAGTACGATGATGATACCCAGCTTTTTATATCCAACCTGAACCACCCAGTGATGCCCTCGACATGATGTCCCGGTGCCTGGAAGCGGTACGGATCTGGATGGGGAGTAACAGGCTTCGACTCAACCCAGCCAAGACTGAGTGGCTGTGGATACCCGCATCTCGGGCCAAGCGAGAAGTTCCAACGCTGTCTATTGGGGGCGAGGTGTTGCCCCCCGTAGACAGGGCATGCAACTTGGGCGTCCTCTTGGATTCACGACTGAGTTTGGAGAGTAATATCACGGCTGTGACCAGGGGGGCATTTGCCCAGGTTCGCCTAGTGCTCCAATTGCGCCTATACTTGGACCGAGATGCCCTACACACAGTCACTCATGTGCTAGTCACCTCCCGGATCGACTATTGCAATGCTCTCTACCTGGGGCTGCCCGTGAAGACCACCCAGAGGCTTCAGTTGGTACAGAATGCGGCCGCGCAGGTTGTTGTGGGAGGGACCCGATACTTCCATAGTACACCTCTCCTGTGCGGCTTGCATTGGTTGCCGATTGCCCTCCGGGTGAGATTCAAGATGCTGGTGTTAACCTATAAAGCCCTTCATGGCTTAGGCCCAGGCTATTTGTCGGACCACCTGCAACTAGCGTCAACTTCCGATCGTCCGGTGCGCTCTCACAGAGAGGGCCTACTCAGGGTGCCGTCGGCTAGACAATGTCAGCTGGCGACCCCCAGGAATAGAGCTTTCTCTGTGAGCGCCTCCACCCTTTGGAATCAACTTCTCTTGGGGCTTCGGTTGGCCTCTGACCTTTGCACCTTCCGCCGTGAATTGAAAACCTGGCTATTTATGTTCTCCAGCCTGGACTGATGGGGTAGTATATTTTAAAATTTTTAAAACTTTTCATATTTTTGCGTATATTTGTTGATTTTAACAGTTACTTGGTCAATTGTTGTTGTGAGCCGCCCTGAGCCCTTGGAGATAGGGTGGCACACAAATTTTATAAATAAATAAGTAAGTAAGTAAACAAACAAACAAACAAACAAACAAACTTATTTTATGAAAAAGATGTTTTCTGGCCATATGTTGGCCCTATGCATTATATCATATGTTATTAGGAGTTTAACTGAGCTGTCCAGGCCTCAGAACTGCTTCCTGTGAAAAAAAAAACACCATAGCCTTTACAAAAAACAAACACTGACACAAAAGTCCATCCACTATTTTGCACATGCATGAATTAAATACATCCTTTTATCAAAAGTCCTTTAGACAGAACCATATACAAAAATCTACTTTTACAGTCTAGTAAATCTATCCTTTACTGCAGATAATGAGAACTGTACCCATAAACCTACTTATGTGTGGCCCTTACATCATTCATTTCATGTGTGAAAATATTTGCTATGCACCGTAATAATTGAATGAATTTACAGCAGTCTGAAGTGGAGGATACTCTCTTGTTGCTAGTATTAGTATGATTCAATTATCCATCAAGACCCTTTCTGTACAGTGGAGAAGAAGGAAGTTTAGATAGTAAAATATTTCTGGGAAGACGTGGATGGCTTCTACAGAAGAAGACTGAATTCTTTTTGAAAACATCTTTGAACTTTGTTTAGTAGCTGTAATTCTAGAAATGACATTATCCTCTTCATAGAAACTGGGTTAATGCTAATGTATTTCATTATGTTATGTATATATGTTATGTTGAAGGGAAGAGAGGAAGACCACTTCATGTAGCATCCTTCAGTTTGACTACAATGGCTTGGATTATTGAGTGTTGGTGTGCTTTAGCAAATTCCATTCCATCACAAATGGGACACAAAGCTGTACTCTCTATTTTAGAAGGGAAGCACTAATTGTCAACAGTTGGCAGCACCTAATCAAGTTTGGTTTATCTCAGAACCTAGCATGACTAGTCCTGGTTAATAGTTGAATGGAAGCTTCAACTATTGAATGTTTGAAAATTCCAAAGCTAGCTAGAAGGCTAGACTGAAAGGTTGAAAAATCATTTCAGAAGATAACAACAAACAGCTTTTTAACATGCACAGGAAACTGGAGCTTCCACAAACTGAGATCAACTTGAGGTTATCTTTATTTAACAGAGGAAATAATATATATACAGGCTAAATACAGCTGTGGCTGGAACTGGTTTCGTGAAACTCCACTCCAAGCCTCAAATCATCCTATTAGGATGACATCCCTTATATGTCCTTATATATGTCTATTATCAAGACACCATATTTATAATATGAATAGCATTATCTTCCTCAGCAAATTCCTCAGCATGAGCTCACCAAACACAAATAAAACTTGTAAAATATTTAATGTCTCTCCTTATGAGAAATACTAATTTTTTAAAAAATAATAAAAATGACTGATAAGTAGAGTAACAATCATCTTGGCTTTTACAGGTTGTAGAAAGTGCTTGCAGAATTAAGTGGCTTTTTAATTACAAAAATAATCTGATTTAGTCAACCGTTTTTATATAATGATGTCACGGGCACCATATTATGGCCCTGCATTAATGAATGTTTCTGAAGTTTCTGAAGTTGAATTGAATATAGTATATTAAGTTAACTCATACCATAGTTCATATCCAGCATAAATCACAAATTCCTCCCTGACTATAACTAGGATACAGAAGTCACAAATATAATCCAATTATACATGAATATTGACAAAATTGCAATTCTTCCCTACATAGATCTGCAGGATCAGAGACTTTTGTCAAACTAAAAAAAATGTGTGGCATTGTGAAACAAGTTGTAGTACTTTGGTATATTTGGTAGTACTTTGGTACTTTGGTATATTACAACAATGTGTTGTAATGGTGCAACACCACTTTAGTCATTTGATCCCCCTTAGCAGATATCTCTGCCTTTCTGGGTTTTGGAAAATACTCACAAACAAGTTCATCTACTTCTCTGAAACAGGGCAAATGCCATTTCTACCAAATTAGAAAAAAATCTACCATACTTGAAAATTTCACCCCACTCTGTTGAAAAATAATAAACCTTAAATAATGAAATATTTTAAAATTAATTTTAAATTAATTAAATTTAACTTAAATAATTAAATCATGTTAAATAAAGTTAATTTGAAACTAAATTTAAAGTTGATTATTTTTATATTAAGTTAATTCATTAACAGTAATTAAAATTCATAAATTTTAAATTAAACAATTGAATTTATTAATTGAATTAATTAATTGAATAATTAAATAATAAGTGCATGGACTATCCAACTCCAGATAACTCTGGCAGGTGATTACAATTTTGAGAAACCTGAATCCCATTTCATTCACAAATTCATTCAGATTCATTGAATAATATGTGGCCTCTAATTTATTCCAAAATAATCTAAACAAAATATACCTGGTTTCTCTCCATCACATACCTCTTTCTAGCCCATCAGAACATCTAGACGTGAATACCAGGTGGTACACTGAAATTATGGAAGAAATGATTATGAGTAAAATTTTACTCAGTTTTTTTCAACTTGATTACCAGCAACTGGATATTTGTGTGTACAGTGTACATGTATTTACTTCTGTATGCCTTTTACATCTCCAAATAAGCAGGTAGCCTTTTCTTGATTGCTTACTATCATAGGCCAGAGTATAGCCCATTTTACAAATGGGTAGATCTGTAAAATGACACTCATCACTGGCTTCCAAAACTATTGATGAATGTCAGTTATCTATCCAGATACAACAGCTGAGCAATGTAATTCCAGTTAAATTTAAATTTTTGAGGTAGAACCCCTCAAAGCTTTCTTTGCTTCTAGAGAACCCACAATGCACCAATTAGAAAATGTTTTCACAGAATAATCATTAACTTAGTGTTGTTGGTGACCTGAGGGAGAAAAAAAAAGAAATTGGCCAGTGGCGAAGTTTCCAGCAGTAGTTAATGAATGTGTAAAAAGTGCTTTGCATATATAGTACCTTTTATCAGAAGATCTTCACTTACTACATTTATCTTGAAGGCCCCAGGCCAGCTCACACATATTTTGTGTACAAGTGATACGAAGTCAAGGTAGCAGTAGCTTTAAATTTTGATTATATTTTATATTATATGCAAAATACATTTGCTCTTTTATCTAGATCTATATTTAATTGGATAAAAAATAATGTTTACTGGAGAAGTGGAAGGAAAGACAAACTAATGATCAGAGCAGAAGGAATGATAGCATGCAGGATGGTACTGAAGTTTTGGTTGCACTTCAAGCATTTTGGGAGTAAAGAGGATGGCCTAATGTATCAGATTGCAAGCCAAGAGCAAAGCTTACCATGAATGCTTGAGGGATAAGGTAGTCCAGGGGTCGGCAACCTTAAACCCTCAAAGAACCACAAAGGTCGTAACCGTAAGCCCCCCATTCAATTCTGGAGCCGACCAGAAGTCCTGTTACCCCACCATAGAGTCTTTTTCTAGTGCGGTGTCCTTTTTCCTCTACCTGTCCTAACCAAAAGCCCTATCAATTGTGGAGCTGACTGGAAACCCACCCCTTGCCATAGAGTCTCCCCCTGGCACTCCATACTTCCCCCCCCCCCCCCAACCTGAAGCTCCTCTCAAAATTGTGATGCCGACCAGCGACAGGAACCCGCAGTAGAGGGATAAAAGAGCCACATGTGGCTGCAGAGCTGCAGGTTGCTGACCCCTGAGATAGTCAATCAAGCATTTCATCCTCCAAATCCTTCCTAACCTGCGCATTTAAACCAGGGGTGTCTAACCTTGCCAACTTCAAGAGTTGTAGACTTGCTGAAATCCACAGGTCTTAAAAGTTGCCAAAGTTAAACACCCCTGCTTTAAACCCTTTAATCTATCCTGCCCCACACGGATGCCCTATTTGTATTAATGGCTGCAACTAGTCACTTTATAGGCACTTAAATCCTAACGTCTTCTGGCAATAGGCAACCTGGATGAAGCCTAATTCCCAGACCCAGGGATCTTCCTTTTTTGATACAAAATCATGAGAGATGAGCAGTTGCCTGCATCAGATGGCCCACATCCTCTCTTCTAATTCTAGCCAGTTTACCATTTCTCAACTATCTCATTTCAAGCAACCTGCACCTCTTACAGGCTAAAAAGGTGTGCATTTCTTTTCTATTATGAGTTAAAATGCCTCCAGTCTGTCTTCCTTGTAACAAAAAAATTTACCCTGGTGATTAAGAAAACCTGGAATGTTATGAATTAAATGCTACCTGATAAATGGGGTTTCAGATTTGTATGTCATGAGATTAGGATAGGCATATCATTTGTCATCAGCTCCCAATGATCAGTGGCAATGGCATGGGCTCAGCAACTTTTATGCTAGAACATCTAGGAAGCTATGTTTAAAAAACCACTTTGGGATGCATAAACAAATAGAACACAGTAATGCCTTACAGGCTCATTTAGGATTGTTCTGCAAATCAGAGCATCACTGATTGAAGTGCATCATGGTTATACTGGTTGTAGGGGCAGATTCAGTAATCTGCTCTCAGAAATATCCATACTGGAATAATTTTCTTCATCATCATCTAAAACTCACTTTTTCTCATCTGAAGACAATATTAAGAATAAAATAGGCATTCACTGGTCCAATGGAAGCTAACTATATGCTATTGAAACTGTCATAACCTGTAACTGGGCAAAACAGCGCTGCATGGCCAACCATTTTTGAACCAAGGTAGCTCAAATGGATTAATTTAAACCATTTGATCTAAAATCTAAGATCTTGGATTTTGAACATATCTAAAATCCAAGATTCGTTACTCCTGAGGGAAGGAAATTTGAGGAAATTGTGGCTGCTCCGTGCAATGCTTCTGCTGATGTGCTCATATTCAACATTCCAGGACAGTTTCCCAGTCACTCTCTCAATCCCTGGGTCCTAACCCACCCAGCAGCAGCTATTTACTTGCCTGCTAGGAAAGAGGAAGAGAAGAAAGAAAGAAGAAAGAGAGGAAAGGAAGGAGGACAAGCAGAAGGAATTTTTGCATATTTTTCCCAGGCCATGCTGCCCACACCATGCCTAACCTGTAATCTCCTCGACACGTTCCCCAACTCCCAAGGCTTCTCTTGGCGTATGCACACACGCACACACACACCCTTCCTAACCCTAACCAGTGCCACCCCCTATTCCCTGCCCTGTGGTACCTTTTGTGCACTCCTACATTCTTTCCAACCCACATCACCTTCCATGTACCATTCCTGACCCATGTGGCATCTCTTGTGCACTCCCAAGCACTCTGGCACCCTTTTTGATTCATGCCACCCCATGCATGCTTTACCCCACAACCTTCACGCACCCAACCCCCTCACCCTTCTCACTCATGCCATCCCCCACATAGCATTTAGCAATAGCACTTGTATACTGCTTCATGGTGTTTTACAGCCTTCCCTAAGTGGTCAGCATATTGCCTCCAACAATCTAGGTCCTCATTTTACTGACCACAGGATGGAAGGCTGGTTCAACCTTGAGCTGGTGAGAATCAAACTCTGGCAGCCACTACAGCTCTTCATGCATGCACCTTACACAACCCACATGGCACTTCACCATATCTACATGCATCCTTCCTGGCCCACACTTCCTCACCAATCCACCCAGCATCTTACACTCATTGCTGACCTGCATCTCTGTATATTCTCCCCCTCCCTCCCACAGCAGCAGTCACTTGTCTGTCTGCAGGCATTGGACTTGCAATTTCCTGCTGGGATCCTCAGTTTCTCTCTGCAAACTTTCCACAAGCAAAGAAAATGGGGAAACTGGCAAGAATTCAAGGGAGGGAGGGAGGGAAGAAAGGAAGGAAGAGAAAGATTATTTCCTACAAGGAAACTCAGAGGAAGCCAGTAGGAAGTCGCTTTGGCTCCCACTGCTCTTTTGGCCACATGCGGTCATTGTTTAGATATAGATCTTGAAATGATGACACCCCCCGCCCCCCCCCCCCAATGGGGCACAGGTTTTCTAGATAGCCATTAAGTTAGGGTGGAAACTTTTGGCTCTTGACCTAAGCTGCTGTAATAGACTGAAACTCAATTAGCCTATAAGGCCCAAAGAATGATTTTGTGATCTGGAGAGCTGAATTCATCTAACTTAGTTAATTTCTCGATTAGCCTATCCTTGTCTACCCTAAGCTCCTGTTCCCCCAGTGGCATAGTGATCACTAGCTAGGGTTCCTGCTTGAGGGAAGACAGGCACAAAACAAGAGTATTTCTGCTTGCTCAGCATCACTCATTACCACTTCGCCATTTTCTCTTTACAGCAGATCTCCAAATCCAATCTCTTTGGCCTTTTTTTTTGTTCTGACATACCCAAATAACTTTCTTGGTTGTTTTCAGTTTTCCTTGCAAACCGCAGATCATTTTGAGCTCTAGTCTTTCTGACAAGAGTCCTTTAGTTTCTGAAGACTACCATACTGTACATTCTTCTTTGCTTATGTTCCCCTTCTTCCATTTCCTGCATAAAAAATGTGTGTTTTCCAGGGCTAATTTTAAAGGTCAGAACAGAAGCCACAGGCATCTCTAGACTCCTGGGGGGACAACTGCATGAAATTGTCTTTTTCTTCTTCCTAGAATAAGGTTTGGGGGATTTTCTTATTTTTATGATAAGATGATACAATCAGGTCAGCTTCCACCTAAGTGCAAGTCAGCTGAGAATGTGGTAGTATTGAAGTGACAGTATAAATTATAGAACTGTGCTTGTCCAGGTCTGGAAAAGCAAGAATTTGAGAACTAAATGTGTGGCACCAACGTATATTTAATTAGGGAAAGCTAATTTAACACTCTGACTTAAGCCTTTGCTCATCCTGACTTGATATGTGAGAAGAGCAAATATATGCTTAAGTTGTATGTAGCTGTCCCAGATATTTGCCCCAAGACAAAAAGGCTACATTTAAGGTACAAAATGATGTTCAGTTATTCCATAATCGTAAGTGTTGCTGAGAATATTAGCTGTAATGTCCCAATTGTTAGGATTTTATGACTAGATTGTTCTGTGAAGCAATGCCATATTTACAGTTTGTGTAATTACTCTTAGAATTAATAAAATATTCACTTTAATAGAGTATTTAAAATAAATTTGAAACATTTGTCACTTAAGCTAAATACGCAAAATAGGAAAAATATGCTGCATTTTAAATAAAAAGTTAAGCATTTACAATACAAAATATATTTGCCTTCAACAATCAAAGTGCTATTCTTTCTTATCCAAGACTGCCCACTTTATAAATATGCATAAAGACACAAATAATTTACTACATTGGTTTAACTACCCCAGTTCACCATTTTTCTAACAAGGAAACCATGACTTGATTAGAAACGCAATATAACTTCAGTAGTACTTCTTATCAAGGGTTTCCCCACATCCATGTATTCTCCATTTTGTAATATGTAGAGAAACTATAAAGATTATTCTTATTTATAATAAAGACTTCAATTTCAAAGGCTTTCAGTTGCTTTCTTTCTCACAGGTTCCATTATATACATCCATGTCATATGTGGTATTGTATTGTGACATTATTGTCCACAATAAAGTAATGTTCATAGGCAAGTGCAAAAAATGATAGCAGGTAGCTCTATCATCACAATAATTTTCATCACCTATTCAGGAGGGATTAATAGTTATATTCAACATTATGGCACCCTGGAGAGTTTTGTGCTGTTCTGCAAATGCCCTTGCAAAATTTTTCTTCTGGTTTTTCCAGGTTTTAGAATTATTTTGAAGTTACCAGTGCAAGATAGAGCAGATCCCTGATAGTCAGTATATATATACATATATTCTCTCCTTTCTCATAATGGAGAGGAAATCACTTTGTATTCCAAAGAAAGCAATGGGGCATCTTGAACTGTATAGGACACTTTAAAAACACATACAAAAGCAAATACATATGCAAATGAAGTCATCTTATGCCGAAAATGGATAGGCCACTGTCTTATGAACTGTCCCACAAAATTACTTTGACTTTTCAAGTATTGCTTTCTCCAACTTTTACAACTGTAGTTTGCTTGCAGATCTGTCTTGTAGGACTAGTAACACAAAAAATGCCAGTAGGGATTCTTTCTTCTCCATCCTTCTTTTGAGGCAGGAAATTATAGCCTGCATTTTGACACTTTTTAGTTGGCTCCCAGGTGGTTTCTCTAGGACACACAGAAAGGCTGAATCCTGCAGGCTATGCACTAGCAAACTGCTAGTTTGTCATTAAATACATTCATCACGTCATTCTTCACTAACTGCAATGTTAGAAGGCACACGCTTCATGGAATAATATTGCGGATTTATAAACTAATACAGTATCTTAGCAGGCACCTGAAGCCTTTTCCCTTCCACATGTCCAGGCAGCATTGTCTACATTCAATGACGACCTTACAAACATATGTGTAATATATGACTTCAGGATAGTGCAAACAAATTGTTCTTTGGCAATGTATGATAAGCTGAAATGCAGAATTAGATTAGCCACTATTTCAGAAGAGCTTGATATAAGATTAGAGAATGCTTTGTTTCTTTCTCTTGTTCCAGACAAAAAATCAAGTCCCTGAGACAAATTCGGGTTATTCTTGACCAAAGGTATGGTTTCGTAAGACTAGACGTTCTGTTGAAGCCCTGGATGGGAGAAAAAGAAGAAAAGCATGTATAAATGGGCTGTATTGAGCCAAAAGAGACTTTTGCTAAGTTTGACACCCAAGAATCACTACATTTATATATATTGCTTTTTAAATTAATAACAAAAAAAGAGAACACACAAAAAAGTGATAGTGATACATAATCAAAGAAAAAAGCATAAAAAGTGCTATAACAAAAAAGTGGAAAAAATCTGACAACCTCCCAAGTAATAATAATAAAAGTAATATGTGTCTTTTATAATCATGAAGTTACAATTCTATATATATTAGTCTAATGCAATATTCAAGACATATACAGTGTATTTTGGATAGAGTTATACACTACTTTTTCACCTATTCATTGTAAAAAAACACCCATATTTCATTATTCTTGTCCATACATCTGTAGGCAATTTGCCCATAGATGGCAAGTGCAATCAGATCTTCAATGAGTTGAAAGAGGCCACTTAAGCATCACTACCTAATATTTGTTCTGTACAATATCTCTTGATGCCTGCTCCAACTATGACCCTCTTCTGGAGACACCTGAAGTAGGAGAGTTGATGGCTCCCTTTCATTGAATGTGTTTTGCTAAAGTATGGACAGCTATCTTTTGAGGTATTTGTTTGGATTTCTGCAGTGAGTAAGGGAGTTGAACTCCGTGCCTAAATGGCCCCTTCCAACTCTTGGATTTGAATTCTTTTCACAGTATCATACTGACATGATCTACAAATGCCTATGTTTCAGTAATATATTAGTAGTTGCTAGTTTTTCACTTCTGTCCTGGGAAGGTTACTTGACCAGGCTATTATCCCTGTTCTAGAAAATCTGAGTTCGTCGGCTCTTTTTTTAAAGAATATAATGAACATAATACTAGTCTTCACATAGTCTGTACCCCATGTCAAAAGTAAACATAGCACTTTTAACATTATACTGCAAATTGCTTCAAGGGAAAATGTTTTGGATAGGAAGTGGAGTAAAAAAACATTTTTATCTGAGACGTTTTAATAATATGGAACTTAAATTAACTTCAACCTCTGCTTAGAAGCATGGCTGAAACAATTTAAGTCCAAGCACTTTGAAGTTTGATAAGCAATGTAAAAAGCATGCAGCAATTTAAATAAAATATAAAAGTGGTATAAAAAAGTGTACTGTCAGCAATTTAATTGAGCCACTCTGAACAATTGATATAATCTACTTTTTGGGAAAGTATATTTTCCCTGCTAATATCAGGAAACACAACTGACTGATTTAATCTAAAATAATAAAAATACTCTTGGTTGAAACTTCCTATTTCTTCAGGAATTTGGACTAGGCATGGAAGGGAGATTAGTGCCATTGGGTGAGGGACACTCCTCCTTGTATGATACCATAGTCGGACCTCAACATAAGGCAATATTTCAAAGAAGAATAGGGTGAGAAAAAGAAAAAGAGAAACAAATCCCTGAGGATTCTCAACCCTCCAAGGAATGTCCTTCAGAAGTCAAAGACATATAAAGAAGTAGAAAGATTTAGTTTGCTCTGAGATGTCTTTTTGAGCATTCATACAGAAATTCACCCATTTCATTGTGATTAATAGTATATAAGGACTACAATTCCAGGAAGAAATCTCTTTCTTGAGGAAGAATTTTTCAAATAACTGCAATACTTGAAATATTTTGTCAGCTCTTCCCAATCTGGGGACTGCCAGATGGTATAGAAGCCTATTCCTTTTATTACCAGCAAACTAACTAGGGGTTATAGGAGCTGTAATCAAACACATCCTGATGGTAGCATGTTCAAGACTTATTTGATTAAAATTGGTACACTGTATCTTTACTGTCACAAAATTTTATTACTATTGCTATAATAAATAACTATTTGCTCCTATTTTTTTAGAGTAATATTTTTTGGATTAAATTTTTTTATTGCTCAGATTAAAAATATTATCAAGTTCGGTGGATCTTCAATACGTGCATACATCAAATTTTGAATATAAAGCACTACAATTCCTTGAACTAAAAATTCCATGAATTCAAGCAACATAAACAATCAAAGATTAATCAAATTGAAGACTATGTCATGTAGATAGGTTCTTCTTTAGCAACATCACAGAGATACCAAATAAAGTAGGGGGAACGGATGCTATCTAGATATTTTCATCATGCACTCCTATATTGAGTTGTTCATTTGGCAACTATGCATAACATCATTCAATTATTGCTTTACTTAAGCCTGAGTTCGGGATGATTTTCTGAATCCAGGATCCTAGAGTAGAATGAAACTTTTTCTTTTGGGAAGACGTTTTGATGTTAAAGACACTTGAAATGGAATTTCTTTTCTGTTTTCTTTTCTTCTTTTTTAATTTTTATTTCCTTAGTTTTTTATAAGTTATTTATCTTTGTACTTATAAACTCTAATAAAATTATTACAAAAAAGAAAATCCTTTGCTTTCAGTTTGAGTGCATACAACATTACAACAATAATCTATAGCTACTACATATTATACCATTAAACTTCGTAAGAAACTATTTTCTTTATAGTGTTGCTTGCATATCTACCGTAATAAAGGACAGTGAAATTTAAAAATAAAAGAATAACATTTAGGGGGACAAATCATGCTACAATCTGAAAAGTATCTGAATACTGAAATACATTAAACAATTAAGGAATAAATGTGTACATTAAGGATCTTTTATCTTCAATCCATTTGGAACTGAGTTAAAACTCTCAGATTTAAATGAAAAAAACTGGTATTAATATTCAGCTGTACAACATTCTGCCCCATTTCCTCTGTGACATTTCTACAAATTGGTTCAACTGTAACCAGCAGAATGTTTTACATATTGAGACAAATTACTGCAAATATGATGACAGTTTATTCTCCACTATGCCTAAGATTCATATATGCACATCACTTTCTGTGGCTACATCAGATCTTTAATCTGTACCTGGGGGTAACAAATACTGTACAAAATATGTCATGTTGCCTTAATAGACAATTATTAAACTGAAGTATTTTGACTTTTTGCCAAATCATTTAAGCACTATAATCAAAATTATCAGTCTCTTGACCTTGCAGATGCCATCAACATTTATGTTATCAATATGTTTAGCCCAAAGCTACAATACAATTAGTCATTTAAATTGCAGAGATCTTTCACACAAAATAATTAAGCTCCATTTCTGAATAGCAGGAATATTCTGCTAGTGAGTTACAATGCTCAAACCTATGAATTGCAGCCTGGAATAGATCTATTTACTACACAGGCATAGCTTTTATGTCAACAAAGGTAGCCTAAACCCAAAACTGCTGCAAAGTTTAGCACCTTCTGAATTCCACTTGCCTCCAATAAAAACTACATTAGTTCTTCCAATTACATTTAACTATTATATTTGTTTTCTAGCAACTTTAATGAAATGCATCTCAATTAGACATGAATGATGTGTATGAGAGACTCAAGATGCATCTAACACAAAGGGGAATTTCATAGTTAATTGAAATGATTCGCATGTTAACATGCTTCTTGCTCCCCAGAGAAACAGATTTTCTGCAACAGCTAATCTGTGTATTCTTTCAGAATAATTAGACTATAACTGAGTAGATTTCAGGCTTTATAGATTTATTTTTGTTTTTAGTTTTTTTAAAAATAAGACCAGGCTTCCCACAAGGGTCATGCAAAATAACTTTTAAAATTAGTTAATTAATTTATCATTATACCAACTTTATTATTTTTTATAAATTACGCAAGTTGGCAAACATACCTAATGTTTCTTCCTCGTCCTATTTTCCCTACAACAATAACCCTGTGAGGTGAGTTGGGCTACCATCTGAGTTATTGGTAGACCAGGGTTTTTTTTTTTTTTTAAATGAAAATCTAATAGTAAAGTGGCACCAAGGCATGTAGGCTTATTTTACAGATAAAAAATAAAAACAAAGTAAAAGAGGGAAAAGCAATTAATATAAGGTCAACTGAAACTTTTTAAACCTGAAATTTGCTAAACTACTAGAAATCAAACACCTTGTGCAAGATCAACAAATACAACTGCCAGTAGATGATGATCTATCCTTTCCTTCTCAACTTTATATAAAAAAATGAGGGCCACAAAAAAGAAAAACTTCTTTCTAGTTCATCATGCTGACATATTTTCATCCGGACTAACCAATATAATTTGTCAATAAATATGCATGTCAGAATGTTACAGTATTATCATTCTTTAATAAAGCACTCCTGATCAAGGCTGATTTTGAAGCTATTGGAGGCTCAAATGAGATCACTGAATATGAAATGCCAATAACCACCATGGTGTTTTATGATTTTCCATGAACTGCACTATTAACGGAAACCAATGCTAAAGTCCAAATTTCATCACTTTTCAAAAATAAAAATAAGTGACAGGATAAACTACTTTAAAAGGGCAAATTCTCATGCATTATAATCATTTTCAGAAATACAGGAAGTAGGATCATTATGGTAGTCTAAAAATATGCACACTCTGGTATGCCAGACAAGGAAAAAAGACAAAAGGAAAGATTAAAGGATGCAAGATTCAGGTTGCCTCCTGAAATGAGAAGAACTGAAGTTTCCAAAAAAAAAAAAAAAAAAAAACACCTGAGGGAAGATTGCACTGGTTTTGGAAATACAAAATTTATATCCACATTGTTACCAACTTACCTATATATACAGGGATTTGGCTACTTAAATTTATTTATTAAATTTATTTATCATCTATCTTGCCATGTTACTGAAGGCAGTTTACAATAATGAAAAATAAGAAAAATGAAAAAAGTGTAAAGAGAAGATAATAGAACAATAAATAAAAACAATAAAGGAAAACAATGAGAATAATACGTTGGTATGATAAGCAAAAAGATGGATGGGCGGAGAGTAGAGAGCATGAAGGGGTGAGGTGGAGTCTGCCATCAATGTAGTTCCAGAATGGAACTTCCCCATCTGATTCCCAGGCCAATTGAAAATAAATAATCAAATGTATGCATACATACATACATATCCATGAAATATGTAGATGAATTGTTAACATATGCTGTGCTAAGTGATAAATATCATCTAGCAGATGTAATTCAATAGCAATATTTACAGTACAATACTTGTTTGGATTAGCAGTATTTTCAGCTTCTAAGACACCAGAGATACTAGAACAACTGGTTAAATCCTTTAAAATTAAAAACCTACTATTTGTTTTTACAGATATTTGTTATCAATAAATCATTTTGATATCCAGATGCTGAGAAGCAAGTGGAATACAAAATTAGAGGTACCTTTATTTCCCAGACAATGGAAGAGTGCCTTAACTTCCATAGCAAGAATGGCAACAAACCTTAAACTAAATAACAAAACTAATACTTAAAATTTATTGGACACCATTACATTTGTATAGGAAATGACATTTATGGGAGATGTAATAAGGATAATGCTTCTTTAAAACACAAGTTTTTACAATGTCCTAATCATGAATTCCCAAATTTGCATTAATTCAGTTGCACTAATTTGCATGAGTGGGTTTGGGAATGTGCAAAAGCCCTATAAACTGCTACATTTAAGCTAGTCAAAGTAAGCTAGTGAATTATTATATAAAGCTTCAGAGTTTCTTCATTCTTAGTATATAACTTAATGTTTCCTTGAAGTTAAAGAACCCTTACACCAGTCCTGCTGGAGAAGGAAACATTTTTATCTTTTGATTATTATTTTTTTGGCTCATGTCCAAACCTTTTTATAGGTCTGAGGTATACTGGCTAAGGAAGAAATGACATCTTCCACTCAAGTCCAGAAAGCTATTTAAGAGACTTGCTGCATGGACCCACTGGGATGCCTCATTACACTCTGAACTATATATGCTAAAATTCAAAGGATAATTTGGGGAAAATTAGCACTGCCTTATTCTCTATTGATAAGATCAGTAACAAGAGTTGGGACATGTGTGTGAAACTAATTTATTCCTGACATTTATCTGCTTTAGAAAATGCATCCTTGCATTCAAATTATTCAGTTCTACATACTTAAGTTAGCCAACTTTTCTGAAAATATGCAATTAGTGCGTATAGACCCTCGAGCCATATTCTACTTCAAGGCCCTCCTTTCTTTGCTGAACAGAACAAAATATTGTTTACATATCAGGATGTTTTGTCTTCCTTGTTACACCTGCAATGCAAGCATTCTGCTTCAAGATTTCCAAATTACCTGATAATTATGAAATATTCTTAGTTACACTTGTCTGTACTTATCCTTATATTCATTTCCAACATACCAACATCACTTTTAAATATGTCTGAATATGAATACTTTTGTGGAACAGTTCAAATACACTCCTGGCAAGCAATGAATACTATAAACTGCAGTATCTTATGGTGAGAAAGAGTGGTATACAATACATAAAACAAGCTTCCAGCATTTCAAGGGACTTTTATGAATATTGGTGGCAACTGCATAGGATAAATGCCATTGGCTATTTAGGACCTGTAGATCTGACAAGCTAAAGTGGATTCCATAGAAAATCATACCACTGATCCACCAAGAATCTTCAGAGAAATGATTGGCAAAACTATTATTAATCCCCTCACCCACAAGACACAATATAATTTTTTTTCTCCCTCAAAGCTTATTTGTCAACTTTACATTTGAGGAAAAAAAATCCTGTTTTCATTCATAAAACACACATGGCTTCTCTGTATGACCAAAAGTGAGAAGCAAGGCTGCTTAGTCATACATCTAAAAACCTGAACCCTTTGTGCAATAGATACAAGTTTGCAGGTATAGCTCATTGCTGCTCTCATTGTTGTTCTTTGTTTAGAGCCTACTCTAACAAACTCTGATTTGCCATTTTACTATCTGAAGTGACTTGTACATCCCTATACAACTAATGAAATCACTAACTTGCAATTGCTGTATTTCCTAGGCATCTTATAAATATGCAAAGTACACGTACAGTATGCCTAAACGTACTTCTGCTCATGTAGCACAAAATGTTGAATTCTATTGTTCTGATGCATGACTCCATTGCCGCGGGCATTTTCATCAATAGTGTTATATAGGATTACACCAGGAGGGTTTAATAAGAAAGGAGTCACATCAGCGACAGCAAGAATATGTCCAAGGGGCACCCATTACAAACCCTCTAGCATTATACAAAAGGAAAAGCTAGAAATAATTACTACTTTGCTCTTATGCAGCCTCTTCCTGCTTAATAGTAAACATAATGATTTACCTAATGAAAAGTTTAATTGTGATGGGAGGGACATGGGAAAGCTGTTACACCAAGCTCATGATTTCAAATCTTTCAGCAGTAATTAAGGGAGATAAAAGCTCATTCTATACACATAAATAAGATAGCTACTAATTTATTAAAACTATACACCCAAGCTCAAAGGCAAGTTAATATTTCCCAATTTGCTTTAGTGGGCTAGCTGGCTGGTCTTCTACTCACATGTCTCCTCTGTATGCTTTAACATTCTGGACATTCTATTTCACAATTTTTCAATATTCCACATTTTATCTAAATAGGTCTTTTTAAAGCAACCACGATCCAGAAATCTACTGCACAGTTCACAGGAGTAGCGAGGGAAAGGACAATTAGTCTACCAATGATTTCTTTTTATCATTGTCATTATTACTACTGCCATTGTCAATTCATTTTTAAAACCCTGCTTCCTCCAAGTAGAAAGACTCCTTAATCTACCTGGCACATTGAAGCCAAGCAAGATTAATATATAAAGTATATTTAGTATTGCTGTTGAGAACTGTAGAAATGTACACATTGATAGGTAAAGGTATGTGCTAGTCGTTTCTGACTCTAGGGGACGGGGCTCATCTCCGTTTCAAGGCCGAAGAGCCAGCGCTTTCCGAAGACGTCTCCGTGGTCATGTGGCCAGCATGACTAAACCAAAGGCACACCGAACAGTGTTACCATCCCACCAAAGGTGGTCCCTATTTTTCTACTTACATTTTTTACGTGTTTTTGAACTGCTAGGTTGGCAGAAGCTGGGACAAGTAATGGGAGCTCACCCCATTACGCGGCACTAGGGATTCGAACTGCTGAACTGCCGACCTTTCGATCGACAAGCTCAGCAACTTAGCCACTGAGCCACTGCGTCCCTTACACACTGATAGAGTCATGCAAAAATGCTACGGGACAGCTGGTTTCCGTTAGGATTGCAGCTGTCTATTTACATTGCACAATATCCACTGGCTGTTCTGAAGATTCTCTTTCCTCTCAAACTAGGTTTTCTTTCTCCCTCTAATTTTTGGGGTTTCCGCAAACCTTGAGATTACTTTCTCTGTTGTTTCATTGCCATTCTTGCTACGTAAGCACAACTGTATATTGAAATATTAAATTAGATAGAGAAAATGGTGATTGCAAATCCTTAACCTTAATGACTCTTAGCAATAAAACAAAACTATTCAGAAAAAGACTGTTAAGTCCCAAGATTCAGTGATGGCAGATTGCCCAGTTGGTTTCTGCAAAGGAAATAACCTCATCTAGAGATCTACCAAGTCTGATTATTGCATACAGTTATTATTTTCAGAAGCTAGGAAAACCACCAAGTGGCAATGGGATTCCAGACAATCAAAATGCTCAGAGGAAAGAAGGATGGTGGGCTTGGTACAACACAATGGAAGGCAATAAACTAGTGCTGGAAATCAAAAATATTTTTTTGTAAAAATTGATCAGGAACTCGATGACCTGCCTTAGAACACAACAATCTCTTAAGAGTGATTTTCCAATACAACATGGGAAGTTTTTAGCGGTCATAAATCCTAAGTGGAGAGATCAGGAAAAAGAATTTAGAGCAAAATAAATAAATATAAATATAAAATAAATTATATTAAATACAGTTAATACAATTATTCAGTGTAGTTTCCTGTGTCAAATTAAACTAACTTTAGTGACAGAAGTCCACATTCAAGGCTGTGGTGCATGTTTTGAGCATCGGAAGCTGTGGGAATATGTAGACACAGACTCCCTACCCAGAAATATCAAACAAGCCTTCTGTTCCCTTAGTAGAGCGTATTTGATTAGAAGAATGTCATTTTCTGAACTAAGGCTCAGAAAGTGCTACGTTTGTTAAGCAATGGACTGAAAACATTTGGAGGCACATCCAAACTAAACACATGACAGATGCACCTACAATCATGTGAACCTGCCAATTCTAGTCCTCCTTTCACTTGCTTATTTGAGTCCATCTCAATCAAAAGTATTAAAAATAGTGACAACAATTAAAGAAGCACTGTGAGAAAACACTTTTATTTGCTTTGTCTGGGGTGTGTTTTTAACAGGTGAAAGCATTCTTGTTTCTAGAAAAAACTTCATTATTTTAAAATCAATTTAAATCTGTTGATATCAGCATATGAAAATGTATTAGGAGCACAGCCAAAATTATTAGGATGATTTTATTTTATTTGTTTCCATTTCTATACCGCCCTTCTCCAAATAGGACTCAGGGCGGTGAACAGCCAAAGTAAAAAACAGAACATACAAAATTTAAAAAATAGTTTACAATAATTAAATATTTTGGCCATAAATTAAAACAACCCAATTTAAAATCAATTTAAAATTTAACTCAAGCCAGCCCAGCTAGTTGAAATAAATAGGTTTTCAGGGCCCGACGAAAAATCCGGAGGTTTGTTATTGTACGTAACTCTGGGGGGAGGTTGTTCCAGAGGGTGGGCGCCGCCACAGAGAAGGCTCTCCCCCTTTTTCTGCTGAAAAAATTCTACGATCATTCCTAGGGTGGGTAGTTGGGCTTTCAATGGGAATACTGGCTATTCTTCTATATTATTGGACCATTCCAACTTTTTTTTCACACTGGGAAACCAATAGTGCAACATCCCATGAGAATTTTATAGGAAGATTCTAGATAAACATTTCTATAAGTTTTGTTTATATACATCTTCATTAACAGTATGTTTTGCTGCAGTATTACTGGAATAATTCCTTCACAGAACACCACACAATCAAGTCCAGTTCTCTGGATGCCAAATAGAGGACTGATTCTTATTAAAAACACATTCCTTTTTACAACCCTGTAATCCCTTAATTCAGGATAGAGTCGGGGTGACTGGATGAAGTTGAGCATTTATTGGCTGGATACCCTTCCTGACACCATGTGCAGTTCACAGCAGAAACATCTGACGCTACCTAAGATTGAGCTCTCAACCTTCCAACGGAAGGTGACCATCTTCGCCACCAGGCTACCCCATTGCTCAGAGGGCTGATTCCTAAGAAATTGATAATATATTCCACTATAAAAGAATTCCGTGAGCAGACCATATCCTTTACAAAAAATAGAAACAAGGTTCAGCTGGTGAAGATAATGCAGCAGACAAAAAAAAAGCATAATGTTACAGACCTCAAGTCCAGAAAAAGAAATAGACGAATCCAATGGTCTCTTCTTTCTTGGCCCAAGGGCTTCCAGAGCTGCACGATTAGCCTCCCTCTGCTGTATTTGTGCAAATTCTAATTGTTGCATCTAAGAGTAAGAGAAAGTTATGGAAAATTAAATCTGAATATAATGAAAGCTATACTTTAACAGCTTTTTTCCCACTTGGACCTGCTCTTTAAATAGCAGGGAAGTTTTATCGGTCCTAAAATACATACAAACAAACTCAAAAAATTGGGTCAGACTCACACTTGGACAGCACTGTTCACAAGATCCATCTTTACTATACATTAAATTATTTCAGTAGGATTTTTTATCATATAAGAAATGTGGTCCAAAGCTGTTAAGTGCAGTCAGCTCAATCAAGGTATTATTTTAAAATACCGGTAGATATTTTATGCACCAGGTTTTACTGTAATTTTTGGTTTTGCTACAGATATTTTAGCTTCCTTCTTGCAAAGGGCAACTTTGAAATATAAATATTTACTTAGATTCCATTCTGGGGGCTGCTTATAAAAAGCTCAGATAGCTATACTATTCGTGCATATAAATACTGTTGTAATCTATGACAACTTTGTACATGTGAGCCACACCTATGTGCCTTTTTCTCCTGACAGAATTAATAGTGATAAACATCAGTTACTGAGGTATATGGGGGAAGATGTGTGTTCGTAAACTAAATAAAGCATGTCCCCACAAAAACAGCTGAAACTTTTAGCTACATCCTTATATATTCACTCAAAAAAAAAAAAAAAAAAAAAAGGCAATCAGAAGCCATAGAGAAAGCGTTTCAAAACCATTTCCCTTCTTCGATTTTTCCATCAGCTCCAAGTACAAAGATTTTTTAAAAACCTGTGTAAAGATCAAATTGCCATGAAAACATTGCAGAAATGGTAAAATGGTCTTTGTTGCTCCTGGCCTTTTTAATAATAATATATAGGGTTTTAAAAGTCTAGTCTTGAAGCAATCAAGTAGTTTCTAGGTGACACAATAACCATTTTGGTTAATCTGACCTGAAGCACAAATAAAGTAGAGGTATATTTTTAAAGCCCTTCTCAATAGTTAGATGGGATATGCAGCCAAGCTACAGTCACACAAAGGAATTTAAAAAGGGAACTATGCTCTGTTCAGCATTAAGGGGAAAAAATCTATCTTCACAAATTAAATTTTTCACATTTATAAAAGTTCATTGCATTACCTTCACTTCCCTCCACTTTTTGTGCAAATATGTTATCTACCTGTACTTAAAAGACTCATGCTAGCTTAAAATGTCTATACAAACCAAGGTTTGTTGCCAGGTCAACTGAAACATGATTTTGTTCACCTTTAGGAATGCTTTCTCCCAAACCAATGCTTTCCAGATGTATTTGGATTACAACTGACAAAACACTAGACTGGAAATTAGAAGTTGAAATCCTGAACTATCTGCAGAAGACTAACTTTGAGACAGATGCATTAGGACTTAATTGAATATTAAAACACTATCTTACATTTATCCTGTGCAAAAATACAGAACACCCTACAATGTTCAGTAAAGCCTGAATGATCTTCTTTATTGTTTTTCACTCACAAGCCAAATATTGGACAAGTAAAATGGTTAGTCCATCTGCCCTTTAAACTCATTTTCACCTATCACCATCACTTATTCATCCATTTACCATGTGGAATTAGCAATAATGCCACATGTCAACTAGGCAGAATCTCTAGTAACCCTACTACAACCCCAAATCCTAATACTCTAGTCTTTCAGTGAGATTTTTCATAGCCAGCTGCTAAACTCTCTCCCTAAACTCAGTTTATTTATCTTATAACCTTTTCTTCTTGTCTTACAAATATATTTAACAGTATTCTTTGTCCTTCTACAGAATCTTTCCCTACTGTAGCATGCTTACATCCCCTAATATTTTAGCTACATTTCTAAAGCTACCCCAGTTAAATTGGTAAAAATTATTTCCAAACCACCAAAGAGTGGTTAAAGCGACATTTTACTTATATTAACATTTGTGACAGTGGTGAAATTTGTTACTACTGGTTCTGTGGGCGTGGCTTGGTGGTGGTGGTGGTAATGTGACTGGGTGGGCCTGGCCATTATTTTTTTTTTTACTTTTAAACCATTTTTTCTACAACCTCTTCGGCGAAGACGATCCCAGCTGAGTTGCCTGATCGGCAGAGGCTTTTTTTCTTTTAAAAGCCTCTGCCAATCAGGCAACTCAGCTTGGATCGTCAGATGCATTTAAAAGAAAAAAAGTTTCTGCCGATCAGGCAACACAACTGGAATCATCAGAGGCTTTTAAAAGCATTTGACGATCCCAGCTGAGCCGGGTGATCATCAGAGGCTTTTTTTTTTTTTACTTTTAAAAGCATTTTTTCCGCCGAAGGGGTTGTCAAAAAAATGCTTTTAAATTTTTTTTAAAAAAAAGCCGCACAATCATCAGATTGTGCGGCTCAGCTGGGCGGCGTGGGGGAGGAGGGGGCAGGCATTTTTGCTACCGATTCTCCGAACCACCCGCCTCCATCGCTACCAGATCGGGTGATCCAGTCCGAACCAGGAGCATTTCACCCCTGGTTTGTGATTTATACAGATAGTTTAAAATAGATATGAAAATAAAATTATGTTTTGATTTTAATTGTATATTTAATTGTATATTTGCAAACATATTTTTAATACTAGCTGTTTTATGGAACACCTAAATTTATTTTCAGACTATCATTGCTGGCATTTTGAAAAGATTCAAAAGACTGACTGAGGCTGAAAATAATAATTGATTATCTATCAAGAGGGGGGAAAAGATGTTTGCAGTAGCACCAATATAGGAACAAGCATTTTGCAACTTAGAGGAAATCAACAAGTCATATTGTGGGAAATAGAAGAGCGTCTCCAAAGGCAATATTTTCAAGCAACCAGATTCTGAAGAACATAAGAAAGCAAATCCTACAATGTTGAAGTGTGCTTACCCCAGTGAAGACAATAGCTAAACATAAAAGAAACAGGGAGTAACTCTGATAATAAGGATGAGTAGGAAACTGTTATCTACTTAATGGAGACATTGCATATAATAAACGAAAGTATGAATTTGATGGTACTGAATGGGGAAGAATTTTGCAGATCCTTAAGAGAGTAGGATATTCATAGAGGCTCAAAGAGAGGCAATGAACATCTATATTGAAGAAGTAATCTTTTTTAATGTCATTGCATTAACATTTTTAGAGTTCACAGCACAAAGTTTTGTTATGTTTTAATGCGTGTTTTGCAAGTAAAGTATGGAGCCACAAAGATTAAGAAAACTAGTTCAAGCAAATGAAAGGCCAGTGCCATCTGATGGAGACTTGGAAAAAGGTGCTGCTTGCTATCTTGGAAAAACTAGACTACTTTTCCATTATCTAAAGTTGAGCTAAAAACACATTCATTTTTTTTCTAAAGAAGAAGAAATATGTAATCATCAACTCCTGATCATTGATTATTGCTACCGTTAAAAATATTCTCTGGGAAATCTTCTACTAGGATCTCATCCTTCTGTGTACAACAAAACACAACCAGTGTTCTCTTAACACTGAAATGTTGTACAGGTAGTCCTCGACTTACAATCACAATTGAGCCCAAAATTTAGGTTGTTAAGTGAGACATTTGTTAAGGGAATTTTGCCCCATTTTACGACCTTTATTCCTTCAGTTGTTAAGTGAAATCGCTGCAGCTGATAAATGAGTAACCCAGTTGTTAAGTGAATCTGGCTTTGCCATTGACTTTGCTTGTCCAAAGGTCACAAAAAGGGATCACATGATCCCGGAACACAACAACAGTCATAAATATGAGTCAGTTGCCAAGCATCTGAATTTTGATCACATGATCAAGGGGACGTACCTGCAAAGGTCGTAATTATGAAAAATGGTCATAAGTCACTTTTTTCATTGACTTATTTGTAACTTCGAATAGTCACTAAATGAACTGTTGTAAGTCCAGGACCACCTGCATTGTCTTCTTTCTACAGTGGGCCTGAAATAACTATTGAAAAAGGGTATATTGAGTAATTTATAGTTTTAAAAAAAGGGGAATTCATGGTTTACAGGAGAGAAACATATTAGATAATGTATATCCCACATGTTCCTCCAAATAGCTAAAAACACAAATAAAACCACAAGCAGCTTTAAGCCAAAAGGGCAGAGCAGCAATAAAAGCTAAACATTAACAACTAATAGAATCAACAGATAGACAATATCAATATTCCTATTTCCTTTGATACCCAAAATGTTTAAAAGTCCTACATGACTTCTTGGTCCTGTTTCTCTTAAAAATATTGTTTCTTGAAATGTATTTCCACTTTCAGTTCCTTTCCTTTGTATTAGTTTTCCCAGAAAATTTGTTCATTTGTATCTATTTATTTTAAAGATAACTTTTTCATCATTATACTTGATGACTTTAGTATTAATATAACTTAGCATCTCTTGGATTAGTTAACCATTCTTCTAATTTGTGATGTAGTTTTTTAAAAAATTTCCTATTGTAGAAGCTTTTAATAAAACTTGCAGGTTCCCTACATATGTGGGAGCTGTAGTGGCGCAATGGTTAGAATACAGTACTGCAGGCTGACTCTAACCACTGCTAGGAGTTCACTCTTGACTGGCTCAAGGTTGACTCAAGTTTCCTTTCTTCCAAGGTTGGTATAATGAGGACCCAGACTGTTGGGGACAATATGCTGACTCTGTAAACTGCCTACTGTAAAGCACTACCGTTTTCCCCTGAAAATAAGATCCTGTCTTATATTTTTTTGAACCCCAAAATAAGTGCTTGGCCTTATTTTCAGCGAGGTCTTTTTATTTTGGGGTGCATGGAGGAAACCAGAGGAAATGGCGGGGACCGGCTGCTCATGCGTTTAAATATTTTCAGGGAGGGTTTATTTTCAGGGGGGTTTATTTTAGTGCATGCGCTCAAAAGCCCGATTGGGCTTATTATCAGGGGATGTCTTATTTTAGGGGAAACAGGGTATGAAGTTGCTAAGTGTTATTACTATATGCAACTTTATATGCAGAACTTTCTGCATGTATGAAATATAAAGAACTTTATAATTAAAATTATTTTATTTAAAAAAATCTTACATTTTGAAATGCGAGATGTGCATATTGAACCTTCTAGGCACCTTTCCAATTACATTAAAGTTAAAGCTCAGTGCTAATGCAAGTAATACTCCCCAATGGTTTAGCTATATTTATATCTTGAACTAGATTTTTGAAATTTTCTGGTATTAAAATCATGGTCACTGCTCTTACGTAAGCTTCATCCTAAATAATTCTGTCTTAGAGCAGTTAATTGCACCTAGAAATAGTGTTGTTGATACAACCTTCCCCAACCTGGTATCTTCAGATGTACATGGTGACAATTGTCTTTTGGAATTCCCTCAGAGAATTCTGTGGAAATTCTGTGTTCCAATGAATCTGGAAGCATTCAGTTGAGAAACACTACGTAGATTAGGTTCTGTAAACCCAGCCTGCATGAAGCAAATTGAAACCCCTCACTATAAGTGTCTTACCATGTCTTTTGCCATTTCAGGTTGCTATCACTGCTAAGTCGGGAGACAAATATTTGCCTATACATGAATACTGTAAGAACAGCCTTTAAGAGCTAGAAATGGAATTTATTTCTGGCTAGACATTTCACTTTTGGAATAAGAGGCATGGTAGGTAACATCACAAATGTGGGTGACACCAACATTTTTGGATCTTTTATGCAATTTGGAGGGCAGGAAAGATAAAAGGACAATGGATTTTTTTTTAATTGTCTGATAGAGCTTCAAGATACCCATACTGAATTTTAAATCCCCAAAGAGAAAATCATCTCATGGAGGTTTCAGGGCCTAAGACTCTACCAAGAATAAAGGTATTTATATTGTCCTTCCTCCTAGAAATAAAATATTTACATTATTTGCAAATAGTGATACTTGCAGAGTTGTAGAGATGCAAATATTGGGGGATAATATTGTTGTTTATCTTTTGTTATCTAGAATCACAGAACAGAAATCTTAAGAGGACTCTTGGAATTGGTGACTATAGCATCCTCAATAAATGACCAAGGAGAATCCACTACTATCCAAAATAGTGTTCCACTATCAAGACAAAAAAAATATAAATCCAACCATCTTTTTTTCTCTGCACAAGCTGACTGGGACCATTTATTCTAAGAGATCTACCTAGTTTTCTACTTTAAAAAATAGCATAACTATTACCACTTTTATGACTACATTTACACCCAGCTTTCCTAAGTGGGCTCAAAGCAGTTTCTGACCTAAAGCAGTTTCTTGTTATCTTACCCAAGCAAGTTGTGAACTAACTAGCAAAGTCACATACTGAGCACCGCAATCAGAGAATTTGAATGGAGGATCTTACCTTAACCCCTATTAACCCACTGACTCATCTAGGGGAATTAATATGAACACTGATTTAGACATATTTCCTAAATAGGGATGTGATGGTCTATTCAGTGATGGCTGCCTAATAATCCTGCCTCTGAATACAGTAATGAAAAAACTTTGAGAATTCTGTTGCATCTTAATGTAGATAACAGCATATTGTGTAATAGGGGTCAGCTATTTTTTATGGCCTTAAACTTTATCCATAATATCAAAATCTTGGTATCTGTCACATTTCTTATATGAACCGCAGTTAAATACACTAAGCTTGTCAGGTGGAAAGCTGACAGCCCAGGTTTGAGACCCGAGTGCCACGTGACGGGATGAACTCCTGTTCTTGCCCCAGCTCCTGCCTACCTAGCAGTTCAAAGACATGCAAATGCAAGTAGATACATAGGTACTTTGTTGGGAAGGTAACAGCGTTCTCTAAGCCTTGGCATATAGATATGCTGGCCATGCACCCACAGAAGTGTCTTTGGACAACACTGACTCCCTCAGCTAAGAAAGGGAGATGAGCATCACCTCATAAGTCGGACATGAATGGACAGGAGAAACCTTTCCTTTATTTCATTCAGCAATTTTATTCTGGAGGAAAGAAGTGCTACACTGGTGCCGTCTGGCTTATGTACATTTTATCAACCTCATAAGCAATGAGGAATTCTGGGAGTTAAAGTCCACAAGTCTTAAAGTTGCCAAGTTTGGAGATCCTTGACATAGGTTTACCTTAATAAAACATATGTCAAGTACACTGCCAGGAATCATTTTAAGAGGGACCAATATGAACAAGCATACAAGGTGTTTCAATTATATGGCAATATGAGAACTCTGTTATTTTTATCCCGGAATGCCCTACATTGCCTAATTCCAGCCTACCGACTTCCAGCAGTTCACAAACTATCCCTTAGAATGTTTAGTTTGGCTTGTTCGGAAAGAAACTTGTGAAGCCAAATGGTGCCCCCACAGAATGTTTTACAGGTCTTAATGGAGACCAATGAGACCCAAAGACCAGGTCACTTTTGTTAAAGTTGGCAACGTGCAGCTCTTTTGACATCAAAACCTGTCTGAAAGAATGGCATGCACCTTTACTTCTTCCCTTCTTCTCATCTTCTTTGCTTTGTCTGGAAACTGGTGCATTGATTTTCCGACCATTTTACTGGATTGCTATTTATTTTGCCTCACCTCGAACATTAATCCAAGCAATAAGGGCTTTTAAAGCATTCATAAATAACCCACTGCTGCTACTATTGGCATCTAGAAGCCAACCGTAGCAATGTTAAGCAACAACAAATTTCATAGTTCAAGAGGCACAGTTAAGAAAAAGGTTGCTCAGAAAAATCACTCATTTACTACAAAGATCTTTTTTTAAAAAATGGCACAGAATCACTCAAGTAACTATAGAAACCAATTTCTTAAGCTCAGTATCACACATCTCCCACCTCAATTGTCTTTATTATTGTTTTCTGTCAGATCCTTAATCAGAAATGTGAACAGGCTTGATTTATTCAGTGGGGGAAAAAGAATCTGTAGGTCAAGTTAAAAAAAAAAATTCTCACTCACACAGTTTTCAACCTTAGGTATTTTCATTTAATTCTGTTCCCAGTAGCTCTGGGGGCAACTCCAGCGAGATCCAATATTAAGGCTCAATTAAAATAAGCTCCAATTAGTGGAGCTTTTTTCTCTCCGGCTAAAAAAGTCAGGAAATGGATATTGGGAAATGTAAAAAGTCAGCTACTGAGAGGAGGCTGCAGCAGACATAAATGAACTTATTTGTTGATTTCTGCAGTTGCTATGCAGAGGCCTCTGGGAGTAACAGCTTAACCAGTCTAAGCTATAAACTAAAACCCCTGCAGCTAAACATGAACTGTGTGAAACAAGGGCTCCATTCCAGAACAGAAAACTGCTGGGCCCAGAAAATTAAAAGCCAGAGGCGTTTTCCATTTAAAACTAAATCCCAGTACCACCTCCCAGCCAAAGAATTATAAGCAGTATCAGATTTACAAAACGAACAATTACCCTGGAAAAATGTAGGCTATTGTACAGTCCCAGATGCTAAATCTTAAAGTGTCTTCCCCCCCACCTAATCCCACATTATATTCCTATCCAGCGCATTGCTGTAGTTGAGCTCTGCTTAGAAATAGTTATTTGTGAACTATGGAAGTAAAGTGTTAAGAGCTGATAATTCACTGGCCTCATTTGAAGCGTTGCCCTTGCCTGCAGCAGTTCCTGTCCTTCCCCAAGGCCTCCACAAATGGTATGCAACAGCAAAATAAACCCTGACCTAATTGCCAGGGGAGGCCTGCCAACCTCTCCTCCTAACACGAAGCCAAACCTGGTAACTTGAAAGTCGTACCTCTTTTGCTTTCTGCTTTAAACGCAGCTGCTCTGTATCTTCTTTATTGCAACGGCTCTATTAAAAAAAAGGAGAGGGAGGGAGGGAGGGAGGGAAAGAAACGTAATGGAAGTTACCCAAAATACAAATATTATCCTTAAATATTTAATCAGCTTTTTTTTTGTTCTGATTGGAAATCTTAGCTCTAGGGGCTTCACGCCGCAAGCCAGACTGGCTTGGTTCTCCCCACCCCACTCCTCTCCATGAAACATCCTTTCATCAGGGACGGTTGCCTTGCTTGTAGCCCAGAGGAAGCTTGAACTAAAAATGATGCTAACGTTGTCAGTCAGGTCCAGCGTAGGCATGATGATGTTCATGTCAGGAGCAGACACTTGGGGAGAGAAAAGGAAAAGAAAGGCAGAAGGGGGAAAAGAATGCTCTAACCCCATGTTCTGCTGGAATAATACAGTAGGCTTGCCTTGGGGGCCTAATTTTAAACTCCCTTATTTCAGAATGAGGTAGATTTAAAAATAGAGCCGTTTATACGGGTTGTGATAATCGGTTAAAATGTATCTGTCAGGAGGTCAATACAGATGATCAGCCAGCAGATGTTCTTAGTAAGTCTGCAAAAACTGGCTAAAGGCCAGACAGCCCCTGACACCTGTAAAATGGGAACACCACACTGATCTATTCTATGAGAAGGAAGTAGGACCATGATCCTGGGAATCCAGCCCATTGGCTAACTGGAAGCTGTTAATTTTAATTTCAACTTATGCCTCTTGGTACCATGAGTTCAGTGATGAAATCTAAAATTTGTTACTATTGGTTCTGTGGGCGTGGCTTGGTGGGGGGGGTAATGTGACTGGGTGGGCGTGGCCATTTTTTTTTTTTACTTTTAAAACCATTTTTTCTATAACTTCTTCAGTGAAGTGGTTGTAAAAAATGCTTTCAAAAGACTCTGACGATCCCAGCTGAGTTGCCTGATCGGCAGAGGCTTCTTTTCTTTTAAATGCCTCTGATCAGGCAACTCAGCTTGGATCATCAGAGGCATTTAAAAGAAAAAAAGGGTTTTTTTCTTTTAAAAGCCTTTGACGATCAGGCAACTCAGCTTGGATTGTCAGATGCATTTAAAAGAAAAAAAGCCTCTGCCGATCAGGCAACTCAGCTGGAATCATCAGAGGCTTTTAAAAGCATTTGACGATCCCAGCTGAGCCGCGCGATCATCAGAGGCTTTTTTTTTACTTTTAAAAGCATTTTTTCGGCCGAAGAGGTTGTAGAAAAAATGCTTTTAAAAGTAAAAAAAAAGCCTCTGATGATTGTGTGGCTCAGTTGGGCATTTGGGGGGGGGGGGCAGGGATTTTTGCTACCGGTTCTCCAAACCACCAGCCTCCATCGCTAACAGATCGGGCAATCCAGTCCGAATCGGGATCATTTCACCCCTGCATGAGTTCCATCCAGCATCAAATTGCCATCCAACTCAACACTTCCAGAACTAAGAACAAGTGTTCCACTGGCTATTTTCTTGAGGCTGAACCACAATTTACTTCAATAAAAATTTGTCTATACTTCCTTGGATTTCTTTCTACCCTATTAACACGTTCTTGCCTATTTTTAGATAAGCTAACTTCTGTTTTCTTGTAAGGTAGTACTCAGTTTACGACCACAATTGAGTCCAAAATTGATGTTGCTAAGTGAGATATTTGTTAAGTGAGTTTTGCCCCATTTTACAGCCTTTCTTGCCACAGTTGTTAGGTGAATCATTGCAATTGTTAAGTTAGTAACATGGTTGTTTAAGTGAGTCTGATTTACCCATTGACTTTGCTTATCAGAATGTTTCAAAAAATGATCACATGATCCCAGGATGCTACAACTGTCATAAATATGAGTCAGTTGTCAAAACACCTGAATTTTGATCACGTGACCATAGGGATGCTGTAATGAATGTACGTGTGAAAAAATGGTCATAAGTCACTTTTTTCAATAATGTTGTAACTTTGAATTGTCATATGTCGAGGACTACTTGTATAGTTTATCTTATTCATTAATTAGGAAGTCTTAAGGAGACTCCTTAAGCAGGAACACAGTGGCTCAGTGGCTAAGACAGAGCTTGTCGATTGAAAAGTCGAATCCCTAGTGCCGCGTAACGGGGTGAGCTCCCTTTACTTGTCCCAGCTTCTGCCAACCTAGCATGTAAAAAATGCAAGTAGAAAAATAGGGACCACCTTTGGTGGGAAGGTAACAGTGTTCTGTGCGCCTTTGGCATTTAGTCATGCCAGCCACATGACCATGGAGATGTCTTCGGATAGCGCTGGCTCTTCGGCTTTGAAACGGAGATGAGCCCCATCCCCTAGAGTCGCGAACGACTAGCACATATGTATGAGGGGAACCTTTACCTTTAAGGAGACTCCACCTTCTTTCATGAGGAACTCCAGAAATTACCCCTACTTGGCGACAGGACAGGGGAAGCAATTTTCCCACCTGCGTAGTTATTGGCATTTACTACATAGAATAGGCTCAATATATCATTCTTTCTGCAGCAAGTTTTAAAAATTATTTCCTTTAATATAGATAAAGAGGTAAAATAGTCCCAACAATGAAAATAAAGAGAAAAAAGATTTTTGCTGCCGTTCCTTGTCTTCTAAATTCTCTCACCTTGGCTGCTCGGAGCAACTCTTCTTTTTCTTCTTCATCTTTCCTCCGTTTTTCAACCTGATCCAATTGTTCAAGAAACTGAAGTTGAGACCGTGTATCATTAGATAAAATGTACCTGTCATTCCCCTTGAAGGGAAAAAAAAAGCAAATACATAATTTGTTACCTGCACAACAAAATTTTCATCTCAACATAAGGATCTATTTAATTACAAAACAACAAAGAATATAGTAATTTGTTAACCATAGAAAACAAGAACTTTTTAGAGATAAACACCTACATATTGGACAAATCACTTAATATAGCTAACTTGTTTCCTTTCTGGAAGCATTTAAAGTACAAATGCCCTTTATTCATAATGAATTCAAGTTTTTATTCACTTGCATATCCCTTTGTGGCACTCAAATATAACTTGCCTTTCATTTGCAAGTAGAGCCATTCCTGGGAAAATCCCTGGCAGAAACTTCAAAAACAGCTCTGTAGTCTCATTGTTCTAACTGCTATATAACTGGGCTCATTGGATTTTTAAATAAAGGCAGCTGCAGTTAATACCAAAAAAAAAAATGTTTTCTGAAAAAGCATTCTTGTGATAGTATGCTTCCTAATACTAAAAATTCCCAAACACGTGATTTCAAGTGTCTAACTTCAAAATACGTCAAATGTAAAAAGGCAGAGGTGAAATCTTTCGGAAAAAGTTATGGAATTAATTATGAGTGTCTCATAGCCCATTTACTGTAGTGGCCAAAATTGTGGAAACCTTCTGGAAAAAGTGTATTGTTGAGGTTTGATAACATCCCTTTTTTTTTGGAGTTTCAAGATAATCATATTCCACTACTGGAATGGCTTGGGAATAGCCCAGAGCTTAACCCAATTGAAAATCTATGGAGCCAACTAAAGAAACTTGTTAGTCAGAAGCAGTGGTGGGTTGCTACCGGTTCAGTCCGGTTCTTGCGAACCGTAGTAACGGTGGCGGGAAGCTCAGCCCACCCGCCTGGACGTCATCATGACCAATCTGTGCATGCGCAGAAGCGTGCGTGCCCGTTGCGAACCGGTAGCGAAGGTAAGTGGAATCCACCCCTGGTCAGAAGCGACCCAGCAATAAAACCCAGTTAATAGAAGCAATCATTCAATCTTGGTTTCACATTATAACAGCTGCAGAACTAAAAGACTTGGTTCACTCCATGGGAAGACGTTGTAAAGCCGTAATTCATGCTAAAGGTTACCCAACAAAATATTAACTGATGTGATAATTATTGTACATCTCATTTTTTCTATGGTGATAATTTTTATATATCTCGTTTTTTCTACATGTTTCATTTTTCTTCTTTATACTGTAACTGCTATTCTAATAGCAAACCCTTCATAAAAGTTAATGCATTACATTCTTGATTAAATTATCTTTCCATTGATATATAATTTTATGGTACTACTCCAAAAAAAAAGTGGTGCTATTAGCCAGTTTTAGAAAATACACTTTTCCCAAAAGGTTTCCACAATTTTGATCACTAATGTAAATATACATAATATAGGGACTCTTTCATTTATGACTACAACTGAATCCAGAATTTCAGTTGCTAAGCAAAGCAGTTAAGTAAGTCATGTCTGATTTTACAACCTTTTTTTGCCATGGTTCTTAAGTGAATTACTGCAGTTGTTAAGTAAATCATATTTAACATTAGGTGAATCTAGTTTATCCCATTGCCTTTGCTTGTCTGAAGCCAGTTGGGAAAAATGCAAATGTTGATCACATGACCCCGGAATATTGCAAACATCATAAATACACGCCAGTTGCCAGGTGCATGAATTTTGATCGCATGATCGTCGGGATGCTACAATGGTAATAAGAGCAAGGACTGGTTTTTCAGTGCCATTGTAACTTAGAATGGTCGCTAAACGAATGGCTATAAATGGCTATCTGTACCTTTGTCTATCTATTAAAGGGAAAGGAAAGAATAGATTTTGTCAATAATTTTAATCGATTGCAAATGAGAGTTAAAATTAGATTCTGAAGGTTGCAGATGGCCTATCTTAATCAAAAATTCACAGATAACTGTATGGAATAATACTGAAATGAAAATGGATGATTTACTTAATCAAAGGGGTGGAAATCCGTTTACATATTTAAACTTCCATTTGACTAAACTCAATTGCTATATTGCCAGACCTTATCCAAGCAAAACATGCCATCCTTAGTTATTACAATAGTTAATAAACTTTTTTCTTCCTAAAAATAAAAGCAAAAGAATCGGGAATCTACAGAAGGCTTTTGCTCCTTCCCATCAATGAATACAGTTTGTTTTATCAATATTTTGCATAGTGTGTATGATCCAGGTCCTGTGAGCATAAATTCTTCAGGATAAATTAAGATGAATTATTCCAGGGTACCAGTTATTTTAAAAGGACAAACTGAAACTTGGCAATCATTATTTTTACCTTATAGGTCCTTATACGATGTTGAGCAATTAAAGTTAGTTTTTCTAGAAGTCCTCTTAATCTCTCCTGTGTAGCATGGGAGATCAAGTTCAGAACATCAGAATTAACTTCCATAATGTCATGCCTTTTACCTGTTGAGGCAGAGAAAATCCATTACGTATTTTAGTACTAGCTGATAATTGAAATAATTAGCACAGCAGGCATTCTGTTCCCCCTGGAAGTCATACCCATTATGAATAAAGGTTTGGGAGATTGTGATTTTCCTGGTAAAGTCACAACTTCAAAGATCTTAGACATTACATTAATAAAACCTAGCCTACAGCTTCAGAAAATAGACATTGTTTCACTTAGCCTCTAGAATCACTCTCCTTGCAAGGTCATTTATAGGATAAAGTTAATAGGAATGCAGAAATCAGGCCTTCTGGTTTGGAAAAGGAGAGAAGCAGTAGCTGTAGAAGTTCATGCCGTATTCTGTTAATTTCAGTAATTAAAAATACAGAAATAGTTTTTGTCCTATTTGACATTGTACTTATTAAATCCTGATGTATTAATGAACAGAGGTGTCTTTTGCATCCTATTGCAGGCATATCTGTACTATTTGTGCCCCAACCAAAATAACCTATGGCACCCTGACCCGCCCTTGCAGGACAGCTCACTCAGTTAAGATCCAAAACCATTCTCTTTCCATTTCTATCATCACTGCAACTTGTCCAAAGTTTGCTTTTTCTGCACTGCCACTGTCATCATTCCCTCGACTAATGTTCCCTGGAGCAAAAGGAATTCTGTTTGTTTCAAGTGAAACTGCCTGAGCAATGTTCTAAGAGGAAGCATCACCTCTGTCATGCCCTTAAGTTGCACATATATTAATTCAGGGCTCTTTGTCTGGTTGACAACTGACCTCCATCAGTGCAAGCTTAGGAAAGTACTATGAGTACCTGGGCAATTCAACGCCACGGAAGCAAACAACTTTAAAAAATACACACCCAAAGGCATTTTCTTGCATCTCTTCCTCAGAGGTGTCATAACTGAAAACACCAACTGTAGTGATGTAGAAAAGGCATCTTATTTTATGCCTAGAGTAAAATGTACTCTCAAAATAGATGCATACAAGCTCCTGGCTTCTCTGGCAAGAGAACAAGAAATACCACTGTTGAAAACTAAACAGTCACCTTGTCTTGTATATTAAATTGTTGGGATGTGCTATCAACCAATACATGCCAGTTTTAGAGAGAATTTTTGGCACTGCAAAAAAAGCTTCACTCTAGTAACTCAGATGCTGAGATCCAGTAAGCAAAGAAAGAACATAGATTTGTTTAAAATGTGGATAGCTTAATTTGCACCCCCAGACTAGGCATTCTACATCTTTTGAAGTAATACTCACTTAAATACAGCATCTCACTTTTCTCAGAATGAAAATATAGATATATACTGCTCAAAAAATTAAAGGGAACACAAGCAGAAGACATCCGAGATCTGAATGAATGAAATAGCCTTATTAAATACTTTGTTCTTTACATACAGTAAAGTTCTTTACATACTGCTCAAATAACTAAAGGGAACACAAAAGTACTGTATGTAACGAACAAAGTATTTAATAAGGCTATTTCATTCATTCAGATCTCGGATGTCTTCTGCTTGTGTTCCCTTTGTTTTTTTTGAGCAGTGTACAAGTCTTACTATCCAAGAAAATATAGAATGATATGAGTGCAGCGAACTGGGCCAAGAACAGTTATTTCCATGTTTCTATAGTATATTACATTACTGTTATTATTTGAAACTAATTATCTTGAGCTACATATATACATTGCATTTCTTGTGGAGTCATTAGAATTAGCTTTTCTAGACATTTAAGAAAAGGAAGGAGCAAGGCAATCTATTCCTGACTCTAGCTATCTTGTCTGCTCAGTAGGAAAATTCCTCAGAAGCAATATTATTTAGAAAATCAGCACACAACAACTACTTCCAAATGAAAAGAGACTGTGATCAAGTCATTGATATGCCCATGAAAATCAGGCAAATCAAATCAGAATTGTTCCTTTGATTTGGAAAATCAATTCAAATTGGATTTCAAAACCCATTTCTGTACATGCACAAAAACATCTAAATACTACGGAGACCTTGTTGCTCACTTGAGGTTGTTTGCCTGCAGAAATTTCATCACTCAACTAGGTAACCATCAGTTTAACAATGAGTGGGATTTGTTCCCTATTTATATACATTAGCTTGCTCTGCCAGTATTGGTGTGGTGCACTTTTCTTCTTGGTAATTCCTTAAGATATCGGTTTCTGGTTGTTTGTCAGATGCTAAGCCCTGCTTATATAAATGTTGGCTGTTGGACAGGATATGTTCTGCTTTCTGTTTCCTCCTTAGCTTTTTATTGTCCCTTCTGAATACCTTTTTCCCTTGTGAACTTTATTCATTTGAAGATGCTGTTCATTCATTGTTGTATCTTCTCTAGTTCTTCTCTGAGCCGAGGTGGCGCAGTGGTTAGAGTGCAGTACTGCAGCTACTTCAGCTGACTGCTAGTTCAGCAGATCAGTGGATCAAATCTCACCGGCTCAAGGTTGACTCAGCTTTCCATCCTTCAGAGGTGGGTAAAATGAAGACCCAGATTGTTGGGGGCAATAGGCTATTTAGTATATTGTCTTTGCTGTAAGCCGCCCAGAGTCCTCAGAGACTGGGCGGCTTAGAAATATGACTAATAAAAATAAAAAAAATAAATAATAGTTGTTCCTTTATTTTGACAAAGGTGTCTTACACATCAGATCTGTATTTTGGTTGTTATGTGTGGGAGTGTTATAGTTTCTATAGTTTACTATAGTGTTTACTGTTTCTGATATGAGTCCTGAGACCTATGGATGTTCCTCTGATTTGTTGATATATTTGTCCATCAAACTTAAAGCAGATAGTGAGGCAGAGGTTGATGAGGTCTAGGATTCTGGATATTTTGACTTTACTGTATTTGGTTAGATTGGGTATATTGTCTGGTACTGCTGCCATAGATGCCTTTGTTATTTCTGGGTCTATGGTGCTAAGAGTGCTGGGATATCAAATAAAGTAATAATTTCATGTTCTTCTATTTTTAGACTTTAGACTTGTTGAAGGCTCTTAAATTCTCTTCTATTGGGGCATCTAAATAATCCAAACAGATTGAGATCCTGTTTTGCAATTTCAATTTGACACTTTCCAATTTAATTTGGAGGTTTAATTGAATACTTTTTTCAATCAAATCTCTGAATACTTGAATGGTCCTCAAGAACAATCTAAGTTAGTACTGTTAACATGAAGACTAATTCTGGAATCAGGTTAAACATGGATTTAGGCTCCTGTCTGATCCTCTTAACATAATTTGTAGTACTATCATAGAAAACTGTTTTCAAGTAGATGAATTTCTTCAATAATCTTGAAACTAAAGAAAGGATGTAGCAAAAACTATCTTCCAAGGGAATATTCAGGAGAGCTGCATGAGCAAGACAATGAACCCAATGAAGTCTTTGGGTTCATTCTATTCGGGCCAGGACAAGCACATCTTTTCTAACTGCCCTGAATAAATCATACAATACCAATACCTCTGTTAGCATACAAGTGGACTTGGCAATCATGAGCTTTTGGACCAGGGACTTACATAGTTGATGGGAAAGTCATAAATATTTAAAGCAAACTTTAAGTTCTTTCAAGAAAATCATGCATGACAGACATAGGAAACTCAAGTTGTTTAGTACTTGCTTGAAAATGTTTCAATTTCTGACCAAATAGGTGAAAAAGTACAGTAGATTTTTCTCAACTGTTTGTTTTATATATTTTCATTCATAATCTTTTCAGAAACACTCTTACAACTCTGTTCAAGTTGGCCTCAAAAAAAAAAAAAATCTAACACAGTGCTGATGCCATGACCCTAAAAAAATAGCATAAAATAAAACTAGCATAGCATAAAATAAAGGTAACTTCAAATGTATGCTCTGTTTCAAGATGAATGTTAATAATGTTACACATGAGTTCCATCACATCCATTTTAGTAATGATATGCCATCTGTTTACTGCTTAAATTGGGCACTTTCACTTGGAAATAAACATGTTTTCCTTCTTCAAACAAAGAGTTTGAAGAGCTATTTTCCCAACTTCTCACCTTTTTTTAAGATCCTCTTCTGCAATGCCTCTGAAGAGAGGAGGAGTTTGTCTGGGCAAGAGCACAAAACAGTACCAATTGTGTCAGAATTTGTTGTCAATATGCATGCATGCTCTTCATTCAAGTTAACTCCAGCCATAGAAGCCACATCATTAATGTCATCTTCTTCCCTAAAAGCAAGCATATATTTTGGATTGGGTTATGCAAGGAAATAAAACTGTTCCATTAAATAAATGTGATATTTATCCTTAGAAAAAATTGGATTACTTCAATTATTTGACACATAGTATTAAAATTTAGCATAAAAACACTAATGGCTTAGTATTATTTCATTTACGTTAAGAAACCAATTTAGGCAGTCAGAGTGTGAAACATTAAGAAATGAACTGTGGTCAGGCCTTCAAAGACAAGTGCCTAAAAACACAAGAATTGTGAGGGTCAGTATTTACTCCCATAATTCTTAAAATCTTAATTTATGAACAAACTCATCCGTAACAGGTAAGTACACAAGTCATGCTAAATCAAGCTCCATAATTCTTCTATAGAACCAGGCCAACATACATTTCTGTAGCATAAAAGTCAGCATTTAACATCCAGTTTTTATCCAGAATATCTAACGGAGATCCACAAATAAATACCACCACACAAGAGCCTTTATATTTTTGGGTGAACATAATCCAAAAGAAAGAAATTGTGAAGGGGGAAGAAGATTCAAGTTTTTGCAGGGAACATCTAAATGAATTGAAGAATATAGTGCAAACAATATTCTAACATGGGGAGTTAGGAAGAGCTGACAAACCTGCTCAGGAAGATTTATTTTCACTGCTGCAGAACATTTGACAAGTTATCAAAGAATGATATTCCTTTTGGTTCCTTAGAAACAGTATTGGTATTATACGATTACAAAATAAACAGTAGAAATTTGTCTTGTTCAGATTTCTATGCATTAAGCAATAAGAATTAGGTTAATGAAGTCTGGTTTGAATAATTTCACTGAATTCTGCTCTGAATCTTATTTCAAAAAATTCAAAGTTTCACGTTTTCCTACTAACCCAGGGAGAAATCAAGAACACTGTATTCTATGGTTTTTCAAGCAGCGGGATCAAATCTGCAAGCAAATGATGCTTGTCAAAATTCTGGTGTATAATTGGAAAAAGCTTTTTGTAACTCTATAGATTTGGAACATTGTTAAACAAAAACCACTATGATCTTTGCAAAGAGTTAAAATTAAAATGGCACATATCAAAAAGAAATCTTGGCTAAATGACTTGAAATATTTAAGACAGGTGTAAGAATTAAACTTAAAATGAGCAAAATTGAAGTTGATATTCCATTAATTTCTACGTTACTGTCACTAATTACTAAGCTATTTCTCCTACATCTCTCCAAACAGAGAGAAAATCTCATACATTAAGTAGTAATTAAAGAAAAAGACCTGTAGCAAAGTCACATCCTGACCAGAATACATATTATGGAATGGTTGGGAGAAAAATATAAAAATACTTAACAAGAGTTATACAAAAACTGTACATACTCTGCTGCTTTACTGAACACCCACTCTCTTTGGATACTTTATACTGAATTACTTCAAAGAGGACCATTTCTTCTTTCATTAAAGAAGAGTACACTTCAATCCTTTCATATGAAAAGCATGGGTGGTCCTAATAAAAGTCTACCAAAGGACAGCATTAAAAGATTTGGGATTTTAATGAGGCATATTTATCCACTGAAAAACATGAAAGTATATTTTCTTCATCTACAACAGAGGTCTTCAAACTTGGCAGCTTTAAGACTTGTGGACTTCAACTCCCAGAATTCTCCAGCCAGACCACTGGCTGGGGACTCCTGATCTACAATTTCACAAGCTGTTATGTTTGTGGCCAAATACTTAGGATTACACAAATGGGAAACAAATATCCTTCTTTTAAGGCACAATTTCTTAAAACCTTTTTCCTTTCAGGAACCTCTCCCCACCACACTTTTAAAAACAATAAGAGTTTGTATGATATTAACTGTATTAAAAATGAACACCAATGCATTTGTAGAATATTTATTAAACCAGGTAAAAATAACATGAAACGATTAGATATGAACGTAAATAAATTTCTCATGGAAACCTATTTTTTTAACAAATAAAAAAGTAATAACAAGGAGAATGACATTGTTTTATTTTTTAAAAAATATATTCAACATCTGGCAAATAAGTTTGGTTTTGCAGAGTCCTAAGGGAGTCTTGAGGGACACCCAGAGATCCTCAGATCACACTTTTAAGAAACATTTGAAGGTATTTGTGAACCATTTCTCCAGCGTGATATTAAATTATTCCATCTATTACAGAAGCCTATTATCTCCACTTATGTTACTGATAACTTATATCTGTGCCTTCAAATTACACTGACTTTAAATAACTGAACACAGTTATTCGAAGTTACTGAAAATCCTTTCTGGATCTCATTTAATAAATTTGCAAGTGGCAAAACTTCCAAGCAAGTCTTTACCACCCTCTGCTGTTCAAATAGTGACCATGCACTTTTAATGTTATTTAATTACTCCATTGTTCTAAAAATAGGGACAGGTGTAATGAGCCAGGCAAGAAAGTTATAATCTGAAACTTGATGGAATAATTTAGATTTAATCTGGACCAGGCTATAGTACTATCAAATTTTAAATAGATACTGTACATGCCTATCTCATTCAAAATAGTCAATAACATTTTCATTTTTTGTTCTTGGAAGGAACTGACATACGGATTAAACCTCTTGATACTAAGAAACGAACAGTCACAAGAAACTGTTTTATAAAAAGGAAATTATCCTTACATACTCAGTATGTAAGGATAAAGTATCATACTGATACTTTCCTATACAATGAGAATTGTATGACTAATGAAGAAACCAACGGTGTTTTCTTTTTCAGTTGTTTTGTTCAGACGTAAAAACCATGAGGGCATGCAAGTACTGTCACAAAACTGGTCTGCCCCTCGTCAAGGGAGACCCCTTTTTCCCTGCTTATGTAATAGCTCAGTGGCCCCAAACCTTTCGGGCACCAGGGATCAGTTCTGTGGAAGGAGTTTTTTTCCACAGACCAGAGGGAGCATAGTTTCGCATGCTGCCTGTTTCCCGTGGATGGGGCTTCGTTTGTTTGCCTGGCTCCATTTCTGGCATGCCGCAGCCTTGTTCCAGTCCATGGACCAGGGGTTGGGGACCTCTGCAATAGCTGTACAGCTCCAGGAAAATACAAGCAGTTCTCACTTACCAACTGCCTTGGTTAGCAAGTGTTTGCAGTTACACATTGCAGCATCCCTCAGTCCATGATCACCTTATGGGTGTTTCACAATTGGCACACATTTATAACTACTGCAGTGACCCACAATCATGACATTGCACTTACGGGCTTCCCAAAAAGCTTGCAACAAGCAGAGTTAATGAAGAAGGCAAAAGTAAAACCACAAGTTATGGTCATTTGATATCCCACTTAATGACCACATAAGTTACTTAACAATCAAACAGGAAGTAATGTCTGTTGTGTGATTTTTTTTGCTTAGTGGCTGAAGTGCTTAGCAACCAAATTGCCTGTCCAGTTGCGGTCACTAAGTGGTGTCTACTTTTACCCTTTTAAGCTAAGGAGCTGGCAATAGGGTATGATGACATGAACGTCACTGCTGTCTCGTTAACTCAAACATGTACTTTCCTAAAACTGCAAAGTTTTTGCATAAATCCAGAAGAAAAAGGTCCCTAAAGGAGATGGTGACAGCTGCAACCAGGATACCCATGTCCTCTCCAAATCACTGCTTATATTTGGGATCCAAACAGATTCATTCCATGACTTTCCTTTCAGCAGACAATTAGAGCTTCTTTGCATACTGTTAATAAAGATGTATGCTTTAAGTAAATCGCTTTTTTTCCCTTCCATTTAACGTGTCCGATTCTCAGAGGCTGTTTGTACAAGTCCCTGCAGTTTCCTTGGCAAGGTTTTTCAGAGATGGTTTAACCATTGCCTCCTTCCTCGGGTTTAGAGAAAGTGACTGGCTCAAGGTCACCCAGCTGGCTTTATGCTTAAGGCAAGTCTAGAACTCATGGTCTTCTGGTTTCTAGGCTGATGCCCTAATCACTACATCAAACTGGCTCTCAAAAATCCCATGTATCATCATTCAGTAAATAATTCCCTTAAAATATATAAAAATGTTTTGTTCTGCTCTCTACCAGAAAAGTAAGCCTGAAGGTAATCTGATATCGATCAGCTGCAGCACAAACATCTGTACTATTTATTGAAAGACCTCATCATAGGTTGCTCTGCTGCTTCTCCAAATTTCTAATCAATTTTCACAGTTGATTATATATATATATGTTTTGAATATATTACCATATTAAAATGGACATTGCCTTACCTGAACGTCCCTTTTCTGGGCGCTGCGTACACTATCCATCAATGGGTTAACTTCTTCAGCCTTTGGCAATAACTGAGTGAGAGCTCAATTTCCCTTTCCTGTGGCCCTGCCACGCCCCCAATCCCATGATCCCCCAGTCTGAACGAAGTTATAGGAGACCACACCGTGTCAGGTAAGTAACATAACTTTAATAAATTCGCTGGAAAGAAACCAACACAGAAAAGGTTAACTGGGCCGAAGCCAACTAACGAGGGGAGGGTATGGATAGTGTACGCAGCGCCCAGAAAAGGGACGTTCAGGTAAGGCAACGTCCATTTTCCTGTGCGCTGCTCCCACTATCCATCAATGGGATATACCCAAGTTTAGACCCCATGGGTGGGAAGCCGAGTGCCTCCAGTGTCCTCCTCTGTCACCACCGACTGCAGCACCCTACGCCCGAAGGACGCTTCTGCCGAGCTGTAGGCGTCTATTCTGTAGTGCCGGATGAAGGGCGTCACCGATGACCAGGTTGCTGCTCTGCAGATGTCTGCCACCGACGCCTGCGTTGCCCAGGCTGCCGATGTGGCCGCGCTGCGGGTAGAGTGTGGGAGGATTCGACCCGGAGGCTGCTTAGAGTCCAACTCGTACGCTAAGGTGATGCAGGCCTTGATCCATCTGCTCACCGTAGAAGCTGAAATCTTCAGTCCCATGGAGGCCGGGTTGAATGACACTAGAAGCGCCTCCGTGTGGCGGGAGGCCGCCGTTCTGTTTATGTAGATGCGAAGGGCGCGCCGGACATCGAGGGAATGCCATTGTTCCTCCCTGCTGTTGCGCGGGCTGGGGCAGAAGTCAGGTAGGATGAGTTCCTGAGCGAGGTGGAACCAGGAGTTCACCTTGGGGATGAAGGCCGGGTCCAGCCGCAGGACCACCGAGGAGTCTCTGAAGATGCAGAGGTCCTTCCGGATCGAGAGCGCTGCTAACTCCGAGACTCTCCTGGCTGAGGTGATGGCCAGCAGGAAAGTCACCTTAAGCGATAAGTGTTTGAGGGCAGCTGAGCCTAAGGGCTCAAACGGGGGGCCCATTAATGCTCGGAGGACTAGTGGGAGGTCCCAAGTCGGGTACCGGTGCACTGTGGGGGGACGCAGGTTCTTGGCGCCATGGAGAAACCCCCTGATGCGCGGGTGCTGGGACAGCGCTTGGTAGGGCGGGCATGAGATGACTGTGGACAGAGCCGCTGTCTGGCGTCTTAGAGTCGCAGGTGCCAGTCCCTTCTCCAGTCCTGACTGCAGGAATTCGAGGATGTTCTGTACCGTAGCCGAAGTTGGGTCCTCATGGTGTTGGGAGCACCAGCGGCAGAACGCCCGCCACGAAGCCTCGTAAATGCGTGTCGTTGAGGGCCGTCTGGCGGCCTGGATAGTATTTACTACCCCATCTGAGAGGTTATCCCTTTTTAGGACGACCCTCTCAAACGCCAGACGGTTAATTGTAGCCACTGAGGCTCTGGGTGAGTGACTGACCCCTGGCAGAGTACCACCTGGTGGGGGGGAATGTGCCAGGGTTGACCGATGGATAGTGCCACGAGGTCGGCGTACCATGGGCGACGAGGCCAGTTGGGAGCCACTAGCAGCAGGTCGGCTTCCTCGGCCAGCAGTTTCCGGATGAGGCGCGGAAGGAGAGGAATCGGTGGAAAGGCGTAGAGCAGGCCCTTGGGCCACCTGCATCTGAGGGCGTCGTGGTCCTCCGCCTGTGCGGATGGGTAGCGAGATATGAAGCGGGTCAGCTGGGCGTTGCTCGGGGTCGCAAAGAGGTCCACCTCCGGCATCCCGAAGCGGGCGCTGAGCTCCCGAAATAGGCGGGGGTGGAGTTGCCACTCCGCTGGGTCTATCAGTTCGCGGCTGAGCCAGTCCGCCCTGATGTTGGTTGCTCCCGAGATATGCTCCGCCTTGATTGACCGCAGGTGGGACTCCGCCCAGGCAAATAGGGCCTCGGACTCGAACATCAGCTCACGGGATCTCGTGCCCCCTTCCCTGTTGACGTGTGCTTTTGCTGAAATGTTATCCGTGCGGATCAGAACATGTTGGCCTTGAAGTGCAGTCTGGAATTGGCGTAATGCCAGCCTGATTGCTCGGAGTTCCAGGAGGTTGATGCTGCTGCGTCGTTCGCTCCTGGACCACTGGCCCTGGGCTACCAGATGGAGTAGGTGGGCACCCCATCCCCGCAGACTTGCATCCGTGGTTAGTGTGAGTCTGTCCGGGTCCAGAAATTCGCAGCCCTTGAAGAGAGCAGGTGATCTCCACCACTCTAGGGAAAGACGGACCTGGGATGGGACCGCTACCTTGCGCTTCAGGTTGGTCTTGCCTGCTCTCTGGAAGGGTAGCAGAAACCATTGGAGGGCTCGCGAGTGTCTGCGTGCCCACGGAACAATACCGAAGCATGATACCATCTTCCCTAGGAGTGATGCTAGCTGAGCCAGGGACGCTCTCCCCCCTTCCGAGACCTGCTGGATCAGGTCGCGAATGCTCCGGATCCTTTCCGGAGAGAGGAACACCTGGCCTTTGACCGAGTCGATCTCCGCCCCCAGGTGCAGGAGGCGAGATGACGGCTGTAATTGGCTTTTCTCAAAGTTGATGGAAAAGCCGTGGTCTTGGAATGCTCGGAGGACTCTTTCCATATCCTTGGCCGCCTGGCCGCGTGACGACGAGAGGATCAGAATGTCGTCGAGGTAACACAGGAGGCGCACTGGAATGGTGTGGAGTGTGGCCGCCACCGCCCCTACTAGCTTGGTGAAGGTGCAGGGCGCCGACGAGAGTCCGAAGGGCATCGCGCGGTACTGGAAATGATGGCCTGCGAACTCGAATCTCAGGAAGCGTCGGTGACTGGGATGGATTGGCACGTGGAGATAGGCCTCTCGTAGGTCGACTGATTGCAGGAGGTCCCCTCTTCTTACGCCCGCTAATATTGTCTTGAGTGAGTGCATTTTGAATCTGCGATACTTTACCGACCGGTTTAGTCGTTTGAGATTCAGGATGGCTCTCCAGCCTCCCGAGCTTTTGGGCACCAGGAAGAGTGTAGAAGCCCGAGCCCTGCTGGTCTCGAGGCACCGGTTCTATGGCTCGTATCTCCAACAGGTGTGAAATCTCCTGTGCCAGGAGGTCTCTGAGGTCCTCGGACTGTGGGACCGGGCAGCGGACGAAGCGACTGGGCGTAGGACCAGAGAATTCGATGGAGAGCCCCGAAGAGATGGTGCGTCGGATCCACGAGTCCTCCGTCGATTGGGCCCATTGCTGGTGGAAGAGTTGGAGTCTCCCACCTATGGGGCCCACGGGCCGGCTGTCACTTTCCCCTTCTGGCGGTTTTGAAGCCGGCCCCACGAAAGGACCGTTTAGCTTGCTGGGGACGGCCGCGGTCTCGGAACTGGGATCTGTCCTGGTGCCTACTCGCCCCTTGGAACTGGGAGCGTTGTGGTGGCGGACCTCTCTGCCCTGAGCCGGTCCGAAAGGGCTGCTGGTAAGAGTAAGGCGTGTATCTGCGGTCGTGCCGCCGATATGCTGATGGGAGCACCTTCCTCTTATCTTTATCTTCGATCAAGAGGGGATCCAGAGCTGCCCCAAACAAGTCTGGGGCCTTGAACGGGGCTGCGGCCAGTTTCCATTTGGCCTTAAGGTCTGCCTTCCAGGGGCGAAGCCAGAACAGCCTCCTTGCTGTGATGTTTGAAGCCAGAGATCTAGAGGCAAATTTGGCGGAATTCAGAGATGCGTCCGCGGCATATTCGGTGGCGGCTACGATCTTATTCAGGTCGTGGTGTAGCCTCGTGTCTTCCGGGGGCAGTCTCTCCTGCAACTGGCGCAGCCAGATGAGGGTGGCTCTGTTGAAGAAGGAGGTCGCCGTTGCCGTCCTGACTGCCCAGGCCGCCGCCTGATGAGACTTACGGAGGGCCCACTCCGTCTTCTTGTCCTCAGCTTTGAGGCCATCTACAGCATCCGTGGACACCATCGATGAGGAGGACAGGGCGGCGACTGGCTGGTCCACCGATGGGAGAGCTAAAAGGTCCTCCAATTCCTGGGCCGAGCAGTATAGTTTCTTTTCCAGGCTGCTCGGGGTAGTTAGAGAGGCTGGCTGTCCCCAGGGGTTCTGGATCACATCTGAAAACAACTGGGGGCAGGGGATGCAGTCCTTCTCCTGTTTGGAGGACTTGAAGAGTGCATCGTGGGGACCCGCGGCCGCGGGTTCCGGCGAAGAGATGTCCCCCGGCACGCCCAAATTGGTTGTTAGGCGCGCCTTGTGTAGGAGCGACTTAAATAGGGCTGGGCGGAACAGGCCCGTGAAAGCCGGAGAATCTGGCCTCAGACCTTCATCTTCAGAAAACTCGAGGGTCTCAGGACCATCCTCGGCCTGGTCTGAATCCTCTGATGAGGATGACTGGGTGTGCGCCTGTTGGTGCCGGGCCTGTTGCCGTTGGGGCGCCCCCTGCGCTGGTAGTTGACGAGGGGGCCCCCCTGCGGCCTGTTGCCAGCCTGCAGCCAGGAAGGAAGACATTGCGGCTGAGAACATAGTCTGGAAGTCTAGCTGGCTGGTTGGGAGGGGTCCCTCTGGGGCACGGAGGCCAGCTGCCGTTGGAGTGAATGTTGCTTCCGCCCCACGGTGGCGCCGGTGAGGTGAGCCTGATAACGGGATGTCCGGCAGTGAGCGAGAGACTCCTCTGGCCCGTGGTAACTCCTGGCAGAGCCCCGCTGCGCTCGGGGTTGCCGGTGTGAGGGTCAGCTCTGTCAGGCTTGTGATTCCGGTGCTCGCCTCTGCGCGTGTCTGGGGGGTGGGCCTGGGAGAATCAGGATCCTGACCTGGTGCAGTCGCTCTGTCCATCTGTGCCTTAGCACAGAGGCGCTCTAGGGATTTGTGGCGCCTTGCAGCATCCTTGTCATGGAACTGGGGCTCCTTTCCCCCCCGGTCCTTATGATTGGAGGATCGCTTCTTTGAGTGCTTTTTAGAGGATCTAGCCTCCTTGCGAGGTGGGCTTGCCTCTAACTCCGGGTCTGATGAAAAGGGGTCATCTGACATGGCCATGGTTGCCATTCTGGCCCCTCAGCGCGGTTGCTTTGGCTGTGCCCTGAATTATTCGACTCCTGGGAAATGGAGCCCGAGGGTCCCCAATCCCTTTGCAGCGAAAAAGCCCCTTTTAAAATGGCCCTGCAGGCCTCCAACTGCCACTGTGGGAGGGGCTAGCCTCGTGAAGGTGAAGACAAGATGGCGGCCCCGGGGGGGGTCCACCAAAATGGCGGGAGCACGTGGCTTTGGATTCCGAGGCTGGGGAAGCTGCGGTCTCACAGCGGCGGCCCGAAGGTCCTACCGCCTGCCGCGCTCAGCCCAAATTGGACCCAAGGGCTCCGGCAACGAAGGTAAGGAGGGGGGGGCTGGATGCCTCCCGCGCTGCTCCCCTGAGGCGTTGCGCTGGGCTATGCCGGCTGCGGACTCACGGCGGCGGCCTGAAGGTCCTACCGCCTGCCGCGCGCAGTGAGGGACAGCTTCGGAGGTTTCCTGGGAGGGGCGGCAGCTCGTCTTACCGCTCTCTGCAGTCCCTTCGCTGCTCCGCTGCTGCTTCTTCCTTCCCCTCAGGTGGGGGTAGATGTCTCCGCTCGCTCTCCCCCCCCCCCCCTTGCTTGTAAGGGAGGCTGGTGAAAGCCTCTGCCGAGCGGGACGCGTAGCTGTTGAGCCGATCTTCCTGTTTCGGCTTTCAAGGCAGGGAAACGCGAAACAGTAAAACTAGTCAAAAATAAAATAAAACCTAAGGAAACGCTAAGGAAGGGAAAGAAAAAAAAAAATAGGCTTCTGAAGCCTGGAGCTCTGATGGACACCTCAGTCTTTGCCAATAACTGAGTGAAGACTGGGGGATCATGGGATTGGGGGCGTGGCAGGGCCACAGGAAAGGGAAATTGAGCTCTCACTCAGTTATTGCCAAAGGCTGAAGAAGTTAACCCATTGATGGATAGTGGGAGCAGCGCACAGGAAAAACCAATATGCAATTAATTCGCCTCAGACTTAAATGGCTTAAAACCTTTCAAGCAATTATACTACACAGAAAATATTCCCAGATTTTATTCAAATTCAAAGAAACGTATTAATAATTGTGAGTTCTGAGGCTTCATAAAGTGGCTTCTTAACACTCATATGTTATTTGTCATTTGTTTACTGCATCAATAACATATGTACTAAACTTATCAGTTAACCAAATGAAAATTTGGGTTTTGTGCTCCTGGAATCTATTGGAGTTGCAAAGTATAAAACAGCTGCTAGGACAAAATCTTGGAGTCCCCTGCTCCCTTCCCCAATCATCAGCTCTAAATCTTTGAAGCAAGGAAGTGAGGACAGTTATCAGAAATCTTAAATATTTACACCCACATGCCCACATAGGCACAACTCAGGTTTCCCTGTAGCCAAATAAACTTCTGACTGCTTATTTTTTTACCTGAAGGATGTTGTTCCACTCTCTCTTATTTTATTTCTCTGAACAGGAGATGCTTCAAGCGACAGAAATTTGTTTCCTGCCAAGATAATTTGTTTCACAATGGAGCCTAAAAAAGATAAACAATCCAGAACAGAAAGCAAAATCCAAAATGACATTCAGCAAATGCACAGAAAACTGTAAAGGCTATATCCAATTCTGAAGTGAAAACTTATACATATGTCAAGGTCAAAAATCCATTGTATTTGTATTATCTCTATAGTTATTCTACTAGGACATGGAAAAAGCAATATTCTTGATAGACATGGAGGCTTCACTAAAATCTATACTGTAAGTCACCTTCAAGTACAGATAATGAAATAACTGTTTGATTAGAAGGAGGCAATTGCTCAAATAAAAAAGAGTCAATTCTAAATAGGCTATTCTCTCTTATAGACAAACTGCTGAAAGATTTTTTTCCCAATGCAACCAAATAATTACACTGTTCATTTGTTGATAAAGTATTGTGACAATGCACCTACTCCTGGGATATCACAATATTTTTCTACTACAGAAAACTATTTCCAACATGGCATATTTCAGCTGTGGGAATGCTGAGAGCTGCAGTCCTAAACTTACAAGCTGTATTATCTACTCTACAAGCACCAAAAGGATTGAACCACACCACTTATTAAATTGTATTTTTTAAATCTGCCCTTTAGCAGCCATATCAGAATATATTTATAACCCCGTCAAGATTTATGAATATTAGTTATTTCCATTCCAGCAACACCAAACACAGCAATAAGTCATAGCTACAGTACATTTCTGCAACAATTCTATATCTATTGTTCAGAAATTTAATGAGGCTAATAGAAACTGCAAGGATGAAAGGCAACCTCCAAAGGATTCAGAAACCACAAAATGATTCCTATTCTCAATATGCCAATTTCTCATCTTACATTGAAGCACTCTCCTACCAACATATTTAATGTTAAAAACCTCAGTCAGACATGATTCCAAAGCTAGAACCTAGAAGTGCTGTCCATTTGGTTAAAGGGCAAGTCACTTTCAATCCAATGTTAGAACCATATCGGCAGGAAGATGCCTACCTTGGATAAAAGCATCCAATGGTCTTTTTTCACATAACTTATTCACATTAGGGAGAGTAGAAACCTGCTGATGCTTGGCCACATTTCTTAAGATGCTTCCAGAGGGTTGCTGGACTGCCTAAAAATGGGGAGGAGAAATATTGTTACAAATATACTCCTTATTCACCAGAAATAAAATTAAAGCTGACTTACATTAAAGCTGTATTACATTACATCAAGCAGAAATGTGGATACACATTGCAATAGAGGCATCTGAACTCAAGTGTCTGAATCCAGTATTTCTAGGGATAAAATCTAGGGATTCCAACATTTTTGGCCCAAGAAGCATATTTGCAATTTTAACTCATAAATATTCACACAAAATGACTGTTATACAAGACTGCTATACGCAAAATGATTTCTACAATGGATATGACCAATCATAAGTATCTATTCACCAGAAGACAAACCCTTTGGAATTGCTTCAAAATCCATCCCCTGAATGCTCCTCCTCTCTTCCAACTTTATTTTTCTTTTCCAGACAAGTAAGAAGACATCTAAACAGTATCCAATCTGGCTCAGTCACTGGGACCAGATGTTTTGTCTTCTGAGTTTTTGGAGTTGTGCTAGATCCCATCCTCGGGGAACTTCTCTGTGTCTGATGATGGGCTCCAGCAGGAGTCCGAAAGCTCAGAAGACAAAATCTCTGGTCCCGGATGACTGAGCCAGATTGGATTCTGCAACATTATCCTGGGACACATATATTCGCCTTCATTCATGAGACACCTAAACAAAACACCAGGTTGCCATTCACCATTTTCTACAACAGATGAAAACTGATGTTGATGCTTTGCAGCATGCCTGCTTTTTGATATTCAAAGTTTTTTTAAAAACACAACGCAGAAAAGGCAGGGTGTATAGAAGGCGCTTTAATGACATTTTTTACACCTTACATTTTATCAGAGCATTGCTCAATATTTTCTGTCTTGAAATGATCAAAGGTACTTTCACTCATGCCAGTCTATCCCAATTAAAGTTTAGGAATGGGACTTTATTGCTTTTACATACACAGCAGATGCTCTGCCATTGAGTTGATTACCTGGATATTAATTTTGCTTCTTTTAGGACTTAGATGCCTACTGAAGGGTTGTTATTTTAATATGTATCTGACATCTGTTAAGTTTTCTTCTTTTGATTCTAAAAAGACTCTGGCTTAATGGTGTATATGGGTGAGCTTAACCTCATCCTGTAAGCTTTCATTCCAGGTGAACCAGTGCATTCGTGTCTTTTGGGCCCAACAATTAAAACCAAACTGAAGCAATAAAAGCAATAGATAGCTATCCCAGCAGCTTATATAGGTATCTAGTCTTGATGCAGAGAATCTATTCAGTGAAAGGTTTCACATGGCTCCTAGCTATATTCTGTTTCTGACTATCCTAATATATCTGCTGCTTCAATTCATCCCTGATGCTGTAGAGCTCAGGTAACACCAAGAAGGACATGACAGCTTTTTCCTAAATAATTTCCGAACTGTTTATTTGCTGGGCCTTCGTAACAGACAGCAGTATATGGACGTTCTCATTTCAGGCTCCTACACATGCTAAACATTCCCATTATTTCTCTACTTAATGACCTATCTCATTATCAGTCTTTTTAAAAAGGATAATTTTGCTAGATACTGTACTTGAAGAAGATCTTGTCTATTAAATATCTGGATCGTTAGCAGAATTAACTGAGATGAGCTCAATGTTGAACTCAACGTTTATTCAATAACACAATACACAAACAACATTCCCTCGTTTGACAGCTCCTTATATATCGGCTGTCAAAACCCTGATAATCAATCAAAACAGTTCCAACTTCCCTGCTTGTCACTATGCTCAGTATGTAACACCCCTTCCCACCATGCTTGCGCATGCGTAATCATTTAAATACGCAGGCCGACGCCTAATCCGCCCCGATCGTCGGGGTACCGATGACAGCGCTATGTCCCCTAAGGGGATAGAACACGCCTCATTTTCCTTAGTTGTGGTGCCTCTGGGCTATTCCCTCCTGGCAGTACATTGGCCTCCCTGGCATCTGGTAAGTGTGGAGTTGTATGTTCGTCAGGTGTGGGAATGGGAATTAGCTGGTGGGGCTCTTCGGCGGGCTGTTCTATTTGAACTTCGGGTGGTTGGTCTGGATTTGGGACTCTTGCGCGCAGTTGGTCCCTATGGCGCCGCCAGGACCTACCCTGACCCATATCAATACGGTACGAGCAAAGGCCAGCAACAGCCCCAATCTTCCCTGGGAGCCACAATGGTTGTCCAGCGTAATTCCGGGCGTATACTGGATCACCTATTTGGAAGGCCTTATGCCAACTCCTGGACTCAATGGCTTGGTCGGGTAATGTTGGGGGTGTATACTGTCTAGTGCTGTGCGCAATCTCCGTCCCATGAGTAGGTCCGCCGGGGTCTTATTTGTAGTTTGGCATGGTGTGGTGTGTTGAGCAAACAGGTAGTTGTCCACTCGCTCCTGCCATCCCCCAGGACCCAACCGCAGTAACGCTTCTTTGGCTGATCTTACAGCCCTCTCAGCACATCCGTTACTAGACGGATGGAACGGGGCTATCAAGCAGTGCCGGATACCATGCGCTGCTAGGAATGTCTCAAAGGGAGCAGCCGTAAATTGGGGCCCGATGTCCGACATCATTAAGTCGGGCAACCCGTGCATAGCAAACACCCGTCGGAGAGCCTTAATTACAGCTTCGGCTGTGATGGAATGCATCAAGACCACTTAGATCCATTTAGAAAATGCATCCACCATAATTAAGAATGACTGCCCGTGGTGTGGGCCCGCAATATCAATGTGCAAACGAGACCAGGGGGCCCTCGGCTCGTCCCACTCCCTTGGGGCCTCTCTAGGTGGCATTGGGCGACTATCCTGGCACTGAGGGCAATTGGCAATTGGCACGCTGAAATGTCCTTATCTAGATGTGGCCACCACATGTAACATCGACCCAGCGCTTTCATACGGACAATGCCCGGGTGACCCTGATGGAGTTGTGATAACAGTGTGTGTCGTAAAGGGGTTGGTACCACCACCCGATGCCCCCACAATAAACAGCCATTCTGGGTCGACAATTCGAGTTGCCTGTCAGCAAACGGTTTCAGTTCCTCAGAGTATGGACCCGGCAGCCAGCCCCTCGCCATCCAGTCGAGGACACGGGAAAGCACAGCATCCTTGGCAGATAAACGGGCGATGTCCAATGCAATGACAGGTAAAGGCGCGTTGTCAATCAAACAGACAGATGAGGCAGGAACAGGATCAGCCAGTAAAGCAGGTAGGGGACAGCGGCTTAAAGCGTCCCTGTGAGCGAGAGCCTTGCCCGTACGATGTACTAAGGTATAAGAGTAAGCAGACAGGAAAGTGGAATAACGGGTCATCCGGGTCGGTAAAATTAACGGTGCCTGACGGTCACCGGCAAGGATCCCGAGCAGCGGCTTGTGATCGGTGACTAATAGGAATGATCGGCCATAGAGATAGTGGTGGAAACGCCGAACCCCTGCGACAATAGCTAACGCTTCCCGGTCAAGTTGCGAGTAGTTGCGTTCAGCAGGGCCGAGAGTACAGGAGAAATAAGCAATGGGAACCTCTCGGCCGCTTGGCAATTGGTGGCTCAAGACAGCGCCCACCCCGAACGGAGAGGCATCACAGGCTAATACTATAGGCAAATGGTCAGAGTACTGGGCCAACACAGAGTTAGATACAAGGAGCCGTTTGACGGCAGTGAATGCGGCGGCTTCTTTCTTACCCCAAATCCACGGGGCCCCTCGGTCTAACAGGCGGTGCAATGGCTCGGCAACAGACAATTTATGCGGAAGAAACATAGCGTAAAAATTTAAAAGGCCAAGAAATGCCTGTAAATCCGCTTTGCCGCGATGGGGGTGGGGGTGGGGCATCCACGATGGCAGCTGTCTTAGAAGGGGTAGGGTGGAGGCCAGTACTGTCAATGAGGAATCCCAGGAACTCCACCTGTGGCACTGCAATCTGACATTTGGCACGGTTCACTTTGAGCCCCATAGAGTCAAATTGGCGGAGGACACTCCGGAGCCTGACTATCAGTTCCGACGTATTGGCGGCCGATACCAAAACGTCGTCAAAATACGGCACGACCCCGGGGATTCCATGTAAGACCCTCTCCATTAAACTTTGGAAGAGCTCCGGGGCTACGCTGACACCAAATTGCAGGCGCGACACCGGAAAGCGCCTCGGTGCGTAACAATTGTCTGGGCCTCAGCAGTCTCATCATCCACCAGCAATTGCTGGTAGGCCTGGGTGAGATCCAGCTTTGCGAAAACTGACCCCTTGCCTAGGGAATGCAGAACGTGCTGGACTACAGGGACAGGATATGCGTGCCCCAGGAGGGCCTTATTGATGGTCGCCCGATAGTCCGCGCAGATGCAGATTGAGCCATCTGCCTTAATAGGTGTTACTATAGGGGTTTCCCAACGGGCAAAATCAACGGGCTCCAAAATCCCTTGCGCTATTAGTCTATCTAATTCAGCATCAACCTTTGCTTTAAGAGCGAAGGGCACCCGCCGAGGCTTAAGCCGGCGAGGAGGACATTGAGGGTCTAAACTAAAAGATACCGGTGAGCCCTTATAGCAACCCAGCTTGCCATCAAATACGGCGGGGAATTCCTTCACTAAACAGTCTAGCTCATCAGACAGGATGGAATTGACCCCCTGAATTGTCAACCCCAAAGCTTCAAACCAGTTAAGAACTAATAAGCTAGGTAACGGGGCTTCAACTATCACCAGAGGTAACTTGCCAGAGAAGTTTTTAAACTTGATCCTGAAATACCCACAACCCACAACAGGAATTGGTTTGCCTTGATAATCCCTCAGGTGGATATTACAGGGAGTGAGGCGGTTCTTAGCTAGGCGAGGCACCAGTCTCTTCACTGTGCTCCATGAAACGAGGGACGTAGCGGAGCCGGAATCCACTTCCATCTGGCACGGTTTACCCTCAATCGTCACCGATATGTGGATCTTTTGGCAGAGTGGCACAGGTGTCGCCTCAGACACCATGTTTATTGCAACTGGATCATGGCCTCGGTTAGGGTGGTTATACTGTGTGTTTGGCTTCGTCACACCACTTCTCCTGTCCCAGCTGGGCAGCGCTGCAGGAGCTGTTGCAACTTGGGGTGATTGGCAGACCCTAGCAAGGTGGCCGCGATATCCGCAAAGGCGGCAAATGGCCTCCTTGAAACGGCAGGCAGATCTTGGGTGGGGGCCACCACAAGATCCTCTGCAATCCGAACTCGGTTTGGGGAGTAATCGGACTGGCTTGCGCTCATCTATAACTCGATTAATAGCCTCATCCGCCTCATAATCGTCCTCGCTATAGTTAACTGTACTGCAATGGACGTGTTCCCCTTTAGGTTGGCTCCCACTTTGGCCCCGGGGAAGGTCGGCTAGGGATAACGTGGCAAGCTCTGCGGCACAAGCTTCATCTAGTGCCTCTTGGAATGACAGTTCGGGCTTTGCTATAAGCCGCCGTTTTAAGTTCTGGTCCTTCACACCGCTGACAAACCTATCCAATAAATAGTCGTCCAAATCAACAAACTGACAATGCCGAGCCGCCTTCCTCAGCGCGGCTACGTACTGGCTAATTGATTCCCCCTCAGCCTGGTCTCGGTGATAAAAATGCTGCCTTCGGGCAATTCGTGATGGCGCTGGGGCGTAGTGTTTTTTAAGTTTATTCATAAATTCGTCCCAAGTTCCCGCATGAATGGACTGGGGAGCCATTAGTGTCATGGTGGTGTCGAACATTTCGGGACCGCAAAAGCTCAAGAAATAGGCCCTTTTCCGTTCGCTCAACAGATCCCTATAATCATTAGCGATGAGGAAACACTCGAACCTGGCAACATATGCCTCCCACGATTCCGTTGCTGGGTTGAATGGCGTGAACTGCTGTGGCGTAGCCATCGTCCACTCACTCACGTTCCCCTCAGAATTTCCTCCTCCAATTCCGTCACCGCTGACTGGCCCGACAGCGATTAACACTACTGTGTATCTCCGATCAGGGATGTGTCGATCCCACCTTCGTCGCCACTATTAAATATCTGGATCGTTAGCAGAATTAACTGAGGCGAGCTCAATGTTCAACTCAACGTTTATTCAATAACACAATACGCGAACAAGATTCCCGCGTTTGACAGCTCCTTATATATTGGCTGTCAAAACCCTGGTAACCAATCAAAACAGTTCCAACTTCCCTGCTTGTCGCTAGGGGGAGCCGACTAGCGACTATGCTCAGTATGTAACATTGTCCACTATCTGAACCCTACATTATAAGAGAGGAAAAGATCCAAAATTCAGAAGCCAGAGGAGTTTGGCAGGAGTGTCCTTGGTCAGGTTTACTATCAAAACTACATCTTCCACAATTCACAATCTGTCTGGCTTTATTTATTATTAAATAAACCATAGCTTAGTGCAAAATCAAAATCGAACGAACTACATTCTGGTTCAGTGTGACACACATTATGATATATCCCAAGGCTGATTTCTTGCTCAATATTAATAGCTTCTTTTATACACAGGTGGTCCTTATTGAGCAACGGTGATTGGGAACTCTGTTGCTAAGCAAGTTGTAAAGTGCAAGTCCACATGATCACCATATGTCCTGCTGACTTCCCCATTGACTGCTTGTTGGAAGCCAGGAAAATTATCACGGGACTATGGAATGCTGTAGCCATTGTAACTGAAAACTGGTTGCCAAGATCCTGAATGGCAATCAGGTGACTGCAGGGACATTGCAATAGTTGCAACTTTGAGGACTACTTTAAGTCTCCTCCTTCAGCATTCTCTGAATAAATGGCCATAAACTGAAGACTACCTGTGTGTCACATGGGTATCATCTAGGTAAGGCACATTTATTTATTAAATTTGTATCCCACCACAATCACAAGATTTTCAATAGCTAACAAGTACATAATTGCCATAAATCTCATAAATTCATAAATTTCGTAAGTTCATAAATTCACTGAAGGAAAGAATTCACAAAGTCCCCCAGGGTGGGTAGACCGATGAAACTATATATATATACTTTTGTCAGTTTTGACAAAGGTCATGTACTTTTGACACTAGTATGCAGCCTGCATCATTATTATTTCATCATTATTTTCACCATGGTGGCTTTTGCAGATGCCTATGTGGATCGCTGGCTGAATTGTACTACTGAGAATAAGCCAATTCAAAAGGCCCAGATTCTACAATGCACATTTCAGAACATTGTGGATGAAGTATCAAGCAAAGTTCACTTACCGACTGTTTTACCTTTACAGCCTGAGAAGTCCAAATTGGCTGGGGAAGGGCAGAATTGGGATGGGCAACCCGTACAGGGGTTGGTGTCCCAGTGATAGGCAGGACAGGTTGGACAGTTGTGGTTACTGATGTAGCAGAGGTTGCTGTAGTATTCAAGGCCAGTTTTGCCACTTCAAATGATGTCATCCCAGCTGATGGGGCTGACTTCATAGAACTAGTAGTAACAGTTGAAGGTAATGTTGGGTTACAGTCTGGCTTTGCTACCGGAAGAGAAACTGTTCCCGTCTCCTCTGTAGTGGAAGTTGGCTGCATGGCCTTCATAGTATTGATTCCTTCAATCAGTTGAGTGGAGAGGATGGACTTGTCATCTTGATAAGAGAGTGCTCCTGCAGCCAAGGCACAAGCTGGCTCAACAAGTGGGAGAGACACAGAATCGTTTGTTGTAGTCGCGCAGGGTACCGAAACGGATGTCTGTGGAGAAGACATTTGAAGTGGAGAGCTGGGGACTGATGTTGCCAATTGAGAGGAAGCCAAAGTGCCGTCAGCAACTGTGGAAGAAGTTGATGATGCAGTGGGATAAGTAGAAGAAGCTGTTTGAGGGGCAGATTGCTGAAGACATTGTTCTATAAAGGTCTCTGTGTTAGGCATTAATTGCCGTAAAGCAAGTAAACTTTTCTAGCAAGAAAGATGACAAAAAAAATAAATAAATCAGACTGAGTATTTTGCTGTTCCTATGCCATGAAATAGTATGTTAACATCTCTTTCAGAAGCACTATTTTCCAAAGTTATCGGTACAATAGCTAAATTGGAAAGGATTATAAAAGGCCTGCTTAATCTATGAAGTTTATGTTAAATGATATTCAAAAGAGCTTGCCAAGAATCAAACTCTTTGCCTTTCCATCTCTATAGTCATCCATACATTGTGGCAGAAGTTTTAGGTACACTGGTTAACATTTAACCTTTCTCAAGAAAATGTTTTGTAAGTCTGAGCATTCGCATGTCAACAGAACGAGCGCTGCCAGCGATCTGATGGAAATGTTTACAGCTAGTCCTCGACTTATAACTACAACTGGAACTAAAATTTCCTTTGCTATGAAAGAAGGTTGTTAAATGAGTTATGTCTGTTTTACAACCTTCTTACCACGGTTGTTAAGCGAATTATTATGCAAATCATGTGGTTGTTAAGTAAGTCCCCCATTGACTTTCTTTGTCAGAAGCTGGGTGTGAAGGTCTCAAATAGTGATCAGAGGAGCCCAGGTTGCTGCAACTATTGTGAATACACGGCATTTACTAAATGCTGAATTTTGATGTGACTGTGGATATGCTGCTATGGTTTTAAGAGTAAGGACTGGTCCTAAGTTACTTTTTTTAATGCCACTGTAACTTCGAATAGTTGGAAGTCATAGTCTACCTGTACTTGTATCCATCATGCCCCATTCAATCCTTGCTAGAGACGGAAAGAAGCTATAATTTCTGTCAATAAACTAGAATTTGTGAAATACACAGCCGCAGTGCATCTTCTTTTTTGTAGCTTTGTTTTGTATCCTTTCAGTTTGACAAAGCAATGCCCACATTTTCCAGCATTTCTGGTAATATTATTCCACACCCATATTATAGGTTTAGCAAGAGAGCTATTTTTATAATAACCGTGTTTGCAATAGGAGTATTATTCTTGCACAATCACTTTGAGACCACCTCAATCAATGCACAGTGGTTTTCAACTAGGCTTCATTTCAAACTAATTTTGGACATGACCGTGTTACAGTAGCTACATGAACTCTTGGAACTTCAGGACTGTATCCCTTTGCCACAGAACCCATATTTCAATACTACCTAATATTAATGAGTTGTAACCAACTTTTTACTATAGAATATACTACTAAAGTAATTTGAAATAATATAAATTGTCAGAACTTTTGAAAAAAGTTTTGCAAACTTTAAGTTGCGCATACATATTACAAATTCAGAGTAGCATTTGGCTGTTTTTTTCGCAAGCCAAATATTCTTTGCATCTCTCATACATAAGAGCAACTGGAGGGTAATTGTTTTAGATAAATAGAGGAGTCTGGGAAAATCATTTGTTGAGTTGAAGTCAATTACGTAAGCTTCAATAGAGACTAAGGATTGTTGTCATCTGTGCAGGAAGGCGAAATGTGATATTTTTCTTACAGATAATTACTCAAGAGAGATTAATATCAGTTTTAAAATATATATTTGACAGGGGAAAGTGTATGGTGTCAAAAACGGGCTAAACATTAAGCAGCCCTACATTTAATAACTAGGCATAAGGTTTTGGCTACACATCACACCTTATCTCCAGATTCATGGATAGAGCCATTCATGCTGAAATGCACTCATCTGAAAGGAATATAACTGAAAGGAAGTTGTTTTATAAAGTGATCTGTCTTTACCTGGCTTCCTTGCAACACCTAAATGAACAGTGTGTGTCTCTTTGAGTCATTCAGTGATAATTTGGCTTTGGATTAGTTCAGTGTTTCTCAAACTTGGTCACTTTTAAGATGTGTGGATTTCAACTCCCAGAATTCCCCATGCCTGTTCTCTTAACCCAGCCATCGTGTAATGGAGCTGTTATGAAAACACCAAGGAGGGCAGGGAGGAATTTCATTAGCAAGGGCTTTCAAAATGTCTTGTCAACAAAAATGCTTTCAGATGCCCTAACTCCAAATGACATTTTCAACATCATAGTACCCGATACCTGAAACAAGAATATTCATTAAGATGTACCTTAAGAAAGGGAACAAGATTTGGCTGGGGAGAAGACTTTAGTTCCACATATAGTTCTTTGGTAAATTCTTCTGGCTCAATTTTAGCTTCCTAGGCAGGGGATAAAAATTGTAGCACAAATGTAAACTGTAGCTCCGCTAGACATGCCTACAAGTAGGAAAACTCAATTCCCTTGCATTCCAGTACTAATTAATCCCATAATGTGCACATTTTCAACACACCTTTTCAATAGAACACCTTTTTTATATTGAAGGTCTTTTCCTTCAAACCAATTTTTACTTATTAACAATGAACAATGTTATATAAAGAAGAAAATTTTCCTGACTAGTTTCAAGAAACGAGAAAATTTAAAGAAGCTGTTTATAAAACATGTTTATAAGAAAAGCACTTTGAAAAGGAAATTTCTTCTATAAAGAAATTTCTGGACTGTTACTTGGCTAAACACAAATATATCAGATATGGGTAACCTGGTATTCTGCAGAGATTTTCAATGTTACCCTCCATTCGGTCCAGTGTGCCTAAGGGTGCAGAAGTATGGGTGCTGTAGTGTCAATCATAGCAAAAACAGCTGATTGCCTACTGTAATCATGCAGTGCACTTACTATGAATTTGAAATGTAAGAATTACAGGCAATCCTCACTTAGTGACTATTAAAAATCACTACAGACCCACAAAAAGCTACTTATAAAAAAAGCTACTTTGGTTTTAGAGTTCCAACAGCTGCACAAAGCTCAGCAGTCACATGGCCACATTTTGGCACTTGGCAACCAGCTCACTTTTACAGCCAGTTGGTAAGATGATCATGATTTACTATGTTTTTGTTGGTTTCCAGCCTTTTTAGCCAGTTTCTGGCAAAAAAAAAAAAAAACACCCATAGGAATATATCGATTTGCTTAATGACCATGGCATTCATTTAATGAAGCTTCAGACAAAGTGATAAAATTGGTCTGGTCATGTGAGTGCCTTGACTTATGATCATGATGGCTTATGATGGAAATTCTGGGTGCCATTATGGTCATAAATCAAGGACCATCTATATAGCTTTGCATCCTTGCATTCATTTGCATGATATTCGTTCCTTTTTCTTCTCCCTCCCATATTTAAAATCATACCATGAATTATAGCAAGCTGGGTGACTTTGGGTCAATTGCTCTCAATTCACCCCATAGGTTAGTGTTGTGTGGAAAATATGATGAGGAAGGAATATTAGGTATGTTTGCACTTTTGAATTTATAAAAATAATAAAGGTTATTTTTATTATTTTTATTATTTATAAAAGTAATATGTAAAAAAAAATTATAACAGAGATGACCAGAACTAAAAGTCAGAATTTAATCTGGCTCACTATAATCGAATAAAAATGTGAAGTGTTATTTCACACGGTGACTCCATTCTGGAATCACCTTACAAAATGACACAAAATTATAGCAGAGCCAGGCTTTAAGCTGTTATGATACTCCAAATTTATTGAACATACTTGCAAGTGTAAGAACGAGTTTTCATATTTAGGGTAAATTCTTCTCTTATCATACAGCAAGTCTAATGTTGGACATAGAAAAAACACGGATTCCTTCCACCACCACCACCCGCCCAGAAAGTAACACTGCTAAGTTTTAATATGATTTGACTTCCCCAAGCAGAAGTAAAAGTAAACCACAGAAATGGCACCCGAAGGCAATTAGTGTATATATGCAAAACCACCCCTTCTAATAATCTGAGGTTGTTAGAGTTATTTATAAAATTAGGTCCCCTATAAATGTTCACAAAAATAAATACGCAATATACTTGTGTAAGCTTTCACAGCTGGTACCAGTTGAGAAGTATTGAGCTGCAAGGTTAGTGACAAGTTACTCTTTCTTTGAGCAGTGACTCAACACTGCCCAAATAAACAGAGATTTTCTGTGATGAAATGACAACATATGGCACTATTATATGAATGATACAAATGATGAAAGGACGTAATTGATTTCATTTGTGCGAATAAACACAACATTACTGTAATGTCTTTGTGGCTTCACCTGGAGGCCATGAAGATGCCAACAGGGCTACATTATATAGCTCTGCTTGATACTGCACATTTAAGGACTAGAAAGGGGGTGTCAAACTCTCAGTGTCATGTCGTCACGTGACATATTGTGACTTTTTTCCCCCTTCGCTAAAGCAGGGGTCGGGGTGGCCAGTGCAGGATGCATGCGGCCCACAGGCTGCGAGATTGACACCCCTGGACTAGAAGACAGATATGTTACAATGGGCAGGAAGTTTGGAAACTCCAAGCAAGCAGCTTCGAACTGCAACCTTCTACATAGATGAAGTCCCACCGGAAACACTCCTAGGCAAAGACATTCAGAATCAAGACAAGAGTACTTGCAGATGAGCTTTTACCAACAGACTTTGAACCAGATGCTTCACATTCTGCCCCATCTGAGGTGCTTGAGGTCCACTGGAGGCCAGCTTTATTAGTGTTGCAAGGAAGTTTTTGCACTTTTTCACATTTTCCAGCATTTCCTGACAAGAAAACAGACTTAAGACTTAGATCAAACGGTTAGGAAATTACTACTTCTGCAACGCTAGCCTATTTTGTACTTACTGTATAACTGAAAGGCTGGGTGACTTTGGGGTCATCTGTATCAGCAACTGGTTTTGAAGTGAAAGCCAACATGGGAGAGTTAGAAATAGGAGGCTTTGCTGATGATCCAGCACCCAATGATTTTGTGGTCGAGCCTATAATATTTGGTGATGTTACAGACTGAAAGACATTCAACAGACAAGTTACTTGCAACATCCCTGGCAGAACCAACACATTCTCTACATAACAAAGCTTATTTCCATGAGAATGAATTTTCCTTCGACTGATGTATGACCTCTTAAAGAACTGTATATTAAATTAGGTGTTCAAAAGAGGGTTTACAGGTAGTCTTCAACTTAACAATAGTTCATTTAGTGATGGTTTAAACTTACAATGTGACTTATGACTGTTCTTCACATTTATGACACATGGTCACATAAATCAAAATTCAGATGCTTGGCAAATGACTCATATTTATGACAGTTGCAGTCACCTGGGCTTTTGTGACCTTCTAAGAAGCAAAGTCAATGGGAAGTCAGATTCACTTAACAACCATGTTACTAACTTAGCTGCAATGATTCACTTAACAACTGTGGCAAGAAAGGTGGTAAAATGGACAGCGGTGTGTTTCACATTTTGTTACTACCGGTTCGCCGTGTGCATGCCCGTTTCACACACGCACCATCCATGTATACGCTTTGCTCACACACACGCCTTCTGCGCATGCTCCTGGCCTCAAAGCTGTGCCTAAATAGGATAGCATAGAGCTGGGGTGGGTGGGCAGGCCTACCCAAAATCTCTGCTACTGATTCACCCGAACTGGTACGAACCGGCTGAATACCACCTCTAAAAATGGGGCAAAAATTGTTAACAACTGTCTTGTTTAGCAATAGAAGTTTTGGGCTCGACTGTTGAGGACTATCTGTACTTTGCAAGAATAACCGAACTTTGTTATCACCCTGGGAAAGATTCAGAAGACTCCTTTTTTCTGCATTTAGCAATGATCACAACCACACTAATTCTGACACACATTAATTAAAACTAAATTGAGGATGCTAGATTGATTTTTAAATCAAGTCTTTTTACAGGACTAATTTATGTTATTTACATAATAATATTGCATATGTAATGTTGTTTTTTTATTTTATTAGATGATACTTTGTTTTCAAGATTTTTGGATGAGTTCTAAAAGAAAAGGAAGAGAAAGACTAGCATCAGCTTTTCTTTTCTACATCCAAGTTTCTCTGCCCTATCTTTTTTTCCTTTGGGCAACTCCTTTTCCAGAATTTCATACAGATGCATACATGGCATGCAAAGATATGATCCGGTTAAGGGAAGTACAATTACCTAAACGTAGCCCCTGGGTTAAACTGAATTTAACTAGAGAATATTTTCTACAATCTGTACCCCATGCTTTATCGTATCTTTATTTGTCTAAATCAGAACACTGTGCATTATTCAAGCCCAAAGAGAGAAATAATTGATGATTAATGTCTCACATCTTGGCCTTTGTATGTAAGAGACAGAAGGCAGGATTGGTTGCCAAATGACTCCATACAGCGTCTTGGTCTTTTCTCAACTTTTACACCTTATGGACACAATCATATCACCATAGGGTAAATCAAACTAACAAAAGAAAAGTTTTGTTTTTCTTTTTCAATTCACAAAATTACTAACAGTCAGCAGGGTGGCCACTGCAAAGGCACCTGGGATACTGGTTCACACGGAAGGCCAATAAAAAACCATAGCTAGCCATGACTTAGTCGCTGATTGTGCTATTGATCTGCTCCCTCCTTTCCCAATTATTTGATTCAATGCTTGCATAGCATCCGTATCATGCTAAATGCTTACTTTATTATTCTAGGAGGTTGGCTAGCAGCAGGGGTGGATTTTGACCAGTTTGGATTGGATCGCGCATACCGGTAGCGGCAATTTGAAGTGGTTTGCTGAACCGGTAAAAACCAACCCTGGTTGGCCCCACCCACCCCTGCCTGCTCACTGCTCGTCCCTTCCGCTCTGTGTGTATGCCCGAGAAGGAGAAGACTTGGCCGAACTTTTCTTTCTCCCTTTGCAATGAAGGGAAGGGAGCTTGTTAGGAAGGGAGCTGCAGTAGCTTGCCTGTCCCTTTAAGGTACTTTGACCTTAGGGAGGGAGGGAGGGGGACCATAAAGGGACAGACTGCAGCGGTTGCCTTCTGAGTAGCTCCGCTATGAATGGAGGGAGAAAAGTTTGGCTTCTGTCTGCAGCAGCATTTAACATGGCTGCTTCTCTCCTCCTTCTTGGGCTCATACACATAAAACTTGAGAGAAACTTGAGAAGAAGGCAAGAAGCAGCCAAGTTAAATGCTGCAGCAGAGAGAATCAGAACTTTTCTCCTTCCATTCACAGCGGAGCTGCTATAGCCTGTCCCTTTAAGGTAGTCCCCGGGAGGAAGGAGGCCAGGGGAGAACCATAAAGGGAGCAGCAGTTCCACTGTGAAGGGAAGGAGAAAAGTTTGGCTTCTCTCTACAGCAGCATTCAACGTGGCTGCTTCTCTCCTCCTTCTTGGGCTCACACACACAGAGTAAACATGAGAAGACGAGAAGCAGCCAGGTTGAATGCTAGAACACTTGGCCGAACTTTTCTGTCGGTTCTGTGGGCGTGGCTTGATGGCCGTGGCTTGATGGGGTGGTGCCGCCCCACTTTGCCGTGACATCAAGTTGGCCACACCCAGTCACATGACACCCATCAAGCCACGTCCACAGAACCGATAGGGAAAAAATTTGAATGTGACCCCTGGCTAGCAGTCTGATGCAGTGGTGAAATGTAAAATTTGTTACTACCGGTTCTGTGGCGTGGCTTGGTGAGGGGGTAATGTGACTGGGTGGGCGTTGCCAACTTTTTTTTCTAACTTTTAAAAGCATTTTTTCTACCACCTCTTCAGCCGAAGAGGTTGTAAAAAAATGCTTTTAAAAAGTTCTGATGATCCCAGTTGAGCCGTGCGATCATCAGAGGCTTTTTTTTTTTTACTTTTAAAAGCATTTTTTCGGCCGGGGGGCAGGGGGGAACAGGGATTTTTGCTACTGGTTCTCCGAACCACCCGCCACCATTGCTATCGGATCGGGTGATCTGGTCCGAACTGGGAGCATTTCATCCCTGGTTTGATGACTTGTAAAAGGACTCCAGACCGAAGAAAACAAGGGCCTTCTTATTTCTGGCTTATCCAATTCTTACAGCAATCAAGAAGGAGCCAGTTTTGTTTTGCTCAAATCAAAGACAAATATAAAGATAGGACACCTAAAGCCATGGCTACTACAAGCACATGTATATCTATTTAAAAATGTTACAAACTTCATTAGCTCTGAGAAGCAGTGAATCTGTAATACCTGATAAGGTTGATCATTTTATTGCTGCACATGTCACTAGAAACTTAGAATTGCTATTTCCTATAGACAAGCGGTCAGCAATATTGATCAGAAATAATTTATATAGGCTGTTTGCTGTAGAGAAAGACATGTTTGGCATGCAGTTTATTCTTTAGATTTGTAAACCACTGTAATAAAAATGTTAGCTAGAAAACTAAAAAACAGAAAACAGAATGCAAATCATACCTGAATTACAGCAGGCTTCTTAACAGTGGAAGTAATAGAATGAGTTGCCCAAGACAGCGTTTTAACAGGAGCCGTTAGTACTTTAAGTACCTGAGTTCCAGAACTCTTTCAATAAAATAAAGAAACAGATGTAATGGGAAAAAAGAAATCACTTTCCAGCTAGTAATCAATGAAAGTTCCTTACTAACTGGAAATAAATTATCTGTTTTGCCATACAAATGATAGATTCCCCCTATACATACTTTTTTCTATTTTTGAGTAAGTTGTAAACCTCTTTGACTGTTATTACAAATGTTAAAGCACTCGGGATAATATAAAAGGTTAGAGCAGAGTTAAGTTGCTTTTATGACTGATTATTCAAATACACATTCATGCTGCCTTATATGCAAGAAAATATTTTTAAAACTGCAAATATTTATCATGTGAAAACAGCAACAGTGGCAGTAATTGTGAAAAAAATGCTTCTGTTGCACTTTCTTACTTATAGACAAACTGCACTAGCAAAAGCAAAAGAAATCCTACATCAGATTAATTCTAAGGGCTTTGCAATTCCATATCCACAAAGTTGCATTATAACAGCAAAAAAGCCAGCAATTTGGGAGGAAGTGGGGGGGACATATTTTGAAAGTATTCTAGGAGCACTGTCTCAAATTGGCCGCTATAGAGTATATAGGCAGTCACAACACACCAATTTACCACAGTTCGAGCTGGGAAAATTGATTTCCATCATTTGTTCTAACACACTGGTACTCTATGCCACCACTGCTTAATCACATTTGGAGCTGTAGGTCAATTTTCAAATAAAGTATTTATTTGAACAGTTATCTTTATTCTCTAAGGATATTTATGGGTCTAGTATGAGGATCTAAAACATTCCTGTAAAGGTCAATAATGACAAAAACTGATAGACATTTTTCTTATTTTAAAGGAATACACATAAAATCAGAATAGGAAGACTGGTGGACACTGTTAGGAGTTATACTGACGAAACCTAAACTCATACTATCTAATTCTTACAGGCACCAAGAACAGCAAGAACAATTAAAGGATTTCTGGTATGGGATTACCTGTACAGGCTGAATTTTGATGGTAGGTGGAGTTGGAAGTATTGAGCATCTTACACTGGTATTATTTGAGGTCTGACTCTGAGCTTGTAATAATGCTTGTTGAGATATCAACATTAATTGACCGGTATTACTTCTGACCAGAATCATTCCTGCAAGAGAAAACAATGTCAGATCTCCCACTATTCATCCTTACCAAATAACAAATATATTATTTTGATAATAGGAAAATGTAAACAAAGTGAAAGAAATACCATCCTTTATTGTATTTAGGCCAGAAGTTATGTTAAGATAGGAAATACTCCAATATTTTATTACTTCTGTGCAATAGTACAGCATATTTCTCTAGGAGCCTTTTAAAATTATAGATGGCTACACTTTTTCCAGATTTGCAGCTAGTTACAATAAATGTGCCTAATATTTTCACTTCACAAAAAAACCATCAAGCATATTTAAGCAACAAGCAAATTCAGAATTGATTTGCTCACAGTTCTCCACAGTTAGAAAAGTCCCAAGAGCCTTATAGTTTAAGTATGATCAAGCTTGTCAACTTAGGTTATTTCTAATTTTAATGCAAAATAAAGATGGTTCACATATTTTATTTTCATTTTCATTTTATTAAATTTGCATACCGCCCTACTCCCGAAGGACTCAGGGCGGTGAACAGGCACAAAATAAAACACATAAATATAAAAGTTAAAAAACATGATTAAAACCCAATTAAATAATTTTTGCCCAAGACAATTAAAACTCCCAATAATTTAAAACGAATTAAAATTTCAATTTAAAAAATTAAAAGGGGAGAAAATTAGGCCTGCTGGAATAGGAGTGTCTTCAAAGCTGGGAAAGTGCGCAGATCCGGGATCCTCCGTATCTCCGGGGGGAGCTCGTTCCAGATAGTAGGTGCCCCCACAGAGAAGGCCCTCCCCCTAGGGGCCGCCAGTCGACATTGTTTGGCTGACGGCACCTGGAGGAGTCCCTCTCTATGAGAGCATACCGGCCGGTGGGAAGCTGTTTGTGGTAGTAGGTGGTCCCGTAAGTAGCCAGGTCCTAAGCCATGGAGCGCTCTAAAGGTGGTAACCAAAACCTTGAAGCGCACCCAGAAGACCACCGGGAGCCAGTGCAGCTTGCGCAGGAGAGGTGTCACACGGGAGCGCCATGTTGCTCCCATAACCACCCGCGCGGCCACACTCTGCGCCAGTTGGAGCCTCCGGGTGCTCCTCAAGGGCAGCCCCATGTAGAGAGCGTTACAATAGTCCAGGCGGGAGGTGACGAGGGCATGAGTGACATATGAATGTTGGCCTTTATTGACACTAGAAGAACAGATTTTAAAATGTAGTCTTTATTGTAGTCAAAACACACAGTTACCTTTACATTAATTTACATTAACAGTTTACTGAATAATATAGAGCAAGGTCTCCAACTTTGGCAACTTTAAGACTTGTGGACTTGAACTCCCAGCAAAGCTGGCTGAGGAACTCTTAAAAGTTGAAGTCCACAAGTCTTAAAGTTGCCAGAATTGGAGACCCCTGGTATAGATCAATTGGGATATTCCAATGGGGGGAGGATGGTGGAAATGGAATCTAATTTCTCCATATCAAGTCTAATTTCACATACTATATACTAAGTGGGGAGAAAAACAGTGCTATTTTAAGAGTATGGAATATAGATAAACCCAGGTTATGCTCAAAAATACCATAATGGTTTGAGCACAGTTAAGCATTTTATAAAAAAAGAAACAATGGGAAAAGACCAATGGTTAACATATCAGAAGTTGTTAGGACAAGAAGACGGAGAACTGAAGAGGAAATCAAAAGAACAACTGACTGCAAGATTTAATTTTCAATGGTTTTCATGTAAATAATTAAGAGACGTTTAATATAAGTAAAAAGGAGATTGAACATAAAACAGAATTTGAAATTGTATTATCGGTATGTACAAATGATAAACATGGTATTGCTAAAATGTATAAACATTTGCAGAAATTTGATACAGAATAAGTGATGGGATTAATGATAAAATGAGTTATAATTTTTGGTTGTAACATACAAATGGGAGAGAATGTGGATAAAAACACTGAAATTCACATTGCATTACAATTTAAGACGGAACTTTTATGAAATGATGCTTACTTACTTACTTACTTACTTACTTATTTATTTATTTATTGGATTTGTATACCGCCCTACTCCTAAAGGACTCAGGGCGGTGAACAGCCAAATAAAATACATATAATACAAATGTTAAAAAACCATTAAAATACAATTAAATAATTGGCCCGAAAAATGAAATTTAAAACACCCCAATTCATAAGGCAAATTTAAAATTTAAGAATTTTAAAAATTTTAAGTTTAAAAGAGAGGTTAAGCCAGGCCGGACTGCTGGAAAATAAATGTTTTGATGGCACAGCGGAAAGCGTGCAGATCCGGGATCCTCCGTATCTCCGGGGGGAGCTCGTTCCAGATAGCGGGTGCCCCCACAGAAAAGGCTCTCCCCCTGGGGGCCACCAGTCGACATTGTTTGGCCGACGGCACCCTGAGGAGCCCCTCTCTATGGGAGCATACTGGTCCCATAGAGAGGGAGAATGATATGGAATGATATCATAGAAATGATATGGTTGCACATGATCAGACATTATCAAAGATACATAAAAGTACTTCTAATCAGTACTGAAAATAAGTTATGGTGGGAGGGGGGGCTTGCGAAAAAGCAAAATAATATTGGATTCAAATATATACAATTATACAAAGAATTTTAAAGAACAATATTGATACCATAACTATTCCTATTGGGATTTATGAATAGCCAATTAGAGTAAACGTATTGAAGACCAATATTGTATATGGTAACTGCAGCAGAACTATTATAAGCACAAAGGTGGAAAATACTGAAATATCCATAACGGAGCAATAGATCATGAAGATGGCAGAATATGCAGTAATGGTGAAAATGACCTGTTGGATCACTGATAGGAATTTTCTGGGCTTTATGCTGAAAATGGAAAAACAGGCATCTCATGATTTACAGATTTGCTAATTAAAATAAGTTGAGTATGGGAAAAAGAAAAGCAAGTTGTAACTTTAAAGAAGGAGGACAGATAATGAATTAGGTTGTAACTGATTTAAAGGAGGCTGAAAATCGCTTCTTAATACCTATCTCTTTTCTTCTACCTGCACTCTCTGTTCTACTTCTTTTATCTTTTCTGTCTTTTTTCATTCACTATATATAGTTTCATGTTTATTTTATACTTATGTGAAAATGTTTAATATAAACTATTAACAAGAAAAAAACCCTGAACAAAAGAATCCAAACACTATTGCCTACTAAGGAAATTGTTCAAATGCTTTGGTTATAATAAACTTGAAAACAAGCTCTACTCTGCAAATGTGGTATAGTGAATGTTATACCAGAGTTGTAATTCTGTATTAAATGTTATAAAGATCTTCATACGGTATGATATAAGGTAACGTTTTTCCTACTTGTCTTCTACTGACAAAGGAATACAAACTTTATGCAAGGTTGAGAAATAACTTTTAATATTGTTATCAAATTGTAGATTATAGAACACTGCCACCTACTGGCACAAATAAAATATAACATTCAAGTATTTCAACAGTTTGTTAAATCTATCCCACTATATCACTAGAGAAAATTTTGTTTGGTTTACAAATACAAACATACATATACAATTATAGCTACTATTTAGTATTCATATTATTTTTACAAGATATGTTTTCTTTAAGAAAAATGGGGGTGGTCGGGCAGGAAAATAGATTAGAACAGGCTTTAGGGATTTTAGAGCTCCATATACAAGATAGTCCTTCTTTAATAACTACTTGTTCAGCAACAGTGACCATTCAAAGTTAAGATGGTACTGAACAAGATTTATGTCTGAGAGTTGTAGTGGCGGCCACTGCAACTTTCCCACAGTCATTTGATCACAATTTGGATGTTTGCTAACCAGCTCATAATTGTGACAGCTGCAGTGTCTCACAGTCCCAGGATCACATTTGTGTCTTTCACTACTGACTTCCAACAAGTTAAGTCACTGGGGAAGCCTGCAGGAAGATGCAAAATGGGAGTCACATGACATCATGCCTAATAACCATTTGCTTAACAATTTGTTCCTGTACTTTGGAATATCTTCTCCCAAGGAGTGAGGTTGGCTCCCACCCTCCTGACTTTCCAAAGGGCTTGAAGACCTGGCTCTGCCAATTGGCCTGGGGCTCCAAAGGTCATACTGGAGGTGGTTGACTGGTTAATAACAGATCCCACCTCACCCCTGCTCAGCCTACTCCGTCCTCCCCATCTTTTAACTTTATTTGCATTTTTATAGTACTTACTTTATTGTATACATATTGTTGCATTGTTTTATTCTTTTTAACATTGTAAGCTACACAGTCACCTTGTGGTTGAGATGGGCAGTAAATAACTTGTTGTTGTAAGTTGGTCGAATCAAATGACATTACATTTTATGACCAAATCGTTTAATAATGGAGTTACCAGTTCCAATAACTGCTGTTAAGCACTGACTATCTGTAGCTTTCCATGGTCTTGCTCTTCCCTCAAATTTTGGATCAGAGTGAGGGACAGACTCTTTGTATGACATTTGGACTATTATATGGTTGCTTTCCACCAAATGTTTTTCTTCTGAGTCAGGGCTGTCAAACTTGAGCCCCGCGGGCCGGATGTGTCACACACTGGCCACGCCCAGTTTAGCGAAGGGGAAAAAAGTCACGATGCATCATGCGATGATGCTGTGACAACACAAGTTTGACACCCTGTTTAAGGGATGCATAATTTGTTTTTATTGTTATATTTTATAAGTTGTAGGAGATGACTAGGCTGAGCCTGAGGGAGGAGTGAAATATGTCATCAGTCATGAGTCCTTTCGCACTCACAGGAGCTCTAAGTCCATCCTACCTAGAATTCCTATATATTCTTAACTTCCGCTAATTTCTCTTGACTGTTAGAAGTTCAGATTCTTGTAGAAAGCTTAATCTTACAATAAATCTTTATGAACTACCTGAACTACCTGAATCTTCTGATTTCCTGGTGCTGACATGCCCAAAGTCCCAAAGGTGCTTTTTCAAGAGGCAACTGGACTTTCTTGTTTTTCTTTGAATACATTTTTCTTCTCATCCAAGAAGCTTTTTCACTTCTGACTAGATGGTGGGAATGGAAAGATTTATATTCTTTGCAGATAGCTGGTCATTTGCATTCTTTTAGAGAGTTGTTGAGGCCACTTGGAGGTTTATGTGTGTCCTCAAGAAAACTGAGTAACGTGGTATATACAGATGCCTTCCATTCCTCACCATCCAGTCAGAGCTGGAGAATCTTCTTGAATGAGATGTGAAACGTCTTCAAAGAAAACAAGAAAATCTAGTTGCCTCTTGAAAAAGGACCTTTAGGACAACAATGACCTGGATGACTAAGAATCTCCATAGGCATGCCCAAAGCCATGATAGATTTAGGTAGCCTATAGATTTTATAAATAAATATAGTTATATCAACACTACTGCTACTGAGATTGAGGACAAGGTGCCTAGTGGACTGGTTTTACTGACTGATTAGGGAAAGTGAGAAACAAATGTATATGCTTGTAAGTATAATATATCAAATCACAAAATAAGCTTCTGGTAAAAAAAAATGCATTAGGAAAAGCGCATTAAAATGCAGGTCCTAGAAACAATGTGCTGATTTTTTAATGGATTGCTTTAAAACAAAATGGACATCAGATGGAATAAATGGAATAAAGTGACAGATGAAAAATGACCATGTATAAATCAAATTCAACAGACTTGCAACACTTGTTATTTACGCTTCCTTTCATGGCTGCAAAGATATATTGTTGAAGTGCTAGACTTGAATCAAGAGATCCAAGTTTAAATTCTCACATGATCCCTGGGAGACTTTGAGCCATTCACTCTCTCATTCTAACTTAACTCATTAGTTGATTAATATAAACTGTATGCAGCCCTCAACTACCACTATACACTATTTGGAAGTGCACCATATTCCTTTCTTTGGTTATCAAACCTGGAAATAAAGATTGAACCAAGATGGTAGAAAGAATATACATATTGAGAAACAATGAAGTTAAAAGTATTATTTCTGTTAAAAAATATGTCCAAGTGTTATGTCCTCGCGCGTACAACGACGCCCAAGCATGTCGGCTGCAGATCGACACTGATTGGCTAAGACGTGAGCAGCCAAAACAGTGGGAAAATGCATCCCTCCTATTGGTTCTTCTGTCTGACAACTCCTCTATTTAAGCAGCTGTCAGACAGCAAGGGCGCGTTAGTGCTGCAGCCGCGTGTGAGTTGCCTTTTTCCGTTAGCAATAAAAGTTATTGTTGTTTAACCCAGCCTAGCCTCAGTCTCTACCTGCCTGGTTCTTCATACAGAGCACCAAGGCTGTTCCACCTGTGAAAATAGTACAGAAAGGAAAATTTGTGTTACTTAAGTATTTCAGTAGCAGTGTGTGCCTCAATAATGGAAAGAACACTAGTAAGGTAAAAATCCAAATTGTACATATCAGAGACAGAAGAATATGGAATTAACAGAGGAAGTGATGAAACCTTGACAGTATCAGTCTAACCAGTAACAGGTTTATTTCACAGAAAGATCCAAAATAAGTATTTTAGACAAGGAACAGTTCCTCAGTTATCTCCTGTGTGATCAATGTTTACAGGTGAGAAAATTGGCAACCGAAATACATCATCCTATCCTCTGTTGATACTGCTTAAACAGCACAAGCAGAATTACAGTAATAACCAATTTCTCAAAATGGTGTGTCCCAAAAAAACACTGAACTAAAATGGGAGTTCTTTAGCCAAGGAGACACTGCTTCCTTATTATGATTGAGTGTAATTTTCCGATAAATGCTATCTCCCTTCTTGTGATTCCAACTGTTTTTATTTGGAAGAGTTTTACCAAAAACTACTCGTGTTGGTGCTGATCTGCAGGTTGCTGGGCTGATCACATAGTCATTAACGGATCCATAACCCCCACTTAACTTTCTATTCACCTTGGTTACATTTACACTCTGCTTTCATTTCTTATTAGTGAGCAACTCCACATAGGAAAAAATATGGTATGCCTGACATGCTTGTCTTCTACCTGCTTCATCTTCCTTTAGGTTGAGAGTAAAGGATAGCTTTGATAGAGACAGGACCATTACCAAAGCAACAGAGAAGCATACCTTAAGCCCATACTTTAAAAGATTTACAAAAAAAAGTTAAGTTTTCACTTAATTCACATGAAAATAAAAGAGGAAGGAGCGGAAAGACAATCAAACGTTAAAGATTCTACTATAGCCATTCTAATAAAAGTTTTAGATCTATACAGCATTGGTTTCTTGATCTATTTGTACAACTGACATTCCAATTCTGCATTTGAGTTGGCTAAAACAATGCTATGCAAGGATAACTAACAGTAAGATGGATGAAATTGATTTCAATCGTTTTGGAAGAACTGAAGGACCAGGATGAACAAGATTATCCTGGGGAAAGTCTATCTGTATGATCACTACAAACCTTATCACACATAATCACTCAATCAAGACCAGTGCTTAGACAATCCAAAATATTTGGATAAACAGATTTTACCAATATAGAATATGTGTTCTGTACTCCCATATATTCAATCCAAAATATGAATCATGTATGTAGATGACACCTGTAGCACAATAAAAAAAGAACTAGAGATTAGAGAACACACAAAACCATCAATGACATCTTCAAAGAATCAAATTCACAAGGCAAGAAGAAAAAAACAAGACACTACCCTTCCTAGATATCCTTACTAGTAGAAGCCATGATCGCAAGATAGAAACACAAATCTACCAAAAAATTGCATCAGCGTAACACACAAACCAACTAAAGTACTCCAGAACATCCTAAGTAAGCCAAAAGACCAGCAGCTCCAGTAGAAAAAACATGTCATCTACAATATGCAGTGAAAGACTATAACAGTCATTATGTAGGACAAACAGGCAGAAAACTAGCAGAGCGCATCCATAAACACCAACTAGCAAGTCAGAAGACAAGATAAAAATTATTTAATGTCACAACACATGGACAGGCTTAACCATAGTTTCAACTGGAAGACTGTAAAGTCTAAAATAGAGAAAACCAGGAAGCCTGGCACTCTGACAAATCGGCCATCAATAGGTACATAGACATAAACATCTACAACCGTTCAAGAGAGACAATGTACAAGCCAAAAAGGGTACAAAAAGGCAAAAAGAACTGCCAAATAAGCTAGATAAACACCCCAACCAAAAAACTACCAAGGCTGCTTCCAACAATGCTGACATGGCAAGCCATTAGAATATAAACTGAGAGCAAACCGCACTCCCTACTAGCACTGATGATGTTACCTAATTTGGGTAATGAAATGTCTGCCAAACTTAATGAAATCAACCAAACTTGGAAAGCATCAAAGATATCTCAAAACAGATTTTAATTTTCAAATATAACATACTGTTATAACATAGCTATATCAACTTATTGTGCCAGAACCTACTAATCAGGATATAAAGGATTTTTATTTGGAAATTGTTAATTTTTATATTTATTACATAGTATTTCATATTATGAAATATTACATAATATTTTACAATTATTACATAATATTTCAGTTTAACAACTGAGATATTTTTATGACAATAAACTAAAAGATCAATTTAGACTCCTCTACCAACAAAAGACCAGAATACCAAACAATTACATTTATCTCACATAAACTACAACAAATTATAGATGGGCCTTAAAATCATGGGTGAATTTATTTGATGATAGGAAATAACAGTTAAAATAAAGTTTGGAGAAACTGAAAGTTTAGAATTGAGACAGGATGGTATCAAAGTAAGACTGTATACTCATGTAACACCAAATTTATTTTGAGAAATGCTGGAATAGAACAGATAGAAATTGGCATTAAAAATCCTAGGAGAAACTTCAACAATTTCAGATATCCTGATATTGCTACTGATTTGGCTAGAAGTGAAAAATGTTACTGAAAGTGAAAAAAGAGAACATGACAGCAATAAATTTAAAGCCTTGATTGTGTTAACAGGTAATACCAACTGAATGCAAAGAGACAGAGAAGAAATTAACATAGGAATAGACTATTTTTCTTAGTTCACAGTTATGTTATATACAGACCTGCCCCTATGGCTTTATATGGTTGTAAAGCTGGACTTTCAAAAAGGGGGAAAGCCTTTGAATTGCACTGCTGAAAAAATGGTTGACACAGAGCAAGAGTAAATCATACAAATCTAGATGAAGTAAAACCAGGTTGCACAATGGAAAGTAATAATGAATCTAACACCTACTTATTTTGAATAGCTTAATACAAGGAAAGACCCTGATGTTTGGGGAAAAATAAGTAGCAATAAAAAAGAAGGCAACAGAAGGCATACCTGAAAAGTTACTTATTGTCTCAAAACTTTGGCTTTGTACATGTTTTACTTGCAAATATTTGGAATGCTTGATAAACATATACAGTAAATTTGTATCTATTTCAGAAACTTGTGTCCTAAAATGTATAAATCTTATTCTAGATTTAAGAATTCAACTGCTAATTTTTTCTTGTAATTTTACATGAAACATTTCTAAACCTGGAAAATAAGGGAAAGAGGCAACAGTGCTATTTAGTAGTATACTGTCTTCCTCAACTTTCTAAAACTCTTAAATCCACACCTGGACCTTCCTATTGTTTGGACTTTTAGGAATGAAAAACCATGGTCAGATTATTTTGACATGCACTGAGAACCGTGATCCTTATTCCCAATATTTCAATATATCATACACATTTCAAAGGTGACCATTGATCAAACAGTAGATAGGTATGATGTGGATAATTTTTTTTGCACTGAATAGGTATACAACATTTAGTACTACAATTAGAAAATGTTGAGATCTCAGTAAAACTGAGTTGTCCTAGATTTGCGGTATTTTTGAAGATGTACGAAAAGAAAGTCTGTCCCCAAGCACAATTTAGAGAATTTGGATAAAAACTGGGCAAGTAATTTAATGCTGTTCAGAAGACTCATTTGAATCATATATACTGAGGAATGTTAAGTATCTGGATGCTTTCTTCTCTCTCATCTCAAAAGACCTAACATTCTTCAAGAAATCGTGAGTACAACTTTCTAAATATGAAATTGACCATGAAAGAAGTTATAGCTGCGCTAGTCAACATGGTTTGATATATCCGGGTTTTTAGAAAAAGGTTCACACAGAGCAAAACTTCGCATCATTCGGGAGCTTCAAAATTCACCAAACTTTGACTCGGCCTGTAGGGAGATGCAGAAGAGCCATAAACGAACGGTCCAAAACAGGGAACGGCTTACCTTGGGGAATCTGAAAATTAGCAGGCAATTGTATTGTCATTTGTGCGGATTTGGGTCCTCCCGAGGGAGGGGCTGCCTGCCTCACACCCATGTTGCTAGACTTGGGGAGTTGCTGCCCCGGAGTCCAGGGGGCTACTTTGAGTCCTATGGGAGCAGGCAGCACTCGGGATTGAGGAGCGAAGGATGGGACGAAACTAAGGGGAAGCCTGGCGCCCGCAGGATTCAGGACAAGCCTAACCGGGCTGCCCGTGGGAATCGCCGAACAGGAGGGAGAGGGAGCCGTTCTCTGAGTGGGCAGCACTGCCCTGGGCTCCTGCTTCCCGCTAGCCGCGCTCACGGGGGGATCGGCTGCCAAAGCAGCATGTTCAGGAGGCCCAGGGGCCGCGACCCTCCCCAGGACGGCTGCCGCCGCCATCGGCGGAGGAGTAGTCATGAAGGAGGAAAAAGGCACCGGAGGGCACAGGACTAGAGCTTGAGGCGCAGTCCCAGCTATTCCACAGCATAGCAGCCGGCAAAGGTGCTCGGGGGCTGAGCAAAAGCTCCGCAGTTGGCGGTGCGGCAAAACCAGCAGGAGAGTCCCCAGCTCGCAGGCAAACAACCACACAGTCACGCATCCGCCGCTGCCGCCGACCCTTTTCTTCTTCTTTGCAGGCATGCACGTGGGGATCCCCAGGCCACCAACCAGAAGCGTTAAGGGAGGAAACAAGCGGCACGTGCCGCTGCGGGTGGTGCTACACCTATGAGCAGCGCCACCCTACTAAACCTTCCACGGATTAAATCCCCGCCCCGCCACGCCACGCCCCGCCACGCCAGAAACTAAGAACGCCTACTCGCCCTCGCGCGCGCGCTCTCTCTCGCTGTCTTTTATGTTAGCATCGCAGAGCGCAGGCGTGCACGCCTCTGGCTCTCTTAGCACATGCACCCAATCGTTAGATTGGGCGGCCTTCGTGAGACGTCACGGAAAGGAAACGTTCCTCCTCCACCCACCCCCCCTCGAAAAGGCTGTTCTAGGCGGGAAAGTCAGTGGTAAACTCTGTGACTCAGTTTTACTTTCGGCTGTGTTATGCTCCAGGGTCCCTTAAGATTATTTATTGCTTCACAACTTCCTTTAATGGGTGATAGCAAATTAATCAAGGAAAACATTTGCAAAGGAGTGTTGATTCATGAGAAAAGGGAATAGGGATGTTCACATCATTTCGTGCTATATCCAAGGTTAAATAAACAGGTTCTCCCTCTCTTCACTTGAGACGTGCTATTGAATGAGCCCATGTTTCAAATTGTCACAATACCATGTAGGAAGTTAGCACCCACCCCTTTCCTAGAGGAATGAAATATTTTGGGAAATATTAAAAAGGCAAAATATTATATTTCCCTGTATGAGAAATGGAGAAGCATGTTTTAAAGACAAAGCAGCTTCCACCTTCCTGCACCCACCCTTTGTTAATGGGCCAGAGGCAGAAACTCAATCCTTTGTCAAAGGACCATAATCTGCAAAACAATAGGGTCCATCTAGCAGCACATGGCACCAGAGAAGATTACATCAACCAGCAAGGCTAGCTAAAACCCCCACCCCCTGGGAGTCTGACAACCAATCAGGATACTCTTTCTGGGCCCCAGGAAATTCAAAGCCAGAGAAAGCATAAAACCCGGGGACTCGCTGTATCTCACCCTTTTCTGTTCAGGAACTCAAGCCATGTAATCCTGTCCACCATTAAACCATCTTTCCAAGCAGTCTCCATGTTTCCAGTGTCTTTTTCCCCATTGGAGAAGAACCCAGAAGGATATTTCTTCCAACAACCAAGTACCACTAATCAATAGAAACTACAGTAGCCATAACAATGGGTCAAAAATATAAGTTAGACGTGCTCTAGATAATTTTGTTTGCATACAGTTGCCCACTAATGGCTGAACATCCAAGGGGTTTTCTCACATTCCAGGGTCTCCATGAAGAGCAATGAAGATAAGCAATGCCACATGGGTCTTCTTCACAGACTCACACAACTACATAAATGATGTAATCCATGGCATTTCACAATACACATATTATTGTGCCTTTTAAAGTGTAGGAAGTTAGCATCCACCCCTTTCCTAGAAGAATGAAATATTTTGGGAAATATTAAAAAGGCAGAATATTATGTTTCCCTGGATGAGAAATGGAGAAGCATGTTTTAAAGACAAAGCAGCTCCCACCTTCCTGCCCCCCACCCTTTGTTAATGGGCCAGAGGCAGAGACCCAATCCTTTGTCAAAGGATATCTGCAACACAATAGCAACAGAAAATAACACAATGGGACCCATCTAGACAGAAACTCACCACCTGGCACCTGGGAAGATTACATCAGCCAGCAAGGCTAGCTAAAACCCCTATCCCCTGGAAGTCTGACAACCAATCAGGATACTCTTTCTGGGCCCCAGGAAGTTCAAAGCCAGAGAGAGCATAAAACCCGGAGACTCGCTGTATCTGCCCTTTTTTCTGTTCAGGAACTCAAGCCATGTGATCCTGTCCACCATTAAACCATCTTTCCAAGCAGTCTCCATGTTTCCAGTGTCTTTTTCCCCACTTGGAGCAGAACCCAGAAGGATATTTCTTCCTACAAGAGGAAACGAGGTCATCCTGGATCACAAAGGGAAGGTTTTGTAAAAGCAGGGCAAATATAAAAGCTTAGTTCATTCTACAAGTGATGTCAGGTTTTTCCAATTTTGTGAGGTATATATTGCAAATGTGTGATTTTGTATGTTAAATTTAATTGGGAAGAACCAGATAAATTTGGCAACTTTATGGATAAGTCCATTGAGTTTTCTTGACGTTTTTAGAAATGATTTGCTGCTGCTTTCTTTCCACAGACAGACCCAAGGTCACCTAGCTAGTTGGCTTTGTGCCCAAGGCCACACTAAAACTAAGATTTCTCCACTTCTATTTCACTGCTACAAGTGCTAGGTTAAACTGGCTGTTATATTAATTTTACTTGCTATAAAATTTCAAATGAATCTTTTCTTCCCAACTTTTTGCATTTTATTACTGTAACACTTGCAAATTTCTGTATGCTAGAGAAGTATACAAAAAGTATGTGTTTGTTTCAGAGACCCACACAAAATGTATAAATCTGTTTCTACACCTAATCACTACTTTCTTTTTAAATTATAATATTGCATTACTTGTATTCATATTACCAATTCAGTTTATGAAATAATTATACATTTAATTCTGCAAAAATTTCTGTGAATTTTTTCTTGTTCAGATATTTGTGTCCATATTGTGTATTTCCTCCTCACGTTTTTCTGAATCATCATAAAAATCATTTAATATATCTACTAATGTAGGTTACAACTGGACACGTGCACAGTAAAAGTAATAGCAACAGCAAATCTAGGGGACTTAGCTTTTTGATTACTGATGCGTGTATTTAACATTTGGAGAGACTGATAACGTGCAGTGGCTGATAATTTGCAATGAGTAGACCATGCAAAGATGACACAAATGGGATTTTGAGTAGAATGAATGTTTTTAATGGCATAGAGAGTATTTTACAACTTACTATAGCTTTGGGAGACCTCAAAATGGCAGCAAATCAAGTTTAATATATTAAAGAAAAATATATTGCCTACTACAGACATAGGCCAAAAGTGACATCATAAAGAGGTAAGCAAGTTATTTAGATGTACAGTGCAATTCCCAACTTTCTAAAAATTTGTAAATCCTCATCTTGATCATATGCACCTTTGCAAACAAGACATTGGAGTATTTCAAAACAATGTTTATTTGGTCTTTTAGGAAAGAGCATGGTAAAATTTTGACACTGAGATTTTATCATTTCCAATATTACATTTCCAATCATACCCATTTTCAAAATCAAATAAAAAACAAATCTCAAAAGGGTACATTCTTGCTTCCACATCTGAAAAAGCAGTGCGTTATATGGAAAACCACAATGTATATGGGAGGGGATGGGATATGGGAAAAGGAAAATAACACACAAATATAGACTTTAGAGTTGTGTAACATTTCAGGCTTGATTCCAAAAAGGTATTTCTGAAAGTGTCGGGTTTACAGTGCTGATGTCATTTAACAAAAGACACAATACTTTTCCAGTTTTTTGATTGTTGTAAATCTTGACATTTTACTGTTTCAGTACAATATCTGTACAGCATTAATTGAAAAGTATTGACATTTTGTGCTTAGATAATTTATATTTTTGGAAATAGACAGAAACATTCTATTATAATTTATTACAAGCATTAAAATGTTCGACTTTTTATCAAAAGTTTATTGTAACAAAAATCTGCAAATTGCATCAAAGTAATTTGTACAATAAAGGTTTCTGTCTGATTAATGTTGTAGTCCCTATATTATTTATATACATTACATATATACATTTATTTTTTTAAATTTCCTTCTTACCCCTATGAATAGTATGTGTCTTCCTCAGTCTTGGCTCCACTATTACAGACCTGGGAATTAGAGGATTCTGTGCAATATCTTAGCTGTTCCTAAAATAGCTGTTCCTTTGTACTGGTGCAGTTCTTAGGAACTGTTGAAGCCATTCTCCCAGCTTATGAGTTATGGCCCTGAGTGCTCCTACTATCACCAGGACCACTTTGGCTTTTTACTTTCCACAGCCTCTCTAGTTCCTCCTTCAGACCCTTGCACTTCTCCAGCTTCTCATACTCCTTCCTGATGTTGCTGTCACCTGGCCCACAATATCTGGTCGATTGGCTAGTACCTGCCTCTCTGGATATCCCAAAGGATCTTAGCCCTGGTATTCATAACAACCTTCTGTGGGATCTCCATCTGGATTTGGGAGGAGCTAGCTCATACACAATGCCAGCTACTTGGTTTGCCTTTGTCACAGGCTCTTTAAAAGTCTACGAAGTCAATAGGCTCCAAAACACAAAAGAGCCACAACACAGGTCCCTAGACAACACACATACACAAGCCTTCACAGTATTACTCACCAGAACTCCACTCTTCTCCACTGCTACTACACCTCGTACTAAAACTCCTGCAATTAGTACTCCTTGTAGGTCCTTCTGTTGGAGAAAAGTATCTTTTTAGCCACTCTGTGATTTAGGCTGCTTTATCTTTACATATACACAACTCACACTGACATCACCAGCTGTCTCTCAGCACAGCTTTTATAGATAACATTGCTGTGCTGGCTGGGCTGAGGACTTAAAGAGGCAAGACAACAGTAGCACTAGTGCTACTGCAGCCTGCTCTCTCACAGCCATTCACTGTATACTGTTCCTGCTTGCATCTTCCACTCTGCAACTAAGCCAGTTTGGTCTAAGGCACCAGGTTAGAAAGCAAGAGGCTGTGAGTTGGACATGAAAGCCAGCTAGGTGACTTTGGGTCAATCATTCTCTCTCAGCCCAACTCATCTCACAGAGTTGTGGGGAAAATAGAAGGAAGGTGTGTTGGATATATTCACAGCCTTGAATTATTTATAAAAAATAATAAAGATGGGATATACAATAAATATGTTGGACTGTCTCTGAGGCCTCTATATAATCTATACCTTGGGTCCTGTCTAGCATGGTAGACCCTTGCTTCAATGGATTTGGTGATTAGGGTCTGTTATTGTGCTGTTGTGATCAGTACCTTAGTGCTGTCTTTGTTCAGCTCTTTTCAGCCAGTGTTTTCCCAGTGCCACCTCACTGGGGTGGTACATCTCATGCAGGATCTTGCTTGCCATTACCCTTTCTCAGCTTGATCTTCTTCCTATATCTGCTGCTGCCTCAGGCATTCTCTCAGCAGCTCATCTTTGGGTGCCATCTTACTAAGATACTCCTGGATGCTCTGGGTTTAATACAGGACAGTGGTTAGACACTCACCAAACCCCACCCGGCCTCTTTCCAACTGATGAGTTGACTTCCAGTGTTGTCTTTCAAGTCCTACTGAGTTCTTGAGGAAAGTTCTTAGCCACCTGTTGCTCTTGTGTAGCACCATACATTTACAGATCCATGTGTATGGCATTGTAGGCTTTCCTGTAATAAATCCAGCATGTTCAGATTGGTCTGTCTAGACTCTAGACCAATGGCTAACCTTTTTGTCCTTGCATGCCAAAAGCACGAGCACACGCATGACAGCACATGTGCACATGCCCACACCCATAATACAATGCGCGCATGACACATCCCCTGAGCATGTGCACACCACCTCCCGCACGCACTCTGCCCTCCCCCTGTGCGTGCATGCACGATCCCCCCATGCCCCGTTTTGGGCCTAGCAGGCATCCCTGAAGCCTCCTGGAAACAAAAATGGGGCATGGGGGAGTGCACTGCTCCCCCACACTCCCTCCCCTGTGCATGCCTATGCTGTTACAGGTGTTATGTCTGCCTTGAGCTCAGCTGGGGCGAGAGCTCATCTGCTGGCAGAGAGGCCTACGTGTGCCACCTGTGGCACACATGCCATAGTTTCGCCATCACAGCTCTAGACCTTGAGTCTTGGGCAACTGCTGTATCTCCCTTGGTATACTTGACAACTGGTATTTTGATCCTCTAGTGTTGTTCCCAGTGCCTTCTGAGCCATGCTCATATGCTGACCCATATGGTAATACAGTTTGGTGACTATGATGCCTGATAGGACTTTCCATGTTGTGAGGAGGCAGGCTATTGACTGGTAATTAGTCAGTGCTGTTCCCTTGTGGGCTTCTTTCATGATCAGCACTATCCTTCCTTGTATTAGCCAATCTAGATGTGAACCTGCTGCTAAACACCACAGAAATATATATCAATACCATAGAAACTACAATATTATCAAGCTTCTAAATAAATGTGAAGAACATGTTCTGAAGCCTGACAGCTGAGATTTCTCAACAACTTAATTGTAGGAAAAATAAGTTGAAGGGACTATTTTAAAAATAGTATATTATCCTTACTACCGAGAGAGAGCTGTTGATTGTTTTCGTCTTAAAACTGAATTTTGAGTTTAAAAAGAACCCTGAAACTTCCATATATAGTTTTATTAATAGCTTAAATATACATTAATTAAAAATGTGGTTTGTGCAGAAGATTTAGGCTGCCTATTTGTACAGCTTCAATGTACAAATAGAAGTAGCTTCACATATTGTTGTTTGCTATTATAGTAAACATAAAGGTAGTAGCATGATTTAATCATGGTTTATTGAATAAATATTGGGTTAGTCTATGAAACATGTTAGGTGTAAAACAAAGCATGGGCACTGGGTTTTCACAGCTACTATGGCAAAATGCAAAGAATAGCATTACATTTGTTTTAAGCTGAAATGTCACACATGTTTAGTAAGGGTTCTTCAATGCATTCATTAACCTTGTTTTCCTGATACACTAACATTGGAATTCTAAGTGTTTTGTGCAAACTGTAAATCAGCTAAATGACCCAGTCAGCTAACCCTGAGGGAGTAACGAAACCAACTCATTGAATCAGTTATATCATTCCAGCTGCTTCCCAGGATAGTCATTCATCCATGAACATGGGGGAGGGTGCATGAGCAAATGAGAAAACTTGCATCATGATACAAAACATGTATCTGCATGAGTTGCAATCTCAGTTTGCTGCAGATGCCCAAACATGTTCACAGAGAAGGCAAGGATGAGCAAGGTGTATGCCACCCAGAGTCACTTTCTTGTGAGATCTGCAGCTGTATAAGATCGACAAATAAACAATGAAGTTTGCATCAGAATACAAATCACATGATTTACATATTTGTGTCTGATATCAAGAAGCAATTACAAAAGAATGATGTTTCGGTTATGATGTTGGAATGCATGTTTTTCCATTTTTGTGTCATCACTATTTGTACCAGATGCCCAGGTGGATGTCTGTGCATTCATTCTTTCTCTGTCTGAGAGACAAAGTGCTAGAACAGCCCTATGAACATTTTAATGTCACACGTCAATATGTTTTTAAATCAAATATTCATTTTCATAATTTAATTTCTTTTAAAAATGCTACTTAAAAAATCTGAGATAATGATAATGTGATTGTGTTTATACAATATGCAGTCGGTTCGGTTTCTTCCTTAACATCTTTATTGAAGATGTTATAACATTATTATTTATTGATGAAACCACAACTATTTGGATTTGCCTACTACCCTAAGCAAATGCTAATCAAACCATGTTACCGTTTAGCATATTGTCTGCACAAGTCTGTGTATCAGTCTTTCTTAACCTGCTGCCTCCAAACATAGCTGCCATAACTTACTGTAATAAATATGTTTCCTAAGAATCATAGGAGTTCTAATATGTTTAGAAGACACCAGACTGGTATACAGTAAGCATCAGCAAGAATTCTTAATGTTATTGTTATATTATTTACTATTATTACCATAGATTCAGAATGATTTACTCCTAGTTAATTACAGTTGTACAGTAGTGGCCAAAATTGTGGAAACCTTTTGGGAAAAGTCTATTTTCTAAAACTAACTAATAACACTACTTTTTTTGGAGTAGTACCATAAAATTATATATCAATGGAAAGATAATTTAATCAAGAATGTAAAGTAATAACTTTTATGAAGGATTTGCTATCAGAAAAGCTGTTACAGTATAAAGAAGAAAAGTGAAACAGGTAGAAAAAATGAAATATAGAAAAATTATCACCATTGAAAAAATGAGATATAGAAAAATTATCACCATGTCAGTTAATACTTAGTTGGGTAACCTTTAGCATGAATTACGGCCTTACAACATCTTCCCATGGAGTGAACCAAGACTTTTAGTTCTGCAGCTGTTATAATGTGAAACCAAGATTGAATGATTGCTTCTATTAACTGGGTTTTATTGCTGGGTTGCTTCTGACTAACAAGTTTCTTTAGTCGGCACCATAGATTTTCAATTGGGTTAAGGTCTGGGCTATTCCCAGGTCATTCCAGCAGTAGAATATGATTATCTTGAAACTCCAAAAAAAAAGTGGTGTTACTAGCCATCAAACCTCAAAAATACACTTTTTCCAAAAAGCTTCCACAATTTTGGCCACTACTGTAATTAGCAATTGCATTTATGACCTAATACAAAAATATTCATCATCTATCCATTTTCTTTCCAAAGTCTATTATATTAGCATGGAAAACTTTTGAAATCCAACACAAAACTATCAGTATCTTTGGATACTGAGATCAGTAGAATATTCATCGTTGATCTATACATGATCCCAAAATTAATTTTTAGACAATTTAATTTAAAAAGTGGATAAAATCATAAGATTGTTAAATTTTATAAGATGTTGTTGTTTCTATCTAAAGCTTTGAAATTTGGAATCAAAATGGTGAAATGTTATTAGATTTCAGGCACAAACACCAAAATCTCACACAATTTGCTGATCTTCTGAGCTTTTGGCCATTTAGAAATATCTATTTTTGTGTTGGTATGGTATCCCCAAGGGATCACTTGTATTCTCACAGACTGAGAATCATTTATGGAGAGCAGAGAAAATGCATGCCATGTGAAAGAAGCAAAGGAGTTACTGTGTTTTCACTGCAACAATTGGTGTCAAAAGAGGATCACATTTGCCTTACTCTCTTCATACCTCATCTAAAAGCAGACATTTATTTGGAAATGCACCATATCCAAATTTATTTATGTTACATAGTATGTTCCTAAGAACATATGCTCGCTCCACATGTACACATATCTGAATGACTGGCTCAGACCTAATTTTGTCTGCTTTACTCTTTAGAAATATGTGTCATTTGGTTTTTAGAATGAATAGACTGTCAGGCAGTCTGGCTATAAATTGCCTCTTCATTAGCTGCTACAGCAACTAAAGTAGCACCTTATCATAATAAGCAAGCAGAGCTGTGCAGCAGTTCAAAGCTGCAAGGAAATTAATTTCTCTCTTGATGCCTTGACAATGTGTTAATTAACATATCAAATGAGAATATTAGGAGCCTTGTTTATTCACTGAAAATGTTGTTACTGCCATTCTTACTGTATCTGAAAAAAGTGCTGTTTTCTTGATTAAGGCCTTTTTCTCTAGTTCTTCAAGGGTTTGCAGTTAAACCAGCCACATGACTAGACATGTATTGTACTTGATATCTTAGGAAAACTATGGTTTTGACAAAGTTACATGCAATGGAAATACACAATCCTTCCTTATATCTTTCTTGATCAGACTCTTCCTTCTTGATCAGACTCTTATCAGAATAGGTGTAATCTCACATTAAAGTATCTTTTGTGTTTTATGGCCCATGAGGTAATGAATTGGACTTCATGAGGCACTCCTGTCCTGATTCTTTGAATTTGAGAACCCTGCATTAATGCTAGTCTTTCAGTAGCAGTCCCGAATGTCTTGCTTCATCTCCTTCCTGCAGGAGTGGTCCAAGATTCAACTGCATTTGGCAATTTAGAACAGAATAGAAACTTTATTGATTTAGTCATTTGAACGTATCAGATGTATAAAAGCAGTACAAATATATAAGTAGATCCAAAGAAACAATAAAGCATATTCATAATAAACTATCATCTATATTGTCCTCTTCAAAATGATCTTTAATATAAAGAGCAAGGTCTTACTCATGTTATACAGATTCATTCACTGAAAAAATTAAGACAGTTTCTCCTGGGTGTGCAAGTATGTTTTAGTTTTTAAATAAGAATGTAAGTATGCACCCCTTTCTGCAGAATAAAGTCAAAAAAGAATATGCCCAATGTCTTCAAAGACTGGTGCTCCACAAATACACAATCTTTCTTCAAATGGCACTCCATGAAAGTTCCTGCATCTTATCATGGAGTCTAGTTGTTCGAAATGAGCTCTAGAAAATGCTCTTCCAAGGTGTTGAGGCATATAAATTAAATACTTTTCTAACTGGAAGGCTAATCTGTGTTCAGCCAGCCACTTCAAGACTTAATATGTTTAAGTTCTGCAGTATCATTTTGGACAGTCACATCAATGACTTTTTGTTTAAGAGTTTTCTAGGTCTTCAGAAATTTGCCTGAGAAATATGGAGAATCCACATTGTGAAATGGTATTTAAAAGTTGGGTGGCCCAAACACGAGGACGCATGTTATGCTCTTTGAAGCACAGCTTGGATAATCAATTGAGTCTAGGCAATTTATAAAGACCGTGACTAGAAAGAAATCAGGATTAGAAACAGCACAAGAATTTGAGACATACTAGCAATAGTGGGTTTGCTAGAAGAGTTCTGTTCGATTATATTGTATATTTTTGTTACATGCAACTGTATACATTTATCTGAAAAATAATATTTCAGGGGGGTTACGTGTAAATAGCATAGTTTTGTTTTTGTGCAGGACTTTGCCATAATTTGTCCTAAAATTTTTCCTACATAATACAGTTGGTTGCCAAGGGAGTTTTAATATTTGCTATCTTCTTCCTAATGAATGAGTAGAACCTCTTTGAATTATATATAAATGCAATTTTTCCCCCACCAACTTTAGATATCCTATAAAATAACTGCTGAGTTATTGCGTCCAGGTGATAATGTTTAACCTGTTAGTCCCACTGATCTGAAATTTACCAGTAGTAGCAATTTGCTTTCTATCTGCAGTGCTCAAGAACTACAAATTCACTTGCAGTAATATAAATCCCTGTATCTGAGCTACTGAAGAAAATCAATTACAATATAATTGTTTATATTTCTCTTCTCCACTGGTACGGTACATCAAAATCTTTCATAATGTGAAAAAATAAGATGTACATATGTTTTGTAGCACTGGGACACAGTAAGCATGTCACAATTGCTACCTGATTACTGGACGTGAAACTGGATTCATATAGTGGGTTCGCAGAAGTGTAAATAAACCATATTAGCAATATAAGAGTTGCTTTCTGAACTTGTGTAAGAAATAAGCTATTTGTAGTTAGAGTTTATGCGTTAGAGTTTTTATTGAATATAAATGCAAGAATGATAATAAATGACTGCTCTTTTGAAAACACACAGAGAAAACTTGCACACGAATATGCAAATCACATATACTCATTTTTTGTCTGTTATGGATTCTGTTCAGTTTCTTCTGGAAGCCTGAAGATTTTTGATATCCATTCAACTCTGAAGATGTAGCGGTTGGTCCATCAGCTGTTAGCAGATCTGACCTTGGACCCAAACTTTTTGTTCTGGCTTTCTGTCTTCGACATAATGCAGCCAGGGAATTTGCTGCCTATGAATCTCAAAATGAGAGAAGGGATAATTGGGTGATTGGGTAACAAAACACAATTAGCTGGGTTCAGGTAACACAATAAGAATGCTTTGCTCATTCATATGGGGTACATTTGTTGGATGAAGGTGAGTGCCTTGTCCAGAATTAAGATTAATTTATTTGTAAGTTATAATACAAATATGATCTTACATAGTTTAGGGGCTGGTTATTTGAGGGACCACCTATCTCCCATAGAATCTGCCTGGCTGATCTGATCTAGCAGGGTAGGGACACTCCAGAGTCCATCAATTAAACAACAACACCTATCGGGGCACTTAAAGTACACCTTATAACGGAACCTACATTCTGGAATAACGTTCTCCCAAGATTCAAATAACCCCCACTGGTGTTTTGAAGGCCCTTGAAGATGTAGCTGTTCACCTTCAGGAAGAATGATTTAACTCCTTTTTCTTTGTTCCCATCCAGTTCTGTTATTTCTGCCATTTTTATTCATTTTTTGGTGTTTCCTTGCTTTGAAATTGTTTTAACAATATGTAAATTGCCCATAATCTCTAGGAATCAGGCAGCAAGTACATTTAATACATTGTTGTTGTTGCTGCTGTTGTTGTTGTTGTTGTTGTTGTTATTATTATTATTATTATTATTATTATTATTATTATTTAATCTTTAGTGAGATTCACAGCCTTTGAGGCTGGTTAATAGCTCAGCAGCTCGAGTCCTAACCAAGGACCTAGGAACTGTTAAGGTATCGTTGGAAGATAAGCTGTTCCGAGTAAGGTGGTTTTTTGTAGAGTCAAAATGTTCAAGTCCGGCAAATTTAGAATTTCTAAATAGCGGGGTAACCCTTTGGGTATTGCTCCAAGGGCTCCAATTACAATCGGGACAACACACGGTTTCTTTTTCCACAGTCACTCAACTTCAATTTGCAAGTCCTGGTACTTTGTGATTTTTTCTTGCTGCTTATCTTCAATCTGTGCATCACCAGGTATTGCAATGTCAATGAACCATATTTTTTTCTTTTCAACTATTGTTATGTCAGGTGTGTTGTGGACCTAGTGCCTGTCAGTCTGAATCCTAAAGTCCCACAAGATCTTGAGTTTCTCATTCTCTAAAACTTTCTCAACCTGATGTTCCCAGTGGTTTTTGCTGTACTCAAATCCAAACTTCTGGCACAATTTCCAGTGAATGATCTTAGCAACACGGTCATGGCATTGTAGGTAGTCAGTTTGTGAAATTTTGCTGCACCCACTGATCAGGTGGTCGACTGTCTCATCTTTCTCATTGAAGAGGCGGCATTTGCTGTTGGTGGTAACATGTTGATTTTTTGCCTTCATGCAGTTTGTGGCTAGGGCTTGTTCTTGAGCTGCCAAAATAAAGCTTTCTGTTTCTTTTTTCAGTACTCCTGATCTTAATCAGTTCCAAGTTAGTTTCTGGTCAGCTTTGCCTTCAATACTTTTCAAGTATTGGCCATGCAGAGTTTTGCTTTTCCAATTTTCAGCTCGCTGCTCAATTACTTCTTTCTTATATTCTGCTTTTGTTTTAGTTGTCTTTAAAAGGCCTCCTTTATTTACTTCCTTAATCATTGGTTCTTCATTTTTCTGGATGTAATCATTCAAGCTGTGTTTTTCTTCTTCCACAGTCTGCTTTACTTGTAGGAGTCCTCGACCACCCTCTGCTCTTGGTAAATATAATCGGTCAACATCACTTTTAGGGTGCAAGGCATGTTTCATTGTCATAAGCTTCCTTGTTTTTCTGTCCAAATTGTCTAACTCCATCTGGGTCCAGTCAATTATTCCTGCAGAGTATCTAATCACAGGTATAGTCCAGGTATTTATGGCTTTTATGATATTTCCTCCACTCAATTTGGACATTAATATCTTATGAATTCGCCGAATGTACTTGGCTGAAGTTAATTCCTTGACATCATCATCATCATCATCATCATCATCATCATTATTATTATTATTTATTGAATTTGTATACCGCCCTACTCCCGAAGGACTCAGGGCGGTGAACAACCAAATAAAATACATATAGTATAAATGTTTAAAAAACCATTAAAATACAATTAAATAATTGGCCTGGAAAACGAATTTAAAACATCCCAAATTCATAAGGCAAATTTAAATTTTAAACATTTTAAAAATTTTAAAAACAATTTAAAAGAGAGGTTAGGCCAGGCCGGCCTGCTGGAATAGAAATGTTTTAATGGCACGGCGCAAAGCACGCAGATCCGGGATCCTCCGTATCTCCGGGGGGAGCTCATTCCAGATGGCGGGTGCCCCCACAGAGAAGGCTCTCCCCCTGGGGACCGCCAGTCGACACTGTTTGGCCGACGGCACCCTGAAGAGCTCCTCTCTATGGGAGCGAACTGGTTAGTGAGAGGCTACTGGTGGCAGAAGGCGGTCTCGTAGATACCCCGGTCCTAAGCCATGGAGCGCTCTAAAGGTGGTTATCAAAACTTTGAAGCGCACCCGGAGGACCACCGGGAGCCAGTGCAGCTCGCGCAGGAGGGGGGTCACATTATGCATTAAGTCAGAGGCTTCTAAAATCCCCAAGTACTTGTAGTCTTCTTCTGATTTTACTACCTTTATCATTTCTTCATTCTCTAGTTCTATTCCATCCTCTTCTATGATCTTGCCTGCTTTGGTTGCTATTGTTGCACATTTGTCAATTCCAAACTGCATACCGATGTCTTGGCTGAATTCTTTTGGGTTTTCAATTAATAAATTCAGTTCAGCTTTTGTTTTACCAAACAGCTTCAAATCATCCATGTACATCAAGTGCGAGATTTTCAGTCCTTTCTTTGCAAGTTTGTATCCACAGTTCATCTTCTTCAAAATGATTGTCAGTGGTAACATTGAGAGTATAAAAAGTAGGTGTGAAAGGGAATCGCCCTGGAAAATGCCTCGTTTAATTTCAACTTCACCCAGTTCTTCTTCATTAGCCATAAGTTTTGTTTTCCAGAAGTTCATTGAAGATTCCATGAATTTTTGTATGTTGCTGCTGATGCCTAAGATTTTCAGGCATTTCTTGATCCAGCTATGGGGAACTGAATCAAACGCTTTCTTATAGTCTATCCAAGCCATGAACAAGTTGGTTCGTCTGTTCTTTGAGTTCTTTAGGATTAGCTTGTCAATCAGCAATTGATCCTTTGTTCCTCTTGAGTTTTTGCAGCATCCTTTCTGTTCTACAGGAAGCAAGTTATTTCTTTCCAGGTATCCATAGATTTGGTTTGCAATGATACCAGTAAGAAGCTTGTATGTTGTTGGCAAACAGGTGATTGGCCTATAGTTTCCAGGGTCCTTTCCTTTTTCTTTATCTTTTTGGATCAAATATGTCCTTCCAATTGTCATCCATTCATCATTTTCAGGTTTTTTAAGGATCTGGTTCATCTGGGTTGCCAATCTTTTGTGCATACTTGTAAGTGCCTTTAACCAGAAGCCATGCAGCTCATCCGGTCCAGGTGCACTCCAGTTCTTCACTTTTCTTGACTGTCTTTGCACCATTGCTTTTGTTATTTTCATGTCTTCCATTTTATACACTTTAATAGAGTCCTCAACCTGTTTGATCCATTTTGCATTTCTGTTGTGCTTCGTGTTGTTTTCCCACAAATTCTTCCAGAATTTCAGAGCTTTCTCTTTATCAGGCTTTTCATTTGTTGTTACTCTGTCTCCATTTTCTAAGTACTTATAAAACTGGTGCTGATTTGCTCTGAACTGTGAGTTTTCCTTGAACTGAGTTACTTGGTTTTCATACCTTTTAATCTTTTCAGCGATGGCAACAACTCTCTGCTTCAGCTCTTCAATTACTACTGCAATCTCCTTATTCCTCAGATCGTATCTTGCTTCCAGGCTGCTTTTGACCTGCTTGTTCTTTAGCTGACCTTGCCTTAGGTTCTTCAAGTTGCTCAAATCTCCATGTACTTTTTTGATCTTTAATTCTAACCGAATTTTCCAGTTAGGCTTCCCCTTCTTGCCTCTTTGGTTCTTTTGTATTTTCAACCCCAGTTCTTTGGTGGTTATGACAGCTGCTGCATACATCAGTTGGTTTGTTTCGGCTAATGTAGTGGTTCGAATAGTTTGCACAGCCTCATTGACCATTTTTAGTACATTTCTCAATTCTTTCCTATTCACTTGGTTCAGCTTTGGCAAACGTGTTCTTTCAGCATCTTCCATTTGATGCTTTATTTTTCCAGCTAATTGAGCACTATCTGTTGGTGTTTGTTCTTTAGTGCTTCCTTATTTTTTATCTTCATCCATTTCAGTATCCACTTCCTCCCTTTCTTCCTCAATTTGCTTTTGAGTCTGCAAATCATTCTTGATGTTACTCTTCTTTGTTGATGTACTCAGACCATTAATTGCTTTCTCTTCTATTGCTATTAATTCTTCTGTAGTGAAAAATATGTGGTTTAGGATTACACGTCGTTGGTCCATTAACCTTTGTTCACTGGTGTCACAGTCCATATGGTTCCTCTTCCAAAACTGATACATTCGTTTTTGAAATCCACGTTTTGCTGGCTCAGACTGATAGTAAGCTTCAATAATAGAGGTATTTTCTTCCCTAGTCCAGATTTTTCGCTTTTTGGCTTGTCAGCTCCATGCTCTGGTTGCCTAGCAGAGGGAGCTGAGCCCTGTAACTCATTTTGTGTAGAATGCCCAGGAGCCATAGCATCCAATGGAACCCTTGTTAATCCGGGCGACGGTTCGTATTCACCATGTTTGAATGGGTTGTGGAGCAAATTTTGTCTGGCCCTTCACCTAAGGTGTGTCTGATATGGTTGCATCTGTTCAGCATAGCCCTTAGGATCACTTAGGATCACTAGAGCATGGAAGCCCCTCCACCACGACAAGGTAAAGCTCCTCGGAGGGGTTATTATTATTATTATTATTATTATTATTATTATTATTATTATTATTATTATTATTTCATTTGTAAGTTATGCTAGAAATGGAGTACTTGTGTTGTTAATCCTCATATTTTAAGGTCAGATGCCACATTAACACTTGTGACCAAACTTAATGAGTTTTGTTTAGTTTTAGTCAGAAAATATGAATCAGAATAGGCTATACTTACAGTATATATCATATGCCATATTAAATAACCCATGTTATTTATGGTTGTTAAAGATTATTCAATAATCATCATCAGGTAGGATTGCATTTCATATAATGGTAAATTATAAGTTATGATTTACAAACCAATGGTTAAGTTCTATCAAGACTAAACCAAAACAACATTATGGTTTTAGTACAGTGTATTAAGCCAGCAAGCAAGTAGCTATAATTATCCATCATAAACTGACAGGGTCTCTCTGACAAGGGTCTTTTGTATATTTCAACAACTTGATGACAAACAAAAAAAAATTAAAGATTTTGTTTTTGTTTTAAGAATAGAATAGAATATAATTCTTTATTGGCCACACAAGGCCCATAAAGCCTTGATTGGACACACAAGGAATTTGTCTTTGGTATATATGCTCTCAGTGTACATACGGAGAATAAAATACATTAATCAAGAATAAAAAGATACAACACCTAGTGATAGTCAAGCTACCAAATTGTACTAGGAAACAAAAACAATATAAATTGAGAGATATAAGCAACATGGTTATAGTAATAAGTGTGGAGAGATAGATACTAGTAAGGAAGAGAAGAATAATAGTAATGCAGTCTTAGTAAATTATTTGGCAGTGTTGTGGGAATTAGTTGTTAAGCAGAGTGATGGCATTCGGGGAAAAAGTGTCCTTGTGTCTAGGAACTCACAAGATACTCCTAAAAAGGGGTGGGGGTAGGGAATCTTATAACCTAGACATAGAACTTTTACAGTTTGTTACCAGACTGAGAGAAATAATATAGCACAATAAAGAGCTGAAGGCAGAGCACTCAACAATGTATTATTGTGATGTGAAGGTTTGCCAAGTCGTCTGTGATGCTTTATCTTTACAAATTCAATATACTAAAGTTCTAGTTTAGCATTAGATTGTATGAAAATTACATAAAGCCAATTAATTAACTGATTCTGAAGCATGAATACCTCTGAATATATTTATGTGGGTCTGTCCTGGATTTCTCATAGGATAATATAGGGGGTTGATGGAAAAATACTGGGTTGGATCCTTTTTTCTTTTATGTATGTACCCCTTTTAAAGATACATAGATCCCAAAATAAGAAAAAGAAAGACAATTTGTGGAAAACCCAACCAATGAAACAAAACATTTAGAGGTGACATATCTGGTTTATGAAAAATTGCCAAAAGGTTTCCCTCTTATTTTTACTCCTTAGTACAGTAATACTAAAATAATGGGAAACAAACACTTTCTTAAATTCACTAAATGGAAATATGAGCCAAATCTCTATTACTGAGATTATACATTGCACTAAACTTCATTTCCATTTGTCAAAACTTTGTGAGACCATATTTCAGATATCAAATCCGGTGGCTTTTTGTTTTGTTTTTTTTTGCTTCATGTGAATACATATACTCCATATTTCTCTCCTATCAGGCATGGTTCTTTAAATATAGATATTATTTTTGCAATGTTATAATACGTTGCCTCATACCAGAGCAGTTCTCATTTCCAATTAAAACAAATAGAAATTTAAACCCTGGCTTCAGTTCCATTACCGATAACTGAAAAGACTGTTCTTCCAAACTATGTCATACATACAAGTTTAATTTCCAATTTATATACCGCCCTTCTCCCTGAGGACTCAGGGCGGTGTACAGCCAAGATAAAAAACATAGAATACAAATATTAAAACATTTAAAAATATATATAAATTTTGGCCCGAAAGTTAAAAATCACAGACTAATTTAAAAAATTTAAAAATTTCTTTTTAAGCCAACCCGGCTTGCTGAAAAAGATGGGTTTTCAGGGAACGACGGAAGGCATTGAGGTCATGGATTCTCCTTATCTCCGGGGGCAACTGATTCCAGAGGGTGGGAGCCCCCACAGAGAAGGCCCTCCCCCTGGGGGCCACTAGCCTACATTGTTTGGCTGATGGCACCCTGAGGAGGCCCTCTCTGTGGGAGCGCACGGGTCGATGGGAGATCGTCGGTAGCAGCAGGCGGTCTCGCAGATAGCTAGGCCCTATGCCATGGAGTGCTTTAAAGGTGATAACCAACACCTTGAAGCGCACCCGGAAGACCACCAGGAGCCAGTGCAGCTTGCGCAGGAGCGGTGTTACATGGGAGCGCCATGTTGCTCCCATCACTACCCGCGCTGCTGCATTCTGGACCAGCTGGAGCCTCCAGGTGCTCTTCAAGGGGAGCCCCATGTAGAGAGTATTGCAGTAGTCAAGGCGAGAGGTGACGAGGGCATGAGTGACTGTGCACAGGGAATCCCGATCGAGAAAGGGCCGCAACTGGCGAATCAGGCGAACCTGATAAAAGGTCCCCCTGGTAACAGCCGTCAGATGTTCCTCCAAAGACAGCTGCCTATCCAGGAGGACTCCCAGATTGCGAGCCCTCTCTGTGGGGGCCAACAACTCACCCCCAATAGTCAGTGATGGAGTCAACTGACTATATCGGGATGCCGGGAGCCACAGCCACTCAGTCTTGGAAGGGTTGAGCTTGAGCCTGTTCCTCCCCATCCAGATCCGCACAGCCTCCAGGCACTGGGACATCACTTCAAGGGCATCGTTGGGGTGGCCTGGGGTGGAGATGTACAGCTGGGTGTCATCAGCGTACTGGTGGTATCTCACCCCAAAGCCACGGATGATCTCGCCCAGCGGCTTCACATAAATGTTGAACAGAAGGGGCGAGAGGACCGATCCCTGTGGCACTCCACAAATGAGAGGCCTCGAGGTCGACCTCTGCCCCCTTGCCAACACAAACTGCAACCGGTCGGAGAGAAAGGAGGAGAACCACCGCAACACAGTGCCTCCCACCCCCAACTCTTCCAGCCGGTGCTGCATGATACCATGGTCGATGGTATCAAAAGCTGCTGAGAGGTCTAATAGGACCAGAACAGAGGAATAACCCCTGTCCCGAGCCCTCCAGAGATCATCCACCAACGCGACCAATGCCGTTTCCGTGCTGTGCCCAGACCTGAAACCCGACTGGAACGGATCTAGATAGGATGTTTCCTCCAGGAATTGTGGAAACTGTTGCGTGACCACACTCTCAACAACCTTCGCAATGAAGCGAAGGTTGGAGACAGGACAATAGTTAGCCAATACTGCCGGATCCAGGGACAGCTTCTTGAGGAGAGGCCTCACCACCGCCTCTTTCAGGGCAGCGGGGAAGTGACCTTCACTCAACGAAGCATTAATGACGCCCTGGAGCCAGCCTCGTGTAACCTCCCGGGAAGCCAGTACCAACCAGGAGGGACACGGGTCCAGTAAACATGTGGCCGCACTAAGTCTCCCAAAATCCTGTCCACATCATCGGGAGTCACAGCATGAAACTCCTCCCAGATAACATTCTCAAGACTGTTCCTCGTCACCCTGCCCTGATCTACCCAGTCAGAGTCCAAATCCCCCCGGATCTGAGCGATTTTGTCATACAGGTATTGTCCGAAATCCTCCGCCCTGCCTTCTAAGGGATCCTCCCGCACTCCCAGATGGAGCAGGGTGCGGGTCACCCTAAACAGGGCGCCGGACGATTCCCTGATGACGCAATAGAGGCGGAAAAGTAGTTAGACTTTGCCATCTTTATCGCCACTAGGTAGGCCTTAATGTGCGACCTTACCAGTGTTCGGTCAGATTCAGCGAGACTGGCCCTCCAACCGCTCTCCAGGCGTCTTTTCCGGCACTTCATTTCCCTCAGCTCCTCAGTAAACCAAGGAGCCGCACGGGATCGGGATCGGGTCAGAAGCCGCAAAGGCACGACTCGGTCCAAGGCCCCACCAGCCACCCGATCCCAGGCGGCTACCAGGTCCTCGGCCGAGTCATGTGCTAGATCCTCAGGAAATGGCCCAAGCTCCGTCTGGAACCTATCAGGATCCATCAGGCGCCTGGGGCGGATCCATCTAATTGGGTCCGCCTCCCTGCGGCAAGGGGTCGCGGTTCGAAGATCTAGGCGAAGGAGTGAGTGGTCAGTCCATGACAAGGGTTCCATGTCTATATCCCCTATAACAAGACCACTCAACCACTGGCCAGAGACGAAAATCAAGTCTAGAGTGTGTCCCCCCCCCCCCCGTGAATAGGGCCATGAACTAACTGGGTCAGGTCCATGGCCGTCATGGAAGCCATGAACTCCCGAGCCACCTCAGATGTTTCACCAACAGATGGCAAGTTGAAATCACTCATGACTAAAAGCCTGGGTGTATCTACTGCCACCGTGGCTATCACGTCGAGTAGCTCAGGTAGGGCTGTTGCCACGCGGCAGGGAGCCAGGTACGTAAGCAACAAGCCCATCTGAACCCCACGGCCCCACCTCACAAGGAGGGACTCACATCCGGCTATCTGAGGCACAGTGGTCTCCCTCGGACCCAGATCCTCGTTAATAATAACTGCCACCCCCCACCCCTCCCCTGGGCCCTCGGCTGATGGAATGCTCTGAAGCCTGGTGGGCACATTTCAACCAGAGGGACGCCACCCTCCGGGCCCAACCAGGTCTCCGTAATACCCACCAGGTCCGTTCCTCCCTCTTGTATAAGATCGTGAATGAGGGGGGCCTTATTAACCACGGACCTGGCATTGCACAGCATCAGCCGAAGGCCCAGCTCCTGAGTATCTAAGCCACCTAGTATCTGAGCAGAGCCTTGGGGACCGGGGCAAGCAATTGCTCTCAGACAGCGAGTGCGAGCCCCCAACACCTGATGTGGTCCCCTGCTCCCGCCATATCTGCCCCTCCCATTCACCGTGCCGATGGTATAGCCCTCATAGATATCGTCCCCCATCCCTTTCCCAATCTCTCATCCGGTGCCCCCCGGATCGTTACCCTGTGCCGGGCATGGCTCTGACCCTGGTGGATTTCCCCCCCATCCGCCATAGTCGTCTTCCCAGTATTTTTAAAAGAATAATTACAACCCCCCCCCAGAACCCCTTAAAATCTTTAAAAATTTCCCTAAAAAGCCCCATAAATTCTTCCTTGCTCCATGCCATCTCTCCGGACTCCAAAGTCCGTCATTGAGATAGGCCCTCGATAATGTGGGGGGCCAAGCCTGCGAGAGGGGAGAATCTCGCAGGGCGAGGGGTTTCGACACCGAATATATATAGTCATCAGGGGAAACAGTCCAAGGGTGGGGGACCGCTGATGTTACAGACATAGGGAAAATTCCAGTCCATGGTCAGGCCACCAAGCTCCACTGTCCTCTCACGACAGTGGCTAAGGAGGTGCATATCATTCGACCCCAAAAGTTTCCAGGGCGGCCGTCTCTCACTAGGCCAATCCATGGAGACTTTGATAGAAAGCTCAAGGGTGAGGATAGCCATATTCCGCCTCCTTGGGCCTTATGTCCATAGAACTAATATCCCTCCTGGGATTAGCAGCATCAGGGAATCCAATATCCAGCTCAAAGGAAGTTTAAGTTCGTAAATGTTCGTCAAAGAAGTTCTACATGGTAGGGAATCCAGACAGGCCAGATGGAAATGGGGAAAAATTAGGAGTAGTTCAGCAGGCCAAGATGGATGGGAAGCTATGATCGTAATAGGCCAATAGGCCAAAACTCAGTCCGAAGGAAGGAGGGGAGGGGATTCAAACCGCATAAGTTTGTAGTCATTTTCCGGCCCCAGTAACCCCCAACCTTCCATTCTAGTGGGTAAAGCTCCCCTATTTCATCCCCCCCCATCCAGCTCACCCTGGGGGGGGGTATCTGGGTCTCCCTGGAGGTAACCCTTCCCTCAAGGGTCACATACTCTCAGTTCTAAATCCACTGCTGAAGGGTCCTGTGCCGTCTGTTTGGAAGTCTGTAGGCCCTTGGGAGCCGCCCCAACCTTAGGCGCCCCCGCCACGGTCACCGCCGCAGCCTCCACAGTCCCCATCATCATCGTCGCCATCGGCCCCCCTACGAACGTCCCCAGCCGCCCCCTGCCTCCAGAGATCCACCTCGAGGCATCCAGGGGCGTGGGGAATCTCCGTAGGGGCCTCACAACGCCGACGTCGTCCAGGAGCTGCCGCCACCGCCGCCATGACCGCCTGCGACCGCCGCCGCTCCCTTGCAGGCCGCAGGCTGCTGTCACCCACCGCCGTCCCGACGTCATCCCCCTCAGAGCTGGGATGGTCCGGGGAGCCAACAAAGCTCCCAACGGGCTCCTCAGATGTTGCTTCGCCCAGGCGGGGGGGTCATAGATGTTCGAAATGACCCCCCTGAGCCCCCCCAAGCCAAGGCATCGCCCCCAAGAAGCCGAGACTCAGCGTCGGAGCGCCATCTTGGGCATGCGCAGAAGATAGAAGTTAAAAAAAATATGAATGTAATAGAGAAGCTAAGCAGAACAACCACTAATGAGCCAGAATCTTTTCATATTGCTTGTTTACAGCATAGTTACATCAATAGACCATGGTTAAATATTAAACTCTGGTTTCATTAATTGGGCAGAGGACTATTGGTTATTGGCTGATTTGAATGTGCAGTGAAAAAACATTTTAAGTTACCTTTGGCAGTATTGGTTCAAAAGGATGACATAAATGTTTTAAATATCTTAAATAATAGCAATAGGAAACCAGCCATCAAAAGTAAATCATTAAATAGGAATAGAAATAAACAAACATCACCTGTATGGAATTGATATAAATTATTCTAACTAGCAACAGTGCTTTTCAACTGAAAATTCATGAAGAGCACAAGGTGTCCCCTAGCATCTGGAGGTACAACATTATGTGACTTCTGTTATCATTGTCTCTAGACTGACAATGCTGTGAGCTATAGTAATTGATGCTAATTTATAATATACTGTAAGAAGCCCCATATTGAGAACATTACGGGTATGAAAGAGTTCTGGGAAAGCATATGAAAACATAATTTTGTGCATTATTTAGGGAGAAATTACCATTATAATTTCCACAGTGTGACAATCAGTTTTGTTAACATACAATTCTGCAGAATAAATTTTACAATTAATATTTCAGGGAAAACATACCACAGCTATCATGATTGCTTCTGTGCATCTGCCACAGTGGGAAAGATGTATTCATGGCATTAAAAAATTAAATAGAAAAAAATATGGCCCATACATGCTTTTTTAGAGGGAGGGGGAGAGCCATTCCTTCACTTGAAGCATGTTAAGAATGCTGGGTGCCATCAGGTTCGATGCAAATGTACTTTCCTTTTAACACTGCATTTTTTCTTCTTCTTTATAACTTGAAACCAAGTCAGCTAATGATATAAGAAACTCTAGCCTCTGCTCTATATGTGGTCCTGAAATTATTTTGGTAACAAAGATGGCATGCTTTACGCTTATTTATTAAATAATATAATCTTGTGAGACATTCCTGTCCCTTCTTTCTGTAACAGTTATCCACCTTTGTCCCATCTCTGTGATCCATATTCCCTCAAACTGCCTGTCAAGTTTGCTCTGAAAACCTGACTCTTTCCAAAGTCACTAGACTAGACTAGAAGGACATATCAGTAAGGCTGAGCTGGGTTGTAAATTGTGATGATTTTCTTCCTTGATACGGCCACCCTATTCCAACTTACAAAACTTATAATATTGCTTTTAACTTTTATTAACTACCCAGAGTTGCACAAGAGCAGGCAGCCACAAAAAATTGGCACCATTGACATTTATTGCTGGGATATTGTGAACTTGTTTGAATTGTTGTATGCTATCTAGAGTTGAATTTCTGTGAGGTGGGCACCAATAGAATTAGTTGAATGAATGAATGAATGAATGAATGAATGAATGAATGAATGAAGTGGCCACTCAGTCCTGTTGTATTTTGATCCTTCCTGTTTATTCTGTGAATTTGAACTGTGGAAGTCTTATCCTGACAGTATACTGATAGCAAAAATGTAAGAAAGAACAATATATATCAGCATGATACTCACCGAGGAATGCAAATCTGATGAATGAATAAGACTGTTTAGGAAAAAACAAGCTAGTCCTAGTAGTTTTTCAGTCTTGAGGGGTTAGGCAAGAAAGATAATTTTATTTATCAGTTCATTTGTTCATAGGAGATTCCTTTCAAAAAATAAAGTCAGATTCTTGACTAGGGTTGTGCCACTTGCTCCCATTAGTGTGGGCTGCTTAACATGACATGTATTTTTTATTCCAAAAATATCTATTTGTAAACTAACATGACACAGAGCAGAATCAAAATTTAATATTGCTGTGACTGCCTTTTGCTTCATTATTACCGTCTCAGAAAATCTCTGAGGCATGAATATCTTTGCAAATGTGCACTGTTGCTTGGTAGTTTATTTTTTATATTAGGATATTGAGGCTCATATTTCAAGTGCTGCTCTTTAAATATTCCACCCAATATCCAGTGCAAATCATAAATATCAAATCTGAAAAATCCAGCCATGACAAAACAAACCCATAAATGGAATAAAGTCATGGCAACTTTCCTTGTTGATATCCCTTATATGCAATAAAATATAGTAAAAAGGAAAGCTGTAGTGCATGCCCCCCCCCCACAACTGTTTCCTGAATACGAAGACATACATAACGTCTTATGCCAGCGACAATACAGTTTAAGGAAAGTTGGGCAGTTTGATCACATTACAATCCTTTGTATTGTACCTTATACAATATCTTATACTTCCTTAGAAATTTTATTTATTTATTTATTTATTAGTCCAATTTATATGTCACCCTTCTCCGTAGACTCAGGGCGGCTTACAATGCATTATAGCAATAGCCTGCATACTTTTTTGTATATACCTGCTTATTAGGGATTTCGGGGGCCCCTAAGCGGTGTTGTTCTATACAAAGTTGGCTTATTGCCCCCACAATCCGGGTCCTCAATTTACTTACCTCGAAAGGATGGAAGGCTGAGTCAACCTTGAGCCTGGCGAGATTCGAACTTGCACTAATTGCAGGAGCTGGCAGCTAAATGCTAGCACTTAACAGCACTTTAGTCCACTGCACCACCGAGGCTCTTAAAGGAAAATTGCAATGTTTAGGGCATGTACCCCTCAGGGATTTAAACAGATTTTAAGTTTTCTTACTTTCTTTGGAAGACTTCCAATTTGTGTAATTATTAAAAATAGTTCAGTTTTTTTAAAGAGATGGTATGGGATGTATGTGTGTGGAGGAGGGAATTGTGTTCATTTCCAATTGCAAGTTCCTGCTTGGACTTTTGAGACAGTGCTGAAATAGAAATAATAAGTATAGTCAGCATTTAATTTAACCTTTAAAGCCAAACGCCAGTTAATGACAGGTAGAATTTGCTGAGTCCAAAAATAGGGCTCAAGCTGCAGCTGAGGGCTAGAGGCAGCACAGACTGAGGCATTTGTATATCATGACAGCAATCAAAGGCAACTCAGTGACAGGGCCATGAGGCTACTCTGCACACACATGGCAAAGCTGCCTGCTAAAAGCAATCCTCACAGCTGAGAGGCCAGGTGTTGGCTTAGGATCAGACTCTAGGAACACCGGAGCCTTTAAAATTGGCATTTTTTCATCTGAAACATAAAAACAAAATCCAATTTTTAACGGAGGCTATCTATATAGTATATTCACTCCACCTTCATTCTTAGATAGATGTGACACATCATTTCCCCATGAAATGATGTTATATGACTTCCATATAACTTATAAATTATATGACTTCCACCCCCTATCATGGAGAGGGAGGAAAATTGAAGGAGGGATAATATCTGATTCTCCATATGGCCGTCCTAATATTTCAATATTGAATTGCGTCTTCCTGTCCATTTTTGTAACAGTCATAATCATAGTCATAAGTTTATTTGTCAAGCATATACAATGGTGGGATTCAATTTTTTAAACAACCAGTTCTGTGGGCGTGGCTTAGTTGGGGGTGTGGCTTGGTGGTCATATGACTGGGTGGGCGTGGCTAGCTGGTCATGTGGCTGGATGGGTGTGGCTAGCTGGTCATGTGACCGGGTGGGCGTGGCTATGTGCATAGGGACTACTCAGAGGGCTGAATAAAGTCATTTCTGATTGGTCCTCGCACTTTTGACCGGTCCTTGCACTTATGACCATCCTCACATTTATGCCCATTGCAGCATTCTTAACAACCGTGTCAGTCATTTCACAACTACTTCTCTTCACCACGATGAAAAGATAGGGCGCAAAACATAAAATGTGAGGACAGTCATAAGTGCAAGGACCGGTCAAAAGTGCGAGGATCAGTCAAAAATAACTTTTTCAGCCCTCTGAGTAGTCCATATGCACATATCTCCAGGATCCTTATTTTGTACCTTCTCAGATCCAAGCCTTGCGATTTGCATAGCATTTATTACTTCCTTTTCATTCAGTGTCCCCCCCCTCTTTTGTGTACTAACATTTGTAGTATTTGTGTCATTTCTACTCTTCAACATATCACAGTCTCTAAAATATTCCTTCTAGGAATTTTTTGCTTCAGTTTCCATCCAAATCATTTCATCAGTTTTAATTCCATTCACTCTTTTGGGAGTTTTTTCTTTAGTCTTTGTCACCCTTCTAAAACTATTTATTTCTATTAAAATGACTCTGTATTTTTTTCAGTGTATTTTTTTCAGTGTATTTTAATCTTAAGTGTTACTTGTTTTCATTGATTCCATTCTTTACATCTGTCTTTTTCTCTTTATACGTACAATAAATATTTCCATTTTTCTTCTATTTGCAGTATAATTTCTTTTCTATGCATAGATTTTCTTCCACAGTCTTTCCACTCTACCATACTACCAATCATCCTTTTTCATACCTCTAGTTAGCATATCTGCTGCAGTCTGTATTTTTTTTTTACACTTGTTTGAAGGAGTTTCTATATTCTCTTTTTTATGCCTAACTTCCATTAACCAGACTGGGAGATCATCTTCAAAATACTTTTTATACAGGATTTGTAATTTCTCTTCCTGAAATTCCTTTAACTTCTTTCCTTTTCTTCCATTACCATTTTCCCCCAAGACCCACTTAATTACCATTTTTTCCCAAGACCCATGACTTAATTATGGATATGGGTAAAATCCTTCCCATGTTGTCAGTTTAGGATGGCAGTTCCACCTCAAACCAGAGGTGGGTTTCAGCAGGTTCTGACCAGTTCTCAGAACCGGTAGTGAAAATTTTGAGTAGTTCGGAGAACCGATAATAAAAATTCTGACTGGCCCCACCCCATCTATTCTCTACCTCCCAAGTCCCAGCTGATCGGGAGGAAATGGGAATTTTACAGAATCCTTTCTCCAGGAGTGGGGTAAGAATGGGGATTTTACAGTATCCTTCCCCTGGAGTGGGGTGGGAATGGAGATTTTGCAGTATCCTTCTCCTGCAATGCCCACCAAGCCACGCCCACCAAGCCACACCCACAGAACTGGTAGTAAAAAATTTTGAAACCCACCACTGCCTCAAACCAAGATTCCACCTCCATTGCAAGAGTTGATAATATATTTATGCAAACATGGATTGGTGGCAAGTTCAGGCTCAGAACAAAGAAATAAATTATTTATTGAATGACAATACCATTAATTATAATTAGAGATATGGAGAGAGAAAAAAAATCAAACCTGAAACAAACTTTTGCATTCCAAAGGTTCTACCCAACTGTTTCCAGTTAGACATGATTAATTAAAGCACAGAACACTCTGGTTTTTTGGAATAAGTTAATTAATATCAATGGGCAAGTAGAGCAACGCTTGTGCAGATCACCCCCTCTTTTCCTGTTATAATTCCCAAGATACAATAACATACTGGCAGGCTACCCAATATCCTCCCAATATCTTCCTTCTTCTCCATTGTCTCTTGGTGGCTTCTGTCTTTGGCCTTTTCCTCCATTTCACATGCCACAACCACTACCTTTGCTTGGATTTTTTAAAAAAAGGTCCTGTTTTATTCCATGTGTGAAGCAAAACAACCCCATTGTGTAAACCATAACACACAAAATAGGTGTTTTGTTTTGGGCACCGTCCTAGAAAATAGCTATTCTGCACCCAGAATGGTTCATATAATGGAATGCACCCCTAATTAAGAGTAATGATTATATAAATAGAATAGAATCGAATAGATTTTTTTATTGGCCACATGTGATTGGACACACAAGGAAATTGTCTTGGTGCATATACTCTCTGTGTACATAAAAGAAAAATACCCCACTTCTAAAATTGATCCTAATCTGCATTCATCAACCATTCTCTCTCTCATACAAATAAGCACACAGAAGGAGAACTTCTGTGAAGTTCTCAGAAGGAGACACAAATTACCATCATAGCAAAAAAAAAAGGATGGAGCTGGGGTGAGTGGAAGGGGTAATTCTACTGGAATAAAAAAAGGAAAGCAAGAAAAGGGAGAAACAAAACTTCAACTGTCCAGGAAATAAGAGAAAGCTAAGCTCTATTTGGTCATGAAGGGGCTAATAATTCATTTATAGTACAGATCTTTATCCCTCCCAAATTTTTGTCTGGCAAAGCTAATTTTGAAAGGCATTGTTAGCATAGATATTTATAACCATTTACATATTAACAGAGTTTTTTGCTCTCAATAAATGCAATATCCTGCTCCCACTGTCACAGCCCTATTTTGTAGGTAATTATTTTTTGGGGGGGAACTACCTTTCTATCTAATAAGCAGGTTATACAACTTTTATAATAAAATGATGTTTTCCTGACCTTATAATACATTTCTCTGTGGTTCATGTAAACCAACTTTAAATTGTAACTAAGCTTCCAATATAAAAAGAAAATTTTCCTTATTAAGCCAACACTATCCCACTTAAAGTCTGCCAGTTTGGTACCAATGGTGGGTTGACCCGGTTCGCACTGGTTCTATAGAACCGGTAGTAAAACCAGCGGGAGGCTCTGCCCACTGACCCTGACGTCATCAAAATGCTTCTGCACATGTGCAGAAGCTTCTGCGCTTGTGCAGAAGAGCGTGCGTGCATGTGAGTGAGGTGAGCGCGGCCCCGTTGCAAACCAGTAGTAAAGGTAAGTAGAACCCACCCCTGTTTGGTACAGTATAGTGGTTAAGACACCAGACTATAAACTGAGAGATTGTAAATTCTAGTCCTGACAGTCACTCTCTCTAAACTATAGGAAGAAGACAAAGGCGAACCCTTTATGAAATCTTGCCAAGAAAACTGCAGGGACTAGTCCAGGTGGTCAACAAGAATTGACACCAATTCAAAGGCATCCAAAGCAGCAGCAACAACACCACGTAAAACTTAACTGTTTATCACCTGTCAATTTTTGATAGATCTGATCAGAGGAGGCACACTTCCTGTTTGTCACCATCAGCTGCAGCCGTTACTCTTCCAGCATTTGCCTCTCCATTTTATTGCCTCTCTATTTTTCTGAATTTCTTTCATATTCAACATCACCCCCTGCTTTATAACTCTAGCCTGCCCACCCCATTGAGGAGAGGAGACCTCTGCTAATTAATTTAGAAAGAAGGGGAGCATGCTCATACAATTCTGCTGTAACAGTGTTATGAAATGACCAGGCTAGTCCTCTCTTATTGCATACAGAGAATAAAAAGGGCTGCTTTAGCACAACTCTGCTTTAATAATATTCTGAATTGGTATCAGCGGGTATCTTTATCTTAAGATGCAGCTGCCTCTCTTTTCCTCATTGCAATGTCCAGAAAATAATGAGGATTTTTGTGGCTTGGAATCATAAAGTTGAAAGGGGCCTTTTAGGCCATTGAGCCCAATTCCCTGCTCAGTGCAGGAATCCAAATTAAAGCATCCCAGGCAGATGGTTATATCCTTCATTTAAAGACATGCAACAAAGGGAGGTCTACTCCCTTTCTGATCAGAGTTCCTACATTAGGAAGTTTCAGAATCTGCTTGCTGTAATTTATATTCATTTCCCTGCATCCTGTATTGTAGAATGAAAAAACAGGTGTTGAACTTTTTATATGCAACAACCATGCAGATTTTTAAGGAGTGTTTTTCCTATCTTTTTTCAGTTATTTTTTCTCAAATAGTCTGTGCCTTCGTTCTCTCTATATACAATTTAGTTTCTAGCAGAGGTGAAATGTAAAATTTGTTACTACCGGTTCTGTGGGCATGGCATGGTGGTGGGGGTTTAATGTGACTGGTTGGGTGTGGCCAACTTTTTTTTTTTTTTTTTACTTTTCAAAGCATTTTTTCTAATGCTTTGAAAAGCCTCTGCCAATCAGGCAACTCAGCTGGGATAGTCAGAGAGGCTTTTTAAAAAATACCTCTCTGACTATTCCAGCTGAGTTGCCTGATCAGCAGAGAGGTATTTTTAAAAAATACCTCAGATCAGGCAATCCAGCTGGGATCGTCAGAGACTTTTCAAAGCATTTTTTTACCACTTCTTTGGCCAAGAGGTTGTAGAAAAAATGCTTTTAAAAGTAAAAAAAACCCTCTGATGATCATGCGGCTCAGCTGGGCATGGGGGGGTGGCGCAGGGATTTTTGCTACCGGTTCTCCGAACCACCCGCCACCATCGCTACCGGATTGGGTGATCTGGTCCAAACCGGGAGCATTTCACCCCTGGTTTCTAGTCTTCTGATCATTTGCAGTTTTTCTCCTAATCTATTACAAGTTACTATGAAGCCTTCAAATGTGGTCCCAAGTACTACTCAGTACACACACTCAGTACACACGCTGATCAGGCAAACCCAGATACAGCAATCATCATAAATAGAAGCCAGTTGCCAAGCACCTGAATTGTGATGATGATACAAAGCTTTTCCTAGGTTGGTTTTTGTTCTATGGCACTAAGGCCCAAGCAGTCATATCTCCCCACTAATTCAATGGAGGAAGCGCATCCCCCTCAGGCAACTCCCTCACTTGAAGAGATAGCAGAAAAGAGATCTCCAAACCCCAAGCCCTGACTGCGACTCACAAAAGATGCTGCCCAGTTGCCCAGTAAAGCAGGATATATTGCACTGGTGGTCTCATGAGTAGAAGTCCCAGGGCTCATTGTGTCTAATTTTAAAAATACTAAATAGCCTGGATTGCACTAACTAACCTCAATTTGGCCTCACAAAACTAAGAGCTAGGACAGGTTTAGTAACCATTACTTGGAAATGGGCAGCCAGTAATTTAAAGTAAAACCATGGCTGTGAAGAACTTTGGGACTTATGCTTGCTTGAAACCTGACTGGAAGCTCACAGAAAGTGCATCAAACGTCTGAAAATAATTGGCATGGAAAATTGGATACTGTAAATTTCTTTCCAGAACATTTCCCCTGGCTGCTAGACCTTCATGGTTGAAAGCTTTTGGGAGCCACTGCCTCTATCAATGCCGTCCCCTTTACATGAGAAAAATTAAAATCACCCATCAAGTCTCCCTGATCTGATCAATTTTTAAACTTTTGCTAATAAGGTGTGTTCCACCCACATATTCTGGCAAAAAGGGAGGATTGTAGGAAGTTAATACCCATCCCTCTCCTAGAAAAATGAAAGCAGAATATTTCCCCTAAAAGGGAACAGAAACTCACACACACCCTCTTTGTTAATGGGCCATTAAGGCCTGAGCCAGTCCATTCTACATAACAAGATCTACCTCCTTCAGGCAGAGCCATTGAATTGCCCTTCATTGCATCACCCAGCAAGATTCAACCAAATTTAGCACACACATAACCTAAAAGGCTAGCTATGACCCCTGACAGCAACCAATCAGGATACTCTTCCTGTGCTCCAGGAAGTTCAAAGCCACAGAGGGTATAAAACCCAGGAATTCTCAGCATCTCTTCCTTTTTTTTGCCCAAGATCTCCAAGGCATGTGATCCTGTTCATCAATAAACCTTCTTTCCAAGCAACTTCCATGAATCCAGTGTCTTTTTCCCCACTTGGAACTGAACCCAGGACGTTTCTTCCAACACTACATTTAAGTAAATCACTGCAGTTGTTAAGTTAATAACATGATTGTTCAGTGAATCTGGCTTCTCCATTGACTTTGCCTGTCAGAAGATCACAAAAGATGATTACAGGCACTGCAACCGTCATAAATATGAATGGGTTGTCAAGCATCCAAATGTAAATCACATGACCATAAGGATGCTGCAATGGTCGTAAGTGTGAAAAATGGTCTTAAGTCACTTTTTTTCAGTGCCATTGTAACTTTGAATAGTCACCAGTCACAAGATTCTCGAAATGAATACAGAATACAGGAATCAAACCAGAGACTTTTAAAAGATTTTATGGTCAAAGAACTTGAAAAAAAAATCTGAAACTGTGTTGTTATAGATGTTGAGAAGCAGAAAGAATGCTGTACAAGAAATGGAAAGATATTCTAATTCCCACAATGGATGAATGAAAAAACTAACAGAAGTAGCAGAGATGGCCAAATTAACTCCTCTAATCAAAGAAAAGAATATATCCAACTTTATCTGTACTCTGGATTTTGTGCTTGAGATAGAAAAAAAATGAAATTTTGGTTTTACTGATTAGTTGTCTGTTGTTATAGAAATGGCTAGTACATATTAAGCATGTAAAAGTAAAAAGTTGAGACTGTAATATTATTTTATTCTATTGTGCTGAAGAGTTGGAAGAATGTGTTTTCCTCCCATTTATCCTACCCTTCTCTCATTCACCTGTGGGAAGCCACACTCCTCCTAGAAGAATGAAATATTTTGAAAAATATTAAAAAGGCAGAATATTATATTTCCCCAGAGGAAGAAATGGAGAAACATGCTCAGTCTTTCTTAATAGCCTCCCCCCTCCCCCAGCAGATATTTTGTGCCCATTAAGAAAGTTTGGGCCAGCCTATCTACTGTAGGAAATTAGCACCCACCCCCCTCCTAGAAAAATGAAATATTTTAGGATATACTAAAAAGGCAGAATATTATATTTCCCTGTATGAGAAATGGAGAAGCATGTTTTAAAGACGAAGTAGCTCCCACCTTTTTGCCCGCCCCCCGTCAATGGGCCAGAGGCAGAAACTCAATTCCGTCCCATCTTTGTCAATGGACTATCAACTGCAACACAATAGGACCCATCTAGCAAGAGAAATTAACACAATAGGACCCATCTAGCAACAGAAACTCACCACATGACACCTGGGAAGATTACATCAGCCAGCAAGGCTAGCTAAGACCCCACCCCCTGGGAGTCTGACAACCAATCAGGATACTCTTTCTGGGCCCCAGGAAGTTCAAAGCCAGAGAGGGCATAAAACCCAGGGACTCGCAGCATCTCCACCCTTTTTCTGTTCAGGAACTCAAACCATGTGATCCTGTCCACCATTAAACCATCTTTCCAAGTAGTCTCCATGTTTCCAGTGTCTTTTTCCCCACTCGGAACTGAACCAAGGATATTACTTCTAACAATATTAAGCATGTAAAAGTAAAAAGTTGAGGCTGTAATATTATTTTATCCTATTGTGCTGAAGATTTCGAAGAATGCATTTTCCTCCCATTTATCCTTCACTTCTCTCATTCCCCTGTGGGAAGCCACACCCCTCCTAGAAGAATGAAATATTTTGAAAAATATTAAAAAGGCAGAATATTATATTTCCCCAGAGGGAGAAATGGAGAAACATGTTGTCTTTCTTAATAGCCTTCCCCCTCCCCCAGCAGATATTTTGTGCCCATTAAGAAAGTTTGGGCCAGCCTATCTACAAAACAAAAGCCTTCAGTTTCAGGGTGATGGGATTAAGAACAGGATATGACCCTTCAGGACATAATAGGATTAACCCACTACCATTTAGCAGAAGACACAGAGCTCACTACATTGCACACTCTCCAAAGGGCATTTCAAACATTGTACAACCCCTCCTAGCAGAATCTCTGAAACTTATAAAAATCCATGTACTCTTCAAACCAGTTGGTCAGCTGCACCAATAAACTATCTTTCTAATCAGCCTCCATGTTTCCAGTGTCTGTCTCCCAGCTTGGAACTGAACAGATGGATATTTCTTCCAACCCTTCTGTTTTCCCTTTATTTTTATTTTATATTCTGATACTAATATACCAGACCAATTTGATAATTCTTGCTGTTCAAATGCAAAGTTAACTATTTTTGGTCCAAACTGACTGATAACAGAATGAGAGAAAAGCTTTATTTATTCTTTTGGCAAGTTGTTATAAAACTAGGATTTTACCAACTACCTTAACTAGTTAGAATGCATTTACAGGCGCGTTTTTTTTTTTGGTAAATCAATCATAATCAAGGATTTCTTCCAACTTTTTAAAGACAAGATTAAATCTCGAACTGCCAAAGTCTGCAGCAAAAATATGATTTAGCCAAGATTTCAAATTTTAAAAATTGCATTAGTACTTAAGTACGAAACTATTATTACTATTACTATTATTATTATTAATTACATTTTTATACCGCCCTTCTCCCGAAGGACTCAGGCCGGTGTACAGCCGTATTAAAACAACATATACCCACAAAATTTAAAAACAGTTTATTTTTTAAATAAAAACTTTATTTTTTCACTGTGCCCCTCGTGATCTAAAAGGGTAACAGTGACTCACTCTCCCAGCACAGAATGGACTGAACCAACACTGAGAAGAGCGGGGAACAAACATGAGTCTACGATGAACATCTCTCCCCCCCCCCCTTCTTTTCTGCCAAGCTGTAGCATTTGTCGTAGCTCTAGCGCTCAGAGAAAGTCGGGTAGTAGGAATGTACTATTATCGTAGGGGGCACCGCGTTCATTTCTAACGTTGTTAGAAATGCCTTGCCTCATGAAAAAAAAAAGATTGTTGCAAAAAAAACAAAAACCCCACAACGATTTGTCAAAGCGTTGAATGAAACAGCACGTTGGCCGGTTCCATTTGGTGAACATAGCAGGCCCTCCCACCCCCACCCCCACCCCGCTTTTTAAGGCAGGAAATGGCTCGGCCCAACGGGTAACTGCTTCCTCCTTCAAGTGGAGGAGATTTTCTTGGCCGCCGCTGCGCGAGAGGCGTCGAGGAGGTAGCCACCGTGCGCGCTGAGGCGTCTTCAGGCGGGGACCCAAGATGTCGGTGGCGTTTGCGGCTCCCCGGCAGCGGGGCAAAGGCGAGATAACGCCGGCTGCCATCCAGAAGGTGAGCTGTCGGGCCTAGCTTCGCCCTGTGTAGAAGCGGGGTGGGGAGTGAGAGAGTCGGGATTCTGCCCCGTCCTTCCCTGCGCGTGGGCTGAGCTGGAGATGGGCCGAGGCCGGCGCTCGTGACCTGGCAATGATGTCGGGTGCAAGTCTTTATTTAATGCCGAGCTGCTGCTTCTTTCTCTCTCTCACCCCTCACTGTCGCCTTCCTGGGCGTTTCTAGGCTTTGGGTCACGACTTTGGGACGAAGGGTGCTGAAAACATAAGAATGTGGGCCTGTGTTTGGATGACACGAAAGGTCGTCTCCGTTGTGGTCTAACCTGTTGTGCGATCCCAGCTTGTGTGTAGCAAGCTTTGCAGTTCAAACTCTAAAGGAGACTGGTTAAACCATGGTTTAATAAACCGAGGGAAAATATGGCCTGCGAGTAAAGCAAATAGAAATAGGGAATTTCTATAGAAATTCTATAGGAATTTCTATAGAAATAGGGTATTCAATTGTAAATTCAAGTGACCCCTAGGCCAACTCCAAATCAAGAGAGTGATTGTGACTCCTCCTAAGGGACCTCTGGAGGATAGTGAGATGACTGGAGCTCTTGTCTATGGAGATTCTCAGATATCCAGATCATGGTTGTCCCAAAGGTGCTTTTTCAAGAGGCAACTGGATTTTCTGTTGTTTTTTTTTTTGTTTTTTTTTTGAAGACGTTTAGTTTCTCATCCAAGAAGCTGCTTGGATGAGAAGTGAACTGTCTTTAAAGGAAAACCAGAAAGTCCAGTTGCCTCTTGAAAAAGCACCCCTTTGGGACTGGAGCTCTTGTTAATGTTGCAGTAATAATATAGCTTGTTTTGGTGGTTTTAGGAATAGTCCATATAACTCCGCACCTTAGTTGAAGAAACCAGGCATGAAGTCAATATTCTTCATGTCTTCTAGTTGTATTGCAGTTCAGTTGTTTTTAATGGCTGGGTGGATTTTGGAAGTTTGCATACAACCTTGGATACCATGTTGGTGGAAGGCTGATTCGAAGTGTAGAAAAAGATTTTAGTGAGACAGGCTGTGGTTTCACAGACTGCTAAACCACATTGCGTGTTCGTAGTTTAGTTTATTTTCAGAATTCAGTAGTTGTGATCCATAAAGCATGAATTTTAGATTGTTGGGAATTAGCTAGTTACTGGGTAAACCAAGGTTGAGCAAGCCATAACTAGCATACTTTGTAAACATAGCTACTTACCTAAAACAAAAAGTAGAAGTAAATTAAATTGTAGTAGAAAAGAAATTCAGGTAATGTGTTGGGCTGTTGATGGGAGCATTCCTGACAATATATGACAGCATGTTATTGTTAACTTGCCAATTATTAGTGAAACAAGTAATGAGAATAAGAGCCAGCATCATACTAATTCATATATCTTTGGACTCCAAAGAACCTGAGAGTGAGCTAGTGCTTGAAGAACAAGATTTTAAGGCCAACCAAGATCAGTACCTGCTGACACACATTAATAAAGTTTAATTAAATAGGTAAGATAAGATTAGTTTTAAACCCTTAGGGTTAAAGAGCTACACTACTTTCAACTGAAGATATATTTAAGTATTTTTGTTGCAAGTTAAGCAGCTTAGTCACCATCACATAAGATCAATATACTATGTATATAAAAAGGATGGAAGATAGAGAATAGACAACGTGTGTATTTTTGAATATTGTCTATCAGACAAAAAGATGTAGTTAAAAAGTGAGCATATATGATTTGTGCTAAGTGCTGTGAAAAATGTTAATAGAGTTTACCCAATTCTGATTTAAAACTACTGTTGAAAAATGTTTCTGTAGTTGTAGGACTAGAAAAACTGCTCTGGGGATCTGGTTATTACAGCTGCTCATACTGTATGTAGCCTTAAAGAAAAATGTGAAATCTTGTTGGTGCATGTTACAATATAAAGGAAGTCTTATATCACCGATATTGTTCACAAACTATAGCAGCTAAAAAAAACACCCAAAAATATGAACTCTTGGACCAGTCATTTATCTCTGATCAGACTACTTCCTTTGTTTATTCATTAATCACATTCATATAGACATCTGTCTCTGGGTGGCACACATCAATCAAGAAAACAAATATAAAAATAAAATGTAAAAATCCACACTAAAAGCTAAATATCATAAAAACAAATTTACAAAATCTAGGCAAAGAGAGGATAAGAATGGCCTGTTCAGCAATGAAGCCATTGAAGAATGCCTCCAGTTCCCTGGGAGCTCTAGACTTGCTAACATAACCAGGTCTTGGGGGACTTCTGGAATATCAAAGGGATGGAGCTAAACTAGTCTTGGGAAGAATGTTCATCAGGTAGGTGCCATGGCAGAGGCCTGTTTTCTGAAACCCATCAGAAGATCTCTAGCTGATGGTATACACCACATGCTTTTTCTACCAGATCCAAAACTTACCTAGCCATGACTGCCACCTGTTGATTGCTTGTGGATTTTGTGTCGACTCCCAGATTGTGTACTGCATCTATGTGGGACAGTGCAATCCCATCCAGCACCAAAGATGGCGTAGTCCTGGAAATCAGTCAGGTCCAAAATCCGGAGCCAGTCAGTTTTGTCGTGATTCAACTGAAACTGTTGTTCCTCATCTAGACTTTTCACAGACTCCAAACACCAGGATAAAACATTCACAATATCACTTAATTTATCAGGAGTAGAAATATATAATTGGGTATCATCAGCATGCTGTCATCAACACATGATGACAGATGGGCTCACCCAGTAGTCTTGTGTAGATGCTGAACAGGAGGGAGAAAATACCAAACCCTGTGGCACCCCACATAATAGGGAAGGAGGGCAGACTTCACCTTCCCAGTCACCAGAGTGAAACCAACCCTAAAGACAAGAGGTGAACCAGTACGACACCATGCTGCCCACCCCATCTTGTAAGCTGATTCAGAAGGATACCATATACTTCCTTCCCTATCTAAAATATACTATAATTTTGGTATACTATACTATACGTTGGTTAACTTTTAATTAAAATCAATGTGAAATATTGAGTGTTCAAAAAAGAAATATTGATGACAAGTAATTGATTTCCATTAAAAAAAGTAGCTTTGCTTTTTGCTGAAGCAAGCAATTTTAATTTACTAATGAAGTCTTGTAGCTACTTAAAATGAAAATAAAGAGATGTTTTAAATCAGGGGTCTCCAACCTTGGCAACTTTAAGACTTGTGGACTTCAATTCCCAGAATTCCTCAACCAGCTTTGCTGAGGAATTCTGGGAGTTGAAGTCCACAAGTCTTAAAGTTGCCAAGGTTGGAGACCCCTGATTTAAATAACTAAAGTAATATAATTTAGTAGATCTATTAAAATCAATCTGTTTTGTCTGTAACAACTGATACCCCTTAGAACTATCAAACTCATGGCCTACGGGCCGGTTGCGTCACGTGCTGCCCTTGCCCTGCTGGGTTTAGCAAAGGGGAAAAAAGTCCCGATATATCATGTGACAATGCCATGACGATGCGAGCTTGACACCCCTGCCTTAGAAGAACTTTGGATTTTTCTTCTTGAAACCTAGCCATGAAATGTGATTGACCAAGAAAAGTCATTTATTTAAGAGTAGCCAAGGAAGGTAGTATAAAATGATTATTGTCAAACGTGTACATATTTAAGTGAAGTTTTTTGAGTTCTAATTTTGTATAAGTGACTCATCCTATTCTGATATTCTTAATTTTTCTTCCCAAAGCTAAATATCTACTTTGAAAGAGACTTTGTTGTTTTTTATACAAAATGATTGCTAGATATGTGAGAGATTGCGGTATGATGAAGTAGTTTTTATTGTTAAAAAAATCTAGAAAGACTATTGTTTGATTTTTGTATCTTTTAACTAGAAGTAAAACTATAGCTCTATAACAATGGGAGGGAAAACACAACTAAGGGAATCTTTTTTGATGTAGTTTTATTATTGTTAGACTTAGAATAACTTTATTGTCACTTTAAATGTACACTAATCAGCATGCATTAAAATGAAATTTAGTTGCATACAGCTCTCAAAGGGTCACCACCTCCAATACACATTACATAAACATGACAAATAGTTACATGGTCAGCCAGATATTTAGTCTGAATTTGACATTTTTTAGTGAGACCTTTCGAGTTCTTGCCAAGGACCTGTGATAGGCAAACACTGTATTTGTTGTTTGATGGTCTTAAAGGTTTGTAACTGTTCCAAATAAAACTACTTCTTGCAATTGACTGATGGTGATGTTGTCAATGCCAATGCTCTTTTGTCCTACTTCTATTTGCAATTTTTTGTATTGTGTGACTTTCTCTAGTTTCTTCTTTTCTGCTTTGCAGTGTCTACTGTCCAAACTCTTTTGACTTTATTATCAACAATTGTTAAATCTGTGGTGTTACAATTATTGTTGATTACATTTGTACACCATTAACCCCCATTGACTCTGGGTGCACTCTTATGCAACTGAGGGTCTGATTTTATATTTTCGTGTCAGAAGTTCATGCAGATATGCAGAGGTGTGGCGGAACAACAAAGAAACAGAGCAAGAGTTCATCCCTGTTATTTTTCTCTTACCATTCTGATCACTTGAGTTTTTTGGTAAAAAGTAATACTGCAAAGCTGAACTGTATGATCTTATAAGAATGGGGAAAACAACAAGTTATAACTTCAGTTTAGCTATAATCTTGTCACAAGTAACTGTAGGAAAGTAATAAGTCTTTTGCCAAACATTCAAAAATGGTGTTTAAATACAGTTGTTAAGCAACACATGTTGACAAAGTTCAGCTTTTTTGCAGCTTTGCCTTGACATCTGTATTTAAGGTAAAACCGACTGGTTAGAGCTCAGTCAGTACTAGTTTATCTCAGTCTAAAAATCTGTTCTGTTATTTCAGATGTTGGATGAAAATAATCACCTGATTCAGTGTATAATGGACTACCAGAATAAAGGCAAAACTTTGGAATGTTCTCAGTAAGTTAATGTTAACTTCAATATATCAGCCTGGACTCCTAGTGACTATATGAATATGTCCACACACTTTTCATGTTAACCACACAGAAGTAGTGTGCCATTATTTTCCTTGAATATCTTTTTTAATAAAAAAAAAATTCTGATTTACTATATATCACAGCAATCTCCAAGTTTTAGAAAGCTTGGTAGAGAGTTTTTTTCCTGTATAAAAAGGGTTGACCAAGCTGTAGGTAGTTCTTGCTTAATGACCACAGTTTGGACTGGAATCTTGGTTGTTCAATGAAGCTGTCATTAAGCAAGACATCCCTGTGACATTTTGCTCATTGACTATGATTCCAACACTCCCTGTTGCAGTCGTTATGTGATATCACAGGTTGTTAAGCAAAGAGAGTCTCTCCATGCCTGCAAAGTTACAGGGAGGGATGGAGTGATTTGGAGGCTTTCTTCATGCTTGGATTTCTGCTGCAGACGTACAAGCAGCATGGAGCTTGGGGTCCTCCTCTCCCCACCTCTGCGGAGAGCTTCACAAGGGCAAGAGAAGGACACTAAGCTCTGTTCATGCCAAGACCTTGATTGTTGAAATTCAAGCATGCACAGAGCTTCAAATCTCTCTCCCTCTGCCTCCACAAAGCTCCCCACAGAGGTGGGAAGAAAAGGACCAAAGTTCCATGTATGCCTGGACCTTAACTGATAAAATTCAAGCAGGCACAAAGCTCAAAATCCCTCTCTGCCTGTTTCTACGGAAAGCTCAATGCATGCAGGGAGAAAAGGACTTTAAGCTCTGTCCTTGCTTGACTTTGGGAAGCTGAGGTCCAGACATGCCCTGAGCTTGACTATGGAGGTCTGTATGCTATATTTTGTAATGGTCAAAAGTGCTTTACACTTCTTATTAAGCCATCATAACTTCAAAAGGTTGTTAAGCAAGTACTACTTATAGTGCATAACAGATATTTGGAAAAATATGAATCCGTTTCTAATTATAGGTAGTCCTCAACTTACAACCAAAATTAAGCCCAAACTTTCTACTGCTAAGTAAAACAGTTAAGTGAGCTTTGCTGCATTTTACTACCTTTTTTGTCACAGTTGTTAAGTGAATCACTGAAGCTGCATGTGAATAATTCAGTCATTAAATGATTCTGGGTTTCTGTCATTGACTTTGCTTGTTGGAAGCCGGCTGGGAAGATTACAAATCACGATCACATTGATCACAAATGTCATAAATACATGCCCGTTGCCAGTGTTTGAATTTTGACCATGTGACCATTGGGATGTAAGTGTGAAAATGGTCATAAGTTACTTTTTCAGTGCCATCGTAGCTTCAAACAGTCGCTAAATTAATGGTGGTTAAATCAAGGACTACCTGTACACAGTCATTGTATCAAGCTGTCGGCAATAATATATTTATGGCAACTTGTCACTGAATTAGTTTTGTAACATGGAAGTATGAAGAATGGTTCAGTAGACAAATCGGAATAGAAGTATTCCTCTATAAGCTTAGAGGAAAGCAGAACAGGCCTCGGGGTAAGTATGAAAAGGCTTCATCACATTCCTTCTCAAAGTCTTGTTTTTCATAATGTAGCCCACTTCCAAGTGTTTTCCAACTCTCAAGTCTCATTAATGTCCATATGTTTGGGATTTCTGGGATTAAAGTTAGGAGGATCTCTTTGGGAAAAAGCTACCTTGATAGGATCTCACTATTCAAAATCAACATTATACTAAGCCAAAATGTCCTTTATTTCTGACTTGGATGGGAAAATCCAAACAGTATGGTTTCCAAGTCATGACTTTATGTATGAATCAAGCCACTGTGATATAGGCACATACTGTATATTCAGTTTATTTCCTCAAACAGTTATCTTATGGTTTAGGTATGTTTGTCAACCATGCTTCTCAGTCCTTTGAACAAAAATATGGAAGATATTTATATAATAATTTACCTCAAGGTTGGTAGTGAGTCATTTAAATATAAAAAATCATACTTTGAAATAAGCTTTACCAGTAATAACAAAAATAGTCTGTTATCCTCAGTTTACCTTGTTGATAGTAATTCTTGAAATATTTTATCATTGCTGTACTTTTCTCCAATTATGCAGTTGAAAATTACAGAAATATACAAGTACTATAACCTATATGTTAGTGAAAAATAATCTTACAGGAATTTTTTTAACTTATTTTTTTTTTGTTTAAAATTAGGTATCAGCAGCTGTTGCATACAAATCTGGTCTACTTAGCCACAATAGCAGACTCCAACCAAAACATGCAATCTATATTGCCACCAGTAAGTACCATGCAAAAAACCAATTGCATTCTCTGAGAAACGAAGACATATTGCACAGAAAAGTGCTATAATGCAAATGGTTATGGTTTAATAACTCTTGAGTATTATATATTATGACTATAACTTCATAATGTAGAATTATATTATTAAACGTCATGCATATTTAGATATATATTTGAGTATTATATCCATCTTTGTATTAGGTCCTTATAATTTTTTTCATTTGGAATGTTTTAATTCCAGGTATCTCTTGAACATTCAAGAAAATCTTATGCAATTGTTATATGAATTTAATCAGATCTTTTGTTTTTATTTAAATATTTAATGGTCATATATTAAAATACTTAGTTCATTAGCAAATGTTCCTAAATTCAAATGTTGAATGTTTGGGATGATTTCATTATTACTTTCTATGAGAAATAATTTATGTTGAAGTCTGTGAACATTATTTTAATAAAATGTACTATTTCCAAAGGTATATAAAAAAGGTCAGTGTAGAGAAATTGTTAATCTTATGTTAGAAAAGCAGAATTATAGAAAGTGTCGCTCTGCTTATTAAAGGAATTATATAACTTGTATTGTAATGCAGTGTTTGAACCTAATTTATAGGAAAGATATATTTTTTTAATAACATTACAACTGGATAGATTTCTACTATCTACATTTCTGGGCAGTGATCCCTGTGGAATATAAAGTCCTTTCTGTGAGGTCATTTCAAACAACTATCAGGGATTTGCAGTTTAAATACCTGTTTTACCATTTAAGGCTGCTTTAGAACTGAGTAGAATGAATTCATCAGTATTACAGGGTTTTCCCATTTTTGTTTTGGGGCAGTTGCAAAGTGCTGTGGTTTTGAAGTATATTGTCATTGGTTCTTCAAAATTCATTGCCATAGTCTGATGATTCTCAGGTTGCTTTTTGACTGGCTGGTGTTACCCCACTTAATGGAAAAAAGGGGCCTGTTAGATTTTCCTGCCCCATTTGAGTTTCAGAGTTTGTATCTGGTGAGGTCAGATATCAATATGCAGATGATACATCTTGACCTCAGGAAGTGTTGCTGTTAAAGTCTGTATGGTACAGAATACTTCCCCCAGTTTTATGCCAGGATATTGCTATTGTATACTCCTTTCTTGTCAATTTCATCTTCAGCAACCAGGAGTGATACCAGCAATCATACATTTTGGTCAACAGAAGATGGACTCGACCATCAAAGAACTGTAATAATAGTAATAATGATATGAATCTGCAAAAGATTCAAGGTTTCTTCATCAAAAATCAAATGTTTTACAAAAAGAATTAACTCAAAATTGAGGCTTCATAAGGTATTAAATTTGATTTTATAGGAAAAAGTTGTGAAACTTAGATACTGGGTCGAATAGCAATAGCACTTAAATTTATATACCGCTTCACAGCGCTTTACTATCCTTTCTAACGGTAAGAAGCAATTACCATTTTTAATGTTAAAAATACTATGTTTGCACTTGAATATTATATAGTATAATAGCTTTCAACCTTTCTTTGGCAAACCTTTTTTCCTGTAAGATAAAATTTAAAGCCTTATACTTATGAAGCCTCAATTCTGAGTTAATTCTTTTTGTAAAGCAGGAAGTTATTTCAACTCAAAAACATTTGATTTTTGGTGAAGAAACCTTGAATCTTTTGCAGTACTTTCATATTAAATAAATCAAGATGAATTCTGATTAAATAGTATTATATGAGTATAAAAGGAAGAAGAAGAAAAAAAGGTTTAGGCTTCTTGTACTTGTTTTGTATTTTCTGTAATTGTTCTAATTGTTTACTGTGAAGTAGCAGTAAATTGTAATGATACCAGTATTCTATCTCTAGTGGTGTACTTTTAATTGTAACAGTTAACTAATACGGTAACTTCTCAATTTTAATACTAAAAAAGTAATATTATATTGACTATTGAGAACCTGTAGGGTAATATGAAGGTGACATATTTTATCATTTACAAATATATAACCTCAGAAATCATCCTCTTTTATTTAACAACTTCATTTATGCTTCTTGAATATAAGAGTCTTTCCTCTCAAATGGGAGAGATATTTATAGAAAGTTGGATTGGGCTTTGGAAGTTTGATGAAACTCTTAAAATCTTTAATCCCTAAAAATTATCTCTTTATATTAAACTCTCCTAGAATACACTTTACCATATCTGATGGTTTTGCTTGATACTATAAGATTTTGGACTTACTCAGATTTTCTCTTGTTACTTCTTTAATGTTATACTAAAGAAAGCTGTTGCCAGGGATAATACAGGTAGTCCTCGACTTACCCCAGTCTATTTAGTAACACTTTGAAGTTACAACTTATGACTGTTGCAATGTGGTCAACACTTTGAAGTTACAACTTATGTCCGTCCCCATGGTCACATGATTTATATGCGGATGTTTGATAACTAACATTTATGACATTGCAATGTCCCACCTTTTGCAAACTTCTGACAATCAAAGTCAATTCACTTAACAACCGTGTTACTAATTTAACAACTGCAGTGATTCAGTTAACAAATGTGGCAAGAAAAGTCATAAAATGGGGCAAAAGTCACCTAACAAATTTCTTACTTAGCAACATAAATTTTGGGCTCAATTGTGGTCGTAAGTTGAGGACTACCTGTATTCTTTTATATGTGTTGCTTAATGGCATAGTGCCGGGCTATTCAACAGACCATCTGTCTCTAGTAGTTTTTGCCTGTCCTGCACAAATAGACAGAGTTGGCATGCAGTAGTAACATCTGACAGGAACCAGGAAGTGAATCTTCTTTGTCACAGCACCTGCTTCTGGAACAGCTCCCACCCCCACCCTCCCAAGATTTGTATAGCCCCTAACTTGCCCTTATTCAGTCTTTAAGATCATGGTGTTTTCTTTAGGTCTTGGGTTTAGGCTAGGTGAATGTGTATGCTAAGTAATATGCTTATTATTCTGTCCAGATGGTGTCGTTCGTTCCTCATTATTGTATGCAACTAGAGTCATTTATGGAGTCAGGTGGCTCTATAAATTTGATAAATAAATAAAAAAGATCAGTCTTTCGTCCCTTGCAGCATATTTAATAAAAAGGAGACACAATGATTGAAGCTACCAGTTAAATAATCATTGAGTGAATTGTGAGGGCACAGTCATTCAGAAACATAGCACTGTTCTTCAAAGCCATGTAAAACAGAATAAAAGTAAAAAAACAAGGACCATGATATAATTGTAGATAAATATGTGAAGATACACTGTATATTTGTTGGATTATAACCTTTTTTACTAAATTACTTTTCAGCCGCCCACACAGAATATGCCAATGGGTCCTGGAGGAATGAATCAGAGTGGCCCTCCCCCACCTCCACGTACTCACAGTATGAGTTCAGATGGTATGGTAGGTGGGGGCCCTCCTGCTCCACATATGCAGAACCAGATGAACGGCCAGATGCCTGGTAAGTTTTTCTTCTAGAGATATTAACACCAGGTTGCTCAGCAACTGAAACAACATGTGTGCTCAAGGGATTGAAGATTGTTGATGACAAAACTACTTTGAATGCTCTTGAGTACAAGTTCTCTTAGAGTTTGTTAGTTACAGAGTTACGTGACCTGTATTCTATGTTTATCAGACTGCCCCTGGGCATTCCTTTGAACAGAACCAGCTAAATTTAGTGTGCCTGAAACCATATAGTATAGAGTCATTAGAAGGCTTGCCAAAGAAAGATACTGACTTATGGATGAATGCATTCTCATTGGAATAAATTATTTAAAATAATTATTGTTAAATTAGTTTGATAAAGAGGAAATGAACTTAGTAAAAATTTGATTATCTTTCTGAGTTATTTTTCTACTAATCTTCTGCATGACAAAACAGATGGAAATGACAAGCTATTCTTTGGGGAGTTCATGTGAAAAATATTTTAGAAGAATTATTTCAGACCTTAAAACTGTTTTTAAGAGAATAAAGAAGTATAAGCTATTGGTGTTTTTTCATAGCGGTCTATATTTTACTATACCTATAAATTGCTTTTTTAGCATAGATTTTTCAGACAAGGTAGAATCTTGTTGAAAGACAGTTTCTCTGAATGTTTATTAAAATGCTCTGGTATTGGATTTGGTTCTTTTTTTAAGTTTCTTCTAAAATTGTTCTTTTATCATATTTATTCAAGTTATTTCATATCACCATGCTCTTAACTCTGTATTATTTCCTTAAGCTGTCATCAGAATTCCTATAAAATTCCAACAGCAAATTAAATAGCTAGGCTGTAAATCTAAGCATAGTTTTAGAATAAATTCTCAATCATAGTGAGTCTTCTGAGTAAATTGACTTAACATTTCTTGTAATATGGAAAGACTAATTCATATTCATGTCCAGCTAATGAGCCCTAGGTTTCTATCGGTTATCATTCTTTTCAAGCCCAAAATGAATATTTTAGTCTCAACATAGTCTATGTACATCCAGTTTAAAACACATGCAAAGAAAAATAAATTCATGTAATTTTAATCTTTGTGCAGCCAAGAAACACATGTAGAAGCAAGAAAGGCTGTATGCTTGTCATGTCAACCAAACGGCTAATTTAAGTTATTCTGTATAGTCACTTATATAGTTATATATATTATAATTTACCAATTATAAGTTTTACCAATTATAAGATGACATGCATAGTATAAAATATGTAGCTGAAATCATACCTCTGAAACTTTAAAATACTTTTGCACTGCTTTCTGTTATTCTTATTTGCAATATTATCACTTTGTAAAGGGATGCAATCCAAGAAAAAACTAGCAAATTGCTGATTATTGTATTTATTTTTCATTAACTTTATAGTCCTAGGTCTAAACTATCAGGCAGAAAGAAAAGTAGTCTTCATTTAGCAATTGCCTCATTTAGCAATAATTGCAGTTAATGATAGTGATGAAAAAATAACAGCACAGATGTACAGGTCTGTAAAGCAAAGGAAAACAAGTAAAATCATAATTTATTTTTTATATTTTATATTTTATATCCAATTTATATACTGCCCTTCTCCCTGAGGACTCAGGGCGGTGTACAGCCAAATAAAAACATAAGTTACAAGCATTAAAATAGTATTAAAAGGATATATATAAATTTGGCCCCGTAATTTAAAAACAATAACAAATAGACTTAGTTGTCTGTCCCAGTTGTGATTGCTAAATGAGGACTACCTGTAGTAGTTAAATACAGTTTTAACCTAGTTTTTCTTCTAATGAAACAATATATGTAACATACTATTTATGCATGATTGAATAGATTATATAAAAAAAGAAATACCCAAAAATGTGTTCAGACAGTATTCTAATTTGGAACTCTATGAAATAAGCAACATATTATTGAACAATGTGCTGATTATTCCTTCTCGTTCTTCCTATCACTGTATTAAGATTTACAAGAGGAGCTATGTCTCCAAATCAATGTTTAAAACATTACTTGGTAATGTTGGTAGGGTATAAACCTACAAGCTTAATCATGATATGTTGTTTCTGTTTCTGTGTGTTCTCAGAATACATTAAGGATAGAAACTGGTTTGTTTTCTGATTTTTCTGACTTGTTCACTAATTTAAATTAATTCTGATTTGCCATAATCTCTGATCCACACTTTGATTTCATTCAAGTTAGCTCTTACAAATTTAGTATAGAAATAAAGGTAGACCTCATTTAACAATCTTAATTACAGAGCCGCTGTGGCGCAGTGGTTAGAGCGTAGTTACTTCTGCCAGCAGTTTGGCTGATCGAGTCTCACCAGGCTCAAGGTTGACTCAGCCTTCCATCCTTCCGAGGTGGGTAAAATGAGTACCCAGCAAGGTGGATTTGATTTAAATCATGATTTAAATCACTAGTAAAAAGGCTTGATTTAAATCAACTCGATTTAAATCATAATTTTTAAAGAGCAACTGTCATCTCTGCTACTCCTTTGATCCACTGTTGATTCACCGATAGTCCCAGTGTTGCAGAATATACAGCCTCATGCTACATAACTAAACTCCATTTCATGCTGATTAAACGAAATTATTTATGTATCTTAAATAGAAAACTATCTTACGATAGATTTTTACCCCAAAAGTTTTTTATTAAAATAAATGCGATAAAAATCAAAAAAATCCGATTTAAATAAAAAAAATCTGATTTTTTTTTATTTATTTTTTTTAAAAAAATCATTGATTTTTATCCACCCTGGTATCCAGATTGTTGGGGCAATATGCTGACTCTGTAAACCGCTTAGAGGGGGCTGTAAAGCACTGCGAAGCGGTATATAAGTCTAAGTGCTATTGCTAGTTGAGACCAGAATTTTCATCACTAGGCTAAATGTTCATTAGGTGAAACATGACATGACTGCATCACTTAGTGAAAGTAGTTTTGGTAGTCCTGGTTGCATTTGTTAGGCCACAACCATACTATCGTTAATACTATCGTTAATACCATACTATCGATCTTCCACCTCACCTTCAATCTTCCACCTGCCTGTCTCCTCCCATTCTATCCTTTTGACTGCCCTGCACTTTGCTGATAACCCAGCTGACCTTCTATGTCATCTTTCTTTGGCTGCTGCTGACGTGTGCCTGGCAGAGGAACTCACAAACGGTCAGGAGCTACTTTGGCTGTATGCACCTTCTCAGCAGCTGGAGACAGCAGTGGAGTTGAGAGCAGCCAAACAGACAGAGACGTTGGCAGGGGCGGGGAGATAGGCTTTTGAGTGGAATTGAGGCACATGCTGTGAAAATAAATGCAAGCAGGCTTTCACTCACCAAAAATTTGATCACATGACCGTGGGGGCACTGCAAAGAATAGTGTCTTCAAATAACACTGTCATTGTTCAGTGCCATTGTAACTTCCAATGGTCGCTGAACAAAAGGTTAGGTGAAGACCATCTGTATCACTAATAACAGCCTCGCTAGCATAATCCAATTTATATTTCTTCCAGAAACAAACTTTTGTTGTTAAGCGAGATGTTTTTGACATAAATAGCTCTCTTTTGAGTTTGATTTCAAAATGGGGTCGTTTTGAGCTTGAAACACTTTCAAAATTGTTAAAGTAGACTAGTGCAGTGCATATATGAGAACATAGTATTGGACATTAAAGTTTCAGGGTAAGCAGTCAAATATTTTGCAGGTATTTTGTCATAATTCTTTGCCAGTTGTCATGCTATATGGTGCTGGCAGACCACAAATTCCAAACTTTGGAAGACAATAGGATATGAGTCAAAATTAAAATATCAAACTATTAACTAAAGACTATTTTTTTGTTTCCTAACCTGATTAGGGCAATTGAGATGTTCACAGTGTCCCGGGCTAATAATATAATGCAAAGACAGTAAAAATGAAAACATTCAATATAAAAATTATTAGATGTATATTTATGACCTGTAGTCATAAATTATCTGTATTATTGCAGTTGCAGTGTAGTACACTTTTTCTGCCGTGTTCTAAGCAGTTTTAAAACCTCAAAATAGATATACTATCCATTTGTATAAATTTACTACTTTTTAGAATGGACCTATTATGTAAGGAGAACCTATTGCTATTATATTACTGTATTACTATTGTAGGTAACAGGTGTTGGATTGAAAATTTATTATGATCATGACATTTTTGAAGTATGAAATATTTTTTAGTTTTTATTATTTATTTTAAAGATACTTTTCTTTTTTTTTTTTTTTTTTTCCAAAGGACCTAATCATATGCCCATACAGGGACCTGGACCAAGCCAACTTAGCATGACAAACAACTCCATGAGTATACCTTCAAATAATCATGGGTCAATGGGAGCCTATAATCATTCAGTGCCATCTTCACAAAGTATACCTGGACAGAGTCAGATGACAATAAGCCAAGGACAACCTATGGCCAGCTATGGTCCCAGACCAAATATAAATATGCCGCCAAATCAAGGTAAAGAAACAGATTGTTGGCCTTCCGCTAAAAGTAGATTTATCACAAGAGGCGATGCTTTAAAATTCTTAAATTATTAAAATTATTAAATTTTATAGGGTGTTTATTTGCATTGATTTCACTCATCACTGTTAATAAGTTAGCTTTTACAGTCGAGGGAAAAAAAGGTGATTCTTAATCTTTTTCAATGGTTTTTGTTATAAAATTTATCAATATGTTTTACTTATTAGTGCCCTAAAAGGCTAGCATATCCTAGCCTGAATGCTCAGAAAAAGTCTACATCTGTTCTTATCAGAACAGAAGCTTTACTGGTGGTTATGACAGAGAGGGCTTTCTCTCTGGTTACTTCGTATCTGAGCAATCATTCCTTCTATGATCTCCTTGCTGGCTCCTTGGGGCTTTATTTTGATATTGGTGGTTTTCACTGGGATGATTGTAAACTTCTGAGATATAAATGTTATTAATAGATATACACTACGTACAATTGAATTTTTGACAACAGTCCCTTGTACCTGTTATAGAACAAAGTTTTAAAAGTTTCTTTTTTCTCACTTTTATTCCCCCCCTCACACCCCCCCCCCCCGGAATAATTCTGCACACAATTGTAAATATGGCAAGTAAGGAAAGGAGAGAACTTGATTGAGATCTGATGTCCATTTTTTGCACTCTGAATTTTTATGAAATATGATTATTTAATTTAATTTATAAATTAATTTATAAATTTTAATTTAATTATAATAATAAAAATTATGAATGCTTTGAATTAAGGCATAGAGTGACACAGCTATTATACAACATAAATTGGATGTTATGTTGGACACAATGGATTTTCAAAAGGTTTCTTCCAAAACAATTATGCTTCATAGGATAATACCTACATTTGGTCCAAAAGGACACTAAAACAGTGATCAGTTTAGGTAAGTAAAAAGTTGTGAAAAGCAGAGTGAACAACTGGAGTATTAGTTCTAAGCGTATACAAAGTACTGAAGCATTGAGATAAAAATCCAGTGATTCTATCAATATTCTATGCCACAAGTGTCAAACTTGATCGCGTCACATGACATATTGTGACATTTTTTTGCCTTTATGGAGTTGGGCTGGGCATAGCCTGCACGTAACACATCCGGCCTGCGGGCTACCAGTTTGATACCCCTGTTATATGCCATAATATTTCTCTTTGTCATAAACTAAGAACAAAAATTTCAGGATTTTTATTTGATCTATACAGACTAAAAATTTTTTCATGTCATACATCTTGAACGTGCCTACAAAAATGCATTTATTAAATAAGAAGTTATAAAAACATACCTGTGTGTATGTATTTACGTCTGTATGAGGGTAGCTTGGGATACATACAAATGATTCGTTTATTAATAAAAGAAAAGATACTTGTGATTATAGATTGGTAGATTATATGCATTTTTCATGCCTATGGCATATTTTCAGGACCGATTAAAATATAATAAATCTGGGTGCTATTTAGAGAAATTAATATTACAGAATTGGGGAAAAAATCCTTAAACATTGCTATATTTCTTCTCATTGTAGGTCCAATGATGCACCAGCAACCGCCATCTCAACAGTATAATATACCCCAGGGAGGGGCACAGCATTATCAGGGACAACAGCCACCAATGGGAATGATAAGCCAAGTTAATCAAGGAAACCATATGATGGGACAGAGGCAGATTCCTCCATATAGACCTCCACAGCAAGGTAAGGTTTAAAAGTTGAACACTTTTTTTACACTATCCATCCAGTTTCTCTTAGATGTTGCAGGCATAGAAACCCCCTTAGTCTCAGCGTTTGAGGCAAATTTTGCTTGCTATAAGCATCCTGACATCTAGCCATTGTCAAATGTGTCATATTACATTTCCCTCCAAATAAACTGAGACTAAACTAATGACGGCCTTGCCAATAAATGTTGAAATCTGTATTTCTGCCTCAGAGGTCAGCTTAAATATATATTGTCTATATGCTTTGTGAAATGTAAATTCACATTTAGTATATTATACAGTCAAGGTGCGCTCTACAATACGTACATGTATTAAACACAAAGCATTAAGTAAACTTTCTGAAACACAATGCTATGGGTGGGGGAAATCTGTAGGTGAGAGGGTTTCTCAAATTACACTGAGAAATTAGTGAGCGTGTTAACAGAAAAAAATAAATTATTTACATATTGACTGGTTGTGGTTTTTCAGGCCCACCACAGCAGTACTCAGGCCAGGAAGACTATTATGGGGACCAATACAGTCATGGTGGACAGGGTCCTCCAGAAGGCATGAACCAGCAATATTACCCTGATGGTAATCTCTCATAATGTTAACTTTCCCATTTTATATACCTGCCCATTATTAGTGATACATACATAAAATCACTGGTTGAGCAAAGTTTTAGTTGTTAATCACTAGAATAATTTTATTTATCAACGTTTTCAAGTTCCATAGTTTGAAAACCCAAAGAATAATATTAATTTATTGCTTTCTCAAAACATTTGTAGTTTAACTCAAATACCACAATACAATTTTTATAATAAGTCCCTCATTTTGCTATTCAAGTTTTTTCCCCACACAGATAGTGGTTATGTAATATATCTGTTTACAATAGTACTTCACTTATAGAAAGTTGTTTAAAGTAAGATTTAACAGAAACTTGTCTGCTAAAATAGATTTCATCCTAAAATCCTTAAAGCAGAAATGGTCTTTCAAAAGTATATTTTTTCTGCATATTTTTTAAAAAAGTGGCACAATTGTTTACACCAAATTTATTTATTTATTTATAAGATGTTTAACCCCACTTTTCATTCTGAGGCTTGAAGTAGCATACAAAGCACTGCCTCCTGTTTTGTAAACCTATAGATACGATTGAGACAGAATGATTGGCCCTAAATTACATAATAAATGTATGTAGCTGAGTGTTGTTCGTTATCTAGATTTCCCAATCCAGATACTTTAATCCAGTAAACCACATTTTTTGTGAAAAATATATAATAGTTTTTCCCCCTCTAAGATTCTGGAAATTACACAGAGTTTTTGAAATATCTTACCTGAAAAGCATTACAACACAGTTAGAAAACTGATTCTTTGTATATCCTGAAAATATATGAATGATGAGACTTTTTGCTTAAGAATACAAAATTTTAATTTATATATTTAAATAGTATGATTAATTACAAACTGAATAGATATGGGTTGCAGTTGTAAGAGATAGAATGACACTTTTTATATATTAAAATTCATGGTGGATAGTAGACTATTTATTGCAAATATTTGTTTCAAATTAATGTTACTTTCTGAAAAAAATAAATATTCCCGAATTGTTTTTGCAAAGTTTAAACAACCTACTTACCACTGGTGATCCCCATGCTTATAGTTTACTTAATTTGTATATCATGAAATCGGTTTCGAACACCTTTTGCTGTACCAACCTAGAATCTATTTTGTGCTATGTAAGATTACGGTAAGATAAATTGCATAGAAAATATCTTTAAATTCTTGTTAATCATTTTTAAAAGACATAGTGGATTCTGTCTGACTGTTTTATGTACAAAGTAAAATGTAACAACATAAATTTAATCATCTTAAGATGTTGCTTAAATAATTGTAAAAAGTATCCTAAGGTTTATTTGCAGCTAGGTAAATTGAGGCAAGGTTACACAACTTGTGTCACTTCAGAGGTCACAACAAACTTTGTCAAGGTCTAATTCCAAACGTAAGAAGGCACTGGGCTGTTGAAGGCAGGGTAGGGGATTTTAAGAGATAAAATGGCTACTTTAAGGATCTGCTTCAGTTAAGGCAGCTATTTTTACTCTCAAAGCCCTTGAAATGTACATTAAGTTCCAGGTTTACAGTGCCACTCAGTCTGAGAGAGTTTGGGGGCTATAAAAGGAATGTTGGCAAGCCCTAGGTACTCTCTGGGGCATACTTTTTGCACTTGCGAACTCTATTGTATTTGAAATAGGTACAACACATAATGTATGAGTATAAAATGTTGTTTATAAATAGCCCTTTCTTTGAGAAGCTGTAGAGAAGATACACTGCAAAACAAAAGAAAAATAAATAGCTTTATAACTGAATTAAATTTGTGATGCCCACCACAAAAAATAAAAAGCAAAATACTTTAGAATAGGCTTTAAAGATATGCATTTTTTAAAAAAGCCATTATTGTTTTCAATAGTGCATATGAACTAGATTCTTACAGGCAGAGGTATCTGATGTGAATGAAAATGTCAAGCAGATCCTATTGGTAGATTGTAGCATTTACTGGGTATATTTGTATGTATAGGATAGCCTCATTTTTCTTTGTTCTTTTTTAATTAGATTTTAGATAATTTATTGGTATTTAATAAATATGTCATGTAAAATCATATAAAGGTTATTGAAAAGTTTATTGAATATTATATATTATAGTTCACATTGCTTTTAATAGCATACATTTTTGAATTGAAGATGAATAGAACAGGTGTTCAGCAAAGTATGGTAATTGCATTCTTTGTTCATTGTAATTAAATAATTCTTTACATGTGTAAAGCATAAATGATCTCATAAAAAAACAATTTTTTTACCTTTACCAGAAGCTGTAAGACCATTCCTTGCTGTGATGTTACTAAAACTACTTCATTAGCTGATTTTTTTACCTCCTGTCACATGTTCATTCAGTAAGAAAGGAAATCCTGTCCTATTGGTGAATCCTTCTAATTTAATTTGAAGGTTTTTTTTTATGTATTTCCAGCTGACACTGATTTTTCAGTAAAATGAAATATTCATAGGGTTTTCACTCAGAGGCCATTAACGTTTCTTCCTGTCTCTTGTCGAATTGATGTAGGTCATAGTGATTACGGTTATCAGCAACCGTCGTATCCTGAACAAGGCTACGATAGGCCTTATGAGGATTCCTCACAACATTACTACGAAGGAGGTATCTATATACCTTCACACACACATGCGCACATACATTCCTTTTCCTCTCCCCTTCCACAAAAGAGCAAACATTTCTTGCACAACATTAACTTGTTTCCTGCCCATGCAAAGCTCTTGTAGTGTTTTAGTTGCTGGCTGTTAAGAATTGCAGGGAACTAGTTTCTTGCAAACATCTAAACTTACAATTTTAAGTTTGTCATTCTAACAGCAGTAAAATTATTATAACACTATTAGTTGTTTTTTCAATAATATTTTTATTTAAACAAACTCATTGGTCCAGTTTATATTTTGTGTGTATGTACACATACAAATACAGTGCCACTAGGAAACAGCTTGCTGATTTGTGTAGCTAGTTTGTGCTCTGTAGCTGTCTTTAATTTTGTCTTTTTTTTTTGTTTGTTTAGCATAGTCATGGCCTTATCAAGTCATGACATCACGTTCCAGTAAAAGTAATACTCGTTTGGCAGAGATGTGAAAATACTGCAGTTTAGCCTTGCAAATTTGGCTTTAACTGCAGCTTGGCTGAATATCTTCTGTTTTGGTTTGTTTTCTTTGTTTTCTTAGTTTTTGATATAAATCTGCATTTTCATTTTGTTTTTTGTGGTGTTTGCTGTGCATCTTTAAAAAAAACCATGCATGCAGAAGAAACAGCATTTAACTGTTTTTGCTTATTTCCTATTTCAGGTAACGCTCAGTATGGCCAACAGCAAGATGCATACCAAGCCCCACCTCAACAACCAGGCTATCAACAGCAACAATATCCAGGTCAGCAGGGTTATCCTGGACAACAGCAAGGTTATGGTAAGCAAGAGGATACACTTGTGTAGGGAATCTTGAGTATCAAGCACAGCTTTGGTCAACCTTTGTTTATACTCTTAGTTCCCTGTGTTAATGAAAGACATACACAAACACATGCAGTAGTAGCAGTGGTTGGTATTAATTGTTTTAGTTAGATTCCATAGTTTTGTTTTGGTCCTTTAAATGTCAATTTACTAATAACCTATATATTTGTAAAATAGTAAAACATTTCTGCGTGTATGCAAAATAGAGTTCTAAAGAGGAATTAGAGGAATTCCTCTAAAGAAGAATTAGCTCTCTCTGTTTCTCCCCTGACTTCTGCCCTCAGCAGCATTTCACATTTCTTACTTGGGGCTTCCTCCACTTCTCACTTAATGAATTGGGTGTGCATTGGGGTTAAGACAACACCTGGGATTGCCCTCACCAAGCAGTATGGTTGTTTCACCCTTCCCTCTTTTTTTCCATAGTGGCTACATGAAAAATATTTATTTTAAGGCTTCAGGAAATCTGTTAAATCTGTCCTTGAGACTATTAGCTAAATAATTACCATGTCAAGATTGTATCAAAGGGAAATTCATGGCACATTCACTAACCATAGATTAAACTATCTGCATAATTTCAAAATAATTTCAATATTTCCGATTTCTTCGTTATCGTTGAAGGGGAAAAACATGGGAACCCAAGTTAGTCTTTCATCAACCAATTCTGGCACATTGCTATCAGTACTGCCTCCTAAAATGAATCCCAATAATATACAACATGCAAATCTTAATGATTGTGCTTTTTCTTGGTACTTTTAAAACCTTGAAATGTTTTCCTGGAATACAGGTAGTCCTTGACTTAAAACCACAATTGAGCCCAAAATTTCCTTTGCTAAGCAATAAAGTTAAGTACCTTTTCCCCATTTTATGATCTTGCTTGCCACAGTTATTTAGTGAATTACTGAATTCATTAAGTTCCTAATATGGTTGTTAAGTGTATCTGGTTTCCCCATTGATTTTTTTTCCAAAAGGTGATCACATGACCCCAGGACACTGCAGCCATCATAAATATATGCCAGTTGCCAAGTGCCCGAACTTTGATCGCACGATCACAGGGATACTGCAACAGTTGTAAATGTGAAAAGCTGTTATAACTCAACTTGTTTCAGTGCCATTGTAACTTTGGTCATTAAAGAAATGGTTGTAAGTCCAGGATTATCGATATAGGAAAGGTGTATGCAATATGGAGAAATTAAGTATGGAATAATCAAGCAGAAGAAATTTGTGTAAATCAAACTCTTAGTTATTTGTGCCCAAGTTTTCCACTTATCATTCTGTCTCCAGATTTTTGTACTTGGTAGTATGCAAGTATTCTGGGCAAGTGCTAGTAGCCTTGGCAATTTCATTCCCATTCTTCCCTAGCTTTATTGTTTCCCTTTCTGCTGTGGAAGATCAATATAGCTATATTTGACTTAAAATATTGAATATGTGAGTAATATATAATATTTTTGCAAGTATAGTACAAGTTGAATATTCTGTGACAACAGTGTTATATAAATACACCCCCTTTGGATTAAATTGAGGTAAGGTTGCATCTACATAAATAATATTGATTAGACAAGACAGTTTTCTTAATGGTTTTTAGATAATTCATAGGCCTTTTAATTAAGTTGGATCCCACAGAGTCTTAGGGGAGACATCAAAATATTTAATTTCTTTCCATCAATTTTAGAAAAAACGTTTCACTACAGTTTTGAAAATAATGTTTTTACATGATTCCACACATTTAAATCCCTATTCTTTCAAAAAAGCAAAAATAAGATTCTTAAAACAAAACAGTTGTTCTGATAGTTTAAAGATATTGATAATTTTGCTGTAAACTTATTTGTGTATAATTTGGCCTCATTAAGCCAAGCCTATTGATCATATTTGTAAATCAAGAGAGATAAGTACTTTGGACCTCAAGTGGGAAAATATAAATGTATTAAAATTTTGATTGAAGGCCCTTATCTAGAAAAATAAAAATATAAAAAGTTGTGTTTTTAATGTCTGAATTGCTAGAATTTCTGTATAAAATATTGTAGGTCCTTCCCAAAGTGCTCCAGGACCTCAGTATTCCAATTATCCTCAAGGACAAGGTCAACAATATGGAGGATATAGACCTACGCAGCCTGGCCCTCCCCAGCCTCCACAACAAAGGCCTTATGGATATGACCAGGTACAGTTTTTAGAGTTCCCATATTTTTCGGAGTATAAGATGCACTTCCCCAAAAAGTAGATCTTTTACAGTGAATATTGCGGCAGGGGAAGGGGGTTTTGTGCGGCGCCGATCAGCTGTTCTAGAGTGGGTGGCGATGAACAGGCCGTGGCGGCAGTGGCAAACAGACTGCGGTGAATGGGCGGCTACAGCGAATGGGCCACAGCAAACAGGCCAGATGAATACCAGATAGATGCTGGGAGACAGGCAGATCTTTTTTTCTTGTTTTCCTGCCCAAAAGCTAGGTGCATCTTATAGTCCAGAGCATTTTATAGTCTGAAAAATACAGTACATATTTTTGAATGTGTGTTTAAAGTTTTACTGTTCAAATTCAAATTCAAATGCTACCCTATATGAATATTTAAGCATTTCATCTGAAACTATTTTAAATAAAAGGTAAAATTAAACATTAAACATATACCGTTGTGCAAGTTCTCTTTATTTTTCAGGTAACTAGCTGAACACTAGAATCAGTCTTCCGAGCTAATAGACATTACTATTCATCTGCATTGGTTGATGAATTGTAATGGGACTAAAGCAAAGATTAGTAATAGAGAAGATTGTTGATAGTGCCATCTGCTTCCATCACTGTTTATATCAGGGGTGTCAAACTGTGGCATCACATGACTTATCGGGACTTTTTTCCCCTTTGCTAAAATGGGCGTGGCTGTGACTAGCACATGACGCATCCCACAGGCCACGAGTTTGACAGCCCTGGCTTATATGATTCATAATTTACTTTTGGTTTATCTCACTGTTAGCTGTGGGCAAAAGCTGCATGCAGGAGTAAAGGATCCCTGCAGATTTTACTCTGCTAGTTGTTGCTGACTATAGGGGATGGTGTTCATTTCCATTTCAAGGCCATTGAGTTAGCACTGTCCGAAGATATTTCTGTGGTCATGTGGCCATCATTTTCCACTGAAGTGGTATCTATCTATCTACTCGCATTTGCATGCTTCAAACTGCTAAATTGGCAGGTGCCTGGGTGAGGACGGGAGCTCACTCCATCATGTGGATCTCGAGTCTCAAACCTTTCCAGCCAACAAGTCCAGAATCTTAACCACTGAGCCACTACACCGCCCTTATGCAGGACTAAAGTAAGCTTTAAACAAACCAGCATAGAGAAATGCATGGGTGACAGGGAGACACCAACTGGCACAATCAAATTATATTTATAACTCACCATAATATTTTTAAAAAACATTTTAATTGTACTTTCCCTGTTTGGTACTGTTTCTTTAAAAATATTTTATCTAATAGTTTATATTAAGTATTTCTGACACATATATACTTTTTATCATTCTTCTTGGCTCCTGAAGGACCAAAGTAATACAAAAACAAAATAATAAAATAAATACCAATGTTTGTTGTGTCCAAAAATTACCTTTTGTCTTTCAGTCTTTTCAGACCAGAAAGCAAAAAGATATAAGAGGTGAATTTCAGCTGTTTTATTTTTCTGCATATCATTTCTAGATACCTGTACCCCAGCCCAGTGGGTTATCCTTTCAGAGATAATTCCTTATCTAAACAGAGAAACAAAATTACCATGAATCGGCAAAAAGCTAGTGGGAGTGGGAACGATTTCCAACTTTCTGCCTATTAATGTTACTTACGGAAATTTGGTAGGGAGCATCAGAAATCACTCCTCCTTGACTGATCCGTGGAACTGCCTGCCACTTTGCTGAGAGGAGGAGGAACAAAGAATCTGGACTGCAGGGAAAACTGCAATCTTGCTCCCCATCCTGACATGTCCCCCTCCTTCCAGAGAGAAAAAGGGCTCAGCCATCAACTCACTCGCAGCCAATCTATCTCGCAAGCCAGCATCTGAGTTCCAAAGCAACCAATCATGGCTCACCTGTTGGCCTTGCTGCCAGCTTATTGCAGAAGGCAGGAAAGAAAGCTTCTCCCATCAACTTATAGTTTTCTGAGAAGTGTAGTTGGAAAGCACAGTAGTGTTGAAGTGTCCACAACTTCTTGAAATTTCATTCTTATAGGAGGATCGTGGGTCCCAGTTTTCTGTAAATTGGTCCATTTTGGATTGCCTTGGTTCAATAGTTACTGCTCTGTACCTTCCAGTTTTGTCCAATTTAAGGTTACAAACATACAGTAAGAATATAGATTGATGCTAAAAATATTCCTGTACCAAGAGAATACTATGTTGGTAATAATGGGCTGTATATAATGGTGGCATAATTAATATTGTTTATGTTATTTATTTTAACTGAGGACAGTTCCAACTTCTTCTATTTTTAAATTACCATAACATTTGTAAATATGTGATTTGGCAGAGATAAAAATCTATCCTTGAACAAAGTTATACTTCCATACTAAAATTAAAAAACAAACACAAATAAAAATGTATTTTGTATTTATAATGATTTCTAAAAAGCTGTTTTGGAAACTCTTTTTTTTTTGTAATTTTTAATATTCATTTTTTTATATTCAAGGCAAGATATGTTTTAAGAAACATTTCTGTGATCCAAAAAACTAAACAATGGAATTATAGAATTGTTTTTGAATAGTTGCCACTGAAATCAAATACCAATATACTGCTGAAAGTACACAATTCACATTTGAAATAAGAAATAACCCTATTTTAAAGAAATCGTGCTCAGAATGTATGTGTTTTATTTTTAGTTTTTTGCCCTTTACTTAACTATCCTCCTTTTTCAATTTATTTATAGGGGCAGTATGGAAATTACCAGCAGTGAAAACCTAATTTTAATAAGCAGTACCTGTTAGCAGCCTCATCGTCTCTTCGGCATTGTCAGTATCTTTTGAAGAAAATCTTCAATTGCTTCTAATTTTAGAAAGAAAATGACAACCTTGCCTTGTTAATAAATGGCTGTATTGGAGTATATTGCCTATCTAGGTTAGCTTTTCTCAGCTAATTATAAACAAATGTAATTGTCCTTATGGAAAAAAATGCATCTGTACTCTAGATGGCAATATTGGACAGAAAATACACTCACAAACAATTTGCAATGAGTTTAGAACTATATATCAAAGAGTTACAGACTGAAGTATGTGAGCATCACTGTATGTTTATGAAGGTTAAGGGAATTTAGTATTTTTCCAGAGATTCTTTTGTAAGAGTAAGGGAAAAATTTTTACAGCAGCAATATTTTATATATTATGTTTTTTTCATGTGGAATATGCAAGATAGTACACTACAAACTGGCAAGGTCAGAAACCCAAGTAGAGAAGAAATACAAACTGCGATATGAGAAATTTGTGGGTGTGTATGCTGGCCTCAGTGTTGGATGAGAAGCCAACCATGTATTTGACAGATCCTGATATGAAGACTGCATCCCAACTACTGAAATGATGGAATTATCATGGAACATATAACACGTCTATATAAAGTAATTTTAAAATACTTGGTGGAAACCTGATGGTTGTACCAGTGGCGGTTAATTTTACCTTTTCTTCCAATAACACAAAACAATACGAATTTTTAATGGCCTTGTAATGGTTTCAAATAAGAACTGTGATCTTTTTTTGATTGCAGTAGCAATGACTTTGAAAAAGTGTTCATTTAGCCTGATTTAAATTTACAAAGTATTTATAAACAAATTATAGATAGGTTGACATGTATTTTATTTCACAAGTGTATTTAACTTGTAGTACAATAATTACTATGTAACAAAGATAGTATAGCAGCTTTTGTAAAACTTGTCTAAACTTTCTCATTCAAGAGTGAATATCTTTAAGAGAGAATACAATTGTGTATATGTCCATGTTTGTATTGGTTATTATGAGACCAAAAGTAAATTTTAATGTGTTTTTTTTTAATGTCAGTTTCCTTATAAACTATAAATTCTGACCAATCCCACATTAAAGAAATTTACTATCGAGAGCAAACACAGATTCAGCAGGGAAGACCCTCCTATTATATTTGAAGCGCATTACTGAATTTTGTGTTGCAGAAGCATACATACATTCAGATGGATATTTGAAAATTTGCTAATAAAATCAGTCGTGTATTGGTATATTTTGATAGGAAAATAGCAGGAAGTACCTGAATTAAAGCATAAAAATACATTCCTCCATAATCCTAAATAGAGAATATTTTTATGTCAGTTAATTAAAATCAGGTTTTGAACTGAAAATGTGGAGATCATTGATATGAATAACATGCTTATAGATTCAGTGCCAATTTTCCACCACTGTGTACTTCATTGCTATTTAAAATTGTATTGCATCAACTCTTAACAGAAGAATAAATTATTTGTGATTTAATATCCTAATTGCTCTTTTAAATTTACTATTTAAATTTATAATGGATTTCTATTTTATTTTTATTTTTGTATAGGATAACTAAATTATATTTTTATTTTAATAGTTTTATTACAATTGTTTCAGAATCATAATCTGTGAAGCTATAATCAAGGTAACTGAATTAGATAAATGAGTTCAGAAAAATGTTGAATTCAATCTGTTATAGATATGACTTGTTTAGAATATGCTTAACTGACATTAGGAAATAATTTGTCTTTCTAGACCATCTTTTGTTTTAAAATTGCAGTTTTAATAAGCAGAATTTCCTCTGGGTTTTCTCTCATTGGGAATAATGCATTTTCAAGATTTAATTGTTTTATAACAGTCCTGTTTTCATAAAAGTGTTTAATTGGTGACAAACATTACCTTATTCTGTTAGGTTAAAATAACTTAAGAGATAGCTCCATTTTATTTTCTGTTTTAATTTAATTTTAAAGTGTAATATAAAGTATGTGATGCAAGTGGCTATCACCCTATAAATGGAAATTCAACATCAAAATCATACCTAGATTAAGTCATTCTAGTTAGATGCAATCAGAAATAGGAAATTGCAGAAGAAAAAAATGGTTTTCCCAACCAAAAAGAAATGTTCTTATTTGTTAAGAATAAGAAAGGAAAATCTATGCTTAGGATTCAGGGCATTATAGCAATTGTATATATATGTGTGTGTGTGTGTGTGTGTGTGTGTGTGTGTGTGTGTGTATATATATATATATATATATATATATATATATATATATATATATATATACATACATACACACACACACAGACAATGTCATGTATATATATACATATGTATGTTCTTGGAGAAAACAAATATTCTTGAAGAATATTGATCATTATTACAAAACTACTACTTGGAATTAATCCAGAAATTAGTACATTACTATATTAATAAATAATGTTCATTTCAAACAAATTCAGGTTTTGGTACCAAGAAATTAACAAATCCTGATTTAAAAGATGTTTTATTAATCACACAAAATGCTAATATAAGTAGCATCTAAATTGTCCTGAATGAAATTAATATGTTTAGTAACCAATAATGAGGGATCCTTCAAAATACTTTGCTGTGTTAATAATTTGCTGTGCTAACTTCCTGGTAAATTCTTTTAAACAATTTTCAGCATTTTCTTGATTATTAGGCTATGGACATTTTAATCTTAAACACAAATTAATTTATGAATTCAACATATTCATGATATAGATACAATTCACATTCTTTAGTCTATAATATAGAGCATTTGACTTATTCCTTTCTTCTGGGTTCAGAAAAGATATTCTGACAATCAACATCCTTTTATTATTAACTTTGGTGAAAATTGGAAGAAAAGGCTTATTAAGGCATTTAATATTTAATGGAAAAGAAAAATAATTGGAGGGAAATATATTTGTTTCTAAAGATTTATTCAACTGATACGGCCCTTGGCCTTTTTTTACTTTTTCAATTACAATGTAATGATATTTTCATGAACAGAGATCCAAATACACTCAAGAATATTGGAAGTGTCCATTTTTGTGCATTACATTTTGAGCCAGCAGTCTATCTCAGACAGTATAGCAAATGTTTAATCCAGTCAGGTTTTCTCATTCCCTAGATACACTCTACAATTTCTTAGCCTGGTGTTTTGCATAACAAAATTCTTAATACTGTGTTTTCCCAAAAATGCAAGACCCTGTCTTATATTTTTTTGAACCCTGAAATAAGCGCTTGGCCTTATTGCCATGTGCTCAAAAGCCTGATCAGGAGATGTCTTATTTTGTGGGAAAAGGGGTATGAATAGAAGCAATAGAAGGGGGAAAAGGGGTATGAATAGAAGCATTTAGCATCCCTGCTAAATAGCATTTAGCTGGGATGGTGCAGTGATTAGAATGTAGTACTGCAGGATACTTCTGCTGACTGCCAGCTGCCAGCAGTTTGAGTTGCACCGGCTCAAGGTTGACTTAGCCTTTCATCCTTCCGAGGTTGGTAAAATGAGATAAACCCAGATTGGGTACAGATTGGGGGCAATGTGCTTATTCTGTAAACCATTCTGTACACTACAGTGCTGTAAAGCACTGTGAAGTGGTATATAAGTCTAAGTGCTATTGCTATTTTTTTGTATGGGGAAATAGTCCATTTTAAATGGACCAAAGTAACGAGATATGATAGATGCATTTTCATTAGCACACAAACTACAGTGATTCAGTATTAAAGACTGGAAAGAGTGAAGAGAATAGCAACAAAGATGATTGGGGCTGGAGGTTGAAACTTCGTGAATGGTTGCAGGAACTGGATATATCTAGTCTTATGAGAAAGACTAGGGATGACATGATAGCAATCTTCCAATACTTAAGGCTGTCATTAAGAAGTGGGGGATAACTATTCTCCAAAGAACGTGAGGGCAAAACAAGTAACAAATGGAAGCTTGTCAAAGAAAGATCCAACTTACAATTAAGGAGAAAGCCTAGATCCAACCTAGAATTAAGAAGTTTTTAAGAAGGGTTTGGACAGTCGTTTGTCTGGAATGATGTAGGCATTCCTCCTTGGGCAGAGACTGGACTCCAAGATCTGTTCCAACTGGCATTCTATATTCTGGATCAACTGAGCCTGCCACCGTAAGTATACTCTTAATAGGATTTATTGTATACTTAATTCTTTTACATCATTCCATTCACATGCTAAAGAATGATAGTTGTCTGGTTTTCATTATCTGCCTTGTGCAGGATCACAGTGCTAGCTTTTATTTCAATGAACAATTTTACTGCAGCTTTGCTTTCAATCATGAATGGGCTATTTCTAAAATGAGAATAAAATTAATTTAGCCACCACAGTGTTGAAGTCTTACAGATGAAGAAAAAAAAACCGGAATAAATGTTTTGGTATCAGAAGGGCTTATTGTCACATTAATTTCCTTGCTTTTAAAGTAGTAGATATGGTGTACACTGATTGAATAGGATTCAATTGTTCCAATAGGATTTAATATGCTGTGCAAGCATGGAAGCAGTAACTTGATGCCTGAGTTGACATACAACATCTTAACTCAGAATTTATTTTATGTTATTTTAGCTTGACCTTTGTCAGAATTTAGCCTTTAGGGTTAGGATTCCTTGAAGCCACAGCAGAATTTAGACTTTGCAGGCTTCAGAATATTTGAGGTTGGAAAACCTGTAACAAGTCTTATCTAAATTTCAGGTAGGATGTGTCTCTTTCCTAACATGAGAATGGTTTGGTATTCTATACAAAACAATTCTATGCATTATATATAATGATAAATAATTGCTGCTATATTAGATTATGGAGTTCTTTTTGTTTTATTTATGTTGTACTATCAATCTGCTTAATATTTCAAAGTATTAAGAATGATCCGCAGCCCTAACATGTGCATTCTGTATTTTAACTGCTGTGAGACAATGAAAGGCAGGGAAGGCATAACAAAGGGCCAAATACAGAAATCAAATATGGACAGTGTAGGTAATTAATGCTCATTTCAAAGGCTATCAATGTAATTCACAAAATCATAATTTAAAGCACCCTACTTTCCTGGTTTGCCTTGAAAAAACAAAGCTAACCTAGATGTAATATCACTACACTTACACATTTATCTGTACTTAAATCCACTGTATATCCAGTAATGCCAGATGCTTATACATACATGATGCAGTGATAAATGATAGAGAGCAAGGAAGGGGCATCTGGATTTCGTATTTTCCAAAACTTATCTTAATCTTTACTTGTGTGCGTTTGTGTGTACACATGGACTTGCTATAGTGACATTGTTCTCTTTAATGTAATGAGATTCACTTCTGATGAAACAAAGTCTTATAAGTTTTTTATAGCAAAGGGGAAAAAAGAAAGAAAAGCACTGACTTCCTACTTTTTTAGTTATTTTGCAATCTCATCTACTTTCCTTTTACATTTTCCCACTATTTTCATTTTCATTTGTATTTTATATTTTGATAAATTTAATTAATTTTTAAGAAGTTTTCTATGGTGCATGTGTCTAGCTCTAAACATGCTGAGAATGTTTATATCTCTTCTCCACTTACAAAGTAAAACAGTATCTTTATATTTCTAAAAGCTTTTCAATGTGCAGATTGACATTTTTGCAGATTTTTTTGAGAAAAAAAAAGTACAGTTGAAACCTTAAGTGGATTCTTTAAAATACATTTTAATGAAAAGCACTGAAGTTAAGTCCAAATTTCATAGCGTACCATGACACTTTACCTTTTGAAAGAAATAAAAAATCTTTCCATAATCTACAATTTTTTCTATATTTCCTTTGTCACCACCTCCACAACAGGTGCCTGTTTTAATCCATACAAGCTGGTACTTAGTCTTCACTCCTACATAAACACAATCATTTTGCAAACATATTCTAATATTAATTACCCCCTTGGCACCAAAAGTTAGGATTTCTTGATGCAGCCCACTAATGTAAAATGCATTAGTGCAGTTGTTAGCTTCAAGTATTCAGATTTAGATTCTCTTTAATAAATAGTGATGGGTGGAGAAATCTGTACTACTAACTACTGTAATGTACATGCTTTTTCATGAGGGGGGAAGATTTCAACCCCTCATATTTTGATACAATTAACATTTGTTTCAGAATTAAATGAATATCCATCAAAATTATATTTCAAGAATATTCATATAATAATTTCATATAGTTTTGGTTTGTTTCTACATGAAACTACCATTGGAAAACTGATAGGTGCACAATCTAAAAACTTAAAGCAGAAATTCTGTTTTGCATTCCATTCCAACTCTCACCCTACCGTTTAAAACCAATTTTAATGGATATTTATTGACTTGGGCTAGATTGATTGTATTTGTATTTCTTTAAGGGGTTATTTTTATTCTCACAGCAACCCAACAGATAGTCCAGACTAAGAGTAATTAGTCCAAAATCATCGCAGGGATTTCATGGCTGAAGGGAATTTGATCTAAGATCTCCCTAGGTTTGCTTTGTAACCACTATATTACATTTTTGAGACAGGTGAGAAATGTAATCATGGCATCTTTATAATGTTTAATCATAATGTCTGGCATGTATTAAATAAATAATAGAAATGGATTCTATGGAAAGAGAAGCATACAACTTCAAAAGAATGTATAAAATCAATGAAGAATTTTCAAGAATCCATTATTAGGACATCTTTTCCTGCAAAAGACAATGAACTGATACCCATATTGATAAGTTACTTAACTGATAAATAGATAATACAAATAATTGTTTATTATAATATTATTATTCTGTCAGTTTCATTATCTTTTGTTTATGGTCAATGCTCTATACAACTTCCATTTAAAGAATTACTCTGCTGTTCTCATTTAGAAATTGTTTAGAGATTCATTATAATGTAATTGATTCATCAGTCAATACTAAGGATGTGGCCAAAGGATCAGAGAACTGGGTTTTTGTTTTGTTTTTTGAAATCCAGATCCAGTAATGGCATATTCAAAGATTCTCAAAAGGGTAAAAGAAATTGACAATTTTGCCTGTAATGTAACAAACTAAGTCATATTTTTCTTTTCCTAGACAGTCATTTTAAAGGCTCTTCAGGTAAGAATATGGTGTTTTGATGCCTTAATGTGAGTTGTCAAACACAACTTTAAGAAAAACATTTTTAAAATGGTCTAAAAAATTTTCTTGATGGAAGATTTTATGGAGAATGAGAGTTGAACAATATTCAGTTGATAGAAAAAGCTTCTACATATATAAAATTAACCTAAAGAGTTGAAATATCCCCCCAATCCAACCTGTATATTTTATTTTTAGGCTGATCAGGCACAGGAGAGGGAGCAGATAGTGCCATAGCTCAGATTAGAAATGAAAGCAAACCCAGAAAAGCTTTGAAAATCAGTAGGTGCTCAGTTACTACTGTGCTGAGTGTCATAGAAATAACTATTAAGGCACCATCTTCAAGCTTGGAAGAGCAGAATGAAGCAGTTAAAACCTTGGGCTCTGTCTAATCCCCCTCCCTCTTTCATTTTTGTAGGAAGATAATATTTGAGTTGAGTTCCATCGTTTCTGCCTTTATTTTTTTTTTGTATAAGCAATGCCAATGTTGGCAACACTTTGCTACTGATCTGATGGACAAAGCACATTAAGCAGCTCTACAGATGTGACAACTATGTTCTGAGACAGAAGGCCCAGTGCCAGATAAATATTTATTTATTTATTTATTTATTTATTTATTTAAAAGTTTTATATAGCCATTCTTATGTTCCATAACTCTGAGTGCTTCAAACAATGATACCCGACCTGGTAGAGAAAAAAAATCAGCCTTCTCTTTTCGCCTTCAGAAAAAACATTAAAACCTGGTTATGCTGACTGTATGGGGTTCTGAAAGAGAAGCTGCTGGCTGGAGGTGGTTGGTACTAACAGAAAAGGCACCCCATCTCGTCCAATTCCCCCCACTTTTTAGCTTGTTTTAATTTTTTCAATCTGAATCTATTTGTATATTTATAAGTGTTGAATGTTTGTTTTATCTTGATGTATGCCATTCAGAATCACCTGATCCACAAGGATGACAGCAAATAAAATTTTAAAATAAACTAACCTAAAATAAAATCTCAGTGTTGCTTAGGTCATCTGTTCTTCCTTATCAGGAGCATGCACAATCCAAATACCTGCTGATGACTAGCCCATCAAGAACAGATACTTCTCCAAATTACAAGCAGCAGTCAAGTTACTTGAACTTAAATCTAGTTAACTGTATATGGCTATAAAATCAACCCTGAATCAATTTGAATTGGAGGTTCCAGAGTCAAAGAAATCAGATTTTATGATTCAAAATTTGATGGCAACCTGATTGAATTCAGGCCTTTTGAGTTTCAAAATTCAATCTGGAAAGAAAAATTGAGTATGGACAGTGATTAAATCTTGATTGCTCTTCATGAAATAGTGGCCTTTCTGTCTCTGATCATGAGTATCTTGAAGTCATATTGCTGGTTGGCAGGTATAGCTGTTCTGGAAAACCCTCATCTTAGATACTAAACTATGAGGAATACATTGGCTAAGCTTGGACTCTTCTCAGCATGAGTAGAAAGAATGATCCCTTGAGGGATGGCATGGTTTAGTGGTAGCAATTTCGTGAAATGCATTGATTTGACAATGGAATAACTTGGCAAAAAATGCAGTATACCACCCTCCTCTGGAACATACCATGCTCTGGAATTTATGAAATTAGTCTTCCATGGCAAACTATTTCTGACTGTGATACTTTAGTTCCCTTAACCAAGCTATGCCTAGAACAGCCTGCTCTGAAAAAAGATTTGGTGGGAGCTGGAAATTCAATTTGAAGTCCTCCAAAATATTCTATTCCTGAATTGACAAATTGTTCACACCTCTACTCTGCTCCCTGACTAAAGAGATTTCTAGATCAGTAATGTGACTTGTTGGCTATAATTTGCACTGATTGAGGGACCAAAAGCAGAATGGCACAGTGAGATACAATGTCATGGAGATAGGAAATCTATGGAGAATTTTACTTCGCATCCATATTTTTAAAGTTGTAAAAATTTGAGCCAGTACCTGCTTTCCACTCATTTCCAAAGGCTTAAATGTGCTTCAAACCTACAGAATTTTAAAGTAAGAGCAACTTTGAACCCATATTTAAAGTATTGAGAGTTGCATTGAAATCCAGTTGTGTTAACAGGAGCATCATAGAAATATATATATATTGAGATGAGACTTAGCAAAATTGGGGTTTATGAGTGGGCAGATTAATTAATTTGAGAACTAAAAATGAATTGATTCTCAATGTTACCCTTGCCAATTCCCAAAAGCTTGGATAAGCAGAGTTTATTCAGGTGAAAATTTTCATTCACTACTTGGGTGAAGTCAATATCAGAAAACACATCAAGCCACTCAACCTACCCTCACAGAAACAGAATTTTTCACATAAAGAACCAATGTTGCAATATTTCTATAATCTGTAAGTATTCCAAAACCAAAATACTTTGGAAGGATATGAAATGCTTGGAGCTGTTTAATTGTTTTAAGGCATGCCTCTATTTTGATGTATAAATCTACCTCAGTGAGGTAATTGTTGGAGGTGTGAATTTAGTGGCATTGACTATTCAGCATTTTATGAAATACAAGCCACAAGGGTGCAGTGAGGTGCAGAGAGAGTTAAGGATTTAATCTATGTCACTTCTATCTGCTTTTTTGTCTAAAACATTACATTTTTCAGGTCATTTCCTTCTGCCTTTGTTTCAAGATGCCCAGATAAAGCCCATGCTGTTTGACTGTATTCATGGTAGGATGTAGTTAGTTAGATTCTAGACTTCTATACTGTAAAAGTAGGCAATATTTTAAATAAATATCCCATTATAGTAATAAAATTGGCTTTATTAATCATTGTTCACATTCTCAGGAATGTTCACACAGAGAGAAAGAATGTGTCTGCTTCCAACAATTCAATCAAAGCTTCATCAAACTAAAAAATCTATCAGAAGCTCTGCAGAGCCCTAAAATTTATGTTTTGCTTGTAAGAAGGAAGTAGGGTTGTCCTTTAAAAGTTCTGGAATGTATGGGAACATAAACTAGACACTTCTATCTGAATCACTGAACCTGCTGCATCTTTTTACAGGCTCTCATAGCTACTTTGGTACATATTTCCACCTGACTTCTTACATGCATCTGCAGTGACTTTGCTTTGCATTTTTAATAAATTAAGAAACACCTCTTTCAAAGGATATGTATAACCCTAAAAGCTAAAAGGCCAAACTTAATTATTTCCATTTCAAAAGAATACATGGCATGCAATAACAATTGCTGAGCATAATGGTGCTAGGGACAAATGCTAAACCACTGTTTCTTTAGGTACAGTTGCTTAGAAGCCATAAGTGGCTGGATTCTTATTTAGCCATGAATTATGTTTTATGAACTACAATGACTTTTTTTCACATAATGTATTAAACCCTAATATAAATTGTTTGGTTAGGCTTAAGGCTTTTGGGATGATTTGCAAACCAATGTTTATGGTTTAGTGTGTTATGTAAACAAAATGAATTGGGATTGTTTGATGAGCCATGATTAAACCATAGAACAGATTTACCAACTAGATTTACATATAAGAAATATATTGACAAAACCTGAGGGATGACCCAAGCCAACAAAAGCCTAGACTCCATATTCAGCTGAGCTAGCAGGGAAGATCTGACCTTACAAAAACTGATGTTGTATTTCTGACTTGATAACATTCACATCTACTTTAAGTGCCCTTGGCAGCAACACTATGATAGGATAGAGGTCAAAGGTGTAAGTGTAGATTCAGGATTTACGTTGTTCCTGTAAAAGTCTTGTAAAAACTTTGCTTTGATTCTTAAAATCTACTTGGACTTGTTAAATATTTTATATGTTCTGCTTGTAATTATTATAATGATTTATATTTTGCCTCTTCTGGAGAAGCTCAGGGCAGTCTTCCTTCATCTTATGCCCACAACAGCTTATTGGGATACAGTTGGCAGACAGAAATTCACCCAGAGAATTTTCATGGCTAAAGGTGGACTCTAGAACATCAGTATTTTTACTGTAACATTTAGCCATTTAATCATTTAATACTGGTTCACTAAATTCTGCCTTTTATTCTTACTAATATTGAAGAATGTCCTGAAATCCAATGGAATGAAGTGTTACATACAATAACACTGAGGTGAACGTGACAGCCAAATGACACATATATTGTAATATATGTTTTAAGACAATTCTTGTTTAGAGTATAACCATGACTAGAGCATATTTTGCAATGCTGAAAATGTATTATGTAGAATGTCTGATGAGGATTATCTTTTCTGTTCTTACAAACATGCAATATTACCTTTAATACCTTTAACTTTTTTTGAATTAAATGAAATCTGTTTTTTGGAGAAGCTGGCTAAAAAAAGCAAATCAGGGGAAAAGTTGGATGGACAGTTAGTCTGTCCTTGCCTTCTCTGCCAGATAGTAGACTCAGAAGCTTTTAAAAATCTTGATGATGTTATCCAAATAATACTAAGCTTCAGCCTGATTTTAAGGATTAGAAACATCATTCTTTGAAAGGCCTTTGATGCAAATGGAAGTTGATGTGGAACCTGGTTAAAATAAGAGAAATAAACTTGTGCATTAAATGCTATGAAATCTCTTATATTCATGTGGTATATCCTGATAATACTCATTACCTCATAATCAGCAGAAGAAAATGTTTCCTTTATATGTAAAATAAAGCAAAGATTTCTATAAATGAAACTGAATGTCTGTTAGCCACAGTGAGGCTGAATTCATTTCTCTATTGTGAATGCAAAGCACCCAATATTTTTAAAGATCATTAGTGTAGACAAAATGTAGTGTAGACTAGGTAAACTAGTCGTTTCAGTAATGGTTTTTTAAAAATACATTCTTAAGGTCTTCTGTTATATGCCTCTTTCTTTCCTAATGCTGAGTGATATGATGTGATTTCATTCTAAAGGGTTACATTGCCTTGTTTTTAAACACTGTGGGTAAATCCCCTATGCATAAATATATATTTTATTTAAAAAAGTCCTGAGACTTGGCTTGTATAACAATGCTACTTAACTAGAAAAGATCTAGGTTCCATTCAATGAAACATATTTCTGACCAATACAGAAATATTTTGATGTATAAATTAAAACATTTCAGATATGTGATGAATGTATACCATAGTGAAACTTCTAGCCCATGAGATGCCACAATATTCTATTTGTCTGCAACAGATAGACAGAAGATATCCACTTGAAAACCAACGATCAATACAGAGGTTTATTTCCAAAATCCTTATTCATATGCAGACAAATATACAGGATTCTTTTCCCAAGAATAGAATAGAATAGAATAGAATAGAATAGAATAGAATAGAATAGAATAGAATAGAATAGAATAGAATAGAATAGAATTCTTTATTGACCAAGTACGATTCGACACACAAAGAATTTGTCTTGGTGCATATGCTCTCAGTGTACATAAAAGAAAAGATACATTTATCAAGAATCATAAGGTACAACACTTAATGATAGTCATAGGGTACATATATACATATATACACATATATACACATATAACTTGTTAATATAATATGTACTGGATAGTGAAATCACTACAGTTAGTAAAACTGTGCTATAGAAAAATAAACTGGTTGATGACATTAATAATCTCTTACTTGAATCTATGTCTAAATACATGAACAGTTCACCACCCAATATATGTAGGACTATTTTTTTCTATACTTATGTGAATACATCCTTCTCTGTAATTCCATGCACTTTTATATTGTGAACATTGATGCTTATAGTTTAACTCTGCACCCAGTCTTCTAGTGTTCAGTGATAGATCTGAACTATTTTGAAGAGATACAGTGTCTTATTTTCTTGTTGAAAATCATGGTAAAACATGTACTTTAGGTTTTCTGGGTATATGATTTTCATTTGCAACTATATGTCTCATATTGAAGTTTCTGCAGCAGCTCTAGAATTACTACATTTTGTACCTTAGTTCAGAGTTTTTTATTTCTAGCTGACTCAGTTTGGCTTTGACTTTTTCGGGTGATTCTAGAGACATGAGCTGTCTTATGTGAGTCATTGTGTTTTCTCAATACACTGATCTCTAATCATCTCATCTGCCATATTTCCAAAATCACATGTAACGATTAGTTCCCTCAGAGCAGCAATATAGTATAATGATGATTCCCTTGGTTTCTGCTCATGCTGGCAAAATGTGTAGCAATTAGCTATCACTTTGGGCACCAAAAATCATTTAATGCAGTGAGTGTCAACTCATTTAGCATATCTTAAGAAGAGAGTAGAATATTCTTGTCCCTTTTGCACAATGGCATTGAAAACTCATTATAAGATTGGATTTTAGAAACATTTCCATTGCTTACTTATTTTAATTATTGCACTTAAACACTACATTTTCAACAGCAACAACAACAAAAAGTCAAAGTAGCATATATAATTCTTCACTTCACCCTTTACCTTCAAGCATTCCTTTGAGAAACGTTATGCTGAGACCTAGTCATTAACTCAAATTATCAGTCAGGTGTGTGGACTGGAGATGATACTTAAATCCTTTTTAAAAAAAATATAGTCTTTATTGGAAGTTTTAAAAAAGAAGATAGAAGCTAATATAAAGTGAGAAAAAAGAAAAAAAGAAAGAGCAAAAGACCAAAAGGTGCTTGAATTAAAAAAAGTTGAAGAAAAATAGAAAAGAAAGAAAAAAGAATTGGCTTCTGATAGCCTTTACAACAGCTATAAGTACAATTATATTTTAATCTCTCTTTCTAAAATTACATCATAATATTCTTCTCACTATCATTTATCCATTCTAAACATCAAAGCTATAAATTCATTTTTTCCCATTTTAATGCAAAAAGTCCATTAGAAGTTTCCAGTCACCAATAAATGTAGTGTATTTTCTCTAATCAAAGAAGTTAATTTATCCACCTCAGCAAGATTTGTCCACTTCCCCAACTGTTCCTCCATAGTGGGAAGTGTCAAATCTTTCCTTCTCTGTGCATATCAGATGAGTCCTGAGATGACAATTAAGATGATACTTAGAGCTACCAACTACCAGGGCCAATGATGGTAAAAGATGTTGAGAATTGTGTTTTAGCAGCATCTGGAAAATTCCATGGGAAAATAATTTAACTGAAATGCCGTACCTATTTCTCTCACATAATCAAAGAAGACCAGGTTTATATATCACACTATATTATAATGTGGTTTGCCTGTTTACAACTTAGTGCATTATGTGAATCTGACCACTGAAATTTATAAACTATATTTTAAGGACCATATTTTAACACTGGAAATGGCAAAATTGTTGTAGCTACAAAATTTGGTGGAGCAGAGTTGGAGGGAATTTGGGATGGTTTTTTTTTTACTGTTTTATGCCACATTTTTGCTTTTCAAAAATTGCTTATAAGCTGGCTGTTCTGCCAAATATACCTAATGATGTGTAGCTTGCATGTTAGACTGCTGTGTGTTGGGTGTCCCAATTTTTATTTTTTGTATTTTCTATTTCTGTAAATTGTCTTGAGTTTTATGGAAATGGGTGGCATATAAAATTTTGTAAAAAATATATATATATATAGCAAAATAATCTATATGAAATATTACATGACATCAAGTTCTTGTCAACTCTTAGTGACCACATAGATATATTTTCTCCATGATGATCTATCCCAATCTATCCCAATCTATATATTTAGGTGTATCTAGAATGTCTAGATCTCAAAATGTATGTATGACTACAGAAAGTTGTCTCAGCATAATGTTCCTCAGAGAGATGCTTAGCATCTATGTTTTATTATTTATTTATTTAATTAATTAAATTTATATACCGCTCTACTCCCGAAGGACTCAGGGCAGTGAACAGCCAAAAGATAAAATACACATAATACAAACGTTAAAAAAACATTTAAAATACATTAAATACTTTGGCCCAAAACAAATTTTAAACACCCCAATTTATAAGACAAATTTAAAAATAGCAATTAAAAGGGAAGTTAGGCCAGACCAGCCTGCTGGAATAAAAATGTTTTGAGGGCACGGCTGAAAGTGCGCAAATCCAGGATCCTCTGTATTTCCGGGGGGAGCTCGTTCCAGATGGCAGGTGCCCCTACAGAGAAGGCTCTCTCCCTGGGGGCCGCCAGTCGATGGCGACACCCTGAGGAGCACTTTCTATGGGAGCATACTGGTCGGTGAGAGTAGGTCGGTGAGAAAGGCCACTAGTAGCCTTTTTACTATGTAAAAAGTAGACAGAAGAGAAACCTTCTACCTAAGTTTGTTTTTTGGCAGGACCTGACCACATTTCAGCCATATCTATGACCAGTGTACTTTTAAAAAAATGTTGAGGCACACTGTATAATTTTATTCCTTTTCTCCTTTCCCTCTTTTGTCACTCTGGGATTGCAGAGTGGAAGTAGTTGCAAAACATGTATCTTTGTTGCCCAATTTCACTGTTGTCTGTATTTAGATGCATTGCCTTGTTTAGATTAAACAAGGCAATGTTGCTTCTGCTCGTATTTATTTCAGATTAAAATGCCATGTTACTAAAATTATGAACTTAAAATAAAACTTTTCCTACCTATCATATCCTGAATAAAGATCTCAGTTCAATGTCTTTCTTTCCTTGGCACAGAGCTGTAGTTTAGATCTTAATTCCCTCTCAAGTGACTTAATGGTACTGTATTGCTTAATTATAGCAGTTGCTAACTCCATCCGCTAAGATGTAACACTGGGACCCAAACATCTGCAAGATTTAGAAAGAACAGAGGATGCTGCATAATAAGATATCATTTTTGCCTTTATTTTGTTTTTTACTTAATGTGTCAGTTACTGAGCAAGTACAGTAAGTATTGTTGGAGTTATGCAACTTTGTGTGAGGGTGTTGTATGGTATTATATGACATTGACAACATGCTTATTTGTAGGTATACTTTTCTGTGTGTGTGGAGGGGGGTACTGTCATAAACATTACACAATGCAATGTCTATTCTTGTTTAGTAATGCAATGTCTATTCTTGTTTATTAATGCAACAGTTCCAGAAAAGGGTTCCATATAGTCAGGTCTAACCCATAAACAGAGCACTAGTAATAAAAGGACAATGACTTCTATTGAGCCAGTATACTGTTAATATTTAATTTTTTATTATTCAAATAAGAACTGAATAATGATTTTGGACTGAAGGGTGGTTTTGATTTTTTAAATGTTATGAAAAAGCATTAGTTAAGTTTTTTTAGTTTACTTTATTGTCATTGCACCGTGTACAACTAAATTAAATGCCATCTTCAGTGTATATCATACATATTGTTTATCTAATTAATTAAATGAAATATCTGTCTATCTGTCTATCTATCTATCTATCTATCTATCTATCTATCTATCTATCTATTTATCTACCTACATACCTACCTACCTACCTACCTACCTGTATAAGTATATGTACACACACACACACACACACACACACTTCCCAGATGTACTGGATGAATTCTGAAAATTGTAGTCCAAACACATTTGAAGGGAAAGTGCCAGATTGGAAAAACTGGTTTAGAATTTCTGCTTTGGGTTCATGGCACTGTTGCAAATCCTTTGTGTGCAACCCTTGATTCAGCCAGCATTATTTAAGAATATTATTTTAATAATACTGTAGGATTTGCCAGTACATAATTCAACCCAAACTTTATGGCTTAGATCCAAAGAAATAGGAATGGGATTTGGCTTGCTTTTTCTCTCTGTAATCCAGCCTCCTGGGCTTTTCTGAAAAAGACAGCCATGAGAGTACAGGTCTTTCAGTAGAGCAGAGGTCTACTGAAGGACCTCTTTCAGTAGAGCAGAGCTATGCTGGCTGGAGAATTCTGGGAGTTGAAGTCCACAAGTCTTAAAACTGCCAAGTTTGAAGACCTCGGCAGTAGAGTATAAGATGTAATGTGAGAACTGTACTGGAAAGCAGCATTAGTAGACAGTTGTGACTGGAAGAGCAAAAGAAGCTTGGAGGAACAGAAAAGCTGTCTCATAGAAGACAATTAAAAATACAATTGTTTCATTTGCTAAAGATCTTGAAAAGGTTGCTTGTTGCAGGTTATATAACAAGAGGATGCCATTAGAAGACAGAGACTTGATTCCAGCCAGAGTAACCTTCTGTAACAATAACTACAAATAAAGTTATTCCAATTCCCATTTATAATGTTTTTCTCCCCTGGAAGAGGAGAAAAAGTACCTATTTAAAGTTGTTTCTGTTGCTATAGAAACTGTTTCCTAGGCATCAGTAGACATAGTTCTTTAATAATCTTTTGTCCAAGACTGTCAAAAGAGTAGGAGTCACAGGTGTGCAGGCAAACATGTGCATTTATATTGGGAACAAAGTTAGAAAATGTGTCAATGTAAAGAGTATAATATTCATTTACTGGTGTCTGTCTTTATCTTTAACTGTATATTGCTCTGTAGGTGCAGAATAATATTAAACATGGAGTGTCAACATTATATTAAGAAAGGATTTTTAGGAATATAGAGCCAATCCAAAGTTTCAGCTTTGGATCAGACCATCACCAATATGAACCATCCACTGCTTCTTGGGCATCGGCTTCCTTCTCTTCCCAGACTATCACAAAGGCTCTGCATGTCTGTGTTTTCCAACTTTGATTCAAAATTGCTGGTTTCCAACCTGATTCCTTTAGGCAGATGTTCTTCAATGTGTTGTTCCATTCTGGTAACAACCACAGCTCTGATTGGCTGCAATAGCTGTCATGGGCTCTCCCCTCCAGCAGTCAGGTGCTACCTGGGGCACTCATTTTGTCCTGGACTGCCAAACTGCTATAATCTCTACTAATTGGAAGTTGCTGTTTCTTAGAAACAATTTTACTTAATATGGCCTATTAAGTCAATGACTAATCTTCAATCCTAGATACTCCTTTTCCCTTAATACTATAAATTTCCACTTCCCTTCCCTTGATTTTTTAAAATATCTTTTAAGTTGCAACTAGGAACATTGCTTTGTTTCTATGAAGTTGAATTATCAGTACTTTCTTGCTATAAAATTTCCATAGACCTATAGAAGAATAATGAAAAACAAACAAACTATTTAATGATGACAGTGGAGAAAAAAGAAAAAGAAAGGCCTCTGTTAATGTCAAAGGAAGTAGTGTGGAAAACCATGTGTGGAAATATCTGAAGTAGCAAAGGAAAGACAGGGATTATTAGAAGGGAATCCCAAGGCTCAGGCAAATAATTTAACAACTTTTAAACAATTTTAGGCTAGTAGAGATTTAGTTTTTAAAACTACTAGAAAAAAATCTTAGAGGAAGAATTTGAAGCAAGTGTAACAAGTGTAACAGGCACTTGTAACAAATTTTGCAGTGCAGAGTAGTCTTGTGTTTGAGTCTGCAGACATCAAACTTTTAATTTTGATTCCATTCCATCTCCAACAACCATCAGAAACCACGCCACTTAAAAATGATCATTTCTTGCATTGTTAGGGAGGTTTTCCCCATTAGCATCTTCTTAAGAATTTCTCGCCTAAATCATTATACTTTTACAAACAACAAAGTTCTTCCAAAACTTCTGTTTCAGTGATTTGATTAGTTCTGTTTGTAATATGCATATAGAGAAAATGATGCTGGGCACCCTCAAAGGAGTAATATTGAACTGATATTCTGGCAGTTTTATTGGCTATGATCAGTGCTTCAGCTTCTGATAGATTCACTCTTGACTAAGAAGACTCAGATTCTAATCCATTCTCAGCCAGGGAAATTTACCAGGTGACTTTTTATTTACTGTCAACACTGTCACAGAATTTTTTGTGTGGGTGGGGAGGGAATTGGGAGAAAGAGTGCTTTGTATTCATTTTGAATTCCTGAGTAGTAATATAATAAAAATTGGAGTTCACTTATATTATTTTTCAATAGTTATAAGATACAAATTGGAATTCATTACAAATTTAATAAAATTAAGGTTGCAAAAAATGTCATGACTGAGAGTATTCTGCACCTGGAATATCATTTATCATAAAATCAGCTCTGAACCTGACTTTAGCCCCTGTTGATTTTCCAGTGAAGTTAAAAAAAAAAAAAACCCTTAGCCAGCTAAGTCTTTCACTTTTTTCTGGGCTGAAATATTGCAGTGAAACATATTTTGGAATTGAGCCCAAATGCCTCAGACAAAACTCTGGCTTCTTTGAATGGATGAAATTGTTGTATAAGGTTTAATGAAAACTATATTTTGAAAATGGCTTAATGGTCTTGGTGTGTTCTCCCTCTCTCTTGGTATAACATGGGCCAAAATCTTCAAATTACTTACTCAATAGTCATCTCATAGGATTACTCCAACAGCTCTCCAGAGCCAAGTGGTTTTTTAGAAATGCAGCTGAAGGATTTTTTTCCTCTTTTTTTTTTGCTCTTGTAATAGTTTAGCAAATACTCCCTAGTAGACTAATGCTGGAAGCAAAAAGCCACTTGGGACTATCACCCATCTTGGCTTCTCCTTTATTGTTTTGTTTTCATAAGAAGTTTGTAAAAGAGAAGTGTTTCCCGACATACAATGTTAGCCTACAAGAAACTTATCTACAGTTTCTTTTGGTGAATAGATAGTGTTGAAAATCAAAGGGTAAGTCAGGGGTAAGCAACCTGGTACCTCCCTCAAATGTTTTGGACTAAAATTCTGTCTAAAATAGCATGTTGAATAATCAGGAATTGTGGGAGTTGTAATTAAAAACATCTGGAGGGCATATAATTGCTTATTTCTGATACAGCTGGCCTCCAGAGTAGGTTAATAATAATAGATAGCAAAGGTGGAGCCAAAATAAACTGTTATTTTTCAAACATGGGCCATTTCACATAGACTAAATGAAAGATAGGATTCTTTTCCTTTTTTCTAATCTCTAGCCATTGTAGAAAATAATAGAATTGAAAAGTTGGTGAGTCCTACAGAGGGAGAGCAGATTTTTTTTTGTTTACCAGCATATAAGGTATCCAGTCTACAAAATGCATGCAACATGCAAGCCACATGTCCTTTGTTGTGCCTCTCAGACTTCTTTTTAAAATCTAGTGCAGGTTTTGGTAGCATGATCGTTTTCTGAAAAGAAGGACTTAATTTGGTTTCCTAAATGTGTCCTCCAATAAAATTGGCCTTTGCAAGCTAATTTTAAAAATATTATAGTTTTCCTGTCCACTCCTAATCTACAGACATGCAAAAAATGACCACTCTTGATCTACAGTATTGGCGAAGCCTTTAAATGCCTCATCCATCAAGCAGTGCCTTCCAATGTAGTCTATTTGAGAACAGTTTGACACAATCAAGGCACCATCTACACTATAGAGGATAACTAGGAGAGACATGTTTTAAACAAATAAGTGAACTAGATCCTAAGAAGATCCCAAGATAATTGATATTCCCAACTATAGATAAGATATATCACAATGAATATGTGATTGCACATAGAAATTATATATGCAGATATGTTCTTTTATTAGGAGGATGTATATAATAACAGTAAGAACAGGAATTAAAGTGAACTAGATCCGAAGAAGATCCCAAAATAATTGATATTCCCAACTATAGATAGGATATATCACAATGAATATGTGATTGCACATATATATGCAGATATGTTCTTTTATATATACAGATATGTTCTTTTATTAGGAGGATGTATATAATAACAGTAAGAACAGGAATTAAATCAGTAGCAAATATTCAAGACTCATACAGAGCAGATTTCTCAAGAAAAAGGGGCAAACTACTAAAGATTAACCAATACAGATATGCATTGTTTCATTATAGATGAGTTAAGAAAATGAGGATAATGCTCAAATGACAAGGTCAAAGGGTTTATTTAAGAAAATTACAGAAATTAAGGGGGTGATCATTGCCTATTCTGTCTACTATCACCTATAGATTATATATGAAGTTTTGATCACTGCACTAGGCATTCTGAAAAATGAAGAGAAGCAGGCCCTAGATAATATTGCTAACAACAAAACTGCTAGAGCTGATGAAATATCAGCAAAACTCTTTAAAGCCTTATAAGTTAAGTGAAAAACACTTTTTCAGTCCCCAGGTAGTTACTTAAATAGCCAGATTTTGGTACACTTTCTGAATATTAACAGAAAGGATGCTGATTATATTTCCGAAGGAAATACTTCCACAAGATAGATAATGCTCACTTTCAAGTCCCCTTTGCTGCATCTCATGGGAATGTAGACTTTAAATATGTACTTTCTACATGCATCCTTGGATGGGCAGATTCTAGTTGGAGTAAGGATTGTATAGATCCATGATGGCGAACCTATGGCACATGTGCCACAGGTGGCACGCGGAACCATATTAGTGGGCACGCCAGCTCAGCTCTGGGGCACATGCGCGCACTGGCCAGCTGATTTTTGGGCTTTCTGGGTCCACCAGAAGTAGAGAAATAGGCTGTTTCCTGCCTCTGGAGGGTCTGGGTGTGTGTGGAGAAGGCCTGTTTTTCTTTCTTACCTGGCTCCAGATCTTCTCTTTTTATCTGGGAAGGGCGAAAACAGCCCTTCCCTCTCCCTTGGAGGCCCTACGGAGGCTGAAAGGGCCCATTTCCCGACTCCCAGTGGGACAAGAAGTGATGTTTTTTGCTATCCCCAGCCTCCAGAGGCTCCTAGAGACTCCTAGAGAGGTTCTTGAGGGGGACAGCAAAAAATGTCATTTCCTGTCCCACCGGGAGTTGGGAAATGGGCCCTTTCAGCCTCCATAGGGCCTCCAAGGGAGAGGGAAAGGCTGTTTTCACCCTTCCCAGATAAATAGAAAGGATCTGGAACCAGGTAAGATAGAAAAACGGGCCTAGCAGGCCATCATGTGCCAGGAGCGGGGGGGGGGTGTTTGCATGCGCATGCACGTGGGCACGTGCGCGCAACCCTCCCCCGCCCGCCCCTCTCCTGGCACGCGATGGCAAAAAGATTAGCCATCACTGGTATAGATGATCACCAGTCCCATGAATTGTTCATGGAAACCAAATGGCAACAAAAGCAGCACTCTCAGTACAGGTTTGATGTGTTAGTGTTGAGACATGCCCCACAATACACAGGCAGCTGCATTTTGTGCAGAGCTGAAGTTTCTGAGTGTTCTTCAAGGGTTATCCAATTTCCAGGTGATGAGCTCATAAATTACTGCAGTCAGATGATGATGGCATGACCACCTTCCTGTTCTATAATGGCCATAATTAATACACAGATTGAAAGAGGACAAAACCTCTCCTGGGCACAGCTTCCACTTGCTAAACCAACAGCTGTTCTAAATCCAGGATACCCCTAGATTATGGATTAAATTGTTTTGGAGCTTTTTAATTTTTTTATTATTATATTTATTGGCCGCCCATCTTACCCTAAGGTAATTCTGGTTGGCTGATGGAGTTGAATAATTGAAACTCTCACAGAATCAGTTGAATTCATTGTGTAACTGGTATTCAAGGAAGTGTTTTTAATGCAATTGTGGAAAAACAATAGAAGTACAGAATCAATTGTCTACTAAAGCTAAGCAATGTGTATTTTAAAGGGGGGTGTATTTATCATACTTGTCAAGTAATTAAGTCATAATAAATCATAGTCAAAGCACCTAAGATAGTTCGGCTGAAGCATTTTAAATTGTTCAATTATTCCTGTACTGTTTATAATCATTATTTCTTTATGTGTACATGTATAAATATAAAAGGGAGTAAGATAACTCTAATTTACTGCTAAAACATGAATGACAAAATGTTTCATATCAAAGCATATGTCACAATGCTAATATTAAAAGGAAACATCTACATTCCCTCAAAGGGACCTGAGAATTGTCTGTGGTTAGCAATTCAGCTAAAAATAAATGTAAGATTCAGGGAGCACACAGTTTTTCTCTTCTGCTTCAGTCACCCATACTGCCCCTTTGCTCCTTGTTCCAAGACTTCTGCTATTTTTGAGGCTGCCCCATGAAATCTCTGCCAAATTTTCGAAGACTAGGGAAGGCTGGCTGTGAGTGAAATCAGACAGAAAGTGACAGCATAAGTCAAGGGCAGGCAGACACTGGTCAAAGGAACAAATTGCTTTTTGAAAAGAGAAGGACAGGGAACAAAAAAGACTAGACAAGAGTTGGAGACATGGAAACTTTCTTGTAGTCAAACAGCTCCATTAGTTTAATATGAGATTCCCTTTCATATTTTATGCTCAAAGCAGGTAATATTTGTTTCTTTGCTTTTAAGTGGCAGATAAGAGAGGGGGAAAATGTGTATAAAGGGTGTATAAAGTGATCTTAAGAGACATATTTAGATTATTGATACAGGTTGACAGATGTACTACATACAAGTTCTTGAAACACTTTTTGTAATCATTGTACAGCAGCTCTCTAAACAACTAACAGAGTTATTTGAAATGCTAATGTTAAAACAGGAAGGCAGGTGCCTTTTGTTATATTAGCCTTTGCAGAAAGTTAAAGAAAGCAAAATAATATGTACATTTTCAACAGAATATCTGTAGAAAAACATTTTTAAAGAGTTGCTGGATCAGACTAAAACTATAAGACACAAATACTTTTGAGTACAAGAATCCACTCTTTTTACTAGTTGTTCCCATTCAGGGACTTGAAATTTTAATTACTCATTCCAAGAAATTTCTCAACAATATGAGCACTTGCACAATTGATGGATACATGCTCACTCGAGGCACGAGCAATTGGAGAGCCGTTTGTTGGAGATGCTTTAATTCTGGATTTCATGCAATGAGTGGTGTTGAAATAGATGTCGAACTGGACCAGTGGTGAAATGGTCTGAGGTCTGCTACTGGTTCTGAGGTCTGCTACTGCATGCACATGCGTGGTGCGTGCCAAACGCGCGCTTTGCCCGCATGTGCATCACAGGCACTACCGCGCAGCACTGTAAAAGAAGTCTTAAGAAGCTTTTTCCAAGGTAAGTAGAACAGCGAGGGGGTGGGAACAGTTGTGCCCCACAATTTAGATTCACTAGAAAGCAGAATATACATTGCGCAGCACAGCTGATCGTTGGAAATACCGGTTCGTCTGAACTTGTAGCATTTTTTTTATTACTGGTTCGCCTGAACAGATAGCTTTTATTACTACTGGTCTGAACCGGTAGCATTTCACCCCTGAACTGGACCCAATTAATTCCACATAGAGGAGATATTTAGTTCTGCATACAACTGACTGCTTGAAGCAGCCTTTATAATCACATAAAATGAAACATAATCAAGAAATGCATTACTGCAAAAAATGATGATGGACAATACTGAATAGCTTTAAAGCCTTATCTTCAATCTGATGTCCTCCACATTTGTAAGCTATGTGCCCACTTAGATTTAATCACAGCATAAATATGATATGGAACATCTATTTTTCTGCTATATGGCAGAACACCTTATCTTGTCTTCAGTCCATGACTGAAACAAACTTTAGTGAAAATCAAAAGATTTGTAAGGGAAGGAGTGGCAGAACCTGGGGACGGAGTTAAAAAACAATCAGCCTAGAATCTCTATATAGCCACAGCACACTAAGTCCAATCCCCTTTATGTAACTCCTGGGAGGTTCTAACTATTAGTTAAGAATATTCATGTGCATAGACGAGTAGCAATAAATCAGTTTCATTAGACCTTCACATGTGGACCTGATCTTTCGTGCCTGACAGATTTACACAATTGAAGAGAAACCATTATTTTTACCATTATTATATTATGATTGCAATATAGTACATTATCATGGAATATATATTATATTATATTATATTATATTATATTATATTATATTATATTACATTACATTACATTACATTACATTACTATATTATTATATTATATTATATTATATTATATTACATTACATTACATTACAATATTATTATATTATATTATATTATATTATATTATATTATATTATATTATATTATATCATATTATATTATATTATATCATATTATATTATATTATTATTGTATGGTAGTTATTAGTAAATCAATGACTAGTGGTTTTAATGACTACGACTCACTAGGCCATAAGGTTTGGTTTTGATTTTGGTTCAATATGTTATAGAAGCATAGCAAGTTCATTATTTAACAAATAGACAAACAACTTAGCTCAAGGTGTGAAACCAGTAGTTGAAAGCTTTTTCTAACAGTTTCCTTGGTTACATACATAGTATCTATCAATCCATAGAATGCTAACCACATACAAGCCATCTGGGTAGTATTTGTTTTTTTTAGAAAGCAAGAGTATATAACATACACTTACTTCTGTTTCTTGCACATAATTAGCAACAACATATTTACAATTAAGATCTGGCTTCCCTTTTGAGTTTTTGCTGATATGGAAGTGATTCTGTGCATTCCAAGCAGGCACTTTGTTTTTGTTTTTCTACAGATGTTACCTTTCAAATTTAATATACTGTATTTTTCGGAGTATAAGACGCACCGGAGTATAAGACGCACCAGAGTATAAGACGCAGCTTAGTTTTTGGAGAGGAAAATAGGAAAAAAAATCTGCCTACCAGGTATTCATCTGGCTAGCGTCCTTAGTCTAGTCAGCTTCAGCACATTAGTTTGCTGGTTTTTTATCCCCTGCTTGGGGATAAAAAATGGCTTCTAAGGCACAGCTGAGAAGAAGCAGCGATGAGAAAAGCAGGCAAAGCATGGGGGGGGGTGGGAATCGCTTCACTCGGCTAGTGCCTAGTTAGGACTAAAAAAGGCTTCTAAAGAACAGTCGAGAGTCGGAACAAAGCATGGAGATCACTTCACTGGCTTGTGCCTCGTTAAAGCACAGCGGGGAGTTGGAGCAGGCAAAACTGGGAAGATCGCTTGCTAGTGCCTCATTAATTCGTTAGGGCTGAAAAAAAGCTTCAAAAAAGCTACATTAGGAGTATAAGACGCACAATATTCTCATGTTTCCAGCATTGTTGTTGGCTTTTGTTTTGATTTTGTTTTGTACATGGTTTTGCCTTATAATACACAAGAAGACGCATCTAAAATGTGGGTGTGGAAGCATATTACCATTTTATCACTCTCTCTCAGAGTGATTTTACAATGTAGTGAATGACCTATCTCTCCTGCCTCTTTTCTTTAATAACGAATTTCATGTTCTTTACTAAATTACTTCTAATTATTTGAGATGAAGCATTAATGTGCTTAGTTTGGCAGCAAAAAAGATGATATGCTCTTTGCTCTAATTTACAGCCAAATTCTAGACTCTAACTTGAGTTCAATAGCATCTTCATCTTTGTGTGGATTCATTCAGATGTTTGTAGTATATCTTGGCTTCAAGTCAGAAATCCATCAATGCAATCAATTGTTGCACTGTGAATTATTATACCGATAGTGTCTTGCTCTGCATGCATGAGGGATGTGCATTCTGTACCTTCTGCAACCTTCCTGGCTGGGGAAATATGGGAGTTGAAGTCCACCCATCTTAAAGCTGCCAAGTTGAGAAAAACTGCACTGGTTTGCATGGGGCTCTGAACTCCTTTTCAGTAGTCCCAAAATTTCTTGGCTCATGTTGCTGACATTCAGTGCCTAATTGTTAAATATAAATTGTTTTTTTGTCATTTTCCAATGGGAATCTAAAAAAATAAGGTAGTATAGTGCAACTAAAAAGCTTCATGTCAAAAACTCCCTCAAACAAGATATAAAATAAAATAACCTGCTTCATCTGTGTGGTGATATGATCACCCTGTCAAGCCTGAATTTGATTGGGATGTGGAATTGTTTATATCCTTGGGTACTCTGACATGAATTCAGTTTGACACAGTTTGGAGCTGAAGAGGGGAGAGCCGAGGAGGATAGAGTCTTCAACCAAAGCAACATAGCTAGCTGATGAGTTAAGTGCATTCCAACAGCTGGCTGGCCAGAGGAGGAGAGAAGTCGCCAAGCAACCAGCTCTCATCTTTGTTGGACAATGTGACAGATTGTTTTGGAAAATTGAGAAACTATTACTTATATTGGGGTGGAAAGTGCGGGAACTTTCAATACTGGCTTTCCACTAGTTGTGCCAAGATGATGTATCTAAATAAATTTGTTCTCTGAGGAAACGAAATGCCTCGGAGTCCTATTTGTGATGGGTGCATTACTTGGAATCTGACACACCCTTTAGATGCTGCTATATAAAACAAACTAGTGCTAAAAAAGATGTGGCCTCAGTTATTAAAAATGGCTTCCTAGCCATCTCTAACAAAGAATTGTAATTGCATCCTAATTACTGTAAAATGACACAGTAGCTTTTCCTGTGGATTGTACAGATATAAGTTTATTTTATTTTATTTTATTTTATTTTGAATTTGTATACCGCCCTTCTCCCTGAGGACTCAGGGCGGTGAACAGCCAAGTAAAAACATCAAATACAAATATTAAAATACAATTAAATATATATATATATAAATTTGGCCCCATTAATTAAAAACGATAAACAAAACAATTAAAAACACTTAAAAACATTAGGCCAGCCCGGCTTGCTGGAAAAAGAAGGTTTTAAGGGCACGGCGGAAGGCACTGAGGTCTTGGATTCTCCTTATCTCTGGGGGGAACTGATTCCAGAGGATAGGTACCCCCACAGAGAAGTCCCTCCCCCTGGGGGTCACCAGCCTGCACTGTTTGGCTGATGGCACCCTGAGGAGGCCCTCTCTGTGGGAGCGCACAGGTCGATGGGAGGTCGTCGGTGGCAGCAGGCGGTCTCAAAGATAGCTAGGCCTTATGCCATGGAGCGCTTTAAAGGTGATAACCAACACCTTGAAGCACACCTGGAAGACCACCGGGAGCCAGTGCAGCTCATGCAGGAGCGGTGTTACATGGGAGTGCCATGCTGCTCCCGTCACTACCTGCGCCGCTGTGTTCTGGACCAGTTGGAGCCTCCAGGTGCTCTTCAAGGGGAGCCCCATGTAGAGAACGTTGCAGTAGTCAAGGTGAGAGGTGACGAGAGCATGAGTGACTGTGCACAGGGAATCCCGATCAATTCGCAACTGGCGAATCAGGTGAACCTGACAAAAGGTCCCCCTGGTCACAGCCGTCAGATGTTCCTCCAAGAACAGCTGCGTATCCAGGAGGACTCCCAGATTGCAAGCCCTCTCTGTGGGGGCCAATGACTCACCCCCAATAGTCAGTGATGGAGTCAACTGACTATATCGGGATGCCGGGAACCACAGCCACTCAGTCTTGGAAGGGTTGAGCTTGAGCCTGTTCCTCCCCATCCAGATCCGCACAGACTCCAGGCACTGGGACATCACTTCAAGGGCATCGTTGGGGTGGCCTGGGGTGGAGATGTACAGCTGGGTGTCATCAGCGTACTGGTGGTATCTCACCCCGAAGCCACGGATGATCTCGCCCAGCAGCTTCACATAAATGTTGAACAGGAGGAGCGAGAGGACCGACCCCTGAGGCATTCCACATATAAGAGGCCTCGAAGTCGACCTCTGCCCCCCTGCCAACACGAACCGTGACTGGTTGGAGAGAAAGGAGGAGAACCATCATAACACGGTGCCCCCCATCCCCAACTCTTCCAACCGGTGCAGCATGATACCATGGTTGATGGTATCAAAAGCCACTGAGAGATCTAACAGGACCAGAACAGAGGAGCAACCCCTGTCCCGAGCCCTCCAGAGATCATCAACCAACGCGACCAATGCCGTTTCCGTGCTATGCCCGGGCCTGAAACCCGACTGGAATGGATCTAGATAGGATGTTTCCTCCAGGAATTGCGGAAACTGTCGCGCGGCCACACTCTCAACAACCTTCGCCATGAAGCGAAGGTTGGAGACAGGACGGTAGTTGGCCAATATTGCCGGATCCAGGGACGGCTTCTTGAGGAGAGGCCTCACCACCGCCTCTTTCAAGGCGGCGGGGAAGTGACCCTCACTCAATGATGTGTTGATAACACCCTGGAGCCAGCCTTGTGTAACCTCCCGGGAGGCCAGTACCAACCAGGAGGGACATGGGTCCAGTAAACATGTGGCCGCACTAAGTCTCCCCAAAATCCTGTCCAAGTTTGCACCCCAAAAAGCAAGTTTGTGGCATATATAGGTAATCCTCGACTTACAACAATTTGGTTAGTGACTGTTTGAAGTTACAAAGGCATTCAAAAAAGTGACGTGCCCATTTTTCATACAACCATTGCAGCATCCCCATGGTTACATGATCAAAATTAACTGCTTGACAATCGCTCATATTTATGATGGTTGCAGTGTCCTGGGTTTCGTGTGATCACCTTTTGTGACCTTTTGACAAGCAAAGTCAATGGGGAAGCCAGATTCACTTGACAACTACTGGTATGTTAGTAACTTAACAACTGCAAGAATTCATTTAACAACTGTAGAAAGAAAGGTTAGAAATTGGGCAAAATTCACTTACCAAATGACTTGTTTAGCAATGGAAATTTTGGGCTTAATTATAGTCGTAAATCGAGGATCCCTGTAATGTATCATACTGAATTTGTTCTAGTACCTTTATATTTTGATTTGAGGGAAACGGGTGGTTCAGAAATGTGAAATACAAATAAATAGAATTTCACTTTCATTTAGGATTTCTAGACTGATATCTAATGTGGAATATAAATAGCAGTGGTGGGTTGCTACCGGTTCACCCCGGATCGGGCAAACTGATAGCAGCAGTAGTAGGAGGCTCCGCCCACCCACCCGGATGTCTCTGTGCATGCGCAGAAGTGTTATGCGTGTGTATGTGTATGTGAGTGTATGCGCGCCCAGAAACAAACCAGTAGCGACCGAAATTGAAACCCACTACTGATAAATAGTACAATTGTCCCTCAGAAAAGAAATAAGGTATTTCATTATTTTTTTTAAAAAAAGATAACTAGATGTAATTTGCCTATAAGAAAAAGGTATAAGAAAAAAATTAAAAATTATTTATGAAACTTTGGGGAAAAAATGTATATTTGGCAGAATCAACTAGAAGAAAAATTGAGTTGTTTTATATTGCAAACTCACAGTTACAACCAAAATTGTTAATGAATGATCACCATGGCAGATACGTAGGGGTTGAAATCAATTGAAATTAAACTAAAATTATAATATTGGTATTATATGTGCCAAATGATAACAAGGAATATATTTTAAGGTTCTAATGGAAAAAAATTGATTGAATTGTCATATGAATTTTTTTTTTTTTTTTTTGCAGGGGGAGGGTGCGATTGGAATGATGTGGTTTGCTGACCAAAAAAATAGAATCTCTGTGACAAGAATTAAATCAACACCATTGTGATTTTTTTTCTTCTTCAAATTATGGACAACCTTGAGCTTATAGATATACAGAAATATATAAATGGTTGGTGATTCTAAAGAATATATACATTTTTTTCTGAATGGCACAGATCTTTCTCAAGAATAGATCGTTTTGGATTTCTAGCAAGCTTACTACATGTATTTATAAAGTAGAGGTATTACCAAAGAATCTTTTTCAGATCATAACCCGGTGACTTTAATATATAAGAGGAAAGGCAAAACTTACAAAACTTTGCTGCAAAGAAGTATCACACAATGGCTCTCCCCTGTCCCATTGCTTTTGTCCAATGGCCTGCCCTTTAAATTTTAGAGGCAAACAGTTGATCTTGAGGAAAAGAAGGAAACTTTTAAAACATCTTTCTTTTCTTTTTTGTCATTTGGTTAGCTTGCATGGTAGTTTCATTTCTTTATCCAGTGTAATGGCCCTTGTTAGACAGAAGGGTGCTGTTTCTTCAATAGAATTTTAAAAAGTCCATAAAGAGCTTGTCTGACTGGAAGAATTACTCACCTGAAGCATCTGCCACAGATGGAGCAGACTGCCAGCTGAGTAAAACAGCAGGGGGACCTGCTGTTGGCCAGATTTGACTGTATCAGTGCAGGTGTCACTGCAGTTAATAAGAATTACTATTTTGGCTTGTTTTTTAGCAATTTTAGAGACGAGGGTACTACAGAGGAAATCTTTATAAGCCATAAATACAGAGGAAGGGACACTTTTTAAGTCGCAAAGAAAAAATTGGTATGACACACACTTTTATTATCATTTGTGTTTTTCTTTGGCATTTCTGAATTCTAAACCCCACAGTAGGAAGATGAATTGTGCCCGAGTAGTGATTTCATTTCTACTCCAGCAATGGGGAAATAACTAAAAAAATAAAGAAACTTAAGAAAATTCAAACACATCAGACATGTAACATTTTGTCTGAATCCTTGTAAAGAAGGTGTAGCTTGATTGTTTTAAACTCCAGGTGCAATCGCTTTAGACAACTGAGTAACACTGCCATCGCAAATTGGAATATTTCTAATGTATGCATAAGCACATTTTCCTTGGAAGTAAACATTTAGGAAAGTATCAAATAGTTGACATAATACATATTCACATTGACCATCTGTAACCATGTATATGACCAAGCAGCCTATCCTTGACTATAAAATTCTTTGAACAATAAGAAGATAGAGTATTGCTGTAATAAGCATCAGTCTTCTTAACCCTAACAGCAACATGCTAGCTTCAAGGTTTGATGTCAAGGTTTGATTTGTTGGTGGTTAGTTATCTGCTGTTGTCTGGTTATTTGGGAATACTCCAGTCTTGAGGCTGTCCCTGAAATCCACCCATAATTACATGATTGCCTATAAAGCTGCTAGTGCATTTTATGGATCACTAAGAAGATTACATCCCTATAATAACCTATGAAGTAGAGCTGGGAAAAAAAGTGAGGATAACATTAAGCTTTGAACTGAATATATGATTTTTCCCACTGTTACTTCAACAAAATGTTCTGTTTTCTCTCAAGACTCTAGACCCGTGATGGTGAACCTATGGCACGCATACCACAGGTGGCACGCGGAGCCATATCAGTGGGCACGCAAGCTCAGCTCCCTTCTGGGCCCACTGGAAGTAGGGAAACAGGCTGTTTCCTGCCTCTGGACGGCCAGGGTTGGGGGGTTGGGAAGGCCTGTTTTTCGCTCTCCTCAGGCTCCAGAGCCTTTCTAGGAGCCTGGGGAGGGTGAAAAGGCCTTCCCCACCCCCATGGACACCCTCTGGAGGCTGGAAATGGCCCATTTGCTGAAGTTCCGGTGGGACCAGAAGGCCTGTTTTTTTGCTCTCCCTAGGCTCCAGAGCCTCTCTAGGAGCCTGAGGAGGGCAAAAACAGCCTTCCCCAGCACCCCGGAGGCCCTCCAGAGGATGGAAATGACCCATTTGCCAACTTATGGTGGGACCAAAAAATGGTGGGAGAGCAAAAAATGGGCCTTCTGGTCCCACCAGAAGTCGGCAAACAGGCCATTTCCGGCCTCCGGAGGGCCTTCGGGGAGGTGGGGAAGGCTGTTTACGCCCTCCCCTGGTTCCTAGAGAAGCTCTGGGAGAACAAAAAATGGGCCTACCAGGCCCACCGGGCCCAGCGTGCCATTGTGTGCCAAAAGTGGGGGTCGAATGGGGTGGGGTCACATGCGCATGCACAGGGGCTGGTACTCATAGAATTATGGGTGTGGACATGCGTGTGCGACACCCTCCTGTGCTCCCCCTGCTTTTGGCACACGATAGCAAAACGATTAGCCATCACTGCTATAGACCCATGATGGCGAACCTATGGCATGCATGCCCAAAATGGCACACGAAGCCATGTCACCCAGCACACGCGGCCTTGCCTGTTTGTCTTCCGAGGTTCTGGCGTGCATGCTTGTGCAACATTTAGCTCTCCTTCACACACACAGCAGTGACAAAAACCGGGCACGCATGCGCACTAGAACCCAGAAGTTCGGCTTTTGTGTAGTGCGGCCTTGACGAGCGTGCATGTGAGCAACGTTTCCCCATGACCGTTTAAGCACTCAGTGCCAAAAAGGTTTTCCCTCACTGCTCTAGACCTAATCTAGAAATTTTAGGAAGAATATCTGTTTTTATGAGAATTTGAATGGATATTATGGCCATTCTGTACAGTACCAAACACAGAATCTGCCCAAAAAATGCTGTATTTTTGTTCATTTTTATCATTAATATAAAAATTGGCTTTGCAGCTAAGGAAAAATTCAATTTTTGGAACTAGAGCAGCTTTGGGTAAAGAACCTATGCGGATTTTGGGTTTGATTCCAAGAGACATACTGATTTGATTTTCAAAAGGCTCAAACACTTAACATTTTCAAAAAAGAATGTTTTATACACATTACATTCCTTCTGCTTGAACCATTCCAAGAAATTCCACAAGTTCTTGGAATGTACTTAGAATGGATCATGTTTATTTGTTTATTTCTCACCTTTATTACTTTTATAAATAACTCAAGACAGCAAGCATATCAAATACTCTTTCCTCTTTCTATTTTCCCCACAACAACAACTCTATTATGTGGATTGGGCTGAGAGAGTAACTGGCCCAAAGTCACCCAGCTGGCTTTCATGTCTAAGGTGGGACTAGAAGCCATGGTTTCCAGGTTGCAAGCTTGGTGCCTTAACCCATTTCAACAGGATTCCCAAAAGCAAAATAAATTAAGCTGTTGTGGTTGAAAAAACGTATTTCAGATGGTGGCATGCAATGGATTTCAAATGGCAAAGTGTATTTATTGTAAAGACTGAAAAAGTTTCCTGTGTTCTGAATATTTTATTTGCATATATGGGAAACATTCATGAAAGTCTATTTTTATGGTGCAAATTTTAACAAAGGTTAACATCTTAATCACATAAGAACAAATTTGTATTTCTGAAATCCTCCCCAGCCATCTAGATTACATGCTCCATATGGCACTACCTTTGAAGACTATTTGGACTCAGAATATTACAGACATATGAGTTGTGTCAATAAATCTCAAGTCTAGTGTAGCACATCTAATATCATATTCCAAGCTTTTGGATTTCTGTTCACAGGGAAGCCAGTGTGTGTATGTCTGCCATCTAACATACCCTAACCAACTCCATAGTTTGCATGATTGTCTTTGTCATAGATTAGATTTTAGGAGACAGTGTTTACGTTCAAATTCCAAATCATTTAGAAGATCCTGCTTCCTCTATATCTATTTATCATCTATTATCTCTACCTTCCTATCTATATCTACTGTACAGGATAAGATACTGCTATTCTCAATGTATTTTTACTTCTTCAAATTGTATTTATACAGTAGTAACCTATGTAGTATTGTAAAAGTTTAGCTGTACCTCTATACTTGTTAATTGGTTTTGAGGGTTCAACGAGTCCTAAAAATAACCATGTACCTATCACCTGACTCTTTGTTTCAGCCAGTAAGAACTTCCTGTCTGTCCCTTTTCCTATGTCAGTGACTTTCCCAGCATGGCCAGCTTCCTGTCCACTGTCTGCAGTCGTCCCTTGCTTCCTTTTGCAGTGACCTTCCTGGCATGGATGACTTCCTGCCTGTTCTCCGCAGCTGTCCTCCTATTCCTGTTGCAGTGTATCGAATACCAACAAATGATGAGTATTGGGACATTTTCATATCAAAGTGCATCAAGTTCCAAATTTGATGAGTTTTAAAGCAGTCAAGTTCCAAGGTACCACTGTATAAGGTAACTTATATACACAAATTCACTTCTAGTTGATCTCTTCTAGTGCTTTTCCATACTTTCTTTTAGAAAGCTTTATAAAAATGAGCATTTTAGGATAGCTCTTATTGGAAAACATTGTATTTATATAGGACATTTTATAGATTCTTCACTTTTAAAATTTTATGTACATTATATCATCTGCATTAAGAAATTTACTTAGTATATCATTTTTGGAATGTTAGTAGCAAAAGTTATAACTTTAACTTTACAAAACAAAGATCTTGTCTGCACTGATTATTCTTGAGAGGAATAGATGAATGAAAAATCCTTAATGACAATATCAGTGTCATTTGTAGGAATGGTACAAGGATATCTGGATTCCATTATTAGCAGGAATGTTCACAGGGTCTGATCAAAATAGTCAGTATGGCAGTCACAGCAGTGCAATTGAAGCTCTATTTTTTTTTTTAAAAAAAATGTGCATTACATTTTTTTTTAACCAGACTCTGTGGATATTACAATGAATAACTTTTGTAGAAAGAACAATAATACTTCTATTTACAGTCTTTTCTGATCCAAGCGACTTACTCCATTGCTAGAATAATTTAGTAAAACTAGATGAACGGGAGTAGAGATGAGAAATTCAGCAAAACAAAAACTGAGATGAAGTTTATATTTCCTTTGTGTGTTTTCCAAGGCTTTTTTTTTTTTTTTTTGCAGAGGAACTTTCAATTCGTATTACTTTCAATTAGTGGGAATAGATAAGAGGAGTAATTTACTTTTGTTTATTTTTAAATGAAACTTTGTTGTCTAGAAGCTAACTATCAGCTGGAACATTTTTTTTTAAAATGTATTTTTGGAAAATCTACAGTTCTTCAATAGGATTCTGTGGGAGAGTAAGGGCAAAAAGTGAAAAAATAAAAGAAAACTTCAGTCAAAAGGAGCCAATTTTCTACTCCATGGCTTGCTTCTTGATTACACATTCCAGAACTTTTTTTTCTAATGTAACAGGTACCATAATCTGAAAAACAAAATTGAAAAACCCTGAGATAGAACATAAATATACACATATATCCATCACACTACTCAATGTTATGCTCTGAAAAGGATTAAGAAATAATCAGTGATATGAAGCTGAGCTAGCTAATCTGAAGCAGAAGAGCACCCCTGCCATCTATTACCAAGTAGCAAATATAATGTACTGTATTTAGGAAAAATTCATAAGGCAAAGTCTTGCTTCACCTAAAATCTCTGTGATGACAAATGTTCCTTTAAAAGTATTTTGCAATGCATACGCCTCTTGCAGATTAAAGATGGATCAACTGGGAATTCTTGGATCCTGCCTGTAACATGGTTTCAGTTGCATTGTACTCTGAAGTCTGGAGTTTTTCCAGTAGCTAAATGCTTATATTAGAAGCATAGCCAATGCATTGATGGATTGATCAAAACTATACAAGCTGTGAATTCTTCTGCTAGGGGAGTTTCTTGAAGAGAAGAGAAATACAGTTAAATTACTGCTTGTTTTTTTGGCAGCTAGCCACATATTAGAAAAACCCAAAGACTTTAGTAGAAAGTAAGACAGACAGGTTGTAGTGTTTCCAAGATAAAAAGCAGAAAGGAGAACAAAAACACTGTAACCTTAAATGGTCTTAATATGGAGAAAGCAGGACCAAACACAGTTTATTACTTGCTTCCAAATAAACTAGTGAAGTTGGATGGTTTAAAAAAATACTTTAAAAAATACTTTTTAGCAGAAGAATCAGGATCAATTAAAATTCTGCAAAATGCATAAGATTCTGATGCATCTCATTTATTCATGCTAAATCTGTTGAAGAAACTATTATGACACAACTTCCAAGAAATAAAGTAAATATGTAAGGTGTGGAAGCATTACAGTGTGAATTTCTAAAATACTTTTAAAACACAGCCTTTCTTAAATGAATGCTGATTTTAATTTTGTGAAAGTTATTTAGGTTTACAAACTATACCTGCTTATGGATACAGTATTCTACCATATCTAGACAAACTATCTGAAATGCTCTTGGACTAGCACATATTTTCCAATTTCTTCTTCCAAATGTCTTGGGATATATATTACTAAAGTCTTTCTTCCATTTCATTTGAAAATTGCAGTTCCCTAAAGCTATTTGAGCTTGTCCAGTTTAACTATAGGACTGCCCCAACAGTTTAAAAGAGGTGCTTTGTGACAACATCAGAAGATTTCAGAAGTTACTGCTTGCAGGATTGTTTGCTAGCTATTAAAACCAGAGCAGTAGAATTGGAAGAAATTTCATCTTGTACATTCGCTCCTCCATGATTGATGGTAGCATGGTGAAAAGAATATCCTTGGAATATTACTAACAGTGGTGTCTTGAAAGATATTATATATGCTGCAAGAAATTAGCCAATATTTATTATTGGGTTTGCATCCCGGGATAATTTATTCTACCTTTGAGTAAAATTGAGATATCCTAGTAACAAGATTGACATTTGTACAATTTCCGAATGGTCCTGAATTTTTTGGAGACCCCTGGCAAACCCTAGCTTGTCCTTCTGAATTTTTATAGTATTCTCTTCCTAGTTCCATAAGAGAAATTGAAGTCGAAAAGAACAAGTAAAATCAAGAATTGTTGGAGAGATTACATTGGATGTATGCAACTAGATGTTTCCATATTTTTCCCAATATGTAAAAGAGCATAAACAGTAGAAATCAGTAATTGTAAAATTGATTTAAAATGTCTGAAAGCTCACTAGTTTTGCTTGTCTCAAGAGCAGCAAGCAATGTATTGTTACAGAAATAAAGAAAACCATGGTTTTCATTATGCAGTATTGGTTATTCTGATGTTATTAGCTGAGAGACATTTACAGCCATGAAACATCAAATGCATTACTGTAGAAGTAAATGTGCAAGTAACAGATTTTTGAGATGTGCTGCTTTCGGTTCCATAGTAGATATTTTAAATGAGGGATGCTGTGTAAATGAGTGTTATTTTATTTTTGTACACTTTTTATACATTATATAGATGTGAGATTGAATTGTTAAGGAAAATTGTTATACTCTTCCAGTGTGAATATTTCAATAAGTATATTGGCAAAAGTTCGATGGGAGTCCATAAAGCTATAGTTTTCTTTCCTTTTTGGGTAGTATAATACTAGGCTAGGCAGGAGGTCTGCTAAGACCCTTTTTATGACTTTTTAAAATTGTTACAAGTAAATCTTACATGTAATTCACAGAGTAATGTAAAAGGGAGATATGGGTAATATGATGGTTTAGTCTGCATGCATGAATCTTCTGTTCTTTTATTTAACATATCTGCAGAAGAAACACATTATTTCTGATACCAATATTTCCAAAGGTTATATATTCCCAGGCGTGTCTGTTTTGAATAGACCTATCTTTTCCCTCTAGGGAATTTGTCAGCATTATTTGAACATAGCCTAAATACATGAATGAAGGAGGGCACTTACAAAACTATGTAGGCGGCGTCCAAAATGAAATACATTGAACTTTTGATCTCCTTGTGTCAACTTCTTGAACTTCTTGTTGTAACATTTTTGAGCATACAAGATCAATGGGGGATATTTAGGAAATGTGAACTGAATATCTGGCCTGTCTCACCCATTTGTTTTGTTTACTGGGATGATTTGGTCCAAAGGGATTACAAAAAGTAGTTTGCCATACTCATTTACTGAGAATAAGGTTTTTGATTTATTTTAAAGTTTAAAACTGATACAGGATTCCATTAAAGCATTTCACATGTGGTATCACAGCATAGGGCAGTATTATTATTAGACATACCCTCTTCAGATACAGGGGGTATGGTGAAGATGAAAGACAGCAGTTTGCCTAAGGCTACCTGTTGCATTCATGGCTGAGATGAGATTTTAAAGTCGGGGCCTACTGTCTTGAAGCCATTGCACAACATGAGCTCTCTAATAACAGCACAGTGGCAAAATATCTATAGGCCACGATACAAAATGCACAAACCAGTGCTTTCTATTTTCCTGCTCCAGCTTTTTGTGCCTAAATATTGAATTTCACATGAAACATAGCTTACACATAAGGGGGTAGGTTGGGTTGGTACTTTGGAGCGCTCTTCCATGAAATAGGCTAAACTACAAGAAATTTATTGTCTCCTAGAAGAAAAAAGCTTCTAATACTTGTCCTTCTAACTCTGGATGATAAAAACAATTTCCCCTCCCCTATGAAACTTTCCAAACTCAGAATCTCTTTTTCACTTCACTTAGGAAGAAGAAACCATTGGCCTTCCTGCTGTTAAAGAATTATAACTCTCTGTGTCCTTCAGCATTGGTCAAGTTGATTCCTGAAAGTCCCAGCCTGGGTGAGAATTTAAGAGTTATAAAACAAAAACCTCTGAAAAATATCCAGTTGGGAAAAATTGCTTTAAGAAATATAAATAAATGTTTGAAAAAAATACTTCCACATTCTATCTTTACAGCAATGTTAGAATTAGGAAAATTGATGAGGTCAACAGTGGTTTATCAGCATAAATCATAGGTAATCCAAAATTGTAAACATTCCTAGAGAAATTTCAACATCTTTGTATTGATTCTGCAAAGAACAGTTCCATAATCCCTTAACCCCCTTCTCTCTATATAATCAACAAAGACTATTTACTTTGAAGGTGAATTTACATGACATACATAAGCTTAAATGTTTTTTTCCAAATACAGTAAGTTTTTAAAAAACACTGATTGCGGTCTTAACATCAGTTTAATATGGTTGATATCATTCCCTTTAGGCTAAGGCACAAAGATACATCCTCTCTCTCCCCCCTTCTCATTAAAAAGTGCATCAACCAAAAATAGAGTTGGAGAGGTTAATCCTTTACCAACAATTACATGTAAAACAATCAGCGACAAGCAAAAAAAGTACAGGCTCCACTGTTTCCTTTCAGTTTTCCATGAGAAAATACATGTGTGTAAACATTCTCCCTAAGATCCATTCTCTCCTTTAGCAAATTGAGTCCATTGCTTTGCCTGCTGCTGTAAATTGCTTCTGAGGACACCAAATGTGTCAGGTCTGTCTATGTCCTTTTATTTTCAACAGCCTCCGTTGGGCATATTGAAGAATAATAGGATGAAATTGAGCAAAGAAACATGTGGACTAAACAATGTGGACATTTTCCTAACAGTAAGATGTATTAGGATGGAGAATGGATCTCCAGAATGTGTAGCTAAGCACCCTATTGAGTGAACAATTTCAATAGGGCAGAGCATGCTAAGAAATGTAGTAATATAGCAAAACCAAAATCAAAGGAAAACTAACTTGAACCAGACAGGGATTCTAAAATGTATGTTCTAAAATCCTTTACTGGACTCACTTTTTGTTCTAGAACAGTTAATCAGAAGTATTGTTTTATGTTCCAACATCTTGTTGTGCTATCCCCACTTCCATTACTTCTCTTTCATAATTTTCACTTCAAAAGGAGCCTTGGTAGTACAGTGGTCTAAAGCACCCTGTTATTAAGACCAGCTGCCTGCAATTACTGCAGGTTCGAATCTCGCCAGGCTTAAGGTTGACTCAGCCTTCCATCCTTTCTAAGGTAGGTAAATTGAGGACCCAGTTGTGGGGGCAATAAGCTGACTTTGTATAAATATACAAAAGGATGAAGGCTATTGCTTAGCACATTGTAAGCCGCCCTGAGTCTCCGGAGAAAGGCGCCATATAGATTAAAATTAAAAAAAAACAAAACCTGTGTAATACTTCTATGTGATGCTTATGTATATTTTTCTACGTATTGTTTATGTAGGTACCTTCGTGGGATATGCATTAAATTTGTACAACTCATTTTCGTGGCAGAAGAAACATTTCTCTTTTGAGGAATCTTGCACTTTAATTATGCTTCCTAATTATGCATATTTCCATAATTCTCATTCAATCTTTTCTCCATTTTCCCCAAGAAGAAGAAAATATCAATGAAATTTATATGTGTTGTGTGTTAAATCAGGGATTGGAAACTTTTAAACATTGTAGCCTTCAATGGACAAAATATGTCCACTGCATAGAATATGTCCTATTATTTTGCTTGGTTAAGAAAGAGGAAAGAATTTTGAATGCATTGTGCTGCAAACTCCCACCCATTTTGAGAGATTCCAGATGACAAAAGAAAACATTTTTACTGTTGGTATCTTTCAATCTGCAAGGGAACACCGTTGATTTCCTGCAAGGGAGCTGTTTGGGCCAGAAGCATGGCAAAAGAGTTCTTGGCACCCCTCAATATTCCATATATTTGATTAAGGTGTTATTGACTATTCATTCCCTGTGACATAAATCTACATTTCTGGCTACACTTTCAAATCAACGTTACAGGACAATTACCCACCTAACAAATGTAGATTCTGTTGCAGCCATTCATTTTTCATAATTGGTTAATAGCTTGTTTCCAATCAGCTCAGAATCAGTCATTTCCTTCTCCCAGTGAAGATTTTGAGTTGATTTTCAGGTAACTTTTAATCCCAAATAGCACAAGCATGTTCATTAGTTGATTTTTTTCCCCAATGACAATTTATTTCTGGAGAATCCCATCACATTATAAACAGATGTAGATAATTTGTACTTACTTTTGGTATATGGTGCCTTCCAAGCTTTCTATGATTCAATTAAATTCAAAATTAGGTTTATGAGTCCATCCCCATTCCCTTCTTGCTCCGACATTTGTTAAGAACATGTCCTCATGGTAGAACTTCCATCAGCCAGCCACTGAGGCAGACTAAAGTCAATCAAGGACAAAACTAGTATTTTTCATTGGAAAGAAGGAATATGCTCTCTCCTGTATGATCATTCTATGTTGTATGGAAGAGGCGCCTGAGGGAATGTTGCAATCTGTAGTGTTCCAGCTGGCCCACTGCAAAACCACACTCTCCCATCTGACTACAAGGCTCTATGCCACAATGATTATTTCTATTTTGTCTGCTGGAGGAACAGAGCCTCACTTAGCAACCAAGGTTGTTGATATTGTTTTGTCAGGGTACTATCAACTTTGTGGAAGATTTTCCTGGAGATTGCTATTCCCATTTGTCTGTGTGTGCATACATGAGGATATGTGTAAATATGCCACAAAAGAAATTCTAGAAAAATTCTGAAAATAAGGAAATTAAGGGAAATAAATTTTAGAAAATAAGAACTCATCATCTATCCTACTGCCAAACATTTTCATTGGCTACATATCACAGAAGAAATGGTTAAGTTGTACCACAGTTCTCATAATGTATACAATATTTGCATACAACAAACACAATGATAGAATTAACATGTTTAGTCTTCAGTTTCAAAATCAGGGTTACAAAAGAGTGTTTAAAAAGACTTTTCTGATGAATATTTTAAGTTCTGGATTTTGAGGTGAGCCTTTTTATCAATTTCATTTGAAAATTTCAATGATAGCTTTTTTTATGCCCTTGTTAATCATTTGGTACCAGGGCAGTTTCATATGTTTCCTCTTAGACCAGTTATTTCTATATGATACCATCAAACGTTGATGGACTATAATTGTCATCACCACTAGATTGACAGGGTGCATTATTCAATGTATCAGAAAGAATTTAGGTTGTTGAAAATTGCCTTACATATACAGTATAGTTAGCCTTTTTCTTTTCAAACTCACAGAATGAAAAAAACAACAACAAACCACATTCAAACCATTTTCTTTACAGAGAAGGAAGAAAAGAAATCCCCAAGTTGAATTTATAGTCAGTTCAGTTCAGTTCAGTTCAGTTCAGTTCAGTTCAGTTCAGTTGGTGCATTTAAACTGTTTTGTGGTATTCACTTAATTATCTATAGCAACATATCTCATGGTCTGAAATCATACATGAAAGACTGAAGCTCAAGAAGCTCAAGAAGCTGAAGAGAGTTCTGATAATGAGTCCCTGACAGATGCATGATGTGACATGGAAATACATATTAAGTCAGAGAGAGAGGGTGTTCATTAGCACAAGTATTTCACTTTCAACATAAATATGTACTACCCTACATCTGGGATTATTGCTGCATTACAGCTAATTATCTTAAAGCATCTTGGCCTTAGGTTAGAGATGAATGATTCCTAACAATCCATAGAATGAGCAAAAGGGGCTTGGATTATCCTTTTGTTAAGTACATAAATTACCTTGGCAACATACCAAGTAGTACAGTGGAATATCATATAGTGAATTATTTCTTCTTCTACTCCTCCTCCTCCTGTTCCAATGTACATTTCAAAGCATATGACAAGCTCATATAAGAAAAGAAGCAACTTTCAGCAATACTGATGTTAGTACCACTCAGTGGTGGGTTGCCCCCAGTTCACACCAGTTCTATAGAACCAGTAGTAAAACCTGCGGGAGACTCTGCCCACTGACCCTGATGTCATCAAAATGCTTCTGCGCTTGTGCAGAAGACCACATATGTGCGAGTGAAGCAACCACACATGTGCAGCCCTGTTGCAAACTGATAGTAAAGGTAATTAGATTCCACCCCTGGTACCACTATTAAAATGCAAAACATCTTTTGTTCTCCTTTTTGAAAAGAACTGCATTACTTGTTTTTGTTAATTGGTCTGTCTGTCTCTTTGTCTGTCTGTCTGTCTCTCTCCCATCATCATCATCATCATCAATCAATCAAATTATCAATCTTTCTATCTTCTAAGACTTGCAGATAGTGCAGAATCTCATTGGTAAACTACATCACAACAAAACTGCTATGAGGTCAGAGCTGGTGCTGCAGAATTCAACCCTGTGAATCTGCTACTAAAATAAAGAAAAATATGTGAAAAGAACAAGGGACAATAATCAAAAAAAGATTATTGTGTTCTGTCCTGAACATCTAATATCTTCCTTCCTGTCTTCACTTTGAGTTTCAAGGCTGCCAATTACAGCCTTGAAAATCTCTCCATTTTTTATTCATGAGAAACCTAGGAGTCCAAATTGATGATACACTTTTCATTGAAAGAAATGCTATTCTCCTTCAATGAATGTTCAGAGTGTTCCTCACTACCAAGATGGTCAATCTCATAGTTCATTCCAGGTTGTGCGCTTGAATAATTGCAGCAGTTGGTTGACCAGGTAACTGAAACCTCACCCAGTCCCTTAATGGCCATTTGTACAATTCTGTCTTGCTTGTTTTTATCATGTGCTATTACTTTACTGGCAATGTGAGAAAGATCCCTTTACAAGTCATTAGTGTTGACATATTGTTCTCTGAATATGTACACAGTGAAGAAGATTCTTTCCCAAAGATCATGCAAATATATAATAATAACCTTTGTTACTCCAATATATAGAGGTAGTTACTAAAAAACATTAGTTTATGTATAGTATTTTTCCCCAAAGCATAACCGAAGAAATACAATGACAACACTATTCATTACTGATGGAACACAAAGACTTTTCATTCATGAAATATATTCTAATCGAGTTTTTAAATCTTAAGACAAAGATTGATCAGTAAGAGATAGGCAAAAAATAGTGGTATGAAGAGTGGAGAGAAGAATTTAAATGAAAGATTAATAATGTGCTGTAGTGGTTTGCAACCTATTGTTCTGAAATTATTAATGGTCTGCAAAAATATTGCAAGTGTTCCCTAATGTTTGGGAATATTACTGAAATTTCAGGAGATCATTAAATCACACATCTTTTTGGCATTCTTACTCAAAATCTCACATATATTCATCTGAGAACACCAAAATCATGCAGTGTGTATGAATCTCTTGACTTTATTTTATTTTTTTATTTATTTATTTTGTCAAGTACATATTAGATAATATATATAAGTATAAGCATGAACTGAATACATAAAATGAAATTAAAGGGAACATTAGGACAGAGACAGTAGGCATGCTGGTGCTCTTATGCACCCCGCTTACAGACCTCTTAGGAATGGGGTGAAGTCAACAGTAGACAGTTTTAGGTTAAAATTTTGGGGGTTTTGGGATGAGACCATGGAGTCTGGTAGTGCATTCCAGGCATTAACAACTCTGTTACTGAAGTCATATTTTCTGCAATCGAGTTTGGAGCGGTTCACTTTAAGTTTGTATCTATTGTGTGCTTGTGTATTGTTGTGGTTGAAGCTGAAGTAGTCATTGACAGGTAGGACATTGTAGCAGATGATTTTATGAGCTATGCTTAGGTCATACCGAAGGTGGCGTAGTTCTAAATTTTCTAAATCCAGAATTTCAAGTCTGGTGGCATAGGGTATTTTGTTATGAGCAGAGGAGTGGAGGACTCTACTTGTGAAATATTTCTGGACGCGCTCAGATGCTTAATGTCCTATATGCAGTGCTGGTTCCAGACAGATGAGCTGTATTCGAGAATTGGTCTAGCAAATATTTTGAATGCTCTGGTTAGTAGTGTAATATTACCAGAGAATATTATCTTCTATCATAGAAGCAACTCTGCACTCATCTATCATCTTCCTGGCATCTTATTCTGATTCTATGAAATCCAAAAGAAAAATATCATGAAAGAATGTCTCCCTGACTGCTTTTTAATTGCATTGCTATTATCACTGTCAAGGAGTTTCTTACTGCTCAGAAATTGTTATAAAAGATTTCCTTCCCTGGAGAAGTTCAAAGAAATAATCCCTTCTATTTCTGGGCCATAATTTTGATGGAGAATTTCAAAAGGTCATTTATGCCCAACTCTTAATTTGTAGATGTACAGATCAATATAGATGTAAATGTAGACAACCGTGTACAAGAAATCTGTGAAAAACTATTTTTCCCTTTGGGGATTCTCTAAACTTTTGCATTTTTTGCCAGTGAACATTATCCAACTCCATGTGGTTCCTTTTCCTGAGTAAACAATGCCAAAATCTGATTCTTAATTTTTATAAACCATAAAATAGCTACTATTCTAGAAAGCCTTCAGTTATTCCTTAGCTAAAACAGTTTGCTATGGAGGAATGACTAAAATTCCTACATCACAGTATGAGAGATGGGAACCATTTGTGATTATTGTATCAAGTGGATATTATTGAGATAATAATATCCTGATATTAAATCCAAGGATGCAGTTATTTTGTTCATATGTAATCATCACTTTGTTTATATAATAAATAAACAAATCTCCAAAGAAGGAGACAAATAATTTTTCACAACATTGTATATCAATTCTTTATTGTTCTAATTTCAATATTCTTATAGCGCTTTAACAGTTCAGGTTGCCTCTATAATTCTATAGAATTATCATCTTTAAACTCCTCTTAGCTTACTTTTACCCTTTTTGTCCTGTTAATTTCATCTGCGTCATGAAGTTACAGTAAATAGAAAAAGCAATTAATATGTTAAGCAGAAGGATTGTAATGAGATTCATGTACAGACTTGACTTACTCACACTGCAACAGCATGTCTGGAGCAGAATATGCAATTTTGTGGCTTGTTCTAGCAGATGACACAGAGTCCCTTGACCTCTCCTATACTTAAGATACACACAGCCTCATTTTAATGGCTGAAATGAGTCTGAGGCTTTCCTAGTAGAACCAATTTTCACCCTCTGTGAATTGAAGCCTCAGCATCTCTGCAGAGTTTAGTTTGGTGGAGAAGCCAGCATAAGAATAAACCTGTGACCTTCTGCCCCAGTTGATATGGTTTTTCACTTCCTGATGAGTGGATCTGCACTTCCAAGAAGCTTGGCATCAATGCACATCCTGAACTAATAAAGGCTGATGGGATATTTTGTCAGTGAGAAAAGATGTATCTATTCACAGCTTGTCACCCTGTTGCTGTCTTCTCAAGACTTTCACTGAAAAATTCTTTAAGGAAATCACAACCATTACAATTCCAGGCCATTATTGAAAACGTCATCCTGGGAAACACTTGGGCTGAAATATACAGTATATTTTAGTAGCTATTCTGATCTCCTGCAGAAAGAATCATCATGGATTTAGCCAACTGATATTGCAGACAAGAGTGAACAACCTGTACCAAACTGAAATGTAGTTTAAGCTAAGTTAAAGTAATACTGTACAATTCAACATACCATTACACTCTAAGGCTTTTCCTGGTATCTCAGTGGAAAGAGCCTAATTATGTCTTGCCTGATGTGGTTCTACAGCCTATAAATAATAGTACAATATGATCGGTACTTAGGATTTGAAATTGACCTGGCTTTTGTTAGAGAAAAGCATCAGGGACTTAAATGCGGAATTGCCTTTAATAATCACCAGGAAATTAAACCAAGCAGCATTCCACTTTTAGAAAATGGGCTTCTTCACTTTCACAGGAGAAAGCATTATAAACAACTCACACAAGTGGGATGGGAAATAATAAACATCTCCAAAACAACCATATCCAGTATAATCAGGAAACCGACCCGAGTCTGCTGCTATTCCGATAGCTCTGAATAAATAATTAATAGCTACTGACAAGGTAACATATATAGCACTAGTCAGTTCTTTACTTCTTGTTTGCTACTCTGGGCCTTGATCTTTTCATTTCCATTAGTTGTGGCAGAAAGAAAAATGGGAAGGGAGAGTAGGGACCTTTGCTATTTAATACTAAACGTCCTTATTTGGAAAGTCATTCTTTAAAAGTGACTCTTGATATGGATTAAAATACCTCTACGATAGAATATAGAGTGGCACAAACTAAGTAATTATTTAACCAGCTGATTAACTACTAACCACATTTTTTATCATGGCAAGGATTGGATACTTTATGGTGCAATAAATTTGCCTGGTAAAGCAGTATAATAAAGGAAGCTTTCAACTATCTAAAAAGAGAGGGCATGTGATGGCATGTACCAAAGAGGGACCTGGGAGGGCATTGGACTTTGGCTTGACATCATAGGAAGAAGACAGACAAGAGAATATGTATGGAGCAATGGTGGGTTTCAAAATTTTTTACTAGAACACACCCAGTTTTGTGGGTGTGGCTTGGTGGGCGTGGCATGGCTTGGTGGGCATGGCATGGGAAGGATACTGTAAAATCTCCATTCCATCCCCAATCCAGGGAAAAGTTACTGCAAAATCCCCATTTCTTCCTGATCAGCTGGGACTCAGGAAGCAGAGAATAGATGGGAGCAGGGCCAGTCAGAATTTTTACTACTAGTTCTCCGAACTACTCAAAATTTCTGCTACCGGTTCTCCAGAACTGGTCAGAACCTGCTGAAACCCATCTCTGGTATGGAGGACTTACATAATCTTCATAATTTAAGAGTGTTGTTGTCCTTCCAAATAAGGCCTGATATTAGATTACTCCCATATAAGCATAGAATTTTCATCATAACTAAACCGGGTAGGCATTTCGAAGATAAAATTATTCTGTCAACTATTCTGTGAGCATAAATTTCTCCTCCACAATGCTTGGCTTTTGTCAAAGCCGTTGAATAGGAACAGAAGAAGTTTGGGGAATAATTTCCTTGGGAATGATTAGTGTGAGCAGGTTGACTCCCTGCCTCCTCCCTATCAAAAGCAAAGAAAATCAAGCACTCAAGGCCTGCTGTGCTGAATTTTCCTTCTGCAGCTCGAGTCACGGTGCCCCTGGTAATGGTCTGCCATCCAAGCAACTGTCACATGTGTTGTTGAGTGTGCGCTGGTTTCTTTCTTTTTGAAATATGACAGTTCCCAAGTGAAAGGACTCTTCCACTCCAATAAAAACTTTCTTTCTATTGTCTGAGTTCTGTTTGTTTTCTGGCAACCCCCTTACTGCCTGTGCATTGTGTGCAGTTGTACAGCTCCCACTTCTGTGCGCTGTGGCCAACTGGAATCTTTGGAGGCTTCTCTGTAGCATTGCCTGAAGCAAATACCACAGCTCAATAGCAATTTAATATTGTAATCAGGGAGCAAACTGTGCAGTTTGGGCACATGGTGATAATTATTAACTAGCTCTATTAGTCTTCAGATTCTAGTAACTAATATTTACAAAAGGTTTCCTGTGAAGGGGAGACCCTTATGCACCAGCATTTGACATATTCCAGAGTGATTGTCAGTGGACCTTTAAGCCTCTTTTGGGCTTACAGTTTAAAGATGAAACATCAATACAGCGAAATCGCACTTCAAACACACTATTTCATGAATAATAAATTCTCAAGATGTAAAACTATATCAGGCATCAGAACATTTTATGAATTTATGAGGAATGTATCTATGGAAAAAAATATCAGAAATGATTATATATATATATATATAGGCACATCTGTTTACGCACATGCCCACACACATACACACACACATACACACACATACACAGAGTATATACATTAATCTGCTATTTGCACATTTTTTCTATGCTTCCAAATATAATGTAATTCCAATCTCTTAATTTCATAGTTCAGAGATCACAGGCAAGAATAGGCAATGCAGCCAAACTGTATTCTCCAACTAACATCCCTTTTAAAATATGGGGGTTCTTGAACAATTAAGCAATGCTACTAGATTTTTCTACCACTTTCTGCCCATTCCTTTTCATCATTTAAGATATTCTGAGGGATATCAGCACTCTCTGATAAATGAAATATAAAGAAACGGCCACAAATCAATCAATCTCTCTCTCTCTCTCTCTCTCTCTCTCTCTCTCTCTCTCTCTCTCTCTCTCTCTCTGTGTGTGTGTGTGTGTGTGTTTTTACATAAAGCTTGTAATTACTCATTCACCAGGTAGAGTAATGTAGCAAAGAATCTAGCCAACCAAGTCAATCTCTACTAGATGGAAATGGAGTTCTTCTTCTCCCACACCTTCATTAAGTCCATGTTCTACAAATAGCATGGAGGACATATGTGCAGTCAGTTTTGACAAATATGTAGGTTGTAGCATTAAATAAGTATGTTATAGCTTCCTTTATAATTTTGTATATATGGGCTACTCCTATTTCCTGGTTGAGTTTTAGGACTAGGGACTCTAAAATATTCTTTACTGCTACTGGGTTTTCGTATTTCACTCAAAAGATTAAAAAATTTTAAGGGGATTTGGAATATATAGATTTTAGTGGCCAGACATGGCCACATTTGTCTTGGTGTGAGTCAGCAAATGGAGAGACAACAGAGGAGAAGAGCTCAACTCTGGTCTTGAATGGCAACTGTGCTGTCATGAGAGCTGATAAGTGACCTGACTGTTAGTCAGGACTGTTGTGGGAAGATGCCAAGACAGCAGTCCCTCAGTAGCTAAGGATTTACTGCTGGTCTGACCCAAAACTAAAGAGAGAGTGAGAAGGAGAAAAAAAAAATCCTGAGCAAAATAGAGTGTCTGGAGAAAAAGGTTGAAGAGTGAAGTTATTTGAGTGTGTGGAGCAGATGACAATATCTGGTCAGAAAGGGAGAAGAAAGTTCTATGAGGGGCTCCCCTGGTGGAAGGGAAGGGAAGTCCCAGAGGAATGGCATGACCCATGCATGACCCAGGTGAGAAGGAGGAGATTGACTGTTGTTGGTAAAGCCCTGGTCTCTGAGGAAGAACTGGGCAGAAGACCCAAGACAGATTCTTACCCCAACAGCAGAAGTTGTTTAGCTGAGCAAATGTGTGGGAGTCAAGCTGTCCTAAGCACATTATTGTAAATCTACCCCATTTGTTTTTTTTCACTCTTTCTTGTTAAACTTAGAAAAAGTTTATGGAGAGGGAATGAAAGGGACAGGAAGCAGGAATGCTGAAAGGAATAGTCTCTGGGAGAGAGATATAGAAGGAAACCTGATACTAGGTAAGTACTGGAATTGTGTTGTATATAGCTGTTACAAATACCTGTTGTAAATAGCTTTGCTGTATAGTAAGAGAAAAAATATATATAAACACCTCCATTGTCTTGTTCTCTGTGTCAGTTGTCCTTGAAAACCAAAATACACCATCAATTGAAAAAGAACACAATCACATTGTAACAAATCTAAAGATTGAAATCAAAATCCACTAACATTGGATTTTTCCCTAGTAAGAAAATGAGCTATGAATTGATACATCTATGTCCATGCAGCATTTTTGTGTGTGAAATTCACACAAAAAGCATGCTCAAAGGTATATGATTTCTGTAAGATACACCATTTTCTTTGAACTATGGAACAACCTATATCATTAGTTTCTAAAGCAAGCTGAGGCCTGGAAAGCATAATCATCTGTTAGTGTTCTTAAGAAATGAAATGGAAAAGTGACTAGCAATATTTATTATCTTGGAGCTCCACCAATTTGTACCTGAGAACAATGTTTCTAAAACTGTTAACAAAACATCTTTGTGATAAAGCATGGATGAGATAAAGCACAGGAAGGCACATAAGGATTCACTATTTTGACTTGACACTAGAGAAAACTTAGCTGAAAAGGGAGAAAAAGCAGAAATGTTAGAAGAAACTGATGACCTAATGCTGTACTTCTAGATTTTAAGGAACATTTAAATTTCAGAAAGTGAATGTTAATAAGCATAGAGCAATGACAGGAGAAATTAATGACTCCAGGATGGTTTTGGAATTGGCAGCCTTCTAAATCAAATCAGTCAATCAATCAAACAATAAAGGGAAAGGGAGCTCAAGGGAGATATTAAAAACACAATTACAAGTAATTCCTATGAGGGAAAAAATGGAGGATAGCAAAAGAAGCCAATATAGTTACATAAAAAGCCGGGTGAAATCTGAAAACAATAAAGGATGTTTATAAGAAATAGACAAGTTACTCAGAAAAGAAGAATATTCTCTGGTACTCTAGAATTTAGAAACGTGCTGGAAGAGTTAAAGCTCATAATGAGCCACAAACAGCATTCTCAGGACTTCTTTAGATATTGCTAAGTAAAAGAAAATAACCATTACATCTTTTAAGTAAAGATGGTGAAATGCTAATTAGTAACAAAGAAAAGATAGAGCAACTTAACTCTTATTTTGGTCAGTCTTCACTAACTGGATAGCTTGTATTCCAACAGGAAATTGCTAATATCAAAATGATGAGGTAGGAAGTTTCAGATTTATAGAAACCTAATCTACTTTAAATCATTTTAAATCTCCAGGGCCAAATACTGTAAATTGTACTCTAGGATCTGGATGAACTTTTATTATAATCTTTAACAAATCCTAAAGAATTAACAGGATTAGTAGACAATTAGAAGAGAGGAAATGTTTTCAAAAATGGGAAAATAGATGATCCAGAATAATTTGAAATTGACATCTGAGGTTCTAGAGCAGATCATAAAGAAATTAATCTCAAAAAGTTTTTATAAAAGTGTGGCAGTTACATGTCTTGTCAGAATAACTATAGTTCACTTTTTGTTAATTAAATGTTAAGTAGTGTAGCAGTGGCTGTTCAGTATGGGGAAAGAACAATCAACCTCCTGGCTCTGTTGAATGACAAATGGCTCAGCATTTTCCTGTATGTCTTTTGACACCTACATGAAATGGTTAAGAAAGATAATCCATTGGCTGAGATGAAACGTTTCAATATGCTGTTGCTGCCAAATTATATATTCCAGGTCATCTTTGGGACCAGTGGAATCCTTACCTGGCAATTTGGAGGTTGTGAGGGACTGCATGGGATACGGAACAAAACAAGCTTAAAACTCACTTCACCTGAAGGAGTAGATATTAGATATTTTCCTGGGTTGGTGAATGGAAGCCATTGCCAACAGACCCTTTGTTCAGCTTCAGATAGTATCCCACTTGTACTCTTTTTTTGGATCAGAAATCCCTAGTGGCAGTAACTCATGGCCTTCTTACTCTTGAGAACCAAAATTGAGATAAAGTTGCAATTGACTCATGGTGATTTTGTCAATGCCAATGTTATTCATACTTACAGTATGTAAGTATGTAGGCCAAAACTAAACCAGCATTATAAATTCTGCAGCCTTAACCAAAATGTTATGTTTAAGTATTCAGGGTCCTTCCCAGTGGTGGAATTCATCCAGTTCGTACCACTTCGGAGAACCGGTTGTTAACTTTCTGAACAGTTTGGTGAACTGGTGTTGGAAGAAATCATTAGGGCAGACAACTGGTTGTTAAATTATTTGAATCCCACCACTGGTCCTTCCCAAGGAGAAGTAAATAAAACGTTGACAAATGTTATGTTTAAATTTAGGACTATTATTTTGCATCTAATACAGGATTTGGAGTATGAAATATTACCCTTCAGACTGGATTTTCAGTCCTGATAGGAAACCCTATACACTGGTGTTTATTTCAAACATGTGCCAGGTGGGAAAAGGAAATGGAAGTAAGAAGGCCCCATTTTGGAGACCCGCTAAACCTTATTTTTGGTGGCAACCTTGTGTAGTTATAAGACTATCTGGGTTATTTGGCTGCCTGTCTAGCGATGATAGGGTTGAAGTGCAAACATAGAGGTCAGTTGTGCAGGTTGCTGTTTCTAAAGTAGGATCATCAATCAGGTTTAAGAGAACATCTTTGTCCAATAAATTCTAAATAGGAAGTCTGGTTATGTATCGACCTTGCCATCGGATTCCAAATAAGGCATCATTAATGGATATCTTGTTCAAAAATAGTAATGTAATGGTAATAACATGTAATGGTATTAACAATAGTAATTATTATACTATTGTTGCTTATTTTGAAATTTGGCATCCTGATATGCAATTAAGGTGGAAAGAATTGAAGATTTGAAAATGTAATCTATTATTATTAATGAAAAGTTAAAGCAGATACTTATTGGCTATTTGCTGTTGCTTGGGCCATTGATAGAATGATTAAAGAATAGAAATAATTTGCATAGATTTTAGTAAATTAAATCTGAGGCTACACTTTAAATAGCTAATTATGCTTAATCATGCAAACTGATGTTGAAGACATTAATTTTTAGTGTGATATGCGGCCCCTCAGTAGACAATTCAGAGTAATTAGTAATTAATTATGATTATTGTTTACAGTCACAATTAAATAGATCTTGCATATTCACCTTTGCTCTATGTGAAGTGCTCCCGTATAGGTTGCTAAACATAATAAAGCAATAGAACTGTTTTACAATGCTGCCATAAAATGGTAATATCATGTTAAACCATGTCCTTTTCACTGATGGGAATAATATATTAAGAAAGAAGTAGTCTACAATAAAAGAGATAGATATCTTTGATGCTTTCTTAAAAAGTGAGTTTGAGACATCCAGTGAAGGAATCACCATCGTTTGTCTTTAAACTATATTAGTTTCTAAAAGCATTAAATTAACACTTTTTGGTCTTAAAACCAGACTGATCATACTGAGATGTCATAGTAAAACAATACTTTTAGAATGAGCCACAATGTTATTGGCTTACCATTCTGATTTATTTGGAGAGGAAGAAGCCAGAGTTTCCGTTTTTACATAATATTAAACTCATGAAGACTGAATTTTTATGATTTATTAGACAATCCTACTAGAAGAAAGATTGTACTAGGAATGAGATCCAGGTGAGAATGAGGAATTAACATATGATAGATAGATGATAGATAGATAGATAGGATAGATAGATACTTGTACCCAGTATGCTAAGTTGACTTTACAATATTAAACAGTTTTGCCACAGTAAAAGACAGGAAACATTTTATGATTTCAGAAATGTGGTTTACTTATTAGCAGTTCTGTAGGATTGGAATATTCGGCATGCTGGCTGGGGAATTTTGGGAGTTAAAGTCTACACATCTTAAAGTTACCATGGTGGAGAAACACTGTAATTACAGTCTCCTTTAGACCCAAGTTCTCCTGCTTCCATCTTGTGATTTAAGAACAGATTAAGATCAAAAACAGATTAAGAGAAGGAATAGAAGGAGGTAGAGGATTCCCCCTCCCATAAACTACATTAGAAACATAAAGAATTAAACCTTCACTATTCTGGGTTTTATCATATGGATACAAATTGGATAACTAAATATCACATACAGAATACCTAATACAATTACAGACAATGAAAAAATGTTTGATATTGTAAAGCACTTATTTTATGGTTAATAGATCAGAAAGATATTTTTCTTGCTAAAGAAAACAATAGAGGCAGATTCTCTGATTAAATATATCTCATAGTCATTTTTTCCTACTTGCTCTGCTTTTGCCCAAGTCATTTTGTGGGTGTGCATGTGTGTTTTCCAGGTTAGGCCAGATGATTCCTCATCTTCTTCAATGCCTTAGGACTGCTTTTGAAATGGCAAGGGGCCAGCTCCTCCAAAGTAAATGATGGAGAGGGCAGGTAAGCGTTTCCAGCCTGGGTTAACAGAGTTTATCTGCCTACCAACTTGCCCAGAATGACAGGTTGACTTTTTTCTTTCTTTTCTTTTCCCTATTATTTTCATGATAATTATGACCTATATCACTTTGCCTCAGTATATATTTGTTCCTTCTGGGACATGCTGAAATAAGTTTTAACAAGTTCTGCTCATCATTATATTCTGCTTTCATTATGGCTTAGCCTGACAGCAAAGCCTGTCCTTTGCGAAGGACTACAAGCTTCATAGTGTTGAAAGCTGGAGCAGATCAGGAGTTGGTGTTGAGACTCCATCTAAATGACCCCTTTCTCTAATGGATAGCCTATAGTTCTACAGAAAAAATACATCTATCATCCATGCAAAAGGGAAAGCAAACCACAAGCATGACATAGATAAGATATTATTTGAGCTGCTCATCCTTTCTTATTAAATAAGCCAATACGTGGGGTACAGAAATAGGTTTTGGACAATTTCTATACAAAGGAAAAGGCTCATGGTGGGAAGATGATATGGAGTGACAGTGTGAAGACATAAAATGGACCATGTCCCATGTGGATTTTCCATTTTTCTTGGAGGTTATGTGGGATTTTTCTTTCTTTTTCATTACAAACCAGTCTCGTACCTTAAACAATTATTTTATTGAGAGCTAGAATGAAGCCCTGGGAGCAAAGGTTGCACTTCTCCTCTAAGGGTCTAAAACAAGAAATATAAAGTAATTTATATTTAAAGTATCTTACAAGAATCTACATTTTGTGAATAAAGCATTAAAGGTCCAATTTGTACATTTTGTAATAAAAACTAGAGGAAAATTATATTCAACAATACAAAACCACTTCTTATATGTATTTTTAATAGTTAAGAAAGAAATAAACCCTACTTTTTTCTATATATATTGCTATCAAAAAAGCTTTCATCCAAAAGTTTCCAAAGCTCATTGTATTCTCTTAAAATGCATGGAATCAAGGCAAATGCATTTTTTCCCCAAATTAAACAAGAACCAACATGACAGATGAGCGTTCCCAAACCAAAGTAATCTTTTTACTTGCCACTTGATAGCTACTGGTTAATTGGCTATAATAATCAATGATGACAAATGGCTTTAATTTCACATGGTAACATAAATAAGTTAGAATGACATCTATTGTGTAGAAAAATACATTTCAGAACTGGGTTTAGATTTTAATCTCATCCCTTTTAAAACAGGGCATAGAATAATTAAAGAAAAGCACCTACTGCAGCCCTCCTTATTCGATGGCAGTCTACATGGGGTTGCCCTCAGGGATGGGTTCTACTTACCTTTACTAGTGGTTTGCAGCGGGGCTGCGTGCACGAGCTCTTCTGTGCATGTGCAGAAACGTTTTGATGACGTCAGGGTCAGTGGGTGGAGTCTCCCGCTGATTTTACTACCGGTTCTATAGAACCGGTGCAAACTGGGGGCAACCCACCACTGGTTGCCCTTGAAAAAATATAAGGAAGTTTCAGTTGATGCAGAATATAACAATGCAGGCAATTTTGGATGCCCTTAGAACAGTACACATTATACTTCTGCTCCACAAGCTGCATTGGTTGCCAGTTTGCCTCCAGGTGCAATTCAGATTGCTGGTTTTGACCTTTAAAGCCTTTCATGGCATGAGACCCAGTTATCTGAGGGACCATCTCTGCCCAATTATATATCTGCTTGTTCCATCAGATCTGGAAAAAGGAATATGTTGCAGGTCTCATGTACTAAAGAGCTACATCTTGTAAAATCCTGAAGATGGGCCTTTTCTGCCATGATATGAATCTTATGGAACATCATCCCTCTGAGATCAGGCTGACTCTGTTCCTGTTAACTTTTTGCAAGTCCCTCAAGACTTGGCTCTGTCATCAAGCTTGAGGGTTCCAAGTGAATGGTGAGTTGTTGAGTTGATCCACTGTTGTTAATATCTGTCACTCTCCTCTTACATTCTATAAATTGTAATATGATTTTTTAAAATTCTTTTTTTTTAAAAAAATTATTATGTGCCACCCACACTCACACTTTTTGAGATGGCAATGATGAATAAATAAATGAAATAAATTCTGGTAATTGAAATGGTTCTTTTTGATTCCATGCCATTTTATGTGATAACCAAATTTCTCAATAGGTCTAATTATGATACTGAGGCCTGGAGTTTATGGGATTGGAAATCCCAAGTAACTTGAGAGCAACAGGTTGGCTGAGCCTGTTCCGTTACGTCTGTTATCTAAATTTGAAATGTGTGGTTGGCCATTATCTGTTAATTAAGCAGAGCCTAAATTTATCAAGCTAAGCATTTAAATGGACTTAAGCTGTATGGAAGTCCAGTAGTTATCACATAGGTCCAACTGTGCATGAATTTAGTACTTTTAAGTAATGTTTCTTTGGTTTCCAGTCTTAATAAATCAAGCCTATTCTGGGTGATAGTAACAAGAAAGACAAGGTAGCCAAACTTTAGTATTCTCCATAACAGTGATTAAAGGAGATGTCAGGTGATATGGATAATGTGTATACACTGGGCATCACACTGCTCTCTATGAGTAGTTGCTATGGTAACAGAGACAGGAATGAAGCAGCACTAAAGAAAAGCTATCCTGAAAGTGGAGGTTATTGATTAAATGTACTGAATTTTTTGGCTTTGTTTTTTAACTGCTAAAGTTGAAGTGGATAGACCTGCTCTAGCATGGAAGGTATGATAGGAACTAGTGACTAAATCTGACAGACCACTTTCCCTGGAATTCCATCATTTCTGATTCTCCAGACTATTTTTTCTGTTGAGCCTCTGGTGTTCTACTATATCTGCTGTTAAGGTATATGACATTGTTTGATAGGAAGATACTGCAATTCTTTGGCAATCTTCACAACTTAAGATGGATTTGTTTGTTTTTGTGTCACCTGTCTCTGATTTAATCATTTGGTGAGTAGATAAATGCAGCACCTGCTCACCTGTTCTCTAGGCAAAATAATGGAGGAAGATACTTTCCCGGATTATCCAAAACGATTTTCATTTTTTGTGGTGTGATCTCTTCAAACCATAGGGATTCGTTGGCTGGCTAGTTGGTATGAACAGTTTTTTTTTTTTTTAAAGAGACAGTTGTAATATCAATTATTTGGATCCTGACCCCAGATGACGATGCAGTGACCTTCCTATAATAATGGATGCCCATCACTCCCAAGCTTTATGACCTTTCCTTTTTTTTTTCTTCTTGGTTCTCCTACTTTCTTCCCCTGAGAAAAAAGCAGCACAATACAATGCCATCCTCTGCCAGCAGATTTGTTTCAAAAAGAACTCATGCATCTTGAAGATGCATTATTAATGCCTGGACAAATCACATCAGGTGGAGCTCAGCAAGTGCCTGGCACTGAAAAAAAGGAACAAAGGCCAGTTCTACAAGAGAGTGAAGGATGAGACAAATTATAACAGCTGGATGTTCCTTGTAAGGAAGATGGAATAAAAACAGGATAGCTCAAATTGTTTGCACATAATGCAAGTTCATATGCACATCAATAAAACTGAATTACTCACTGCACTAAAGTAAAATAATGTTGTAAGTAACAAGCATCCATTCCTGAACCTCTTGAAGTAACATTCAAAATTGGACTGGTTTACAGCTCTTCAAATTGCTTCCAAGATGCAAAAAAACAAAACAAAAACAAAACAAAACAAAACCCAACCCAAAAAGGTTAAAGAGTCTCTGAAGTTGAACTCAACTCTTGGTAACTTCATGGATATGTCTATTTAGTTTTCTTGGCAATTATGCTGAAGAGTTCACAATCACTTTAGTAAAAGAACTCATTGAAATCAAAAGAAATACTTTCAAACATCATTAATAGACAGCAGATGGATGTTTCAGTGTCAGGCTTATCTGAAAATAAAAAAGGCAATTAGACTTTGAGTTTTGCAATCTGGGAAAAAAGGGCCTGACTTAATGAGTTCACTCATAAATGAAGATGGGACTTTTGCTTGTTCAATTTCTAAGATTCTAGACAGTTATTACTTGAAATGAAACCTAACAAATTGTGTGATTCCTTCCTACTCATATTCTGCTGTTAGGGGCTTATCAGCCTTCTTCCAAGATATTTTAATCAACATTCCAAACCAGCATGAAGGCATGAGATTTTCTCCCATCCAAGTCTTAACCAAATCTGACTGTGCTTTGACTTTTTTTTTTTTTTGATAAGCAAACTAGAGCCACTGGGTTATCCTTTGAGAGAAAGGTAGAACAATGTGATGTAAAATTAAATTTTCCAATCCAATTTTTGTTCTCTCTTCCTCCTTGCCACTTCCCAATGATGTTTGGTGTTATGTCTTGCCCTGTTCTTTCTATGCAGCATAATTAGAATAACAGAGTTGGAAGGGACCTGGGAGGTCTTCTAGTCCAACCCCCTGCTTAGGCAGGAAACCCTACACCACTTCAGACAAATGGTTATCCAACATCTTCTTAAAAGCTTCCAGTGTTGGAGCATTCACAATTCTGGAGGCAAGTTGTTCCACTGATTAATTGTTCTAACTGTCAGGAAATTTCTCCTTAGTTCTAAGTTACTTCTCTCCTTGATTAGTTTCCACCCATTGCTTCTTGTCCTACCCTCAGGTGTTTTGGAGAAAACTCCCTCTTAGTTTAGTTTAGTTTAGTTTAGTTTATTTGATTTGTATACCGCCCTACTCCCGAAGGACTCAGGGCGGTGAACAGCCAAACAATAAAATAACATAGATACAAAAATTTAAAAAACCAGATAAAATCAAATTAAATCATTTTGGCCCAGACAGAATTAAAACACCCCAATAATTTAAAAACAGATTAAAATTTACATATTTAAAAAAGGGAAGAGATTAGGCCAGGCCTGCCTGATGGAATAATTGACTCCCTTTTCTTTGTGGCAGCCCCTGAGATATTGGTACACTGCTATCATGTCTCCCCTTAGTCCTTCTTTTCAATAAACTAGACATACCCAGTTCCTACAACTGTTCTTCATATGTTTTAGCCTCCAGTGCCCTAATTATCTTTGTTGCTCTTCTCTGCACTCTTTCTAGAGTCTCCACATTTTTTTTACATCGTGGCGACCAAAACTGAATGCAGTATTCCATGTGTGGCCTTACCAAGGCATTATAAAGTGGTATTAACATTTCATGTGATCTTGATTCTATCCCTCTGTTTATGCAGCCCAGAACTATGTTGGCTTTTTTGGAAGCTGCTGCTGGCTCACATTTAAATGGTTGTCCACTAGGACTCCAAGATCCCTCTCACAGTTACTACTATTGAGCAAGGTACCACATATACTGTACTTGTACATTTTGTTTTTCTTGCCTAAATATAGAACCTTAATTTTTTCACCATTGAATTTCATTTTGTTAGATAGTGCCCAATGTTCAAGTCTGTCAAGATCCTTCTGTATGTTACGCCTATCTTTTGGAGTGTTGGGTATGCCTGCCAGCTTGGTGTCATCTGCAAATTTGATGAGTTCCCCATCTATCCCCTCGTCCAAGTCATTGATGAAGATGTTGAAGAGTACTGGGCCTACAACAGAGCCTTGGGGTATTCCACTGCATACTTCCCTCCATGTAGATGCAGTTCCATTGAGGACTACATGTTGAGTGTGGTTGGTAAACCAGTTACGAATCCATCTGGTGGTGATGCTGTCTAACCCACATTTTTCTACTTTTTAATTTAATTTAATTTAATTTAATTTAATTTAATTTAATTTAATTTAATTTAATTTAATTTAATTTAATTTAATTTAATTATAATATTTATATGCCGCCCTTCTCCTGAAGGACTCGGGGCGGCTCACAGGATAAAAACAACAATAAAAATCAGTAAAATAAAACTCAATTAAATACAATTAAAATAAAATTCCTAAACAGATCAGGTGATTTGATTAAAAAGCCATGTCTTCAGGTCCTTGCGGAAGGAACGGAGGTCAGGGGCCGTCCGGAGCCCAGTCTAGTAGTAGGTTATGGTCTACTTTACCAAATGCCTTACTGAAGTCCAAGTAAATTATATCAACAGTATTCTTCTGGTCCACTAATTTTGTCACTTTGTCAAAGAATGCAATAAGATTAGTCTGTCATGATCTGCTTTTGACAAACCCATGTTGGCTTTTGGTTATTACTTTGTTTGCTTCCAAGTGTTCACTGATTCGTTGCTTGATTATCTTTTTCAGAATCTTCCCTGGTATTGAGGTCAGGCTGATAGGTCTGTAGTTCCCTGGATCTATTTTTTTTCCTTTTTTGAAGATGGGAACTACATCAGCTCTTTTCCAGTCCTCTGGCAATTCCCTGGTGCTCCACGATCTTTGAAAGATATAGTTCAGTAATTCTGAGATCTCGTCTGCCAGTTCCTTCCGAATTTTGGGGTGTAATCCATCCAGCCCTGGTGATTTGAATTTGTCTAGGGTAGACAGGTGTTCACTTACCATTTTCTTCCCTATTTTAACTTGTGTTCCTAATCTGTTTTTTGTGGTGCTGTGTTTGATAGGTTGGTCTGTTTTTTCTCTTTGTGTAAAGACAGATGCAAAAAACGAGTTAAGTAGTTCTGCTTTCTCCCTGTTGCTTGTCACTTTCTTGCCACTTTCTCCCAGCAATGGACCAATTGTTTCCTTGACTTTTGTCTTGTTTTTAACATGTTGAAAGAAGCTTTTTTAGTTATTTTTTACTTTTGTTGCAAGCCTTTGTTCATTGTGAGCCTTAGCTTTCCTCACTTCATCTTTACAGGGTTGGGCTATTTGCTGATATTCTGCCTTAGTTATTTGCCCCTCTTTCCACTTTTTATACTTGTCCTTTTTGTCTTTCAATTTGTCAGAGAGTTCTTTATGTTGCCATGCTGGGTTTTTTTTTTGAGAGCTGTTACTTTTCTTCTTTAGAATGACAATTTATTTTTACCCCAATGCTGGACATTCCCATCATCTCAGAAGATTATATGATGTGCCCACAGTGATACCAGAAATTGGGGAATTAAAACTGGTCTGAATATAGTGGAACTTTCAATTCCATAGGAAGTAGTGAGTCCAGGGGTGGTATTCACTTACCTTCATTACCAGTTCGCAAATGTGAGCGTGCATGCACATACGCACACTTCACTCACACGCGCCACCTCCGTGCATGCTCAGGGCCTTTTGTGCATGCACAGAGCGTCAAAAACGTGGATAAATAGGACGTGATTACGTCCGGGTGGGTGGGCGGAGTCTCCCGCAGCAGCTGCTATTTGTTCGCCCAAACCGGATAGAACCAGCTAAATACCACCACTGAATGGGTCCCAGATTTTAGTTAGCGGATTTGAGGTACCTTGGTTCAAAAGTCATTGCAGTACAATATACCAGGAGTGGGAGTAACTTCTGACTTTCTGCCAGCTTCCCCATTGACTTTGAAGTTGGCAGGTACTGTTTGAATCATGTGATCATGGATGACCATGGCAGCAGCCACAGGTTTGGAAAATTGACTTGTCTGAATATCCTTGAAATTTCAATTCCACGGTAGTAATGGGTCTCAGATTTTGTACGCATTCATTAAGTTACCACATTGGAAATTTCCAATGTGTAAAAATTGTTTCCTTATGATGTACCTTTTCAGCTAAATGAAGTTACAGATTGACAAACAGAAGAGTTTTACTGGTATATAGATTTTGGCAGGTAAGTGGTTCCTGCAGTAAGTGGATTCTCTAGCAAAGGACTTAAGGCAATTCCTATGCAACATGGATGGGCAAACTTACAGATGAATAGGTGAAGATTCTCTGTTTTTCCTGTCCATAAGAGAGAGTATTTGTTTCCTTTTGACTTGTTGTAATTGGTTTAGGATTTGCTGTATTGTTTTTCAGCACTTTTACTTCAAAACTATGGGCAATTGTGTTACCTATTTCTGGCAACTATAGACAGGAAGAAAGTGTGTGAGGGCAGAGTGATCCTGAGCCTTCAGGTTCTCTTTCCCAGTATCTACAGTATGTTTAGAATCAAGATCTTAAATTGAACTCAGAGACATGCGTTGGGCTGTACATTATGAGAATTCAGGCCCAATTACATAAGGAAAACAATGAGTTGCTCCATTCTACATATCCCTCTACATATCTACATATCCCTTCAGGAGACAATATGTAGAACACTCATTTGACAAAGTAAAATAACTCACAAACACATCAAAACCATTATTTTCCAAAGGTCTGATCTTTGCGAGATAATCTGCTAATAGCACATGTAAGAAATCCAAAGTTTCATTATCATTATATTAGGGCCTGCAATAAGTGGTGTATAATTAAGGGATATTCGTAAAATTGCACTGAAAATAACACATAGATTTTTAAAGACATTTTTATGATAAATGCTATGAATTCATTTATTCTATTGTATTTCTTTATACATTTTTTTAAAAAGAAAAATAAGCAAAAAGTTAAATGGATACAAGAACAAATTTGCAGGAATTAAGAAACCAATTACATCCAAATTCTGAAGCAAAGACATGTTGTATGACAATAGTAACAATAGGTTGTTATGATAAGTTAAAGGATATGGCAAATATGCATATCCAAATATGCTTTGTAAAGATATTTATATATCTTTAACCAGAAGCAGCTTTCCATGAGACAGCTGGACTAAGAAAAGGTCCTTGAGAAAAGATGGACCATTATTGAAGTTTATAAGAAAAACCTGTTTCAGCACAGTACATTCCAGAGAAGTTGGGGACTGCATGCCTTGTTGTGTTTGACTGTACAGCAAACAGAGGCAGGAATCAAAGAATCCCCAGGAGAGCTAGATGCCTTGTAACTTTCACAAGCTTTATAACCACATGGGACAACTTTGTAGAAACCTAAGTTCTACTCCTGGCACAGTGGGGAACAAAAAACATACTGTCTTGCAGCATGGATTTAAAGAAGGCGGCGAAAGGGACTGCATAATGGCATGCACATGACGTTATACTGCTGTCCAAAAATGGTAGCTTTTTTGAACTGATGCAATAGCCTAAAATGAAATTAGATTGTTCACAAATAAAAGAATTTTAGAACATGGCAGAGGTAGGTTTCATCAGGTTCTGACCAGTTCTGGAGAACTGGTAGCGGAAATTTTGAGTAGTTCGGAGAACCTGTAGTAATAATTCTGACTGACCCCGCCCCCATCTATTCTCTGTCTCCCAGTTCCCAGCTGATTGGGAGGAAATGGGGATTTTGCAGTAACCTTCCCCTGGAGCGGGGAAGGAATGGAGATTTTACAGTATCCTTCCCCTGGCACACCCACCAAGCCATGCCCACCAAGCCACACCCACAGAACCAGTAGTAAAAAAAATGGAAACCCACCACTGGAACATGGAATGGTGTTTTTTTTGTTTTTTTTGTTGGTTTTCTAGAGGCATTGCTACAGGATCAATATTCATTAAATAAGAGTCCTTCTGGAATCTTAAAGGAAATGGCAATCTGTTTAAACATATTACCTGCTGATCTACAAGTAACAGAAGCTAGCAGTGTGTGGCTATGTGAACATGCTTTGTAGCTCTTGGGTAATGTTACTTGTATTTTTTTTTCCTTTACAGAGAATCACTTTTCCCAGTGCATTCAACAACCAACATGAAACCACCTAATTATATTTTCATAATCATGATTAAAAACCATCTAAATTATCCTGCTTGATGTATTCAAAGAGTACGTTGATTGCTTTTTCAGGGTGTACTATGGCTTTTTGTTCAGCCACATCAAATGCTCTGCACTAAATTTTAAAAAGCAACCGTGTTATACATATATTGGAATTCAAAAAAATACATATATATAATTTATAAGCTGCTAATTAGACATCACAACCAGCTCTATTCAATAGCCATCCAATAATAACCATTCAATAGCCAGTGAAGGCTACTTACCTATTAAAGTACATTAATTTCCACTTTATGGTTTTCTTTTGTCAATTATCAATTCAGCTTATTCTGATTCTGATACAGTTCTGAGGTCTGGAACCTCGGAGTCTCGGAAATTGTTTTTTCCCTTCACATCCAGGGGCAGCTTATGTTTTAAATGATAAAAGACTTTTAAAAAATATGGAAAGGATAAGTACTATAATGGGTAGTTTTAAAATAAAGTATACTTTTTAGCATAATACATTACAAAAGTTTTAATTTTATATTTTAATAAAGATTTATAAAATATTACAATTAAGGGGATAAAACTAATATATTTTTTAGTAAAAATGAAAGAAAAAATAGGAAGTACAGAAGAAAAATAGATGAAAAAAGAATATACCAAAGAAAAATAAAAGAAATATATTTAAAAATGACTTCTCCCTTCATCACAAGAGTGACCAATTTCAATAACCCCTCCTCTTCTTCTCCTTCTCCTTCTCCTTCTCCTCCTCCTCCTCCTCCTCATATCTCATATGTTATCCATAAATGAATTAAGTCCTGGTCAGAAAAGTGCATTAAGGATCACCAGAGACAATAATATATCTATTTTAACCTTGATCAAATAAACTAATTTTCCTCTCTTTTGTTTTTAATAATCTTGATCTTTAATCTCTTCAAATAACGTCATTCAAGGCCACTCTTTGGGTTTATTTTTGTATATCTCTTACTTGTTAAGACATCCACCAGTCTCAATTAAATATCCAGTGTAGCATCTTTTTCCATATCACTGTTGTACCATTGTAGGTCCTATAATCTAGTTACCATCATTATAATATGTAGATATCGGTAATGCATACCATATAGTGGTAACCTTATGCTGGTGCATAATAAGTTTACTGAGTAGGGCATCTAGTTGTTTAGTTATTATACTTCTATTGCAATAATGTCAATGGCTGCCATTTAGCTACTGACTGTATTAAAGGTTTTCATTATGACATAACAATGGGGGTGATGGACCTGTCAAATTGTATTTGTTGCTATAGGCCTAGTTAATCACTGGGGCAATTGGGGTATATGTGTCATGTTATGTGTGCTAAGAGTTTCTGAATGCCATCTGCTGTTGTACTCAAGCAGACTTTATTTAATGATAACACACATGTTCTGAAAAGTTAGAATATGCAAATTGAGAATGCAGTTCTTCACCTAGGATTTTCCAATAGGAAGGCTGGAAGGTTTTCCATTCCATTTTACTGTTTTATTGTTTTAAAAAGTTTTAAAATGTTAATTATAATATATTATTTTGAATTGTGAGCCTCCCAGAATCATTTGCTGAGATTTGTGGCTATGAAAATGAAGTAAATAAGTCAGTCAGTCAGTCAGTCAGTCAATCAATCAATCAATTACCAAATGTGAATAAGTCTTTGAAGCTAATGTTTGGAATACACATTTTGTCCCCTGTGTCCATGACTCTAGGCTAGTGCTCCTCAATCTTGGCAACTTTAAGATATATGGACTTCAACTCCCAGAATTCCTCAGCCAGCATCTGGAAGTTGAAGTCCACACACATCTTAAAGCTGCCAAAATTGAGAAATGCTGTTCTAGGCATTGGTTGTAATTATAGGGAACAATCGCCATGATCTTCATTTCCCAAGTCGTGTAAGCTGAAAGGCAGAATTATAGTACTTTATAATAAACAATATTTAGAAGAACAAATAAATACTTCAAATAAAATTTGGTGTCTTGTAAAATATTGCTGGAGAAAAAATGCACAGCTTTTCTTCATTTGGATGAGTCTTGTGCTTTTCAGTTTTGTAATACAAGATGGACTTCTATTACCAATATAGGATGGGCAAATCTGGCAGCTAAGGGCTGCCTTTATTGAATTTTGGGAAACTTGAATCCTGGAGTGGGCAGAGCAGTGGAGCAGTCAGAAATGTTGGGGGAGATTTTCCCCCCCCATTTTTGCTCTTTTTTTTGTATCAGTCATTCTTTTACAATTCTCTTATGGCTCTTTTAGGCTTCCTATTTTATGTAGTAGTAGCAAGAAATGCAAACGAAGGAACACAGTTGGGAGAGCTATGAGATACAAAAGAAGAGCTATATGTTCCTATTCTCTGATCCAAAGAATAGGCCAGTCTGTCCCAACTTGTGATGGAAGTACAACTTGCAGGATTGTCAACCAGGGTCAAGTTGAAAAAAAAGCTGCTGTAGGCCTGTAGATGCTATACAATAAATGGCTATTAAAAGAGTTATGTAATATGTTGTGGCCAATTTCAAGAACATTCAGCTTTTCCTAATTCTTAAATTGGGTCTGGGAGGCCAAGCGTATTTGTTTTATCTACTGTATATGTTTCCATTCTAACTTTCAGTAAATGTTTAATGGATCTTTTTCAATTACTGAACCAAATGTTGTTTGACAAGATGCAGCCTTCTTGATTATTAGCACTTAGGTAGGAATGTGCCTTTTATATTACATTTATTATCTATATCATGGCTATGGTATTTGTGAGTGTAATTTAAAGTTGATTTTAATGGCCCCATTAAAAAAATCTTGTTCAAAACTTTTTCTGCTACTCTTTTTCTTTACTTCATGCATCAAGATAAGAATGATTTTTTCTGCCTTGCAGAAGCTTTCACCTGTCAGCTGACACTCCACTGTTATCAAATGAAAGAAAAGCTATAGCTCATAGTGAACTAAGATAAAATATGTTGCCATTTTAAAATGGAAATAACATGGGCTCCCCTTTCTCATGCCATAACATGAAGATGTCAAAGCTAGCAACTAATCCTGAAACAGCGTTGTCCACTATTTATGAACTTTTAGGTTGGTTTAAAGCAAGCCAAGGTATCTTCCAATATATAATTACCACTCATTAACTGATTCTTGCTCATTATTCTGCCCACTCTGCACCACAGCGTAATGTGATACCAGTTGGTGGCAAGGAACATTCATTCAGTGTCTTCTGGAGTGTCAACTAAATCGGACGTTGTCTGGTCTGAACGTCCATTTTCTGGGCGCTGCGACCACAATCCATAGATGGGTTCTATTCCACTTGTCCTGACAGTTACAGAGTGAAAAAAAAAAAATTCTTCCTTCGTGCTATGGCCACACCCACCTTTCCCAAGAGCCTCCAGTCTTTTTGTCACGAAGACACTGGAACCAGAGAATAAACAGTAAGAAACAACGACAACACAGCAAACTTCAAACTTAACTCCCAACAACTGAGCAGGAAGCCCAGTAGAACATAAGGGTGGGAATGGATTGTGGTTGCAGCGCCCAGAAAATGGACGTTCAGACCAGACAACGTCCGTTTTCCAGTGCGCTGCTCCCACAATCCATAGATGGGATATACCCAAGCTTACAATCCCTGGGCGGGAGGCTGACTGCTCCTGGATCCCGAATCAAACACCACATTTTGCAACACCCTGTGGCCAAAGGAGGCCTCAGCCGAGGCATATGTATCGATCTTATAATGCCTAATAAAGGGTGATGCAGACGTCCACGTGGCTGCTCTGCAGATATCTAGTACTGATGCCTGGGAGGACCACGCAGCTGTTGCAGCAGCACTGCGGGTGGAGTGTGGTAGTATCTTGCCAGGTAAAGGTTTGGCCTTGAGCTCATAAGCCATAGAGATACAGGCTTTAATCCAACGCCCCACTGTGGGCGCAGAGACCTTCAACCCCATAGAAGTCGGGTGGAATGACACCAACATGGCCTCAGTATGGCGGAAGGAGGCAGTGCGACTAATATAGTACTTTAGAGCCCTTCTAACATCCAAACGATGCCAGCGACGTTCTTGACGGTGCCGAGGCGATGGGCAAAAATCCGGTAACACCAGTTCCTGAGACCGGTGAAACAGGGAGTTCACCTTGGGTGTGAAAGTAGGATCCAATCTCAAAACGACCCTGTTACTGTGGAAGATGCAGAGATCCTTCCTGATTGACAATGCTGACAACTCTGACACCCTCCTCGCAGATGTAATTGCGAGCAGGAAAGCCACCTTAAACGATAAATGTTTAAGAGAAATGGAGTTCAGCGGCTCAAACGGTGGCTCCACAAGCGTCTGTAAAACAAAGGGAAGGCCCCAGGAAGGAAACCGGTGTACCATGGGTGGAGAAAGATTAGACGCCCCATGCAGGAAACCTTTAATTCTAGGGTGATGGGACAACGTCGGATAGGGCGCGCAAGTCAGCACAGTAGATAATGTGGCAGTTTGTCTGCGCAGCGTGGAAGGAGCAAGACCCCGCCTCAGACCCGCTTGGAGAAAGTCAAGTATTGAAGGAACATCCGCTGACGTTGGATCCAGGTGCCGCTCGCCACACCAAGTGCAGAACGCTCTCCAAGTTGCCTGATAAATTCTAGATGTCGATGGTCGACGAGATGCCTGTATGACCCCAATCACGTCCTCTGAGAGACGATCCCTCCTCATGATGGCCCTCTCAAGTGCCAGACGGTCAACTTGAGCCACTGAGGGTCCGGGTGACGGATGGCACCCTGGCACAGAGAGAGCCGATGAGGAGGAATCACCCACGGAGGAGATGCCGACAGTGCCACCAGATCTGCGTACCACTGTCTCCGGGGCCAGTTGGGCGCCACCAGAAGGAGCTCTGCGTTTTCGGCCAACAGTTTTCGGATTACTCTAGAGATCAGGGGTATCGGGGGAAACGCATACAGTAGACCCTCCGGCCCTGGGCATCTGAGGGCATCGCTGTCCTCCGCTCTTGGGTGCGGGTACCTGGAAAAGAAACGTGGAAGGTGGGAGTTCAGATGACTGGCGAACAGATCTATGACTGGCAGTCCGAACCGGGCGGTGATTTCCAGGAACAATCGAGGATGCAGCTGCCATTCGGCAGGGTCTATCCGCTCCCTGCTGAGCCAGTCCGCCTGTACATTGTCCACCCCTGATATGTGGTCTGCTCTGATGGACGACAGATGACTTTCTGCCCACTGGAACAGCCTTTCCGACTCGACCATGAGTGCCTTCGATCTCGTGCCCCCCTGTCGGTTGACGTGCGCCTTGGCGGATACATTGTCCGTCAGGACCAGCACGTGGGCTCCTTCGAGGGTGGACTGGAATTGCAGAAGGGCCAGGCGAATCGCCCGAAGCTCCAACAGGTTGATATTCTTCTGACTCTCCGCCGGCGACCACTGGCCTTGTGTTACTAGGTGCAAGAGATGGGCGCCCCAACCCTGGAGACTGGTGTCCGAGGTAAGGACCAGTCGAGCTGGCTCCAGGAAGCAACAGCCTCGAGTGATCGCTGGTGAAATCCACCACCGTAGGGAGAGTCGAACCTTCGGCGGTAGGGCCATCCTGCGCGTTGATGTGCTGCACCCCGACCTCTGGAAGGGGAGGAGGTACCACTGCAGAGGACGATAATGACTTCTGGCCCGCGGCACAATGTCGAAAGCCGACACCATCTTCCCCAAAATTTGCGACAGTGAGAGCAGAGGGACCCGGCGTTGACTCAAGCATTGAGTGATGGACTCCCGGATACTTTTGATCCTGTCGGGAGACAATGACACCTGCCCCTTTGCCGAGTCTATCACCGCCCCAAGGTGTAAGATACGTCTGGACGGAACCAGGTGACTCTTCGCAACGTTGATGGTGAACCCATGTCGCTGGAAGGTATCGATTACACAGGTAATGTCGCTGTGAGCCGACGCCGGTGAAGTGGACAAGACCAGGATGTCGTCCAGGTAACACAATATTCGAACAGGGATGGTTCGTAGGGAGGCCACCACTACCGCTACCAATTTTGTAAACGTCCTGGGGGCAGAGGAGAGCCCAAAGGGCATTGCACAATACTGGTAGTGGCAGCCCGAATATTCGAACCTGAGGAAGCGACGGTGGGCAGGGTGCACCGGGACATGAAGGTACGCTTCCCGGAGGTCCACGGACTGTAGAAGGTCCCCTTGCCTGACGCAGCCTAGAATCGAGCGGAGGGAGTGCATCTTGAACTTGCGATAACGCACCAACAAGTTCAATGTCTTTAGATTGAGTATGCCCCTCCAGCCCCCCGAGGACTTGGGGACCAAAAACAGACCGGAATAGAAGCCGTGGCCCTGATGTTCCACGGGGACCGGTTCTATGGCATTGATGGACAGCAAATGTCGAATCTCTTCTTCCATCAACGCTCTCCTGTCTGGAGAAGAAGGAACCGGGCAACGTAGAAAACGATGTGGGGGGTGTCCGGTAAACTCTATCAGCAGGCCGTGGGAAATGGTTTGTAACACCCAAGTGTCCGCAGTTGATGCTTCCCATTGACGAAAAAACCTCTGAAGTCGACCGCCGATGGGAGCGGGCGGCTGGGCGTCACTTGCCTCTGCGAAAGGGTTTGTACCCGGATCCGCGGCCAGGTTTCCTAACCGGGGGCTGATACCTCCCCCGATCTCTGGGCTGCTGACGATCCTGGTAGCGGTCCCCGCCGAAAGACGAGAAACGTTGAGCAGAGGATCCCCCTGATCCCGAATACGCCCGAAAGGGCTGCCGTTGGGTGTACGGGACGTAACAACGTTCAGGTCGCCGAAAGGACGACGGGAGGACTTTCCTCTTGTCCTTATCCTCTATCAAGAGAGGATCCAAAGCCGCCCCAAACAGCTTGGCACTTTCATAAGGAGCAGCCGCCAGCTTCCACTTCGCCTTGGCCTCTGCTTTCCAGTTGCGGAGCCAAAACAAGCGGCGAGATGTAACAGTCGAGGCCAGCATACGGGAAGCAAATTTCACTGAAGACAAGGAGGCATCTGCCGAATATTCGGTGGCAGCCACTATTTTATTGATGTCTTGATGCCACCTGGTTTCTTCCGGAGGTAGACGCTCTTGGAGCTGTCTGAGCCAAATCAAAGTCGCCCTGTTAAAAAATGACGTTGCCGTGGCGGTTTTAATTGCCCAGGTGGCCGCCTGGTGTGCTTTCCGAAAAGACAGTTCAGTCTTGCGGTCCTCTGCCTTAAGATTATCTAAAGGGTCTGTGGAGACAGCGGAGGAGGACGAGAGGCTGGCTACCGGGGTGTCTATGGCCGGTAATTCTAGAAGAGACTCAAGTTCGGGGGCTGCACAAAAGAGTCTTTTGTCTAGGTTACTTGGCGCTGTTAGGGAACCAGGTTGTACCCACGGAGAGCGAACGACCTCCGTAAATAATGGAGGACAAGGGATGAAATCCTTGTTCGGAGCGGACATGCGAAACAACGCGTCATGAGGGCCCGCCGCAGCCTGGGACTCGGAAGCAGACGAGGATGTTTTCTCGAAGTTAGTGGCCAACCGGGCTTTGTGTAACAGCGATTTAAACATTGACGGCTTAAACAGTCCCGTGAAGGCCGGGGTATCCGGGGGAAGATCCTCGTCCTCAGACAACTCCACGTCTTCAGGAAACTCCTCCTCCTGTTCAGACTCCGCCGGGGAGACATTGTCTTTAGGCTGAGAAGCCTGGAACCTCGTGGGAGGAGGTGTAGGCAAAACTGGAAGCTGCTGCTGTAAAGGGACCACCCCATGTTGCATACTCGCGGCCCATAGAGATGACAGGGCTGACGAGAAAAAAGTCTGGAAGTCCATTTGGTTCCCCATGAGACTGCCGTCGGTTGAACGCAGGCCGGCAGCTGTGGGCGTGAAGGTCGCCTCTGGCTGGCGGAGAAGCGTGGGAGCAGATGTCGCTCCGCCGATTGATGACACATCCGGCAAGGACATAGAAACTCCTCTGGATAGACCCCACAGAATCGCTGTAGCAGCCTGATTGACCGGCGGCTGTGACTGGGGCTGTACGGAAGGCTGGTCTTGGTTAAAACTCGGACTAGGTGACCGTCACCGGGAACCTTGGTCACCCAATACCCTCGAGGCTTGGTTAGCCCTCTTGGCCTTGTCCCACTGTTTTTCCAATGCCCTGTGGCGCCGCAAAGCGTCCTTGTCCTGGGCAGCAGAAGACCTGGCTTGAGATGGTGAATGACCAGCTGAGACTGCCCCCTTGGTGGTCTTCTGCCTGTGAGAAGTGGAGGGCATAGCCGGGCTGACATCAGTCTCAGAATCCGATGACAGGGGTGTGTCAGCCATGATAACTATGAGGCACGTTGGATATTGCCTGCAGATGGCGCTGTCCCACCAAGTAATCAGGGAAGCTCGCCTCACCCCTTGTAATCTGACGGCACTTCAAAGAGGCCACAGCCCGCCAACCCGCCTAATGGCGAAAGGACTTATCTGGTGGGAGACCGTGTCCAGGTCAGCAAGTCTCTCCTCTCCGCTGAAAAGCCCTCAGCCGCCTCCCAGACGAGCACACTGCTGGAGGGCTATAAGGAGGCGATCGGGCCAGATGAAAAAAATGGCGGTCGCCACGCTCACAAAATGGCGACCGCGACTGCTGGGCGGCAAATGGCGGGTGTCGGATGACGAAAAAAAACCAATGAACCCCCTGGCGCACGTAGCGGCAAAAGCGCAGCCGCTCCTCAGGGGAATCGTGCCCAGCGAACGAACAGCGAAGAGGAGAACGTTGGAGCCTGCTCGATCCCCTGCAAGAAGCTCCGGAGCCGCCCGCTAAGTGAGAGCCCAAGGTAAAGGTGCGGGAAGTCAAGCCAGCTCACCAGCTGCCTTCCCTCGGCACCGGCGGCTAAAGAGGCCTGTCGGCTCCGCCCCGTAGGGTCAGAACGCCGAAAGCTGCTGTCCGAATAGCAAGGGACGTGAGAGAGGCGTGGGGCGGCCCAGAGCCCCAGGGCCTCCTCGCGCGCCTCCGCAGCGGCCAGAGATCTTCTGCTCTCAACCCGAACTCACAGCTAATCAAAAAAATAAATAAATAAATAAAAGAAATAACCTAATAGCCACTAATCCGCAATTAGAAATAGCACGAAGGAACACTGCAGTCCTGTCAGGGACAGAGTGAAAAAAAGACTGGAGGCTCTTGGGAAAGGTGGGTGTGGCCATAGCACGAAGGAAGAATTTTTTTTTTCCACTCTGTAACTGTCAGGACAAGTGGAATAGAACCCATCTATGGATTGTGGGAGCAGCACACTGGAAAATGACTTAATCTCTACTCAGTAATAGGCCTTTCATGACACATCTGATTTGGGGTATTGGTTGTAGGGATTGAAGTATGATTTTGTTCAATGGGAAAAATCTCATGGATGCTTGGCTATGTGCCATGTTTAGAAGATATTTGAAACTTAATTTCAGAACTTCGGAGAACCATCATTTGGATCTGAGGTATCTGAGCAAGGTATCTGAGATATACCTAATTTGACTAGATTTGTTCTTGATAGATTAATACTAATGTCATCTGTTTCAAAATGCTTTTAAAACAATCACTTTGACTTCTTTTCTAGAATCAGTTAAGAGAGTTTTAACTTTTCCTGAAGATTAACTTTTCCTAACCTTTATCTTCCTCCATTTGTGAATCACCTATTTCTCAGAATAACAGATAAAAACCCACTTATCCCATTAATAATTTCCATCAGTAAAGAAGCAATCCATCAGATTCTGATATGGACTCATTCAAATCAGAAGGTATTCCTTGACTATTTTTAAAAAAATCAAGTGAGATAAAATCCTACTGTTTCAGCCAGGTTCTCATAAGGGGAGGGTCGGGCCTGGCCATCACGCGCGGTGGGGGGGGTAGGGGATCCGGGGGTGATGGGGGGGTCGAGCTTGTCCAGATTGTGTTTTTACCATCGGGACTGTGAGTGGGAGGGGTAGATATGGCAGGAGCAAGGGGGCATATCATGTGGAGGGAGCGCGCGCCCGCTGTCTTCGAGCAGTGGCGCACTCTGGCCCCCAAGGCTCCACTCGTTCTCCAGGTTGCACAGACCCTCAGAGCCTGGGCCTGCGGCTGATGTTGTGCAACGCCAGGTCTGTAGTAAATAAAGCCCCCCTCATTTGTGATCTTATTCAGGAGGGGGGAGCGGACCTGGCGGGTATTACGGAGACCTGGTTGGGCCCAGAGGGAGGGGTCCCTCTGGTAGAAATGTGCCCACCAGGCTTCCACGCATTCCATCAGCCGAGGTCACAGGGGACGGGTGGGGGAGTAGCGGTTGTTATTAGAGAAGGCCTTAGGCCAAGGGAGGCCACTGTCCCTCAGATGGCCAGCTATGAGTCTCTCCTCGTGAAGTGGGGTCATGGGGTTCAGATGGGTTTACTGATCACGTACCTGGCTCTCTGCCATGTGGCAGCAGCTCTGTCCGAGCTTCTCAATGTTATCGCCGCGGTGGTGGTTGATACCCCCAGACTTATGGTCATGGGGGATTTCAACCTGCCATCCGTGGGTGAGGCATCTGAGGTGGCTCGGGAGTTCATGGCTTCCATGACGGCTATGGACCTAACCCAGTTAATTCATGGCCCTACACACGCAGGGGGAAACATGCTGGACTTGGTTTTTGTCTCTGGACAGTGGCTGAGTGATCTCGAGATAGGGGATATAGTCATCGAGCCCTTGTCATGGTCGGATCACTCTCTCCTTCGCCTTGACCTTCGAACTGCTGCACCCCGCCTCAGGGAAGCGGAACCAACAAGATGGTACCGCCCCAGGCGCCTGATGGAACCTGACAGGTTCCAGATGGAGCTTGGGCCAATCCCCGAGGTTCTGGCTCACGCCTCGACTGGAGACCTAGTGGCCTCCTGGGATAGGGCGGCCCCTGGAGCTCTGGATCGAGTCGTGCCTTTGCGGCCTCTGACCCGGTGCTGATCTCACCTGGCTCCTTGGTTCACCAAGGAGCTAAGGGAGATGAAGCGCCAGAAAAGACGCCTAGAGAGTAGTTGGAGGGCCAGTCATGCTGAATCTGACTGGACACTGGTAAGATCTCATATTAAGAATTACCTAGTGGTGATAAAAGCAGCAAAATGTACTCATTTTGCTGCTCTTATTGCATCATCAGATAATCGCCCAGCCGCCCTGTTTAGGGTGACCCACTCCCTGCTCCACCAGGAAGTGTGGGAGGACCCCTTGGAGGGAAGAGCCAAGGATTTTGTTCAGTATCTGCATGACAAAATCACTCAGATTTGGGAAGATCTGGACTCCAACTGGGTAGATCCAGCGGGGATGATGGAGGCAGGTCCTGAGAATGTTATCTGGGATGAGTTTGATCCTGTGACCCCTGAGGATGTGGACAGGATTCTGGGTAGACTGAATGCGACTACATGTTTATTGGACCCGTGCCCCTCCTGGTTAGTGCTGGCTTCCCGGGAGGTGACGCGAGGCTGGCTTCAGGGGATTATAAATGCTTCATTGGGTGAGGGTGTCTTTCCCGCCACCTTGAAAGAGGCAGTGGTGAGACCTCTCCTCAAGAAGCCTTCCCTGGACCCGGCGGTATTGGCTAACTATCGTCCAGTCTCCAACCTTCACTTTGTGGCGAAGGTTGTTGAGAGTGTGGTTGCACAACAGCTTCCCCAGTACCTGGATGAAACGATGTATCTAGATCCATTCAAGTCGAGCTTCAGGCCTGGGTACAGCACGGAAACGGCATTGGTCGCGTTGGTGGATGATCTCTGAAGGGCTCGGGACAGGGGGTGCTCCTCTGTCCTGGTCCTGTTAGATCTCTCAGCGGCTTTTGATACCATCGACCATGGTATCATGCTGCACCGGTTGGAAGAGTTGGGGGTGGGAGGCACTGTACTACGGTGGTTCTCCTCCTTTCTCTCCAACCGGTCACAGTCTGTGTTGACAGGGGGCAGAGGTCGACCCCGAGGCCCCTTATATGTGGGGTGCCACAAGGATCGGTCCTCTGGCCCCTTTTGTTCAACATTTATGTAAAGCCACTGGGCGAGATCATCCGTGATTTCGGAGTGGAGTATCATCAGTACAGTGACGACACCCAGGTGTACATCTCCACCCCAGACCACCCCAATGATGCCCTTGAAGTAATGTCCCGGTGCCTGGAGGCCGTACGGATCTGGATGGGGAGAAACAGGCTCAGGCTCAACCCATCCAAGACCGAGTGGCTGTGGTTTCCGACATCCCGATATAGTCAGCTGGTGCCATCGCTGACTATTTGGGGTGAATCATTGGTCCCCACGGAAAGGGCTCACAACTTGGGTGTCCTCCTGGACTCATGGTTGTCTTTAGAAGAGCACTTGACGGCCGTGACCGGGAGGATTTTTCATCAGATTCACCTGATTCGCCAGTTGCGTCCCTTTCTAGATCGGGACTCCTTATGCATGGTCACTCATGCCCTCGTCACCTCCCATCTGGACTATTGTAACACTCTCTACATGGGGCTCCCCTTGAGGAGCACTCGGAGGCTCCAACTGGTGCAGAGTGTGGCCGCGCGGGTGGTGACGGGAGCGACATGGCGCTCCCATGTAACACCTCTCCTGCGCGAGCTGCACTGGCTCCCGGTGGTCTTCCGAGTGCGCTTCAAGGTTTTGGTTATCACCTTTAGAGCGCTTCATGACTTAGGACGTGGTTATTTACGGGACCGCCTGCTACCACCAATAGCCTCCCACTGACCAGTACGCTCCCATAGAGAGGGGCTTCTCCGGGTGCCATTGGCCAAACAATGTCAACTGGCGGCTCCCAGGGGGAGAGCCTTCTCTGTGGGGGCACCTACTATCTGGAACGAGCTCCCCCCAGAGATACGGAGGATCCTGGATCTGCGTACCTTCTGTCGCGCGCTCAAGACCTTCCTATTTCATCAAGCCGGCCTGACCTAATTCTTTCCCCTTTTTAAATGGAAATTTTAAATCTGGTTTTAAATTATTGAGGTTTTAAATTTGTTCAGCCAAATTATTTAATTCGTTTTAATCTATTTTAAATTTTGTATTTATATGTTTTATTCTATGGCTGTTCACCGCCCTGAGTCCTTCGGGAGTAAGGTGGTATACAAATTCAATAAAATAAAATAAAATAAATAAAAATAAAATATTTGCTTATTCTCTTTTCAAGAAGATCAAGCCAAGCCAAGATAGTAAATAAGTTATCCCTTTTATTATTTAGGTTAATCTTCGCCATTTTATTTGAGCATTTTAAATATTAACTGGTGGGAAGTGATGGTGAAACAGAGCTATCACTGTCTTGCCCATATTTGTGAGCTTCCTATTTGAATGGCTACTGCATGATACAGATACTTATAACCCTAAAAATATAAGGCTCCTTCACAAATATAGAAGTGAATAAAGTTTGTTACTATATAATCAAATGACTGTATATAAATTAAGATGCCATGATCTTGATTCTCCTTGTATTTTTTTCCCTGAGAATTCACTATGTACAAGATCGATTTATATACTATGTTAAGGAGTTTTAGAAATGAAGCACTTGATAATCCCTATAATAGTTATATCACAGCATGAATTAAGCAGTATTGCTTTATGATTATTTTTACTCATTTACTATTGTTGCACATTTTGTAGACTGTAAAATGTTTGATTAAATGGTGCACTTTGTTGAGAATTAATTATCAGCGCAAAGGTACAATATTTCTGGCCCAGTTTGTTTAGAACAAAGTTTATCCTTGAAATAAGAAAGCCCAGATTTTGAAGTCCAACGCCAAATTGTAGCAGAAAATCCTAAAATTACAAACACTGTGGATTTAGATTGACCCTAATAATGGCTTTCATTATTTGAAAGCAATAAAAATTCAAATGAATGTGGTAATTAGTAAAATCTCTTGTTTAGAGAGAGATTGAAGGCTTTTTGGTTATATTGTGTGAATGCCAATTGAGACAAAAAATGCACACTTTAGCATTTGCCAAAGAACATTAATGATAGGTATATCACTCTCTGCCGCCAGCTGTGTCTACATAAGATCACTCACAAATTATGTATTTAGGTTTGGGGGTTTGTGATATTTTTGTAATTCTACTCATACAATAACCTATAAGATCTTTCATGGCAAGGATAATCTGCATCATCATGCCAAAACAAATTCAAACTACCAGTTCTTCACAGCAGACAAAAGGAACTTGATAAATCTCCCCTTGTTCCGGAATTGGAAAAATAAGATTATCAAGCATTTTACTGACCAGGTAGATATATTCAGTTTTGTATATGTAAGGGATAGACAATATACATTTCAGAATTCTGCCACCAACTTCCATATATGGACTCAATCAAAGCAATACTTTTTGATCCAATGGAAAATTTTATTGATGGAATGAGAGAAAAAATATTTTTCTCCAATTCCTCTTCCTTCCTGTAGCCTCCACACTTATTAAAATTTGCTTAATTATGAACAGCCCTTTCTCAACCTAGTGGGAAAAACCAATTAAATATTAACATGGAAGCTTGCATGAGATGAAATACATTGTATATCTGCAATCATTGTGTCTCCTTCAAGTTTTGCTTCATGTATTTATTCTTTTAGTCTTTTAGATGCAGTCCCCTTCCTTTGAGGGTTTTGGTATCACTGAAGCTAGGATCAGTTTAAATAAGATATATGCATATAATCTGTAAACAGGTCATTCCCTTCTGAGATCATATACTAAATTCTTGAAAAGATTTAAAAATAAAAACCACAAAAATCCAAGAAAATTACTGATCATATCGATGAGAGTATCAGATTTCCTTTGCTCTGGTTGCAGATTCTATATATTCAATGCATTTGTTTTAAATAGACCAAATTTGTTAGTCCAATTCTATATAAATTTAGGAGATGTCCTTCTATTTTACCACCTCTTACCATGTTTGACAACACAGTATCAGCAATAGAGTCCTTCAATTTGTTGGGTTCTATAATCTCCAGGACTTGAAATGGACACTTAACATTAGAACTAGCATTAAAAAAGCACAACAAAGAATGTTCTTCTTGCGTCAACTTAAGAAGTTCAGACTGCCTCAGGAGCTCAGGGGCTCAGTTTTACAGAGAAATTATTGACTGCCATTTGTACAAACTCCAATGGATAGTTAAGACTACAGAAATAACAATCGCAATCAGCCCACCTTCCATAGAAGATCTGTATGGAGGGTCAATGCATATCATATCAAAAGGAGGGTTAAGAAGATACCTGCACACATCTCACATCTTGTACATAAACTGTTTCAACTCCTCCCCTTGGGATGGTGCTACAGAACATTGCAGACCAATGTTCTGCATATGCAGAACATATATATATATATTTATTATATAATATATAAAAGAGAAAATTAGGTATTTTTTTATATATATAATGGTGGTGATTTTAAAAAGTATAAGATTAAAAGATAACAAACAGGGAAAATATAAAAAAATAGATCAAGAAAGAGGCCACATAGAAGTGCAAAAAAAAAGAAAAGAAAAAAAAGAATAAGATAGAAAAAGAATGACTTTTGACTTTCTTTGATACAGATATGAGTAAAGAAAATACATCAAAAAGAATCAGAACACAAATACAAGCTGAGTGGACATGACCTTGTAGATGACCCTCACTCTGTCTAGGACCTTGGAGTAATCATATCAAATGATCTAAGTGCCAAAGCCCACTTAACAACATCGCCAAAAAGACATTAAGGGTTGTAAACCTAATCTTGCGTAGCTTCTCTGATAATATTACACTACAAACCAGAGCATACAAAACATTTGCTAGACCAATTCTCGAATACAGCTCATCTGTCTGGAACCCACACTTCATATTGGACATTAATACAATTGAACATGTCCAGAAATATTTCACAAGTAGAATCCTCCACTCCTCTGCTCGCAACAAAATACTTTATGCCACCGGACTTGAAATTCTGGGCTTAGAAAATTTAAAACTACGCCACCTTCATTATGACCTAAGCATAGCTCATAAAATCATCTGCTACAATGTCCTATCTGTCAATAACTACTTCAGCTTCAACCACAACAATACACGAGCACACAATAGATACAAACTTAAAGTGAACCACTCCAAACTCGATTGCAGAAAATATGACTTCAGCAACAGAGTGGTCAATGCCTGGAATGCACTATCTGACTCTGTAGTTTCATCCCAAAACCCCCAAAATTTTAACCTTAGACTGGCTACTGTTGACCTGACTCCTTTCATAAGAGGTCTGTAAGGGGCGTGCATAAGAGCACCAGTGTGCCTTCTATCCCTGTCCTAATGTTCCCTTTAATTGTATTCATTTTATGTATTAAATTCATGCTTATACTTACTCGTCAAAACAACCAACCAACCAACCAACCAACCAACCAACCAACCAAACATCAAACTCTTACTCTAAGGTTAGTGCTCTGTGAAAAGATTTTTTCTATTGTCTGTTCTAAACCATCTTCCTGTCAAATTTATTACATGATTTCTTGTCAAAATACTTCGTATTTTCACTCAGGTGCAGCAGAGATTGGAAAAGAGAATAGCAGACCTAGCTTGCAAAAGTATATCATATGATAATTCCCAGACCTACCAGTCGCTCTGATTGGAGAGGGAGCATATGGTTTCTTTCTGCCTTTGTCATGTGTACCAGTTCTGCCTCTGCTTCTTCCAGATGTCAGGGGTAGGCACAAGGGATTATTGCATGGAACTACATCAAGAGAACACAAGTTTAGGGAGGGCTGATCTGAGCCTATGTGCTTTGGAGTTTATATGCATCTCCCTGGGGTAGGCAATCTTTTCTGCTGTGTGTACATTTGAAAGTTAAAAGCACAGGTAAATACATTCACAAAATGGCTGCCATGATTAGTCAAAGAACATACATGTATCAGACTAACTTTGCAAAATGCTTTCTACCATCCCTATTGGATCTCTAATACAAGAGTTCTTCCCTCATAGTATTAATAGGAAAAATTATCTTGATGTTATAATGATTTCAATATTCATTTTTAAAATCCAGTCTTCGGACAGTTTTTATCCCAGCCCACATGCATATGTGTATATAGATACACATACATCCAAAGTGCATAAACACAGATACACAGATTTACACACGTGTGTTTTACCATGGCTGATGGTCTACTTCCAGCAATGGCAAACTTTACAGATGATCAGGTTCCCTGAGAATTTATGTGATCCTTAAAGCAAGGTTACCTTTTTGTAATAAGTTATCTATAACTAGCTCCTCTGCCTCTGTGATTCCATTGCTATTTCAGGAAATACAATATGGAAGGAGAAAAAGTGAGAGAAAGCTGGGAAGAGACATAGCACTCCACAAGGAGCTCGATGCACTTTCTTTCTTGGTTTAGGAGTCTCCTAGAGAAAGCCAGAGATTTATTTTTCAAAGGCATTTCAGCCTGATTGACAGTCAGTGGTGGTTAAAGGAAGTATCCCCACTGGTGTCATTGGCATAGCACTAAGGAACTTCTTCAAATCCCCTTGGATGCTTTAGAAAATTCAAACTTAGTAAATAGCCCTCCTCTCTCTGGTAACTCCACTTCATCTGCTGTCATTTTTCTCCATGACTGCTGGCCATACTATGACTTAATATTTCCAAAATTACATTTCATAGAATACTAAGTCAATAGCATGAAATGTTCCTTTTCAGCTATGCTGCTTGCCATTATTAAATGTTATAATAATGTATGGCTCTGGATTGAGGGAAGGGGAGATCACAATTTATTCAAAATCATAAGCAAGGAAGTATACAGTCAGATTTTACAAGAAGTGAATAAAATGATCACATATCAGATGTTCTTACTCAATGGTTCTATTCTTATTAGATCAGAATATGATGGAAATTATGCATAAAAGCAAGCACTATATAAAAGAGGTGACTCTGAAATACTGTTCCCACAGTCAGCACTAAACCAGGTAAAACTCCTGATTTTTGTTTTGTAAAAAAATGATGATGATGAAGATGATTATTATTATGATTTTTATTGGTTTATCAAAATATAAAATACAAAGAGAAACTTTAAAAAAGTAATGGAAAACTAGAAAGCGGGGGAAGGAAAAGAAAAGAAATATGATGATGATGACGACGACGACGACGATGATGATAGAGTCACTGGTTACTTTCTCCAGAAATAGTTCACTGTATCTTGAAGGTACACATAAGGCTTCAGAATATTGTTAAATCCTTCTTTATTGTTCAGGCAAATAGCAATAGGTGTGGTTTAATCACTGCAACCAATTAGTATCTGGGAGAAACATTTTGTCCTGGCTGCTCTGGACAATCATCTTTCTAAAGCTGAGGTTTGCCTCTTAGCTACAATTTCTGTTCAAGTCTTTTTCTTGGGCAAAAAGTTATGTAAAACAGGCCAATGGATTGGGCTTACAGTGTAACTGACTAAGTGTATTTGCTTTACGCTGTTTGTCATTTCATTTTAAAAATTAAAACCAACTCTGTTTTCTTTTTAATTAAGGTACTTAATTATATTTCCAACAAAATGTATTATTTTAAACTCAGGAGGTGGCAGCAATGGAGTGATCTTGTCTGGATTTGGAAGCTGACCAGGTTCAGAGCTAGTTATTACTTGGGTGGAGATTCTCTGGAAATACCAGGCTGTAGAGTAGGTGAGGAAGTCAAAATAAACAAAACTAATCCCCAGACAGATGTAGTCTTTGTGGCCTAAGAAAAGAGCAATGTAGTATGGCTATTATGATATAGCTTGCATTCAAAGGGTGATGTTAATATCACAATGCTCTTCCCCCCCCCCATTTTGGTGCAACTGTTGAATTCTGGGGGTACCTCAGACTACACAGATATTTCCACAATTAACTGAGCTTGAGTTGAAGGACACTATGTATTTATCTCTTGTTTCCTTCTTGGAAAACTAAGTTCCACTTTCAATATTTATAAGGTATAATTTTATTTTTAACAGTAATTTCTCATACTATATAAAACATTGTAATAACATCAGAAGCATTTTAGGAAGATTATATCATTTTTTCCTCAGATTGTAAATGTGTGTAAATTTTATTGATTTTTTTTTCTCTCCATAAGTCTATCCATCGATCCATTCTTATTACTTCTTTGAAATTTTGCATTCATTTTATCTTGCATTTTTTAATTTATTCTGCTTCCATATCATATTTAAGTAGCAATTTGCAAATATGTCCTAATAAACTATCTTGTTTATGTCATCTTTCTCAAAATTTCTTCTTTGATAAGGTTGTTTTATTTTCCCAGTTCTGGGTAAATACACAAATTATGGCACAGTTCTTCCTCCATTTAGCAATAATTGTTCTATGTTTATTTTTTGTGTTCCGGGTCCCTTTAAAACCCCTTACACATTATAGAAATGTATTACTATAGGATACTGAACACATGACCATCCAACCTGTACTGAGTGAAGTAAAATCCACTGTGTCCAAGAAAGTTTGTTATATTATTGAACAGCTCTTACCATTAGGGTATTTTTTTTTCTAGTTTTCAACCAAAACTGATTTGTAATTAAAATACAATACCATGCACAATAATAATCTAAATTTCTTGTTCTGTTTTCTGGGCCAATTCAGAACAAATCTACCCCATTTCCTATATGACAGTTCTTTGGATTCTTAACAATAGCTATTGTGTCTCTTCACAGCAGAACATAAGAGCATTTCTCATAAGTGCATATATGAATATGACATTTTATAAAACAATTCCAGTATTGCATGACCATGTTTCATTGTAACCATCCAAATATAATCTACATCTGTAAGCAACTTATTCATGTCACAAATACTATCAGGTCTTCAATCTTCTAAGTAATAGCAGCCATAAATATATTTTTCTGTTATCAAAGACAAGTCTTTTAGCAATAAATCTACTTTTGCCAGCTGTTATCCTATCAAGTCCATTCCTTCTTTTTTATCCTGCAAATATAGCTAAAAAGCAATGCTGCTTTTAGCTTTTAAATTCCTCTTATCTTTTAATTTTTTAAACTTTCTGCAGATATTTGCAAGTTATTGATACATTAGACTGGGTTATTGGGAAAAGGACAATGTGGAAGATGGCAATGACAATGAGAAACCTCTTCCATTCTGTTACCAGGAATACTTCATGAATGTTTCCTAGAAGATTAGTTTGACACAAAGATGTCTTCAGTTATAGATAGCGATATCATTAGACATGGTTTCGCTTTCTCATCTATAGAGTCAAAGGTGGGATTCAAATTTTTTTACTACCAGTTCTGTGGGCGTGGCTTGGTGGGCGTGGCAGGGGAAGGTTACTACAAAATCCCCATTTCCTCCTGATTAGCTGGCAGGAGGCAGAGAATAGATGGGGTGGGGCCAGTCAGAGGTGGTATTTACCAGGGGTGAAATGCTCCCGGTTCGGACCGGCTCGGGCGGGTAAGTAGCGATGGCGGCGGGCAGTTCGAAGAACCAGTAGCAAAAATCCTTCTCCCCCAGTCTCCAGCTTGCTTACCTTAGCTGCTGATTGCAACGTTTGCTTCCCTTGCTGTAATCCCTGCAATCCATTGCATCAGCAAGCAACTGAATCTCCCTGCCTGCAATCAAGCTCATCGGTGAGCAGCTCTATCTGCCTGCCTGCCTTCCTGCCTGCTTTGTACCTTTGCTAGCTGAGGAATTCTGGGAGTTGAAGTCCACAAGTCTTAAAGTTGCCAAGGTTAGAGTTCTATTGGGTAAGTTTTTTTTCCCCTTTGGGAGCTTTAAAAAAAATAGTTAATTGGGTTTTTTTTAGTTGTTCTTTTTTTAGACCTAACCATTTAAAGTTTAGGAAGTTTTAAATTTAGCTGCTTTTATATAAAAATAAAAATAAAATAAAATAATATTTGTGCAGCTTTCTGAGATTTAGTGTGTTTCTGTAGTGTTTCACTCTAACTACACAAACACACAAAATATCACAAAGCTGTATGTGGAATTTTGTGAGTGTAAAGTGTGAAAGTTGGTTTTTTGGGCTTTTTGTGGCTGTGTGAGGTTCCTGCTTGTTGCAGGGGCCATTTTGGGTCTAGCACAGCTGCTTTTACATTGTAGGTGAGGAAGTTGTGTTGTGTTCTGTGTGTGTGTAAAGTGTGAAAGTTGTTTTTTTGGGCTTTTTGTGGCTGTGTGAGGTTCCTGCTTGTTGCAGGGGCTATTTTGGGTTTAGCACAGCTGCTTTTACATTATGGGTGAGCCAGTTGTGTTGTGTTGTGTTGTGTGTGTGTAAAGTGTGACAGTTGGTTTTTGGGGCTTTTTGTGGCTGTGTGAGGTTCCTGCTTGTTGCAGGGGCTATTTTGGGTCTAGCACAGCTGCTTTTACATTATGGGTGAGCCAGTTGTGTTGTGTTGTGTTGTGTTTTGTGGGTTGAAAAAGGGCAAAGAAATGACATTGACTTGGCCGTGCCCACCTGACCAACAAGCCACGCCCACCCAGCCACCTTACCACCAAGCCATGCCCATTAATTAAGCCATGCCCACAGAACCGGTAGCAAAAATTTCTCCAAACTACTCAAAATTTCTGCTACTGGTTCTCCAGAACTGGTCTGAATCTGCTGAAACCCACCTCTATATAGAGTGCTCACCCAATATTCGATCTAAGCATTCTCTTAATTGTCTATTGCCCCATGTTTCCATTTGCATTTGTGTATTTTGCTTTTTTATACCTACAAAATAAGTGGCACATAAGAGAGAGAAAGGCCTGGAAATAATGTTAAAAATTCATATTCTTCCCTTAACATCAGATGCATCATAAGAAAGGCTCTCAATGCAAGAATGTCACAAGGATAAATATCTGTCTTATATTCTAGAGCACTACAATATGAAAAAAAAAAAAACAAACCCTGCAAATTAGCATTCCATCAACTATAAATTTAATAACATTATGCAGAGCTTTTAAGGATGCATTCTGTGGTCAGGGAGTCCATATTGGATTGCAACCTAAAGTGAATAAATACAGTAGAAGTGAATTTCTCTACATATGAAATTATCTACATTTGTTTTTAGATACTTTACCTAGGATGTTCTTTGATCGAATTGACAATACACTTACAACATAACCTTGTACTTGTCTACTCAGAAATAAGTCCATGGGGTTTAGTTTCAGATAACTATATCAAATTTCATATATTCATGAAAAAATACTACAGTAGGAAATGCAAGACAAATCCTATTTTATTTACCTACTTTATTAAGGAATCAAAATGCATATTTACTTGGAACTTTGTGTTATGTGATCACAGGATAAAATATTGGCTGTTTTTCAACAGTAATATTTTTCTAAAATAATACAATTAACAAATAGCATCTGAAAAAGAAAATAAATTGCAAGTAGCGGGCAATTAACAAAATAAGAATTTAGGTTGGAACATCCTAACCTAACCAAATAATACAAATTGGTAGCAAAGAGAACATTTATTGGAAAAAAAATTATCAATCTAAAAGATGTATGTAATTCTTTTTATATTATATCTAAGAATACCCAGCAAAAATTCTATAGAGTAAGTATTTTGAACTTTTTTACCTAATTCAATTCTTTCTTTTCAACAGAAAGGATGAAATTTCCCAATATTGAAGTATATGTGAAATTTGTTAATTTATATTTTATTTCTGCTTTATTACTCTGTGATCTTTTTCAGTTGAATGTTTAGAATGACAAATTCTACACATCCCTCTAATCATGTGACATTAAATTTCATAGGCAAGAAGACAAACCTTTTAGTAGGACTGGCTGTTTAGTTTAAAGGAAAAATGCCAAGGCTTGTGTGTGTGTGTGTTTTATTTATTTTTTTCTACTGTGCATAAGGTATTTGTGTAAGAAAAAAAATAAAGTGGGCTATTTTGTATTAAAATGAGATAAAGCTCAGATTTTGCTATCTAACATTTCCACCCCAAATTTCTACATATGCAGCTACCTAAGCACTCAATTCATGTCACTAAATCAAGTTATATATACAACATCAAGGAGGTCTTTGGACACTAAACTAGCAGCTATTTGATTTTGTTCTGTAATGCTTGGATGCTAAGATTGACAGGTTAGTAGGATTAAAGAAGCTTATTTCCCCATTGAGAGCTGAACTGGCCTCAATCTGCATGTCCTCAAACCTTCTTTTGAATAGCTGTGAGCCTAGGTCACGGGTGTCAAACCCACTGTGTCACATTGCCATCATGTGACATATTATGACATGTTTTCCCTTCGCAGAGCTGGTGTGGGTGTGGCCTGCACGTGATGCATCCGGTCTGTGGGTTGCCAGTTTGACACGTCTGGCCTAGGTCCTATAAATAAGCTACAATTGACTGAGTTCACACAAGATAAGTCATAAATCATGATATGCAAATCAGAGTTTTTTAACCCTTGAGCAAGCCCATAAATCACAGTCAATTGTGAAAAATAGATCAGAACATTGAGAAACACCTTTATATGTGAGGGAGTATTGATTGTTCTTGAACAACGAAATTTCACTTTAGAGAAACGAAATAAGAGGAGTCTTAGTTGACAACTGTCTGTCAGAAATTTTACTTAGACAATCTCCATAACAGGCAGATTCTCAGCACGCTGCAAATAGCAGGGATTTCTCAGCAGTGAGTTTTCCCTAAGATGCTTTCACATGATTTTAAGAAATGCTCTCAGTTGTGCCATTTTTCATATTCTTACAATATTTAAGAAAGCATTATATTTCTCCTGACTATTTTAGTATGCTTATGAAAGTATCTTCTAGAATTTGTGTTTTTCCAATACTAGGAATACTATATAAATAGTCTGTTTGTAGAGTATGAATGAAACTGAGTAAACAGGATAGCAGGAATAAGGTATCATAAATTATAATCTCAAATAGGGTCAGCCTCCTACTTCTGAATGAGAATAATTATGGCCTCTCTACTACAAACTGAAGACCGTTTCAGTGGATTTTGTTGGCATCTTCTACACATAGTGGTAGCTTCACATCAAAAAGTAATGAATTAGTAGAACTTAGAACAGGACATAAAAAGCATAGTCTGACTTATTAGTAGATCTCTTAAGTCATTTATAGTAGAACAATAAGAGTTTCTTGTTTATAATAATGTAAGAAAGAATTTACTGATACTGGTGTTAAATGTTGATATCTCTATTCTAATTTCTTTTGGAGTTTTGCGTTGAAATCCCTGATTTGTGGTTATAGAGGCCTGGATTTGATAATTATATATGATCAGAGTAGCCTGTTATATACAGTATAATAGCATAGATATTCTTGATTTCTATTATGGCTGATATTGACATGCTAAAAGAAATATTAATTAAAAAATAAACTACCTTAGGGATCTTTTCAGGAGATAATTGTTTATAGAAAAGATGAAGGAATGACCTCTTGCACATTTTTTTTCTCTTTTAAAAATCCCCTGATCTAACTTTGACAATGCAAAGGGAACATAAAATTATATTGACATCATAATATAATTCTACCCTAACTTTTCTATGATTTGGTCAATAGCAATAGCAATAGCACTTAGACTTATATACCACTTCACAGTGCTTTACAGTCCTCTCTAAGCAGTTTACAGCCAGCATATTGCCTCAAGAACCTGGGGGCATATACTGTTCCAAATATACTGTTTCTTCAGCAAAAATGTTCTTTATATTTTACATGGTGTCCTCTGACTTGTTTTTGCTACAATCCTGGAAGATTTCCCATAAAGAAAAATAATAAACTACTGCTTGAACAATGCTCTGAAAACTTAAATTAGATCTAAGGATAGAAAAATTGCATTCCACAATATTATTTGATTCTAATTAAGTATACATTCAAACATCAGCAATAACACAGAGGAAATAAATGTTATAGTTTATATAGATTACATAGTTGTGGATACGCTGAGAATTTTAGGTGCCAAAATGCACCTACAAATTCAGGTTTGGTTTTATCCACAGATGAGTTTATCCACCTTAGCTTATTCACAAGGTAATACTTTTGAAAAGTACCTGCATTTCCTGTCCCATATGCAGATAAGGTGTCCCTTAAATTTGGACCAAAAGACCATGAAAAATATAGACTTGCTTATCTGGAGGTGGTTTATTTTTTTAAAAAAATATTAAAGTAATTTTATTAAAGATTATAGTAAAAACTAATACAAACTGAAAAAAATATATCAAAAAGAAAAGAATAAAAAGTGTAGAAAAAATGAAAAAAGATTCTAACCACAATTTGAGTAAGATGCTTATTTTCTTGTTTCTATCTAGCATGAAAGACCAGATTCACATCTGAAGTTTCAATTAAACTGATTTATTGCTAAAAAACTTATGCGCAGGAATCTTCTCAACTGGTTAGAGTTAGATAAAGGTTAACAGCGCTCAAGGGGTGTGTGGATCTAATTCTCTTGGGTCTACATAGGGATTCTAAGCTGATTTCCCTTTTTATTCTGCCACCATATTTTGTCATTCCTTCTCTTACAATTCCCCAGGGTCCTAATCCTGTTGGAGATTGGAACAGCTGTGTGGAATACTTGTGGGCGATCTCAAGTTTTCTCTTAATCTGGAGAGAAACTATTGAAGAGCCTGTCTACTCACTGGTTCTTCATTTTGCCAGGAACATCAGTTCTGCTTTCCGCAGAGCTGCCTTCAGTCCATCATTTCTTCCCTGGAAAGCCCAGGTGTACATTTTTCATAGTATTTTGATTACAAATATGATGGCTGGCTTATCTGTAATGGGCTTTTATGCAAGTCTATATGATATATATGGTACTATAAAGCTCAGGAAATTCATTATTATGCCAATCTATATTTATTCCTTGTTGGGGCTTTCTGGAATGTTCATTACTGTTGGCAGTGCTGTTTGCCTTAGTGATTTAGGCATAAGTAATTTGGAAGCAGAAGGTCCTGGTTTGTAAACATGATTTAAGAATTATTTGAAAAAAAGGAGTAGATAGCAAGGGATAGAAAGCAATTTTAAGCCTTAATTGTATTCCAGATGGGCCCATCCTAGTGAGAATTTGCTAGAACTCCCTATGAGATCATTCTGGAAGCCACCTCCAGGCTATTCAGAATTTTGTTTTGACTTTCTCTTGTCACTGAGAATCTCAGCCAAAATGTGGCATTAATTCAACCACATACACTCTTCAATAATTTGCCCAACACTTATCCTGTCCTATTTCATATGCCAGAAAAGGAAACTGCTCCTGCTGGGCACATATGTCCAGTATCGGCTGCTTCTACCTAATACAGTCACCAGTTAGACTGCTCTAATGATATAAAAAGTGCTATTAGTGAGTGAGTTCCAAGGACTTAGCAGTTTGTGTATGTATGTTTAATAACAAGTTTCATATTGTTTCTTCTCTGTTTGAACAAATACAGTTGAACATCTAAGTTAATTTTATACATTTAGTTTGCAAGAAGCTCCAAAAGAAGAAATAAGCTGTAATTGACGCACGCAGCATAGTGATTAAAATATTAGATCAGAACTAAGGAAAACTAGATATGAGTTGTGGAAGCCACACTCATCCAGGAAATCTCAGTGTGTAACTTTGGGCCAGATAATACATCTGAGCCTGAACCTCAGAATATGTTGCCTGAATCTCTTTGAGATAAAATAGGACATTGCTCAAATTATAATACAATGTTTCAAATTCATCCCCAAAGAGATTCTTGGGAGCGGGGGGCCATGAATGAAGTCCTTGTCTGCTATTCAATAAATTAGTCATGTCTTTTTCTAAGATTGTTTGACTGCAGCAGAAGCTTCCCCATAACAGTGGCTAATTCCTGAAAAAAGGATATAGCTGCTTTAATGACTCACAAAGGCTTCGTTTATGTTCTCATATGCTACAGATAATTTCTTCTGAATCAAATACAAAGCAGCCCTGATAAATAACAACTTCATGCCTTTTTATTTTAAGTGTAAAATATATGGAACCAAGAACTGCATAGCTTACAAAGCATTGCTTGATTGTTTGTCCATGTTAGATTCAAGAACTGTATGATTTTTTTGGCAGGAGACCTTAAGTCACAAACAACAGGAAATCATTAGGTAACAGATTTAGCTGCTGAAAGTAGACAGATTGTTGCTTGTCATAAAGGTCCTTTGGGAAACCAGCTCATCATGGATGGTGTTGATCTTCTAATTCTATGAACTTATGTCCCTCTAGCTTGGCCAAGCACACCATTTTGAAAGCCTACTTTCTTACAATCCATGCTACCCTGTAAACATTTACTACTTTTAGCAGCTGTCATATGAGCTATTGGTCTCCTGCTATCTATTACTACTTCTACAATGATTTGATATTTATTTAGCACAATGTGCAAAGAACTATGTGAGACCATGGCCAAGAGCTTATTATCTATGGGCAGGATATGATAAAGGGAGCTGCTGTGATGGTGGCCTTGGCAATGGAAACAAGAACTGCATTTTGAATGAAAGTGTGCCTATCAATGGAGTAAAGACCTTGTTGACTATACAGACCATATACTCTTGAGGATTTTCAATACATAAATTTTTTAAAATTCCAAATGAAGTTTTTAGTGAGTCTATTGCAATGAATTTAAAACTTTGCTGTACAAACATCATTGCAATCATCAGTACAGGATAATTTATAGACTTGGCAAAGAAATTTTAGAAGTGACTATTGCAGGAAGGCAGTATGCCTGATTTTGGAAGAAATGGCAAAATATTAATCAGAGTACTTTTTTAAACTTTTCACATTACCTAATAATCTGTGATGAACACTGTGGTTTCTCAACATGCATCTTAGACTCATTGGCTAAGGGTAGAAGACTAAATCAAGGCTGAGTGAACCAACCACAGGTACGTTGTCACAGTGACATTTTGGAAAGCCTTTAAAATGAAATATTTTAATAATTTAAGCAACACAAATAAAAAAAACATTTTAAATTTAAAAAAAAAACATTTATTTCTCTTAAAAAAAATTTAGACAACCCTTAAGTTTCCTCTAGTTATTTAAGGCAGAAGCTAACTAATTTGAATAATAATTCTCCTGCTTATAAAATGGAGAGATTTTGAGAGTTTTCATTCTTTGGTCCTACCTTAGACATGCCTTGTCAGCACTGACTTCCCAAGAGGAGCCGGTCATAGTCAGAGTAGCTGTCAGGCTTTGTACTGAAAAGGTGAGGAGATTATTTACTCTTCTACCTTTCCCTGGTCTGCAAAATCATCCACAGCATTTTTTTTGTTCCAGGAACTGTCCAACCGTATAATAAGTTGAGTTCCACTGAATTGAAACCTCCTGTTTCAGGTGATGTGTCAGCAAGTTCTTGTTGTTTTCATGTAGTGGTTTGGTCACAAGATTTTCTTTTCTTTAAAAAAATAAAATAAAAAGAAACATTTGACAGAATGCCTGAATTGTTTTGCTTTTTTGTGTCATTTCCCAGGATATTTGTAGGCATTGCATTATATAGGCAGAAAGTCAGTGATGAACAAGTTTAAGGAGTACACGAAGCATGGTACAAAATCATCATTTGTTACAGCAGATACAAAATGATGCTGTGGAGAAAAAGGAGGGGAGAAAACATTTTACCTCTTTTCAGCGATGCACAAAGATATGGAGGTGGAAGCAAGAACAGAATCTTGAATATAAGCTTCTTCTAACAACCCAGACACATATCTAAAGTTTTTCAAACATCCAAGAAACTGATTGTTCTCCTTGATCTCCTTGAGAGGAAGATAGTAAGAGATGAGAGTGTCTTGGCGACGTTTCAATGAAGTCTCATTCGTCATCTTCAGGCTGGTGTTCTCGGCTTCGTGCTTCCAGGAGCAAATCCATTTTCTGGGTAATGGGTTGTGTGGTAGCATCCTGAGCTCTAGTGTTGTGACATCCTGAGTCCTGTGCTGCAACATCCTGGGTAGTTGGCTGTGTTGTAACATCCTGAGCTTTAGTGTTGTAACATCCTGAGTTCTGTGATGTATTGTCTTGAGCAGATGACCTATGAAATCTTTTAAATCTCAATTAGGCTTGCTAAATCTCCAGATAAAAGTTCAGACTGCCAGGAAAAAGAGTTTATGATATTTCTTTGTTACTATCTATTGATCTTCCAGGTTTTTGGTACTTGCCAGTTCTTGTCTTCAGTTTAAATAGTATGGAAGCTTGTAAAGTTTGTTATTATGTCGATATCAGTCTTGCATGGCATATTTCCTCTCTGTTATAAACGTATGGCACAATTAATATGTGCTAATTGTGCACACCAAAAGTATTTACATTATTGCATCTGAAAAAAGAAGATTCATGAATGTAAGATAATTTCCCACATGAAAGAATCATCAATATTAAAACATACATAAATAATAATAAAATAATAATAAATTAATTATTTATAGATGAATTAACCTGTTAGAGGCTAATTCTCATATTTCACTAATTAAGTAATAAAAAACATTTTTAAGGGAAATATCTTTATGCTGTTGCCTCTGTCTGATTTCAAGCAACCTGGGAAGCCAACGTGAAGTTATGTTTAATTGCTTTATTATGTGGAGTTTCCCCTTTTCTCCTAACTCAGATTTTGGCATATGTCAGACACAAAAGACCAGGACTTCAGTTGAAGTTGCAATTAAAGTTATTTATTATTACTTATGCAAATGCACAGGATTCAATTAACAGTTAACACTATTTTGGCACTAAATAAGAATCAATCAAATTCAACAGGGATAGGATTGATCTCTTAATCCTCTTGATTTCCTATCAAGAGGGGTTGGACTTAATTGTAGCCATGTAGTGACTCTCGGCTGATTCCTCTTTTGACTCTGCCCCCAGGTTCTGTCACTCCTTCTCCTACATTTTGTGAATAATCTATAATGTCTTGTTCATGAGTCTGGCAATGGTGTGTTTAGTTCCAGCTCCTGGTCTTTTAGGCTGCTGTGTTCATGTCCTCTGCCCATCCAGTTGCTTGGCACTATCCCCAATGATCTGCCTACTGATTGGCTTGTTTGAACACTGGAATACTGATGTTGTGGAAAATCAACATTTTATAATACTTTTTTTCTTTTCAAACTGGAACGTTGATTTCCTATCTATTTGCTAAGTGGTAGTTCTATATGCCTTTTCTATATGCTATTGTTGTGACCGAGGCCCATGTAGTGATTACCAAACACAATTCAGTCCTGAACAAACTTATTTTATTAAAACAGCTGAGAATTAATTCAGCTTAGTCCAAAACAAATTCTTCATAGCCAGTCCTACGGCCTTATCACTAACCTTTGATGTCTTTGGCAACCTGCCAAAGGCTTTTCTTGGCAAAACCCCCACAAAGTTCAAGTGATGCTGACAAGAAGTACTAGAATCAATGTTGCTTTTCTACAAAGAATCCAACGCCTCGTTGCTGCTCTTTTAAGCCTTATGGGAGTGGACAATCATCTTCTGGCCTTACTCCCGAGTTGTCCTTTTTGCTTCAGCTGCTCTTGCCTTCTGGCAGCTCTTCGCATGTGTGCACTAAGAACAGGCTCCTTCTGTTCCTCTGCCCCTCTCTGCTGTTTGCCTCTGGAGGCTCCAGAGTCCACGCATCGCTCCCAGATGCATGGCCCTAGCCCCATCTCTGCCTTCAACGCAGAGCCATCGTCCGGGCCTTCCCCTGACTCCAGGACTGGCCCATTGTTCTCCCCAGTCCCTCACTGTCTGACTACACTGCCAGGTCCACAGGCTGCTGGCAGACCATAACAGCTATATTCTATATTCTAAGTGGTATTTCTATATGTCCACCTTCCTCTTTTATCATAGCATCACTGCTTTCCAAGGATTTCATGTTTCTGTCTTTAGTTAGTCCTATAGCTTTAGTTCTATGTTGCATGCCACCTAGAGTCACTTTGCATGAAATGAGTTGGCATATACATTTGACAAATAAATAAATAAAAATATTACAACAAAACATCCATACTTCCTCTGACTGTAGAAACTGACTATGAAGTGACATCCATCAGCCTGTATGTGGACAGCCTTCCAAGTGATGGTTGCCTGTATGTGGACAGCTTTCCAAGTGATGGTTGCGTGGTTATTTACCCGTCAGCACCTTTACAAAAATAACAGGAAGATTTTGTGATAAAGAAGTTTAAACTTTTTTCTCTTTGTATGTGCCTTGTATGTGTATATCCCTTCATAATGTCAAGCATCATTTAATATCGTTGAAATAAATCATTCAAGAGACTAAGTAAAAAGGATCCTTTCAATGTACAAGTGACTTCTTTGAAAAACCTAAATCTACCTGTTCGCTCTAAGAAAACATGACTGTCCCTGATGCCTAAGAGAGCCCTGGGGAGGATGGCTGAGGTCACTGGACCATAGGCCCAGTCTTTCTTAGCTCCTGCAACATCCTCTGGATCTGGGAGACTAGTAAATAGTGGCCAGCAAAGACTCCCTTGCTGAGCAGCTGCTGAAGAGCTGCCAGTTTAGAGCCACCTGCAGGTAGGCTGCTTGCTGAGAATCAGACCACAGGTATTCCTCTTGCTGTGATGAACAGAAAGTTGTTTGCAGCTCAAACATTCTCCAGGGGTCTTGTTGCCCAGTATTTCTTCGAATAATTGGAGGTTATAGGACTTACTTGGTAGCTTTTATATTGCATCTGCGTGGCACCTATTTTACATTGTATTGTTGGTTTCTGAAAAGTGGTTTATATCTGGGGGATTTAATTTCAATTTTTAAGAATGTTTGTTAAAAGCCCTAATTTAAATATATTTTATCTTAATCCTTTAGAATATAATAGTCATTTAGAAATACTTCACCTTTTCCATGCTATATTTTGCTTGTGTTCATTGTTTGAATTATAATTAACAGCAAGTATTTTATACCCAGGATTTTAATAACTGAAAACTGAAATAATAATGGTTGTGATCAGACTTCTCCAGTCTAATACTGTGTAACTGGGATTATGGTTCCTAGAATTGTAGGCACAACCTACCGGTAGGTGCTAACAGTTCTGGGAATTATCATTGGGATGCATTTGAGCACAACAGGTTAGGACACAGGAATATTATTAATCTGAATATTTAGCCGACTGAATGGAGACACCATGGGTTTGTCATCCTTTATTTGTTCCCTGCTCTCCTCCTGACATTACTGATCATGTTAAGTAATTTTCCACCAGTATTGTGGAGTATTTATCCTAATGCTACATTAGATGGCAACATTATTCTACTTTGGGATAATTAACCAATAGTAACCACTTTATGGATTTCTACACTAATCCCAAATCAACATGTCCTGAATAAAAGAAAAGTGCATAGCAAATCGGCACAATGCAGTCTATTACTGGCAGCTTGTTTAAAAGATCATAGTTTTGTTGTTTAAGGTGTTAGATTTATATCCCACTTTTTCTCCAGAGCTCAAGGTGGCTTACATGGGGATTATCCTCCATCTTTATGAGAGAAGAATACTGCTATCAGGAGCTGTAGCGATTGATCTGACATTTAAAGAAATGTCAGAACAGAAAGTGCTGTTTTACTTTTTTTTAAAGTTAAAATTATGAAAATTTGAACAGTTGGGGAAATTAATCAGAAGTGTCATTCTTTTACTGATGTGCTGACATTTTCCCTACTTTCATAAGAAACAATTAGACCTTCTGAAAAGGGATAAAATATTGTCCTCTCTTAGCATTTTGGTTTCAGCCACATCTTGGTCTATCAGAAAATAGTTGTTGCAATTATGACATTTGTCACTAAAGCATCTGTGTTCTACTAAGGGTGGTGTTAATAATTATGGAACCATTACAACTAATGCCTCTTTCCAACGATTTCCAGGCGTCCTGAGAATGCAGGATGAATGCCATTGTACAGCTAGTTAGTGAGCTGGAAAGCTAGTAGCAGTAGAACTGTCTGCAACATTTAGTTAGTAGTTCCAGCAGCATTTCTATGAGCAGTTGGGCAGTGAAGGGTGAATACTGCCCTTGGCAATAGTGCATTGGAGGAGGCCTCTTCTGTCTATGGCCAGGAAAGGAATGGTGAAAATGCATCCAACTGCATTTGGCTCTAGAGCCTGAAGCGGAGGTGGCAGCCGTTCTCTCTGCAAGCGTTTGGCCTGTAGACCATGACATTGTGCTCATCCTGGAGCTTTCATTTTAAAGAGTAGCAGGATGGTTATAGCGCCAAACAACTTCAGGCTTCACAGAGCAGCCATATCTGGTTGGCTTTAGGAGCACTTTCTGTTTTGTTTTTTAGGACTCTGTCTTTGAGGGCAGCAATTTTCTACTCATTTTGCAAACTGATTTCTTCCTTCCCCTTCCTTTGTCTCTTATTTTTATTCTTCTTCATTAAGTTCTAAAAGCTGGGCTAGTGTTGAAAGTGCTCCATATTCTCTTTGCATGAGGGGGAGCATTACTTTTGAACATTATGGAAATGATAGATCTCAGTCTCAGAAACTGTTCAATGATTATAATCATTTTAAGAATGCCCTTCTGGTACAACAAAACGTATATGTGCTGAAGGCTCTGTGTTGTTTTCTTCAGATGAAATACTTTCCAATAGTAACCCTGCAGGAATGAATTCACAGAGCATGTGTTCCTTTATTATTATTTTACTGAAATAGCAATAGCCAAATGAATAATAAATGGAGAGTGAGCTATAACAAGAATTCAATCTCTTGGATTATTTGATTCCAATATACTTTATTTTTTAAAAAGTAGCAGTAATCTTTGAGTTTGTGTGCATGTGTGCTTGGACAAAACAAAATCCTGATCTGCAACAATTAATTAATAGGTTAAGTGATTCCATTAGGAATTGGGTGCAATGATGAAACCAATACAATGAACAAAATCATTTGAAGGCCTATTATTTGAAAGTTCAAGATTGTTTAAAAAGTTACAACTTCAAGATACCTAGAAAACTGGATTTAATAAAATGTTAGTCAGTGCTGCTTCTTTCTGTATAGCGATGAATAGAATTATTGTATATTCTTGAAATTTTAACATATCAACCATTTTAATTAGCATACTTCTTTAACTCTGAGTGACAACAGCTCTCAAAGGCAGGCAAAGGTGTTCCTTATAAAATCTTGATGAGAAGATGAGAAGGATTTAACTTAGAAACCTTCACATCTGACTGATGGTCTATGAATGCCTACACAATCAGCATAGAATAGCATGCAAATTTCTTTCTATGATATGAACACCTGCCAATGTTGTGCATGCCTGGCCATTTGTTCACACTGATTTACTCTGTCATTGACATAGAACTATTTCCACTTTCATCTGTTTAAGAGGGTATGGCATAATCCAGATATTTTGCATTTAGAATAGATTAATATATTTCTATGGCCACCCATATCGACTATTAATTGTCAATCAATGCTATCATTGCTTTAGGTTTTAATTTTTTAGATGTTAATTTATTTTAGGTGCTTTAAATATTCTCTTATAATTAAATAATTATAATTATTATAATTATAATAAATAACAATTACATGTTAATTAACTAAATGAACACTATACTGTTCCCCCTATGTAGGGGGAGAGCCTTCTCTGTGGGGGCACCTACTATCTGGAATGAGCTCCCCCCGGAGATACACACCTTCTGCCGCGCTCTCAAGACCTTTTTATTCCACCAGGCGGGCCTGGCCTAATCTTTTCCCTTTTCTTTTTTAATATGAAAATTTTAATCTGTGTTTAAATGATTGGGGTGTTTTAAATCTGTCTGGGCCAAATTGTTTAATTCGGGTTTATTCTGTTTTTTAAATTTTGTATTTATGTATTTTATCGTTTGACTGTTCACTGCCCTGAGTCCTTCGGCAGTAGGGCGGTATATAAATCAAATGATGCCCTTGAAGTGATGTCTCAGTGCCTGGAGGCTGTGCGGATCTGGATGGGGAGGAACAGGCTCAAGTTCAACCCTTCCAAGACTGAGTGGCTGTGGTTCCTGGCATCCTGATATAGTCAGCTGACTCCATCGCTGACTATTGGGGGTGAGTCTTTGGCCTCCACAGAGAGGGCGTGCAATCTGGGTGTCCTCCTGGATACGCAGCTGTCCTTGGAGGAACATCTGATGGCTGTGGCCAGGGGGACCTTTTGTCAGGTTCGCCTGATTCACCAGTTGCGCCCCTTTCTTGATCGGGATTCCGTGTGCACAGTCACGCCCTCGTCACCTCTCGCCTGGACTACTGTAATGCTCTCTACATGGGGCTCCCCTTGAAGAGCACCTGGAAACTCCAACTGGCCCAGAATGCGGCCGCGCGGGTAGTTACGGGAGCTGCATGGCGCTCCCACATAACACCGCTCCTGCGTGAGCTGCACTGGCTCCCAGTGGTCTTCCGGGTGTGCTTCAAGGTGTTGGTTACCACCTTTAAAGTTCTCCATGGCATAGGACCTAGTTATCTTCGAGACCGCCTGCTGCCACCGACGACCTCCCATCGACCCGTACACTCCCACAGAGAGAGCCTCCTCGGGGTGCCATCAGCCAAACAATGTAGGCTGGTGACCCCCAGGGGGAGGGCCTTCTCTGTGGGGGCACCTACCCTCTGGAATCAGCTGCCCCCAGAGATAAGGAGAATCCAAGACCTCGGTGCCTTCCGCCGAACCCTTAAAACTTTCTTATTTCAGCAAGCCGGGCTGGCTTAACAAATTCTTTTAATAATTTTAATTGGTTTTGTCTTTTTAAATTTGGGGCCAAACAGAGATATTTCTTTTAATTGTTTTTAATGTTTGTATTATATGTTTTTATCTGGCTGTACACCGCCCTGAGTCCTCAGGGAGAAGGGTGGTATATAAATTTGAAATAAAATAAATAAAAATAAATAAAAATAAAGATAAAGATAAAGACTGTATGTCCTCCTTTTGTATGTAGCCTCTCTCATAACAATGAGACAAATGGAAAGTCAAGGCTAGTAAGCTATCAAGTAGGAGACTCTGGTGAACCTGGAATCTACAACAGTGATGCTCCCACATGCAGAGGTAAAGCTGTAATGGTGTTTGTTTATCAAGATAAATCATACTTAGATTACTTAAAAGCAAAAATGTAGTGTTACTGAGGTGTGTTGTCATGGTTACTTTTCCATTTCTCCCAAGTCACAACAGTAGCATCCCTGGGGGACATCTTTCTACTTCATGCATATACATGAATGTTGCAGGTGCTCTGGCACTTTTATTTTATTTTTTTAAGGCTAATTGGCAAGCATTTTTTTTTTAAAAAAGGAGTATGTAAAGTCAGAAAATAAATAGTCTTTGGAAAAACTGAAAAAGAGGATGGGTGCATTGCTGGACCATATAAGTAACTTTTGAGTTTTGCTCGTCCAGAAAAAAAAATAGTTTTAGTAATGACATAAGGAACACTACTGATAGTTTAAAAATAGTCTAGTATTTGTTCAGCATTTTCACTTTTAATATTTTCTCTTGATGTCTTAGATATCTTGTGAAAATTGAATGGTAGAGGATAAACACAGAAAGAAATCCATTAATTTCATTTGCTAATAATGTAACAGGATATTGTAAGGAATGGCAAACAGAAAGCTAACCAATAATTTGGTATCATACCTGCAACTCTACATTTTAATCAAAATATGTCAAAAAGAAAAAAAGTCACATAGTCTTGTAAGAAAGTGAAGCCAATAGGGAACATTGGAGCCCACCTTCAGCCATGTCAAATTATTCTTACATTCACTGTCTACTCTGGTCCTTCAAATGTTTAGATTCAGTTCTTATTATCTCCCAGTAAGAACATCATGAGGACATTAGGTTTGGAGAGGTTGATATATGCTTACTGGCAAGAGTTTTGCAGAATTTCAAAAGAGGTTGTTCCCTAGTTGTGCTTGGAAAAGCAAGACTGAACCCAAATTCCCTATTATCCAAAATTTGCATCTTACCATTGAATAATTGCTAATGAAAGTTGCAAGAAGATGTATTTGTACTAAGGAAGACAGCTATAATGATGAGAAGGTTTAACTGGTGAGCTCCATTTTTTTCCCTGTGCTTTCTCATTTCTTCTGATTATTTTACATAGAACGACAATTTAAAGCTTTCAAGGTTTATTGTTCAAAGGATTCTGTAACTCTCCACCCTACTCTGAAAAGTAATCGGTCCTTTTCTCACACAATTTAGCTCAAGCATTTTTTAAAGAAAGCACTTTGCCAAGATCAGGTGCTAATAGACCTATTCTAGAAAGGTATTATATGGTAACTAGAACATCCATGGCTGTTTTTTAAAAACAATATTATATATTGTTTAATATTGTAAACAATAATGGATTCTGATTTGTTACTGACTTGTTACTTTATAACTGAGAATTTAATTTAATTTAATTTAATTTAATTTAATTTAATTTAATAATTTAATTTGTCAAATTTCTATGCCGCCCAACTCCCAAGGGACTCTTATGAATTATGAAAAACGTATGAGGTCTTGATATGTAAATGTAGTCATTATGTAAGGAGAATGAAGAAATAAAAACCTCTTGCACATGTAACATACAAACCAGCCAATTCCCATTTTTTCTTGCCTCCTATATTTAATGCCATCTATTTTTCATATGTGTGTGTGTGTGTGTGTGTGTGTGTGTGTGTGTGAAGGTTCCCCTCGCATATACGTGCTAGTTGTTCCTGAGTCATCTCTGGTGCTCATCTCCATTTCTAAGCCGAAGAGCCAGCGCTGTCTGATGACAATTCCGTGGTCAGGTGGCTGGCATGAGTAAATGCCGAAGGCGCACAGAACACTATTCCCACCAAGGTGGTCCCTATTTACATGCTTTCAGACTACTAGGTTGGCAGAAGCTAGGACAAGTAATGGGAGCTCACTCCGTTATGCGGCACTAGGGATTCGAACAAGAGGTTTTTATTTCTTGATTCTCCTTACATAATGACTACATTTACTTATCAAGACCTCATATGTTCTTCAGAATTCTCAGTTATTTTGAATGAGCAAAGGACTAGTTTCTTTGAGGTTTTTTTAAGTGGAAAAACTAAACATTGCACATATCACTTATGCTTGGCTGCTCACAACAGTCGCAATTACCCTTATACAATTTGATTATGCTTTACATGAAACAAACATTCTGACTTGTTACTTAACAAGCCAAAGTCAGAGATCAAGTAAATCAGGAATCATGATTTGTAGACTTGACTTGCAAATGATGGCAAATTAGTTTTTAAACAACTGAAGAATGTGAAAAGACATCTTATATAGTTATAACATATCCTTCATATGGAACTGGGATTAAAGTAGAGCTATAACAAGAAGGAACACTGGTTATTTGAGTAACCACCATTCCCTGATTATGTCTTCTTACCCCATTAGATCTGGCAGGGGAGGCATGCCCTGGCTTCTATCTATTCCATAATGTCATTTAATGGGGCCCCTTTTTTTGTCATGACACCAACAATTTGAATCAGGGGTGGGCACTCTTCCTAACGTGCCAAATGGGAAACTGGAATGGTAACAAGGATGGGCTGGACAGGGATAGTCTAAGTGTTGGATATGGCCTGCAGGCCATAAAATGCCCAGGTCTGCTTTGGAACATCAGTTTCATCAGAGATTAGATTGTCTCTGTCTTTGATGGCCAAAATGTATGGTTTTGTCATTCAGTGATTATATTGATTTGTTGTTGGTTTTGTTTTTACTTTGATTGCTGTTGAAATACAGATAGAGTTAGAGTTAGACTGTCATGTTTATGGAGTTTTAAAACTATTGTTAAGCATCCAGAGTCATGAATTTGAGGTGCACATCCATGTAAATTGAATGAATGACTGAGTGAATGAATTATGATTTAAAGTCAACAATGCACACTGTTGTTGTGTAGGCACCATTTTACCTTTTTTTGGTTTTTTTAAAAAAACAAACAAAATATCCATGATTTCTTCTGCCAGAAATTTTCTTTTATATTATTTGCAGATATTCTTACTATTGAATTCTGTGCCCTGAATTCCATTGGGTATATCAAAGTGAAATTACAGGAAATCCCTCATTTTTGATGAGGAGGCTTTTAAGTCTTCTGATAACAATGATCCAGTTGTAACGACCTGAAATTGCTTGAGCAGTGGCCATATGGTCTGACCTTCTACCACTTATAATTGCACTGATGTGGTGAGAAAGAAAACTTTATGGAATTTTAAATGCATAAATGCACGACATAGATTACATTCACAAAGCTGAGACCACAGAGTACCTTTTGGATGAGAGGTAGTTTTATTACAGTTGGTCAGAATGTATTTCTGTAAGAGGAAATAAAGATTATATTTCTTCCAAGTCCAACCATTTAGCACTGCTTTCTATTGTTACTTCGAGCCCGGGGAAAGTTAGCCTCCAGTACTTTAGAAGATGCATCAAAGGATGATAAATATTTGTGCGTGGGTGGAATCACACCCCTTTAAATTGATCTATTCCATTTTCAGTGCATTGAGAGAGATTATGCATTTGTGATCAGAGAGAAAGCAGGACAATGAAGGAAAAAGCATACCGTAATATTTTTCTTGATTTTAATACATGGAACATTTTCAAGGTTTTTCTTAAATTCACTTTCAACATAGTGAAGTAATGTATCAGTTATAATGCAATTGAAAGTGACTAAAACAAATAAAATATTGTTCTTTGATAAAGGCATAAATATTTTTCATTGTATTAGCATTCTTTTATTCATCAATACTGATTTTTTTTCACTCTCTTGACAGTTAAATTTTATTATGAAATGAAGGAATAAATAGAAATGCTTTTGCGTAGGACCAAACATTTACACATGACTTTATTTTCTCATTTGAATAAATTCCTGAAACTTATATTTCTGAACATTGCACCTAAGATACATGAATTTAAAGTCATTTATACCTAATCAGAAATTTCTCTATTTAAAATTCCAATTTCCATATGTAACAATACTTACATCCATCAAAAAAAGAATAGCAGGTGAAGTGGAAGTGGACAGCTCAGGCTAAGGAAATATTGCTGAGTGCATGGTTTGTAGCAAGAAGGGGATGGCCCTTATGTTTTACTATTCCATCATGCTTTCTTTGTAAGAAATTCTCCTTAGTCTATAAAGAGTCATATTCCTCAGAAGTCATTTCAGGACTTGGTACCTTGGCTCACAAGGCAGTTACTAGATTAAAGATCCTACTTTGCATAGAATAATGTGACCACATCTTGGGTGAAAGTGAACTTTGATTTCACTTGTGCATGCTATTGCATGCAAACATGACCTTATATGTCTTTCTGATGAATATGGATGTGCAAAAATGGACTGATACTGGTACTGAGTAGGTAATGCTGTGAATGACATGGGTACAAATATAGTATATGACTTCCTTTACTATATACACTTTCTTAGTAACTGTGCTTTGTAAAAGTCTTGATTAAGCCATAGAATAAGTGTGGGTAGTTTGGTGTAATACTTTTAACTTGCTATTTTTATTTCTCTGGCTTCTTCCTACTCTGCATTTTATTGCTGAATAACATGATAAATATAATTTGGAAATATATATTTCCAAAAGAAAACTGTAATTTTTTCTCTTAAATTCCAAGTCATAATTCCATTCTAAGTGACCATAAACATCAGCAATAGTATAGGATCTCTAGTGTTCATAGAAAGATATATATGAAAGATACATGGAAAGATATGCAGTGATTAGAATGCAGTATTGCAGGGTAATTCTGTCCAGAGTATAGAGTTTGATCCTGACCGGCTTGAGGTTCCTCAGCCTCACATACTACAACTATGGACATCATAGTTCCTCTATTTTATACACCCATTGCTTATTAGATTAAAAATTCAAATATTGTAAGGACAATATATTTGGCTGTGACCTACATGGTACTCTATTTTATTTCAAGAATAAAACATAGATTTATTCTTGGATACCTTCTGCACAGCCATCAACTCTACACAAACAAAGTTTCAAAAGCTGGATTTGGGGAGAGGAGGGGAATACCTTGAAAGTTTATGATTCAGTAGAAATAAGAATAGTGTGTGAATTAATATATAATCTGTTAATTGATGTTTGTGTATAAAATAACTTGGGCAGATTCATGAAGTATGATCCCCAGAAATCACATCAAGCAAATGATGTGATCTAGTCCTGCTCACAATGGCATCCAAACCTCAAATACATTAGTGCCTGCCCAGATGTTCAGTAAATATGGGGACGTATTGCCAAAAAACAGATAAGTCTTTTGCAATATTGTTTTCCCAAACAATTCCATGCCTACATAAAATTCCCAAATAGATTGAAAAATGACAGCAACAGCCAGATAGGTGATATTTCTCTATTTTTCTTTTTTAATGAAACACTACAGTTTATTATCCTGCTTGATTTTTTTAAAAATAATAAGTCTATTAAAGATTACAATTAGAAAAAATAAAAACTAACCTAAGCTACAAAAAATATAAAAATATAAAAATTGAAGAAAAATAGGAGCAATAGAAAAATATAGAAAAATATGAAGAAGTAACTTTCTCGTTCATCACAAGTGCAAACAATTTTGGTAACTTATACCATCTCTGAAAATACAAGGTGCTCTCTTCTGACATAATTCATCACTTAACTATAAACAAAATCTTAATGCCTTTTCATTCATTCCTAGTTAGCAAAAGTCCATTAAAGGCTACCAAAGATAAGATATATATTTTAACTCTAATCAAATAAGGCAACTCTGTATTCCTTTACTTTTTACAATCTTGGCTTTTAATCCCTTCAAATAATGTTCTCAAACTAGATTTCTTTCAACCTCTTTTTGTCTCCTCTCAGCAAATCCTTAAAACTTTAACAGATCTCCTTTGTAATTCCAATAAAAGAAAGTTATTGAAGTCTCACTTCTGATTGGATACTTATATGACTTTTTCAAATATCACAGCATCAATTGTTTTCCTTTGTGTATTCATTATATCATCTTTTTCATATTATTCTTGTAATTTGTCATATTTAGATACACATTCAAATCAGTCTTATTCAGTAGATTGTTCCTCTTCTGTAATAACATTTGTACACCATTCTCGATGATGATATCTTAATTAATTTCTGAGTTAGAGTTCATAGATCTCCCTAAAAATATCCATTATTAAAAGGTTTTGCCCCATTGTGTACTAGAATGTCAAATCTGAGTATTCCTCTGCTTTAATTGCAATCTTTAGTTTTTTCTGGTTCCATATAGTATCTGAAATTCAAAGTCTCATTTTATCTAGTTTCCCACAGGAAGGAAATTAATTCTTATAATTAATTTCAAATTCTTATTTCAAATCCATCTGGACCCTTAGTTTTTAACTTCCCAAAATCAACACTCTAAACACTCTTTTGATGTTTATTCCAAAATGTATTTTTCTAAATCCTTATTTAAAGAATTTAAACCTTCTTTTACGAAGGAGAAGGAAACTCACCCAACTCAGTGAAAGCAGTAAAAACTTGCTGTTTCAAAGGGTCTTAATATTTCAATAAAAGTAGTAATATCAGCAGTAAAAGGTAGTACAAAACATGATTAAGAAATGAGGCTTAGTTGCATGTTTTGTCCATAAAGGCTGTTATGACTATGAGCTTAGTTGAAATCTGTCAACTTGCAACCATTCAATTTATAAACTGACTGCAAAAATATCAGTTCTTGCAGTCTATTTATGTCAGGGCTGTCAAACTCGCGGCCCTTGGGCCAGATGCTGGCCACGCCCAAATCCATAAGGAGAAAAAAGTCACAATATGTCACGTGATGCTGCTGTGATGATGTGAGTTTGACACCCCTGATTTATGTGATGTGTGGCTGTCTGGATTCTGCATAGGCAATCTTATGCTTTTTCCTTTCTCCTGAGAAATTTTGCTGGCCATGAATCAGCAACTGACTGACATTTGTGGTCTCTGCCATAAATAAATGCCATCCCACTCAGACATCTGGACATGTCAGATGTCATTGGATATCTCCATGTGGGAGGTGTTTCTCTAGTGTTTCAACTTTTGCTATTAATTGTAGGGTTGCTTTTTTCTAGTTTTGAGCAGACTGATAGAAAGGGCCCTGGCTCTAAGGCAGTGGTTCCCAACCTTTTTTTGGCAATGCCCCACCCAAAAATCTTTAAAATCCTGATGCCCCCCCCGTGACATATAATTTTTATTTTACTCAAAAAGTGAACTCTACTCACACGTAGGAAGCCTAAAAGGCCATTAACTTGGTTTAAACAAGGTTCAAATTGCCCCCATTAAAAGTCAAATTGCCCCCTGTGGGCGTGGGCCCCATGTTGGGAACCACTGCTCTAAGGGTTGAAAATGGATTCCTTCCCAAAGAAGGTTGCCTGGTCTTTATTAGTCTGTTCTTTATAAAAACTATAAATCAAAGTTAGTTTGAGTGTAATTTCAGCCAAACATTAACCATGAAGCAAATACACAGCTTACACTCAGCTTTTCTTTGATGTTTGAATGGAAACATTATATGAAAACATAATGCCAAGATCCAGTTAGGAATACTGGATATTGGCTCCCCTCAGAAGTAGAAAAACATGCTTGCAGGTTCTGACACAAACTGATCACAAAAATGTCCACCTCATTTTTCATTTTCATATTCATTTCAGAATATTAGAAACAAGCCAGATCAGCTAATGAAAACAACAAGAACCAACAAGACTTGGCATTAGTATATCTTTTATCACAACTAGCAGTTCTATTGGTTTCAATCAGTCTTTAATCATCCCTAACTTTTGCTAGACTGGGGCCTGAAACTTTTGACTCACTCGTTCTTTCCCCCTGCATCCATAACCAGAAATAATTTGCCAGCTCCCTGTAAAAGTGAGATAAATGTGCTTGGGATGGAGACATCTTAATCATAGTTTAGATTTGCATCCCCCACCATCGCCATCCTGCCCTCCAGATTTCATTTGGTTACTAGTCCACTTATTCATTTCAGTAAATTGCTTTGACATTAACGAAAAAAGAGAGGCAGAGAAACTGGAGCCTGTTTTCTCCTTAAGCAATCAAGCAGTTTAAGCACTGCCATGTAAACAGCTCTGCTGCACCTCTGCCATGTTATGAGGTCCAAGGGGATTCTCTTTTAATCTAGAGAGGGAGTGCGAGGGGGTTGTTTTTCACAGGGGTTTTAGCCTACAGTTAAGTGCATACACCTGCTGAAGTACTGGTAATTAGTAGGTAATTAGTAGCTAATGTTCTTAGAATTAAAAAGAAAAGCTTACATAAGTAATTACTTACTATTTCTTATAATGTGCTGCTTTTCCTGAGATTTCATATCCCCAGAACATTTGCCAAGTTCCTAGGTTTCTCAACATACTAAATTGTTTATTAATTACACACGTATATTGCTTGTAGGGAAAAAAAAATCACAGTGCATTAAGACTCAGCAAACAGGAATGAGTTATCTCTTAAATTAAAGCAGAGGATGAATTTAAAATGAGCAGGAATACGGATACCTCTTGTAAAACAAATATTTTTGTTCTTGTTGAGAAAGGGTATTTGCAAAATAGGAAATTAATTGGCAGTTCCAGCAGGAGTAGACTGCTGGAACTGCCAATAGTAGGGAATATAAAGGAGTGGTATATGAAAGAAGTTTTTTTTAAAAAAAAAAACTGATATTCAAGATTGGAATAAATACTGAATCCAGAAATATCTCTGTATTCATGGGTTTTAGGTTGTAGGAAATCCAACAATGGAAGCTAATTGTATCTCTAATGATTAAAGTAAATGTATTACCTGATTCCTGTTAGATTTCAGAGAAATTAATTTCATTATCGTCAGAATTAAGTACTGAAATAACATCTTTATAAAAATTTTAACTGATTTTTCTGGATGGTTCAGTACCATATTGATACCATACCATCAAAAATCAGTACCATATTGATCAATGTAATAAATTATGGTCTGATTGTTTATAATCAAATATTTATAATCTTCATTTGAGCTTTCAAAATTGTTTGCATTTAATACTAAGCTGTGAAAATTAGAATTTAGAAGAATAAATATAATTAATCTCATATTGGAAGAGCTATGTATGTTGATCAAGATTTTATTATATTTTATTTATTTTATTTTATCATTTTATTTTATCATTTTAATCCCATATTTTTTATTTTAACGAATAACTCAAGGAAGCAAACTTACCCAACACACCTTCCTTCTCCTATTTTCCCCAGAACAACAACCCTCGGATGTGAATTGGGCTGAGAGAGAGTGACTGGTCTCAAGTCACCAAGATACTTTTCATGATTATTTATTTATTTATTTATTTATTAGTTCAATTTGTATGCCGCCTTTCTCTGAAGACTCAAAGCGGCTTACAATGCATTAAAAACTATATATAAAAACATTAAAATTAAAACATTAAAAACAATTAAAACCCATTCACACCATTCATGGCTGGATCTCGCCAGATCGCAACAGCGAGATCAACGGCCCCAGGCCTGCCGGAAAAGCCAGGTCTTCACTGCTTTTCGGAAAGCCTATCGGGTGGGGATGGTCCGGATCTCAGGAGGTAACTGGTTCCAGAGAGCTGGGGCAGCCACAGAGAAGGCCTTCCACTGCGGGGCCCCCAGCCGGCATTGTTTAGCTGACAGGACCCGGAGGAGATCAACTCTGTAGGATCTTACTGGTCACTGGGAGCTATGCGGTAGAAGGCGGTCTGGAAGATAACCTGGCCCTGAGCCATGTAGGGCTTTAAAGGTAATAACCAACACCTTGAATTGTGATCAGAGACCAATAGGGAGCCAGTGCAGCTCTCGGAGAATTGGTGTAATGTGGGTGTACCTAGGTGACAAGGGCATGAGTGACTGTGAGGAGAGCCTCCTGATCCAAGTAGGGTCGCAATTGCTACACCAGGCGAACCTGTGCAAAGGTCCCCCTAGCAACAGCTGACAGATGTTGCTCTAATCTTAGCTGTGAGTCTAGGAGGACACCCAAATTGCGAGCCCGTTCTGAGGGGGACAATTTCTCCTCCCCCCCAGAACCAAGGTTAAGGCAGAATTTGAACCCACAGCCTCTGCTTTCTAGCATGGTGCCTTAACTACTAGACCAAACTGGCTCTCAACATTTAAAAATGGCAAACCTAACGTGTAACTATTTTCCATAAAACAACAAGCTACATGCAAGATCTTCACAATGTTTTAGGACTAATAATCATAATGGGAGTATAAATTGTATTAAATAAATAAAAATAATATGCTGAAGATGTTATTACTATAGTCCATTTTAACCCTCTCACATTTATCATCATTATCAAAATTGATATATATATCCATTTCCACAGGGATGGATAACCTTCAGGCCTACAATATTCTTCTGTTTCCCTTGTAACTTCAAAGCCTATAAAACAACTCCGCACAGGAGACAGGGTTTTATAATTAAATAATCCAATGTAAGAGATTTGTTTAGCAAACAGAACTAAATGGAACTCATGGTTTTTCCACAAATAAATCATACCTGTTTTTCATCACAAGCATCCTTCATTTCAAAAATGTAATTAGTAAATGGGGGATAAAATCACTATTCCTATTTTGAAACAGTTGGGAGTCAGAATCTGTTGCTGATCTATTGAAAACCATTACTAGGTCTTACTAGTAAATCCAATCTAATTTGCATATAATCTGATAGAGGAGAGAGATGTGATCTGATTCATCACTGACAACAATGTGGTATTTATTCCTGTATTTGCAATTATTTGTACATAATTATTGTTGCCTTTTCTTGTTGCACCCTATCTTCCATCCAAGATACTGACTTTCTGCATTATCCTTTCTTGGTCAAGGCCAAAATGTTTCATTAAAATTATGTTGTGTTTTACAATTGGCCCTTATAAGAATTGAACTAAATAAGAATCCAGTGTATCAATGAATCAACTGAAGTATCTCCAGTCTTGAAGGCCTTATTATTAAATTATTTAGAAAGTTCTTATTTTCCTTTTTAGCTTTTCAAGAGCTTCTGAATTTAAGTTTCCACATTAAAATAAAAAGTTATACCAGTCAAGAGGCACATAAAATGGCACCATAAAAAGAGGTGAAAGAGATGAAAAGCAGTAGCTATTTTTTAAAAAAATCAAAACCATTTTTGCTTCTTTCTTAAGGCCATTCTTAGTGAATTCTGGAAAATTGCAAAGAGAGGTGTGGGGATGGAATTCCTAAAAGAAAAGTGCTATCTTTTAATATAGGTTTTATTAGTTTTCAGTGTTTTTCAAACCTGGCAATTTTAAGATATGTAAACTTCAATTCCCAGAAGTCTCCAACCAGCTTGGAGTTGGCTGGGAGTTTGACGCGTCAAAGGCCACATATCTTAAAGTTGCCTAGTTGAGGAACACTGGTTTACATTGTATTAAACAGGGTCTTCAACTGCAGAAACAAAACAAAACTTGAAACCTCTGTTCCAAAAACAAAGAAAGAGAATTGCATGTAGGGTCAAATAAACCTTGTTGTTGTTGTTGTTCTTAAATCTCTCATGGAACCCCATCAAATTCTAATAGAAACAGTTTGAAAAGTCCTTCTATAGATAATAGAGAACCAACATGGGTGGGCTTAAAAATTTTAGGAAAGGATTCTCTGCCCGGTTGCTGGGTGGGCGTGGCCATGGTGTGTGGGGCCTAATCGGCCTCCTGCACCATGGCGGGGGTGGGTGGGGTGCATTTTTGCCCTCCCCAGGCTCCAGAGGCCCTCTAGAGGCTAGAAGTGGGCCTGTTTCCCGCCTTACCAAACTTCCGGTAGGCCCTTTTTTTGCCCTCTCTGAGCCTCCCTACACGCCCTGCACTTACCTGCATCCAAAAAGGGCCACGTGGAGACTCCTGGGAGGGGTAGGATGGGATGGGCAGCCAGGAATGGGATTTGGGGGTTCTCCGAACTATACAGAATCTTAGCTAGAGGTTTTCCCGAACCCCTGCGAAGCCCCAGCAGCCCACCCCTGAACCAACACCTATGATAAAGACTTTGTGATCATTTTCTGAAGTTTATTTTGCATCTACATAGGAAAATGATGTGGAAAATTAATGCCACAATGTTGTACCCAACTTGTGATAAAGAAAAGTATGTCCTGCCGGGAGAACTTTTAGAATTGACATGATATCCTCATTTGTAGTCATTGTTGCCATAACAATAGTAATGAAACAGCCATGAAAACATGGCTCGGCAGCCTTGCTCAGAGCGCACAGAGAGGCAATCAGCCATGGGCCTGGTTAGTGCCTAAAAGCTCACCTTCTGCCTTTAATTAATTTTTTACATCACTTGCCTCTTTTAAAATTCTGTATACATTTTTATGTTTTTAATGTTTTATTTGTACATTGCACAGGGTCCCACTGTGAGAGAGATGACTGGTTTTAAAAATCTGATAAATTGCTAAATAAATAAATGAAAACAAGAATATTTACAAATGGGTGGGAATGGCATTCTTTATTCCATTTAGACAGAATGATCAGAAGTCTATCCATTGGCTTAGTGTCTTTACCACATGTTCAACTAACCTTCTCCCTAATATAGTCTATATTGATGTCAACTATCTGATCCTGTATGTGTAAAAAAATGGATATTACAAAGTGCCTATAATCACACTTGTTCTTTACTTATATAATTGCAACTGTTAGGCTTATTTCTGTTAGGCTGTTTTCATAACACAGAGCAACCTTTAAATGTGTTAGATTTCCTTAACACTTAGTTGCCATCCAGCTCTGTGCATTAATTAATTAAGACTCTCTGCAAGTCTGTATGGAGTAAGTGATAAATGTTGGGAATTATGGGAATTGTAATTCACTGCATCTCAGGGACATCTGGCTGGGAAATGGCAGCAAAGGAACTGGTTTCCTAAGAAGATTCCTCCCCCCTGCCCCAAAAATATAAGTTTATTTCTTGGGAGTTATCCATTCTGAAATTAATATTTTTATGATCTGTTAAAAAAGACATTCTGTTAATGTTTGGGGGTGAAAAAAGTCCCAGTAAGTTTGCTTTGTTTCTGTTTCATTCAATTTTATAATTTTAGAGTTCCAATATTATTTTATGTTATTTTGTGCATGATAATCAGAATTAATATTATTAGAAGGATTTTCACAGAGCAACTGAACCTATATGAAGGTTATGTTGTTTTTGGAAGGGCTGCAAGCTGATCAGAAATGCCTTTTCTATTTCAAGGCTTCTGGCCTGATCACATTTGTAGGAAGATATGGGTTATACATGGATATTTTATTTTGTTTGGACAAAATCAGCAAAGACAGAGAAAGCTGCAGCCAATAGATAACATAAAATGTACAGGAAATGCAAACCTGCTTTTAACTGCCATTAAAGCACCTTGGGAGCTACAGTTTACTTAGGTGCTTACCATCATTTGTTTAAGATCCAAAACTACAATTCCCAGGACTAAAGTTGCAACAATAAAAATGACCACTGGCTTTTGAAGCCTACATTTTTAAAGCTGTTGCTATCGTACCAGAATAAATCAAAAGACTCTAAAGTGGCAGAATGTTGATCTAGCAAGTGGTATAAAATTTTCTCTAAAGTAGCAGAAAGCCCCACTAAAAATAATAATAATTTAGCCCCCTGTAAAATAATTCATTTTTTATTGATTGTAAGCAATTATCCGTTAATTGCATATTTAAATGAGATATTAGAAGGTTTAACTAAGCCTTGCCTCTTAATTGCTGCTGCACACTAGGTGTTGCAGATTGTGTTTATTTCATATGTTAATTAAAGAGAATGGAGTGTTTTATTTTATTGACTAACAGGTTCTCAAAGGCCATATTGTTTGGGACAGTATGTGTTTTCATCTATAATGTACTGGATATTTGTCTTCTCCTTAGAATTACTCACTTTTTAAAAGAGAAGAAATGCTTTGATTGTATTCATGGACATATATCTGGTTTAGATAGCAAAAGCCCTATCTAATCCTGTCAAAAAGGTTGACATACCTATTACAGATAGGCAATTGACTTTTTCCTAAACATTTTTGGGACCAAAAAGCCTCTTTGGAGGCAGTCCTTAGCGTAAAAGCCCAGAGAGGTAAAGGATTGTTTAATTTATCATTTGTCTCTTTGAAGTTCTTTCACCTGGTTTTCTATGTGAGAACTTAAAATATTCACAAACTGCACAGCAGCTGAAGATTGACTTAGACTAGTGAACAAATGGCAAGAAGGGACAGGATCAAGCAATTCCACCATCTCACCCACCTTTCTTTCCCAGTGGGACATCCAAGGTATCCTATCTCCCTCTCATTGTCATTTATAAAGTGGGGGGAAACAAACACACAGCAGCCTAAGTTGCTATTTAATCAGGACAGACTATATAACCTTATGACCCTTTTATTTGAATAGAATCCTAACACCCACCAGTTACAGTCAGGTAGAAAAAGCATAGACAAAGAGGTTTAAAAAAACGCTGAACCCAAGAATAGTTTAGTGAGAAGAACTCCTGGTTTTCTATCAAAAATCTGTGTGCAAGGAATAGCTTTTTAATGACGCAACCGGAATTCATAAATGCTTTCATCTTTGAATTAGATCATGCTCAGCAAGGAAGTTGGGGTGCTTTTGCTCTAGTAATGTTTTATCTGCACCTACTCCCTCTCTGCCACCACATTTAATCTGCTACCTCACATATAGCAGATAGAGTGCATTGCAACGGGAATGGATGACATCATAAATGGAAAGACAAGACTGTACAGTATAAGCATCCTGATTCCATATAGACAACTTTTTCAAATGTTTTATCTTCTTATATCTATGTCTCCGATCTATTGCCTGTGATTCCAAAGATGAGGCCTGTGTGGAACTGTCCATATGTACTATATATCACTTCTGGTCCTTGTGCAAACCCTTCCAATGGATGAAGACAATGCATTTTGTACTTGAGTAATTCTAAGGCAGAGAATTCCAAGCATAGAAACTCTTGGAATCTGTCCCTCCCACTGCTCCACCAGCCCATAATCCTACTCTACTGAAAGCATAGTAAGAAATGAGGCAATGGCTTTATATTTTTTTTTCCTCCATGAAGTAAACCTATGCATATTTTTAAGTCAATGAAATAAAATAATTTTGTGGAAAACAGAATTTGTAGCTTATTTGTGTACATATTTCATTATTTTTCTTTTTAAAAAAATCCTGGATTGGTAAAATTCATTGTACTTTGAAGGATAGTTCCAATTTACAGACTCATAAGCTTATGCGTGCAATAAGCTTCCATCCTTATCTTTATGTTACAGCAATGGCATCCACATATGATAAGTCTTTCCTGGCAGAATTCAGAAAACATCATTCCAGTGCAGTGCATATAAAAACAAATGCTATCAAGGAAAAAAAAATTGCTTCCCCAGAATAGGAAATATTTTTGAAACAGTTGGATGTCACAAAGGTCTATTCATGCTAAAATCTACTTCTGATTCAAAATATATTTTGTTAATTTTTAAGAATAAAAGTGACTGAGATTTCTAGCCTTAGAAAAAAAATAATTTTGTCCAGGCAAAAACTGGCATGTGGGCTAGTTTGAGGTGAATGCAGATTTCTTGCCTGAAAATTACAGTAATTATGGGTATTTGTAAACAGCCATTTTTGCACTTTAAAGGACTAATCGCACAGTCAACAGCTGGAAGTTACTCTATGCAGACTCAAACTGAAAGCATAATAGAAAACCCCTTTGCTGCATTTGCACAATGAAACAAATTACAAAATGAAAGAGGCTTGCCAAATGTAGTCTTTCATCCATTTCTATATAAACGGGAATATTTTGAGTCTTTTTTTATGAAGAAAGAAGTATAAAAAGAATACAAGCAATGTATACGCATCTGTAGAACTACTAAATGTATCTCATCAGATTGTTTTAATGTAGGTAGATACAAAATATACATTTGAAGTGCATTTCTTTTGTATTCATTCAGACCGTAGATTTCATCTTTATCTGTATTTCTTGTATTTTATATAACCTTAAAATAATTAGTAAGTCTCTTTCATCAGCATAATATTTCAAGTACAGTGGTACATCAGTACTTGTCATTAATTCGTTCTGAGAGACACAATGAGAACTAAAAACAACGAGTACCAAACAAACGTACTCACTACCCTGGAAAGGGTAGTGAGTTATGAGGCAGCCAACACTGACAAGCTTGTGCATCAAGTACCAAACAAACTACAAGTACTGGGATAAAATGTTCATGTCAAAATGTGTTGAGTACCACATTCAACAAGTTTCAAAGCAGTTGAGTACCACTGTACCACTGTAACAATATTAAGACTTTAAGCAATTAAGCAATGCACATAAGCATATGTGTAGTTACTGCCACAATTTCCTTTAATGAAAATAAATACATATTTTCCTGGTAGGCAACTGCAATTTTGGGACACCTTATAGCTGCTTTAAGGAATTCCCGCTGGATGCTCTAAAGCAACTTTTTCTTTTTTTATTCCAAAATACCATACAGCAATATAGTTTATTATAATCTGAAATTATAATCTGCTTTGGAAATACAGTCATCTGATATTATTAAAAACCAATGTTTCATCCTAAATAACCAAATAGCTATTAATGCACTCTGAGAAAAAGCTTAGTGCTGAAGTTGAATTAATAGGAAGCCTTCCAAATATAGCTTCTGTAATATGGGCTCTTGCTTCTAAATATACATGTGGATTATGTTCCTTCCCCAGTATAGCACACTCCAGGTCTTCTCTAAAACTCCCAGAGATTCTATTCAACATTGGCTTTGCTGATTAGGAATTTTAGGAATTAGTATTTCAGCAAATCTAATTGGGAAGGCTGAATTACTATCTAAGTTGATCTTCTGTAGCCAGAATATGTTGATCCTTGTAAAATAATGAGAACATACAGCTCATTTTGGAAGGTGTTAATGTACAAAGACCTATAGATTAGAATCTTTAACCCATAACATGACTTCCTAATGTTTGAACAAGGGATTTAATGCAGTAACTGAGAAAAGTTTGCTTTTTGAGAACAAGACTTTCTTCTGTCTATTGTATGTTCTTGTGACCCACTGGATTTTATTGCTTCTGCCACTTCAGTTCTGAATTGTGAATTCTTTTTTTTTTAACTTCATCAAATAGAGTGCAGGATTTATAATTGGTATTTAATTTTACTAGCATTTGAAGTCTACTGTGTCACTGTTATCTATGGCTAAGGAAGCAACATTATAGATTGCTTTGCACTTTCATCTTCTGCACCAGCTGACCATATCCTTCTATTTCTACTGTTTCCTGATGCTTTTGCTTGCTTTCTTACTTTGTTTCATCATGGCTCATGCTATCAAATTGCTAGCATGCTGTGCTCAGTCACACCTCCAATTCTTACTTTCAACGTTTTGCAGTCTTTCTCTTCCATGCATTCCAATATAGTCGAGCTTTCTTTATTCTTCTGTTTCTTAGTAGTCTCCTTTTGTGGATCCTGGGATGTTTGATGATGGGCTGTCTCCCTGCTGGGACTCCAACTCTGATTCATCACTCTCTTGCTCTCTGAGCTCTACCAAGCAAATATATTGTGTGGGATGGTCTCCCTTATTAGGTCTACCAATCTCATCTTTTCAGCATTCTTTCCTTTATCTCTCTGCAAGTTATCAATCTTTCTCAGCATTTACTTGACCTGGAGAAAGGGAAAAGTAATAACTCTCCCATTGCAAAGCAAACTGTTTTCTAGATGTTATAATCGTTGGACACAGGCCCAATATTTATTTCATAAAGATAAGGCAGTTTATTTGGTTACAAGTCATGATGGGTATTCTGCCTCTGGTATCAGGCATAGCATCACTCAAAATGCTGGTAGCTAGAAAACATATGGGAGAATGCTATTGATTCATGTCCTTCTTGTGGGCTTTCCATGCAATTGATTGGCCATTGTGGGAACATAATGCTGTACTAGATGGGCTTTGTTTGATCTAACAGGCCTCTTCCTGTGTTAAAATAAAAACAACTGAGTTGCCACAGACCTATAGTTTTTTCTTAAACATTAGGAATGTGAACTGTTGGGTTGAAGGAGGTCCTAGGTATGTGTGTGTATGTGTGTGTATATGTATATGTATATCTGTGTATGTATGTGTGTGTGTATGTGTGTATGTATATATATATATTAATTTATATTAATGAATTAATGAGAAACAAACCTGGCTGACCACGAGGTCACGGACAAGGCAGCAAATTACAGTGGCTGACAGGTTAACATCACCCCCCACTAATAAGCAAGCTAGGAGAGAGGAAACAGTGGGAGTCAAGCCTCCATCGTCCAGCATGACGACAGCAAAAACAACACAGCTGATTACAACTGGGATATATATATGGTCTTTGACACAAATTCTTTAGTGAGTGTAAATAAACCAGCATCCTCTTAAATCTTTGGAAAATGGGGAGAAAAACCTGACTCTACCAATAGTACTATTGATAAACATGGATATATCATAGTAGCAAAGCTAATATGATAAAATTGTTACTGTGTAATTTAAGATAAGGCAGAGCTGGACTCATCTCTGTCTCTCATGAAGTTTTCCATCAGTTTTGCTGAAAGATCAGCTGCTTTGGTGCTTTCTCATGGGCGTCTTTGCAGGTTGCCATTCATTGGGCTACTAAACTCTCTTAATCCAGCTGATCATGACAAGAAGTGCCCAGATTTTTTTCCTCTTTCTGTTTTTCATTTTATTGGACACAAAAGTAAACCTGTTTCGTTAGAACATTTAAGGAGAGTAATTTAAATAACATCAAACAGCATTAATTAGATTAATTGAGTGATTTTGAACCAGCCTCAACTTTACCTACTTTGAAGGGTTTCTAACCAGAGAAAGAACCGTTGTACACCCATGAAATTAATTCCAGGATTATCCTAAAATTGTGTCATCTACAAGTAGTAATCATCAACATCTATATTTTAGGAGCCTTGTACAAAGTTACAGAAGGAATGGCATAATGCTTAAATAAATGGTATAATACATAGGAACAAATCAGAAGAGCTAATCTCTACTAGTATGTCTACCCTGGCAAAATATGGCTCATTTCTTTATAGTTTTATATCATTTTCTTCCCCTACCCATAAAAATGAGACCCAGATAAATCTGTCTTGTCTTCAGTTGCATTTAGCAAATATTATGTATACTGATTTAGCAGAAGAATTCATCAACTTAATCTGATTGAATTTTGACCTTTTATGTGTTACATAAAGTGTTGGAGGAATTTAAATTATGTTTTGTTCTCCTTTTCTAGTACAAATGTGAAGAATGTGTATATAACTTATATGGGTTAGATAATGTGTACAAGTTAGTTTATGATGAAATCATAATACCATTCTATGCACAAAGATTTTGCTTACAGCATTTAAAAGAAGTATTATAATAATAGAATCTTTAAGTAAGGGAAATGCCTTCCATTTGAGTTGGAACTTTTTTTTTTTTTTTTTGCAGAAGTGAAATGATTATTGAGTGAATAGATTTGGATGATATTTCTACAGCAAATAAAATCTATAGTTTTCTATTTTCTTCCGAAGTGACAAGTGTTCTTGTTTCTCATTTGTGTTGGTGAGACCACTCTAGATTTGTTTGAATATGATAACATATACTTTGGGGGAAGAAATGTCTTCAGGAATTGTTTCTTGCTTTTAATGAAATTGCTGTTTGGCTTTGATCCTCTGCAGTAGATTTACTGCTCTGCTTCTACAATTGGAAAGACATCAGTGAAGTCTATGGAATTCGCTATTTTTCCTATGCTGCTAAAATATTCTTCAGTTAACTGGATCATTATGGCTTTCCCATGAAGTTGCTTCAATTGTTCAGACAAAAAGCATTATATTCATTATTCTGATAGTCTGTCCACAGAATGAAATCCAAACAAATAAGAAAGGACTATCACACTGATGGATTACGCAGTATTGATTCTCCACGGAAGGAGAAATTATCTGAGATACTCTTCTTGCTGATATAAAAGCTGCCATGAATGCTGCTCTCATAAAGAGGATGAAAGACATTTCTCAGAGGAGTCTAAATGATTTCATCACCAGATCTTGCAGCATGAAATTCAGACTCTAATAACAAACGTCTAATTGCAAATAATATTTGCAACAATTTACCACAGAGTAATTTATCTTCATGTGTGCATTTTGGAATTTAGTATGTTTGTGCATGTGTACAGGCACAAGGAAAAAATTAATTTGATTGTGTTTGTGGGTGTTTTACAATAAGCTAATCATAAGAAATTTATCAAAGCAAAGTCACCCCATATTTTCTTTTGCTTCATTGTTTGAAGCTGACCAATGTGCATTAGTGAGGGTTTCAGTAAGGATTACTCTGTTTCAGGAAGAACTTGCTTGTCTCCAGGAGATGACTTGATTGTTTCTTATCATCTTTCTTTGCTGTTCATGTATTATTGTGTTAGATAATCTAATAATCTTCCCAGTATTTTTAATGGGTATTTAGTCTGTTCTGTTATTAAGGACTCAGCCTGATATTTTATTAACTACTATTTTTCTCATATTGCTATCATAATCATCTCAAACAACTTCTTTTCACACTTTGTTGCATTCATCATTAGCTTTTAGATTATATTCTATAGTATTTACTCTCTTCTCTCTCTTCATCAGAATTTATCAGTTCATTATTAGGTGCACTTTGATGCGTGAATCATCAATCTGTAACTAGATTCCATATTTTTAGTAACTTTTTTCTTTAAAGAAAAAATGTCCCTCAGTGCACAATTTTTCATCAATGCTATTGATTTGTTCTCTTCCCCAAAGTTTATAGAAAATGCTCCATTTGGTCATTTATTTATTTAACTCATATCTTAGATATATGTATTTACTAATTGGTTGTATTCAAAATGTTGATTTGTAAGGTAGTCATTTGATTTTAGCTTGCTGGGTGTTGGGTATGCTTGGGGTTAAACTGACCTTTGGTTGCCCTTGTGGCATCTGGCTCAAATGTGCCCCAAACTCCCATGCTGACATATAGAAGATCAATTAAAAATAAAAGAAGAGTAAATGGTAAAGAGCATAATTAACAAATAAAATGAGAGAAAGAAAAAGAAATATATTCTGAATCAGTGAAATTAAGAGAGGGAAAGGTTACAGTATGAAGCTGATTTTATCTTGTAGAGTAGATGAATTCATGCAGAGAATTGAAGGTGAAGATTTAATTACAAGTGAAAAGCCTAAAATATAAGTCATAAAATATGGATTTCTGTCATATGAGAAGACACATCTAAAAAGGAGAATGGTTTAAATTGCAGTTACCATCTTAACTTATTCCATCCCCCGTGCAGACACCTTTGCTGTGAAATATTAAGGTAGCCACTTTAAGGGCTTCGCAAGAACTTCAGTACAGTATGCATACATGAAGAACATACCTCTATCAGAGCTACTGAAAAAGCACAGTCAGTATATATTGAAAGATGCCTCTCAAAGTGGTTTGTGTAACCACATTCCCTTGTTCAGTATTGCCTATAAGACCAGCAGTAGTTCAGTTCCATTACTAATTGCTGATGCCAAAGATTAAAAACTGAATTTTTACATGTAAAACCTATGCATTTTTAGATAAACTAATTTAATTAAAACTGAGCTCCAAATTAAGTAGCTTGTGATTGAGTTAATTTTTTTAAAAAATACATCATTTTGTTTGCGTAGCAGTGATGATAGGAAATAGTTCATGTTAAATACCTCTCCATCGTACTCCTAATCTAAATAATTATTCTCCCTGACATCATCATCTTCATCACTATTATTATCTCTTCTTCATTAAACATGAAACTCAGTCAACTGAACATTTAAAAATGGGTCACAAATACAATTGACTGGTACTAATGGTTGATACGGGTTGCTGCCAGCGTCCTAGGTATCAACCAAGTATCTTCTTAAAATATATGATGTTCCGAGCAGCACAGCTTTTTGCAGTTCCACTGGTGTTACTGTACGAAGCTAAAATTTCTTTTTTTTTTTTTTATTGAAAAAGTTTTCAAATACAAGTTTTTCCCCCTTTCCCCCCCCCTCTTCCCTAACCCACCCTTTCCACCCAACCCCCCTGTGACTTCTTCACAACAATAGGCTATTTCATAACTAGTTACATACATAATATCTTCCCTTTCCCTTAATCCCTTCTCGGAATACTGACCCTTAACTTGTTAATCTTATAACTCCCATTTTTACGGTAATCTGCCCTTTTTCTCCTCCCCTAAACTTATTGAGTATTATTACAAATTAACCTTTAATCTTTTATATATATTAATATAACATTTTAAATCGGCCTTCTCCCTGCAACCAAATTTATTCAATTCTGTCCACTTCCTCCACTCCTCTAAATATATGACTTGAAATCAGACAATACAATTCTAAATATAATCCACTACCCACTTTACTAAAATATACACATATCTATATATGCATCCCATTTTATAACAATCAGTAAACTAACCTATTTCAACCCTTCAATTCCTACAAAATCATGCAGTACAATTCTAAATATAATCAACTGCCCACTTTACTAAGATATACACATATCTATATATGCATTTCATTATGTAAAAAGAGAAAAGACAATAACTTTAAGTTTATGATCCATATAATATCTTATTTGATGTCTTTCCACTAGATTGTTAAATCCATCACCCATAATAGGGTAAAATAACATGCTGGTGCAACAGTTTGTTCAAAATCTTCAGTCATCTTCTGCCCCCATCAGTAGTAGATATCCTCACACCTGTATAAAAGTAAAAACAACCACCCGAGTGACATTATAATTATGAATATATCCGTATGGTTATAGTTGTGGTATTCATCAGGATTGTTAATTCCCATCATCCTACTGAGTAACATCCAGATCTTCTGCATGCCCCGGCAAAACTCTCCTGCCTTATAACTGAAAGTAATTATAATATATTTCCAAGAGAAAAAAAAGGTAAATAAGAAAAAATTAGATGATTCAAATCCAACAAAGTGAGGCTCTTTCCACATCCCAAAATCATGGCCTTGCAGAGATCTGCCACAATCCTCAGGATAGTATCAGACAATTGTTCGCCACCACTATCTTTTCTAATATTCATTCATTTTTTAAAGCGCCTGGCTTCACTGTTGCTTAGTTTAGAAATTGCTGTTTCTATAAGATCTGTTTCTTTTCTTTTTCTTTTTCGGGTTGAATTTCCATCCTCTTTTCTTGCCTACCAATTGTATATCTGCTGGTTGATTTTCATTCTGCTTTGTGGATTGTTCTTGTTGGGTTAATTTTATCATCTCATCTTTCTTCTCCATCACTTGTATATCAACTGATTGATTTGCGCACTTGTCTGTGACTTGATGATTCATCACCTTGGGTTCGGATGACACTGCTCTCTTATTTATAAACAGTCCAGCTGGGGTCTCCAAGGAGTCCAAAGACAATTTATCCATCACAGCCTCTGTAATTTGATGTTTTCCTTTTATTTCCAACTCCTTTTGCTTATCCTGTATTATGCCTAAAGGTGTTAAATTCATTTTTAGAATTTTTTGATAAAAATCTTCCGCTTTTTCAACAGTGTGCAATTGATATCTTACGCCTTGATATCTCAATATTAAACCAACTGGGATGTCCCACCTGAATAGGATATTTCTTTTTTTTAATTCAGGCACTAAAAAGCCAAATTTCTTCCTCTCCATTAACATCTTGGGCGGGAGCTCCTTGAAAATCCAAATCTTTCTTCCATGAAATTGCAAATTGGAATTAAAAGAGTTCTGCACAATATTATTCCTAATTTCTTTATCTGTAAAATAGATCACCACATCTCTGGGCAATTGCCTTTGCTTTGCCCACCAGGAGTTTATTCTATAAGTTCTATCAATCCTGCAATACACTTCATCAGGTTGAACCTTTAAGATCCCAGCCAGAATTTCAGAAGATACTTTCCTTAAATCATCTCTATTATTTTCCTGCAGACCTCTCAGTCTAATTGCATATTCTGTAAAATTATATTGAGTCATTAAAACTTCTCTTTCAATCCTCTGTTGTACATTTTCCTCATTACCAATCTTTTGGTCAGTCTCCATTTTAGATTTGTCTTCCAAGCTATTATCCTGAATGTTTATCAAATCCTTTTTAATTTTTTGAGTCATGTCATCCAAATTCTCCTCGATTTCCTTCATTTTAGTCTCTAATAATTCAGTCTTTGCCTCCACCCGAATCAGAAAGCCTGCTAAACCATTAGCAGCTTTTGAAATCTTTTTATTCAAGAAGTCAGACTCTGATTTCACCAATTCACCAATTTCTTTAATTTCCTGCTTAAATTTTTCAAGTTGCTGATTCACAATCTCATCCCTTCTTACAATCTCTTCAAGGATAAATTCTAATATATTAAAATCGGGTTTCTGACGCTGGAGAGTTGAGATTTGTTGGCGCAATTTCTTAAGGGGGGAAATTCCCCCCCCTGTTTGTCCAGCTGTATAAGTCCTGATGCCATTTCCCACACAGACAAGGTTTAGCAAAAATAAGAGAAGAAATAGAAAACAAAAAGACTTTCCCTCATTAAAAAAAACTTCTGAGCAGCACAGGAGCGAGGTTTTCTCTAGAAATGTAGCCAATAATATTTATTCCGCTACATTGTAATAATGAGAAACGGAAGGACTTTCCCTTTTAGCCCTTCTCCAGCCACAGCAGACGCCATTTTAGAAGGCTCTTTTTCCCTCTTTTCCTCTGCTCTTTTCTTTTAAATAGTTTTTGAAAGGGTGAGATACTTGCGGTTCAGTATTAAGGGTCCAGTTCTTCATTTCTTTAATTATTCTTTTAGATTCACAGGCTTGCTCTTGACGCCTGGCTCTGCATAGGCAGAGGTCTCCCAAAGCCCGGAGCAGCGGCAGGGGATATGGGGCTTCTCATCCGCTCCGTCCCAAAAGTTAAAAAAAAAACTTTTGGGACTCTGCGGAGAGTTCTACCCACCCCTGCCGGCTCTCTCTCCGTTTCCTCTTGGAAACGGAGTTTTTTCGAGCCGCCATCCGCTGTAACGGCGGCTCTATACAGGCAGAGGGAGCTGACGATCCCAGAGGAACGTCTGGCGGCGGCCAGCAGCAAACCGGAAGCGTGGGATATTCTTTTTCGAAGCTAAAATTTCTTGATGTGTTTTGTAAAATTCTTGGACATTGTACCAAGTGCCCTGATGACAATGGGTATCACTTTTACATGTTTCATTCATAGCCGTGTAGTTTCGATGGGCAGGTCGCGATATTTCATGATTTTTTCCTGTTCTTTTTCTTTGACTCTGGCGTCTCCTGGTACAGCAATATTAATAAACTGTACGCTTTGGCCCTCAACATGATATCTGGTGTGTTAAGTTCCAAATGATGATCTGTCTGTATTTGAAAGTCCCACAAGATCTTCACTGTCTCATTTTCGATAACTTTTTCCACTTTGTGCTTCCATGACTTTTCAGACACAGGTATATCGTATTGTTTACATAATGACCAGTGGACTAATTTAGCAACTCGATCATGTCTAGCTTTGTGATCAGTTTACGCGATTTTGCTGCACTCATGTATTAAATGTGAAACAGTTGCAACTTTATCATTGCAAAGTCAGCAGTTTGGATTGTCAGTGGATTTTTGTATCTTTGCTTTCATGGCATTAGTTTATAGTGCTTGTTCTTGAGCAGCAAGTATTAAACCTTCCATTTCTTTCTTGATGGTTCCTCTCTTAAGCCATGCCCATGTCAAGTTGTTATCACATTTTCCTTCAATGTTTTTCAAGTGCTGTCCATGCAGAGCTTTGGTTTTTCATCCAATTAATCTGTCATCCAATTGCGTTTTCTTATATTCTGCCTTTGTTTCTGTTGTTTTATAATGTTCTTTGTTTTCGCAGCCTGCAGCAATCTTTCTGTGCTTTGGTTCACATAATCATTCAAACTTCATTTTTCTTCTTCTACAGTTTGATGGATTTGCAGTAGCCTTCTGCCCCCTGTTCTTCTTGGCAGGTACAACCTGTCGATGTCACTTCGTGGATGCAAACCGTGGTACATATTCAAAAGTTTATGCGTTTTCCAGTCCAGGTTTTCCAGTTCAGCCACAATCTAGCTGATGATTCCAGCTGGGTAGCATATCACTGGAACTGCCCATGTACTAATGGCTTTAATTATGTTTCCAGCATTCAGTTTTGATTTTAATATTTTGCGGACCCTCCTAATGTATTCCTTTTGTGTTGACTCTTTAACTTTTCTATTCAAGATGTTATCTGCTTCCAATATGCCTAGGTATTTGTAACTGTCATCCTTTGCTAATGCGTTCATGATGCTTCCATTTCACAGTTCTATTCCTTCTATTTTTTTCCTTTTACTCGCTGCATGGATAGTATAGCCAATTTTTTGAAGTCCAAATTTCATTCTGATATTGCTGCTGAACAGTTCAACTGTGTTGAGTATTGATTCAAGTTTATTATTATTGTTGTTATTGTTGTTGTTGTTGTCGTCGTCATCATCATCATCATCATCATCATCATCATCATCTACATACTTTACCCAGTGGCTAAATGGAATTTTATTGATTAATTGGAAAAAAATGCAGTTAAAAAGTTAAATCCTTACAATATCCTTGTCCTTATGAATTTAAGATTGTTTTTGGCACATAACATTTCATTTTCTCCTTCTTTCAACTCTTTGCTGCTCTCCCAGGAGATAAGGAAGAAAACCAAAGCTCTTACTCAGGAGTAGCAGCCTCCAGTTTGTGTTCATCTCAACTTTGACCTGGACTTGATTGTGATTGCTTGGGTTGTACTTAAGGAAACAATGGAGCAGATTGTGCTCTAATGCTTGCAAAAACAAGATTACAAAATACGCTTATCCAGCCTCGGTCCCTAAGGCAGCTTAGTGTTCTTGTCCCAAGTTCCAGTGCCCAGGCATGCTGAGCCAATAGCGTAGAGAATTTTGGCCAAGGCAGAATGGTATAAATCAAGGTGTGATATTTATACAAGAGCAGAGGCTCTCTTCTACTGCATTTTCTCCTGCCCTTTCAATCCAGACTTTGCCTTCTTAGTCATCTGCACACGGACAACCAAAGTTTGCAAATGGGATATAGGTCTAACCATTTTAATGGGCTTCTGGTGCACCGCTGAAGTAGCTATTGCATATGCAATGAGGGATCAGAGGACTTAATGCAAGTGCAGAATGCTTTTTTCTTCTGTGCTCTAAGGAAGACAGCCGCTCCTTGGTGATGTTTACTAGCTTTCATTATCTCAGCCCAGGGCTCTCTGGGGCACACTCTGGTCTTTCAATGTGTCCTCATTTAACGACACTCCTTACCTTGTGCTGTCTGTGCTCAGCAAACCAAGTGATGGCAGAAAGGAATATAGCTGGTCTTAAATCATTCTGTTTTTCCCAAGTTCCTCCGCAGTTTTTTGATGGAGCATATGGCAATGTTATGTCTATTTGAAAAAGCCTTTGCATCATATGTTTATACAACTGCTCAATATCCCCAGACAAAAATTCCTTTCTTGTTATTGCCCATTTGCTGACTAAAGGAATTATCCTCTTCATGTATTCTGGTACTTTACCTTCATACCTTGCATGTTTAATTATGTAGTCCTCAGTCCATAACCCATTTGATTAATTCACTATGTGGTGTTAAAGGATTTGCACTTTTTTAACCCCTCCTTTCTTTTCCATATATTACTCCTTGCCATAATTTTAAATTCAGTTGCAAACTTTCCAAGCACAAATACTTTTTATCAGAATATTAGGAGTTTATTGTGCTTGCTTGCTTTAATTATAAATGTGGTCATATGTTCTAATTACAAATTTGTGTTTGTATACAAATCACACACAAACACACACATACACACACAATTTCACTTCTCTATTCAGGAAATAAACAAAACCTGATCTTGTTGTTCTCATTTCCAAATAAGTAATAACAATAAGAAGAACTTGCTTCCTTTCACATTCTAAAATTAACTGTAATGTTAGCACATTGGATACCTTGAATATTGATCAGTCTGAAGGTGTGCTGCCCCATGTTGCTTTAAGCCCTCCCTTTGGTTCCTCTCACCACAGGGACCGCTAACAAAGCCAGGTGGTTCCATCCCTGGCTTGATTAGCATTAGGATGGACAACCAATGGCCCCAGAACAACATGCAGCCTACAAGTTCATTATTTTTCTCTCCCACTGTGTAACTGTTTCAGCAGTGCATCATTCTGAAGTTAGAACCAAAAGCAATAAACCTTAAGTTAGTTCTTCTTTACCAACTAGTCTCCCTGCCCACCCCCAGCTCTAGTTTGGGGGGGGGGGAATACTGGTTCTGTATATTAAGCCTCCCTCCACCTACATTTGGAGCCATCATCCCTCCCTTTAGCTTCCCCTAAGACCTTATGTGTTGCACAAAACAATTCACAAATAGAGGTTCCCCGGTTTACTAGTTGCATTTTTTGGCAGGATGCATCTATGGTTATCACTGAAACAATATGCACTAGCATTGGACTTAAGCCATAATTTCAGTGATAGTTAGCTTGCTACATCATTTGAATATAACTGGCTAATATCACTAGGCTTTAACCACAGGCAAACAAATACACACAGAGTCTTTATGTTTTTCTATGGGGAAAATGCTGTTTTCTACTTTTGCTCCTCTAATAACACATATCCGTCTCTGTATCCAGCAATGATTTAAATTTCTTACTTCTTTATGTTTTAGGCCTGGATCTTCACATGGTCCCCTTTTTAACTTGATTGGAGGCTTGAGGACAAGTATTTCTCCCTTCGAGGGAACTCTTTCCTCACATTTTCTTCCTGGCTTCTGAATTTTAGGTACCCTAAGAAGAATTAGGAAGGAATGCTAGTTTGACAGTTTTACATATCCTCAGATGAAGACAAGAATTTAGTATGGGCTGAGATGCATATAAAATGTCTGTTGTTTGGGTTATTCATTTCTTTTTGTTTGAATGTAAGAAATAAGTTTGCTGCTATTTATTGATTTGGAGAAATTATATAATAAAGTGAATAGAATATTGTTAGAAAACAATATTTTGTACAAATATGGAATGAAAAGCTGGTTGCTAAATCTGATAACAATGCATGATGAAAGTAAAGAATATATGAGAATAAATAGTTTAACATTGAACAGGGCGGGGACTTAGATAGGTTTCTAATAATGACTGCTAATAATGGACCACCCCAATGATGCCTTTGACGTGATGTTCCAGTGCCTGGAGGCCGTGCGGATCTGGATGGGGAGAAACAAGCTCAAACGTAACCCCTCCAAGACCGAGTGGCTGTGGCTTCCGGCGTCCCGGTATAGTCAGCTGGTTCCATCGCTGACTATTGGGGGCGAGACCTTGGCCCCCTCAGAGAGGGCTCGCAACTTGGGTGTTCTCCTGGATGCACGGCTGTCTTTGGAAGATCACATGATGGCCGTGGCCAGGGGAGCTTTCTATCAGGTTCTCCTGATGCACCAGTTGCGTCCCTTTCTGGACCAGGATGCCCTGCGCATGGTCACTCATGCCCTCGTCACGTCACGTCTGGACTACTGCAACACTCTCTACATGGGGCTCCCCTTGAAGAGCACTCCGAGGCTCCAACTGGTCCAGAATGAGGCCGCATGGGTGGTTATGGGTGCGACTCGGCGCACCTACATAACAACCTCCTGCGCGAGCTGCACTGGCTCCCGGTGGTCTTCCGGGTGCGATTCAAGGTGTTGGTTACCACCTTTAAAGTGCTCCATGGCTTAGGACTGGGGTATATACAAGACCGCCTTCTGCCATCAACAACCTCCCACCGGCCAATACGCTCCCACAGAGAGGGGCTCCTCAGGGTGCCGTCGGCCAAACAATGCCAACTGGCGACACCCAGGGGGAGAGCCTTCTCTGTGGGAGCACCAGCCCTCTGGAATGAGCTGCTCCTAGAGCTTCGTCTTAGCCCCGACCTGTGTACTTTTCGCCGCACCCTTAAGTCCCTTCTGTTCCAGCAAGCTGGACTGATCTAGTACGAATTTTAAAATGGGTGTATGTGTGTTTTAATTCGCTGGCCAAATTTTATATTCAATTTTAATTGGTTTTAAATTTTATAAATCTATGTGTTTTAATATGGCTGTACACTGCCCTGAGTCCTTCGGGAGAAGAGTGGTATAGAAATCTAATAAACTTGAAACTTGAAACTTGCTTGATATATAATCTCTCATCAGTTGTGGAAGTGATGTAGCAAATAATCAGGCTGAGCCTGAAGGAGGGGTCAAATGCATCATCAGTCATGAGTCCCAAGAGATCTAAGTCCAGCCCACCTTGAATTCCTCCCATTCTTAACTCCCACTAATTTCCCTTGACTGTTAGTAGTTCAGATTCTTGTAGAGAGTTTAAACTTACAATAATTCTTTATACACATTTGAACTGCCTAGATCTCTTGATTTCCCTGGTGCTTGATTAGTGTTCCTCTAATTTTGGACTTGCCTTCTAATTGAAAATTAAGGAGCAATCTCCAAAACTGAAAATATTTACTAGTTTTATGTTATTGAACTATGGCTCTGTTTTGTCTGGTTCATCTTCACATACAATATTAGAGGATGAATATGGATCGTTTAGTGCCTAATCTAATGCAACTAGTGGATTACAAATACGGCTTAGTGGATTCTATAACATGGATTATAGAAAATTAATTCAAAATGCAGTTTCCAGCATTGTAACACTTCAGCTGTCAATAGCAAAGGGTCTGGGTGGACCTGCAGGAGTTCAATGCAGTGTAAATGAGTTGAACTTTCCAGATGCAACATATCGCAATGATTTTGTTTTTATAGAAGAATCAGAAAACACAGGATATATTAGATGTCATAAACAAAACAGGCTCAGACTATGAATAAATGCAGAAAAGACCAAGGCCATGCCAACTGATGGCACCTGAATTAACCCTAAGAGATGAGTTTACAGAGCAGGTGGATTAATCTAAATATTGAATGTAGCTCTTTGATTGTTACATCAATGGTTGCTGTATATATTGATGTTGTTGTACAACATGGTTGTGCTCAAGTGACTTTTACAACAGTGATGCCACTGAAAGAAGAAAAACATCAGCCTGGAAAGAGAAATTTGAGCTATTTTTTCTACATAGTAGAAATGTGGACAGATATAATCTAATTAATCTACATAGGCTTGAAGTATTTAACATGAGATATTTGAGAATAATCTCCTGCATGATTGATGATGGAATAGGGACACTCAGCAGATATACTATCAACAGGCCACGGTTCAGAATAAGGTCCAGCAATCACACCCTCATTGGTGTAAGCTTGTCTGCACAATGGAGGTATCATGCCTACCTGGGCAACTGCTGGAAAGGCAATATCTACCTGTCTGGATAAATAATAATAAATAAAAAATGTTCCCCTTAGAAGTCTTAGAATCCTGGATTAGCCAGAGAGAGATTGAAGCACGGTTATTATGTTCTAATGTAATATAATAAATGTCTAACATTTATCGAAATCAGAGGACAATGGAAGGATATCTGCAAAAACTTAACTAGCCACGGATTGCCATAGCTCCTGTAGTTATACCCCATTATTATTGGTGGGATATATGACAGTCTCTGTTTGGCAAGCTTGACTTCAAGTGATTTTTTGATAAGATTCAGTCTAGGATTTCTTTGATGTTTTTGCAGCCCATGGGAAGCGTAATAGTCACCTCCAGCACTATTGTTCAAAGATGCCCGCCCTTCTCCTATCTGGCTTTTTCACAGTCCAGGTTTCACTGCCATAAGTAGCAATTGAAAAAATTATTGTGCTAATCTTCATTTGATTGTGAGGCTGATGTCTTTACTCTTCCAGTTGTTATCACAACACTTCCAGGCATTAAAAAATTACCACTGAGAACTTAGAAAGTCTGTTGAAGCATAGCTCAACTCTCTTGTTAAGAACATGATGGAATCAGGTAGAGCTTAAAGAACTAGTTACTGTCTCTCAAGAGAAAAGGGTTGATTAATCTAAAAGTTGTGATACATAATGCACTACAGATTTTGATTGGTTGTTGAAAGGGAATACAAGTATTCAAATTTATTCATTTTTAAAAAATATATGCATATGCCACCTAACACAAGTACATGATGTGCTATGTAAAAACAATCTATGATTATTCTCTGTAACACGAGTATTCCTTGTGACATTGAGCTAGACAAGGCATGCAATTTTCTTACTACAGCCTAAATATAAGCTGGAGATAGAAACTACATATTTTCTAGACTTCTCCTCCCATCCATTAGGCAAGACCATCCCTGTTGTGGTAGTCTCTCAGAACTAAAACCCATAATATTTTATTACTACCTACAAATATTGGATCTTTGGAATGGAAGGACAAGAAGATAATAATTTCTTCAGAGTTATTCCTTGGATTAATGCACCAATATAAATTGTTTAATGGGATATGATTAGCAACAAGCCAAAAAGAGATTTTCTTTTCTTAACTACTATTTCCTTTACTTAGCTATTTTTGATCCTAGATTCTGGCATGAGGTAGTTCTTAAATCCAGAGGCTAGAGATAGATTTTAATTCAATATTCCAAACGTGGTTTTATCAAGGTATTATAACATGGTATTAACACTTCACATGATCTTTGATTCTATCCCTCTGTTAATGCAGCCTAGAACTGTGTTGGCTTTTTTGGCAGCTACAGCACATTGCTGGCTCATATTTATGTGACTGTCCACTTGGACTCCAAAATCCTTCTCACATTTTTGTTGAGCCAGGTACCACCTACACTATACCGGTGCATTTGGTTTTTCTTGCCTGAATATAGAACCTTACTTTTTTCACCATTGAATTTTATTTTGTTAGATAGCACCCAAGTCAGTCAAGAGCCTTCTTTATCTTAAGCCTATCTTCTGGAATGTTGGCTATTCCTGCCAGCTTGGTGTCATCTGCAAATTTGATGAGTTCCCCATCTATTCCTTCGTCCAAATCATTGATGAAGATGTTGAAGAGTAGCTAGAATTTAAAGCACCCTAAATTATTTATTTATTTATTTATTTATTTATTTATTTATTTATTTATTGAATTTTATTGAATTTGTATACCGCCCTACTCCCGAAGGACTCAGGGCAGTGAACAGCCATAGAATAAAACATATAAATACAAAATTTAAAATAGATTAAAACGAATTAAATAATTTGGCTGAACAAATTTAAAACCCCAATAATTTAAAACCAGATTTAAAATTTCCATTTAAAAGGGGAAAGACTTAGGTCAGGCCGGCTTGATGAAATAGGAAAGTCTTGAGCGCGCGACGGAAGGTACACAGATCCAGGATCCTCCGTATCTCTGGGGGGAACTCATTCCAGATAGTAGGTGCCCCCACAGAGAAGGCTGTCCCACTGGGGGCTGCCAGTCGACATTGTTTGGCCGACGGCACCCGGAGGAGCCTCTCTCTATGGGAGCATACTGGTCAGTGGGAGGCTATTGGTGGTAGCAGGCGGTCCCGTAAATAACCAGGACCATGGAGCACTCTAAAGGTTTAAGCGCACTCGGAAGACCTTGAAGCGCACTTGGAAGACCTTGAAGCGCACTCGGAAGACCACAGGGAGCCAGTGCAGCTCGTGCAGGAGAGGTGTTACATGGGAACGCCACGTCGCTCCCGTCACCACCCGCACAGCCACACTCTGCGCCAGTTGGAGCCTCCGAGTGCTCCTCAAGGGGAGCCCCATGTAGAGAGCGTTACAATAGTCCAGACGGGAGGTGACGAGGGCATGAGTGACCATGCGTAAGGAGTCCCGATCTAGAAAGGGACGCAACTGGCGAATCAGGCGAACCTGATGAAAAATCCTCCCGGTCACGGCCATCAAGTGCTCTTCTAAAGACAGCCATGAATCCAGGAGGACACCCAAGTTGCGAGCCCTTTCCATGGGGGCCAATGATTCGCCCCCAATAGTCAGCGATGGCACCAGCTGACTATATCGGGACTTTGGAAACCACAGCCATTCAGTCTTGGATGGGTTGAGCCTGAGCCTGTTTCTCCCCATCCAGATCCATACGGCCTCCAGGCACCGGGACATTACTTCAAGGGCATTGTTGGGGTGGCCTGGGGTGGAGATGTACAGCTGGGTGTCATCAGCGTACTGATGGTACTCCACCCCGAAACCACGGATGATCTCGCCCAGCAGCTTTACATAAATGTTGAACAAAAGGGGTGAGAGGACCGATCCTTGTGGCACCCCACATATAAGGGGCCTTGGGGTCGACTTCTGCCCCCCGTCAACACAGACTGCGAGCGGTCAGAGAGAAAGGAGGAGAACCACCGTAGTACAGTGCCTCCCACCCCCAACTCTTCCAACCGGTGCAGCATGATACCATGGTCAATGGTATCAAAAGCCGCTGAGAGACCTAACAGGACCAGGACAGAGGAGCACCCCCTGTCCCGAGTCCTCCAGAGATCATCCACCAACACGACCAATGCCATTTCTGTGCTGTACCCAGGCCTGAAGCCTGACTGGAACAGATCTAGATACGTCGTTTCATCCAGGTACTGGGGGAGCTGTCGTGCAACCACACTCTCGACAACCTTCACCACAAAGCGAAAGTTGGAAACTGGACGATAGTTAACCAATACTGCCGGGTCGAGGGAAGGCTTCTTGAGGAGAGGTCTCACCACCGCTTCTTTCAAGGCGGCGAAAAGACACCCTCGCCCAATGAAGCATTTATAATCCCCTGGAGCCAGCCTCACGTCACCTCCCGGGTAGCCAGCACTAACCAGGAGGGGCACGGGTCCAACAAACATGTGGTTGCATTCAGTCTACCCAGAATCCTGTCCACGTCCTCAGGGGTCACAGGATCAAACTCATCCCAGATAACATTCTCAGGACCTGCCTCCGTCATCCCAGTTGGATCTACCCAGTCGGAGTCCAGATCTTCCCGAATCTGAGTGATTTTGTCATGCAGATACTGAACAAAATCCTCGGCTCTTCCCTCCAAGGGGTCCTCCCGCGCTGGTGGAGCAGGGAGCGGTTCACTCTAAACGGGCGGCCAGGTGATTATCTGATGACGCAATAAGAACAGCAAAATGAGTACATTTTGCTGCTTTTATCGCCACTAGGTAATTCTTAATATGAGATCTTACCAGTGTCCAGTCAGATTCAGCACGACTGGCCCTCCAACTACTCTCTAGGTGTCTTTTCCGGCGCTTCATTTCCCTTAGCTCCTTGGTGAACCAAGGAGCCAGGTGAGATCGGCACTAGGTCAGAGGCCGCAAAAGCACGACTTGATCCAGAGCTCCAGCGGCCGCCCTATCCCAGGCGGCCACTAGGTCTCCAGTCGAGGCGTGAGCCAGAACCTTGGGGATTGGCCCAAGCTCCATCTGGAACCTGTCAGGTTCCATCAGGCACCTGGGGCGGTACCATCTTGTCGGTTCTGCATCCCTGCGGCGGGGTGCAGCGATTCGAAGGTCAAGGTGAAGGAGAGAGTGATCCAACCATGACAAGGGCTCAATGACTATATCCCCTATCTCGAGATCACTCAGCCACTGTCCAGAGACAAAAACCAAGTCCAGCGTGTTTCCCCCCGCGTGTGTAGGGCCATGAATTAACTGGGTTAGGTCTATAGCCGTCATGGAAGCCAAAAACTCCCGAGCCACCTCAGATGCCTCACCCACGGATGGCAGGTTGAAATCCCCCATGACCATAAGTCTGGGGTTGAAATCCCCCATGACCACCGTGGCGATAACATTGAGAAGCTCGGGCAGAGCTGCTGCCATGTGGCAGGGAGCCAGGTACGTGATCAGCAAACCCATCTGAACCCCATGACCTCACTTCACAAGGAGAGACTCACAGCCGGCCGTCTGAGGGACAGTGGCCTCCCTCAGCCTAAGGCCTTCTCTAATAACAGCTGCTACTCCCCCACCCCTCCCCTGTGACCTCGGCTGATGGAATGCATGGAAGCCTGGTGGGCACATTTCTACCAGAGGGACCCCTCCCTCCGGGCCCAACCAGGTCTCCATAATACCCGCCAGGTCCGGTCCCCCCTCCTGAATAAGATCACAAATGAGGGGGGCTTTATTTACTACAGACCTGGCGTTGCAGAACATCAGTCGCAGGCCCAGGCCCTGAGGGTCTGTGCAACCTGGAGAACGAGTGGAGCCTTGGGGGCCGGAGCGTGCCACCGCTCGAAGACAGCGGGTGTGCGCTCCCTCCACATGATATGGCCCCTTGCTCCCACCATATCTACCCCTCCCACTCACAGTACCGATGGTAAAAACACAATCTGGACAAGCTTGACCCACCCCCAAATTAGCCTCCTGTGAGCTCAACTTGTAATTAATACAATAAAATATTTTTGGATTAATTGAGGAATCAGAAGATATATTGAAGAGGCTGAGTTGCAGGTATCTATAGCTTGACAGCATGATGCTTTTGGAGGAAAAACTCAAAAAGATGTCTCAATTTCCCACATATGAGGGCAATATCATTGGTGAAATGTAAGAATTTTATTTTTGAATAATTTATTTCCAGTCCTTCAGTTTGACTAAAGGCTGCAGTGGAGTACACTTTGGTTAAAGAAGACAATATCTGCAATTTAAACATAGAGCAGTGTACACATTGGCTTCTGATTTAGTGAGGAAGGTGAAATTGACATCTGGAATGGGCCTGAACAATTGCATTATAGTACACAAAAGTTGTATAAAGGAGGGGCACAATGCACCCTTGCTTGCCCCTAGTTTTTGTGGGGATCGGCGCTGATAAAGTACTATCAACATCACATTAAACCTGAATGGAAATTTCCTCCAGTAACATTAGAATTAGCAATCAGTAGAGGAGTCAACTAGTTTTTGCCACAGCCACTCCTGGGGGATTGAATCAAAAGCCATCTTCAAGTCAATGAAGGGAACATAGAGGGTCCCTCTGGGGGTCTAAGAGATGCAGAGTGATGCCGTGATCGGAGATTGAGAAGCCTGGCTCAAAGCTGGCTTGTGCTACAGCTTAAATCTTTTCATGATCAGCCAATCCATCAGTTTTGTGTATAGATGCCTAACAAATATTTTACTTAACATACTGAGCAAGTTAATTGGGTAATAATTGACTGGATTAGACCCTTTTAAACAATGAAAAAGTTATTGAGCAACTTCATTCTATGGGTATTTAAATAAATTGGCCAATGAGGATAAATAAAAAGGTCGAAATAAGGATCCATCATTCTGTATTAGATTTTTAAAAATCATTTGGAATGATGCCTCCACCAGCTGTCTTGCCTTTTTTTTTTTTTTGAGTTCTGAATTTTGTTCAAGAATTTCCAAAATAGTGACAGGAGGCCAACCAGAAAGAGGTTTGTACAACTGTGAGAAAGGAGCTGCTAACCTCACAAAATTTAGCTAATCTGGCCTCAGAAGGAATTGAAGTTCCGTTGTCAAAGGCTGGCTAAGTGCTGAATTGGCAACTGACTGGCTCTTCGGCTTTGAAACGGAGATGAGCACCGCCTCCTAGAGTAGGGAATGAATAGCACATATGTGCAAGGGAAACCTTTACCTTTACCTTAGCTTCTTTACTTTTCCCCCTCTCCTTTACTTGAGAAGTTATGAGATAAATACTATTTAGTAGCTTATGTCTTTAAAAATTAAATAACTCTTTGAAAACTTATCTGAGGAAAATGAGAGATAACCGAACAATATCATGATGCCGTCTTGTTTGTTGCATTATCAATTTCTTCTGGAAAATAGCAGAAGTACTTTCCCTTGTATTTAGTCCTGCGGAGAAGATTGTACATCAATCCAAAGTAGAGGTGAGTGTGGTTCTCTAGTTGCCTGACTGCTCTAATTATATGTATGTTTGTAGGTATCCACTATTTGCCAAAACCAGCATGAACTGGCTCATTGCCAGGCACTGCCTTTGTGTGAATGGCAAGAGAAGACACCCATTCCTTTCCTTCTCTCAGGGAGAAACACCTTTCCAGATGGAAGTAGGCACATGATTAATAAGCTATTCAGATTTCTCAACCTGCTGGGAAAGCAGTCTGACGTGCTGTCATCCAATAAAAAATGTTTTAATTTGTCCACATAACATGTTGGAGAGGAACTCTACATTTCTTTTCTTAAGCTTGTTGTCTATAAAAAGTGTGATCTATCATACTATTGGGGGAGGAGATTGTTTTTGCAAGTCTTATTTTTAAGTTCCTGCTTTCGGTATTAGGATGGAGCACACTGGCTCAAAATGCTGGAGTTGCAGCACATCTGGAGTGCCAGCTGGGGAAGGGCTGTCTGAATTGTGTGATCACCTTCATTTCAGCCACAGTGATTTCAGGGAGGAAAAGCTAATGAGGGCAGCTAGTCATGCCAGTTGCTGACAAACAGGAGTGAGAGCTGCTGGGGAAACTGATTTTGCATCTTACTTTGGACATGATGAATAGCCTAGGCTGAGTTGTTTATTCTGTTGCATAAGTATATGTAACCTGGGGTGGGATAAAATTATCAAAAGAACAATAAATCTCTCCCTAAAACATTTCAGTCACTTAGCGTTTTTAAGTGTTTACGTATCATTAAATTAGCTTGTAAGACTGCAGTGATGGTTGTGGAACGGATACACTTTCAGATCATAATAGCCTAGCCATAGTTTATCCAAATTTACAGTTATTCATATTTATTGAGTAAAAAAGAAAAGGGACAGTAGGATAAGTTAAATGCAAACAGATTCCTGCAGGCCCAAAAAATGAATCCCAAATCCATAGGTGGCTAATAACATTTGTTAGGGCTAAGCCTAATGGGCACAAAAGAGCATGCCAACTTTCAAAATTTCCAGAATACTCCATCTGGCAGGTATTGCAAAGAAAAAAAGAAAAGGAAAAAAAAAGAGGGGGGTGAAATGGAAAGGAAAGGAAAGGAAAGGAAAGGAAAGGAAAGGAAAGGAAAGGAAAGGAAAGGAAAGGAAAGGAAAGGAAGATGGAAAAGAAGCAACAAAGTCCCCAAACTGGTTAAGATATTTCAACCACAATAATTGCAGTTCACAATCAACTTTGAAAATTTCTTCAGGCTGGATGCTCCCCATCCATGGAGTTCAGTTCTCCAAATTCCCAGCAATAACTATGCTGGCTAGAGAATTCTGGGAATTAAAGCTATTCTGTTCTTTAGTCTGGAAAAAGTTATTGTATGCTGATTGCAAATTTTAGTGGTTGGTGACCAATATCAGATTACTTCTAGTATTCAGGGACAAAGAAAATGTCTGCCTCCCCATCCTAGAACACAACAGCCATCAGTTCCCATTATGTCTCTTATTTAGGAGAAATGATCATTGTAACTATATAGTGCAACATTTGTAACTTTTGTATATAACTATCCAGTTTATTCCATAGCAATAATGTGATTACGAAGAGAAAGAAAGAGGTCCTTGTTGTTTTCTCTTTATTTCCAGCAGAAATATGTTTTGATATTGTGCTTTTATCCATAATTCATACTTGAAAATTACTTATATGATTTTATGAGACTCCTTACCAAAGTGTCTTTAAATGTTTTATAAATTGTATGGCTTAATCTTATGACCCTCAAACTCTTTTGGAACCAGTTATACTATATTAGCTAAATGCATTGTAGAAATCTTATCAGAGCTAGGCAAACATTTTATATGAGAAGCAAATCTGTCAACTGGTGGATTCCACAAACTTTGCAAAAAGAAATAATAAAGCCACCTTCCTTTTATTCTAGCTCAAAGCTTATAAAATTGTAAATTTGATAGTTTGCATTTTTTGGGGAAAAACTTTGGGTATTATAATCATATTAGAGTAATTCAACTAGTTCTATGAATAGCTTTTTTATCTGTAGGGTTGCTCATAATGAAAACCTCAATAAAGATATCAGGGCTCTATTGGCTGCTTCAACGAACATAATAGGACAGAACAGATACAAAGAAGAATGAAATTAAAGAATTTGCAATGAGAATCAGGAAGGGCTAGAGCTGGTTGTATGATGTTTATCATGTTAAAGAATTCAAATTGCTATCTGAGATGGAAAAAATATATACTAGTATCTGGTGTTGTTGCATTGATTTACAAAGGCAGCAGACCACCTTAAGTTGTGGGTCAAAAAGGAGCCCTGGTGGCGCAGCAGACTAAAACACTGTTATTAACACCAGCTGCCTTCAATTACTGCAAGTTGAAATCTTACCAAGCTCAAGGTTGACTCAGCCTTCCATCCTTTCTAAGGTAGGTAAAATGAGGACCCAGTTTGTGGGGGCAATAAGCTGACTTTGTATAAAATATACAAAAGTATGAAGGCTATTGCTTAACGCATTGTAAGCCGCCCTGAGTCTCCGGAGAAGGGCGGCATATAAATCAAATAATTTTTTTAAAAAAATGACATCATGTAGTCCAATTCTACCAGTGTAGTAGAATTGTTAAGATATATTAGGATGTGGGTGGGCCAGGCTTATGTCTACCCTTAGTCATGGAAGCTTACTGAATAATATTGATCCAGTGGACCTTTTTCAGCACAAACTATCTCATAGTTGTTGTGGGGAAAAATTGGAGGAGGGAATGCTTACATTACATATGCTGCCTGGAGTTCCAGGCATGTAACTTTAACAAATATATATAAATAATAGTACTATCTTTGGATTTGAACAAAATTGGACAGCTACACCAACAAGAAGTTCCTCCAAAGCGGACAGATTTGAAATGATGCACTGTACTTGTAAACCATAGTTACTGAGAGGACAACCCACACTTGGCAATTAAGCTGCTCCTGTCCTATATTTCTGATGGCTTGATTCTAAATAAGTCTTGTGTCCAGACTGGATGGCCTTTAGTAACAGTTTGCAAGTCTAGGCTGCGGATTATCATGTTTTCCTATTGGAATTCCCCAACAGCTATGCCCTCTCACCTCTCTGTGCCAGGAAAACAACATTTAGTTGCTTTCAGTTCATCCACTATTTTTGCCACATCTATTATCCATCTTTTTTCTGCTGCACTTTATTTCACATTACCATGAACCGTTCAGAAAACAAGAATAACCAAAACTTGTATGCTATCATTTGTGTTCCCTAGTCTTGGGGACTTTCCTGAACTGTTGCCAACATATTGCCAAAATGTATGTCTATGAATGATCCAAACATCCTCATGGCTAGAGCCAAGAGTATATCACACACCTCACCCCACAAATTTGAAGATTCTGCTTATTCTACAACTACTATGGTTACTCTTTGGACATTTTGCTATTTCTTAGCAGCAGTTGTTTTTTTAAAAAAGAGACTATGCTATATATAGTGATTTAGATGTTGCTTAGGGACAATATGATGTTATCAAGTCCACTTTTCATCAGTGAAGCTTCTACAATGGCTTTGGGCCAGATACTATCTATTGCCTCACTTGTGCCATTTAAAGGAGGAGAATTGGAAGAAGAAAATACTATTTATGCACACCCTCTCTTTTCCTCTGCCCCTGCTATTTTCTTTATATGCCATATAGATAGATAGATAGATAGATAGATAGATAGATAGATAGATAGATAGATAGATATAGATATAGATATAGATATAGATATAGATAGATATTGTATGGAATGCCTATAAGAAAGGATAAGAGATAAGAGAATGACACTGCAGTTTGATCTTAAGATAAAAGGGTCAATGAGAACAAGCATAGGAAAATATGGAAATATTAAGATCTTCAAATAGGATTCATGCAAATGTGGAAAAAGAAAGTTGCCAACAGTGGCTGATGTCCTTGGTGCCATACCAAATGATCTGAAAAAGTATGTGCATACACTAGGAATAGACAGAATCTGTTTTTGCAATATTACTTAGAATAGCATTATGTTAATAGCATTATGCTATTACTAGACATTGTTTTCTAATTCAGCTTTATTTTTTGTTACCTTTCATTGTATTATTTTTCAATTGCTCATAAGTTGATATAAAATTCAGTACATACATCCAGATGATATAGTTATAATTATTTTACCTGTAATCACAATATATATCAAAATATCTTATCCTTTTTCTGAAATAAATGCCTTCTCCCTACATTAAGTACAATTACCAGGGCCTGGTGGCTCAGCAGACTGATAGCATTGTGATTAACACCAGCTGTCTGCAATTACTGTAAGTTTGAATCTCAGCAGGCTCAAGGTTGACTCAGCCTTCCATCCTTTCAAAGGTAGGTAAATTGAGGACCCAGTTTGTGGGGGCAATAAGCTGACTTGGTATAAATATACAAAAGTATGAAGGCTATTGCTTAATGCATTGTAAGCCGCCCTGAGTCTCCGGAGAAGGGCGGCATATAAATCAAATTAAAATAAAAAATAAAAAAAATGTTTCTTCCCAAGAACCTTGGCAATTGTAGTTATTGGTAGATCATGATAAGACTTCCATTAAATAATTGGTGTCAAAAATTAGATTGAAGACAAAAGTATAACAGCCTGAGTTTCCCTGTCTTCCAACATTTACTGTACTTTAGGTAGATGATAGATAGATGATAGATAGATAGATAGATAGATAGATAGATAGATAGATAGATAGGGTTAGCTTTTATAAACTGGAACCATTATAAATATCAGAAAGAAATAATAAATGAAAAATGACAAGACCGAGTGGAGTACTATATGTTTTTGTGATGATTCCAGGGTGTGTGCTGTGAATGTTCTTGTAGATTATGTCGGTCTTTAGCCCTAAAGTTTGGAGCATCTTCAACAGAGTCATTATCATGAAACAGACTTGAAGTTGAATTAATCTTGTAATCTGACATTAACTTTGCCCAAGATGTGCTATGATCTGCACCAGGTGATATAGCCATTATCTACATTATCTCAAAACACCATAGGAATCTTATATAGCTTCTATGTTTAATTATTCAGATAAAGAGATAAATGGCATACCGTGGTGCTTGAATATTATTTTGTCTTAAAGGACTATGCCCACTTGGAACATTTCCTACAATACCCAACTTATTAGCTCACTGAATCTCATTGGAAAAGTCACAGTATACACAGTGATAGCAAAACAATTGTTTTCCCATTATTTAGCATTCATTTTTATACAGAATGCCCATGATTAGGTGCCTTGGGATGATCCTATCGCTTTTGTTTATTTCTGTTATAATGAGGTACGTTGTGCTTTTTTTTTGTCTCCAATTTCCTGCTCCTCAAATGCAGTTCTCATGAGTTTTACCACTAGTTAGGAATACAAAGACAAGTGATATGCTTGGAACATTTCCCAAGCTCTGTCTTGTAACTCATTTATTTATTTATTTATTTATTTATTTATTTATTTATTTATTTACCAAATTTTGCCCATCTCATAAATCTAAGTCTGAGCGGCATGCAATATCTCTATGCCTCTGTTCCTTAGTTCTACATTCATTTCAATTTCAGCTTCTGAAGCAGTAGAGTGCAAGAGGAAGAGATGTATATATGTATATCTCTGTATGTATACACAGCACAAATAGATATTGTTGGTTGCTGGATTTAGTATAATTTCAATGATTCTAGTGTTGTACACTCATCCAATTTCCCAGTGTTTACTTCTAGTATTTCATCTGCATCATGTGACCATACGTGTGCAGTAATGAATAGGATCTTTCCTTCTACTTCTGAGCAGCAGAAGATCCACAAACAGTTTGCGGTATGCTTGGAATTCCATTCTCTCATCAAGCACATAATTAGCAATGGCTGATGTGAGAATACCTCTTCCATCTCTGCATTGCCCACTAGGTGTCACTGTTTTTCCACACCTGTGCGACAGGCATTAACTCTTTTGGAAAAAGATCTCTGGGTGGGCTTTTCCTAGAGGGGCACATATTTGTTCACCAGAATTGTGTTCATTTTCACTTTAGACAAAGAACACTAGGCAGCTGAGCTTGTTTCTTATCCCCTGAGGAGGAAAAAGCCCTCATCCTATATGGTTCATAAGGAACATTTCAGCCAGGCTGCCTCTCTTCCTTTTATTTTTGATCTGTCATTTCATTTTATACACACTGTTTGCCAAAAGTTTGGGTTGAGATTGTGGATCAGCATTCCCCAACTTGGTACCCTCCAAATGTATAGCGGGTACAACTCCCAAAGGTCACACTGACTAGAAATTATGGGAATTGCAGTCTGAACACAGCTGGAAGGCATCAGGTTGAGGATAGTTCATGCTTTATTCTGTTAGAATATAGAGGCATCGTGTTTCTATATGCTGGCTAGGTGGCATTTGGAGGTTTTATTTCCTAAGATGTTCATCTCATTTCAGTGCTGAGTCATGAGTTCTACTTCGATAATTAGGAAAAAATATGACACTAAATCATATATGTATATACACACAAACACACATACAATTTGCTCACTTAAGCAAGCAAGTTAAGGATTCTTTCTTTTTGTGATCATCTTTCAACCATCCTCCTTGCTTTATAATCTCATCTGTAATTTCACCAGATAGATTTACAGTTCAGCCATGTGCATGGATGACAGAGGCATTTGGCAGTGCCTTCCAAAAGGATTTTTCCTGACTGAAAAATCAGGACACTACAACTAAACAGAAAATGATCGGAAGAGAGAAAAGAGGCAAATAATCACACAAGTTTAAAGTTTGAAAGAGGATTCTACCTTAGCATCTCTCAAAAGCTTTCCTATTTTTATTCTGATGAATGTGCTCACACCTAGGCAAATACATCATTACTGGTGATTTTCACTTGGCACTAATTAGTGCAAGAAAAAAAACACCATTTAGTGGTAATTTGTACCATTGTTATCAAATGGAATGAGATTTTTCTGCCTCTTGAATGGAGTGACTAAATTATGTCTAAGTTTAAAAAAATGTGTCTCTTCTGTCTGATCAAGCTTTGCTCCCCGCTCCCCTTTTAACAGTGCTTGTATAATTACTAATTCTTTCTGTTTGGATACTTTTTGAGTAATAATAAACATTTTAACAGTAATTTCTGCTTATTAAACAATCTTGCTTCTATCCCCACTGCTGCATCTAATGATAAAAATCACAGGATCACCAAACAAGCAGCTAATTCTACTGTTAACTTTCTCTCCAACCTTCTCATTTTCAAAGCAAATAAATCTGTTATTACAAGACTGCTCCCCCCCCCCTCCTTCTCCATACACAGAAGGGAAAGAGAGCTATTTTTGAAGCTCCTTCAATCAGAAACCTTGGCTCTTTACAAAAGCCATCCCCACAGGGTATCAGAACTGTGTTTGAAAACATATGTGATAGAAGAAAAAGAATCAAACCATAAAGTGAACTGAGATCACCTTGTAATTGGGCAGAGAGGACTTCCTGCTGTGGTTGGTATTTTTTGTTAAATGCCAGCACTTCTGCATTTCCCATCTTTTGCTGGAAGATAGTGTATACAAAGTCTTTTTGGTAGCTAAGTCAATCACAGCGACTTGGAAGACCTCCCTGTTTGAAAGAGACCACTTCCTACAGCTGTTAGACTTCTTGATGCTGGAAGGGCAACATTTAAAAGGGGGAGGGGTATGAAGGAATAAGATTTATTGAACCAAGAATTAACCACATTAAGTAGAAATATGAGGAAACTTCACACGGATTTGCTTTATTAAATAGATTATATTCCAACCTTTCTCCAAGGGTTCAAAGAAGTATACATGGTAGTTCCTAATCTAGTTTTCGGAGATATTATGGGTTGGGCTTGAGAAGTAGTGAATGGTCCAAAGTTATCCTCTAAATATAAGAATATTCTCTAGCTTTTCAATTACTGTTATGTTGTGAAAAATCTTTAGTTTTAATGTGGGACAATTGTGCTATGATAAATTCATTGCACCTGGAGAAATTTCTGCCCAAAAGACAAATATTGCATAATCTGATTTATGAAATAGAGCAAATCCTAATTAACAGGCAATGCCTTTATCATTTCTCCAAAGGTAATCAAGAAGTTGGATTTAAGTCATCAGATACTTTCCGATTTTTTAGGCGGTGAGACTAGGTTATCACAGATGGAGCATTTTTCTTGATCAGGCAAAGCAACAGTCAGTTTCTACTGAAGAGACTGGCTTTTAGTTATTTTTCTATTCTGTAAAACTGATGATAGCATTGAAGAAAAAAGAGTAAGAAGGGTTTGTGTATTTATAGTCGATCTATCAGGAGATCTAATTGAATTCTGCAATGAATGCTAAAAATGTGATGAAAACCAAGAATTTATTCAATGAGGCAATTACTAATTTTGCTAGGCTGGTTTTGCAAATTTTTGTATTAGCCTTTGTGCTAAACCAATTTTGTGTGGTTTTTGATGTCTCTTTCCCTAGTATATTCCATTTTATAAAGCGAGCTTTGGCTTCAGTGATTTAATAAGGGAACTTTTCATTAAAACATTCCCATGTGAAAGACTGCAATTGCACAGCTACCTTTCAAGATTGGGTCAAGATTGCATTTCCGGGCTTTGAGTAGAAGAATCCAACCTACCTTCCTTTTTATTTTACTAGAACTGGACAGAAAATTGTGGAATTGTTTGGCACTGCAATTATCAAAAAATGAGTATCTTATTCCCTAATGAAGATTGTCTGACTGAACAATGGATGAAAAAAATGTCAGGCCCAAAGAATCAAGAAATGACATGTGGAGTTACTCCTGAGTAGTTCCTTTATTGAGGGGACGTGGTGGCTCAGTGGCTAAGATGCTGAGCTTGTCAGTCGAAAGGTCGGCAGCTCAACAGTTCGAATCCCTAGTGCCACGTAATGGGGTGAGATCCCATTACTTGTCCCAGCTTCTGCCAACCAAGCAGTTCAAAAGCATGTAAAAAATGCAAGTAGAAAAATAGGGACTACCTTTGGTGGGAAGGTAACAATGTTCCATGCTCCTTTGGCATTTAGTCATGCCGGCCACATGACCATGGAGACATCTTCAGACAGCCCTGGCTCTTCGGCTTTGAAGCGGACATGAGCACTGCCCCCTAGAGTCAGGGACGACTAGCAAATATGTACGAGGGGAACCTTTACCTAGTTCCTTTATTGTTATTCACTTACAAACAAACATCTTACAAGTCTAGAGCAATTATCTGCAATAACTATAGATACACTCTATGAGTTGCTAAGGAAAATCCAACCTTGCTCTCTTCCTGCCCACCAGACATTCTCAGCTCCACCATCTCTTTGCTCTCTGGGAAAGAGCTCCTGCCTTCTGCAACTCCAGACTACATTTTACCAGAAAAGTAGAGTCCAAATCCAACGCAGAGGAGAAAGACTTGACCTTTACTCAAATAATTGGGAATTATAGACCTGTCAGTGAAGCATTTTAAAATTCCCCTGAATATTAGAGAACTAATAAGGCAGTGTCCTTAAAAGCAACTCATGAATTCTGAATCCTGTCTTTCATCTAGGACTCAGTTTGTATATTTCTGATTGTCTTCATTTCATCTTTGATTGCAATTTCTCTCATATGGATTGAGGGATCAATAGCTTCTGCCAATCAGGATGTTTTCTGTGGGTTCTATGGTTCCTAATTCCTTTTCAGCAATTGGTTTTGTAATCTTAGTGATGGCTCTGAATTATTTGTCCACTCAAGCGATGTATGAAAGGTACTATGATTTGTGCAGTGCACATAAAGCATATTGCACCTCGTCATATTTTGTACTACAAATCCCATTAACTCCAGCCAATGTGAGCAATGTCCTGGATTCTGAGAATTGTAATCCAAAGTACATGGAGTAAAGCAGGTTGTCTATCTCTATGTTAGAGAATTAGTCGGATGAAACCAGTGCAGCTGTTCCAGCATTGGCAAAATGCACTTCTGGCCTAGTTAGCAACCCTTGCAGACATATTTTGATTTCACTGCAGGTTCCAAATTAATGAATTTAATCTGGGAGCACTACTACTTCAGCTACGATCCAAAAAAGGTGTACAAAGTATCATCATATCAAATGTAACCCAAATAACCAGCCAGGAAAATAGAAGAAACTCAAAAAGCAGTAACAAATTTTGAAAGCAAAACAAAAGAAAAGAAAAACTTTGTACCTGAAACTCAGCGAGAAAGGAAGCCAATTGAACCATGTACAGGAATCTGCTTCCAAGTTCTAGGGTGGTCAAAAAAATACAAAAATAAACAAACAAATAGCCCTGGGTTTTACTTAAGGCTAATTTAGTCTTTTCATAAGGAAGGACATGAAGTAAGGCAGAATTGGCAGATCTTAAAACTTCAGGGTGGTCGAAATGGGAATAAAGGCATCCTCTGAAATGTCTCAGGCCATTTAAGGCATTCCAGGTTAAATTATGAATGGAATAGAAAAGAGAGAGTCAGTCAAGGTAGTTATATTAAGGTAGTTGTCTTGTATATATGGCTAGATCCTCAAGTCTTCCCCAAACCAGGACACTGTCCCATATAAACAAACCACATTAATGAACACCTTTATTCAGAACATATTAAAATACTTAAATGCAGCTTTTCTCGGTGTAGCAATCCACAATACACTGCTCAACAAAATAAAGTGAACACAAGCAGAAGACATCTGAGATCTGAATGAATGAAATAGCCTTATTAAATACTTTGTTCGTTACATACAGTAGTTTTGTGTTCCCTTTAGTTGTTTGAGCAGTGTATAAATTACTGTATGTAAAGAACAAAGTATTTAATAAGGCTATTTCATTCATTCAGATCTCAGATGTCTTCTCCTTGTGTTCCCTTTATTTTTTTGAGCAGTATATATTAGGACTATAAAACCCTGAAGTTATTTGGGGGGGGAGGATCCTGTGAGTTGTAATTCTATCAAAGCTGCTGGGTAATCTTTTGGAGTTGGCTTCCCATGTCACCTGAACCTGGTCATCGGTTTGCTGCATATATAGAATAAGGTGACCAGATTTTAACATTGGTAAAGAGGGACATTGTGGGCGTGGCTTATTTTGTGGGCGTGGCTATCTGGTCATGTGACTGGGTGGGCGTGGCTATCTGGTCATGTGACTGGGTGGGCGTGGCTAGCTGGTCATGTGACCGGGTGGCCATGGCTATGTGTATAGGGTAAGGTGAACAGATTTTAACATTGGTAAGAAGGACACCATTGTGGGCGTGACTTATTGTGTGGGCGTGGCTTGGAGGCCATGTGACTGGGTGGGCGTGGCTAGCTGGTCATGTGACCGGGTGGCCATGGCTATGTGTATAGGGACTACTCAGAGGGCTGAAAAGTCATTTCTGACAGGTCCTCACACTTTTGACTGGTCCTCACACTTATGACCATCCTCACATTTATGCCCGTGCAGTATTCTTAACAACCATGTCACTCATTTCACAACTGCTTCTCTTCATCATGGTGACAAGATAGGGCAAAAATGTAAAATGTGAGGACAGTCGTAAGTTCGAGGACTGGTCAAAAGTGTGAGGACCAGTCAAAAATAACTTTTTCAGCCCTCTGAGTAGTCCATATGCACAAAAGGACTAACCAGAGGGCTGAAAAAACTCATTTCTGACAGGTCCTCGCACTTTTGACTGGTCCTCACACTTATGACCATCCTCATATTTATGCCCATGCAGCATTCTTAACAACCATATCACTCATTTCACAACTGCTTCTCTTCACCATGATGACAAGATAGGGCAAAAATGTAAAATGTGAGGACAGTCATAAGTTCAAGGACTGGTCAAAAGTGTGAGGACCAGTCAAAAATAACTTTTTCAGCCCTCTGAGTAGTCCATATGCATTAAAGGATACAGCAATAGAGAGGGATGAAGGAATGGAAATTAGAGTAGGAGTGAGGGTAAGAGAGGGAGGAAGAGAGGAGGAGAAGGAGAAAGGAAGAGGAAGTAGGGAGGAGAAAAAGAGGGTGGGGGAAGAGAAAGTAAGAAGGAAAGAAAAGAGAGTGGTGGTAGGTTTGAGGAGAAAGATTGCTGTACAATAAAAAAGATGAAAGGGAAGAAAGCCAACCCCAAGCAAATATAAAGATATTAAGATTAAGAATGAATTGTTAAACTTTAAAGAATAAAAGAGAACAAATATGAATAAATAGCAATAATTAGAAACACACATACAAACATACAATGTATTTTCTTTGAACAGAATATTTGGCTGGTTCACAAATTTAAACAGCGTTTAGTCATTTCAATTAAATTTACAATTTCTATATTTCCTTTTTGCCATATTTATTCCTCATCTATTTTTTTAAAAAAACAATATTACCCTTCATCCTCATCTCTAATCTTAATCAAATTCAATTTTTCCCTTCTATTCTATATTATACCCCTTCCCATTGTCATCTATTTTTATATCCATCCTCACATTGGTTAATTATGTAATTATGTAATACAGTTGTTTAATACAAATTCAACATTTTAATATAAATCAATTAGTTATATAACTATCTTTTTTGTATATTAATCAATATGAACATGAATATTCCAATTATTTCCATGCAATCCAATTTCTTACAAATCAATTAATTATATTTACCAATAATAATAAACCAAATAATTTCCCCCATATATTCCTCCAAACCACAACTTAACCATTTCTGCTTTCAACACAATATACAATTATTAATAGTATCTCAATTATTACAATTCCCTAGTTAAATAGAGCTTTTTTTCTTTTGTGTTTTAAAATCTTGAACTCTCCTCTTTTGCCCAAAATTTCCCATTGTTTGCAGTTTTGTACCTACCTTTTTTGGTGAGGAAAAAGAAAAAGAAAAAGAAAGAAATCTCTCTCTGCCTCATTTTGTCACCTTGCAGGTTTAGTTTCGCTTTCGCCTTTGTTTTCAGTATAGCTAGGGGGGGTGGGAAATCTGCTCCAGGAACTTTTTGCAGCTTTTTGCAGCTAATTAACCTAGCGGAAGCTGTTAACAGGGGCTGTTTTTTCTATTTTTGCAGACATGGGTCTATTCATTTTTTTTTTAACACTGATCAGCTGTAGGTCGGCCCTTTGAAGCCCCGCGGCAAGAGTTTAAAGAGTTTTTTTTCTCTCTAGCCATCAGCAGGGCTTCAGGAGGCAGCCGGGACTCAGGAGCAGAATGAAAAATCGGGACTTTTTTAAAACGCCGCGGGACGCGGGACAAATTGCTCAAAAGCGGGACTGTCCCGCCAAAAGCGGGACATCTGGTCACCTTAATATAAAATATACACAGCATATATACATGGCTTAGCCTTCTATATCAACTTGGGAAATTGTAGTTTATTCAGCTAGCCACTAGTTTGTACACGAGTATACAAACTAAGCATATGTGAACATGTTAGTTGGTGAACATTCATTTTGTCTAGTGAGCTGGAAGGCATTTGCTTTCCCTGATATAAGAACCGCAATCAGTCATATGTAATCCTGATAATTCTCATGAAATAATTACAGATTTCTGTCTGGTAGTCTTAATCTAAGTGTAGTATCAAAACTGGTGATCTAACTTTCTTTTGTGCTAGTATATTCTATTTGAAGGCACACACAGTGAAGTTACTGAAAAAAACATTTCAGGATTTACACAGTGCACCAAATCATAAAATATAATTAAACAGGCTCAGTCCAGACAATATGTTGACCCACAAATAGCAACAAAGTTTAAAGCTAACCCAAGCGTAGCATTGCATGCACTTGCAGTCCCAAAATCTTTAACGGAGTTGATGAAATATATTGGGTGAACCGAGCCATTTGCTCTCTGAACTCTGTGCATTGTTTAAATTCTTTTGTGCAAGTGAGCAGCTGCGGACAGGGCAAAACAAAAACAATGCAAGCAACATCCAAGCAGCACTTTGATATGCTTCAATTACTGCAGTACAGTTCCTGGAAGGATTGACTCAGATGCTAAATGCTGGATCCGCGTCTGCAGCCAAGGATAGAAACAAAGCCATTTTGAATAGGCCCACGTAGTTTACAATGACTTCAGGGCTGCGTGTTGCCATCCACCTCGGTTACAGCGATGCCGCGTGCTGACTCTTTTTCTATTGAGAACAGAAAGCTGCGGAGGGAAGGTGAGCAAGGACGCTGACGGGGAGCCCAGATCTGTAGGTTGCATATCGGTGAACATAATGAATAGTTAGCAGGCTGGGCTTGAAGGCCAAAACCTGACAGGCTGACAGGCACTGATTGCCATTTCCATAAAGGGCGCTATGGAAGTGTGAGTGATTGAGAGATTGATTGATTTGTTTTGCTGAGTCTCCTTTGTGGCCTCCTGGGTAAATTTCTGGCCACACCTCTCTGCCTCAAAGCACTTGCTCTGCCTGCTGTTGCTTTTTCCTTCTTCTTCTTTTTTTATTTGTGGGTAATGAAAATTTGTTATAAGCCTTCCCTTTCATCTGTACATGGCAGGCTGTCACACAGAAAACAAGCCATTCTGGAACCTTGCTTCTTTCCAAATTGCTAAATATTTTCCTTCAAATGGCTTCCCTAATGGGCCAATATAATAAGAGTGGCATGCTCTCTGCCCACGCCGAAGATGCCAGAGCATTTGTCCAGTGCATATGTATGCTCGGCACAATAAACTCGTTGACTTGACTGGCCGACACTGCAGCCTGCTGCCCATCAAAATCCGGACGGGGCATTCTGCATGCAAGGCAGGGAGGCTCCGATTTGCTCCTGCTTGTCCTTGGGGGAAAACAGATTTGTTCAATGAGAAGAATTGGGCAGCATCCTTGTTTCCATTCCATAAGGTGGGACCTGATGGCAGTTGCAGGAGGGTTGCGCTAAGCACAAAATAAGCCAGGCGAGGGGCAACAGAGCTGGGCTTACTAATGGCTTGGCCTGCCTGGCCAGATTTTTATTGACTCCAGTTGCTGCTTTTCGGAGGGGCAGGCACCAGTGCTCCCCATGGCCAGCCGATCCGTGTGCTATATGCTAAACTGTTGCTGACCCACTGCTTTATGAGCCTAAGTGGTTATGCAGGAACAGAAGTGAATAGGTTGTGTGCGATAAGAAAATAATTTGCCAAAAACTGCGACAATAAAGAGGGCCTGATGGGATCTCTTATGGCATGAATAGCCTGGAGCAGCTGCAGATCTCTCTCTGCCTTCACAATTATTTTCATTTTTATAACAGCTAAAAGCGAAATATTGTCCAGAAGCTTTCATAAATGCAGCATTTCCATTGATTTTTTTAGTGAATGTAAGGAAGGAAGGAAGGAAGGAAGGAAGGAAGGAAGGAAGGAAGGAAGGAAGGAAGGAAAGGAAGGAAGGAAGGAGGAAAGGAAGGAAGGAAGGAAGGAAGGAAGGAGAGGGAGAGAGGGAGGCAGGGAGAGAGGAAAGGAAGGAAGAAAGGAAGGAAAAGAAGGAAGGAAGGAAGAAAGGAGGAAAGGAAGGAGGGAGAGGGAGGGAGAGAGGCAGGGAGAGAGGGAAGGAAGGAAGAAAGGAAGGAAAGGGAAGGAAGAGAGGAAGGAATTAATTTATTTTTAGGATAAAAAATTGATCCTTTGCCATACCATAGCAATAAAAGTCAAGCTCTTTTTACAGGCTTTATTCTGAGATTATTTAAAGTCAGATCAGTACCTGATAATTCCAGCTGCACCCAATGTATGCCTGGACTGATTACGGTAGTTCAGTTCTCATGATCAATGGAGATGCTCTTTAAATGCCTTAAAGACTATTGGATCACTTTGGAATAAGTAGAAATGATAATTTCAGATCTTTTTTTTTCTATCTTCCTTGGCATGCCAAGTAAAGTTACACAAATCAAAACTCCTATGAAACTCTTTTTTTTGTAAAGTAATTTTATTAAATGTTACAATTAAAAAGATAAATATAAAGTAAAATAAATAAATAAAAAATAGTGCAGAAATGAAAAAAATAATACGAAAATAGAAAGGAAAGAAGGCAAGAATATAATAAAGGAAAATAAAATATATTTAAAGAAATGACTTTTCCTTTGTCACAAGAAATATAAACAATTTAGTAATTTCATTTTCTCTTAAAATACAGCAAATGACATCTTCTTCCCATAACTTATATACAGATAAAGCCTTAAAGCATTATTGTTCAACCCTGAATAGCAAAAGTCCGTTAGGTTTACTAGAGGTAACAACATATCCATTTAACCTTGATCAGATAAACCACCATTATGTTCCTTCCTTTTACTTTTAATATTTTGATCTTTAATGTCTTCAAATAATGTACTAGAATTTAATTTCTTTTCATTTTTTCTTTGTCCCTTTTCACTAAATTCTTCAAAGCTTTAACAAGTTTCTTTTGTAAATCCAATATAGGAAAATTATAAAGGTCATTTTCTTGGTTTGTTATTTATATATCCCTTTTAATTATTAAGACATCAGCTGGTTTCTTTTGTATGTCCTGTGTAGCATCACGGAATATTCCATATCATTCTTGTAGGCTGTAATTTTTAAATCCACTTTCAGATCTTGTTTGGTAAAACTTGTTCCTTTTTCATTGCATCTTTCAAACACAGTCTAACTACAAAGGCAGAAAATTCTTAAAATTAATTTCTGGGTCCATTGTTCAAAAATATCCTTCAATATGTCCAATGTTAAAATACTTTGCTTCATTCTGTACTAGTAAGCCAAATGTAAATGTTCTCCTTTAATTGTAATCTTTAGTTCATTCTGGTTCCCTCCTTCAAAATCTTGTCCTACCATTTTTTAAAAAGAGAATTCAAAAGAAAAGCATTTTCCCATGGGAAGGATTATTTATAATTAATTGCAAAATCTTATTTCAAATCCATCTGGTTCCTTAGTCTTTTTGTAACATTCCAAAGTCAATGTTCTAACCATCTTTTTGCTGTTTATTCTGAAATTGTTTTTAAAAATTCCTTAAACTTGTATTTAATACTTTTTTTTTTACTAAGGATTGAAGGGAACTCACCTGGTACTGTAAAACCTGTCAATCCAAAGGTTCCTAATAGCTGAAAAGCAGTTAACAAGCAATTCCCAAAATTGATTAAAAAAGGAAATATGTGAACCCAGTGTCCTTTTAAAGGCACATACTGTGATTTGAGCAACATGGATATTCTCTCATCTCCCAGAGTTCTAAATCCTGGACTGAAAGGACTAAAGCCCTTTTATCCCCAATTTTGAACAACTAGCAAAATTAAAGATCCCAAACTTGCTATTTATTCTTTAAAGACTACACATATGATCCTCACTTAATGATGACTCATTCAATGATTGTTTAATGTTACAATAGCGCTCAGCGACGTATGATTGGTCCTCATAATTGTGGCTGTTGCAGCATCCCCAGAGCCATAAGATCACAATTTGGGCACTTGGCAATCTGATCACAATTACAACAGTTGCAGTGTGTCTTGTCATGTGATTTCCATTTGCGACCTTCATTGCCAGTTTCTGATAAGCAATGGGGAAGCTGGTAGATAGAAATTCTCAAATGGCAATCATGGGAAGTTGCACTTTATGATGGTAACTGGAATTGCCGCAATTACTGTATCTTTCGGACTATAAGACATACTTCCCCCCCCCCAAAAGTGGGTGGAAATGTCTGTGCGTCTTATAGAATGAATATTGTGGCAGCGGGAAGGGGGTTGGTGTGGCGCCAATCAGCCTATCACTGCAGCTGCCTATCGCCGCGATGGCCTGTTCGCCGTGGCTCATTCGCTGCCGATCACACCAATCAGCGGAGAATGGGCTGTGCCGAACGGGCTGTAGCAAACAGGCTGCGGTGAATGGGCCATGGTGACCAGCCCATGGCAGTGGCAAATGAGCAGCAGCGGCAAATGGCTGGTGGTAGCGAATGGTCCATGGTGAATGGGCAGCAGTGGTGACGAACAGGCAGTGGCCATGGTGAATGGGTGGCGGCAGCAAATGGGCCACAGCGAATGGGCCAAAGCAAATGGGTGGCGGCGAATGGGTGGTGGTGAATGGGTGGCGGTGGTGGCAAACAGGCATGGGCCACAACAAATGGGCCACAGCAAATGGGCAGCGGCAAACGGGGAGGGGTGGTGGTGATTCCTTCCACCTAGAACAGCTGATCAGCTGTATTTAGGGAGACAAATCCAATCACTAATCAGCTGCTTGGCAGTGAAGGCCCCAGTGTTTCCCGTCGGCAGCAGCAGCGGCAGCAGCAGCCAGCTCAGTTGACTGGTGGTGGGTGCAACAGAGCAGAACCCTGATGAGCCACATGCTAGGGCTGCAATAACATGCTGAAGCTGATCAGGCTGTTTGCAGTTTGCTGCAAGGACACTAGCCAGATAAATACCGGATGGATACTGAGAGGCAGAGGCAGATTTTTTTTTCTTGTTTTCTTCCTCTAAAGCTTATAAATGTGTCTTATAGTCCAGAGCGTCTTATAGTCCGAAAAATATGGTACTCTTGTAAGTTAGTGCGGTCATGTTACATTGCACTTTATGACCATATTGCTTAGTGGCAGAGTCCCAACTACTATCATTATGTAAGAACTACAGTACTTGTATTATTATTAATATATGCATTATTGTATTAGCATTCAATTTAGTGCTTTGAATAATTTATTATTTGTTTCCTTAATAGGCTGGTCCCAACATCAAGGGTGAAGAATTGTATAAGAATTATATGCAGCTGGATGTAAACAGACCTCTTTTTATGTATGTGCATGAAATAAAAACTCCCTTTTTAGGACCCTGTAATCCAGGGGTGTCAAACTGGTGGCCCACGGACTGGATGTGTCATGTGCTGGCCATATCCATTCTGGTTTAGTGAAGGGTGTAAAAGTCACGATACGTCATGTGATGACAACATGACGCCATGAGTTTGACACCCCTGCTGGAATCCCTTAATTCGGGATAGAGTCAGGATGACTGAATGGAGCTGAGCATTTACTGGCTGGATGTCCTTCCTGATGCCACATGGAGTTTGAGCAGTAAAATGAGGACCCAGATTGTTGGGGACAATATACTGACTGTAGAGAGAGCTATAAAGTACTGTGAAACAGTATATACATCCATATGCTATTGCTATTATGAAAAGGGATGCCACGAATGAAATCTCTGAAAAGACAAAGTAAATTATAACATACTTTACAATCAGGTATGTCTGAAGAATCAAGAGTCTTGGAATAAAAAATGAGAGCGCGAGGAAAACAAGGTAGGAGGACATACAGAAACTGAACAGAAGAGACCATGCAGAAGAGACCACGCAGAAAGCAGTGGTGAAAGCCAAATTTTTTTACTACCAGTTCTGTGGGCGTGGCTTGGTGGGTGTGGTGTGACTTTGTGGGCATGGCTTGGTGGGCATGGGAAGGATATTGTAAAATCTCCATTCCCACTCCACTCTAGGAGAAGGATATTGCAAAATCTCCATTCCCATCAGGGGTGGGTTCTAATTTTTTTTACTACTGGTTCTGTGGGCGTGGCTTATTTTGTCGGCGTGGCTTGATGGTCATGTGACAATTATTTAAGATTTAGCAGAGGTACTGGTCTACCAGGCTTTTAACTGCTTGCAGAGCTGTACCATTTATTTTTGCAGGCACTGTTCTACCCATTTATTTTTGCAGGCACCAGTCTACTCATGTATTTTTGCAGGCACTGGTCTACCCATTTATTTGTGCAGGCACCGGTCTACCCATTTATTTTTGCAAGCACCAGTCTACTCATTTGTTTTCTTTTAACACTGATCAGCTGTAGGGCGGCCCTTTGAAGCCCCGCAGCAAGAGTTTAAACAGTTTTTTTCCCTCTAGCCATCAGCTGGGACTCAGCAATAGATTGGAGGTTGGGTCAAATAAAAGGTAAGAATAACGTGGGGGGGGTGGCGGGGTGGAGAACCGGTTCGGTGATGTCATATCGTCACCGCTATCGGCTCGGTAGAACCGGGCTGAACTGGGAAGAATCCACCACTGATTCCCATCCTACCCTGGGGCCAGCCAGAGGTGGTATTTGCCAGTTCTCTGAACTACTCAAAATTTTCGCTACCGGTTCTCCGAACTGCTCAAAATTTCTGCTACCGGTTCTCCAGAACCTGTCAGAACCTGTCAGAACCTGATAGATTTCACCTCTGCAGCAAAGGACCCTAATGTAGAGAAGAATAACAAAGTTGGTGAAGAGCTTGGAGGCTAGATCCTATGAACAGCAATTAAAGGAACTTGCGTGTTTAGCCTAAAGAAGGAAAGGCTAAGATGAGAGATGATAGCAATCTTCCAATGCATGAAGAGATGTGAGAGGCAGAGGGTGTGGCTCTATTCTCCAGAGTACACAACGATAGATAAGAATTAATGGAAGCTTAACAGAGAGGTCCAAAACTCAAATAAGAAGGAATGTCCTGGCTGTGAAAGCTATTAAGTAATGGAACAGCCTGTCTCCATCAGTGGAAATTGTCAAGAATATATTGGTCAGTCCATGATGTTCTGAGGATTCCTGTATAGACAGGGGTTTGGACTTGAATTCTTCCAAGGTCTCTTCCAACTTTATAAGTCTATGATACTCTAGAATGTTGTATTCTTGAAGGGAGAGAAAGATCAGCCAATAAAAACTAGAACATAAGACTCACTCCACACAACTAACACTCCCAGCAGTTCTGGTAGAATGGGACAAGTTTCCGCAATGCAGGGAAGTTGGAAAGTAGGGCATACCTAGAAGAAAAAGAGAAAAACAATCAGTAACAGATGTGGGTTCCAAGCAAACTAGCAAGGTGGAAGGCTACTGTAGGTGTCTGCAATGCAGAGAATGAACTATTCACTCTTCAAGGCCCACACATCTGGGTAGGATCAATGAAGCAACAATTACACAACCTTCAGTAGGGACTTTCATTTCATAGCTTGTCTTGGGGTAAATACAGAATGTTGGAAACTTTCCAATTGGTGTTCATAGTGGGTTTGTTAAGGCTTTAAATGATTTAAAATGTTTTTACCATGATTTCTTGCCACTTGCGTTGAAGTGCCCTCTACAGAATAAACTGCCAATAGACTAGTCTTCTATCTCATGATTATTAATATTTAGGTTAAATTTTTTTCTCAGCCTCCCCACAATGTCTTACACCCCTCAGAATTCCTATAACACTTTGATGCCAGAGAAGCAAATCCTCTGAAAAGAAGAAATCCTACAGAGATGCCAGGAGCAGTGATGAGTTCAAAAAAGAGCAGAGGACTAGAACCCAGTTCTCAGCAAAATTCAGAACAACACATTCTTCAGAAGAAAAGGACTAACGTGCTGGAAATATTTCCCACAAAGATGCAGAGAGATTGCAAGCCCAGAGACACCAGTTGGGCACAGCAAGTTTTACAGATACTTCTTAAACTTGACACATGGCTGTCTAAATGCACATATTGGGGAAGGTAGAACCGGAGATGAGAAATCAGAGAATGTTCCTGGATTGGGAATGTCAGGAGTTAGTTACTATGTAAAATCCTGTGATGACAGGATAGGGAACAATAAAAGCAAGGTGAAGATGCCTTTCTTGTCCTTGCTTATCAAGGAACTCAATTGCAGAGAGTGATATTAATCACCCTGGGGTCTATCCAACCCCAGACATCTTGGAGGAAACAATATGTAAGAACTCATAAGGTTTGCACCAAAGCAGTAGCCCTAAACTGGATTGATGCTAAGAGCATAAATCGGGACTTAGTCCCTTTTTCAGCAAAATTTGAGAGAGACCCAATCTTAGTACACAGGTAATCCTTGATTTATGACTATTTGTTTAGCTACTATTCAAAGTTATGATGGCTGAAAAAAGTGACTTACAACCAATCTGCGCACTTACAACAGTTGCATGGTCATGTGATCATGATTCAGGGACTTGGCAATGGTCATGCATTTAGTCATGTGATCTTCATTTAGGACCTTCCCAGATGGCTCCTGACAAGCAAAGTCAGTAGGGAAGCCAACAGGGAAGGTCATAAATTGCAGTCATGTGATGTCTTGCTTAACAATGGATTTTTGAATGATCTTAAGATGTACCATTCCAGGAGTCAATGGTTATATCACCAGGGATTTGGTTCCCAGCATGGGAGTTCCAGATTTCTAGGGGAATGAAATAAGTAAAATGATGGTGCTCTCTGAACTTTCTTGTTTAGTTCCAGATATTTCATTACCAGACTAGGTAACAGCATTAGTGTTAGTAAGAAGTGGGGTTTTCTCTCAGTTTATAGTATGATAAACAAAATATCATGGTCTCCTATCTTGATACCCAAAGAAAACAAAAGTGCTGAGCACTTATGTTAGAAGTATGCTCAGCAGAATATGCAGATTTTTATAATCTTGCTACTCATTCTAACAGGCACAGAAAATATAAATCAGCATATTGAAGGCTTTTCTCAGCAGCCTCTTAGCAATATAAAACCATTGAAAAAGAAATGGTAGAACTGCAGACAGCTGGGGTAATCTAAGGCAACTGGAGTGATTGTGGATGCTAATGTGATTCTGTAAGAGTACATGGCTCTCACTGATGGACTTGCTTTTTAACCCTGAATTGCACTTATGGAAGGACATATTTCTTGTGGACTATAGAGAATAGGTCAATTTCTCATGCCTTGCATCAATGTTCTGTTAGAGAGGCTAGAAGAATTACATGGAGCCTGGTCCATTTCCATATGGGTCTTAACAAAAGGACACTGGTAGAAAGATGTAAGGAGAAGTCAACATTCATCATATAGTGTGGGGTGTTTGAATTTAATATACAACCACTTGATCTTTCGAAAGACTCTACAATCTTCCAAAGACCAAATATGGTGCTCCAAGGTATAAATGGCTTTGCTATCATATGTTAGATAATATAGCATTTATCTAACATTTTCCAAACTTATTCCAAAGAATTGGTGAGTGCCAAATTACTATCAAGGTGACGAAGGGCCAAATTGGCCTAAATCAGATAGTCTATGTGGGATATTGGATGGGCCATGGAACTTCTGACAGCCAATGTACAGGCTAACCAAGAACTACCTGTCCTTAGAAAAAAAGATAGGTCCAATAATTATTTAGGCTAGTTGATTACGATAAGACCTTTGCACCCAATTATTGTTATGCTGCAGCACAACTGAAAGCAAAACCCCAGTATGGTGGTGTGATCCCAGGAGTGCAAGATTATATTTGGTCAGCTAAAAAGCAATCTATATTTCAAGCTCCAGATTTGGCAAACCATGCCAAATTCCTATTCCTTAGAAAGTGGCATCGGGGCAGTGTTAATGCAAATATACAGACTAGCTTCCACATCTACTGGCGTTTCTGAGTAAGAAACAATTGGAGAGGGAGTCCCATTGGATTGTGAGGGAAAAAGTATGTCATGCCATTGCATACACTGTTGAGAAGCTGCATCACTTCATGAAGAAATTTGATGTGAAATCAGAACAGCAGCACTGAAATGACCAAAAGAAGCCCAGAGCAGAAATTTGTGCACTGGAATCTCAACCTGAGGGAATATAAATTTAATATATTAAAGAGTAGATGGACACAATGGCGAATGTGTTAATACAGAGATCCATTTGAGGAAGGCAGTGGACTATGGATGACTGGGGGCAGAGGAAGATACAGTAATGGAAGGATACCACTATGTCACATTTATGTGCTGCCTGTTTCCATAGGCCATAAATAAAGTTTCAGGTTTAGCCTGATTGTCTAATTCATAGATACTTCTAGAAGCTCTAGGGATTACAGAAAAGTACAGTCTTCTTTTAAAAGTGTGTGTCTCTCTGTGTGTGTCTATCGGGGGAGGGGGTAGTTTATGTGAATGTCAGCCTACATGCCAGAGAGTCTCTGACATTCAATGCTGCAGACTAAGTCATCACTCTTCACACATATTGCTGTGTGCTCAAAGCTATCTTCTGTAGATATTCATGCAGGAGGCACAGCTGTTATGGGGAGGGGTTAGGGTGGAGGGAGAGAGCAACCACACTGATGTTAAAGCTGGGCTGGTAGGCACATGGATTCAATACATGAACCTTTCCTCTCCAGTGACTTCTGTGCCTTCTTTTCCTCTCAGCATGTCAACAAGCTTCTTCTCTGAGCAGGGGAATATGTGGAGGCCCACATGCCTCAGAGACCTCCCTGAGACTTTGGCCTCTTTTTATTTATTTTTCAAAGATACATTTTTATAGCCTGAAAGAAAGCGCTGGTGAGACGGCAGCAGATGTACCATCTCAATTTACTTGCAATGCCTTTGGGCTCCAAGATGAGAGGGGCTGCTGCCATGGCTTTCCCAGCATTTCTCCTTCCAGAGTCGGATTGCCCACCGCTGCCTATCTGAGCTGCACTTCAGAGGAGGCAACCCGGGAGGTGATAGCAGAGGCCAACTTGCCTTGAGCCCCTGAGCACCTGCTGGTGCCCCTGCATGAGTCACACGGTTGGTTTAATTAAGTATATGCTTTGTCCTTCAGCATTTCTCTTTCTGTGCCATTTATCAGCTTCATCAGGACTCTTATATTTCAGAGGTGGGCAACCTTTCTGGGTCAATGGGCTTATGTTGAATGTTTAAAGAGAATTATGAGAATATATATACTTTTATTTTATTATACCACTGGCTACCAAGTCTTTTGGCAATAAATAGGGTGAAAAATGAAAATAGAATCAGGGTTCTTAAAAACAATAAAAAACAAAATAAATAGTACTTAATTTAAGAGATTTGTTTTTAAGGCTTTTAAAAAATATATCCTGTATACTTCATGCACTCCTAATTAATAGGAAATTAATAATAGAGCATTGCTTTGCAAGAGGCTAAAACTTGATATTATGCTTGTAGCCTATCGGCCAAAAGCTATCAAAACTGGATGGTACTTCTTACTGTTTTCAGGAAATGTGCAGGGTTGGTGCATAGTACAGGTAGTCCTTGACTTATGACCACAATAGAGCCCAAAATTTCTGCTGTTAAGTGATCATTTGTTAAGTAAACATTGCCCCATTTTACAACATTTCTTGCCACAGTGTTAAGTGAATCACTGCAGTTGATAAGTGAGCAACACGGTTGTTAAGTGAATCTGGCTTCTCCAGATTTGATTTTGCTTCTCAAAAGGTTGCAAATGGTGATCATATGACCCTGGCACGCTGCAATGGTCATAAGTATGAACCAGTTGGCAAGTATCTGAATTTTGATCATACAATCATGGGGACGCTACAAAGTTTGTAACTGTGAAAAACAGTCATAAGCAGGGATGAAATGCTCCCGGTTCGGACCGGATCACCTGATCCAGTAGCGATGGCGGCTCTTGGTTCGGAGAACTGGTAGCAAAAATCCCTGCCCCCCCCCATGCCCAGCTGAGCTGCACAATCATCAGAGCATTGTAAGCCGCCCTTAGTCTCCGGAGAAGGGCGGCATATAAATAATTTTTTTTAAAAAGAGGCTTTTTTTTAACTTTTAAAAGCATTTTTTCTACAATATCTTCGGCCGAAATATGCTTTTAAAAGTAAAAAAAAAGCCTCTGATGATTGTGCGGCTCAGCTGGGATCATCAAAGGCTTTTAAAATGTTTTTTTTTCTTTTAAATGCCTCTGACGATCCAAGCTGAGTTGCTTGATTGGCAGAGGCATTTAAAAAAAAAAAAGTCTCTGCCGATCAGCCAACTCAGCTGGGATCATCAGAGCCTTCTGAAAGCATTTTTTTCAGCCTCTTCACCGAAGAGGTTGTAGAAAAAATGGTTTTAAAAGTAAAAAATAAAATAAAATGGTCACGCCCACCTGGTCACATTACCCTCCCCTCCCAAGCCCACCCACAGAACTGGTAGTAACAAATTTTAGATTCACCACTGGTCATAAGTCACTTTTTTCAGTGCCGTTGCAACTTTGAACGGTCACTAAATGGACTGTTGCAAGTCGAGGACTACCTGTATAATGCAGGTGTGATAGTGATGAGGATGATAATCTAATTTATATCTTTTCTATCTTACCTTCTCTATCTTACTAACAAATGTTAGATGAGAAAGTTGTTTGACCAAAGCCATGCTAGCTAGCAGTGTTTCAGGTAACAACCCTGGAATATGAAACATGGTGGAAGAAAATGTAGGAGGACTAAATGGTAAAGAGCATAAATCAATGAATGTTGAACAATGATGAAGGAAGATTAAAATACAAATATAGTTTGTTTATGGCGTAAAATATTGTGCAATTTGTCTGTGAAAACAGCATGTGTTGTATAGAACTGATGGAGAAAATGATGGTTATACATAAATGGGAAAAAACTAGCAGATTTTTTTGTGAATCTCAGTAGAAAATTTATTAAAGATAGAGAAATAGATGGAGAATTGTTAAAGTGAACATAAATTGCTAGGCAGGTAATAATAGTATATGGACTATTCTGAAGAAGGAATATTTGTTGAAATAAAAACTTCCATATGTCATGGAAGTGATAGTAGGCTACATCAGGACAAATCTAGAAGTACATTTCATACAATGGGTATAGGTATTTCAGAAGTAGGTATGATAAACAGGTAGAGATAAGTAAAAAATGAATGGGGATCGAATTAATGTAGTTGAATATTTTTTAAAACTAATTTAAATAGCAGCCTGCACAGCACATGACTCAAATACAAAAGTGAATGACATGAATAGAAGAAGTATGTAGAAGACTGAATCACAAATATGTGAGTGAATGGGTTAAGATGAAGTAGAAGGCAAGGAAAAGTGTTTAGAGGGAACTGCTGACATCTTGAAAAGCAATTTGCTGAAGGGTTTAAAGAACAAAAGGCAGTGCATGAAGCAATGCATGAATGAAGTAGGAGGAAGATGGCTTTCAAACATACAAATGTATAGACAGGTATAGTGAATGGTTTAGTGTCAACTGAATTTAGCTGTATTTATTTCTCTTTTTTCTTCTTTTATACCTCAGATCCTTTGGCTTTTTTCTTGCTCTTACCTATACTTGTCATAACATTACTTGCTACAAAAAAGAACAGCATGATGAATATGTATATATGTGGGGGAAATGAAGAAATAACTTAGGCTCCTTAAGTCGATTTATTTATTTATTCATGTAATTATTATTAGACTTCTATACTGCCTACCTTGCCAAGGAGACTCAGTTATTGGGTTAGATGCAGATGAGCTGCCAAAAACTAAGTCTCCCTCCCAAAGATTCTCAGTGTTCTTTCTAGGGACCTGGAGCCTGTGAGGTTCTGGATGGGAGAAAATAGCCTAAAGTTGAATCCAAGTAAGATGGGACTCGTGGCTTGAACAGGAAGTAGGCACTGAGACCAGAGCTGGTATATCAGTTGCAGCCTTACCTAATGCAGGAAGACTTGCCTATATTGAATCATGGTCTCATTGTCATCTAATTAGACTATTGCAGTATGCTTTACATTGGATTGTTCATAATAATTACACTGAAACTACAAGTGGTCCTAATAAAGGAGAATAGTTGTAGCTCAGGGTTGACATGAGGGGTCCTTGGTGCTCTCTGCACTTGCTTGGGTTTTTTTGCAGATCTAGACTAGCACTGATGGTGTTACCTAGTTTGGGTAATGAAATGTCTGCAAAAAAACAAGCAAGCTCAGAGAGCACCAAAGACCCCTACAATTGGCCCACAATATGGTGGTCTCTGTCCCCTTTCTTGCTCTTGGCATTAAGAGCACATAAGCCCCAATTTTCAGACCCTTCACTGATTGAGAATTGGATTCCAGGTACAATTTAAGTTGCTAGTTTTGATATATAAAATTCTTTACAGTTTAGCACTTGGCTATCTTCAGGATCATCTAGTCCAACTAGCATTCATCTATGCTATTTGGAAAGCATGTTCCTTTCCAATCCAAATTCTACTTTATCCTATAGGTGCTGCTTCAATATCTTCTCCTTACTAATGATATAGCAATTCAGTTCAAGGAAAACATGATCATGAAAAGTCAGATAACTGTAATATTATTTTAAATATATTTATTTCATTAGGGTAACAAATAAAAATACAACATAGCACCAAAATTTTGAATAGATTGCCCAAAAGTTCAAATGCTAGCAGACCACACATACCAACTATCCACTGCTAGTTGTACATCTGAGTACATCTGATACTCAGATTTTTTTCAATCATCCTTTTTTCCAACCTTCATGCAGAAAAAGACTAACAGTTTTTGATGATAGCTTCTAAATGCTAGGAATATAGCCAAATGGAACATATGTGTACATAATGAGCAATGATAGGCCTAAAATAACATTAATAATCCTGCGAGTTTCAAACCAAAGTCAAAATAGTGGACAAGTCCAGACCTCTACATGGCTTCTGAACTGTACTTCTAACAGTAAGGCAATTTCATCTAACCTTCATTAAGTATTCTATGAAACTTTCAATTTACATGAAATGGAATGCTATGTTTTATAAATCTTGTTCTAAAATCATAATATATTAATTTCACAATCTTTCTGCCTTCCACTAACTCACATAAACAGAGCACACAAGCTCATTATTGAAAGTTTGCATAAATATTTAACATCAATTTTACAAACTTCTATAATTTCTTATAAAACTAGTTCTGTCAATTTAGGAGTGTCCATTGATTCCTTCAAAGCTTCCAACAACTATACAACTTCAGAAGCAGTAATTCATCAAGATCATCAGCCTAAGCAAAAATGCTTGAGTTAAATAATCTTCAAATAATCATATGTAAGTAAATCAAACTCTGTTTAAAATCTACAGAGGTTTTAAACAGCTACATTAAAACATCATTCAAGGAAAGAAACAAATGGGTTACCGAACAATCAATCCAGACTTGTCATTGGAAGCACAAATTAAGGTTCAAATTATCACACTTTCAGGCAGATTATATAAATAAGACCTAACTCTTTGGAGAAGACTGTAAGGAGCAAAGGGTTAGAGAATTAAAGAAACAGAGTTAAAGAAAGAGAAAAAGAGGATAAATAGCAGCAAGGTGGATGGATTCAATTAGACATCAATATCATGGTAATGCAGAAGATTTTTTGCCTCATGTAGTTTAAATATATTAGTTATGCAGAGTCAAGACATAATAAAAGTCTACTATCCCATTTGAAGTTGCTAGATAATTTGATTAAATAAGGTTATTTATATTTTCATTTTATGTTTTCCTCACTGTATCAAATAAACATAAAAATTTTAAAAATATAAAAAATGTTACTGGCAACATAAAGTAAATTTAAAAATAAAAATAAAATTAAGAACATTTTAGAGATAGAGAGGTTTGGATATGAATGTTTTGCAGAAATGCTGATGATGTATTTTTGGAAAGAATTATGTGTAGCAGACTCGAAAAGTTGGCTCAGGATGCCAACTTTTAGCCTTTGAACTGACTCTTTATTGGCAGAGAAACAAGACTGCATAGTAAGATCCTGTCCTGTCTAGTTCAACTTGTGTTTTAAAAAATTATTTATATTGGTCTTTTTACTACTACTACTACTATTATTATTATTATTATTATTATTATTATTATTATTATTATTATTATTATTTGATTTATATGCCGCCCTTCTCCGGAGACTCAGGGAGGCTTACAATGTGTTAAGCAATAGCCTTCATACTTTTGTATATTTATACAGAGTCAGCTTATTGCCTCAACAATCTGGGTCCTCATTTTACCTACCTTAGAAAGGATGGAAGGCTGAGTCAACCTTGAGCCTGGTGAGATTTGAACTTGCAGTAATTGCAGGCAGCTGATGTTAATAACAGTGCTTTAGTCTGCTGCGCCACCAGGGCTCTAGAAAAGTAGATATTGTGGTATTGTAATTTTTTGCTTAAATATATTTTTGCATGGTTGTTTTGTTTTAAGCTTTCTTCCTTTACCTTTTCCTTTCTTTTTAGTTTTTATTGTTTATTTTCTTTTTAGTAATATGGCTTCTTTCTGAATAGTTCAGGATGAAATAATCCTGCGAGTTTCAAACCAAAGTCAAAATAGTGGACAAGTCCAGACTACTACAGGGCTTCTGAACTGTACTTCTAACAGTAAGGCAATTTCATTTTCAATCATTATAATGTGTACCTAAAAAGTCAATGGAAATTATTAAAACAGAGAATATTATACATGACTTTGGGTAGTTCACAAGAAAACATGAAAATTACACAACACTAGTTATGGACTAGTTGTAATCAAATAGTACTTTTAAAACTATTTCCTTACCATTTCCTTTTAATCAGATATTTTTATAACCACAGAGAGTTATGGAGAGTTAATAGTATCAGTCAAGAGATACTATAGACCTGAGATGGCAAACCTATGGCACACGTGTCCAAAATGGCACGTGGAGCCATGTCACCTGGCATGTGCAGCATCACCCATTCCTCTTCCGGTCTCTGGTGTGCATGTGCACCAGAAACCTGAAAGAGTAGCGGCCTGTGCAGCTAGTAGCTGATTCCGACAGCGAGGAGGCTGGTGTGGTGCTGTGCCAGCAGCCTGTGTAGCTGGCACTTGAGTCAGACAATGAGGAGGCTGGAGAAGATTGGTGCCAGAGGCGGGGATTCAGCCAGGGCCTTCAGAACCTCCAGAAGCTCCCATAAGTGAAGAGGAAGAAGAGGAGGAGCCTCTTCTCGATGCACGGGCGCGCAGAGTTGCCAAAAGGCAGGAGTGGTTCCTCAGGAGGAGGTCTCCTCTCCTTGGGGCTAATTGGCCACTCCTTTAGCCTATTTAAGGAAGGACGCCGACTGAGGCAATTTGCAGGGAACAACTTCGTTCACTCTCATTCGCATCCTGATCTTAGTTCTATTATCAGTTTCCTGCAAATTGCTTCTGGGCTTTCTGCCAACCATAGTAAGATTACGATTATTTATTCTTTGGATTCTTGTAGGCTGTTAAGAAACTTAATTAACAGCCTTTATTTGAAAAAGACTGATTTAATTTATTAAACTAAGGTTTGTACAGACTTTGTGTGTGCTGTGTTCTTTGGGGTCCATAGCTGAGGCAGAACAGTTGTGCATGCGTGTACTGGAAACTGGAAGTTCATTTTTGGGCACGTGCATGCACCCTGGGCAGCTTCTCTTCCAGGTTGCAGGCCAGACTAGCGCACATGCACTTCCTTTTCGGTAATCGGTGCTGAAAAGATTCACCATCACTGCTATAGACTATTCTTTCATTTCATCCTTAACATAAAGTAAGAAACAGAAAAAGTGGTGGAGAAAACACAAATGAGGTATAACTGACTAGACAATCCTGTGAAACTTTGGAATGACGATGGCAAGGATCAGATAAAATATTTGTCTGGGAAAACTCTTTATGCACCCCTAAGGCCAAAATCATTCAGATCTTGGTATCGTACAATTGGAGCAGCCACAGACTAACCCACTGCTAAAAACAAGAATCTTAGTTAAAGAATCCCCAAGAAATATTGATCAGACTCTGCTGGATCAAAGAACCTAGATAATTATCCTTATCATCAGGCAAAGCAAATGTCAAATAAGCATTTGAAAACCATGTGACTTAATTTTTCTGTGACTAAATTTGGTCTGCTGTACTATATGAATTGAATCCTGATCCAACCCTGCCATACATTTCTGCTAATATCAATTATATAAAAATTGGAAAGTTTGAAATGGAGATTTTTGAGTGAATATCAAGGAGAAATCAGTCTTTTGAGAGATTATAAGAGGGAAAATAATGAAAAATATTGTTCAATATTTATCATAGAAAATAATAATATAAATAATACATTTTATGACAACAATTTCCCCTTATCCTTCTCTCTTTTGTTGTTGTTGTTCCTTCCTTTCTCTTCAATAAATATCAGTAAATGTTGTTGTGACTGGTTGCAAACCTTTTATTTCAGACACCATCACAAAAATGACCTGCAAGATCTTCCCTCTTTCTTAGTTTTAGGATAGGAGGAGTGACCCGCTGCATAATAAGATCAGTGAAATTGGTTAGTTTGCAACCAAAATAAGCTCTGATTTCTTAAACACTTTCTAATCTTGGGGACCCAATGCACATTTTAGAATGTGAACTTTGAACTGACCCATTTTTCTTCAACAGCCTTTGAATCCTTTTAACGACTCAACTTAGCAAGCAGATTTGAGCTTTATCGCGGCAGAACCCAAATCCACTTGTTTAAGAGGAAAATTTTTCTGTTTATGCTGCAGGCTAAACAAGTAGGTTTACCTAGGGTCTCTTGTTAAAATGAGCCATCTGTGGCAGCTGTGGTAATTATACCAAGCCCACTGTACCTTTCAAGCAGAGCTCTTAAGTTTGCCTTGAAACTTTGAAAAACAAGATGAACAACTGTCAAGAGGCTCGGCAATATCAAGATGTTGCCTTGTTATTTTTTAAAATCTATTCTGTGCATTATATGTCATTTGGAAATTCAGTTAGGGTTATTGTATATGCAAAGTGAGCAAACAACATGAAAACATTCCTATGGCTAGCAAAACATTCAATCTATGCCAGTGGGCAAGTTACCTGTATTCACAGCTGTCTGGGCAATTTAAGTGCAACATTCAAATATTATAATTTGAAGGCATTTCCATAATATGTTTCCAAATTTCTTTTAGTAACATATTTATTAATATTCATAATTAATTTTATCAGGATCATCCCTGCTTAGCATAATTAGTAACAGTGTTTATAGACAGCAGCAGGCTATAAATGACCAACTTTCCAGAGCTGTGAAACTCCCTCACACAATTTTGCTTGAAGGTATGCATTGTTGAAAACCCTGTCTGTGTATGTCTCTGTATTTCCCCACTCATATATTGTAAAGCTTAAAATATTTGGGGGTCAGTTACAAACATATGCCTTATGTTTTCCCTGGATATTGCTCTGGCACCTTAATTTAAGAATTCATTTTTATTTTGGAAAAAGCAGCTAAACTAAATGCTCAAAAAACCTATTGGGGACAGGAATGATGGCATGGGGAAATACAATCAAGAAGAAATATTTTTGTTTCTCCTTCACTAACTGAATTAAAGAGAGCTATGTGGCCTCCAATAATTAAGTTAAAAGTAGTTGCTCTTGAGTTGGTAGGAGCCAACTCAAGCCAGGGTTTACTAAATCTGTGGGACCATTCCTCCTAATTTACAATAAACACTCTCTCTTCTTTGGTACCTAGCTTCCATTTCCAAAGCCAGTCTCTCTCTGTTTTTTAAAACATCTTTTGTTAGAGAACTAACATAATTTAATGATTAAAGATAGGCCTGGGGAGGCCAAGATTGAATTGCTCCCTTAGGACATAAAGTTTTGTAGTTAATTTTGGCTTACTTCTTATTCTAACCCAGGGCTTTCAGTCTTGGCTACTTTAAGGCTTGAAGACTTCAACTCCCAGAATTCCCAAGACAGCTCTACTAACTGGGAATTCTGGGTGCTGAAATATTCAAGCCAAGGTTGAACATGCCTGTTCTAACCTATCACACAGGATTAGTGTTATGTGGATAAACTGAGGAAGGGAGTTCTATGTATATGCTCTTTTCAGGTGGCATATAGATCCAGTGGACAAAGAACTAAATGCTGTCCTTTGATAAAGTGTTAAGACCACCACAGGATACACGTAGAGCAGAGCTTTAGTTGCTTTACTTTTGATGGAATTTATGAGGGACACATCCTCAAAGGCAGGGGTGAAATGCTCCCGGTTCGGACCAATTCAGCTGAACCGGTAGCGATGGTGGCCAGTGGTTCAGAGAACTGGTAGCGATGGCGGTGTGAGGCTCCGCCCACCTGCCCGGTCATCGTTACTTTCTGGTTTTAACTCGGAAGTAAACTGTTTTTTACTCTCTGCGCATGCGCAGAAAGGTTTGTGCATGCACAGAGGGTCCAAGCACGTACACTTCTGAACCAGTTGGGAAGGTAAGTAGATTTCACCCCTGCTCAAAGGAAATAAAGCAGCTGTGTAACAGCTCCTTTAGGGTGGTGATTTCTAGCCTGGGATCTAACGCTGGCCAACTGGAAATAACATTTTTACTCTGACCAGCTGCCAGAAGTCTTGCCTCATATCCTAGAAAGGAGTACCTGGACACAGGCCTGATTAAGTTTTTTGTACTCTTGCTATTTCATCTGACTCCCAGATTTGTTAAATCTTGTATCGGCTTCATTGCCTGGCTGGTTGTTGTTCAAGTGGGAGGAAAACTTAGCAATTCCTGTCTATAAAGTACAGTACAAGAACTCCTTTGAGGAAGACATTATTCTGTTGAGTCCTTGCACTTATGACGAAGTCCTCGCACTTACGATGCGCAGCCCTGATTGGCCAAGACGCATGGACTTGCCGGCAGGAAAATACTGTTTTCCCATTGGTTACTTAGTTTGACAGCTAAAGTATAAATAGCTGTCAAATGCCTAAGTTGCTGTTCTGTTTCTCATAAGCTTCTACAGCTGTTGTTAGCAATAAAGAGTTCCTGTTTGATCTTAACCTAGTCTCGCCTCAGTTAATGGACCCTGGTTTGCCCTACAGAACACTGGCAATGAAGGTGGGATCCCGGGCGTGAAGAGACAGGTGGATCAACAACTGAAGTCACTAGCGCTAAGCAAAGGCGCTAGCTGAGTCACTAAACGACGAGACGTCATTTTAAATAAATTCCTCACAGAGAAACAGAGCCCATCCTTATAAGGATGGCACCTCCAACATTTGCTCCTTTCAACCAAGCCACAGAAACCTGGAATTTGTATGAGGCTCAGTTTGAGTGTTTCCCGGAAGCGAACGATTACACAGGGCTGACCAGCAGCCAAAAAAGGGCGCATTTCTTAAATGCCTGCAGTCCCGAGATGTTCGCTGTTGTGCTGGCCCTGCTAGCCCCGGTCCCTGTCCAGTCAGTACCATGAGAGGTCCTGAGGGAAAAGCTCAAGGGCCATTACGAGCCCACGCCATCGCGCATCGCTCGCAGGTTTGCTTTCAGGCAGATTCTGCAAGCTGAGGGAGAATCTGTCAATCACTACATTGCTCCCTCAGGACCACCGCCTTGAACTGCGAATTTTCTGAGCTAGAAGACTCCCTGCTGGAGCAGTTCATCTGCGGCGTGAGAGACCTGAGGGTGCAACGCCACTTGCTAGAGAAGAAAGATATCATCCGTGCGACTGCCATAGAGGCAGCTTAGGCTTGCGAACTATCAAGCAAGTCCACCTTAGAGATTCGCAAATCACAAGCCGCCGCTCCTATCAGTAAGCCTAGCACTGTCCACTTGGAAGAGCTAGACCCTGAGGTAACTGAGGAAGAGGAGGACAAAGTTAGCCGCCTCAAAACCTTCAAGGGCAAAAGAAATACCTCAGACAAGGACTTCGCAGGGTCTCCCTGTCAGAGTTGCGGCGAAATGCATCCCAGGGCAGCTTGTCATTTTAAAACCACCATCTGCCGCAGATGTGGGAAAAAAGGGCACTTGGCAAGAGTCTGCCAGGCTAATCTGCAAAGCGCGCAGTCAAACCCCTCAAGAAGACCGTTCCAAAAAATAACGAAGCCGGGTGGTGACTATTTTGCCATTTCGAGGGGTAATAATGTCCCTGCCGTGTCTGCCCGCCAAGCCAAAATCAGCCCCAACAAAAAAATTTACATAACGGTGACAATTGAAGGAGCCCCCTGCTGAATGGAGGTAGACACGGGATCATCCAAATCCCTGATCTCCTGGAACACTCTGAAGAAGGTGGCACCAAAAATGCATAAAAGCATGCTTCAGTCATGCCAAGTGCACCTCAGAGACTATCAAGGGAATGACATCCCTATCCTGGGTGGCGCCAAGCTCCTGGTGGAACACAAGACCTTCACAGGCAATCTACCCCTGCTCATCGTACGAGACCCTCTGCCCAGCCTGCTGGGGCTCGACTGGTTTGGCACCCTTGGGCTTGGCATAACTGGCATCCATTCAACCAATCCAGATAACTTTGAGGACATCATGGCTGAATTCGCAGATGTCTTCAACAATGAATTGGGTAAATATAAGGGATCACCCATCTCCCTCAATTTAGATCCTCAAATAGCCCCAATTAGGCTAAAGCCCAGAAGGGTGCCTTTTGCATTCAAGCCCCTGGTTGAAAAAGAGTTAGACAAGCTCATAGCGCAAGGCGTGCTAGAACCCATTGACCACGCCCCTTGGGAGACCCCCATAGTCCTACCCATCAAGCCAGATGGGTCAATCCGCATCTGCGCGGATTACAAAAGTACCGTCAATAAGGCGCTCCAGGCCAACCCGTATCCAGTGCCGTAGTGCAACACCTTTTGCACTCATTGGGCAAGGGCTCCATTTTTGCCAAACTGGACATGGCACAAGCCTATAAGCAGCTCCCTGTGGATTCTGCCACAGCTGCAGCCCAGACCATTGTTACCCACCAGGGGGCATTCAAATGCCGCCGCCTCCAGTTTGGCATAAGTGTGGCCACGGGCATCTTTCAGGGCCTTATGGAGCGACTCCTGAACGGGCTGCCAGGAGTCGTTCCATATTTTGATGACGTCCTCATCTCTGCCTTAAGCCAGTCAGACCTCAAAGACAAATTGAGAACAGTCCTGCGCCGTTTCCAAACGGCTGGACTCAAGCTTAAAAGAGCAAAATTTAGGATAGGGGTGCCCCAGGTAAAATTCTTAGGTTACTTGATAGATGCCACTGACGTACATCCCACACCAACAAAAGTCGCTGCCATCAAAAGGGCCCCCACCCCTACCAACAAAACAGACTTGCAAGCTTTTCTTGGCCTCTTAAATTTTTACAGCTCCTTTTTGCCCCACAAGGCTACAGTGGCTGAACCCCTGCACTGTCTCTTGGATAAAAAAATTCTCTGGTGTTGGGCCCCCCGGAAAGCTGCTTCTTTTACAGCTGTCAAATCCCTTCTGACATCCGAGGCTGTCTTGGTGCAATACACTGACAGCCTTCCCTTAGTTCTCATTGCTGACGCTTTCCCCTTTGGGATTGGGGCCGTCCTAAGCCACACCCTCCCTGATGGCACAGAAGCCCCCATTGCATTCTATTCAAGAATGCTCTCCTCCACAGAGCGCAATTACTGCCAGATCGACAAGGAAGAGCTGGCTGCTGTGGAAGCCATCAAGCGCTTCCATGATTACCTCTATGGCCGTCCCTTCACCTTGGTCACGGACCACAAACCTCTCTTAAGCATCCTTGCTGGCAACATACAAACGCTCCAGGTCCTCTCCCTCCACATGACGCGCTGGGTCGAATTCCTAGCCGCATATTCTTATTCTCTCATTCACCGCCCTGGCAAACATCTGGCCCACGCTGACGCCTTCAGTTGCTGCCCCTTGCCCATCTCTGTATATGACTCCGCTCCAGCATCCCAAGTTCTCCTCATTGAGTCCTTACACCTACCCTTCTCGCTTCTGACGTTGCAGCCCACTCTGCCAAAGACCCCACCATTCACAGGGTTTTAGACTAGGTGCGCAGGGGATGGCCTCCTGGGAATGTAGGTCCTGAGTTCAAGCCATACCACATTAGACAGCATGAGCTGTCTGTACAGCGAGGGTGTTTGCTGTGGGGAAATAGAGAAGTGGTGCCTGCCAAACTCCAGCAGCAAGTTTGGATGTCCCTTCATGAGGGGCACCAGGGGATAGTTAGGATGAAGTCATTAGGGTGCAGCTATGTCTGGTGGCCAAATTTTGACCAAGTGGCCGCCCTTTGGGTCGCAGGGTGCCAGCCATGCCAACTATCCTGACCAGTGCCCCCGCTGCCCCAGTTAAGGAGTAGGAAATGCCAAAGTTGCCCTGGTCAAGAATCCATGTGGACTTTGCCAGACCATTCCATGGGCAAACCTTCCTGGTGGTGGTAGATGCCTACTCAAAATGGGTGGAGATAGTCACCATGGCATCTACCACATCTGCCACCTAATCAGGGCACTACAGAGACTTTTTGCCACCCATGGGCTGGCCAACGTCATCGTCTCGGACAACAGCCCGCAACTGTCATCCGCTGCCCTCCAAGTCTACCTGGCAGGCCATGGGATCCGTCATGCCAGGGTGGCACCATTTTGCTCTGCCAGCAATGGCCTGGCAGAGAGGGCCGTGAGGTCAGCCAAAGAGACCCTCTCATGTTTTAACCACAGGAACTGGCCGGAGAAAGTGGCCCACTACCTGTTGGTGCAGCACGTAACTCAATGCCTTTCTACCAACAGGAGCCCCGCAGAACTTTTAATGGGCTGATGACTCCGCACTGACCTCAACTGCCTGCACCCATCCTACTCCCCGGAAAAGCCCCCAGACTCAACAGGCCGCCACCGCAGCTTCAATGTGGGCGACCCAGTCTACGCCCAAAACTTTGGGGGCAAACTGAAGTGGCTCCCCGGGACTGTCAAACAAAACACTGGGTCCTACTCCTACCAGATCCAGCTACCCAATGGCAGACTCTGGCACCGCCATCTGAATCAAGTCAGAGCCTGAATAACACTCAGGCCAGAAAACACAGCCGGCCTGGATGACCACGCAACAGTTCCAGTCCCTAACTACACACCTGCAGTCCCTAACTCAAACGCGCCACCGGAGCATGACTTACTTGGCAAACCAAGCCAGCAGCACGACGAGGAGGCCGACTCCAGGGTTCTAGAAGAGTCGCTGGGAGTTCTGTCGGCAACACAGGTACCTCCTACTTCTCTAGCTGCTGCCCCCGAACTGCATAGGTCTAATCGGATGCGCAGGCGCCCAGCATACTTGGCCGACTATGCCTGCTCCGTCCAAGGGGGAAGGGGTGTTGAGTCCTCGCACTTACAAAGAAGTCCTCGTAGTTACGACACGCGGCCCTGATTGGCCAAGACGCATGGACTTCCGGCAGGAGAATACTGTCTTCCCATTGGTTACTTAGTTTGACAGCTAAAGTATAAATAGCTGTCAAATGCCTAAGTTGCTGTTCTGTTTCTCACAAGCTTCTACAGCTGTTGTTAGCAATAAAGAGTTCCTGTTTGATCTTAACCTAGTCTCGCCTCAGTTAATGGACCCCGGGTCGCCCTACAGAGCAACTTCTTACAATAACTCCTTTGAGGAAGAAGAACTCCTTTGAGGAGGACATTACTTCTTCTTCTGATGTCTTGTGAGAACATGTTCTTATTGTGAATTTTGTGAATTGTGAATTTTGACATCAGCTGTTGAATGGTCAAATAGGGATGTGATGCTCAAACAAAATTGCAAGTAAGTATTCAACCACTTGTCATCATTTAAGCACTTTAAAATCTGTTTTTCAATATGTTTTGGTTACAGTTTCCACATAATATCAGGTGGAATCACGTTTAAGCAAAGTTTGTACAGTTTCACCTCAATTAAAGTTATATCAAAAGAGAGCCCATATGCTTAATGTGTTGGATTAGAACTGGATAGGTTTAAAACCAAGTTCATCTTCAGAAATGAAGCCAAATGAGTGAAGTTGGCTCTCAGTACAGGATATTTGTGATGATCTTGTAGTTTTTAGAATAAGCTTTCAGAAGTACTGTGTACACTTAATTTTACTCCTATGGGAAAAGGCTATATAAATCTAATAAATAAGATAAAAAAAATGTAGGGCCTGCAGAATAGCCTGTGTAAAGTAGATGTTTTTAACTTTCTGTGACCATTGTTGTGTTTTGTTTATACTACATGTTAAAAATCATGTATTTTTAAAATTTAAATGACTGAATAAGAATTGTCCATTGCTAATGAGTTTAAAAATTTAGTAGTGGGAAAAATAGCATCCATATTTGCTAGCTTCTGTAGGGGAGGAAACCCCTTGTTATGCCATTTCTCTACCAGAGTTAGACCACATGTTGATTTAGCCCAATATTCCTGAGAAGAGGAAGAGAAAGAAGATAAAAAGAACAGAAGAAGTAGAGAAGGAAGAATGCAGTTTCTCGCCTACAAAAAGATTTCCTGTTCCTAATTAGCATTCTTATTCTTAAAATGAAATCAAGCTTACAAGTGAAGGTAAATACATCCTTAAGCTCCTTATGACTGAAAACCTATAGTTTTTCTGGCAATGTTACAAAAGAAGTTTGGCATTGTGGCTTTCTGTGTTATTTTTTTTTATTTATTTTTTTCCCTTTTTCCTTTCTCAGCCTAGCTAGTCTAGCTCCAAAGTATGTCAGATGGGAAAAGCTACTGTTACATTTTATCAACTTCACAACCCAGGAGTCTGTAGACTTGGAATTAATATATTCCTTAAAGACAGTGGCAATTTTAGCACAAATCACGAAGAAGCTCTGCAGTAAGGATTTTAGGAAATGTACCAGATCTGCATATGTCCCTCTTCTCTTCTAATTCTATTGGAGGGAATGCTGGAGGGAATTATTGTATCCCATTTAAGCAGAAAAAACTTCTGTCCTATGCAAAACCTGGATATCTGCATGCAGATAATGTAGCAAGATAATAAAGTATAATTTACCTCAGTGCAAAAACGAATACTTACGTTTTATCCAATTGCTTACATGCTCTGCATTTTTTATCAAGGTATTGCATCCTATATTCTTCTATAGAATGAATTTCTTAATTGATTCCAGATCTGTGTTAGATCATAACTTAATGAACAGCCATAATTGAAGTCAAAGCATTTTGAAATTCTCTAGGGGGTGAGAAGCACAAGATGGATCAGCTTTTCAGAGGCTGACTGAAGATTTTTAAAATTGCAATATTGGGCTAATAGATTTTTAAAAATGTTTTTTCTTTCCCATAAAAGCCTTAAAGCTGAAAGGGGAAAAAAGTAAATAATTACCTGAATTAATAATTCAGAAAAAGGTATTTGGAGTATGAGAAAACATATTATACCAGTCTGCAACTGTTTAAAGCAGCTGTGTCTTTTCCCAGACTATGACTATGTTTCTGTGCTATTCTTGTATCTTATGCAAAACTTGAATAACTGCAAGTTATTGTTATAAATAACTCAAGGTGGAAAACATACTTAAAGTAAACCACCTTGAGTCACCATGTGCAAATAGGCGGCAATATAAATTTTTTAATAATTTCTTTTTTAAAAAATACTTCTTCCTCCTATATTCTCACAAAAATAACAATAATAAACCTGTTAGGTTTATAGGCTGAGAGAGAGTGACTGGGTAAAAGTCACCCAGCCAGCATTCATGTTTAAAGTGGGACTAGAACTCCCAGTCTCCTGGTTTCTAGCGTCATGCCTTCACACTAGATCAAACTGGTTTAAATATTAAATATATTTAGTATCTATCTTCAACCAGCTAATTAGTTTTATCACTTATTAAACTCTATGCCTATCAGTCTCTTCTGTGCTAGTAACTTAATATTACTTTGAGCTTCATTCACTTTCTCAGCTCTTACATTGTTTAAAGTTAATGGGCCTTAACTTTGCTCTCCCTTGTACTAATGGGGTGTTATTCTTCTGTAGTGATCCTCTGAATACAACTGGAAGCAAAACTCAATGTCTCTGAATATGTTTTCTTAGATCAAATAATATTACATTCTTTGAAACCGGGGAAGGTTTAAGGGTCTCAGTAAGGAACAAATAGGAGTTATGCTAATACTTCTTGTTTGACCTTTTCTGTTTTTATGACTAGGAGGGAGTGGATATTCAAATGCCACTTCTTCTATATCAACAACTTTCTTTGTGCCTACTGATCTTTGTGCATTGTACTTCTGTTTCTGCTAAACTAGCCTCAACCTAAACCAATTGAATTCTATCAGTGATGATGGCAGCTAACAAAGAGGGCCAGGCAATGCCAATCTTTCTGATGTTCACAAACCCAATGATCAAAGACAGCAAAACATCATCCAGAAGTTGTCCATGATCATTTGTCCGATTCCTGTCCAGAAAAGGCCAAACTTTGGTTATCTGCTCTGTCCAGCCTGGATCTCAAAGGCTGGTAAACCAGTAAAGGGGAATGCTTCCCCAGAAGGGGCCAATTTCATTCTCTACCCTTGGAACTTTCTTTCAGTAAAATTTTTGAACAACCTCATATCTCCTGGCCTTCAGGAAACCTTTGAAGATCTCACTATGTGCTTTGTATAGGAGATATTCTATAATTTGAAAGTTGGATTGCAGGGTATGTGGCATTTGTATTTGTTGGTGTTTATTTCTTTGATTTCTTTAGATTTATATCTATCTGGCATATTTTAATATGTTTATATGGTTAGCTGACCAAAGCCTGTGGGAATGGATGGCATAGATTCAAACTCAATGTAAGTCGCTCTAATCTTGATTGTAGGAAATATGACTTCTGCAATAGAGTAGTAAATGTCTGGAACACTCTACCTTATCCTATTGTTAGTCTCGCTAATCCCCATACATTTTACCTTAAGCTGTCTACCATGGACCTTTCATGTTTCTTAAGAGGTCCCTAAGGGGGCATGCATAAGCGTACCAGCGTGCCTACCATCCCCGTCCTACTATCCCATTTATGTATAATCATTCTATGTGTTTATGGCTATGTTTTGCCTATTTATTTCCTTTTATTTGTGCCAATTTTTTCCCCATGTGTCCATGTCTATGTCTATACAGTTACTTGTTTCCTTGTACATGTTGACAAACAAACAAACAAATGCGAGCAAATGAAGCAAGGAAATTAAAAAACCTCATATTCTATTGAACCATAAGAGACTATCTTGTGGTCCTCTCATCATTTCTACCTTAAAAGAGAGTTCAGTGTTGAGGGGTCCTTTCCAGGAAGGCCAGACTTGCCAATCATCTATCCCAACTCTTCTGGGACCCACATACATAAAAGCCAGAGGCCACATGGCTACATTGTCTCTGAAGAGGCATCATTGGTCATTCTTCTGACTCTTTCATCTGAAAATAAGTACAGGAAAAAATCTTTCAAAAAGGTTTTTTAAGATATGCAGCGAAAACATAACATAAGTCTACTAGACCTGCTATTTGCAGGAAAAAATGAAGCAGCCGCAGACAATTTGATGCTTCCGTTAAACCTAAGGACACATATTTCTTTGAATCAAATCTTAAAGTGACTGGAATCAAATTTGTTTGCCCTCAAAACTCAAGTCATAAACAAATCACATTGTGCCTTTGTCAACTCTCCAGATCACATTATAGTTGATTTTCAGAAGGCTAATATATAAGGTTGGAAATGTCCTACTGACAAAGGGGTAGATGTTGGACTAGTTCTGTAATTTTCTTCATTTAGTGCCTGATTTCTTGGGAAGAAAGTGGAAGAATCAGTGATGTTCGTAATTCAGGGCTGACAGCAATTATACAGATATCTAACTACAGCTAGCCAGCAAGGCAGAGACAGGCAGACAGAAGTTTTCCTTCTGGGACTCTCAGTTTGCTGTGGTGCCTTCCTTACAAATAGAACTCTTTTTCTCCCAATGTTCACCCAAAGCTACTCCATTACCTTTATTATTCTGTCAAGTTCAATGTGCAATAAAAAACCAGTCCCCAAATGATGGGTACCTGTGTTCATAGCTCAGTGGAGAGGCCCATAAATCACACACGGAGGCCAATGTGTATGTGCTTTCCATTTCTTGCTTCACCTTTTATTATCGTAGGACTGAAAAGTTAATAACCCAGTGGGTAATCATGCCATTATCAGTTTACATTGTAGTAAAGCCCATTCAAATGATGATTACATATGTTAATGAGCATCGTTATAATACACTACACAGTACATTACCTTCAGTAAATATAATTGTTTATGCACTTTAATGAGGGATATAATGCCTCAAAACTAATGGCATTGACTGAATTGTGATTTATTGCTGAAAAACTTTGCTATTAGGAAAGGAACTCTGACAGCCCCCTTTTATGTTTACCTAACTTCCCCCCCCCCCTCTTTTTTTTTTTTAAAAAAAACTGCCACTCATCTCTCCCTCACTGGGTTTCTGCGAAGAAGAAAAAGGCACCAAACAGATCTACGACTGTTCCTTGTCAAAGGCTTTCTCCACCTGAAGACGCAGGAGGTGGGTTCACTGAAAGGATTTAATGAAGATTATTATGTTTACCTCTTGGTAAGCCTTAATGCATTATCTGGCAACCAAACTGATGCCACGTCAGAGTTTTGGCTGCAAGTCAAGCAACGGAAAATCGAAATCTTAAATTGTGGGTTTGAAAAAGAAAATAAAAGTATATTAACAAAAAGATGACATTTTTGTTCCCAGTGTCCTTCCACTAATAACTGAATGGTCAAAGAATAGTTTAGCTGGCTGACTATTCATAAATGCCCAGCTGCAGACAGATGAAATGGTAGGTAAAACTCTGCATGTTAAGTTCAGTTCCTGAGTGTTTTTATTCTAGGTGGGTTGTCATTTCTGCATTGCTCCAGGAACAAAGAAATGTTTGTAGGGCATGGAGGGAAATCAGGTAGACCAATGTAATTGATTTTAGACACAATATGCTGAATTATACAAGAGCACATACGTGTCTCTCATTTTTTTCCACTTGCTTTAATTACCAGCTTTCACTGTTGAGACTTTTACAGTTAAATGACAAAATGTATTAGCTTGCATTTGCTAACTTTACTTCCCCATTTCATGCACTAGCAAAAGTTGCAGTGTGTAATGCACTAGCATAAATCTAATTTAGGGATGTGCTTGCTTCTGCAAAGAATTTATACAGAAGGCTTTATTTTCCTCTTCCTAGGAAGCTATATATAAGTACTTTTTTCCATTTTCAGCACTGCATTTAAAATGCAAAATTGTACTGTCATTTTGTCATTTACCAAATTCAACAGCAAATTATAATATAACAAGAAAAGTACTTAATGAATTTGAATGAACAAAGACCAATCAAGGAAATATCCATACTCCATAATCACCTTTCATCCCCACTTCTGAAAATACATAGCTGGAGAATACTTCCTGAAGGAAGACTACCACTTTAAATTAAAATTAAGAGAGTAGATCTGGTAGGGCATTTTTTTAGAACTAATTTATAATACCGTAAAAAAACAACAACAACCTTGGGTATTTCAGAATAAAAGCATCACTTGCAAAATCCTAAAACACATCACATGAAATTATACACTGGAAAGAAACTACAAGGCAGATACAATTATAATTATTGGTCCAGGTTGCTGAAAAAAGAATTATTCTAAGCATTATACTATGTAATTAATTCACTCCAGTGTTCTTAATTGTTTGTCAAATAGTTTGGGAGTATGAAGGTTTGCTTTAAAAAACTAGAGAGGGTAACCTTTATTTGATACCCAGATTGGCCTGATCACTTGCAGGGATCAATTGAGGAGGAATTTTTTCCTAGCTAACACTGTACTTTCAATGGATAATATTGCACCCATACTACACTAACTGCCTCCATCCTTTCCAATTTCCTTTTGTAATTTATATTGTATTTCTTTGGAAATAGCATAATTTATTTCTCAAGGATTACCATCAACCAAATTGATTGATCAACCAAGTGAAATCATATGCTATAGTCAAAACACAGAGCTTGAGGCAAAAACAAAGATATATACTATGATATCTTATAAAAAGGTATCTGATTTCAGACAAAGATTTATATTGTGGGTTTGCTACAAAAGGCTCATGTGTCTAGGCTCTATAGTAGTCTTCTCCAAGCCCTTGTTTCCAATTGTATCCAGCTATTGTAAAGGGCAACAGGATGACATGCTTAACAATATCTTCATCTTCAGTTCATAATCTCTTAATTTGTCAAGATAAATTAACCCTTTTTCTTCCTAAGAGCATTTTCCTCAGTTTGTAACTGTGCTCCTTATACAGGAGCATAATACAGTTTAGTGTGCATAGGTTGATCTATGGGACATTTGACAAGAGATAGATGGTAATGTGCAAGGGGAACTCAGCTGGATATAATTTGATTGCTTCTGCGTAGAGTTTTATGAACTTGGATTCAAAGTTAAATTCTAAACACATTTATTTAGGAGTAAATTCCGATGAAATCAATGAGGATTCTAACCAGATGTAATTCCCAAGTAAATGACTAGGATTTAATTTAAGGGGTAGCTTTTTAAGCACATTCCTGAAGATGTGTCATTATGGTAATAATCATGCACAAAACTTTTTCACAGATTGCAGTTGTATTTCAACTAGTTTGAAAGTCAGCAGTCTTTAAAAAAATCCCGCAAATCCACTGACATTGAGATGCAATTTGTGGTAAGATCTAATTAATTTTTTTGCTCCTCAGAATAATTTATTATTTACACTTCTTATTATATATGTATTTTAGCTTCATTAGTCTGCAATGCTGGAAAAAATTATACCTTCAAGTCCTATTTATCAAATTAATGGTGCAATTTCATAGTGACACATTCCACATTCATTAAACCAAGTACAGTAAAAATGCATTTAAATTAGATTAGTGTGATGTAATAAAGAGCCCAGAGTATGGGGTAATATTCTAGCTATAAAGGCACACCCAGACTGAGTTGAAAGCAACTTTAAGATAATTTTTAAAAACTAATTTTGGCACCAGTGTAAGGACAAGAATAATAATAAAAAATAGCCATTTGTTCTTGCTCTGTCAGATGAAATAATATGATGTTTTAGTATATCATAATCAAAGAAAAAAGTGTATTCTTCTGTAGTTATAATAAAAGCTGACCCCAAACATCACCCAGCTGAATTTGACATTATTAATAGAATCTGACTTAGTATTGTTAAAGAAATGTTCTATTCAACAGATTATGATTGCAATTATTTTGTTTTGGACAAAATTGGTTATCATAGTCATATTTAGGAAGCTGATATTTTTTTAAAAAACTTTGAGGTTCTGACTAAATTGCTGAATTGCTGAAGGAAATGAAAAGATATTCAGATCTATGCCTATTATATGATAAAGTATGAACTTTCATCCTATGAAAATTTCTAATGGTTCCTTCCTTCCTTCCTTCCTTCCTTCCTTCCTTCCTTCCTTCCTTCCTTCCTTCCTTCCTCGTTACCACAGGGCTTCATTAGCTATTTTGAAATAATTTTCAGTAAATAACTGCTAATAATTCTAATGAGTGTTGTGCTAATATTCTGTATCAGTTAATAAGAATAGACTAAAGAAACATCAAAACATTTTAATTAAGTTTATTAGCTATTATCTTACACTACTACTGTTAGTCACTTATAAATGGAAGGAAGGAAGGAAGGAAGGAAGGAAGGAAGAAAGGAAGGAAGGAAGGAAGGAAGGAAGGGCTATCAACAATTAAGGAAGAGACCATTAATTTCTGTCTAATATACATCCTTAGAATTAGTTAAGAGCATCTGCAAATTCATGACCTTATTCAAGGAGGTATTACATAATCAGTTTAATTAGACTAATTATTATTATTATGTGGAATTACATATGTATCCATATTGTATTTTTTATTGGTAACAGGAAAATTAAGACAAATCAAGGGAAGGCAATTCTGATACACAAACTAAATATCTCACTTCACTGATCTCAAAAGTGAATTTCTTGATAATTCATCCCCATGTGGAATGCTTCATGCTAGTCCACATCTTGTACTTTAGGATAGACATGAGCTAGTCAAATATTATAATTCTGGTTCTGGATAGGGAAAACCAAGACACTTTGCTTTTCTTTTTTTTTCTAGATCTGCATCAAGGAAAAATTTCCTGGTTTAAGGCTAACATTTCATAGATAGACTATTGAATGTCTCAAGGTGCAGCCTGACCTGTGGCAACCTCTCATAAATATCTTTATACAGGAAATCTTGGAAAAATGAATCTGCTGTGAATTTTTATTACCTACACTTTTGGTTTATAATGTGCAAAAACTTTGATACGTAATCAGCATATAATGCTTCCTACATTATTTTCTCCTTGTAGTTGATGAATGCTTAAATCCTGTACATAGGAATTTTTAGTGCATAGGGTTGCTAGTAACAGGTTGTTATGAGTAATTTATTGATTATTGTTCTCTTACTTTTTCCAGAGATAGCAATAAATCAAGAGTTAATAAGTGGAATTTTTGAATTCATCTTGATGGTATCTAGACTACTAAGTTTTTAGCACTCTCCAGGGTTTGTGATGAGCAAATCTGAGCAAACAAAAGTGGTGAGAAATTTAGCTTTCCTTCCACCTCACCACTGTAGTCCAGAATCATATTTGTTTACAATTAAGCAGTAAGGATACTAGGAAGTGTGTATGATTTGCAAGTTAACATTCCTAATAGAAATATGCTTGGAAGGACAGTTGGAACTGTATTTGGGATTAGTTCGCAAAGAATTCGCCACCTTGAGTTATTTGTAAAAATAGTGAAGGCAGGACACAAAGAAAGGAAGAAATTAATAAAAGAAAGCTGAGATATAGGAAGAAAAGAAAAGCAATTCTAATCACAAAGGAGAAAGGCTGATGCAGTCTGAACAAGCATCCTGAAAGCAGAAGATTGTTAATCACAAGCATGGCTTAGTTTATCATGCTACACTCCAGTGCATATTTATCTGGAGGTGGGTAGCAGCACTTGGCTGCTCTTGTTTGGACTTGAAAGTTAGTACTTGGATGGGAAATGTTTAGGGCTAGTAGATCTCTAAGCCTGAGAGGTTGAAAAACATCCTGGAAAAGGAAATGGGCAAACTACTTCCATACTGATGCCAAGAAAATTTCATGGCTGTATTCATGTATTCAGCAGGAGTCAAATTCAACTCAACACCATCTTTACCTTTTAAATCTTGCTACATTCAGTAAAGCTTTCCTCTTGTGGGAATGCCCTGCCTAAATATGCACATTTGTTAAAAATGGAATCTTTTAATAATTTTAGATAACATACATTTGCACATTTGCACACAGTGAAAAATGAGAGGTAACAATTTCTTTTATTTGTCCGTATAAATTATACATAACCTATTATGTACATAACAGTACATGAAAATGGTTGTTTATGGGACTCACTCAATTCTTTTCCTAATTTATTTGACAAGCAACTTCCCCTTTGGAATCATCACAAACATTCAATCCAATGGAAAGATCAATATATTATTTATTGATCTCCAATTGCGTACATCATATCAATAATACTACCAAGAGAAATAGCTTTCAGTAAATCCTATTATTTTTCACATTATACGAATAACATGAGGAAGTATAGATAAAATAAAAGTTTATGTCTATAGTTGCTTTGCAGACGCCTCCTCTGGTATGGTATAAATATAATATATAGGCTTGGCAATGTGATACAGTTTTTATTTCAGGTTTTTCAGTGATGGCCATGCACATCTATAACTCATGAAAATAAAAAGTGTATTACGCTGCCAACTGTTACATATTCTCTAGTAAAGCAAAAAAAAAAAAAAAAAAAAAGGAAGATAAATTTAGTTTAGGACCCTTTCTTCCCCTGTTCCCTCTCCCCACCAGCAGAGTGCTTTGCTGACATGGCTTTGAAGAGGTGATACAATTAATATTATTTACAGAAATGCCTTTCATGACAGAAACATTGCCAGCATTATCTACTTGACAGTCAGTGTCTGAACCGCAAGATCCAGCATTCTTTCCTCTGCATGTTACATTTTGTTTAATTTGATACTGCTCTGTTTTCTGCTGTTCCCTAGGAATGAAAGGAAGAAAGATGGCTTCCCTATTCCCTGTGTTCTTAGAGTTGCTGAGGTACATGCCCCCTTGTGTCTTGAGAGCCCAGACATCTGTGCAACACATGTGCCATAGGCAGCACTTCTGGAGCGCATGCATAATGGAGCAAGTGGAGAAGTATCCCAGCTGCACCGTTTATGCAAAGGGAACGAGAGAAAGAAAATCTGTGTAATTTATCGATAGAATAGCAAACAAGGTAGAATGCTCAGCAACCACAGACTAAAATTGCTCCTGAAAAAGGAGTGATGCTTGGTGAAAAAGTCTATTCAAACAACAGAGGATTTATTTATTTTTTTTGGTGTGTGGTTGTTAAAAGTGAGATCCTAGGAGTAAAAAATATCTTCATAAAGTAAATCCATCATGATTTTATCTAATCCCTTGACATTTTTGCAGTTTTCTCAGGTGTGCCTCCAACCCCCTCAAGCAAATCATCACTTAAGAGAGAAGTAATACAAAGCCACACTCACTCTCCCGCACAAAAATCTCTTCAAAATTCTCCTTTTGTAAACATTGGTAGTGGATGTCTTCCAATTATGTCTCAACAATAAAAAAAAAAGAGAGAGAGAATTGACAAAAAATGTCCTATGATTTTTACAAGAAGGTGACAGTATCTATTAGATTCCCAATTATTTTTAAAGCAAAGGTTAGAAACATATACAGTACACGTACATTAAAGTAAGAAGAATTGACAACGCAGTCTTGAATGCATTATGTGCCACATTTACTATTTAGAAAAATTATTTGCAGAGAAAAATGAAAGTTAGATAATCTGGTACCCTTCAGATATTTTGGAACGTGATTCCCACCAGTCCCAAAGAGCATGGCCAGTAAGCAAGATCTGCAACATTTCTCATCCAAAACTTCTGATGGCACTCTGCCTAAAGAATAAGAAGACTGACAACCATTTTGTATTTTTATCTTCTTGCTATGCAGAAATAATACTGCTATTTCCTCATTTATAAATCATAAAGTAAGATGGACAGGAACACAGAAGTTTCCTTCTTGCCCCAGATACTGAAAATGCCCAATAGACACTTTCAAGAGCTGGAAGGAATGCTATGGGAGATGCGGTATCTCCAGCATTTATCGGCATACTTATATTTGATTTCTAGAAAATTTGGAAGTAGTTTTTCAGGAAATAAGTCATGGAATTTAGTTGCAAAAAGATAAGATAAAGGGAAAAAGTAGGAAAGCCTCATGCTTCCCAGGTCCCTTTGGGTCTTGCCTTCTTGAGCAATCTTCTATTTCTCCTCTTTTATTGTTTCCCACCGCATTGCTTCACATTCACTGATCTCAAGTGAAATCTCTGGCATGGCTAGTGATACTATAAAATGTTCAATTCAAATGTGTTTCACAAAGGTTCTAGGACATTTTTAAGATGCAGCCCCCTGTATTAACTTTCATTCCAAATTCCCATCTTAGCACCCAGTTTCGCATTCATACATTAGATTTAAGATGCTCTAGAGGTTCCCATGTGCATGCATACCAGAGAAAAGTGTTTGTTTGTCATTGCCTTACAGTATCAAAAGAAGCTAATTTGCATTATTTTAATATTAATGATTATTAATTGTTGTCACTTTGTATTACTAATGCAGGGGCAGCTGGCACACACGCTGCTTTTGCCAAGAAGTAGCCCTTACTTTAACACTCATTATTTTCTATGGAACTCTCCCTAATTAAGTTTGAAAAGGAACCTTAACCTTTCTGTCAACAAAGGAGTAGGTAATAAAAAACGAGATGGAAAACAGAAAGGCACAAATAAGCAAGTGTTACTGTTACTGCTCTAATTGTTTCTAGCACAGCTGCAGTCAAAGGTACTCTGTGATCTCATTTTGTTCATAATAATTTTCCACATTAGAGCCAGATCTTATGTTTTCTGTTCTTCGAAGATGCTGTGGAACTGATGCTAGAACCATATTCAAACAGTTGACTGAAGTATCAGTTGCACTGCCTTGTCCTTCCCTCAGAAAACTACACAAGCATTTGCTTTTACCCCTTTAGATGACCACATTAATGCTTGTGGCAGGGTTGTGCAAATCTTTTGAAAAAAGTCTCTCTTGGGCATAAAAAGTGAAAACAAATGGAGATCCCTGGGAAGCTTTTGAAGCAGCTGCATGAGTCTGAATAAGGATATAAGGTAGTCCTCAACTGCCATATTTAGCAACTGTTCAAGTTATGAAGACCATAAACAGCTAAGATTAGAGCAACATCTGACAGCTGTGGCTAGGGGGGCCTTTGCACAGGTTCACCTGGTGCACCAATTGCGACCCTACTTGGATCAGGAGGCTCTCCTCACAGTCACTCATGCTCTTGTCACCTCACGGTTAGATTATTGCAACGTGCTGTACATGGGGCTACCCTTGAAAAGTGTTTGGAGACTAAAGTTGGTCCAAAACGCAGCCACACGAACTGTCGTGGGTGTACCTAGGTACACCCACATTACACCAATTCTCCGTGAGCTGCACTGGCTCCTTATTGGTCTCCAGTCACAATTCAAGGTGTTGGTTATTACCTTTAAAGCCCTACATGGCTCAGGGCCAGGTTATCTTCTAGACCACCTTCTACCGCATAACTCCCAGGGACCGGTAAGATCCCACAGAGTTGGTCTCCTCCAGGTCCTGTCAGCTAAACAATGCCAGCTGGCGGGCCCATGGGGGAGGTCCTTCTCTGTGGCTGCCCCAGCTCTCTGGAACCAGTTACCTCCTGAGGTCCGGACCATCCCTACCCTATTGGCCTTCCAAAAAGCAGTGAAGACCTGGCTTTTCCGGCAGGCCTGGGGCCGTTGATCTCGCTTTGTGATCTGACGAGATCTGGCCATGAATGGTGTGAATGGGTTTTAATGTCTTTAATGTTTTTAATTTTTAAGTGTTTTTATAGTGATTTTTTGAGTGTATTGTGAGCCGCCCTGGGTCTTCGGAGAGGGGCAGCATATAAATTGAAGAAAAAGAAAGAAAGAAAGAACTTTATGAGCCATTCTTTATGATCATATATGACCTTTGCAGGGCTGTAAACTGAAAGAAAGCTTTGGTAAGGGGAACTTCTGACAGACTGTCTTCAAATTGTGGGAATGGTGGTGAGATAGAGATTGGTGGCTAGGCATTGAGCCTGGATCTGTGAAGTTTTATTTATTTATTTATTTATCTTGTTGAATACATATTAGATAATGAATATAAGTATAAGCATGAAATTAATACATAAAATGAGAACAATTAAAGGGAACATTAGGACAGGGATGGTAGGCACGCTGGTACTCTTATGCACGCCCCTTACTGACCTCTTAGGAATGGGGTGAGGTCAACAGTAGACAGTTTTAGGTTAAAATTTTGGGGGTTTTGGGATGAGATCACAGAGTCTGGTAGTGCATTCCAGGCATTAACAACTCTGTTACTGAAGTCATATTTTCTGCAATCGAGTTTGGAGCGGTTCACTTTAAGTTTGTATCTATTGTGTGCTTGTGTATTGTTGTGGTTGAAGCTGAAGTAGTCATTGACAGGTAGGACATTGTAGCAGATGATTTTATGAGCTATGCTTAGGTCATACCGAAGGCGGCGTAGTTCTAAATTTTCTAAACCCAGAATTTCAAGTCTGGTGGCATAGGGTATTTTGTTACGAGCAGAGGAATGGAGGACTCTTCTTGTGAAATATTTCTGGACACGCTCAGCTGGACAAGGCAAAGCTGTGAAATTGCCAGCACATTATCTAGAAAGCAGCTCCTTATGAGTAAGTCCACAGGACCTGGAGGGTCTCCATGGGTGACCTGCAGATCAAGCTTGCAGCATCAAGTGAAGCCTGCTTAAAGGATACTGAGTTTGCCCATTGCACTTTCAAGAGCAGGAGTGGGCAATTAATTTTCCCAAGGGAACATATGAGACACTTGGGCCGTTGTGAAGAGACACTGCTGCCGCCGCCCCACACCCACCACTGCCTTCCCCCTATCAATGCCAGTGCCCTAATCCCCACTGATGCCCTACCTTCTGCCAACCCCGTCCCCCACCAATGCTACCAACAGCCTGCCTCCATTGACTTGAAGAGAACCATTAAAAGAGTGTGGTGAAAAATGTAGGAACAAAAAGGAAACCTTTGAAGTGATGTATGGGCTGGGTGAAAGCAAGAACAGTTTGCAAGGGTGAAAAGGTACTAAATGGGGTTTGTATGAACTAGTTGTTGCCTTATTTCCTTTCCTTATATTGTATCTTTAATTTCTTTGTCTTCTTACTCTTTTTTTGTGCTTTGTATAATGTCGCATCCCCCTAAAGGGAATAGTAAGATACTGAAATAAATATAGCATACCTCATGTCAACTCCAAGGCATATAGTTAAAGGAGGATTCCCCCGCCCCCTGAAACTAGGTACAAAATACCTGTAGAATGACTTTATAGCCAGCAGTGTTCTTCACAGCATATTACTTCATTTCTGATTGAGGTTGTACAGGTCAGGCGAAAGCAGAGTGAACTGCTGTTTAAATGCTGAGCAGTACATTTTGTGATTTTTGTTAGGTAGCCCATATGGAACAGCATAGCACCTTAGCAAGAGGAAGGGTAATTCTTCTAGAATGAGTGAAGTGGTACAGCTAGCAAGGGGCAGCGAAAAAGATTTGATACTGATGGCTGGTGCCAAGATGAATGCTGTTACATACTGAGCTACAATTGCCTTCTATCAACTTTTAGTCAAAATGAAATCAGCAGTGCCAGATAATGCAAGACTTATCACTTCCACAAAGATGGCCAAGTTGACTTCTTCCATTGTTTGTACTTCATGTCAATCAAAAGTAAATGTACAAAAAGACCCTGAATTGCTCAAGACATTTAACTGCCCTAATTTTGTGTGGGTGTGGAATAGAACACTTCTGATTTTGGGGGGGGGGCAATTTTCCAGTGCCTCTGAAACTTTAAAATAGTAAGAGACTTGAAGGATATCCCTCTGCAGGCCCCTCATCCTTTTGTTGGGGGCTGGCGGCTGCTATGAGTGGTGAGGGAACATAAGAGTGGGTGGTAGCAGCTGGTATGAAATGTTGAGGGAACGTAAGGACTTTCATATGATTTCTTGAGTGTATGGTAGGGTTGAATTATTGTGTGCCATAACATATGTTAAAAGGCTTAGCTGTTATCCTGTTATCCTGTTATAGGAGGGTTAGCTCTTGAGTAAGAGCTATGAATCAGTATAGATAAAACTAATTTAGATGAGTCAAGCTTATCCATAAGACTCAGTGATTGCTAAAGGGTGTTTATACGCTAAAGAGCCACGAATCTTCTGTGGCTGCTACTTATTCCTAAACCTATGTGCGGATGACACACAAGCTGTATTATACTAAGTCAACTGATTACTTTCTCTAAAGCACTGATGACTGAGTTCAGAGATTCACCCAGGTCAGTATTTTTTTATAACTATGGATAGTTGAACAAGCCTTGGTGGCCTGATTGAGCCTGAAGGAAAAGCCATAACTTTAACCAAACCCAAACTTACCATATTATTGTATTAAGTGTGAACTAAGCTATTGTCTATAGCAAATGACACTGGCCTTGCAAGACATTCAGTAAAAATATACAGAAAGAAGAACCATTGCTTTTTTTCTGATGCAATAGAGAAACTTGACAAGTCATGGAATTGACCAGTTGCCTGAATGTCTATATACCAGTACTTCATTTTTATATTTCCTGCAGTAAATTTGCTGAACAATGCATGTAGCTTGAATTGTATTGATCCATAAGGTATGACATTCTGTCCAGCAAGAGTAAAATTATTTTACTGCTATCTGTGTATGACCACATCTGTGTACAGGTAAAGTGAAGCTGATCTCTGATGCTCTCTTATAGTAATGTGTAGGATTTCCCCCCCAGTTCTTTTCTGAGAATGGTTTTTAAAAAGGGAAAAAAAGAGAGGGAGGGAGGGAGGTGGAGAGAGAGAAAGAGAGGGAGGGAGGGAGGGAAAGAGAGAGCACTTTTTGAAATGTGAACTTTAAATTTAACTTACCAAGAACTTCAGTTGCAAAATTTGATTCCTTTAATCTGTTTGAGCAGAATTACCTCTAGAGCTGTTCTGTGAAATCAAATACATCTTCCCCATTGCTAATTTTGGGATGTAAAAGGATGGGCGCTTTAATGGCAGAAGGGACAAGCCCTCCAGTTTTATCTTTTCCAATTAACGTTATTTAATTTTAAATCTTTAAACATAAATATTCACCCAGTGATTTGGAGAATACAGTGGAAATATGGTGGCAGCAAGCATTAGAAATTAACAAAGGAATAAAATCCATCTACCGTTATTTTTACATGTATAATCTCAAATTTCCTGCTGCAATTTCCTTCTGCTGATAAGATTTCCGTATCTTTCATTTAACTCTTTTGTTACCCAATCCACTAATTTTAAGACATATTTCTCCTAGCATGTATAACAAAATTAACAACACTTTAGAAGTATGTATAGCAATGTTGTGCTATAATCTTGAAATATGCAGGTTGCAGATTATATTTCCTAGCTTTGTGTTCGCTTTCTCCATTTTGTCTCTATATTTCCAATTCTATTTTGATATATTATAAATGGATACTATAATTTGTTAATTGTTTGACATAACAGAAAGACATGATGCACTATAATTGATCACCTAAAACTTGGGGCTGTGAATGTTAATCAATTTAATTACCATATTAATCAAACTTTAGTTGATTAATTGTGGAGGCTGAGATTAAAGAATACACTTTATATGTTTGAAATCATTTGAAGCCTTAATGTGTTATGGGAATAGAAAATAACAAACACAATATTAAAAGGTGCTATTTTCTTTTAACAATGAGTGGTGATTTGGTTTTTAAAATATTGCCATGTTTCCTTCAATAGCTTTGGAAAAGAGAAAGAATGTATACTGTAGAAATCTTTTGAAAACAATTGATTAATCAATTAAAAGACAGGTGATTAATCAGCTAAAAATTTTAACCAAGGACTATAATAATTAATTATACAACTTTGTGCCATTTTGAGCTATCATTGGGAGGAATTGCTTTTTAATTTTTATTTAAATAAACACTAAATCAAGAGACAATTGTGATAGCAATATACAATTTTTAAAAAATAAAATCAAGCATTAATAACATAGACTAACATGTCCTTTATATTTCCTTATACATTATTGGTAGGATTCTGAGTAGTGTTTTCCGTTGCTAGAAGATGATTCTTCTTTTAAATCTAAGCAATATTGTTCCTGGAAGAAACTGTGTTTCAACCATCCAGAAAGCTTTGTCTACCAATGCCCCCAAATTACAAATTATAAAGCTGCAATTTAGCTTTAATGTTAAGAGGTTCCTTTTTGTAAGTGTTTGTGTGCTTTTGAAACCTGGCAACAGTCTGGACTAATGCCTACGGTTTTCTTGGCGAGATTTTTGGAAATGCCTTCCTAGAGCTGAGAGAGAGCATACCAGTCCCAAGGTCACCCAGCTGGCTTTGTACCAAGGTGTAATTGGAATTTTCAGTCTCCCAGTTTCTAGCCCATTGGTCTAACCACTAAACTCTCTAAGAGGTTCCATACAAATAAAATAATATTATTTTAGAATTTTGTTAACTTCTCAAATAGGTGGCAGTAAAGCACAAGGACTTCTCTCTACTGAACATGAAAATACTTTGGAGGAAGTCATATGCTTTAAAGATTAAGGAGGAGGGCATCCACAGGGCAGGTCAAAAAATTCAAGGTTGGTGGCCATCACAGTGCAATTGGTGTGCTTCCCATTTCATATGCACATATAAAAATTAATAGTGTTTTGATTCTACCATCATAGCCATTATCTCGATTTTTTGACCATACCCTGTGGATACTCCTGAGTTGAAGAAATGTATTTGTCTATCATCCTTAGAGGAGGAGTATGGCTTATTCTTCATGTTTTTCCTCTTTTATAACTGACCCTGATCTTTCTCTCATGTCTTCCTTTCTCTTTCTATCTTCTGCTCTACTATCTTCTCAAAGTAGTATTGGATTGGGTGAAAAGACTCTGTGGTGATTTATTATTGGGAGAGAGGGATGCATGAAGGGTTGACTTACAAAATGGCTGCCGTTATAGAAACTAAACAAAGTCTGTGAAATTACAATCAAAACCTGTAGTTCTCAAAATGCAATAGTCTGAGGAAGTGAGTAGGTCAACTTGCCCCAGATAATACCACTGCTGCATTAGCTGTAATGGCTTCCAGGAGGCTCCCAATAGCAATTGAAGGTCCTGGTTGTCACCTTTAAAGTCCTACATGGCATGGGACCAAATTACTTACAGGACATGGTAAATAATGGTTTATACCCAGCCCATTGGAGCTGACAGAATGGGCATACTTCCAGTACCATCAATAAAGCACTACCATTTAGTGGGGTCCCTGGAAACATATCTTCTCTTTATGATACCTCCCTCCTGAAATATGGACATCCCCTACTCTATTGACCATGGCAAGGCTATGAAAACTGGGGAACAATATGTTAGCATGGGAACTGTGACATGAATGTAATTAGTGATTAGTGGTTTTATTAAAGTCTTGATACAGTTTTATTTGGGGTTTTTTTTTAGTTAATGTAATTCGATACTAATTTCTTGGATAGAAAGACAGCCATGTAAATTGCATAAATTAATTAATTAATTAATTTTTAAACTTTTTGGGGAAATTTAAAAAAGGTAATCACTCCTAATCTTTGCTAGTCTACCATTTCACTGACCCTTTTACAAAGGGAGGAAAACTTAAAATAAAATAAACTCTGGAAAGCCCACTAAAGTTGGTCTGAAACTACTGCCTTCCCAGCTCTGCTTTGAATTACACTGTTCATCCTTTACAGCTAATTTTAAACATAACACTGAAAAACAATCTCTTTTACATTGCTGTTATTTTCTTATTTACACAGCCAACAATTATATTAATCACATTTTAAAAACCTTTAAAAAATGGATAATCTTATTTGAAATGTTGAACATTTATGTGCTCAATGAAGTATGAATGATTTCTCAAATTTTCATCGTTCATTTCTTCTCTTCCTTTCACTGTCCTTCCCACCACTGTGGGCATAACAATGATGGATAAAACAACAATGCTGATAACAAACAGGGAATAAAGTATGAATAGCCCTGATTGGATGAAAAGTCAACTGCATTTTCCCTTTCAGGTTAAGCGTATGAGGAATGGTTAGTTAGCTGCAAGAGCTGTCCATCTGGAGCTCTCAAGCAGTTCACAAGAACCTTCATCACATGTTGTCTATCAGAATTTAGCCCAAGGAAGTGTTAATCTTTCCTTACCAAATGTGTTCAGCTTTGTTAGCAAACTTATCCATTCTAAAGATGCTTAGCATAAACTTTCTCTGCTCAGATCTTTCTGTTAGTAGGAGATAAGAATGTAACCACTTATACATAAATAAATAAATAGTATCCTCTTTGATTATGGATTTAAGTGGTATCATCACACAGAAGTCTGATCTCCTTTCCTTTGAGCATTCAACAGGAGCATATGCTAAAATACATTTCTTTGACCAGATCTTTTACAAATATGTACAATGGAAAACAAACACATTTTGCTTTCTCATTCCTATTACTTCATCTATTCTATGACACCAACTCAAGACATATTCAGAGGTCTTTTGTCAAAGCAACAAGTATGTAAGATTGACCAGGCTATTTGGCTTTTTTTCCACAAAAGATGTAAAATAGCAACACATTCAATTACAATCAACCCTCAAAAACAGATCTTGAGTTAGCTGATGTTGGATAAAATGGACATTTTTAAAATTTCATTAAAACCTCATTAAATAGTCTTTCAAAATAATAATGTCTGTTAAATTGAAGATTTACTGCCAAAAATATTTATGTCCAGTAATACTATTTCTGTCCATTATGAAAATATGCAATTGCATGAATTGCAAATAACATAAATTTGGATTTAGTGGACATTGGATTTAACAAGCATCTTTCCCCCTTGAATGATCCATTGAACTGAAGTTTTACTGCAGTTAGTTTGCTGTCTTTTCATGACACACCCAATCAATCCCCTCTGATAATCAGTCTGCCTAATGATGGGGCCAGCTCTGTCATGTCCTTGGCTTTACTTTACTTTGTTTTCAACTTCACAGGAGCCCAGTCTGATAGCCAAGTAGGAAACATCTATTCAACTCCGTTCTACTTGGGCTCTGGATACCTTAATACACAGGATACCATAATAATAGGATCAGGCTGCAACTATACCAGCATGAGCTGTCAGTATGCCTGAAAGGAAGTTCGAGTTACATTCTCCCCAGTGTATATAATTAATGGAATACATCAGTATACTAACTAATTTTGTCTGCAGTCTGATTCTAGATTGCTTCTCAGTTGGTGAGGTACAGCTTTGTTTGGGATTGTCTATAAATGTCAAGGCATACATAAAATTTAGTCTATAAACGTGGACACATCATGGATTCTTTTATAAATCATAAGGAGATAAATGGATTCCAACAAGTCAGAAGAAATGGTGATGTTAAGGAGAAAGAAAGGAAGGATGTCATATTTCCTCCTCAAGGGTCTAGGTATGAAATCCCTTTTTCCCCAATCTTTAAATAGGTTTCAAAGGAGTGTTGTTAGGAGGACCTCATGCATTTTATATATCATCACTGACCAGCGATGAGAAGTCACAACATCTGAGAAAAATAATGAGGAGATCTATACAATACAGAGGGAGAAGAAAAACAATATTCTGGAATAAAACTGTCAGCTCATGAGGCTTAGATTTACTTAAGGATCTAGAATCTAAAAAAAAAAAAGAATCACATTACCTTTTTTTTACTGTTTATTTTCCTCCAAACAGTAAAAAAAGGTAGGGCAGGATTGTTAATTTGGGATGGAGATGGGGCTATTATGGCTGAAGTGCTTGGCACAACTCCACAGGCAGAAGGGGCTCCAAAGTCAATGTGATATTGTACACATTTTTTTTAAAAAAAATGCCCCTTCCATCCCTAGTGCCATCTGGCTATATCTTCACCACTCAAAACTCATTTTAATGGAAATGGAAAGTGATTACTAATGGATAAGGAGAATGGGAGGGAACATTGAAGAGAGGGAGACCATTAACACAGGCATCTACAAGGGTGTGGTCAGAAAAGTCAAGATGATGCATATAAAAAGAGGAAGGGCTTGGATCATTTTCCACCCTGCATATTATAAATAATTTTCCTTCTTCTGCAGCCTAAATGCAAGCCCAAAACTACTCTCCTGCTGAGTAGAGGGGTTTGTTATGCCTACTATGAAAGGCACGTTATCCACTTTCAACAAAAAATTATTTATTTATTTATTTTATTTAGTTTGTCAAACGTGTACAAGATAACATAACATAAACGTAAATATAAACACAATAAACGGGTACGAATAAATGGACAGGGACAGTAGGCATGGTGGTGCGCTTATGCATACTCCTTACAGACCTCTTAGGAATGGCGTGAGGTCAACAGTAGACAGTAGACAGTCTAAGGTTAAAGTTATGGGAGTTTGGGGATGTAACAACAAAGTCAGGTAGTGCATTCCAGGCATTGACCGCTCTGTCGCTGAAGTCGTATTTTCTGCAATCGAGGTTTGGAGAAGCTTACCTAGTGGCACCGCTTTTCTAGCATCCTTTTTGCTGCTCATTCAAATCATTGAAGACAAAATGAAGCAGAAGGCTTGAAAGAGATCTTTTCGTATATTGTCTATCTAAGGACCTTCTCACCTGCATATCTAATATTTTAAGCAACTATCTAAAAACACTCACTCTCTTAACTAGTTTGAAAACACACCCATACACAAGATAGAGAACCATGATAACCTGATTTTCCAGACTTTGCAAGGTTTACTATTTGTAAAATGTGTGTGAAGCAAATTTTGGATCAGCCTAATCCAATCATGAAGATCTAGAAAGACAGAAATAGAAATGTTTTGGATTTTCTTCCCCAAGTCAGAGCTAAAGAATTTAACAAACCTCAAGCCAGTCTTATACAATGAATAGAGTTGCAAAGATGCAATCTTGCATATAGGGAAGGTTTTAATTAGAAATTCTTTTTTCAACCAATGAAACCAAATCTTTCTCAAAATAAGCTTATTAGGAATAGGGGAATTGTGGGGGGGAGGGAGACAATAATCAGAGAGTTGCACAGAGATTTACTGTGTAAATCTGCACAGTAAGCCTAATTGATTATTTACTACATGCTTGCATAAACTTTAGTTTCAGCCCATTTTCAGTATTCACTGAATATGAAATACTGAACAATACTGAAGATTATAGTATTCATTATACTGAATACTGAAGATTAAAGATGCGGAGAAATTCTTCAAACTTGCAGCTTGGATATTGTTAGGCAGGGCCTCTCTCTTCCTTCTTCTCTTCCTTCTTCTCCCTTTTCAAGCATTATCCTTGAATTATGTTATTCTTTATTTTTCCCTTAATACTCTCAAAACAATATTCACTGAATAGTGACAATAATAGTCTTTAGATCCATAGTTGTTGAAACATATTCCAGAATATTTAACCCATGAACATTTGGGCTGCATAAAACCTATTGTTACAATCATGTTCTTATTTTTTATCAGAGTTATGAGGGTATTGCAGATAAGAAAATTCTGGGTCTACTATCTTTTCCTTCAATGTATTATATATAATGCAAATACTAACTTTACCTGGCAACCTAAATGTTCAAGAAATCTGCAATAGAAGGAATTACCACAATTATCCAATTGGATAATCTGAAAGCATAGCATGCCTAGCTAAACTGTCACTTATCACTGTGCACCTAGCAAATTCCAAAACCCTACAGTATAATCCATAGTACACAGATGTGTCAGTTCCTTCAAAAGGATAAACAGTATATATATATAAAAAAACCTAGCAGCATTGCAAGTGATATATAGAGCATACCAGAGAGATCTTTCAGATATGCACATTTTCCTTTTACATTTACTTTCTAAAATAATTTGCACTGTTACCAGAAATATTTTTTTTTCCTCCTAGGTTAGAGATCTACTATTTCTTCGGAGTATATCCATTGTGCTTTGTCATGGTCAGTCCAAGAAGTTAAATCCTTTTCTATTGTCTACATCCCATCCCATTCCAATTTCCCCTAGTAGACTATTCAGCAACTAATTCAAGCTCCAGTTCTTCTTTACAGAAAATGGTCTTAAGGGAAAAGATACCTAAACTGCATATCAACCCATATTTGTCTTTTTAGCTGACTTTCTTCAAGGGACACATTAGGTTCATTTTGATATCATTTCTTCTCATGGAAAGGTCACCTTAGAGCAGGGATAGCAAATCTTTTAGCTACAGAGTGCCCAAACTGTGCGTGGGCGCATGCCCAAACTGAAAGGCATGCATGCAAATGTATGCATGTGTGAACATGCGCATGTGCAGCTGTGCGCACGCAACAGAGACCCAAAACCAGCTGGCCAGTGGGAGGCGGGGCATTCCAACACCAGCAAGATCTTTTTCTTTCGTGAGCTTGTTTGGTCGTTTGCAGGGAAACAGAAGCTCATGAAAGAAACTCCACAGAGATTTGACCTGGGGCGATGGCATGCATGCCAGCAGAGAGGGCTGCTGGCCATAGGTTCACCATCACAGCCTTAGATTATACCTTTGTCATTCCCCTTCCAATCCCCAGAAACGTACTCTGATGGGAAATGGTGGGAGAAGCTATGGGGAATTTATTGAAAATCCTTGTTTTTTTTTGTTCACAGAATCTCTGGCAGATTTGAAGGCCTTTTTTTAATTAACAAAAGGACATATTCTTTTTGTAGCAGTTAGATTTTCTAATTTAGTCCAGGAAAAGCATGAGAAATGGACTGTTTACTATTTATTTAAAAAATACAGTTTTACACGGTTTATTGATTGAACAAAGTGGGAGGAGGAGGGGGAGGGAGAGGAGGAGGAGAGGAGGAGGATTTGGGAATGCAGTCTTGTTTCTAGCTTTCTTGGAACAAATCGCAATCATTCAAGGGGATTTAAATCCAAGTAGATATCTGTAGAATTTTACTGGCAATAATTTTTTTTTTCCCTCCATGAGTTAGCCAGGTCGTGCAGGTGCTAGGAAGGTGCTGTTGCCAGTTTGTGGCTGTATAATAGATCAGCACTTGACTAACAATTATTGCTCCTTTTGCCACTTTTGCCATTCTTAATTTTATGGGGCTCTCTTGAGTCACACTGTTGATCCACCAGACACTAGTTCACAGAGGGTGGTAGAGGCTATTGGTCTAACCTGCAACTGGTCTGGTGCTATAACTCTTTTATGTCTAATGGATTGAGAAAGTGGGATGTATCGCTTCATGTGTTCACATCTGGTCTCCCTTGGTTATGAATGTTACTCCAGATGGTGATCAAGAAGGTGGTTTTATAACCCACTTTAAGAGGACTGTCTGCTGACAAGATATGTGTTTTCTTCCCTTGAGAGCACACTGCTCAGATGGATAAGTGCAAGTGGTTGAAATTTGGTTGTTAACTCTGAATAATAATAATGTTTTGCATATCCACAGCATTTCTTATTCCAGATGTCAAAGCCCTTTTAAAACAACCAGTCACTGTTTGAATCTGACCATAAACTTCCTTTCCATAAACTTTCATTTTTCAATTTCATTCTTACATTTATTAAATTATGGAAATGTTGATACTGAACTGATGACATGGCTGTCTATAGTCTTATATTGGAAATATTGCAGCTAGTCCAAAACCAATTTCATCTCCTCTGGTTTCTATTGTAATCATCAAGAGAAAGTCCAGTGATTCCTATTTGAATTAGTTTTACTTGTGCTTAATCCTTGTATGTAGCCCTTGTATGGGCTAGCCATGGCCGGATCTTGGAAGCAAATTCTAAGTCCTGCAGTCCATCTTATAATGCAACTGTTAAATTCTGAGCAAAGAATGGAGGTGAGGCCAGAGTGATTTCTAACAGTTCTTTATTCAATACTACCTGTGAGGCAACAACGCTCCCTGGCTGACACAGTTCCTTTTATAAACTGATCAGCTAAATAACCAATTAGGAGAGAGTATTTTCCCGCTCCAACAGAGGACCAGAATGAGAACTTCAACTGACAACTACACAATACATAACAGCAACCACTGGCTCATAAGCATCATAAAATGGCCTGGCATGAGAATCAACACAGTGAATATCAGGGCAACTTGATAGGCATGCAGAGAGTTACTGATCTTCTTATTTTTCTATAAAAAGTTATCTTAAATGCTTTTAGCGCTATGGAAGCAGAAGCAAACTTCATTTCATTCCTGTCATCTTGATGGTGACTTAAAAAATTTGATTTTAAGATGTGAAACTGTACTTCCTTTTCCTTGAAATCAGGCCTTGAAATCAGACAATTTGTATGGTTGTGGCTTCACTATAACAAATTGGGAAATTACAGCCCTGAATGCAGAGGGGGCATTGAGAAAAATGTTCAATGTACAATAACATGGCTATCCAAAGGATGCCTCCCCATAACTTTGAAACGTAACATTGTCCAGTCCTTCCATCTCTTGAATAGGTAGCTCATGATTTCACTTAATGGCTGTGCCCATTTTGTAATGGCATAAGAAGGGGAAAAGATAGCATCACTGCAGCACTTGGTAGATGACTACTATGTCCGGCATTCAATAACATTCTCATCTCTTCCTTTAAGCATGCAGTCAGGGTTGTTTAAAGAGAAAGAAAATGACTGTCTTTCTATCCTCCTTTTCTTCATTCTCTCCCCTGCCCACGGGAGTCTGCTCCAGTACCTCACATCTCTCAAGCACACAAGAACAGCAGCTCCAGCCTTTAGAAAATTGTGCAAATGACAAAAGCCAGAAAGGCAGGAAAGATATTTTGGTGTTTTATTTTTGCTCATTGCTTAATGTTAACAATTAGGGTCTGTGTATGTGTGTGTATTCTTTTTCTCCTCCCAACCTCAAAATACAGCTCTGAATTATAGAAACATTTCAGGAAGAAGAATAGGAGGCATGTTTTCATGATCCTTGGAGAGGAGGAAAAAAACAGCAAGGGAGACAAAGAATGGATTGTGGGTGGCCACACTACCTGTTCATTTCCTTTGCTTAGTTTCTGATTGTCACTCCAGTGCCTCTGAGCTGCCCACAAGCTTCCAGGAACACTAAGGAACAGTGGCTTAATTATGTAGCCTGATATTTGCTAAAGTCTGAACTGCATCCGACAAAGAAACGTCCCTTTAACCTCAGCCAGATTGGATTATTACGCCAATTTATTGACACATTTCCCCCTCTAGAAATACATCCTTTGCTTCGGAAGTGCAAATACAAGCATTTGGAACATTGTTCCAGTACAGTATATTTATATTTTGAAAAGCAATGCCCTATTATTCTTTTTTTTTTTAATGCACATATACATTCAGACAACAGCAACAGCAACACAAAATCCCTTGAATTTAAAATAATGGATACCTGTAAGTAGGAAGTCGCTTGAGAGATTTTGCTCAAGTAACATATAACTATCAGTGGATTACCCCGAGGGAATTGCTGCTGTATCTGGCAGAAGCTGTTTGTGGCAGAATAAACAGACAAGCACTCCATATATCATCTTAAGTAAGACAAATAAAGTTGTGTTTCCGCCTTACAACGATGTCATTGTCAGTTATATAAGAATAATTTGGTATGACTTTTTATGAATCTTTCCCCTGTGCAGTAGTACAATGGCCTAATTTTCCACCCTGCATATTATAAATAATTTTCCTTCTTCTGCAGCCTAAATGCCAGCCCAAAACTACTCTCCTGCTGAGTAGAGGGGTTTGATATGCCTACTATGAAAGGCACGTTATCCACTTTCAGCAAAAATGGCCCTGCTTTTCTTGCATCCTTTTTGCTGCTCGTTCAAATCATTTGAAGGGAGAATGAAACAGGAGGCTTGAAAGAGATCTTTTCTTAGATATTGTCTATCTAAGGACCTTCTCACCTGCATATCTAATATTTTCAGAGGCTATCCAAAAAGATTCACTCTGTTAAACAGTTTGAAAACACGTGCACAGGATAGAGAACCACAATAGCCTGATTTTTCCAGTCTTGGCAAGGTTTATTATTTGTAATTGTGAAGCAAATTTTGACCCAATCATGCACCTTTGATAACGGCAGAATTCTTCTTGAGAGTGGATGGCTTCATGGTGATGAAAGCACCTGCTCTCTCTCTCCCACCTGGACCTGGTTAAAGATCCCACTTTCCTTGGAAAGCTGATGCCAAAAGAGCTGCAGGGCAGCAGAGAAGAACATGAAGGGAGCAGTGGCATCAGAACAGAAAGTCTCTCCCAGTTACAGATTTTCTGCTTTGAAGCACAGAAGCTTTTCCCGTTAAAGTCAGTGGGAAGTACGTGTGGGCTGGAGAAGCTACAGAAAGTGACTGGGGGAGAATGGAGCACTAGATACTCCATAACATCAGTTGAAGAATTATTAGTGGTAAACAAGTATTAGTTAATCATTCATTAAGTAGCCAACAGTTAATAAATAGAAGAAGGGCTAATAGAAAATACTGTAGACAAAAGTAGAAATATGTAAGATAAACATAGAGATCAGAATTTAAAGCAAGGTATAAAATTATAAGATTAGTGCAATTGCACAATGGAATTACAATAAAAACTGGGTTGAGTTTACCATATGTGGTGGGAGTGCTCAAAAGCCAAACATTTCTGGCAGCAAATAAGGAGCTGGTTAGAAGTTAATGTTTAAAATAGAAGTTAAACCAGAATTTTTCTTACTGGGCATGACAAATGGCAAATATGACAATAATGTAACCTATTTAATATTGTATATACTTACCGTGGCAAGACTAGCATTTGCTCAAAAATGGAAGAAATACCCTCAGAAGAAGAAGTAATACACAAAATGTACAGCTGTGCAGAGATGGACAGACTCAGTTTAGAACTCAAAGACAAAAGTGAATCAACATACTACGAAGTCTGGAATAAATAAATTTATAATTGCTTAGATAAGAGAAAGAATGACAAAAACAAGGGATAACGAATGTCTGGAAATGTATATATCAATGTATATTAATATATCAATGTATATTGAATTTGTGAATGTAATATAGGTTTATTAAATACATAATACATGCATAGTTGTTTAGGAAGTAAAATACTGCATACTTGATATATAATGAAATAGGAGATAGGTAAATTTGTATATAGATCAAGGAATAGATTACTTATTAACTTAATTTAGACGCAAATGTTAGAAACCAGAGACGTTGAACAATGTCCATTGTTTTACTTTTAAAACTAATATTTTTTTAAAAAAAATAAAAATAAAAACTGGGTTGAGATAATAGAACATAGGAGTAAGGTATATAGAACTATCATAATATATAAGAAAAGCTGCTGTGGCCATGCCCCTAGAACAAAGATGTGCTAATAAACCTGTTTATATGAAAAAAAATGTATTTTATAACAATTTGTGTAATAAAGCATACTTTTACACAATGGGAGTTGAGCTGTGTCCTGCCTCAATCTGTACCATCTGTGAATTGCTGACACCCAGCATGGAGAAGATTGGACAGAGGGGGAGGTTAGAGATTGCCACTGCATTTATGAGCCAAACTTTGTACAACATTCAAGAGTATAAAGATAAAGAAGTAAAAAAAAATCCTCTTTTTATATTTTTTCAATGGATGGGATCCCTCTCTGCTTTATCTGGCAACAGCAATAATTGAAAAATCTTCACTGATATTTATTTGCACAGGAATAAAATAACCAAGCTTACTGATGACACTGATAATTCAAGTTGACTTGTATCTGTTAAAATCATTAGTAAAATGGAAGCAAATAAGATAGATTGGAAAATTAACCTCTTCATCTGACAAAGTGAAAAGGTCTTCATTAATCTGCTGAAAAAGCAAATTGTGACGAAAGAAACCAGTCCTAGTATTATACATCTGCAGCTAGGAGAGGAGAACTAATATCATATGTATAATGACATGACACAGAAATAATACAAATTGTGTAATGCATCAAACGTGTTGTGTGACACAACTAATCCAAACTTCTTTCCATTTGCTTGACAATATGACACACAGTTTTTTTTGCCAGCACAATGTCCTCACCATATAACTGCTATTCTTATGCCATATTCCATACTAAAAATATTCCCAAAAAGTTGATTAGGTGAATAAATAAGCTGAAAAAGTCTGCTCTAAATGTCATTTTTAGGGCTGTGTAAAATTTCAGATGTAATTCCAAGAAAAAAACTTAAGAACAAGTTTATTTATCATTATGTAGCTATGTATCGATAATGTAGTATAAAGATGGAATTTAAAAAAGCAATTAATACTCAAATTTATCACAATAACATGTAAAATTGCAATAGGATATAGCAGGGGTGAAATGTAAAATTTGTTACTACTGGTTCTGTGGGCACGGCTTGGTGGTGGGGTAATGTGACTGGGTGGGCGTGGCCAACTTTTTTTAAAAAAACTTTTCAAAGCATTTTTTCTGCAAATGCAAAAAAATGCTTTGAAAAGGCTCTGCCGATCAGGCAACACAGCTGGGATCGTCAGAGCCTTTTCAAAGCATTTTTTGTTATGTCCTTATAAGAACATCCGCCCGGATTGGCTGCCAGCCATCGGGCGGGAAAGTTTGAATCAATGTCAGGGGCGGTGCGACTGCCGGAGCGAATATAAGGAGAGCTCCGGCAGCGCACAGCCAGTCTTGTTACTGTTTCAAATAAAGTTATTAAATGTAACGAGCTGGTCGCGTCTTCCATTTCCTGCGCCGATCTAACACTGGTGACGAAGGCTAGAACCAAGCGACGAACCTCATGGCGCCAAGCCAACAAGACCAAGACACCAGCACCTGAAACCACCAGTAGGCATTTCCGAAGGCATGGCATCTGCTGAAGTCACTTTGCCAGCCCTTGCTCCATTCTGCCCAGGGAAGGACAAGTGGAAATCCTACGTGGTCAAATTTCGGCAATACCTGAGAGGCAACAATATCAGGGATGCCGATGATGACCGCAAGAAGGGCATCTTCCTTGCCAACTGTGGTTCAGAAGTCCTCGACATGGCCATTGATCTTGTGGCACCACGGGACATCGAAGAAGTATCATGGACGGACCTGCTGCAGATCCTAGAGGACCATTATGCCCCAACAGGAACACTGGTGGCGAACCAGTTCACCTTCCATCAGAGGGATCAGAAGGAAGGTGAGACCATCAAAGAATTCGTGGCCGCCCTGCGCCAAATCGCAGCCAGCTGCGAGTTTGCCCATGTGGACCACGCCATTGCTGACTGCGTGGTTTTCGGCAAGAAGGACAGAGGCCTGCAAAAGAAATTCCTGAGCAGGAAGAAACTCGTGCTCAAGGATGTGGTGGAGGAAGCTACCACATCTGAAATCTCAGAAAAAGCGGCAGCCGTGGTAAGCAGGGCAAAGGGAATCCACAAGATTCTCAGTGCCACACAATCATCAACTGAGGACTCCACAGCTGGATCAGAAAGGGAGGAAGAGTTCGTTAAGAAGAGCCTTGATGGTACAGTGGTTTAATGCACCCTGTTATTAACACAGCTGCCTGCAATTTCTGCTGGTTCGAATCTCTCCAAGGCTCAAGGTTGACTCAGCCTTCCATCCTTTCTAAGGTAGGTGAAATGAGGACCCAGTTTGTGGGGGCAATAAGCTGACTTTGTTTAAATATACAAAAGAATGAAGGCTATTGCTTAACGCATTGTAAGCCGCCCTGAGTCTCCGGAGAAGGGCGGCATATAAATCAAATTTAAAAAAAAGAAAAAAAAAGAGTCCACCGTACACAAGGTATCCAGACCCCCAAGGCGGGAAACCGCTCAAAGAAGCTACAAGGGGGAGCGCTGTGCCAGCTTCAGAGGGGACCATGCCAGGGCAACCTGCAAGTGGAGAGATGCGACCTGCAGATGCTACAACAGAAGGGGTCACATCGCCGAAGCTTGCAGAGCCAAGGAACCAGCCCCAGAACCCTCCAGCCCCCTCCCCGCGAAAATCGAAAAGATTACCAGAGGTCATCCAAACGGTCCTCTGGCCAATCTAGACGCAGAGATGATGAATTTCCCCGGAGTGGAGCGGTCCACCAGACGACCATCGCCCACACAAACTCAGACAATGCCACCAAGTTCCACGTGACCATCCACGTGGAAGGATCACCCTGCTCAATGGAGGTAGAGTCGGGCTCGGTCTACTCCATTATGGATTGGCACCAGCTGAAGCGCCTGCAACCCAGCATCAGAAAACGAGACCTGAAGCCACTACACTCCAAGCTCGTTGATTTTGGGGGAAACCCCATCGGAATCTTAGGAAGAGCCAACATCCGAGTCTCCTACAATGAGTTCCAAGGCAAGCTGCCCATCACAGTCGTGGAGAACAGCCGACCGAACCTGCTAGGAGTGGAGTGGTTTAAGCCGCTGGGGCTATCTATCGGAGACATCCATCAAATTCGCAGGGATGAACTCGACAACCTCATCGAAAAGTTCAAGGAAGTCTTCAAAGGTAAGCTGGGGAAATTTGTGGGGAGGCCAATCTCCTTTAATCTGGACAAGGGAATCACCCCAATTAGGCTGAAGCCCTGCCGGGTTCCATTTGCCCTGCGGCCAAAAGTAGACGAGCAGCTGGATAAGCTGATCGCCCAGGGCGTCCTGGAACCTATCGATCATGCCTCATGGGAGACCCCCATTGTGACTCCACTGAAGCATGATGGGTCCGTGCGCATCTGCGCCGACTATCGTTGTACCATCAACAAGGTGTTGGCACAGAGCGCATACCCAGTCCCAGTGGTGCAACATCTGCTGCATTCCCTGGGGACTGGCTCAATTTTTGCCAAACTGGACCTGGCCCGGGCTTACCAGCAACTGCCAGTGGACAAAAAAACAGCGGAGGCACAAACAATAGTCACACACAGGGGGGCATTCAAATGCAACCGCCTCCAATTTGGAGTCAGCGCTCCAATCTATGATGGAACGCCTTCTCCAAGGTGTTCCAGGGGTGGTGCCATACTTTGACGATGTACTAATCTCCAGAGATTCACAGGCACAACTCCTTGAAAGACTCAGGCTTGTGCTGCAGCGTTTCAAGGCCAAGGGCTTGAGAGTCCGGAGAGATAAATACATTTTAGGAGTACAGGAAGTCGAGTTCCTGGGCTATCTCATAGATAGCACTGGCATCCACCCCACCAAATCAAAAGTGAAAGCTATCCATGAAGCTCCGAGCCCCAAAAACAAAACATAACTTCAGGCATTCCTTGGATTGCTTAACTTCTATGCCATGTTCCTCAAACAGAAAGCCACAGTTGCTGAGCCACTCCACCGCCTGCTGGGGAAAGCGGCTTCCTGGAAGTGGGGCCAAGAAGAGGAAGCAGCATTCCGGGCCGTGAAAGGACTTCTAACTTCCAAAAGCGTCCTCATCCAGTATAATGAGACGCTCCCAATTAAGCTAACCTGCGACGCGTTGCCTTACAGGGTGGGGGCAGTCCTCAGCCACGAACTGCCCAATGGCGCTGAAGCCCCAATAGCCTATTTCTCCAAGACCATGTCCGGCGCGGAACGCAACTACAGCCAGCTGGACAAAGAAGCCTTGGCCATCGTTGCAGGAGTGAAACGCTTCCACGAATACCTCTACGGGAGGAGTTTCACCATAGTGACCGACCACAAGCCACTCCTGGGGCTCCTCGCAGGCGACCAACCCACCCCGACCTTCATGTCCCCGCGGATGACGAGATGGGCCATCTTCCTAGCCAGCTACTCCTACAGGCTCATGCACCAGCCAGGCACAGCCATAGGAAATGCCGACGCGTTGAGCAGATGCCCATTAAAGGATCCATTAGAAGACCCAGCCCCCACGCTCCACCTCTTCCACATAGACAACGACGCCAGCTGTCCAGTCTCTTCTGCAGATGTGGCCGTCCACACCCAAAAGGACTCCACATTCCGCCAAGTGAAATCCTGGATCCTCAGGGGGTGGCCAACAGAGAAGACGGAGGAGAAGTTCAGCCCGTTCGTCAGGAAGCAGAAGGAGCTGTCCACAATGAAGGGCTGTTTGCTATGGGAAGACAGGGTGCTGATTCCAAGCACTCTGCAACGGAGGGCACTAGAGACACTGCATAACGGACACCCAGGCATCGTCCGCATGAAAGCCCTGGCACGGAGTTACGTCTGGTGGCCATCACTGGACAAGGACATTGAGGAATGGGTCTCCAGATGTGACCTGTGCCAAGAAGTATGCCCGGCGCCACCACAAACTGAAGCAGCGCAGTGGGAGACCCCCAGCAACCCTTGGTCAAGGATCCACATCGACTTCACGGGTCCGATGCAAGGGCGCCACCTACTCATCGTTGTCTATGCCTTTTCCAAGTGGCTTGAGGTGGTACCCATGGCATCTACCACAACGGAAGTGACGATCCAGGCCCTGCGCCGCCTCTTCGCCACCCATGGACTGTCGGATGTGCTGGTCTCCAACAACGGGCCCCAACTCACATCCCTGGCCATGGAGGCATTCCTGGCCGGACTGGGCATCCGCCATGCCCTGTCCGCCCCATACAGGCCAGCTGGGAATGGACAATCTGAACGCATGGTGAGACTCACCAAGGAGGCACTCACCAAGATGGGCATGGGCGACTGGCAGGAAAGAATTGATAACTTCCTCCTCACCCAGCACAGAGGTCAACCCGGCAACAACAACCCAGCCCAGAAGACCCCAGCCACCAACCTGCGGTAGACCAGGGACTAGGGCGAAGGGAAAGCCAGCAACACCCCGGCCAGGGGAGACCTCCACCAACCCGTGGAGGTAGCCCCGCAGCGGAAACCCGACCAGGACGGCCACCGCCAACCCGACGGGGTAGGCCAACGCCAACCTGGCGAGGAAGACCTCCGCCACCCTGACCAAGGAGACCTGCACCACCCCTGCGAGGTTGGACACCACGACCGGAGCCGACACCACCCAGCACTGGCAGACCGGACCCGAGGGCACCAATCCAAGACACCCCCCAGACGACAACGAGCCGAACCGCAACTGAACCGCAGAGCCCGGGAGACTGGGGAGGAGCAAGTGACAGCCTGGGACTTACCGAGACTCAGACGCTCTTCCTGGGTCGGCACCAAGCATCCACAACGAGACGATAGATCCACAGGCCAGGAGGAAGACAACCAGAACCAGCCATCCAAGGTCCGTGGTTCGGCCGGAGGCGCTGAGGGTGACCCTACACACTCGCCAGCCGAACCGAGCCCGGGTCCAGGGAGGGAACCAGGAGACGCAGGAGCCCCATCCGTCCAGGTCGGCGACGAGGAAGAAGTGAGACTGCGCAGGTCAAATAGGGTGCCGAGGCATCCTACGTACCTGCGTGACTACGTGACTGTTTTCTGACTAGGAGGGGAGGAGTGTTATGTCCTTATAAGGACATCCGCCCGGATTGGCTGCCAGCCATCGGGTGGGAAAGTTTGAATCAATGTCAAGGGCGGTGCGACTGCCGGAGCGAATATAAGGAGAGCTCCGGCAGCGCACAGCCAGTCTTGTTACTGTTTCAAATAAAGTTACTAAATGTAACGAGCTGGTCGCGTCTTCCATTTCCTGCGCCGATCTAACATTTTTTTTTTTATTGAAAAAGTTTTCAAATACAAGTTTTCCCCCTTTCCCCCCCTCTTCCCTAACCCCCCCTCTCCACCCATCCAGCCCTGTGACTTCTTCACAACAATAGGCTATTTCATAACTAGTTACATACATAATATCTTTCCTTTCCCTTACTCCCTCCTCAGAATACTGACCCTTAGCATATTATTCTTATAACTCCCATTTTTACAATAATCTGCCCTTTTTCTCCTCCCCTAAACTTATAGTATATTATTACAGTTTAACATTTAATCTTTTATATATATTAATAATATAACATTTTAAGGCGGCCTTCTCCCTACATCCAAATTTAACATTTATTCAGTTCTATCCATTCCTCCAATTCCTCCACTCCCCAAACTAACCTATTTCAACCCTTCAATTCCTGCAAGATCATGCAATACAGTTCTAATTCTAATTATAATCCACTGCCCACTATGCTAAAATATACACATATCTATATATGCATTCCATTTTGTAAAAAGAAAAAAGACAATAACTTTAAATTTATAATCCATATAATATCTTCTTTGGTGTCTTTCCACTGGATTGTTAAATCCATCACCCATAATAGGGTAAAATAACATGCTGGTGCAACAGTTTGTTCAAAATCTTCAATCATCTTCTGCCCCCATCAGTAGTAGATATCCTCGCATCTATATAAAAGTAAAAACAACCACCCGAGTGACATTATAATTATATCCATATGGTTATAGTTGTGGTATTCATCAGGATTATTAATTCCCATCATCCTAATGAGTAACATCCAGATCTTCTGCATGCCCCGGCGTAACTCTCCTGCCTTATAACTCAAAATAATTATAATATATTTACCAAAAAAAAAAAATCCAAAATAGATGATTCAAATCCAACAAGGTAAGGCTCTTTTCACATCCCAAAATCACGGCATTGCAGAGATCTGCCACAATCCTCAGGATAGTATTAAACAATTGTTCGCCTCCACTATCTTTTCAAATATTCATTCATTTTTTAAAGTCCCTGGCTTCAATGTTGCATGGTTTAGAAACTGCTGTTTCTATGAGATCTATTTCTTTTCTTTTTCTTTTGCGGGTTGAATTTCCATCCTCGTTTCTTGCCTACCGATTGTGTATCGGCTGGTCGATTTTCATTCTGCTTTATAGGTTGTTCTTGTTGGGTTAGTTTTATCATCTCATCTTTCTTCTCCGTCACTTGTATATCAACTGGTTGATTTGCGCACTTGTCTGTGACTTGATGGTTCATCAGCTTGGTGTCGGATGACACTACTCTCTTATTTATAGACAGACCAGCTGGGGTATCCAGGGAATCCAAAGACAATTTATCTGCCACAGCCTCTGTATTTTGATATTTTCCTTTTGTTTCCAACTCCTTTTGCTTATCCTGTATTATGCCTAAAGGTGTTAAATTCATTTTTAAAATTTTTTGATAAAAATCTTCCGCTTTTTCAACAGTGTTCAATTGATATCTTACTCCTTGATATCTCAGTATTAAACCAACTGGCGTGTCCCACCTGAATAGGATATTTTTTTTTTTTAACTCAGTCACTAGAAAGCCAAATTTCTTCCTCTCCATTAGCATTTTAGTCGGGAGCTCCTTAAAAATCCAAATCTTTCTTCCATGAAATTGCAAAGTAGAATTAAAAGAGTTCTGCACAATATTATTCCTAATTTCTTTATCTGTAAAATAGATCACCACATCTATAGGCAATTGCCTTTGCTTTGCCAACCAGGAGTTAATTCTGTAAATTCTATCAATCCTGCAAAACACTTCATCAGGTTGAACCTTTAAAATCCCAGCCAGAATTTCAGAAGATATTTTCCTTAAGTCATCTCTATTATTTTCCTGCAGGCCTCTCAGTCTAATTGCGTATTCTGTAAAATTATATTGAATCATTAAAACTTCTCTTTCAATCCTCTGTTGCACATTTTCTCCATTACCAGTCTTTTGGTCAGCCTCCATTTTAGATTTGTCTTCTGGACTATTATCCTGAATATTTACCAAGTCCTTTTTAATTTTTTGAATCTTGTCATCCAAATTCTCCTCCGTTTCCTTCATTTTAGACTCTAATAATTTAGTCTTTGCGTCCACCCGAATCAGAAAATCTGATAGACCATTAGCTGATTTTAAAATCTTTTGATTCAAAAAGTCAAACTTTGATTTCACCAATTCACCAATTTCTTTAATTTCCTGCTTAAATTTTTCAAGTTGCTGGTTCACAATCTCATCCCTTCTTACAATCTCTTCAAGGAGAAAGTCTATTATATTAAAATCAGGTTTCTGACACTGGAGAGTTACAATTTGTTGGTGCAGTTTCTTAATGGGGGAAGTTCCCCCCCCCCCGTTTGTCCAGCTGTGTAGGTCCCGATGCCATTTCCCACACAGACAAGATTTAGCAAAGAAGAGAGAAAAAATAGAAAACGGAAGGACTTTCCCTTAAAAAAGCAAAAAAAAAAAACTTCTTTTCCATCAACAGCAAGAGAAGACACAGGAGCGAGGTTTTATCTACAAATGTAGCCAGTGATATTTATTCCGCTACATTGTAGTAATAAGAAACGGAAGGACTTTCCCTTTCAGCCCTTCTCCAGCAACGGCAGACGCCATTTTAAAAGGCTCTTTTTCCCCCTTTCCTCTCCTCTTTCCTCTTAAATAGTTTTTTAAAGGGTAAAATACTTGCAATTCAGTATTAAGGGTCCAGCTCGCATTTTCTTTTATTATTCTGTTAAGTTCGCAGGCTTGCTCTTGACGCCTGGCTCTGCATAAGCAGAGGTCTCCCAAAGCCCGGAGCAGCGGCAGGGGATGTGGGGCTTCTCATCCACTCCGTCCCAAAAGTAAAAAAAAAAAAACTTTTGGGACTCTGCAGAGAGTTCTACCCACCCCTGCCGGCTCTATCTCCGTTTCCTCTTGGAAACGGAGTTTTTTTGAGCCGCCATTCCGCTGTGAAGGCGGCTCTGACAGGCAATGGAAGCTGACGATCCCAAAGGAACGTCTGGCGGCAGCCAGCAGCAAACCGGAAGTCTCAATTCTAACATTTTTAATCACCTCTTCACTGAAAAAAATGCTTTAAAAGTCTCTGTGATGATCCCAGCTAAGTTGCCTGATTGTCAGAGACTTATAAAGCATTTTTTCCTGCAACCTCTTCAGCAGAAGAGGTGGTTAAAAAAATGCTTTGAAAAGACTCTGCCGATCAGGCAACACAGCCGGTAGTAAAAAAATTTAGATTTCACCACTGGGAAAGATGTGCTGTTTTGAAAAGTTATTAGAAAATTATGCTTTTGCACAATTTGAAGTGCCTTTTCTAGTCATTTTAAAAGACATTTAATGGTTCTAAAGTGGTGAATTACAAATGAAGAGGCTCCTTTCTTATATTTTGCCTATCTGGATTTCCTTGTTGATTGGATCTCTTAAGGAAAGGATATAATAGCAATGATGTTCAAATAGCAGAAAATTAAAATGGAAAAATAACATAAAAGCAAAAAGCTATCTTTCACCCAGAGAATATTTGATTTGTTCTTCAATTGTAGTCTCCCAATTTTACAGGATGCAAAGAATCAACTGCTCCATTTCAAATATTATTGCCCCTGAACAATAAATGAGGGATAAAGAGTGTTTGCACTGTATAGATATTATTTCTATGTATACACATACAGAAAAGCATCTCTTGATCTATTCTATGAGTGTTGATTAATTTGAATATGCATGCATCAGTATACTCTGTACACACATGGGAGTAAGCATGCCTTCACTTACGTTGATTGTATACCTTTATTCCCTCGCAGCCCACTAATTAATCTTTTCCAGCAAGAACTACTTATTATACTCATTATAGCATTTCTAAACAGTTCAAAAGCCCTTTGCATTTCAAAAAATCATGTGCCAAGAATTCATTTTCTTTTGTGTATCTTGTTTCATGTCAAGAAAATAGAGCTAGTGCCATTGTCCACTGTGGGCTCATCCAGAGAGATGTCTTAGCATCTATCCTCCCATTCTTGAAATGGACAAAACTAGGCTAGAAAAACAGAGCTGATCTCTATTTGGCTTCAGTAACAAGGATGACAAGTGGAGCTGTCCTTACAGTTTTAATGAAGAATAAGAGAAGGGCAGCTCATTGTGGTTTCACATCTTACCAGCATTCAAGCGGCGGTAGGGGTGGTGATAGAAGCTAATTTAATAAACATATTAAAAACAAATAAATGGCCCTTGCTATCTTTCAAGTTGCCTGAGGGACAAGAGACATCTTCTATAGAAAAGACAGCAAAGATGGAGTATCCAGCAATCACGGAACTTCAGAATTAAACATTATATGTCCCAATATAATTTTATTTCCTGCTACATGCCTTTTTCTCCCTGGGAAATTTTATTTATTTACAGGTTTTTATTTTGGTTGCAAGGTGAATGGTGGAATAATTAATTTTCCATCAACTCTTTTCACTGGTGATACACATTACCATTAAATTGGAATTCTTCTAGAGCTCTTTGAAGTTTTCACTGTTTCCTTGTTCCTCCCCCCACTGGGTGAATTTTATTTCTAGTTGTTCACCTGAGTGATCAAATTTCCTGATTATCCATAACCAAATTGATCATGCTGTATGCTACAAGCACCAGTTTGGGCTGTATATTTTTCAGCACAAAGCTGCAGTTATTTTGTGCAAACACAGCAAGCCTCTGTTTTACTGCTCTCCGATGGAAGCATTCAGAGTGTCAGTTCATGGGAGAGAAAAGGTATCAATTTATAGTTTGAGATAAGGTCGGTTTTAATTATATTTGCTCACCTGGAAAAAAAATCCCTTTGGGCAACATTGTGTAAAGATAATTTGTAAAGATACATGGTCAATTCTTGGCATAATTTGTCTGAAGGCATCATCAAGCAAGGCACGAAACAACTCTAAAATTAAAATTCATCTTTTCTCATCCAGAACAAAGGACAGGAAAGGTGGACAGTGACATGTTCCATTTTGCTCTGTTCACCTTGGTTTAGGAGGTTGAGAATCAAATATATTTGTTATATCCTGAATTATTTTATTGCCATAAAAGATACCAATGGGCAAATGCACCCTAGGGAATTTGACAAAAGACAAATAAAAAAAAAAGAATTTTATTTCTCAGTGGAGTCTTTCACTCTGGGATTCAGGATAGGGCCCAGAGGGCTCCAATGTCTTTCTTACTTCCTTGTAATTCACACCGAATGGAGCCCTTTAAACTTAACTCCCTTGTGAAGAGAGAAAATGGGCCAATTATGCAATTGTCCCAATTATCAGTGTCTCTGAGGAATAGATGCTATGGGTAGGTAGTCACTTTTATGTCACAGTCTGTAAAAACAAGCATGATTAAAGACATTTTAATGTTTTAAATATATAAACTAGTTGCAGAAACTGGAAGAAGAAAGTGACATAAAGAAAAAAATCTGTACCTTTACATACCAACGTTATATTTTAAATAAATACATCAGTGTCAGGTCCAAACCCAAAGATGACACACTGAAATCTAATCAAGTCAATTTCTTTATTTGCTTACACCTAATAGGCAGAATCTTGCCAGACTAAAGCTATAACCTTCTAACCTAATACATATATCCCGAGAGATTCTAGAACCTGTCAACCCTGAACTTTTCTTTTTTCCCTTCCATCCACTGCAGTCTATTATTCTGGGCTTATCTCTGGAACACACTGCCTTCTTCCTGGGGACTGGCTGAAAATACCTTTCCTCCTTCTCCAGGTGCACATTCCATCACAACTGATATTAAATACAAGTTGATGCTGGCTTTCAGTTACTTACTGCATTACTACTAATTGACCTATTTCAATTTGGTTTTTATTTGTTTGCTTGTTTGTTTTGATGTGCTTTATAAAGAAGTGCCACTGAAAAGCTGCCTCTGAACAATTCTCCATTCATGGTGAGTTGGGCAGTCCTCTGACTTGCCATTATAGTTCTGCTTCCTTCCCCTTATATGCAACCTACAAACATTGTATACTGTTGAGCATGTGCACAAGGTATACTGTGAACAAAAAATAAGGAATAGACTACACAAACGTTTCTGCGCTATTTCCTACATTTGAGGAGAGGACTGATCTCTTGGTGTGACTTACTAAAATAAATACTCCAAAGTGAAGCAAAACATATACAATTCTGGAATTCAAGAAAGGTCATAATTAACTTTTTAATAGTGGCTACTTCAGTATCATCATTATCAACCATAATTGCTTCTGTTCTTCCTAAAAACACAGCAATATGGCAATATTTGAACCAGTAAAGGTAACATAGGCAATTTATCTAGGAATGGCCTTGCTTATTTCTGAGCCGTAGTTCAGTTTACAATTCAAATAGTTAGATTCAAACTTTATGGATATCTCCTTGCACAGCTCTACTCAGTTTTTCAAAGCAGAGGTACAATTAACCTAACTAAAGCAAATGTCAAAGCACACCTCTTATCTCTATAAATTGGTTCCCTCCTCCAAAGCATTTCTACTCTTGGCAGCTTGGCCCCATTTGCACTGTCAATTATATTCCCTCATGCCTGTTTGTATGCAGCAATAATATTTTTAAAGTACTTAAAATACTTACCGGTAGGTATTAATTTCCATTCTAAACCCCAAACAGAACTAGATTTGGAATTAAGGTTGCTCAGTTAGGTTCATAGATATTGTTCCTCATATTATATTTATGCTATCTAATGCATAATAATAATAATAATAATAATAATAATAATAATAATAATAATAATAATAATAATAATAATAATAATACAAAATTATTGCATCAGTGATTTGGGTAAGGGAATTTTATCATTCAATTTAAAATATGTGTTATTTCATGTGTATGAATGCTAGGTATATATTTCTCATAGTGACCATGATATATGAGGCCTTTGGGCTAAAATATTCACAATCTGTGGGCTCGTTCCATGATGCAGAAGAAGGTAGGGTTTTGGCTGAAAGTGAGCAGGTATAGATTTGTTCAATCCCTTGGATGATGACTGCAGGCTCAACAGCAGGCTATAAATAATAAAACCATTTATGTTAATTACCAGAATCCCATGCTTTCTCAGCAAAAGCATAAAAAAAATCAAGAAAATCAGAAATAAGAATAACAAAAATGGAAATGCTTTCACTCCATTCCACTTATGATCATATTGCCTAATGACACATCCTATTAAGTATTCATAAGAAAAAATGAGCTAGCTAGCCCAGCAGCACTGGTTTCTCACAATGGCTAACTAGTTGTCTATGGCCAAGAAATAAAAACATTAGAACTCGCTTGCTCAGTGCACTGGGGTGGATATTGTAAAAAGTGGCCCTTTTACAATTAGTGTTTGTACCATTTATATTAGCTAATGTACCATGTACATTAGCCACCATGACTAATAGACAGTGAATTTATTCTCCATATTTTTTTCTAATATCATTTAAAACAAAGCATGCATTTCGGGGCCAATGTTTTATTGTACAATAGTAAATGCTATTATTTAACTCTGGTCCTACTTTTTATGTGTTCTGAAGAAACTGTTGCACCAGACCAGACACACCTAATGTGCAGAGCAATCCAGTAATGGCATATATGTGCGGATACTGTATAACTAGGAAAATAAGGACAACTCTGTGCTTTTGAAAACATCTTGAGCAAATACAACCTATAATCTTAATAGCATAGAAAGCACAACTGCCCTCTTCTGAACTTGTCAGAGTCAGAAGTTTTAATCCGTCAGCAGCTGAAATACACCATCACAAACATTTTGCTAGAGAGAATTCATTGGAGGTAGATAGAGTGATGTCCCAGTCTATTCTTTCCCGATATGAAAAGCTCTTAGAGACTTAGACATTTCCTTCACTGAGTAAACTTGACTTTGCCTGAAGTTCTGAACCTTGTTTGCTGTTCTGGAACTCAACCTTATCTGTTGCAAAATCCCATAACTGTTTCTGGTCCACTTTTAACCTACATCTGGGCAAAGAAAAGTCTAGAGTTTGTCTTATATGAAACCTTAACATATTTCTTTTGGTCCACTACACTTTAAAGTTTAAATCACTTGGGACTTTTCCATGTAAGGAAGTTCCATGTAAAGAAGAGTCAAGACATGATGACATATAGAGGCCCTTCTGAAGATCCCCCCCCCCCAATTTTCAGAAGCCATCTCTCACTCTTCAGAAGTTGGCTTTCTACAGTGTTCTGAGATAGAGAAAGTGCTCCCTAAGGAATTGCATTGTCTCCTACTCTTTTTGCTTTTTAAAAATCCTTAAAGATGACTCTCTTTAATAAGACTTTCAGAGTCCAATGACTTTACATTTTGGTTTAAATTTTGTTTTTTCCACTTGTTTTTTCTGTATTTTTTTTCTTATCTTTTTCTTTTCTTTAAGTCTGTGACAATCCATTTTGTACAGAAAGTCAGCCTGCAAATTGATCAATTAAATAAATATATAATCACATGCACTTAATCAGGAATAAAGAACATGTGGTCTTCCAGATGTTACTGAACTACAACTCCCAGGACCATTGATCATAATAACTGGAGTTGTTACTTAGCAGCATATGGAGGTCCACAGGTTCCTGTCCTTGCTCAAGATAGAGCAAATCTCCAAATGCACAGTTAGGGAGCAGACAAAAGACAAATTTAAATTTGTTTCCCCTCTTAACCAATACATATATTTCAGCCACTTAGCCAGAACTGAAGAATCCTGGATGGATCTATAGCTTAAAAGATAGAAGAAAGTGTAGGAACCACGTAGTGAGACATGTTATTGTCATTACTAGAAAGAAAGAATGGAAATCTATGCCTTATTTATTTATTTATTGAAAAGCTAAAAAGAGTTGTTAGAAAATCTAATAAATATTACATCATAATGATGAATATTGCACCCTAGCTAGTATATTTAGGAAACAATTGTTGGGAAACTGTCTACAATGTACTCTATCTTAGTGTTGAAACGGAGTAACAGAAAGTTCTTCCAGAGAAAAATGCAACTTCAGTAGTGGGTAATGTGGCCTCAATTAATCTAATGTTGCTATAACCAAGGGCTTGAAATTACAAGTTGTTGCACTATGGTAGTGATTAGAAGGTAGAGAATGACACTTCAGAAGTGGTAATGTCTTATGTTTGAAAAGGGATGGAGGATGGAGGTTGGGTTCTAACTAGAGAGAATTCTTGGGCAACTCATTGCTCAGCCTTTACCAGATGAAGGATCCCAAGTGCAGAATTTCTGCCATTAGGCATTTGCCACCATCATAAACCTGGAAACACAGGGGAAGGCTAGCAATTTATCCTTTCACATTTCTGTGAAGAGGCAGTAAAGATATATGTTTAGGCTCTACCTTGAGGGAGCAGGTCATGGCACACAGTTACAGCTAACAAAAGGACTGATTGACTGACCAGTTACCTGTGCTTAACTATTCCCCAGAGAAAGAATAGAACAATTGGCTGATGCTTTATGTGAGCTCCAGATTTGTTAACATAAACATGTCCATGCTTACGTAACCCTGATGGCCAAATAAATGTGAAAATCTTCCAAACAATCCAGATCAATCTTGGATGTATTTTAAACTGCATTCAAAAGGATTGGGAGACAGAGAGGCTGGTTTTCAGGAGAAGTCCAGAGTGAGAACCAAAATAATTTGAAATTAGGAGAAGAGAAAAGGAGAGGATGGTTCCTTAGTTTGTTTTTAATGAGCTGAGGACTGGAATTGCAAGGATAAAAAAGTAACATAGTAATGGTTGTAACATTTAGGAGTGACTGTATTAGGGATGTGATGTTGCGATGCTAAACTTTTTATTCCACATGCTTGTTGTAGCCCAAGGGCATGTCATCACACTTGTGAGAAATTTACTAGAGTGTTGATGCAATATTACTGTATGTCAGTAACTGAGTGATTTGTTTTTCCTCTGGACATTGATTGAAGAAATTCCTATTACTTGTTATAGTTTCCTTGGCTTACTAAGAAAGTCAGGACCTAAATTGGATCCTAAATTGGCTTGGGTTAGAATCTACATGTCATCTTACCTCTGTTTCAGGAAACAGCAGGAATATGCCATTACTTGTCACTGCGATCAAATGCAAGTCCCCACATGGCTTTCCCATGTGCCACTCCTCGAAGAGCATGGCTGCTTCAGTATGAGCAATCACTTTTTGACAGTCACCGCAGTACCATTGGTAGGTCAGGGATATTGTTAATTCCTGTCATGATTACTTACATGGGGGGAAAAATCTGCAGTGGATATTAATAGCTGTAATAATGGTTAGAATTTACAGTACTTGACTTAAGGCCATTGCTGTATTATTATTTTCTTTGTTGGTTTAACAATTCAGAGGAGAAATGAAAATTATTGGCAAGGGCAATCAAAGATGCCATATAATTTGTGTGACACCAGTTTCACCTCTCCCCTTAGGCAGCATTGATGAAGCAAGAGATAGAGCTCCACACCAAAATCCAGAGCCTTGTAGCCCAGAAATTGACATGAGAAGATGGGCTATGAACAGCAAGCCCTGCAATTGAGCACCAGTGATGGGACATGCTGGGATCACAGTGGCTGAGGCTGGTACATATGTCATTCCCATGTATATCAGTATGGGTATTTTCCTAATCTTCAGAAGTACTCTTCTGAATGTCTTTGTTAAACAAAGTTAAACGGGTATTGACTGAGAGCTCTGTCTTCACCACAGAGGCAAAACTACTATTATTAAGACATTCATCTTCCCTCAATAATTTTTTTGAGTCACTTTAGATTTTAAGTAAGTATCTGCATTATATTGCAATATATCACTCTGTTGTTAGTGCTGTGCAAAGCACTACCTTTGAAGTTTTGAAACAGTTGGTCCTCTGGAATGTTCAGCACAGCTGTTTCACAACCTTTCACATGTTGTCTTCATTTATGTACACAATTACAGTACTTTGTTTCACTGAGAGTAAATGCAGTATATATGCAAATTGCATACATGAGCAGAACATAAAAATTGTCCACATAGTTGGTGTTTCTAGCAACTGGATGATAGCGGAACTTGAACATCAGATCAACTTTTCTGCTATTCAGGTTTCTATTCATCTAATTAGAAAAGTCCTTTATGACTGGTTCCTGCTTCTGAATAATTCAGCAATTGAATGACAATGGACAGATCACTATTTATTTATTTGATTTCTATAGCCACCCATCTTAATAAGAAAGCTTCAGGATGTATAGGCTGGGGAAAGTGTTGGCACCTGTGGTTTTCTGGACAAGATGATGTCTTTTTGGACCACTCAAAAGAGACCTTCTGAGTGACAGCAAAATATACATGGATTATTTTGATGTACTACTGGCCATCTAAGGCTAAGCTTTTGAAGTAATGCACAGGGCCTTGAAAAAAATGTCTGATCTATGAAAATAAACTCTGTGCATTAGCTCTTTATCATTTTGAGTGTCTAGGAGACAGAGGTTACAATTTAGAAATTTAAGGAATAATGACAATTGGAATCGCCTCTACAATAATTTGTTAGACATCAGAAATTTACACATTGATCCTTACTACTTCAGAGAGTTGCTAAACCCCAGGACCATGTCATAGATCTAAGACAAAACTCATAATGCAAGTGTAAGGGGAAAAAAAGCCACAGGAACTGTACATCTTTTGACTAGATAAAAGTTGAGCAGAAATATAGTACGGGCTAAAAAAAAAAAGCATCCAAATATTTTATGCCGCACTGAGTTGAGTATTATACTTTCAGAGAAAGAAACCTGTTTTTCAACTCCACTTGACAGGCAAGTGGTGGTTCCATAGCAAAGAAACACTCAGATCAGCTGTAAATTGTCTGGCTGGTTATCATTCAGAAATTTGCAAAGCTGAAGCAGCCACGGAAGGATGAGTGTTTTACAAGAATTGTAGAAACTGAAATTATATTAGCAGGTCTATTAAAGTTAAGGCACCTGCTATCTTTTCTATCTTTTCTTCCAATGGGCAATGTTTCATGGACTTGAGAGGAAAAAGAACACAAGGGTATTCTAATCTGAAATTTTTGAAGGCATTTACATAAACTTTGTGTGCCATCTCTGGATAACTCATGCTGCTCCAAACTGTTTCTTCAGCCAACTGGATTCAGAAAATCCAGGATTGCAGAAGGTTGACATTTGAGCTAGACTGCTGTTCAATCTGGATATAGTTATCATAAAAACTTACTGGTATTCCATTGGTTCTTGCAGGAAAGGCAGGTCTTGCTGGCTGGTCCACTAGCCCCTATTTTTTCTAGTCTCCATGCCTTTCCTTTGCTTTCCTAGATGTATGCACACATGGATGTCTTCACTCCCAGGTCCCACATTATCTTCTTGGACACTAATACAGAAGCTTTTTGTTGCTCAGCAATCATGGAATAGGAAATAGGTTGTCTTTCATTCTTCGAATTGATATTTCATCAAAAATAATATCCTCAGTTGAAATTTAAATAATTTTAAGGGGATGTAAGGTAATGTTGGAATATTGTGGGGAGTGGTGGGAAAGCAAGGGGCAGTGGTGGGATTCAGCCAGTTCGCACCTATTTGGAAGAACCATTTGTTAACTTTCTGAGCAGTTCAGAGAACCAGTTGTTGGAAGAAATCTCCTTCCAAGAGCCTTTTTCTTTTTTTCCACTTTACAGGGCTAATCCTGTCAGGAAAGCAGGAAGGAAACATTTGGTGTTGTTTCTAGCCTAATCCTTATCTTTATTGCCCTGTTTACAGAAACTGCCTCTAGGCTAAGCCTTATTACATTGAACAGCTAATGGTTTTTGGCAGTATGTCCAGACTTTCTGTTGCCTGAGCTGCTTCTCAGGGGAGGGGGGCTTGACTTTCTTAAAGGGTTGTTTTAAGCTTTTTACACTGCTTTAGTGGTTCCTGGCACTGTCCTTTTGGGGTGCACTTCCAAGAGACAGGATGCAAGCTTGGCACTGATTTTTTTTACTACCTTTCTGGGGGCATGTGATCTTTCCTTAAATCTGGGTGATTTCCTTAGGATATCTTGTGAGGTGAGTGAGACCAGCTGCTGTCTTTAAGTGGTGCAATTGGATCCAATAATTGCTTCTCCTGGATGTGAAAGGGTGCTTTGTCAATTCACTGAGCACAGGATTCTCTTGTCTATGGGGATTCTTCAGTCATCCAGTCATGACTGTTCCAAAGGTGCTTTTTTCAAGAGGCAACTGGACTTTTTTGGTTTCCAGAAAGTCCAGTTGCCTCTTGAAAAAGCACCTTTGGGAGAGGAGTCTCTTGAATTGCTTTGGAGTGGTCAAGGCACATGATTGCTCACTGATAGTAAGATTTTTAAAAAAGGAGGTGGGATGTGGATCTTCCAATATGTTTTAGTTTTTTCTCGTGATAAGGCTTAGCATAGCATGGCACCAGGCTTGAAGTTTATTTAGATAACTGTGGCATGTACTAATTTTATTGTGATCCTAATAAACTTGGGAGGCTTGAACCTGGGTCCCCTATATAATTTGTTTTTTAAATTTTTTTATTATTAAAATATAAACACAGATATAAAGACAACACAATACAATACAATACAAAGACAAACAAAAAACCCACGACCTACAAACCCACCTAACATTTTACATATATGTTTTTATCATCAACAGAATATATGTCATTGAGCTTATATAGTTTAATAAAGAGTAATTATTAAATGTCTAATTCCAATGTTATAACTTTATACTACAAATTTACATTTCTTATGAGTTCATCTCCTTATGCAAGTCTTTACCCTAATTTCTGTCCTCTACATTTTTGCTGATTTTCCTTTCCAGCCATTGATACCATTGGTGCCATACAAGATAGTATTCACTTTCTTCCTTTTCCTGGAGTTCCAGCGTCAATCTGTCCATTTCAGCACACTCTGTTAACTTTGCAACAATTTTGTCTTTGGATGGGAGTCAGTCTAATTTCCAGTTCTGAGCGAACAGTAGTCTTGCTGCTGTCAAGATATGTATGATAAAATATTTCGTTTCCTTAAGATGTTGTGCAATTATCATGCCAAATAAAAAGAGTTCTGAACTATTTTCTATTTGAATGTTCGTTATTTCTTCAATAATATTTTTTATATCTTGCCAATAGTGTTGGGCTTTCCTACATTTCCACCAAGTGTGGTAATATGTCCCCTTTTTTGATTTACATTTCCAACACAATGCCGAAGTGTTTGGGTGTATTTTGGCAAGTCGGGCTGGTGGTAGGTGCCATCTATAAAACATTTTAATGAGGTTCTCCTTGTAAGATGTGGCTCTTGTCATTTTAATGTTCTGCTTCCATAATTTCTCCCAATCTGCCAATTGAATATTATGTCCTATGTCCCTGGCCCACATTGTCATGTTATGTTTAACTGTTTCTTCTATTAATTTGTCTCTCAAAAAGTAGTTATATGTTTTAGTAATCATTTTCTGGTCTGCTTCTAATAAAATTCTGTCCAGTTCGTTCAGATCTTTTGCAATTCCATATTTGATTTTATCCTCATTGTATCTTGAGTATATTTGAATGTAGTGCCACCAATCAATATTTATATCGCCATTTTGGAGTTGATGTCTTGGAGTAAGTTCTCCTTCATGATTCAGTAAATCTTGGTATCTCATCATCTTTCTGATTTCAAGAGTATTTGGAAATATCAATGCCTCCATCGGGGACCACCATTTTGGTATTTTAGTATAATAAGTTTTCTTAATTCCCTGCCAAATCTTGAAGAGTGAGGCCCAAATTATGTGTCTTTGGAAGTACATGTGTTGTTTGTCTGGTCCATCCCATAGGAACGCGTGCCATCCTCGTATGAAATCAAAGCCTTCTAGATATAAAATTCTTTTGTCATCTAATCTCATCCATTCTTTGATCCAGGTCAATCCGGCTGCTTTATAATATAGCTCCCAGTCTGGTACTGCGAGGCCTCCTCTGTCTTGTGTGTCTTGTAGCGCTTTAATCTTAATTCTAGCCTTCTTTCCCTGCCATATGTAGGTCATTGTAATTTTGTTGAGATTTTTGAAGAAGTCCCATGTAATGGTATTACCTGGTATAGATATAGTACTCTCGGTAATATATTCATTTTAATTGAACTGATTCTGCCCATCAATGACAATTGTAGCCTGTTCCAGATTTCCAGGTCTTTTTTAATTTCTTTTAGTAATTTTGTGTAATTGTCTTCTTTGATCGTGGTTGCTTTTGCCGTCAACCAAATACCTAAATATTTTATCTTCTTTACTAATTGGATTCCTAATTCTTCTTCTAATTCCGATCTCTGAGTCTGGGTCATATTTTTCGTCATTATTTTTGTTTTTTGTTTGCTTATTTTGAGGCCCGCGACTTCCCCGTATTGTTCTATCATCGACATCAGTCGGGGTCCAGATCGTCTTGGGTTTTCTAAGTTGAAAATTACGTCGTCTGCAAAGGCGAGCAATTTGTACTCCTCTCCCCGGATCTTGAGTCCTTTGATTTCTTCCTCGTTCCTTATTTTGTGTCACGAGTGTTTCCAGGATTGCTGTGGCTATCTGCCTACTCACAAACAGTATGGTTTTAATCAAGCCATCTACTGTTGCCAATTACCTGCAAGCCTTCCCCGCCCTGGATAATTGCAGGTTGACTCCTTACATAAGCAAGGACCTTTCGCTTGCTACTCGGGCCTAGTCTTCTAGGCCTAAATGCACAGCTCCTGCAGGAAGCTTGGGCAATGTCGCTGATGGGAGAAGAATGCAGATAAGGACTCCAGACGTCGTTACAGAGAGACTCCCACGGATGCTTGCCTTTTGCTGTTTTGTAGCACGCAAGCTATCATCGGGACTGCTGTTGCTGGACCTTCTTTCTCCCACAAGCTTCAAACAGTGTTTGCTATTTGAACTGTTTTTACTTCAGGTGACTTTCAGCTGTGAGGCTCGTGCTGCCCTCGTTATGATTGCCTTGATGATGTATCGACGCCGAAGCTGCTTACCTTCATGCTAGCTTTATTCTTTTGTGAACTGTTTTCGGTATTGTGGAGAGGGATCTAGGGAGATAGCCTTGCCTCACATACCCAGACAAGACTTTGTTTTTAATGTGTTTTCATAAAGACATAGTGCTTTTTAAATGTTTTAAAGTAAATTATATTTTTACACAAGACGCCTCTGTTAGAATCATTTCAGTCTCAGTGTGTTTACTCATGAGCTGGTTCACGGTCCGGGGTACCCCTCAACCCCATTTCGTCACAGTTGGTAGCAGAGGATGGTTTAACGAACCTACGCTCATGTGGTAACGCGCTAGACTGGAATGTCTGCAGTTGAATAGATGTTGACTAGGGCAGCAGCAGCAGTAAAAAGTATGAAGTCACAAACTGGACTGTCTGGGGCTCAGGCCAAAAATGTTTTGGCTGAAAAACCCCAAACTCTAATTGATTTAGAGAATAGTGGAGCTGTAAGTTTTGGAGCAGAGGCCTCAACTTCTGAAGGGCCTAAGATAGTGAATAAGCCATCATCACCTAAAGAAGTAGAGACTGGAAGAACGCCACTTCAGGTCTTGAAAACAAATACAGAGGTGGATGATGAGTTTAGGAAGGCAATCCTTCAGTTTTTAGGTTTGCCCACAGTAAGTCAGAACCCGACTGCTGATTCTAGCGGATTATTAAAGAATCCAGCCATGAAAGGAAAGAAGATCGAAGTCCTAGAAAACACCGGATTGGTAAGAAACTTTCAATCTTTTCCTAAAACCCCCACCTCAGACCATAAGTGGAAAATGGGGGATAACAGACTGCCTGATCCGAATGTTCCTGCTTCTTTGTTAAACCAGCATGGCCAAGTTGATATTGCGCCACCTGCTGTTGAAGCCATCATAGATCAGGCCATAAAGACTTTAGCTCCCTTGATGACATCAGTGACTTCTGCTAAAAATTTAAGAGACTCTCATGTTGAGCGTAAGGTTGCAAGTGTGATAGAAACTTTGGCAACCATTTTAGGCGATGGTTTGCAGGTACCATCGGCTCAACAAATAGTAGCTGCACATACCAAAGCACCCCTGATGTCTGCAACTAATTCAGCGCACACCACGAGTGGGACATATCCATCCGTGATGACATCGACATCCAGGACGGTTCCGGAGGCTGCCTCAACTGAAGATAGGAATTTGGGAGCGCGTCCAAAAATTCCTAGAGATGTGCACCAGAGAGGACCCTCAAGTTTTTGTGATCAAACCAGGATGAGCTTTGCATCCGCACAACCTGAAGTTTTAATCCCTCCCATTGGGGAGGAACGATTGTCAGAATGCCAGATAGAAGACACTGTGCTGTGTGCTTCCATTCCAATGCCTTATTGCCCGTTCCAGGATGGACCACATTTTGAACATCAATTAATGTCTGTTTCCATGTTTAATAATGTACAGGTCCTTCCTCCTAATTTTAAAAGTTTAAGTGTGGGTGGAGGAAATTTTAAGGAATGGGTTAAAAGTATTCAAGTAATTTTAATGAAAGAGAATGTTTTATCGTTGTTGTTAAAACCCCCACCTAGACCATGGTCCTTAGAAGTTGATCTTTTACATCATAAGGCCTTTTGTATTTTATTGATGTCCATTGACCCTGCACTATATCCCAGTATACCTAGTAACCTGACCGTAACAGAAGTTTGGGTGAAACTGCATAAGCTATTTTGTTCAAAAAGCTCCCATGTTACAAACAGAGTTTATAGGGAGTTCTATTCCGCAAGGTTGAAGGCGGGAGTAGATATTAATGAACACTTATGTGAGTTAAACAGGTTAAGGCAGGAATTGATGTTGATGGGGGAAACAGTGTCTGAACAAACCCTCATTACTGTTATACTCAATTCCCTTGACCCTAGCTGGGATAATTTTATATCGCAATTGGATAATGTTAGTTGTAATAACTTATCTTTAGAAGTGTTATCTGGTAGATTGATTGCAGAAGATAACTTGCGAAAATGCAGGGTGGCTTTTCACAAAAAGGAAAAACCTTTAAGAAGGCCCGATAGTTCAGATAGAGCATATGCTATCGGGGAATGCTTCAATTGTGGTTCAACAGAACATTATAGAAGGGATTGCCCACAAAATGTAAATGCTAGGGCAAGTGTAAAGACACCTTCTGATAATAAATGTAAAAGGAGGTCACTTCCTCCAGGCAGAAAGCCAAGTGGAGACGTTCCTAACCACAGAAGGGGTAAAAAGCCGAATGAAGGCAACAAAGGGAACAAACCCAGGTTTAATGATGGCTCTGTAGGTATAGTGGAAACTACTGAGTCAGAGCTTACAAGGGAACAGCGAGAGCAACTATGGTTAATGGACAGTGGAGCCAGTAACCATGTTGTCAGTGACCGAAGGTTGTTTGTTAATATGAGAAGGCATCAATCCATGGTCAAAGTTGCAAACGGTAAAAAGGTCAATGTTGTTGGCATTGGAGATGTTTATATTCCTGGGATAGGAAAGATTCATGGAGCATTGTATGTACCAGAGATAGATCATAATTTGCTAAGCCTAATGAGGATATGTGAGAACCCCAGAATGGAGATTCTGTTCTCAGGAGGAACAGCTGTGATCAAAAACAACAAATGTGTGATTGGGGAGGTTTTGAAGATAGGTGGCTTGCCTTATTATTCCCCCAATACGAATGCTGAGACCTGCAGTGATAGCAATTATACTATCTCAATTGGTAGTAACAATGAATCACAGTTAGAACTAGGTGATGAGGATCAAGACTTTCACCAGAGGAAGCCTTGTAAAGACAAATGTAAAGTTAATAAAAAGTTTTTAAATCTTAACTTAGAGTCAGATAATAGGAAACCTGAAAATGCTAATGCAATTTCTATAGGAGAGCCATTGCACAATGAATGTGCTCACTTGATGCATCGCAGGCTAGGTCATGTGAGTTTTCCTATAGTGAAAAAGGTAACCGAACACTCAAGGGGAACCAAGATCAATGACTGTAACACATTCCTAGACTGTTCAATTTGTAGGAGTGCAAAGTTGAAGGTAAAATCTGCGCCCAAGAAGTCTCAGAGGTACTCTGAACACCCGTTTCAGCTCGTCCACATGGATTTGGTGGGTCCATTCGCACCTTCCGTGGGTAAGAGACGGTACTTTCTTACCATAGTAGACGACCATAGCAGATTTGGATTTGTTTTTCCCCTAATGTCCAAGAGTGAAACGTTGACTAAGTTTAAGGAATTTTGTAACTTAGTCCAGAACCAGCATAAGGTCAGAGTTAAGAAAATCTTAACTGACAGGGGTACTGAATTTAATTCCAGGCAGTTCTCCAGCTGGTTGAGGAGTAAGGGCATAGTCCACTTACGCACCGCGCCCTACTCTAAGTTTCAAAATGGCGTTGCAGAACAGCGCAGCGACATATTACAAACAATGATGCGGTGCGCCCTAGAGGATTCCGGACTAGACTTCGCATATTGGGTAGAAGCAATTAGATACGCGAACTACACCTTGAACCGAGTGTGGTCTAGCATGGTGCAGAAGACCCCATACGAGGTGCTATACGGCCATAAGCCCAGCTTGGCACACCTCCATGTTTTCGGGGTGATGGCCGATGTTCATGTCCCGAAGGAGCTCAGGAGAAAGGGAGACCGGATCTCTGTTAAACTGAGATTTGTTGGTTATGAGCAGGGCTCCAAGGCATTTAGGTTTGCCTACCCTAACGGGAAATTAATGATATCAAGGTCTGCCACTTTTCACGAAGGGGCCAATTGGAGTAAGATCCATGCCAATGAGATTCTTACTCAGAACCCTTCCCGCAGTTGTCATAGGCAATCGGAGGATGTATCGGAGAACCTATCCAATGATAGGGATACATCTGGTTCTGGGAAGCGTGCATCCCAGGCACCCTTGAAAGGGGTATTGAAGCGTAAGATGGGGGTAGCCAGGAAGGATAGGCACCCAGCTTCTGAGACGCACAGTGTTAGTCACGAGGTAGATGAATCATCGGACGACTCTGATGTGAGTGACTCTCCTAAAGGCAGACCAGTTAGGGTTACCGGGGGCAATAAGCCTAAGAGGTACGACGAATTTGTTACCTCAGTCGACCAGGTTTTGGCCACCCCTCAGAGATATGAGGATGTGTTGGCCTTACCTGACCATGAACGACAGAAGTGGCTGGCCGCCATGGATACGGAATTAGACAGCCTGAAAAGGCTGGATGTATTCATGCCAACAAGATTGCCCAAGGACAAGAGGGTGATCGGCACCAGGTGGCTATTCAAACAAAAGCCCATTGAAGGTGGGGGTTTTGTCTATAAAGCGAGACTAGTAGCGCAGGGATTCTCGCAGAGATTCCCTGACGATTATGAGGACACCTTCTCGCCCACGGTGCGCCCTGAGAGCGTGAGAACAGCTCTCACCATCGCTACCATGCGAGGCGAACATGTGTATCAGTTCGATATTCAGACCGCGTACCTGCACGCCCAGTTAGACAAAGAGCTGTACGTGAGGATTCCTCAGGGAGTAAGCCATCGGGAAGATGATGTGTGGTTGTTGAATAAGAGCCTATACGGCTTAAAACAATCTGGTAAACGATGGTACGAGTGTCTCACAAAAAGCCTGAGAGAGATGGGCTTTTTACCATCGTCAGCTGACGAGTGTGTTTTTGTCAAGGAAGATCAGGACATTAGGGAAACAGTACTGTTGTACGTTGATGACATACTATATATTTGCAGATCAGAGAACAGGCATAAGAAGTTCTCTGAGGACCTAAGTAAGAGTTTCGCTCTAAAACCACTAGGTCACATTAGCAAATTTTTAGGGGTGCAATTCGTAAAAACCGAGAAGGGGTTTCGGCTTTCTCAGGAAGATAAGATTCAGGAATTGCTTAAAAAGTGTAGCATGGTAGAGGCGAAGCCATGTGATACCCCTATGGCAACAGATTTCCTTAAGAATATGTACACTGAGAGCACGGAGTTTGAGGATAAGACCCTTTACAAGTCCGTGATTGGGTCGTTGTTGTACATTGCAAATTGGACTAGACCGGACATCAGTCTAAGTGTAAATGTGTTATCTAGACATTCTGAACATCCTACACAGTACCATTGGAGCGGAATCAAACGACTCCTGAGATATTTAAAAGGTACTGTGAACTATTCATTGTTATTGGAACCAGAAGCAACTAGAGAATTAAGATTGAGTTGTTTTTCGGATGCCGATTGGGCAGGGGATGTTAGATCTAGAAAAAGTACCTCGGGGTACATTGTATACCTAAATAGTAGCCCCGTGTATTGGTACTCTGGGAAGCAGAAGTTAATTGCAACCTCCACAGCGGAAGCTGAGTATGTGAGTTTGTCCAAAGCTTCCAATAACCTAGTTTGGTTTGACGATCTTCTGGTAAGCTTATGGAGGCAGCCCATGCAACCTATAAAAGTCTATGAGGATAACATGGCTGCCATTAACATATCGGAAGCCGATGCTGTAGGCCAGAGATCACGCCATATTGATATACAAAACAAACATGTGAGGCAATTGGTGAAAACAGGTTTCATTAAGACTGTGTATTGTGAAACCAAGGAACAGGTAGCGGACGTGTTTACCAAACCGCTGCCCCGTGACCAACACCTCTATCTCCTGGGTAAAATGTCAATGGCTATGTGAATGTACTTCCCATTGATGTATATATGTACCCAATGTAGAATGTATGTTTGTTAACGAGTCAAATAGCCGCAGAGAAGGGGATTGTCACGAGTGTTTCCAGGATTGCTGTGGCTATCTGCCTACTCACAAACAGTATGGTTTTAATCAAGCCATCTACTGTTGCCAATTACCTGCAAGCCTTCCCCGCCCTGGATAATTGCAGGTTGACTCCTTACATAAGCAAGGACCTTTCGCTTGCTACTCGGGCCTAGTCTTCTAGGCCTAAATGCACAGCTCCTGCAGGAAGCTTGGGCAATGTCGCTGATGGGAGAAGAATGCAGATAAGGACTCCAGACGTCGTTACAGAGAGACTCCCACGGATGCTTGCCTTTTGCTGTTTTGTAGCACGCAAGCTATCATCGGGACTGCTGTTGCTGGACCTTCTTTCTCCCACAAGCTTCAAACAGTGTTTGCTATTTGAACTGTTTTTACTTCAGGTGACTTTCAGCTGTGAGGCTCGTGCTGCCCTCGTTATGATTGCCTTGATGATGTATCGACGCCGAAGCTGCTTACCTTCATGCTAGCTTTATTCTTTTGTGAACTGTTTTCGGTATTGTGGAGAGGGATCTAGGGAGATAGCCTTGCCTCACATACCCAGACAAGACTTTGTTTTTAATGTGTTTTCATAAAGACATAGTGCTTTTTAAATGTTTTAAAGTAAATTATATTTTTACACAAGACGCCTCTGTTAGAATCATTTCAGTCTCAGTGTGTTTACTCATGAGCTGGTTCACGGTCCGGGGTACCCCTCAACCCCATTTCGTCACATTTTGTTTAATAATACCTCCAATGCTATTATAAATATTAACGGTGACATGGGACATCCTTGTCGTACTCCTTTCTGAATATCAAGAATTTGTGTCATGTCACCGTTTATTGAGATTTTTGCTGTTTGTTGGGAATAAATTTTTTTAATCAGGTTATGAAATTTCTCTCCACAGTTCATTAGTTCAAGTTGTTTTATGAAAAAAGACCAATTTAAATTGTCGAAGGCCTTCTGGGCATCAAGGGAGATTATGGCCATTTCTCTGTCTATCTTCTGTTCATAGTATTCCAGAATATTTATAATCATTCTCAAATTATTCTTAATTTGTCTTTTAGGTATGAAACTGTTTTGGTCTGGGTGTATATAGTTATGTATTATTGCTTTGAGTCTCTGAGCTAGTATTGACATGAATAGCTTATAGTCCACGTTGACTAATGAAATTGGTCTGTAATTTTTAGCTTGCGTTGGATCTGAGTCTTCTTTGTGTATTAATGTAATAATAGTTTCTATCCAAGATTTTGGAATTTCTGCTATCAATAGTGCTTCGTTAAAAACCTGTAACAGTATTTGGTCTATCGATTGTTGACAAAGTTTATAGAATTCAGTAGGAATTCCATCCAGTCCTGGAGTCTTATTGTTCTTTTGTTTTTTGCGGGCTTCCATTAGTTCCAGCATTGTTATGGGACGGTTTAACATCTCTCTGTGATCTTCTGTGAAGTGCGTGAGATTGGTTTTTTGGAGGTATTTTTTGATTTGGTCTTCCGGGACCTCTTCCTGGCGATAAAGTTTTTGAAAAAAAAATTTAGCTATGTTTTTTTTCTCCAGATGTGTGTGGTAAAGAGTTCCTGATTTGTCTTGGAGTTGGTGTATAATTCTTTTTTCTGTTTGCTTTTTTAGCTTATTTGCTAACCAGCGTCCAGTTTTGTTAGCATGTTCAAAATTATTTTGTTTTACCATTCTTATTTTCTGTGCCAGTTCGGTTTTTGTGGTTAGATTCAGTTTGTGTTTGGCCAAATTTAGCTTTTGTAGCACAATCGTGTTGTTGGGCTGTTGTTGTAATTTAATTTCCTCTGACTTAATTTCTTCCAATAATTCATTTCTAATTCTTTGTTTCTCCTTTTTCTTTCTTGCCACATATGCAATAGTTAGGCCTCTAATATAGGCTTTCGTGGTATCCCATAGATTTTGTAATGATGTTGTATCTTTTGTATTTATTTGTAGAAATATCTTGATTTCCTTTTCTATCATTTGCTGATATTCTTTTTCCTTTATTATACTTGTGTCCATTTTCCATCTCTTCTATTTTCGGAAACCTTTCCAGACTATTTTGATAGGATTGTGATCGGCCCATATACTAGACATAATTTCTACTTCGTGTGGTTCTTTACTTAGTTGAGGTGTCATCCAAGCCATATCCAGCCTGGACCACGATTGATGTGGGCCCGAGAAATATGTATATTGTTTTGTTTTGGTATTTAGTTCTCACCAGGTGTCGTGTAGGCTCATTTCTTGCACTAAATCTTTGAATGTTTGTGGCAATGTCTTCCTTTTAATTTTATTCTTCCTAGTGCTGTGGTAATCTTCTCATAAGTTTACTATCGCGTTAAAGTCGCTGACAATGCATACATTTTCGTAGTCCAACTCCTTTAGTTTGTCATGTAATTTTTTGTAAAAATCTAATTAGTTTCCATTTGGAGCATAAATAGCTACTAACAATATTGTTTTTATTTCCAATTTTAGTTCTACCATTAAGACTCGGCCTTCTTTATCAGTGTAAATCAGTTTAGATCTTATGTGATCTCTAATATATGTTACCACTCCCCTTTTTTTACAATCTCCTAAAGATGTGTATATTACTCCTAATTTTTTGTTTTCAAGTAGTTTTTTCTGTTGTTTTCTTATGTGTACTTCTAGTAATGTGATTATGTCTGCCTCTAATTTTTGCAACCTTGTAAACATCTGATGTCTTTTGCTTGGTGAGTTTAAACCATTTATATTTATGGAAATGAGCTTTATTTCTTCTTCCATTTCCGCTGGTGCTTATTTGTCTGTTATTTTGAGTTTTGTTGTGTTTCTTGTAACACTTTGTGAGATCCCCGCTGTTTCCTCTCTCTCCAACCTTCCCTTCTTTTGTTCTTTGTCTTCCTTGTTTGTCATTTGTATCTCTTGGTCACTTGGGTTATGTTCTTCTCTACTATCTCTGCTTTCCTGTTCTCCTTCATTTCCTAGATATTGGTCCATAAAGTCTTGAGCTTTTTCTATTGTATCTATTCTGATTTTCCTTCCTTCCCATGAAATAAGTAGGCCTTCTGATATGAGCCATCTAAATTTTATCTTGAGTTTATTCAGTTGTCTACTTAAGAAATTGTAGTCTCTTCTCCTGTCTCTGGCTCTTCTCGGTACTTGTTTCAATGTTAGAACTTCCCTCCCTTTGTACATGACTGTCTCCTCTCTCATTCTTCTATATATTTCTTCTCTCATTGTTTTTTTTTTTTTTTTTTGTAAACCTAATATGGACTTCTTTGGGGACTTTGTTTCTCCTTGCATAATTTGTAAAGGCTCTGTAAATTTCATCAATTCCATTTCTAATTTCGTCCTTATCTTTGTGCATTGCCTTTGCCAGTATTTCGATCATAATCTCGCCCAGGTCTTCATCTCTCTGTTCTTCTATATTTCGGAATCTAAGGAAGAAGGATGCTGTCAGCCTCAGCTTTGCCTGCTTCAGCTGCCATAAGAAACGTGGGGGAGGGACTAGTTAAGGGGGCGAAGGGGAGGGAAGATTGCAGGAGGTGCAATTTTCCATTGTAGGAGGTGTTTTCCCAAGAAACGAAAGTGAATCTCCAAAGGGGGCCGCTGACCAACTGCCCTACATTCCTGATGAATGACGTTGCCAGACGTGATGCCACCTGACCTTTGGGAGACCTTTGGATTGGATGATGATCAATGGACACGGGGGGGGGGGGAGAAGCTTACTAGATGCTATTTCGCGTGTTTTGCTCACTTCCAGCTTTACCTGGGTTGCGATCATTTCATATTCAGTAAAAGTACTAATCTCTTTAAAAATGATTGAGTTTGGGTTTTTCTTTCCTGGATATTGAAGGAAGCATACCTGACATTAAGCTGGAAGTGACATCCAGTCATCCCAGACAAAAACCGAGGGGACTGTAAATCCAAATTATGTCAGATCGAGAGAGTGACCCAGGAGAGCAAATGGGGGCAGCGAGTTCAACTGCAGCCACCCTCCAAGTGGAGAAAGAGAATGCGGAATGGTTGGAAAGACTCCGATTAGAGCCAGAGGAAGCCAGATGGTCGAAAGGAGTGGGGAGGCTACCGGACTGGGGGGAGAACCCCCGGGGAGTGACGACTTCCAGACCCCGTAAAAAAGAGGCAGTGTGGATGCAGGAGCAAAAGGAACGTCTCATGATGGAACAAGTCTTGCAGCTTATCCGTGATGTGGAAGAAAGCAGAAAAAAACGTGAGTCTTTTGGAATTCCTGTGGAGAAGGGGGGAGAAGGCCCCAGGGGGGAGCCAGAAGAGACAGCCTGTGGGGGAAAGGAAGATTTTGAGGAAGAAACATCCCAGGCTTTGGCAGCTCAAGGGAGAGATGCAGCCGGCCAGAGAACCCCAGCCTTGCAGGCCCCACCCCCCGCAGATGTAAAAAGCCAAAAATCCCCCCCCCTTCCTGGGAAGTATGATGGAAATCCTAAAACCTTGGAATTTTTCCTGACCCAAGTGTGGAACCACATGCAGGATTGGGGGGAGGACTACATATCAGATGCTGCCAGAGTGAGAAGTGTCACGAATGCCTTAGAAGGAGTAGCCGCTGAGTGGATGGTGGTTCTCCACAATAACAACTCCCTCTTGCTGAGAAATTACAACCAGTTCATGGGGGCCCTTAGGAGGCATTTTGAAGACCATTTAGCTGAACGAAAGGCGAGACTCAGAATGAAGAGCATTCAGCAGGGCCGGAGACCGGTGGCAGAGTATATCCAAGAGTTTCGTGAACTGGCACCCTATATGACAGGCTGGTCAGAAATGGCTCTTTTGGAGAGTTTCAAAGATGGGTTGAATGAAGAGATATATCGAGACTGTAGAAGCATGGGGGTCCCCGAAGATTTGCAGAGATGGTACATAGTAGCTGAGGATGTGGAGATCGAGCTGAGATGAAGCGAACTCCAAGGAGGGCATATGGGGGACCAGTCATCTTCTTTCCACCGTAAGGGGGCACCAAAGATGGCTGGGGGGAAGACCGAATTCAAACCCAAGTCAAAGCCCTTCACCTGCTTCAAATGTGGGAAAGAAGGTCACTGGGCTGCTGAATGCTTCTCCAAGCCACTGCCAAAGCTGCCAGGGCCGGGCCGAAGAAAGGCGACAAAATACCCGCCAAAACCCGCGACACCGCCCTGAAAGGAGAAGTCTTTGAGTTTGCTCCCCAAAACCAGGGTGAGTTGGGAACTCCAACCAACGATGACGACAGCGAGACGGACTCCGACTCCAACACCGACGATTGGGTGAGTCACACAGAAGAACCCTTGCTCATCCCCGTAGAAGTAAGGGTGCCATCCACAGGGGCCCACGCGCAAATGTTAGCCCTATTGGACTCGGGGTGCACTAGGTGCATAATTAGCCCCAAGGTGATGGAGGAAATGGGACTGAGACTAAAAACTTTAAAAAGACCCATTGCATTCTGTCAATTAGACGGGTCGATTGCAGGAGGGGGCCCAGCTAGCTTTATGACCGAACCCCTTGAATTGCAGTTGGGGAATCATGTAGAGAATCTCAGATTTATTGTGGCCCCTGGTATGGAGAGACCCCTCATTCTAGGACTGCCCTGGCTTCGAAAATGGAACCTACGGGGAAATTGGAAGATGGGGGTCCTGCGCGTCCGCACGGCAGAACCGGCAGAAGGAAGGGCCCCCCCTGAGGGATGACATAAAACCAGAAAGGGCAGCAGTATCCTTTGACTTATATTGAGGGAGAAGAGAAGATTCCAAAGGAATATTGGGACCTCAAGGAAGTCTTTAGCAAAAAGGCATCGGATGCTCTGCCTCCCCACAGGGCCACCGACTGCACCATTGAAATACTCCCTGGGGTGAAGCTTCCCAAACCAAAAATTTACCCCATGACACCTCGAGAATTGGGGGAATTGTGAAATTTTTTCAATCTTCGCTTCCCACTCATGCAGTTGTCAGCGCCTCCGGCCAGTCTCGAAAGGCTGGTTTTTCCTCACTCTGGATTAAGGGCTTGTCTTGTACCTTCGAGGGAGTTGCGATCTCCTCCGAGGTCCTAAGACGTTCTCCTTTAAACTATCAATCCCTTCTAGATCGATAGCGCCTATTTCAGCTCCAGATGTGGGATTGTTAGAGACTCAGGAACAGAGCACCGTCCCTTTCGTCCCTAACATGCTGAGGTCACCACCAGAAGTCCCCCCTATATAATTTGTTAATTTGTCTCTTTAGCTTGGTATTTTGTAGCCCAAATATGCCCATCCACTTTTTGGAGAGTTTAAATGACCTCTCTGCTAAAGGGTTTCACTTCATAAGCAAGAACTGGCTGCTGATAGTTATCATTGCATTTTAACTATTTTAATTCTTCAAGGTGTTCTGGCACCCAGCCTGATTCGTAACTCCAGCTTGCAAGTATTTCTAATCTAATGATTGGTATTTAGGGCAACTTTTTGCAAGCAAAGAAGCTTTTTGTATTTTTATACAGGCACTCCTTGACTTCCCAACAGTTCATTCAATGACCATTCAAAGTTACAATGGCACTACAAAAAGTGACTTATGACTGTTTTCCATACTTACAACCATTGCAGCATCCCCACGGTCAAGAGAGGCCAGGAGAGGCGAACCGCCCCTTGACATGAGTAATGTCGAATTGGCCATGCCCACCCTGTCACATGACCACCCAGCTGGTCATTAGCGCAGCAATTGTTAAATTATTTGAATCCCACCACTGGGTAAATGAATATGGATCAACCAACCTAGGAAAAAATTGAATGAGTACTCACTGGGAGTTGTAATGGTTAAATGGAGCAATAACATCTAGGGTTGAAAATAGTTCATTGACTTAACGCTAGGCTAATCAGATTATTATTAAAAACAATACTAAGTAACTGTCAATCTGTAGAAAACGTAGCAGCCTGGCAGCCCAGGACAAAATGGAATGAAGGATTTAGGGCAGCTCACCTCAGAACATGAAGACTACCTTCAGTAACAAAGTCTAGGCAATCTTTATTCTAACAATGATAAATAATTTCAAATTGTCATCTCTCCCATTGCCCTTCTTCCTGGAATGAGAGCTGCTCTTTATTATGAAGAATGTTATAAAATCCATACCATTTAAATAATTTAGAAGAATGTTAAAAATGAACAAAGGAAAAAAGCATCAGATCTTTCAGTATTAAAAACTAAGTCTTTTGGGTGGATGTGGGGAAACGGGTACTTATCACTTTGTTATATAGCAGATGTAACACTATTTTTACATTTTATGCTTTAAACATCATTTTTTTCCATTTGGAGGGGAAGCATTATTTTACAACATCATCCTTATTTTACTTAATTTGCTGCAATTGTTGTGGATTGCACAAGTCTTATTTCAGAATGGAAACTGTAACTGAGACTCAGGAAATTAAATCTGATTTTCAGTTAACTTTAAACTTTTAAATAATAGAATAAGTAAGTTGAAAACTACTCAACCAAAAACTAAGTGCAGAACCTATTTGATTTAGGCAGATGTCTCTTTTTAAAATATCATTCCAATGATTAATCTTTTAATGTGAAGCAAAAGAGAAAAAAAAGCAAACCGAAATTAAAAAGTACCGTATAACAGTTGTTATTACTACTACAACTACAACTACAAGAAATCTAATCATATTTCCAGTATACAGTGTTAAGTTTGTACATGGCATTTGGTCAAGGAATCTGTAAACATTCTTGTAGTTGTCCAAAGAAAACTTTGTTGATAAACATAGCATTTTTGACAATATGTGTAGGTCTTTTCATTTTCAATTAAAGCACAAAAATAACAAGAAGCCATAAAACTGGGAACATCCCTAATAAATTTGAAGATAGATGTTTAGCATGGAATACACCAATATCTTAAACTAACTTTAATGGATAATTAACTTAAATTGGTAATTTAAGACTGTTACAAATTTGTGGGTGGAATAACCTAAAACCTCATTGGCAGACCCTTTCTTTTAAGAGTCCACAATAAAAGATATTTATGATAGTCTGCCATCATCCAGGTAGTCTCCTGGCACATATTACGTAGTTTGTACAGCTGGCATGTTCTGCAAACCCTCCTACCAAAAGGTTCCTCCCTTAAATCCAGCCTTAGGAAAAAGAGTTCATTGCAGAGATTATGGCTGGAAAAAGATAATCTGGACCTCCTGATTTAATGTTGACATGAAGGGCTCTTTTGCTGTGGCTGATTTTTTAAGCACTCTTGTCAGTTTTGTAGAATATGGAAGATAAGGGAAAGCTATTCTCTTGGGATTGGCTGACTCTCCTTTCAAGAAAAATGGTCCATCTTTGCTATCCTCGGCCTAGAAGTAAATTAAAAATGGCTAATGATACCTTCACAATGATGTTCTTCTGTAAATAGGGTTACTTGAGGTAGGTGGGTTGGAAAACAAAGTTGAATTTTCTGCATGGAATCAATTTATCATATGTTTTAGGGGGCACTAACACCACAGACTTGTCACAAAGTTACTCGGTTCTAAAGCTGATAATAAGGTTTGAATAAAATGAAAATAATGGTTATACAAAAACGTCTTACTTTAATCTTAATTTGGGAGAAGTAGATCTAGAAGGAACAGCATAAGGTGGCAAAATGTCTTGATTTTCATAGCCATGATAGTATCAATTTAAAATGCTCAAATGAAACGAAAGAAAATATAGCTGATAATATTATCAAAGAGATAAAGAAAACCCTTCCTGGAGTTATAAGAAATATAAACATTTTATAAAGTAGACCATAACCTACTACTAGATAAAGTAGAAAAATGTGGGTTAGACAGCATCACCACCAGATGGATTCATAACTGGCTGACCAACCGCACTCAACGTGTAGTTATCAATGGTACTGCATCTACATGAAGGGAAGTATGCAGTGGAGTACTCCAAGGCTCTGTTTTAGGCCCAGTACTCTTCAACATCTTCATCAATGACTTGGACGAGGGGATAGATGGGAAACTCATCAAATTTGCAGATGACACCAAGCTGGCAGGAATAGCCAATACTCCAGAAGATAGGCTCAAGATACAGAAGGATCTTGACAGACTTGAGCATTGGGTGCTATCTAACAAAATGAAATTCAACAGTGAAAAAAGCAAGGTTCTACATTTAGGGAAGAAAAACAAAATGCACAGGTACCGTATATGTGGTACCTTGCTCAATAGTATAACTGTGAGAGGGATCTTGGAGTCCTAGTGGACAACCATTTAGATATGAGCCAGCAGTGTGCAGCAGCTGCCAAAAAAGCCAACACAGTTCTGGGCTGCATAAACAGAGGGATAGAATCAAGATCACATGAAGTGTTAATACCACTTTATAATGCCTTGGTAAGGCCACACATTCAGTTTTGGTTGCCACGATGTAAAAAAAAATGTGGAGACTCTAGAAAGAGTGCAGAGAAGAGCAACAAAGATGATTAGGGAACTGGAGGCTAAAACATATGAAGAACGGTTGCAGGAACTGGGTATGTCTAGTTTAATGAAGACAAGGACTAGGGGAGACATGATAGCAGTGTTCCAATATCTCAGGGGCTGCCACAAAGAAGGAGTCAAACTATTCTTCAAAGCACCTGAGGGTAGAACAAGAAGCAATGGGTGGAAACTAATCAAGGAGAGAAGCAATTTAGAACTAATGAGAAATTTCTTGACAGTTAGAACAATTATTAAGTGGAACAACTTGCCTGCAGAAGTTGTGAATGCCCGACACTGGAAATTTTTAAGATGTCTGAAGTGGTATAGGGTTTCCTGCCTGGGCAGGGGGTTGGACTAGAAGACCTCCAAGGTCCCTTCCAACTCTGTTATTCTATTCTATTCTAAACCATTGCAGAAATAATGGCCGAGAGACAAAGCTGAATCTTGATGGTAATGCATGGAATGGGTCACAGAACAACACAGATGAGCTACCATTATTTCATATTATCTTCTTGCTCCTTCATCATTTGACCATGGTTAGGAAGAGTTTTCTGCCAGTATAAATTTATGATTGGAGAGCTTGGATGGACAAAGATTGGGCAGGTGCTCTCCTTGAATAAGGAATTTTCTGCATGGCAGCATAGCTGAAGCTTGCCACCACCAAGACAAAACATTTTGTGTCTTCACAACCCCTCCAGTCATTTATTCAATTTGTAGAAGCAGGACAATCAACTTTTAATTAAGGGTTTTCATTACAATTTAATACTTTCTATTATCCCAAGAAATTTAGGATTCTGCACAGTGCTTTTGCTGCCTTTCATTTATCCGCTCAATAACCCTATGAGACAGGAGAGAAACAGAAAAATCAATTGTCTTAATATCAGTCTGAATCTCAATGGCTGGATATAATCTAAAATTGAATTTTCTCAGACCAACTTTGATCCTAGTGATTTCACTTGCAATCTGTGGCATCCTATTGACTCTTAGGAGACATTGGTTCATAAGGCTATATTGTACTTGGCAAAAGGGTGAAACCTATATTGTTTTTATTTATAGAATGTAGGCCAAAAACTGGTCCCCAAGAAGTAAAATTTCTATCTAGTGATGTCTCCTCTTTGCCTATCCATTTTGAAGGATCAAGTCAGAATCTCAAAAGCCTAAGAAATCTAAATAAAAGACAAAGTACTTTAGACCAAGCAATGCCCTGCAGGGATATCTAAACAGCAGGTGATTACCCTGGCCATATGTGTGGCAATTCTAGAATACAAAAAGGGCATTTAAGGATGCCATACTGGTCACTCCTGAGTCTTTCCATGCTTTCACAAGTTTAATGCTGAACCTTTGCATTATCTGAAAGTATTTTTGTTTGCTTTAATAAGCATTTAATGGAGCTCTTGGGAAAGTTAATGGAGTTGCCTTGGGGACTTGAATAACATCCCAGTATGTTCCGCATAAATTTACTTTAGCTGCAGGTGAACAAAAAGTTATGTTAAGCAAGAAAAAGGAGCCAACAGCTGCTGAATCCCTTTGGATAGCCTAGGGACAATTGGCTACCAACTGGCTTGCAAATTCTTATCCTCATCCAACCTACAAGGGGAAACAAAGAAATACAGGTTTGGTTTTACTTTCTAAACAGTTCTCTCCATTTTAAAAAAAAAGCAATTGTGAATAATGATGGTAATTCTTAGAAAGGCTCAGATGCATCACATTTTCGTAACCTCTTTGTTGCTGGCTTCCTTCTTCCTTTTCTTTAACAAGGAAACTTTATATTTTACTGTCTTATTAAAGAAATGCATTTTGGAAGTCTGCCACTATTAACAGCATCCAATGAATTTAGGATTGCTGAAATGCAGTTGAAGATTTAATTCTGCTGAGTTCAGCTCTGATCTGTAGTAAAAACTGTAACCTTAGATTAAATGTTTAGCACTAGATATTGCAATTGCTGTTCCGTGTCATAAATCCTTGTGTCTATTGCTGTTCTGGACATCTCTCTGAGGATTTAGTCTCTGTAGGTAATACAATGTTGCTGTCAACTGACTCTCTTTTCTGTTCTGGAGATGTGCTTGAATGTCTTAGAGCTGCAAATCTAAATATATGGAAAAATACTGACTCATTCTATAGTATATTTGTATTTGTATACATAGGTGTGGGTATGTGTGTGCTATAAAGCTAATCAAGTAAATTCACAAACTATTGGACAAGGTTTCCCACAAACTGTAATAGAAAATCTATTGGAGTGGATAGCTCTCTCTCTATTTTTTAATAATCATGTGTGACCTTCCAAGATCACCAGTGGTAGATCTGAACCCTCCTAAGAAATACTAGTTCAAGGGATAGGATTCTAGACAAGGCCATATTTCAACAACAGAAGGAATAGGGTACTAATTGTTATTATTATTATATTTGTGTGCATGTTTAGTCCTAGAACTATTAAAAACCACCATATATTGGAAGTGTAATCAGATACCAGGTTCATATTAGCATATGTGGTGGACATGCCCAAAGGCAAAAAAAAAATTATTGGATTAAAATACATACTTGGTTAGAAAAAATGATAAAACAACACATAGATTTGAAACCAGAAATATTTCTGCTGAGGATACTACCAGAACAGTATAAGAAAGGGAATACATATTTAATTTTGCATGTAGTAATAGCAGCAAGAATAGTGTTTGCACAACAATGGAAAAATGAAGAGGTCCTGACAGACGAAAGTATAATAAAAAAAAGTATTAGAATGTGCTGAGATGAATAGATTGACACTTAAGATAAAAGAAAAGGAAGAAACAGAAAACTTTTTAACATGGGATTTATTTTACCAATGGTAAACTAACAAAAACAGAGGTTAGAATTTTAAAAAAATTTAAAGAGGTAACAAAAATTGTATTTAAATATTGTAAGATGGACAAAGTAATTGTTTTATTATTTTATGATTAATATTTATATGTTTATTAAGATTACTAGTATGATTATGGTTATTGTTCTATTTTTACTCAAAATTAATTATGCCCAGGCAACATGCTCTTCAGATAGACATGGAATTTTTTATGTTTTTAAAGAAAAAAATGTACCAATCTATATATATAAAAGCAAAAACCACTCATGCTGTAATCACAAAATCTCCAGAACTGTAAAGCCTACAAACTTGAAATTTGCCATGTATATTCCTCTTGGCTTCTAGGTGCTCACTAAGAAAGGATTCTTTGAAGTGACCATCAGAACATTAATATTTCCTATATTTTGATTAACACGCTATGATACTAAGGAGTTCTACTCCTCCTCCCCACCTGAAAGAAATCTGTTCCAAATGCAAAACACAAGCAGAAGAGAGGAGTTTCACTTTCAGTTTTACTTTCACAGTTTCACTTTCACAGGAAGCCACTTTAATACAGAACACTTGAGCTAAGCCAGGGCCAGGCTCCTTCCTGCCTCCTTCTTGCTCACACAGCAAATACTGTTTCACTTTCCAAACAGCCCTCTGATGCTAAGGAGTTCTACTCCCCCTCCCCACCTGAAAAGTAATCTGTTCCAAATGCAAAACACAAACAGAGGAGATGAGTTTCATTTTCAGTTTTACTTTCACAGCAGCAACCAGGGGATAGGAAAGGGGAGGCTTCTGTGGGGCAAGTCTGAGGGAGAGAAGGGGATAGGATAGGAGAGGCCTCTGTGTGGCAAGCCTGACAGAGAGGGGATAGGATAAGGGAGCTTTCTGTGGGGCAAGGCTGAGGGAGAGAAGGGGAGAGGAGAGGCCAATCGTAACTACTCATTAATTTTCAAGCTGTATCGATTTATCAAGCCCGATCACATAGTTTCGTAGCGAAGCACAGGTATCCAGCTATAAAACATATATTCAAAAGCCGCTATATACTACATCTGTCTAGACTTGCAGCAGCTTTCCAGATTTTCAGGAGAATCTTCCCTTCTCCTCCTCAAAAAAACAAAAAACAACAACAACAACAAAAAACCCTCAAATGTGGCTGGACATGTGGGAGATTGAATCTGGAACTTTCTGCATTTGAAACATCTGCTGTAGTACTGGACTAGAATTGACAAGGCTACATGCTAGAATGGCAGTCTAAATATCAGTGCAAAACTTCTCTAATAAATGAATACTGTAGATTTAAAAAAAAAACTTATCTCACAGGAGAAATCATTTATATAATTGTAACATGTAATTAATTGAAAATGCTAACCTTTTACAGGTTGCTCTGGAGAAAACATTGTTGAAATTATCCCTACTAGAATTTGTGGCTACAAACTTAAGTAAGATCAGTGTAATAAAGCAATACTGAAAAGGAAAAATGTGTACATCATCATTGCGGAAAACATTTTAAAATTATTTCTTATTTGCAGTTCTGTTATTTGTTAACATTTCTGTGGACTTGTTTTAGGAGTTTCCCATCCTTTGATACTTTAATCTTTTGAAACTGGGCATTTGATTTACACTTACTTACTTACTTATTTACTTTATTTATATATTGTGAGAACCACTCTAATTATTGCATTCCTATTAAGTCAAGTTCAAAGCATTCCCACAGCTCCTTGCCTGAACCCACTGAACTGTCCCCTATGACCTTAAATATTCGCAGTCCTCTATAAGTCACTGCATTTCTCCTACACTTTTGACTAATGGATTAATCCAAAAGATATAATTGCACAGGTTTTCAGATTATTCAGGAAAAGGAAATGATGAAAATAATTCAGAGTTATAGCACCTTTTTAAAAAAAATTTGTTGAGAGAAATGTCCATCTGGGTTCAGTTCCAAGTGTGGAGAAAGACACTAGAAACACAGAGGCTATTTAGAAAGATGGTTTAATGGTGGACAGGACCACATGATTTGAGGTCCTGGCAAAATGAGCACATGGGAGAGAGAGAGAGAGAGAGAGAGAGAGAGAGAGAGAGAGAGAGAGAGAGAGAGAGAGAGAGAGGGAGAGAGAGAGAGAGAGAGAGAGAGAGAGAGATTGAAATTTATATCTTCTCTTGGGCCCCGCCTTGGAGCTTACTGTTCCTGTGTAAGAAATATATTCTAATTGGTTGTCAGACTCCCATGGGGCCATGCAGGGGTAACTTTCTAGGTTGTCTTGATTCCCAAGCTTGGTTGAATCTTGCTGAGTGATGTAATCTTCCCAGGTGCCATGTGGTGAGATGGGCAGAGAGCTAATCCTATTATGTCCTGAGGGTAAAGATTTTTTGTGTTTTAGATAAGCTGGTCCAGCCTTCCTGGGGCTATTAGCAAAGGTGGGGACTGCTTTCCAAAAGCATGTTTCTCCTTTTCTCATCCAGGGAGGTATAATATTCTGCTTTTTTAATATTTCCTAAAATATTTCATTCTTCTAGGAGAGTGGTGGGTGCTAACTTTCTATACTTTGTATCCCCTTTTCATTGTATATTTTTCTTTATTACCTTAATTTCTGTATTATTCCAATCTCACCACTCAGGTAAGCATCTAACAATTTAAAATGGCAACAAACTATTGAAAAGAAATCAACACAATAAAAAAAAGTCATTCTTATGGAATAAAATTATGGAATGTGCGGAATTAGATAGACTCACAAAGGAATTACAAAATAGGGAAGAACATGATTTTTACTTAGTATGGGAAAAGTGGTATAGTTGGTTGAAAGATAGGAAAGAGATGAAGCAATAGGAAGTAAATAAAATGACCAAATATAATATGATAGAAACAAAGAGCAGACATAGGTTAACAAAGATCAATATTAGATAGATAAAAGGGAATGGCCAAATAAGGAAGAGTCAAAATACAAAGAGAAATGTATATTATAGTTGTGACAAACTGGACATGTATTGAAATGGATGTTTATATGTTTTTATGTTTTGTATGTTTCATTGTTCTGTTTAGTTTATACTTATAAATAAAAATTGGAGAAAAAAAAAGTCATACTCATCCCATCTATGCTTCCAAAGCATCAAAGGCCCATTTTACAGGAAAGTTTTTAGAATTTCAGAAGCAGAAGAGTCCAAACCTATTTCGTGTGTGTGTGTGTGTGTGTGTGTGGTGGTGGAATGGTGTTATAAGCTGTTAGAACTACAACAGTAAATATCTTGCCCACATAATACTCACTTCATATGGGAGCAAACTCTGATCTCAGCCTCTCTTGAGAACCTAAAAAGATGGGCAGACTTATTTTAGATAAGTTGGTCCCTAAGGCAACCTGATGTGATGCCATGTAGGGCTTTCAAGGTGATAAGCAGCTTTCTGAATTGAGCCCAGAAGCCAATTAGCAACCAGCACAACTGCAAAATATGTGTTATCCTGCAGTAGCAGGATCCATTTGCCAACAGCATGGCTGCTGCATTCTGTACCTGCTGTAGCTTTCAAGTCATTTTGAAAGGCAATTTTATTTAGGCCACATATACTTTCAGCCAACTGCCTGTTGGGGAGAAAGGCAGGCACCTAGAAGATATAAAAGGTCACCATTGCCCTAAATTGCAGAATTTTTTGTACATTCAAATATCCTGGAGTAAGGGATATAGCATTAGTTGTCCCATGGCATTGCCAGGTATCAGTTAGTGTACTAGGAAAAAGTTAGGATTGTACTTAGATTTCTTGCATTTTGTTTGGATTATGCTTAATTTCAGCCTGGTACAACCATGACATACAAATACTATTCTAGATAATATTCTGATCACACACTATGGGCATTTTCCATAACATTGGAGATGGAAACATGATTTAGCATGGGATTGCATTGCCCCACAAATTACTATAATTGCTTGGCTGAGTTGGAACCTTCCTCCAGTCAAGTGCATTTCAAGGGATGGCAAAAACATGATTCAGGAATGCATGGATTCAAAGTAGGTGGAAGAATTTTATGTGGCCAATATTTTCTTTCATCACCAATGCAATTTGCTGCAAAACCAGACATGCCACGTAGTTCACTTAGGCGAATAGCTTTCACTCTTTCAAGAAACAAGGGTAAAACAGAAGAGCAAACAAGATATGAAAAAATGCTGAAATTAAGGCTAGACATGAAAAGTTGACATGCCTAGATGCAGAAAGAGGGGGAGAGAGAAAGCTTTATTAGGCATAGAGAGAAAAGAGGACTAAGAAAAGGAGCTGCTTTTGAGAAACGGTCATCTACTGACACTTTTCAAAATACATGATCGTTCGGTCACTTAAATGTTCAACCTATTGAGGACATCCATGAAAGATGGGGCTGGTAAAAAAATATTAAGAGAGTAGATATAAATAAAAAGGGAATTTTAGTCATGCAGTTGTGTCTTCCATGTTAACCTTTTTTTACTCCTCCCCCCTATTTCTGCAAACCCAATCATTAAGTTAAGAAATGACTTGAGCAATTATAGTAACTTTCTCTATGGCTGTGGGAATTTACAGTGAGTCAAAAAGAGGTGGGTTTCAGCAGGTTCTGACCAGTTCTGGAGAACCGGTAGTGGAAATTTTGAGTAGTTCAGAGAAGCGATAGTAAAAATTCTGACTGGCCCCATCCCCCATCTATTCTCTGCCTCCCAAGTCCCAGCTGAGGAGGAAATAGGTGTTTTGCAGTATCCTTCCCCTGGATTGGGGAGGGAATGGAGATTTTACACTATCCATTCCCGCCACACCCACCAAGCCATGCCCACCAAGCCATGCCACACCCACAGTAAAAAATGTTGAAACCCACCACTGGAGTCAAACCATGGCATACAAACCCAGAAAGGAAAATTAACTTTCCCTTCTGGCCTCAGGATGCAGAATAGAATCCTAGAACAATCCACTAAAATGGGGCTACTCCACGATCTTTTTTTAAAAAAAAACCTCTTAAATGTTGGGAGATGTAAAATGAGATTTAAAGGAACATGGGGGTGATTAAGATTTATCTTGTCCCTATCCCATAGAGCCTATCTAATCTAATCTAACTGGAAAACCACTAAGAAACTATGCTTAAATATGATAAGTTATATGTTGTATGTTGTGTAAATGTCCAATATGTGTTTTAATAAAATTATAAATTTAAAGATTTCTCTTGTCCCTATCCCATAGAGCCCTATCTAATCAGGCATCCATAGACTGATCAATTAAAAATATGTAAATAAATAAATAAATTCTGGCAGTTGTTAATAGGAAGGAGGTTGAGATAAGCCAAAACAGTTGCTCCATATTTCACCAGAACAGTCAGCATCAGCTACTATAGGACTAAAATTCATTTTCTCAAAAGCTGCAGATTCTGTTAGGCATAGTATGCAAATCAGTCTTGTTCTTTAAGGTCAATGCTTCTTCCACCATTCCATTTTGTGGAACTGGTGTAAGTAATGAATCTGGAATATTTTACATTCTAAAATAAAACTGAATCATGTTTTTTTTTTTCTTGCAGGAGTTGGATATTGTACCACTCTGAGGACCCCTTTGAAGGTGCATATATGTGGGGGAGGGTGTAGTAGAGCTAAGACACAAACACAGATCTGACAGAGCTTCAGCATACTACGAGCTTTTAGTAAAATGGCATATTATTTGTATCAGGACATGGACTGTGCCATATAAATCATAACTGATGCTGTCTTTTTTTTTTTTTAAGTCATTTCTAGAATTCATCAGCAGCATTTGCATTAAGTTAGATCCATTTGAAATTAATAGGGCTTGTGTTAGTCATGCTGATGCCTAATTTACTGATTTCAATGGAGCTTCTCATAAGTAATTTACCCTGAATGCTGCTCAATTAAAAAAAAAAGAATGAATAAAAGAAAAAGAAAAGAGCAGAAACATTAAAAGAAAAGTGCAGAACTGGACAGCAATAAAATCTCAGGCTATTATACAGAAGGGAGGTTAAACTGAAGTGGCTTTTTGCATTTATAGTTCATCTCTCACAAGGCAAAAAAAAAAAAAAGGAAACAAATTACTGTCCAGAGGATATTAAGGACACATATATATAGGGCGGGGAAGGAGAGGGACTGGTTGCTATGTATCTTAAATCATATATCGCCCTGCTTCCTTATTCCTCAGTGCTTGTAAAAACAAATCTTCTCCTGGATCTGCAATTCCAACACTGTGTGGCTCTGTTAGCAGTCTTGCTCTCAGATGATTAGAGCCATGGTGGTTTGTTTGTCTGTTTGTCATTGCTGTTCTCTCATCCTCACTGAGTAAAATTAGCAAGGGAACAAATTGTATCTATGAAGCATCAAGAAAGCTTCAACATATCTTTTTTAGGCTCAATGGACCTTTTCTGCAGTTTTAGCCTAAACTATTACCAAGGTGCTTCATAGATAGATAGATAGATAGATAGATAGATAGATAGATAGATATTGAGATAGAGATATATACAGCTACACACACACACACACACACACACACTTGTGTGATCAGGATATTAAAATCAGCAGCTGGCCATTTCATTTTAGTTAATGTTTAGATGTTTCTGTGGTTTTCCCCAGGGGGTGCACTCAACTGTCCCCACAGTGGGACACTGCTTTTAGTCCATGGGGTTTTTGTTTTTATTTTAAATGTTAGCCCTACTTCAGTTAGGGGCTCCTGCTGGTTTCAGCTTTAATAGCAAATTGCTCTGTAACATCTCCTAAAACCCTCCTATAAATATTTTCTTTCTCTCTCTCTTTTTTTTTTTAAAAAAATATTTATTTATTTATTGCCATTCATGCAATCTGTCCATAACACTAGAAAAAAAATCAGCCAGGAAGCTTCCATTATTTCTTAACACCATACCTGCTTCGGTTAAGTGCTAGAGTTCTTTATTTGCACATTTTTTATTCTGGAGTCTTTGGTATGAGCTTGGTTGTTTGCTTGCAGGTATTTCACTACCTAACTAGGTAACATCATCAATATGAGTGAGCGTGGAGACTTTTCTCTGTTTTCATACAGTAGCTTGTCTTGCCAATGTTGTGGGGAGGGGGCTTTTCTTCTTGGTAGTTTGGATCTGAGTGGTTAGGTGTTTTTTGATGTTAATCTCTACTTATCTGTGTGTTGGTTGCTGAAGAATGGGATAATACTCTACTATAGAGTACTGAGTGACTCAAGTGTATTTTAGTCTTCCTTTGCTTGTATAGCCATTTAAATTTTGCATAATCATGAGTGCCATTATAAGAAATTCACCTTTCAAGCATCTCACCCTTCAGATCCCATGGAAAGCTTAAATATCAAATTCCTTCACTATTTTACCTGTTACCTGGGATGGTAACTAAAGAGCCTTTTCTTTGTATCCCTGTTGGCAACTTTTAAAAAGTAATTTGAAGTTATTTCTTCATTGTCTCTTGAAATTTAGTTTGATTTGGTCATTGTACAAATTACATTTCTCCATTTTTTTTCTTGAAATAAATGTAACATGATAATCTGAAAATATTTAATAGCATTAAGATCCGTAATTAGAATCTTAATCATTTGGTATGAAATCCACCTGTTTCATTAATTCTGAAAGTCATCTCGATTTACATTGCAAACTCTTTAGATCTGCAACTTTATTTGTATGGTGCCATTTAAATAACTTGTAGCAAAACGAGTACAAGTTAAAAGGAATTGCACTGATTGTGAACCAAATGTGCATGAGAAACCACATAAAGCATAATGTCAGCATATGGATGCTTGCTTTCTTTTAGATTTAGACCAGAAAAACTATACACAAAATAACTTGAAAATATAAGATCTTTCAGACATTTGTACTTGTGTAAAGTCATTCTGCGGATGAAATTACCCAATAGCTATTTTTTGAAGACACCATGTTCTTAAAATTTCAAATGTACCAACTAACCCAAGAACATTGGAGACCCCTGCCATTACCTACCGGTAATCTGTTTTACTGTCACATTTCATTGCATTTGGAAAGCTTTGCAACCTTATCTATCTTTTCCCGCACACTATCTCACACACAGTGTTCCAAGCAGGAGATTTCTTAATAAGATCCTCCTCAAAAAGAAAAAAAAAACAGATTAAAAAATAAAAAATGCTAAGATTCTTTTTATAATGAATAATTTTGGCCTTCATGAAGTTGTGATAGGCTCACTGAAATTCCATTTCACAATTAAAACACTTACTGTCCTCAATAACATCTCCACTTCATTACTGATTTGCTTATTTTTCCCGCTAAATGTTGTTCCTATTTATTATTTTTTATTTCTATAATTTACCTGTCTCAGCTACCTCTCCTTGGTTCTTCCCTGTTGCATTCCAAGATGAGACTATCTATTTTCAACTTCTAATTCTGATCATTTGTCCTTGGCATCAGATAACACTTCTATTCTCAGGATGCTTTTAGCCAAATATCTTGTCTGTATAAAATGTACTGAGGGATTCTTGCAGTTCTCCACTCTATTTTATTCCTTCTCAGAGATTCCCCTCCCCTTTCCATACTAAGCAATTACTCTTATTAATTATTCTGGCTAACAGTAATTATCAGCAGTATGCACCCCTAGTCACATTAATAACAGAGATCTCTAGGACACTAAGGAATTGTGTGGCAAGATTGACTTCACCATTTAGATTTCCAGTCTCCACAAAGTGAGTGAGGCAGTTTTGTTCCCTTGTCCACTTCATAAACATATTCACACTGGTATGGAAATAGCATTCTCAAATCAGTTATATTCACCATGCTGTATAAAGTACCAAAATATTAGATACCCGAGGCACTTACATTGTACACAAACAAGCATTTTTGTACACTGCTACAATAGATGCAAAACAATTGAAATGTAAACATTATCTCCTAACTATCTCTGATATCTATCATGCATACCTCTTTAAATTATCAGCATATTTGGAGTAAAAAGATCAAAGAAAATTGTCACGTACTGAGTCATCCTATTGGTTGATTTAACTCCATATTGCACATAGGAAGCAATAATAATTCTTCTACGTCTGAGTCTGGAACTTTTTCCAAGGGTACCTTGGATTTTTTTTTTTTTTTTTTGGAAGGAATTCCTATTATAATTTTATTTTTCAAGGATTTAAGGTAGAATAAAAGGAATTTGAGTATGGTTTGGGCTATTTGTTATATTTGAATTTACATGGAGTGGTCATCCACAAGGAAGACTACTCTGTTTGGATTTACACAAGATGCTAAGGTATTAAGAATAGGTGGCTAAATTCATTCATTATCTGGAGGTGAATTCACCTTTGTAGTACCTCAAGATCAAAAGCTGTCATGTGAACATTTAAAGCATTTCATTGAAAGTCCAGTTAGCCAATTCAAATGAATAAAAATAACATCCATAGGATTCATTGGATACTTTCAAGGTTTTGGCGGACTAGATATCTCTGAAGGAACAAGGATAGCTATGCTATCTGTCTTCTAGGTAGAGGAAGTATTGTGAAATCATCCATTTACATTTTGGACAGCTGCACATCATGACTAGACACCAGAACAGACGTTTTTGCAGTTAAGTCATCAGTTGAGCAGCTGAGGGTCAAGGAATTTCAATGATTTATCCAACATTGACACAAGGTTCATATAAGTGGCACTTTCTTAAATACTTTTGGATATAATCAATTTACAACTGAAGAGATATTTTCTGAGTGGCAGGATAAGAAAATATGTGAGGACTCAACATTTTCAGCTATAAAGAGAAAAATTGTTTTAAAGAATTGAAAAGTTTTGACAAAGAACAAGGACTGGATGTAAGAAAATGTAAAATGAATAAGGGGAACAATCTTTTTAAAAGATTTTTTAAAATTGGAATTAAAATAGACAACTGAACATTCCCTTATTACAATTGATGGATTTTACAAAACAAAAGATAATGGTAATATGATCCAGATTCTGATGAAGAGGATACAGTGGCAAAATTTGAAAAGGTACATAGAATAAATACAAGATTTGCAAAAAATAAGAAATGTTCCAAGGCATACTTTGCCAAAAAGGGATGCCTTACCATTCTTTGTCAGAAAGAAGACAAAGATCAAATCTTGCAGCAGCATTTTAATACATGACTGAAGATTGATAGTACAGATTGTTCTTTTTAAATATTCCTATTAGAATCTTGCATGAGAGAAAGGACTATATTTTAGCCGAAAGATTAAAACAAAAAGATTCTATTCTGATGCGATAAATTGGAAGGTATGATTTTTATTTTTAAACAATAGACGTTTCAACTGAATTATGTTCAGAAAATGAAGGAAATTCTAGAAATAAATTAGAGAGGAATTGGAGAAGTTTCAAACATCGCTGTCAGATAAAACTATACAAAAATGTCAGCACGTGCAACCAGAAATTGAAAGGTATGACATTAAATTAAGGCACGATAGATATCTACTTTTCTAAATTTTTGACATGATTGTGGATTTCAAATGCTTAATATGGAACTTAAATGGAGCAAATGATGGATCACACCAGATCACATTGAACCCAACAAACCTTTTGTATTCAGAACAGAATCAGATTGTTACACTGCAACAAAAGCAATTATTTTAATTTTTTAACAATGTAGTCCTATATGAGTATATAGTTAGATTTAAGTATGCTTAATAGAGATATTTTCATGAAAGTATATTTCAATGGAAGTGTACTTTTTAATGACTTGGTAAAAATATATAAGACTGAACTATGAGTCTCCTTAATTGAAGTAATATATACATTAACTTGTTCTGCTTTATGCTTTTCAGGTGCAATTTTGCTATCAGTTATGGGCAGATGGTTTTATTGATTTTGAATGCATTTGTACACAGCTAAGATCCAAAACATTATCCCTTTATTTTACATTGTTGTGTTTTGTCAAACTTTGCTTTTTTTTTTAAACAACTACTTTTAAAACAGATTTGCAAAGGAAGTCTAACAAGGAATATTTCATTCTTTGTAGGATGAAATTGCTTTCAGTTGAATTTCTGACAGACCTGTGAAGTTGGTTTAATAATATGCTGATGGAAATGGAGCATTCTGGCTACATTCCTTTGAAATCCAATAAAGCAGATGACTCCAAGCTGTAATAGAACTGATGTTGTCAAATGACTTTGCTTATTTGAATATGAGCATGGCTTGGATTATTGGGGGAGGAACAAGCAATATGTGATTGGCATAACTTTTGACAAGGGTCCTAGAATCCATCTGGTTTATGGCACTGATTCCTCCATATCCCTCCTGCTCCCCCTCCCCCACCTTATTTGCCCAAGATGATGAAAATATAATGTTATAGTTTAGCTTCTGGCTTTCTGCAATAGCAAACTGTCAGCAAGCATTCAATAGACACAGCCCTGGGTGTGAGTTTGTGAAAGCGAAATGTGCTCCCAACAAGTCCCTGCAACTACTGGTATGGGATGGGTGGGGGTGCTTTTGATTTTATTTTTAAAAAGTTCAGTTATAGTTGTTTCCAAGTCAGCTGCTCTGGAAGCCACTTTCTGAAAGGCACAAGAGACCTTGAAATGTGCAAATCTCTGGTGTGAAAGGAAAGAATTGTTCAAAGGACTTTTACAAAGCTTTGTGAACTGACCTTGATTTACCATCAGTGTGAACTGGATAGATGACTGTTATAATAAAAAAAACAAAGCAAGACATGGGGCATGTCATGATAATCAATTTCTACTTAATCTTCCTAGGATTAGTTTTGTTTACTTGTTTTTATTTAAATAAGCACCTCTAATATTGGGGGAATTAGTTCTCTCAGTGTGCTTCATTAGTGTAACTTACCACCACAAAGACTGGCTGTATTGAGAAAGATTGCGCCATTATCAAATAATTAGGAATGCCTTAGCAGGTGCATACACTTACCTTTGCAATTAAATCCTTGTTAAAACGTGGAATTTCAGAGACTTGAAATGGTTCCTTGATCCCAGAGGATATAGCCCGGAAACTTATTCTATAAAGCAGAGATCATTTGGGAACAGCAATATCAAGCAAGGAATCTTCTTTTTCATGAGGTATTTATGAAGCACACATGAAATTTTTAAAAAGGCAATTCCTGGTGCTCATATGGTCACTGTGCAAAGTTCTTGAGCTGATTTATAACCCTCCTACTTAAATGTTAGAAATCATTTGCCTTGAGGTTTCATTGAGGGGGTACTAAATAGTTGGTCTGAACTGATCACGGCAATATGCTAGTTATCTTTCATGGCATTAAAGTTTCTTGCATAGATAGCAAACACATACTTACACATATATTTCTGTGTAGTTTTCCTATTGCAATTATTTATCTTCAACAAAGCATTTGTTAATTATAAAAATATTGCCCAATATTTATTGGCTTTGATTTTATATGCACTTAGAATATCTAAAATCATTTATATCAATATTTAACTGCATAGGAATAAATATACTGCTTTTGACCTTTTGTGATGTTATTTTGCATATGTAACATTTAGTCTGCAACCATATGTTGCTTTTAACTACCTGAGAACACTTCTGGATAAAGAAAATATGCATCTTATTAGAAAATTGGCATGAAAGATTGGCATATATATTTCTGTATGCAAAGAATTTGATTTGTGGAAAAGTTGCATATAATGATGTTTCTATAATGGTGTTATGTTTTCTGTGGTGAAATATTTTCTGTGGAGGGATACAGCAAGACATAAACTTTTATGAACATGGTGGAAGTCTCTTCTATTGTAGTCCTATCTTCAATTTCATATGTATTTATTGCTGCAGAATTTCTATTGCTTAATCTACCATACAAGATTATGATCCATGAACATTCAGTATATTCAAACAATTAATAAAACTGCAAAATAAAGAACACATTTGCCATAAAGAAAGATGAACTCACTCATATCTATTGCAAAGGCAGAGTGTGACAGAGGGATGTTAAAAAATCTACACTATGAATTATTGTAATTAAATTACTTAATGTTTAAAATTAATTTTTAAATAAAAGGAATACAAACATTTTGTTTTCCCTGCAAAGTTAAGGGGGAGAAAAAACTCCCAAAATTACAATTTAGAAGAAAATGAAGTACCCTCATGAAGACTGGAGATGACTTTTCAAGTCAGTTCCACAGAAGTTTAATGCCATAATTCAAGATGACAGAAACTACTGCCAAGGAAAAACAATTTTCTTCCTTTTTTTTTCTACCGGGCCTATTTCTGTTTGATGAAAGAGATGGCAATTGAAATATTTCCAAAGTGAGAAGGCTTTCAGAGAAACATTGACATCTTCTCATAGGTAGATTTTGTTTTTGGGCTTTCCTGCTGCCAGGAGATGCACATGAATCTCCTGTCTTTCATTGTTCAGGAATCTCTCTGAGAGCTGCACTACAGCCTCTCTGGCTTCCCAAGGGAAAATGTAATGAGCAAATTCTTCCCATTGTACTTTTCTAACAGTGGTGCAACTGTCATTGCCCTGCCCAAGGGGAATTTTCTGGAGAAATTATCCACCCAATTTCTCTGCTTAACTTCTTGATGGGGCTTTCTAAGAAGCAGTTTATGTTTAATTTGCCTAAAGAAACAACTTTGATTGTAAACGTAAAGATATGTTATTTTAATCCACTTTATTTGTCATTTCTGGAGAATGATAAGTTGGTGGATCAGAGACCTGATCCAAATAAATGAAAGCATGAAAAAATGTTTTTATTTGCAAATGTGTGTGTTCCTCAATGCATCAGACACATACAGAATTCTTAAAATATTATGGGAGACTTCTCAGTTCTTAGTCTTTTGTAGAGGGATGAGCCAATTTTTAGAATGAGATTTTTTAGACAAATTGAGTTAGTCTTAGAAAATCAATTTAGAGAAATCTACAGCAATGTGGGTAGGAGGATGCACCAATTCTCTACATAATTTGAATAAATGGGACGTGAGATGGCTCCTGAGAGCAGCACTGACAGCCAAAAGAATTATACTGATGGACTGGCAAAGAAAAATCATGCCATGAGTTGATTTATGGCCTATTGCCTTTCTGGATATAACTAAGTGGGAGAGAAGTCCCTTTATTTGTGCTAATAAAATGGACATCAGTTCTCTCACACAAGTATAATTTCAGAGCTAGTGGTATGAAAAGCTGGCATCTAGGATTTTTTTCCTCCACTCTTCCATCTCATGTGTGCCCTTGTGGTAGTCTGTTTTAGTTGACATTAAAATATTAAATGTCAAAACCAAAGCCCATTTCTATGTCACTTTATGAGCCTTTTCTTAAAATCAAGCCTCATTATCCACATTGTCAGTCTTAAATGGCTGATCATGAAAACATATATTTTTATTTCTCATAGTTATTATAACATTTGGAATGTGCGTTTTTCTACATTAAATATCTGCTTCAGGTATTATTATTTTTTTGCTCCTAAAACTATTTTACCAATTGGGCCCATGGCTTAGAGGAAGAAATGAGAATATTAGTAGACCTGTCAGAAATTATTTGGAAGAGGTGCCTTGGACTTCTCAAATTTTCATCAGATAGTCAGCCCTTTTTTCCCCACTGTCTGCATGAACTTAGTCTACTACCACTTTAAGAGTCATTTTAATGAACTGACTCCTTAAAACAGCAGCAGCAAGATGTACCTGGTTTAATTAATAGCAAAGAATGATGTGTGGACACAAGGTCCAATAATTCTCAAAGTGTGCTCAATCATAAATATTAGTGTCCTGCACTTTAGAGTTATACATGTGTTTATTTTGGAATACTTTATTTATGTCTTTGAAAATTTGGGATCAAGACTCTTTGGAAATTAGATTTATTCTATCTCCTTCATCCAAATGACTATTACTTTCAGGAACTGTTATTTCCTAAAAAATGGAATCTCAGTCTATGGCAACCTTTTTTCTAAGCAAGGATGGAATTTTTTTGCGAAAACAAAAGCTGTTAGTTTTTTATTCTATCATATTAGCACTGTTAACTACCAAACCAGGTTAAGGCTTGATATTAGAATATATACCCTTAAATAACTTGATTGCACGAGGAATGTTTAATCCAGTGGTAAAATCCAATTTTTTTTACTACCGGTTCTGTGGGCGTGGCTTGGTGGGCATGGCAGTAGAAGGATACTGCAAAATCTCCATTCCCAACCCACTCTGGGGCCAGCCAGAGGTGGTATTTGCCGGTTCTCTGAACTACTCAAAATTTCTGCTACCGGTTCTCCAGAACCTGTCAGAACCTGCTGGATTTCACCCCTGATTTAATCCGACAAAATCTGTTCTTGGTAAACTCATTCTGATTCTAATTATTATTGTGTTTTTAAAATGTTTATAAAAAAAACCACTTTTTGATTTGCTCTATGATCTTACCCGTTGTCTATATCTGGTCTTTCTAAAATATCTTTTTCCAAACAGCTTTTGAAACTATTCTCATTTTGAAGAGTGTTTTACCGTATGCATAACTTGGAACCTACGGCTGTATAATTTGGGCTTATCTTGAAAAAACTAAGAGGAGCCCAATGTGGTTGGTACTTGAATGGGAGACCACCCAGAAAGATTACCAGGGAAATCTCACATTTGTAGAAAAAGCTAAGAAGTTGAAAATAGCATCCTCACCAGAAGATTAACAAGAGGGCTTTCTTGTTGTTGCCAAAAAAAGGCAAATGGATGAACCTCAGGGACTGAGGGTCTGAGGTTCAAGGGAATCTTTACCAGAGGTAGTATTCAGCCAGTTTTGACCGGTTCTGGAGAACTGGTAGCAGAAATTTTGAGTAGTTCAGAGAACTGGCAAATACCACCTCTGACTGGCCCCGCCCCCATCTATTCGCTGCCTCCCAGCTAATCAACTCTCAGCTGATTGGCTGGATCTTCTTTTGTTGCCCTAGACACGGAGCTAGAAAGCAGGATAGTGGGGTGGGATGGGAATGGAGATTTTGCCGTATCCTTCCCCTGCCATGCCCACCAAGCCGAGCTACGCCCACCAAGCCACGCCCACAGAACCGGTAGTTCCCACCACTGGTTACCTTTCAAGGTGACATAAGGATCTACTGTTTTGAAGTGTTTTCTCTGAATACAAAGAACCACTGTCAGGTTATAATTTCAAGGGAAAAACAAGGAGCATCATAGTCCATCATGAGTGTTGTTTAACATAGCATCTTCCTAGTGCTGTGATGGCGAACCTATGGCACGTGTGCCCCAGGTGGCACATGTAGCCATATTAGTGGGCACACCAGCTCAGCTCTGGGGTGCATGCACGAGCCAGCCAGCTGATTTTTGGGCCTTCTGGGTCCACCAGAAGTAGGGAAACAGGCTGTTTCCTGCCTCTGGAGGGCCTGGGAGGGGGAGGCCCATTTTTCTTTCTTACCTGGCTCCAGATCCTCTCTATTTATCTGGGAAGGGTGAAAACAGCCTTTCCCACTCCCTTGGAGGCCCTACAGAGGCTGAAAGGGCCCATTTCCCGACTCCCGGTGGTACAGGAAGTGATGTTTTTTGCTATCTCCAGCCTCCAGAGACTCCTAGAGAGGCTCCTAGAGAAATTCTGGAGGCTGGGGACAGCAAAAAATGTCACTTCCTTTCCCACCGGAAGTTGGAAAATGGGCCCTTTCAGCCTCCGTACGGCCTCCAAGGGAGTGGGAAAGGCTGTTTTCACCCTTCCCAGATAAATAGAGAGGATTTGGAACCAGGTAAGAAAGAAAAATTGGCCTACCAGGCCATCATGTGCCAGGAGCGGGGGGGGGGGGGGGGTTGCGCGCACATGTGTGTGGGCATGTGCGTGCATGACCCTTCCCTGCCCCTCCCTCCTGGCACGCGATGGCAAAAAGGTTAGCCATCATTGTCCTAGTGTATTAAACATCATTCCTTGAAAGTGAAAACTATACTGGTTAGGAATTCTAGAAGCCAAAGCCTAACATATCTGGAAAACATCAGGTTATTGAAAGCTACACTATGTATTTATTGTGCTTACTAATTATTCAATATTTTAAGCATGTTCTATAAAAACATATTAACAAAATTTGCTTTTCATTGTAACAGGCTCGATGATGGCCATTTTAGCAGTCTTATTTCAATAAGAACGATATTACTAAAGGATCTTTTTTTAAAATCACTGCTTTTCTTTTAATTCTTTTTAAAAACATAGCATAACTAGGTAGTAGGCGTCAACATACATCCAAAGTAACTTTTCTGGCTGCCAAAATCAAACTCTTGGAGAGTTCCGTGGTCATCTAGTTGCCAGATGTCTGGCTGTGCAACTCCCTGGCACTAAACTGAATGTAGAGACAGATCTATGGATGGGATCTATTAATGTTATAGTTACCATCTGACAACTATTTAATATCCACAGCCCAGTTTCTAGCAGGCAGGTGTTCAGATCACAAAAAGGGGAGGGAACACACTACCACAACTGGTACTGCTAATTGATGAGAGTGCTGGCAGGCACAGCAGAGAAAACAGAAATGGCATTAACACAGAAAAAGAACCATTTCATTCCAGGAAATAGTACCTTTGCTTAAGACTATCTGAAGTTCTTTGCAAATATAGGATCAAAGTTTAAGCCTCTCCTGGTTAACAACATGTTACTCAAAGTGAAATTTCTAGAGCTCTTGGAGTCTACAAAGGCACCACTGGGAACTTTGGGACACAATGAGTGGCTTATAGTTTCTCATTGCCTTCACATACACATCCCATGCATTATAGGCCAAATGAAGACAAAGAACTTATACTCCTTGGGTCCTACAACATGACATTCTTTGATTGATGGAACCTAAAGCACGTCCTTATGTGAGATCTAATACATTGGGTAAGACAGCTGAAGACGGATGGTCCTTCTTCAAGTATTCTGGTCCCATGCAATGAAGGGCTTTATTGGTGACAATTAGCACCTTGAATTGCATTTAGTAACCAATGCAGTTCACATACCAAAAGTGTACACTAGGAAACACCCGTAACTGCCTACAATGAAGCATTTCAAACTGAGATGATATTGATGGGAGTTTACCAGTTTCTCCTTCTAGCTCAACTGACAGAGCTTTGAAACCTCAAAACTATTAAGAAGGGAAAAACTGCCTTCCTTTTGACATTTGTCTTGTCAACTCATGAGTGGCCTAGAGCAACAGGAAGAGAAATAGAATGTTAACTATACAATAGCCATAGCACTTAGACTTATATATCATTTCACAGTGCTTTGCAGCCTCTCTAAGCAGTTTACAGTGTCAGCATATTGCCTCCAACAATCTGGGTCCTCATTTTACTGACCACAGAAAGATGGAAGCTGAGTCAACCTTGAGCCCAGTGAGACTCAAACTGCCAAACTGCTGGCAGAAGTAGCCTGCAATACTGCATTTAACCACTGCGCCACCACGGCTCTTACAATGCTTCTGAATAAAGAGGTTCTGTGAAAGCAAATATCAAATTGTCTTTGTTCTTGTAGAGCAAGTTCAAGATGAATCCGCCCAATCAAAGGCTTCCATAACCACTAATTAGACAACATTTTTTTGCCAAGCATACCCTAGGTTCATGTCCAATTGCTATCAGAAGAAATATGAGGTGAGTTGATCCCATAGTCAGCAATTTTCATAATTAATTTATTTCTGTGCAATATTGGATCTATTTAGGGCTAAATTGTTTTTGAGATTCCACAATGTATCACCTACCATCAACTCAGGTAAGCATGTCCTAGGAACAGGCCTATATGTCAACTGGTCCATAAAATGCTGCCACCTGGGGGGCCACAGATCAGAACTCTAGTTAGCTGAATGATGCAGCAAGATTAATTTGCATATGTTACAGTGAATTAATACACATTACCATCCCAAAATAGAAAGTCAGGGAGGGACAGCATGAAACCAACTGGTCCACATGCATCCAGAAAAGGATAAACCACCAAGAAGAGCACTTCTGATGGTCCTTGCAGGATCCTGCAATGAGTGGCATCAACCTTTATTCACCTTTGGGTGTGTTTGGGAGTTTAATAGGCAAAAATGGATTGTTTAAACCTTAATAGAAGCATAAGGCACTGGTTCATCATTTCAGCAATGCAGAAATTTTGCCCTCAATGGGAGATAAAGGCAATTTGGCTCTCAAAATCCCCTCTTCAGTGATATGTTGGCTCCTCTACTAAGTGTCATGACATTTCTGAGCACATGTCCCACATTCCTCTATATATATTGGCAATGTTGATGAGAAAATATTTCATATTCAAAACCTATCTTAGGTGATTGCAGATTGTATACTTTTGAAGTTTTCTGCAAGAGCCATTTCTCCCCCTTAAAAATACAATAGACATATGAAAAAGTTGACATACTGTACATTTGTTCAGCTACTTGGTTGATCTATGAATTTGGTCATTTCATTTAGCAAAGTTTCCTGAGAATAGGGTGGATCATATTAATATAAATTTTAACCTGCTAACATTGTATTACTTGAGTAAACAACAACAAAATACATGAATAAGTGATAGAGACAGACAGACAGACAGACATACAGAGACACAATGGATTTGGGGAGTGGGGAGAAACTTTGGCAAATTGCTAGAAGAACTCTTTAAGAGATTATGAGATAAAAGGAGAGCTGAAAAGGGCTAAAATTGAGGAAAACTGAGCTACTAGCAAAGGTGAAAGTAGCACATATTCCAGCACTTCTGTCTGGCCATTCCAGCTTATTCAGGACTGCAAAAATCTTGCTTATGGTTTATTACATTTCAACTTACGTTATTGATTTTTAATAATTTTATCAGGCATAGCGTAATTATACACAGCAATGCAAAACCTGTACGTAAGAAATGCAATTTGTCAGAAGACACAAAATATTTTACAGACTGTGTGGGGGTGGGTAGGGAAAGCATGAAATGAAATTGTGCAGATCAGTACTAAGATTTTGCTCTTCTAATTCAGCATGTTCAGGGTTTAGAAAGATCTCCCCTCCTCCCCATCCCCATCCCCATTTCTGGAGTCAAAGGTATTTCTTCAAACAAAAGCACTTATGTGGTAAACAGCAAAAGACCAGAGAATGGTAGTGTCTGTAAGCTTTGTTTGAAAAGCATCATTAACATTAATTTTGACAAGTAGCCTCTCCTTGGGGAGTCTGGGTTTCATTCAGAAGGCCTTTACTTATGCAAGTAATCCTTATTGATATGAAGACTCCTTGATTGTTCGGATTTGCCTAATCCTAAAATAAAAACACAGTTTTGAAGATGCATGATTTATTTAGGATTAGGCAAAACAAAAAGAAACAAAAGACTAAATTATTATGAGTTATCAGAGGCCACAGTTACATTAATCTTTATATTAGGTAGTATGCTGTACAACAGGAACTGGGGACATGAGCCCAACCTAATCTAGTTTGTGAAGCCTCAAGTGAAGCCTTTTCCAAGAGTAACCCCATTTCTTTTTTGTCCTTTGGGGAAACTGGAATGCCCATAAAAATGCTCTGTTTTAGGCAACCTGCACAAACTTCAGAGGAAGAAGAAGCAAAGTGTCTGAAACTATAATACATTATAAATCATGACTAACAAACCACAATGGCTATATTTGCACATATTCTAAGCCAACCAATACCATACAAATCCTGTTTTGCTTTGTATTTTATGAAAATCAGCAATTCAAATAACAAGACCAATAATTTCAATCTACATCATTTATGATATCACACTATAGTCATCAATGTATAAACCTGTATAAATGTGACAAATGAATAAATCTGTCATTCCATCTTTCAAATTTATATTTTTTTCATAGAAGAGAGGGAGGGAGGGAGGGAATCTCCTTTAGCTCCAAGAGATAACTAGGCAAGCACCATATTTTCCAGTAAGACCTCAGGGATGTGAATAGTGCTCCCTCTTAAATGCACTACTGTAGCAGCATCTGAATAGGACAATTTAATTTAGCTACCAGGTTGATCCCTATGTAGTGTCAAAGCTTACAGGATGACATTGGTTCATTCATTATCTATCTCAGAGTTGTTATAACAAAAAGGAGTATTGTGGGCTATTTGGAGGAAGACTTAGATAAATGAGTTTATTTTCTTTGTTTTCTCATGAGTTTGACTAATGTCAAGTATTAAAATTATTCATACTAATTGTTATAATAATTCTTTTAGCAGTAACTTCTTCAATTAAATTTTGAGTTTCTTTTGCCTTTCTTGGCCTTCTACGGCCACAATTATTGGGTAAGTAAGTTCTAGTTTAATGGGAAGAAAATAATATTCTATCCCATTTTGTTTTATAGGCTATGCATAGTTTTAGCATATGCATATATCTCATATTCTTTCTTGATCACCACAATAGCATTGCAATTTATGGCCCTTGCTAGAGGGGAATGATGAGAATTATCATCTATTGTTATACACAATCACATAATTTGCTTACCATTTTCTATGCCTTGCCTAAAGTCACAGGCATTGTATGTTTGTATGTTTCAGATGTGACCACATCATAAATTTGTTTAAATGCATTGCAGTATTGGCTGTCACACTTTAAACCCTTTTCTAACAATCCCTTGCATGAGATTTTTTACTGGCATTGTTCTCCATGATAACACTTTCATTAACACAATCTCTCTACTTGTTAATCATCAAAAATTCAGAACCTATTCCCCCTTTACAAAATATGTAAAGTTTTGTATTCTGCCAGCCAAGTAAAATTCTTTACCCTAATTTCACTGACTTGACTGAATGTTAGTCATACTAGAGGCTTTTCTGTATGACTGAATGTCAGTTTGTTACATGGATTTTCTATTTACTTCTATGCCTAGTTGGTAGTAAGAAAATGGAGGAAACACACTGAAATATAAAACATGACTGATCTTTGTGAGTATAGAAAAAGATTCAGAAACTCCTAATTTACAGGTATAGCTCTCAAGCTGCCTAAATTGCAATGGATCCAAAAGCATTAACTATGGATCCAAAAGCATTAACTACCCACACAGCATCACCTAGCATATGTAGTAACATCTACCTTAAGTACCAACCGGACCCAAGAAGCATCACCAGCATGAATTCCAGTGATGAAGGTGGTCTACCTGATGACACATAAAAACCACTACCATGTGGTTTTGTCATTGTTGGAAGAAATATTCAGGTCCATAGGCACTGGAGACAAAATGGAAGCTGGAGGCTGATTGGAAAGAGAGTCCATTTATTGATGAACAGGACCACATGTTTATGGTCCTGGTGCAGCTGACCACATGGAGTTGAGAGTCGGGGGGTATTTATATCTTACCTTGGGCTTTGCACTTGAACTTCCTGTTCCTGTGCAAGAACATGTATTCTATTGACTGTTGTTAGACTCCCATGGGCCTGTGTACAAATCCTAGTTGTTTGAGCTAAGTTTGGTTGAAGTTTGCTGGGGGTGGAATAACTGAGATGATGCAATGAAGGGGCTTATTGGACAATTCCTATTGTGGCTGAGAGCTAACTTAGTTCAGACCTTGCTGCATGGCATTTGCTTATGAATAGAGCTAGCTATCTATTTATCTCTTAAGTGCTGACATCTGCTGAGGGCTATTAAGGAAGGTGGAGAATGCTTTCCAAGAGCATGTTTCTCCATTTCTCATCCAGCAAAATATAATATTCTGCCTTTTTAATATTTCTGAAAATATTTCATTCTTCTAGAAGGGGGGTGTAACTTTTACACCATTAAAAGCATTTCAACCCATTGTTTTTAGCCTTTCCATTCAACACCCACCCTTTTTTTTTGTCATCAACTGTCAGCTGTTTCACTCATCCAGAGAAGAATGAAAAGGAACATTGGTCCCAAAGGCTGAGCTTGATCAGATTGTGAAAGAGCTAATCTGTCAGTGGTGAGAAAAGTAAGGTCTTACACTTAGGTAAGAAAAGCAAAATGCACACTTATAGAATAGGTGGCACCTAGCTGAACAGTAATAACTGTGAGAGGGATATAGATGTCCTAGTGGGCAACCACAAGAATGAGCCAGCAGTGTGTTGCAGCTGCCAAAAAAAATCAATACAGTCCTAAGCTACATAAACAGAGATATAATATCAAGACCACACAAAGTGATAGTATCACTTTATACTGCACTGGTAAGATCACACTTGGAATATTGCATACAGTTCTGGTCACCATGATATAAAAAGGATGTTGAGTCTCTAGAACAGTGATGGCTAACTTTTTCAGCACCGAGTGCCCAAAGTGTGTGTGTGAATGCATGCGAATGGGCACGCACACCCATAATGCAATGCATGTGTGACACCCCCCGTGCGGACCCCTGTGCATGCGTGCATGCCCCTCGCACATGCACCCTGCCCCCATGCATGCGCACGTGACCTTGACAATGAGTGCATGCATGTACAACCCCGTGCAGGTGTGCATGACCCCTGTGCATGCCCCGCCCATGCATGTGTGCGCATCTCCCACATGCACCCTGCCCGCCACGCATGCGCAACAGAGACCCAAAAACCAGCTGGCCATCGGGAGGCGTGTGTGCATTCGCGGTAGAGGTGAGCTGGGGTGACGGCTCGCATGCCCACAGAGAGGGCTCTGCGTGCCACCTGTGGCACGCATGCCATAGATTCACCATCACGGCTCTAGAAAGAGTGCAGAGAAGAGCACCAAAAATAATAAGAGGTCTGGAGGCTAAACTGTACAATGAATGGTTGTAGGTCAGTTCAATTGAAAAGAAGGACTAGGGATGACATGATAGCAGTATTCCAATATTTGAGGGGCTGTCACAGAGAAGAGGAGTCAACCTATTCTCTCAAATAACTGACGGCAGGATGAGGAGTAATGGGTGGAAGATTGTTAAAGAGAGATCCAACTTAGAATTAAAGACAATTTTCCTGACAGTGAGAACAATTAATCAGTGGAACAGATTGCCTCCAGAAATTGTGGGTGTTCGGTCACAGAAGGTTTTCAAGAAAAGAAATTGGATAACAATTTGTCCAAAATGATTTAGGACTCCTGCTCAGGCAGGAAATTGAACTAGAACACTACTAAGATTCCTTCCAACCATGTTAAGTTCTAATAACCACATACTATGAACCACCCTTTTCTAGGAGAATCCCTGGCCCTGATTCTCCTTGTATTCTGGCCCTTAAACTGTCATTTCAGTTAACATTCAGTGGGAGCATGAGTGTGTATGGCCTCACAATTTTTTATTAATATTGTTAACAATTTTATTATTAATATTATTTTGATGGGGCTGATTATCAATGGCACTTTTCTTCTTGTTGTGAACCTAGAATCTTTCTGACCATGGCAATGTATAAATATTCTAATCACTAACTAAAGATTTTGTTTATACAAGATCCCTAGCTTTAAAGATTTTTTTAAAAAATACTGCCTTATGTACCTGAACCTGGTTTTTTTTCTTCTTGATTGCCAACTCACTTTCTTCTAATCAGTCCCTATAAATCATTTCTTCATTTCCTGCCTGGCTGTAGAAATAATTCCTCCGGACAGGAAGGAACAAAACCACATCTGTGTCCTGACTGCAGCCAGAAATAGTGTTAGTACAAAACAAATATTTAAAGAAGGAAAGGATGATGAAAATGGCATGTTGGCTCCATTACATTTATGAAAATGAATCCTACCACTATGGCAATAAATCAGTTTTATTTAGCATCCTACAGAGGATAAGTCTGATTTTATGTACATTTGTGCTTCCTTGGAGAATGTCAGGGAAAGAAAGATTCTTTGCCATGGAACTCCATTTCTTTTTTCCACTTGGGACCTACCATGGCTTCTCCATGAGACAGGGTCTTCCATATAGTTGCATTTGCTTACAAGTCATATCACAGTGTTGTACACTCTTATCCTTGCCTAGTCTTGACAGCTTGAAGTCAGAATTGAAAGTATTGAATTCCTTTGGTTATCATAGAATAAGAAAAAGATTAATCTTCTGCAGCCAGAAATGCAAATACCAATGTCAAATGCCTTTGTTTAACATAGGTTTCCTCCCACTTGTGCACTGGTGCAAGTAATGCTTTTTGGTGAACTGAACAACTGCAACGCTTTCTGTTGCACTTTTTAAATTTATTTATTCTCTTATAAATGATAGATGGCACATCTTTCAGGGCAGCATTTCTGTGCTGCAGCAGGCAAGATAACAGGAGTAAGTGAACGAATATTTAATGGTGTATTCCCATGAGTGGGAGATGACAGTATATCTCTCAGGTGGCCAAGCAAAGTGGAACCACAAGTAGGTCAAGTAAGCACCAAAAGAGCTATTTTCTTTTCCATCTTCCCTAAGTGACCCACTTCCACCCATTTGATATATACCTATTTAACTTAACGTTATAAAATAATGAGTCATTGATAGTTTCTTTCTACTGTGTTATTTTTCTTTGTACTGTAATATCAAGTGATTGTTTAAATGGTTTTATTTGGGAACAGATTCATTTACCTGACACACTGAATGACAATAATGATTCAGCTAATTTTTCTCAGGCTGAAATGAATTTTTGCAACAAAAAAAGTTTCTATTTGTTACATTTATATTCCACCTTGATTGCTTTTACAAATAATTTGAGGCAGCAAGCACGCACAGCAGAGGTGGGTTTCAGCAGGTTCTGACCAGTTCTGGAGAACCGGTAGTGGAAATTTTGAGTAGTTCGGAGAAAAATTCTGACTGGCTCCACCCCCATCTATTCCCTGCCTCCCAAGTCCCAGCTGATCAGGAAGAAATGGGGATTTTGCAGTAACCTTCCCTGGATTGGGGACGGAATGGAGATTTTACAGTATCCTTCCTCTGCCACGCTCACCAAGCCATGCCCACCAAGCCATGCCATGCCCACTAACCCACACCCATAGAACCGGTAGTAAAAAATTTTGAAACCTACCACTGATGCACAGTACTCTTCCTCTTCCTGTTTTCTTCACAACAACCTGTGAGAAAGTATGACTGGCCCAAAGTTGGCTTTCATGGCTAAGGCAGTACTTGAGCTCACAGTCTTCCTCTGGCTTGGTGCCTTAACCGCTAGACCAAACTGGCTCTTTAATTCAGAATCTTAGGATAGCATTCATAAAGTGCTGGCCTAGAAAGCAGGAGACTGAGTTCTAATCCCGCCGTAGGGATAAAAGATGGCTGGGGGCTTTTGAGACAGTGATTTTCTCTCAGCCCAGCCCATCTCACAGGCTTGTTGTAGGGAAAAACAGGAGGGAAGAGAGAGGAGGAAAGAGGAAGGAGAAAGGAAAGGGAGAGAAAGAAAGTATAGCCTGCATGCCATCACACTACTAGACTTACAAGACCAATGTCAGCTTTCCCAGGTATGGCCAGATGAACTAATTCATCTTTATTGTATTTATTAACAGAATCTTGCAAGTTCAGCCATCTTTTTTACAGTCTGAGAAGTCAGGGAGGTTTCTTTCTTTTCCCATTATGTAGCTGCAGCTCTCTTATCTGATAATTCTCTAGGCAGCACATCTTCCCCTACTTCCCAAGGTCATTCTCACCTATCATTACAGAATACAACACCTTAACCACTATACCACACTGGCTCTCTTCTACTCAGAATATGATTTTAGTTTCATTTTCAATTGACAGGTATATTGTTGGTGATGGCTTATTCACAAGGTTGTATTTTGTCACAAGTTATTTAAAACAAACCATGGAAACTATGTTTTTGTATGCCCAGAGTTATTCCTTCAGTATACAGTATACTGTATTCAGTATACTTTTTTCGGAGTATAAGATGCATCGGAGTATAAGACACAGCTTCGTTTTTGGGGAGGAAAATGGGGGGAGGGGGAAAATCTGCCTACCAGATATTCATCTGGCTAGCGTCCTTAGTCTGGTCAGCTTCAGCACATTAGTTTGCTGGTTTTGAGGATGCGCGCACAGTTTTTATTCCCTGCTTGGAGAAAAAAAAGAGCTTCTAAAACACAGCTGAGAGGGAGCAGCAATGAGAAAAGCAGGCAAAACTGCCCGCCACGCATGTGGGCAGCTTCACTCGCTAGCCCTCATTAGGACCGGAAAAAAGCTTCTAAAGCACATCTGACAGTCAGAGGGAACAGGCAAAGCTCGGAAGATCGCTTCACTTGCTAATGCCTCGTTAGAACTGAAAAAAAGCTTCGAAAAAGCTACATTCAGAATATAAGACACACCCAAATTTTCAGCCTCTGTGTGTGTACTGAAAAAAGAAACAGAAAGCTTTATTTTGGCAGCTCAAGAACAAGCCCTAGCCACAAACTACATGAAGGAAAAAATTCAACATGTTACCACCAACAGCAAATGCCGCCTCTGCAATGAGAAAGATGAGACAGTTGACCACCTGATCAGTGGATGCAGCAAAATTTCACAAACTGACTACCTACAACGCCATGACCGTGTTGCTAAGATCATTCACTGGAAATTGTGCCAGAAGTTTGGATTTGAGTACAGCAAAAACCACTGGGAACATCAGGTTGAGAAAGTTTTAGAGAATGAGAAACTCAAGATCTTGTGGGACTTTAGGATTCAGACTGACAGGCACTTGGTCCACAACACACCTGACATAACAATAGTTGAAAAGAAAAAAGTATGGTTCATTGACATTGCAATACCTGGTGATGCACGGATTGAAGATAAGCAGCAAGGAAAAATCACAAAGTACCGGGATTTGCAAACTGAAGTTGAGCGACTGTGGAAAAAGAAATTGTGTGTTGTCCCAATTGTAATTGGAGCCCTTGGAGCAATACCCAAAGGGCTACCCCGCTATTTAGAAATTCTAAATTTGCCGGACTTGAACATTTTGACTTTACAAAAAACCACCTTACTCGGAACAGCTTACATCCTCCGATGATACCTTAACAGTTCCTAGGTCCTTGGTTAGGACTCAAGCTGCTGAGCTATTAACCAGCCTCAAAGGCTGTGAATCTCACTAAAGATTAAATAATAATAATAATAATAATAATAATAATAATAATAATAATAATAATAATACAACTGGACTTTGGCTGAACTGGAAAACTTGGACTGGAAACATGCAAACTTTTGAATATGTACCACGCTTTACAACCATGAAGTGACATCAACAGGTTGTACTTGCAAAGAAAAATAGGGGGCAGAGGACTATTGCAAATCCATCAAACTGTAGAAGAAGAAGAACGAAGTTTGAACGATTATGTGAACCAAAGTACAGAAAAATTGCTGCAGGCTGTGAAAACAGAGAACATTATAAAAACAACAGAAACAAAGGCAGAATATAAGGAAATACAGCTGGATGACAGATTAAATAGATGGAAAACCAAAGCTTTGCATGGACAGCACTTGAAAAACATTGAAGGAAAATGTGATGACAACTTTACATGGGCATGGTTTAAGATGGGAACCCTCAAGAAAGAAACAGAAGGTTTAATACTCACTGCTCAAGAACAAGCACTACAAACTAATGTCATGAAAGCAAAAATCCACCGACAATCCAAACTGCCGACTTTGCAACAACAAAGTCGAAATGGTTTTACATTTAATATGTGAATGCAGCAAAATGACACAAACTGATTACAAAGCTAGACACGACCGAGTAACTAAATTAATCCGCTGGTCATTATGTAAAAAATACGACTTACCTGTATCCAAAAAGTCACAGGAACATAAAGTGGAAAAAGTTATAGAAAATGACAAGGTGAAGATCTTGTGGGACTTTCGAATACAGACGGATCGTCACTTGGAACACAACACGCCAGATATCACAGTTGTCGAAAACCACAACGTACAATTTCTTGACATCGCAGTACCAGGAGATGCCAGAGTCGAAGAAAAAGAACTGGAAAAAAGTCATGAATATCACCATCAAAACTACACGGTTATGGATGAAACATGTAACAGTGATCGGGGCACTTGGTACCATGTCAAGAATTTTATAAGATACATCAACAAACTGCAGCTTCCTGCAATAACACCAGTGGAAGTAAACTGTGCTACTTGGAACATCATACATTTTAAGAAGGTCCTTGGTGATACCTAGGTCGCTGGCAGCAACCCATATCAACCATTAGCACCAGTCAATAGTATTTGTGATACATTTTTAAATGTTCAGTTCACTGAGTTTCATGTTTAATGAATACAAGAGATCATCATCATCATCATCATCATCATTATCATCATCATCATCGTAAACCACAACACACCAGATATCACTGTTGTCGAGGGCCGAAGCAAACAATTTCTTGACATCACAGTACCGGGAGATGCCAGAGTTGAAGAAAAAGAACTGAAAAAAATCATGAATATCACGACCTGGCCATCAAAACTACATGGCTATGGATGAAACATGTAACAGTGATACCCATTGTCATCGAGGCACTTGGTACCATGTCCAAGAATTTTACAAAGCACATCAAGAAATTGCAGCTTCCTGCAATAACACCAGTGGAACTGCAAAAAACTGTGCTACTCGGAACATTGTATATTTTAAGAAGATACTTGGTTGATACCTAGGACACTGGCAGCAACCTGTATCAACCATTAGCACCAATCAATGGTATTTATGATACATTTTTAAATGTTCAGTTGACTGATTTTCATGTTTAATGAATAAAAGAGATAATAATAATAATAATAATATATCTTACATTCAAAAGAGATTTTATCTAGGCTATTGCAAATAAGTATTTCCATAAGGGTCACTAAGAGAAGTACCTCTTCTGGCTTGTCAAGGTTGTAGGTTGTTTTTCCTTGATTTCTCCACTGACTCCATTTGCTTCTAATTTATCTAGAACTTGTAACGCAACTTGATTTTTTTATGATTCACTCTTTTTCTGTCACTTCCATAGTAGATATTTTCTGACAACGAGGGTAGTAATTATAGCACTGTATTCCCAGGGAACAACTTACTCAGATATAAATTGTAAGAAATTACAGTATACTGTCTTCTATTATCCATCTTTTCTACAGGGGAATAATCCTGTAAGAACCTGAAAGCAAACATCTCTTTTCTGTCATCTTTCATCTACTGTGTACCCTGAATCATCAGGTAGGTATGATGTTGAACAGGTTAGGGAACCTACTCCTTATTTCTACACCTGACCACTGGCTTCGGCATCCAAATCCTGGTCCTAAACCTGGTAATAGACAGTCCATCTTCTTCAGATTGAGATCCAGGCTACATATATAACAACTTTGCTGATGCTACATAAACAAAACATTGTTCCTATCTTTTCTGAGTGCATAGAAGAGCAACAATGGAAAACCTAAGAGTTTCCAGTTTATATATGTTACACTTTATCATGAATCATAACTACTAGAACCCTACAGTAGGTGGTCCTCATTAGAAACCACTTGATTTCAGAGAATAGTTTATTTGAATACATTGTACTTTAGAACAGCTTTCCCCAATTCTATCAAAATGTTGGAATTGCTATATTTACAAGCTGAAGGGAAGGAGAGGATAATTTCAATCTCACTGGCAGTCTCTTTCTTTCCTAAATTTCCCTTATCCCAAGGATAAGGATAGGGGCGCTTCCATTAGTTAAGCTGATACATTTTAGTCTGCCTACTTCTATCACCAAAGACTTCTCTTTCTGGTCTAACTCTAGGAAAAATGGGAAGTGAGTTTTCCTGATAAAATTCTGAAATACATAAAAGAGCAAAACTGTGGGAATTCTCTGAAAACACAAAGGAAGTTGTGCAGCAAAATAAAAGTTTTAATGTGAAAATTCCTTTTTAAACAAAATAAGCCAAATCTGTCTATATAACAAGGAATTTTTTTTTGGGGGGGGGGGGAGAGAGAAATAAAGGGAACATAAGGGAACATAACAATCATACATATTGAATTCCAAATAAATTTAGTACAGTGAGAACATCTAAAATATTCAAAGCCAATAAGATGCTGAAATTGAATTCAATAATTATCAACAACAATTTGCCAAGAAGTGGTTGCATTCTAATGCTATATAGCTCATTGGCAGAATTCAGAAAAATCTAAACAAGGTGTTCTCCGTGTACTGTACTGGAAGTTTCAGAATTTCCAAGAAACATACCCAGAATATAAATGGAGTTGGTAAAGTGGCAAGACAGTATTCTAGACTCTTTTTAAAGGCTGAATAATAAGAAAAAGATAAAAGAAAAAGAAAAGAAACACAGAAAAGGGAGAAGAGGTTTGTTGTGAAGCTGAAGGTGAAGGTTCACAACGATGTCATTGTTTTGAGATGTGTTGGCAAAAGGTTTAACACTAGTGGCATGTTGGTTAAGTGGAGTATTGCACGCCAACTCTGCCCACAGTCTGGAGTTTGATCCTGATCAGTTTGAGGTTGACTCAGTCTTCCATTGTTCTGAGGTGGGTAAAATGAGGACCCAGATTGTTGGGGGCAATATGCTGACTCTGTAAATGACTTAGAGAGCACTGTAAAGCACTATGGAGCAATATATAAGTGCTATTGTTAAGGTTTCCTGAACTGGGGCAAGAGATTATATGATTGAGAAAGCTCTACCAACTGTGTTAACCTGACAATATGTAATACCAGTAACCCATTCTGCCCCTGATATATCAGTTTGCTTTTCTGTATTTTCTCCTATTGATTTATCTATTTAATCTGCAAATGGGGCTAGCTGGTGGATAGGTGTTTCGGCACAGAAGGGAAGACTTGGCACAACGCAAATCACCTATACTATCCATCCTATCAGTCCTATAATGCTGGAGGTCTAATCATTGCTTCTATCAAATAATTGGATTAATTTTATTTCAATTACATATTCCTATAAAAATAACAAAGTGAATCCTACTTGATTTTAACCTATTAATGGAAAGAAGCTGTACTAAAACTTGACCTAAAAGATGGACATGCATTTAAATGCAAATTAAAATTGAGGAGGAGGAGGAGGAGGAACATTAGGCATAATCTCTTCCTAGTTTAGGAACCCAGAACTGACCTAAAACAATCCTTCTAGTAGGTCATGTTCCACAAAGCTGAAGAACTTAATGTAACTTGTTCAACTCATTAACTCTCATTTAAAGAGATTTGTACAACATTCCACTGCAAATGGATTCTTCCTGATTCACTGAGGAGGAAAAAAAAGAATGAAATGTAAAAGTATATTTTGAACACGAATTAATCATTGTCAGAAAAATACGTTAAGCTTTGTGAAGAAATATCTATACACAATATCAAAAGGCATCTTGCACTCAGGGCAAACGGATAAGTAGAATTACTGGCTACATTATTAAAAAGAAGTTGTTCCTCTAATTTTTTTTTCTTCCTGCGGCTGACAAAACCAAAAGACCCTCTCAAATGTCAAAATGCCAATGTTGTTGAATTTTATGTAGGAGATAAAATTCCCAGTGCTTCTACAGGTAAAACAAACTTTAAGAAGGATTCTAGCACTTTTGTAATGATGGAATACAACCTTAGGCAATATACATTCATAATCTCTCAGGACGAATGGCTTTAAAAATGCAACAAATTACCCCATTTATGATTTGGGAAAAAGAATTTTTCTGGCAGTCTCCTAAAATGCACATAAGACATAGTGTGAAAACTGCACTCCAGCAGCCTGTTTTCATTAGCAATTAATTCTTCATGCCAAATCTATACAACATCAATTATACTATTAGAATATAAGTATTTTAGACCAAGAGTGCCTGCCCCTTTACTTGAGTTGTTTGTTCAGCCAGAAAAAAGCATCTCGAAGGTGCACTGAAAGGCAGGTATTGATTTCCCCAGTGAAGGGAAATCCTCACGTTGCAAAAAGCCAGCATCTTTAATGCTATGGGCATTGCTGTGTAGGCAGCTAACACTGCTGTTTTCTTCTTTCTGCTTTTTGTGTGTTTAGAATGGGAATAAACATTGGATTAATATAAAATTCTACCATGAATATATCTTCTTTGCTTTAGGCCTTGCATTCACCATTCACATGTACACATTGCAAGTGTTTACGTGCACACACATCTTTGTGGCGCATATTACATTAGAATGTAAGAAGAATTCTGCTGGATCTGGCAAGACTTATTTAGCTCAGCATTCTCTGCCCCAGGGCTAGGATTGTCCAGCTCAGGGGAACTAGCCATCTAATTATTATGTGAATCAACCTAGTGATTCAATGGGCCAAATAAATTCAGGGTATGGGATGAATTGAATAATGGATGAATTGCTTGAATGAAGTATTCAATGAATGAAGAAGTTCAGGGTTGCCACAAAGAAGAGGTGGTCAACTTATTTTCCAAAGCACAAGAAGGCAAGACAAGAAACAATGGATGGAAACTAATCAAGGAGAGAAGCAACTTGGAATTAAGGAGAAACCTCTAAGAGAGGACAATTAACCAGTGGAACAGCTTGCCTTCAGAAGTTGTGGGTGCTCCATCACTGGAGGTTTTTAAGAAGAGACTGGACAGCCACTAGTCTGAAAGGGCATAGGGTCTCCTGCTTGAACAGTGGGTTGGACAACAAGACCTCCAAGGTCCCTTCCAGTTCTATTTTGATTCTGAATGGATACACTTTCTTCCTTTCTCCTTTCTCTGAGCCCTTCACTTATCTGATGAATGGGCACAGCTCATTTTTTAAAAAGTATCCTTGGAGCTTCCTTTTGCCAGGAATCTTTCTCATCTTTTATTTTTTAATCAAGGATTTTTCTATATATTGAACATATTGAATATTTTGCTGACTGGGAGGCACAGACATTCAAATCCAGCATCAGATTAAGGAAAGCTAACAATTGTGTCATACCTTTCCTGGTCTTTCTACTAGTTAAAGTAACTGCTTTGGTGCTGTACCAGCTAGATGCATTCTGTCTTGAGAATGAAAGATAGCAATGCTTGAAGGCTGCCTTAGGAAGCATTGTGGGCAAAGGATTATTGTGCTCAGGTTCTCCTGGTGAACTTTTCAGATGAATCCCAGGTACATTTACTGGGCTTAATTTAACTAGAGTTTGTTCAAGAAAGTCAGTTCTATGAATTCACACAATATATTGAAGCATAAAGTACCCACACAGTCTGAGTTAATGGAATCTACTACTTGTGTTAAAACTTGTGCTGTGAAGAGAAAAAAGTGTTCTGATTCTAAAAACACAAATCCCAACTGCCCAACCTAGGAATGGACTCTATTTCTTTTTCAAAAACAGTATGGTATACACACTGGGGAAAAATATGATTCTATTTCAATCAAACTTTCTTTCCATGGGGTTTATTCCACTCTCTGAGGTTTTAACAATAGCTGGTAATTTTCTGATTTTATTTTCATGTGCCCTTTCTTTCTTTCTGTCAGTTGCTTAGAGGCTTGGTTGGGATTTAAGATGGGTTATAGTAGTGATTTTAACATTTTTAAAAATTAATAAATAAGAAAAATTTGCTTTTCTTTTCTTTTCTTTTCTTTTCTTTTCTTTTCTTTTCTTTTCTTTTCTTTTCTTTTCTTTTTACAAAATATCTCTGTGTGTTTTGGGATGGTGATCCTTTCCATGTAATCCTTTTACAAGATTGCTATTTAAAACATTAAAATTGAGAATAACAAGCACTCACATATCCTTAATGTCAAATGCAGATTGGCTTTTACTAATTCAGGACTGTTATTGATTATATCTAAACCCACTTTTCCTCCACAGAGTTAAAGACAACGTATTGTAAGCTTCCCCTTTTACCTTTATCCTGTTGGAAGAAACATCCTTCTAGGTTCTGCTCCAAGTGGGGAAACAGACACTGGAAACATGGAGACTGCTTGGAAAGATGGTTTAATGGTGGACAGGATCACATGGCTTGAGTTCCTGAACAGAAAAGGGCAGATACAGTAAATCCTTGGGTTTTTATGCTCTCTCTGGCTCTGCATTTCTTGGGGCCCCGAAAGAGTATCCTGATTGGTTGTCAGACTCCCAGGGGGTGGGGGCCTTGCTGGATGATGGTCACAGGTCACATGTGGTGAGTTTCTGCTGCTATTGTGTAGAGGGCTAATCCTATCTTTGTTGGATCTTTGGCAATTCCTACTATGGCTCTGCCTGAAGGAGGCAGATCTTTGTTATGTAGAATAGACTGGCCCAGGCCTTAATGGCGCATTGACAAAGGGTGAGGGGCAGGAAGGTGGGAGCTGCTTTGTCTGTAAAATATGCTTCTCCATTTCTCATCCAGGGAAATATAATATTCTGCCTTTTTCATATTTCCTAAAATATTTCACTCTTCCAGGAAAGGGGTGGGTGCTAACTTCCTACAATCCCTACTTTTTTTTAAAAAAATGTGAGTTTTGAAACAAGTTCTTGGCAAAAGATTAAAACTGATCAGGTCAGGGAGCCTTAATGGGTGCTTTTAATTTTCTAATGCAAAGGGGAAGGCATTGATAGAGGCAACAGAAAAGGATTCTTTCAGTGGCTCCTGAAAGCTTTCAACCATGAAGGTCTAGCAGCCAGGAGAAAAGTTCTTTCAGGAGAAAAGAATTTTACAGTATCCAATTTTTCATGCCAATTAATTTCAGACTTCAGATATTACTTTCTGTGAGCTTCCAGTCAGGTTTCAAGCAAGCACATGTCCCAAAATTTTTCACAGCTATAGTTTTCCTTTAAATTGCAGGCTGCCCATTTCCAAGGGTTGGTTACTGAACCTGCCCTAGCTCTTACTTTAGTGCATCCAGGATTTGTGAGTCCAAATTGAGGTTAGCCAGTGTACAATATCCATTCTTTTTTTTCCTTTTTTTTTTTTTTGTGTTACACATAATGAGCCCTGGGATTTCTACTCATGAGACCACCAGTGCAATATATCTTCCTTTACTGGGCAACTGGGCAGCATCATTTGTGAGTCACAGTCAGGGCTTTTTCATATTTCCTAAAATATTTCACTCTTCCAGGAAAGGGGTGGGTGCTAACTTCCTACAATCCTATGAGGAAAGTATGCTGAAAGAGATAATGGCTGACTTTTCCAAGGTCATCAAAGAAGCTTCGTATCTGGAGAATTTGAATGTGTGCATCCATTAAACCCGCCGCACAGACAACTCAAAAATAAGGAACGTATTATATGATTTTAAGTCATATACCAAATATCATGAATCAAATTTCATTACAAAATAGTGTATTATGTTCATTGTATGTATGTATGTATGTATGTATGTATGTATGTATGTATGTATGTATTCTGCCTTTCCAAATAATCTGTTTCTAGAATGAAATGTATTTATTCTATTAACTTCATCTCCTGCAAGACTCCTTGTCATGGGATCAAATTATAGTTGTATGAATCATAGTGTGAGAAGAAATTTCCATCTGGTTCAGTTTCAAGCTGGGAGAAAGACACTGGAAACATGGAGGCTGATTGGAAAGTTGATTTAATGATAAAGCTGAACCATATGGGTTCTGGGCAGCTGACCATATGGAGTTGAGAGGGGGGGATATACCTTATCTTGGGCTTTGCACTTGAGATTCCTGTTCCCATGCAAGAACATGTATTCTATTGGCTGTTGTCAGACTCCGAATGGGTTATGTAGGGGTCATAGCTGAGGTTAACTGAACTCCAAGGTTTGGCTGAAGTTTGAACTGCTGAGATGATGCAATGAAGAGTCTTGTGTTCTGAAAGGGTGTTGGGCAATTCCTATTGGGGCTGCGGGCTAATCCTAGCTTTGTTCAGACCTTGCTGCAGGAATTTTTTGTCTATGAATAGACAAATGAATACCTAGATACTTGGCTTCTTTCAATAAAAACATGTTTCTCCATTTCTCATCTAGGAAAATATAATATTCTGCATTTTTAATATTTCTCAAAATATTTCATTCTTCTAGAGAGAGGTGAGTGCTAACTTTCTACAGTAAGGTGTGAGTCAGCGATGAAATGTGCTTACCTTCACTACTGGTTCATAAATGTGAGCATGCACCTCTTCTGTGCCTGTGCAGAACCTTCTGTGCATGTGCAGAGGATCAAAAATGGGATGTAATGATATCCTGGCGGGTCAGAGCTTCCCAGCCCTACTAGTTTGTGAGAGCCGAAGAGATCCAGCCAGATTTCACTGCTGGTGTGAGTTTGAAAAAATAAGACTAGCCCTGCCAGATCAAGTCTAGGCCAGTGGTGGGTTTCAAATTTTTTTACTACCAGTTCTATCGGCATGGTTTGGTGGGAATGGCAGGGGAAGGATATTGTAAAATCTCCATTCCCACCCCACTCCAGGGGAAGGTTACTGTAAAATTCCCATTTCCTCCTGATCAGCTGGGACTTGGGAGGCAGAGAATAGATGTGGGTGGGGCCAGTCAGAATTTTTACTACCGGTTCTCCGAACTACTCAAAATTTCTGCTACCGGTTCTCCAGAACTGGTCAGAACCTGCTGAAACCCACCTCTGGTCTAGGCCCATCTAATTAGTATTCCATCTCACATACTCAGGGGGCTTGTGGGTACCCACTCAGGAAGCCCACAAGCCAGATGACTTCCCTTCACTGATGTGCACCTAGTCTGGAAAGGCAGACTGCCCTTGTGTCTGAGGGATCATCAACACAATAGTCAGCATGGTAGGAATTTCTCTAGCTCCTTTCAAAGCCACACAAACTATAGCCAGCACTGCATCTTGTGGCAATATATTCCACAGATTGATTATATGCAGCATGAAGAACAATTTTCCTTATTACTTTTAAATATCCTACTAGTCAATTTTTCAATCCACTAGAATAGGTTGGAAGAAGGTTACCCTTTCTTTACCACCCTTTCTTCTATCATGTTATAAATAGGCCTGGGAAGCATATTTCCTCTAACCTGCCCCAACAGTTGCAAGCTGTCCCTATCTGCAAAGTTTTGAGACCCTAATTCTTCTTAGGCATACTTTTCTGCACCTTCTCCAGCTTCCTGATTTTGCTCTTGAACTTCATGGTATCTAGAACTGGATACAGTAATATTCTACCTTTTAATATTAGATAGGGAGCAATTCCTTGAGAGTCTATATAAGTATCAGTAATAATTTCTATATTTTCCCTGTATTTAGAACTGATCCCTAAAAACGTTAAGAATTTTGAAGCTAAGCCTTGGCTCAAATTGAATTCAAAATAAAATATTATTTGTATCACAAACTAATCTCCTATTTGTTTGCTTTAGTGTATGATAGGTCAAAAAAAGAGTATTACTTTTACACTTTTACTCGATGTACAGATGAAAGAATTTCAATATACAGTTTGCTTGACAAGTTACTCCTGCTGGAATTTCTGTACAAGAACTAAATCCAGGGTGCATAAATCTATATGGTCACTAGAAAGAAATTATCAGCATTTAATGCATTAAGCCAGCAAAACATGTTTTGTTGCTTTAGACAGAACATGCTATAAAATTCTAACCATTATTGTTTCTCAACCATGGCTTAAAATGCTGTACAGACTTAATAGTGTTTCTTCAATAAATCAAAAATAAACAACATTTTTCAGATTGAGGACCACAAAGTACTAGGTCAGACCAGTACAAAAACTGAGCATAATTAATAATAGTATAATTTAAGATCCAAAATGAAACTTATCTGAATCCTTTAAATTAATTAAATGGAGTTATTAAATGATATGCAAATGGAAGGGGAGAGAAACCTCAGATAACCTGAAATTAGTAGTTGGGTTCCACAATATGGAAGTATTGTGGAACCCAACTACATCCATTTCCTTCTGGATGTTTTTAGCTTCTCAGCCTAGTCTATAGCTCTGATAGTTCCTAGCAGTCTCCCATCTATGTGTTAACATGGTCCAATCATACTTAATTTTTTTTTTAAGATAAACTATGATTGGCTAGGAGCAGCCAATTTTCTCAACTCGGTTAAATAGCTTTGTAACTTGTGTACATTCATTGTTGTGAGTTTCAGCTAAATATTTTAGCATACAATGAAATAAAAATACAAACAAAAATAAACCTCGTACATGAATTGAAATTGAATGGATGGAAAGAAAGAAATCAATGAATATTATATTCATAATTTTACACATAGACACTGATCGAGCCCTAGCAAAATGTTATATAGGATTGTCCTAATCATGGTATAGAACACCGTTTCCCAATTGTGGCAACTTCCAGGTATGTGAACCAATTTCCAACATTCTTATCAATGGCCATGCTGCCTGTGGAATTTTGGGATCTGAAGTCCATAGACATGGAAATTGCCAAGATTGGGAAAATCCTGTACAGATTTTTTTTTTTAAATCAGCTCATCTGAAAAAGATGCCTAAATGTGATTATAAACAAAACTGTTGTCTGTTAATACTTCTGATAAACTGAAATAGAGTGGATTAAATAAGTTATGATTTATTTCTCAGAACAATTCAATGAAGTAACTCGGCCTCAAAGAGTGAGTTCCCCCCAGCTTCACAGTGAGCTTTATGGCAGAACAGAGATCTGACTGCCTGCTGTTGTACCGAACAGCCCAACCGTACTAGACGGCTTCCAATTTCTCCCTTTCTTCTTGGCAAAGAAAAATGGGCTGCTGAGGAGATGGCAGAAACCTGTTGCTTGCAAAGTTGTCCACAAAAGGCTTTAGTTCTGCCATCCAAGAGAGCTATTTATGTAGCCAAGCCATAGTTAAAAGAGTTTCCATATTGCAAACAGAAAAAAATAAGCCCAAATATGCCTTTCTGTCGATTATCAGCACTTTTCCACCTCCAACAATTCACCAAAACACTCAGCTTATTGCCTCCACCATTCTACATTTTAATCTATGGTACATGTGGACATTCAAGGTTTAATAAATCTTCAGAGGGCAGACCAAGCCAGAATCTGTAAGGCAGAGAATTAAGGTTCTTTACGTGGCATTCCGATTAAGTTTTTTTTCTTTCTTCCTTAGACACTCATTTATTGATGTGAGGTTTGGACTTGAATGCCATAACTTTAAAGCACAGCTTAGCTTGCCTGTGTAGCTAGCCGTCATCTCCTGAGGTTTACTTTGGAAATACTGGAAACCAATTTGCCTTACTTGCACAAGTGCTTCAACTCAACCCAGGAAAGTAATGGATTCACATCACAGAATCATTTTTATAGCTGTTGTACTGGGTGGGGGTGGGGGGAATTAAAGCCCTAGGCATACTTTTTATATATGTATGTGTGGGTTATATTTTTTCCCCTTTCTCTTCCTTAGGAGCACCCATAATATGGACAAAACAGAGAATTTCATCTTTGACTACCAAGGCATGTGAATTCAGAAGCTTCAAAACTTTCCCTACAGTGCACTCCTGAAATGAGCAAGCCAAAAACAGCAAGAGGCATGCAACAGAAGACACCTTATATTTTTTTGGATGAGATTTCTTCCTTACTTAATCCTCAAGCATTTGGAATACAGTATAATATTGTTCATGAAAAGGGATCTGAGCTATTAATAAAAAAGGAACTGGGCTAAAAAAAAGTTGTAATTCCTAGGAAGAAGAAAATGGGGTGTGGGAGGGGGGAATGAAGAAATCGGAACAAATAGAGAAATTTTAATGCAATTTTGGTTGGGGAAATCAGTAGGTGAATTCCAAACAATATGGACACTGTAACCTGCAAATGCAATGCATAAAGAGGACCTAAATCACAGGTACCACAAATACAAATGTCACAATTGAAAAATAAAGCAAAGAGGGTTATTTTCACTTGGTTAAGTGGGGGTAAATAAGACTACTAGAAGTGATGCTGAAAGAATCTTCAGAGGTTGTGAAGCCTGGACAAGAAGATTTGGGAACTGGGAGCACAAGTAAGATTTTGGTGTTTTTCTTTTTTTGTCAGGCCTTTCACATGTGGTTTATGGTGCAGGAAGAGAATACAGGATCCTGGAAATCAGTAATTGATTACATAGATGATGAAATCAAGAAAGATTTAATTTCTACAATAATGGCTTATGTTACCTTCCAAAGGACTCCTGAGAAGAAATGGGTCTACATCTTACAAAGGCTGGGAAGGAAGGGTTTAACACATAACATATTAGGAGAGTTTTAAACTAGAACAAAGGGGATAAAGTGGCAACTGTCTAGAACTGACTGAAGAACCAAGAACTGAGATCAGGAAAGCAGGATGCAAATGGGGAAGGAGGAGACTGGAGGAGGTTCTCAGAATTTTACAGGAAACCACAATAGTAGTGCCAACCACAGTTATTCAGTACCTCGGAGGTCTAATATGTATAAAATATGGGAAATAAATCAAGAAGACTCAGGACGACACATGATAAGTATCACTGAACTTGGAGGGGTAGTACTAGATGAGTTGGCAGTCATGATTGATGTATATATAAAGTAGTATTAGAAGGCTAGAAAAAAGGGAAATGTGCTACTTGCAAACAAATATATACTTATACCTATATTACAGAGAAATGATGGAATTGGAACACATAAATTCTGTAGCAATGGTTGGGATAAGAATAAAAAAAGTAATAAAAGTGTTATTGTTGTGAGAGATATTAGACTGTGAGGATAGGCAGTAGACATGTATGAGGCCTTTCAGTATCAGTGACTAGTCTTTCAAAGACTCTTGCTGCAGTAATAATGGGAGATTTCAATTATCCTGACAACTACTGGGACTATAAGTCTGCCAAGAGTCAAAGGTCCAACCAATTATTGTCCTCTATTGCTGACAACTTCATTTGTCAGAAGGTAGAAGAAAGAATAAGGGTATCAGATATTCTGGCCCTAATCCTCAATAATAGGAAGGAAATGGTTGAAGAAGAGAAGAAGACTAATATATTGGGGATAAGGAATTGTATTATTTTTGAATTTATGTTATCCAGGTGAAGAATTGGAACTCAGAGGCTGGATTGGTACTTTGAGGAACTCTTGGGGTAGATAGGTTGGATCCAATGACATAAAATTCTGATGGAGGAAGAAATCCAGGAAGGATGAGAAACAATTCGTACAAAAAGAGAACGGGAAAAATGTACCAGGTCCAGGACAGACATAGAGAGCTCTCTAAAAAGCTGAAGAGAAAAGGTGCATGTGTAGGAAATGGAAAGAAAGATAGAATACAGGGTACCCTTGTTTATGTCTGAAAGACTAAAGCTCAAAACGAGGGACACTTTTAAAAGTAATTTATTTAAATTTATATGCTGGCCATCTCAGCATTGAGAACCTCTTGGAAACAAAACAAACAAAACAAACAACAACAGCAATAAAAAGGATTATTTGTGTACCTCAGAAATGAGAGGAAACTCAAAGCTGATGAAAGTCTGTTACAAGGAGAAAGCAACCGTTGATAAAGAGTGATGGTGACAGAGCAGAACTTCTTAATTCCTATTTTGCATCTGTCTTCTGTTAAAAGGAAAATGAGTTGTCATTGGTCATTGTTATGCCACTGGGGGAAAGAAAGAATTATAGCTTAGTGTAGTGTAGAGAATTTGCCTATTTTAAATGAATTCAAATATTCAGGCTCAAATGAACTAATCCTGGGGTACTTGAAGGAATTAGTGGGGTGATATTTTTGGGAACTCCCAAAGGACTGGCAAGATCCAAGAAGAATGGAAAGAAAAAAACCTGGGAAAATTCCCGATCTGTCTTATTCATTCATTCATTCATTCATTCATTCATTCATTCATTCAGCCACTCATATCACAAAATGTGACAAAATTAACATTTATATTATATTAATTTATATTTATAGTTTTAAAAAAGGGAAGGACAGAGCAATCTTGACACATGGTTATGAATCTTGGTATTTATATTGGACAAATAGTTTATGGAACAGTATGTTTGTGATTTTATTGGTTTATTTATTAGTTTGATTTATATGCCGCCCTTCTCCGGAGACTCAGGGTGGCTTACAATGCGTTAAGCAATAGCCTTCATACTTTTGTAAATACCTGCTTAGTAGGGCTTTTGGGCCCCCCAAGCGGTGTTCTTTTTATACAAAGTCAGCTTATTGCCCCCACAATCCGGGTCCTCATTTTACCTACCTTGGAAGGATGGAAGGCTGAGTCAACCTTGAGCCTGGTGAGATTTGAACTTGCAGTAATTGCAGGCAGCTGGCAGCTAAGTGCTACTTAACAGCACTTTAGTCTGCTGCGCCACCAAGGCTCTTTCTTACTCGGCATGCCACAATTAACAAACAAATCATGCCAGACTAATTTTTTTGGAGTGAGCTACTACTTAGACGTAGTAGTCTACTACTTAGACTTCTTAACTTTATTGTCACTTTGTACGCTTTGTACGCTAATTGTACGCTAATCGGCATACATTAAAATGAAATTTCATTGCATACAACTCTCAAAGGATCTCCACCTCCAATATACACTACGTAAACATGACTAAATAAATAAATACAAAATTATGCATGTACCCACAAATATTATATGACATGGAGAAACAACACAGTCTGGTTCAGATGTATACACATACATGGAGAGAAAAATGAATCTCATGAGTTTACCAGACGGATGGCATAGGGAACAAAGCTGTTACAGAATCTGGTAGGCCTGCTAGAAATACTTCGAAACCTCCTCCCTAGTAGCTTAGTAGATCAGGGAATGGCATAGATATTACCAGGATGTCAACAAATCCTTCAATAAGTATCTGATGATAAAATGATACAGTGGAAAAATAATAAAACTATTGGTTGAACATTCAATTGGGTGAATAAACTCATAAAGTTCTCATTAAAGGCTGTAACTCAGCTTGAAGTCGCGAGCCATCTTCCACAGATTTCTCTTCTGACCCTTCTGTGCCATTTAACTATTAACAAAGACCTGGATGAGAATGTTGAGAAAAGGATTAAGTTTGCAGATGACATACCATTGAGAGCTAATATTTTAAAGGAGAGATAGAAGATTCAACGTGATATAGAAGTCCTGAGAAGTAACTGAAATCAATACAAAGGAATTTAAAAGAGGGGAAGTACAGGATAGGGAAGAACTGGCAGAAGTGCATGTGAAAAGGATCCTGATGTTCTTGCCAACTAGAAGTTAAAAGAGAGCCAGTTACTATATCCAGTTCTGGGCACCACAATTCAAAAGTGACAGTGAAAAATTGGAAGAAATTCAGATGGCTACCAAGATGATGGAGGGTTTGGAAACTAAACTCTGTAAGTGAAATATTTAAAAGGAATAAACTGAAAAGGAGGTGAGCTTATTTTCTATTTTCCAGATACAGGGCCAGAACTAAACTCAAGAAAATAATTAGAAATAAGAAGGAACTTCATGATTATATGAAGTGTCAACTAGTAAAACAGCCTGCCACATCCAAATGACATCCATCTCTGTCAGAGATAGTCTAGTGAAGTCTATTCTGAGCAGGGATTGGACTAGATTGGCAGTCTCCAACTTTTCTGCTCTGCAGATGGGCAGCGGCAGCAGCAAGGGGGAGGGGATGGTTTCACATGCACACCTGCCGCTTGTACAAATGGATTTTCCCACGCACACCCGTTGCTTGCATGGATCAGTTACCAACAGGCCATGGACTTTGGAGGTCTCTTTGAATGATTTTCTGCATCTAAGGGCCCAGGGTTGCATGTCATTCTCCAAAACCTTGAAGGGGGCACCCTAGAGACTCTTCCAAAATTATCATTTAATGCAGTGTTTCTCAAACTTGGCAACTTTAAGATGTGTGGAATTCAACTCCCAAAATTCCTTAGCTGGCATTAAACACTGCACCAATGAGAGAGAAAGGGAAGTAATATGTGGACGATAATTATAATAACTATATTCAATCTTAATTCAAATTTAATTTGATACTTCCCCTCTACTTCTTTTTTGGGGATCAGATACTTTAGGGTGAAGTATTCTTGGCTCATCATCAAGTAGCAAAAATTACAAAGAGTGAGAGAGGTGCATGCCAGCTCTATTTTATTTTCTCTGATGGGCTTTAAATACGTTTCCAGCCTATCTTGACAATCACTGATGTATGGAATATTATGGGTTTATAGAAGACTCAATCCTAAACTATTGAAATTGGGAGTTTTATTTATTTATCTGTTTGTTGTAAATTTCTATTTCTCTCTATCTGGAATGAAATACATCCTGCATTAACAAAGAAGCTACCTTGAAGAAAAAGACTAGCAAGCATGAAATTAAAATCAAAACTACAGTAGGAAAACACATCTGAGAGGCACGTGTGTTCCATAGTGCAAGTCTGTAAAGATTCATGACTATGAAGAACAAAATAGAGTAGATTTTTTTCATCTCCTGGCTTTTGGAAGGCAACTCCCTCTCCGCTGCCCATTTTAAATTAGACAGATATTTGCATATATGTAAATATATATGTTTGAATATAGAATAGAAAATGAAACTATAGACTGTTAAGAATGCCTCAAAAATGCGGTGTAACCAGAAATTATTGTATATTCTTTGATCTTGCCCTTCTTGGATGATAAAATATACAGCTGAAGTAAAATCCTTTTTCAAAACCTGGCAACCTTAGCCTATTCGAACTACTGACATGGGGCTAACCCACATTGTCCTCTTGAGAGTTCCTGGTGCAGTCAAGAAGTGAAAGATTCAAGCTTTTGCCAGGATAGTTTGGCAGCATTGCCATTCTGCTCTCATCTGCAGAACGAAGCATTATCTTGCAAACATTCCATTTCTTCCTATCAGGAAAATTCATTTTTCCTCTTTCAAACTCTACTTGGCATTTGATTACCTTTGCATAAAAACATTGCTTCCAAAACACATCCATTTTTAAATTCCAAAAATCCACTTAAAAAGTGTGCCAAGAGGTGGCATGCAGAGCCAAAGGGAGACAGCTGTTAATGTTGGCAGATACAGAGTACAGTAAAATTGGGTGTGATCTGGCCACTAAGAACAAAGGGCAAAGCAGGGTATTTCAGAAGACCTAAGGCACTATCCATCTTAGGTGGAAAGCTTCGACTGAAGTTTATTGTGTCATTATTGGGATTAATAATCCCCAGGAAAGTGATAACTAAGTTTGACATTATACAATATGAACAGAGTTCATTTGTGTCAGGATGGGAAAGCCAAATGCTCGTACAAGTAAATTGAAAAGCTAACCTGTCTTTAAATCATACCATTGTGTTCAGTTATTGCCTATATCTCCCAGCACAGCATGATCTTATATATTGTAAGCAGCAATTAGGCTGAATGGTGTAAGCGCAAGATACATTGGCAGCTGAACTGGATTTTGCTGTTTTATCATAGCGGTGCTCCAGCAACAATGCTCTCTTTTATAGACCAACTCCCTGATGTCCTTACTTGAGAAACAGATGCTGTCTGCAATGGATGTATCCATTGGAGGAGAGAGAAGTATATTTCCTTATGTTTGTTAACCTTAGCTCAGGATGTAATAAAGGCATCTGCAGCCAAGGTGAGCTTTGACAGATGGAATTAGAATTTCTCAAAAGAGAGGTTCAAGTTTGCTTAGAATCATGTTCTCTATATGAAATATCTTGTATTACTGTTAAGCAGAATGAAAGTGGTCGTTTTAGGTGGGCAATGGTATTATGCTAAAAGAAAGTTTAATGGAACATGAGATCTTGTTATAAGCCACCAGCGATTGACTGGCATTATTTTCAGAACAATGTTCTTCCCTTATCGGAATTGGAAAAAAAAAGTTATTTGCTGGACACTCTGCACACTCAAATAATCACTGAGTGAGGGAAAGCACTAGTATCACTAATCACTGAGGGAAAGCAATGTACATGCAGCAATGTACATACAACCATGTACCAAGTTGTGGAACAAATGGTCTGGCTTGTAATTAAAATAGAGCACTGTATTTTAAAGCATGCTATTTTAATTTAAGTCCTAATTTACATATGAATAAAAAAAGTTCTAAAACAGGGCAGTTTCTTCATGTTTTTTAAAGGATAGGCAGATGAAGAACATAAAAGAGCCTTGATAGTACAGTGGTTTGGTGCACCTTGTCATTAACACAGCTGCCTGCAATTTCTGCTGGTTCGAATCTCTCCAAGGCTCAAGGTTGACTCAGCCTTCCATCCTTTCTAAGGTAGGTAAATTGAGGACCCAGTTGTGGGGGCAATAAGCTGACTTTGTATAAATATACAAAAGTATGAAGGCTATTGCTTAGCGCATTGTAAGCCGCCCTGAGTCTCCGGAGAAGGGCGGCATATAAATCAAATTAAAAAAAAAAAATGAATTCTCATACTGCCTTAAATCCAAAGAAACTTATAGGAATGAATGAACCAGGTTCCTCCCTTTCGTTTCATTGCCTTTACTTTCCCTGTTCAAATGATGGTTCTAGGAATGATGCAACAGTTTCCTGGTTAAGTCTTGGTAAAAAGGCAAATTAAAATCCCATGAGAGCTGTTCTAAATAAGATAGGAGACTAGGATGCTCAGACCCATAAGATGAGAGGAATACAATCAGTTGTATTCAGTAAAGTCAGCTGAGACTGAAAACATTATTCTGATAGTGTTTTATGCTATCGTTTCTTACCGTGTCCCATCTTCCTTGTTTGTCTGTTCAAAGGAAAATTAGACAGTGAAATTAGGAATGACAAAGGATTCCTTTTTTTATGGTATTTTATGGTATTTTTATGGTTACTTTTAATTAATTTTTTAAAATGACTCTTAAAAATCTGTCCCTTATTCTGTAATTCAGCTTTTTAGATCTCTGAACATACCAGTGCAGTGGGAATTAATTAACCAGACAAAAACACAGACACAGGGGTGTATTTGTGTTGTGGGTATTCTCCACATAGGAAATGGTGTGAAAAGAAATCAGGAAGAAGTAGTAGTATTTACCAGATGCAGAATCTTTGAAAATGGTTGCTGCAGCATTTTGAGAAAAAGATATTAAGTTGTTCAGTCATTGCTGACCTTTTTATCTGATGGAGAATAGTTCCATCACTGTGTGATGTAATGGTTAAGGATTGTCTATTAGTAATTTGGGATCTTGCTAAGCATGTGCTTGTGATATCAGTGATAGTGACCTTTTTGTCTTCTCCCGTTCTCTTTCAATTGATTTTTTATTTTTCCAAGTATGAGCAACTTTTCCAAACATACTTATGCTTCTGCACCATGTAACCAAAATACATAAAATTTGACTTTATTGGCTTTGGCTTCATTATTACTGGCATAGTGAATTAATTAGAGATAATTTATCACACAATATTGTTAGATTCTCTGCATCATGTCATAATTTGGTGAAATCACATGATTGCAATGTTCAGTACATTGTGTCAGATTAACAGTTTACTTTCTCTCTGTCTCTGTCTCTCTGTCTCTCTGTCTCTGTCTCTCTCTCTGTCTGTCTGTCTCTCTTTCAGACAATATATCTCAATAGTATTTGGGCATAGGAAATTGAAATTAAAGTAACTAAACAGGAATTTCTTTAAGGTAGGCACAATTGTCGTATTGTGCAAAGCAGTACTCTATTCAATGGGATACTTCTTTCTTGGGGAAGAAAACATGTCTTTATTGTTAACAGATTTGGGCTTCAAAAATCTAAAGGGCCAGTAGATAGCTGTACTGGCTAATCACATTTGAAGCTTGTGTGCTATAGTGGTTAAGGTATACAATTATGGCCAAGAAGATTGTTCCAAGTCCAAAAATCCATGGAGTTTCACTGGTTGATTTTGGCAAGTCACTAACTTTTAGTCCTTACAGGAGTTGGTTCTTGTAGGGGAATAGAGTGAGGGAGTACTATGTATATTGCCTTTTGCTACTGCAGAAAAAGTAGGATATAAATCTAATGAATACATAAATATTTAGAACCTGAATAGCAAGCTAAGCAGATGCACAAACTTCATGGTTATATTTTTCCTAGGTTGGATTGTATTTCTGTTAAATTACAGTAATGTGTGTACAAAGATATAAATTAGCATCTGAAAATTTTATGCAAAACAGTTTGGTTGGGTTGTTACAAGATATAACCAATATAAGTTATATGTGATGCTCAGCACATATGTTCAGAGTTTAGAGTAGAATTTACTATTTCTGAATCTATAAACTGCATCTGGAACCCGCCATATTTTTTTTCTTTTCCCCAGTCTCTTGTCTCACTCTTACCTTATGACAGGTTGAATGTAGAAAAAGAATGATTAGTAATTTCTGCACTAATTATTTGTAGAATCTCCATAGCATCATATAGTTATGGTTGAATTGTTATAAAGCCTGCATTACAGTTATTGTGGTACAAAGATGATTGGATGACCAGAAAACACTATAAATCACAAGTGTGGAAATGACTTCTAAGTAGGTCAAGGGTGGTAACCTGTGGTCTTCCAGAAATAGTTGAACTTTAATTCCCAGTATTCTTAAAAAGCATGGCCAATGGTTGGGGATTGTTTTGATGAAGTCACAGTTCACAACATTTGGAAGAATGGAAAATAGGAAGTACATTTATTGTGGCCACTATATCTGTGTGTATATATATGTATATATTTATTTTTCAAATTTATATAACCAGCCTCTCACAAAACAGATGACTCCTTTAAATTTTTATTGGCATGATTAAGATGCGTTATGACACAGGTTTTTGAGATTTTCATTTTTTATTTTCTAATGGAAAAGTTGTCTACTTACAAGGTTAGAGTCAACATTTCATTTGCTACCCTTGAAACATCAAACCTCGGAAAAACACCAACAACTTGTAAAATGCAGCTGTTGTTGTATTTCTCTCAACAAGAAATAGTCAGCTATTTCCAAAACCCAGAATTATTAAAACCTATTTCTGTTATTTTTTCCTTTCATAATTGAGGATGAAAGGCGGCAAAATGGGTGAAATTCCTTCTCTATCTGCGAATCCCATTAGTTTCTGTACTGTTTAAATGTTGAGTTGTTTAATAAATTTTAATTAATATAAATATTTCCTTATTCTGTGATCATTTTAATGGCATTTATTTATTTTATTTATTTGGCAGTATTTATATGCTGCCCTTCTCCCGAAGGACTCAGGATGGCGAACACAGGTTTAAAACATACAATGATAAAATAATAAAATCCCGTTAAAACCAAATTAAAAACAATAAATAATAAAACCCAAGAATAAGCATTAGCCCATTCGTTGAAAAAGTCAAGTCTTCAGGCCTCGACGGAAGGAACAGAGATCCGGGGCCGTCCGGAGCTCGGTGGGTAGTTTGTTCCAAAGGGTAGGGGCACTCACAGAGAATGCCCAACCCCTCGGCATCACCAGACGGCATTGCCTGGTCGACAGTACCCTGAGGAGAGCAGCTCTGTGAGAGCGGACAGGATGCTGGGAAGCAGGCAGGAGATGGTCCTGCAAGTACCCTGGGCCTAAGCCATGTAGGGCTCTATAGGTCAATACCAGCACCTTGAAGTGAATCCGGTGGACCACCGGTAACCAGTGCAGCTCGCGCAGGAGAGGTGTTTAACGAATTCAAAAAGCCATTTTAAAAAACTTTTTCAACTGTCTGGTGATTATATTAGACAACAAAGTATTATTTCGGGGGGGTGAATCTTTGCCCCCCACAGAGAGGGCTCACAATCTGGGTGTCCTCCTGGATGCACGGCTGTCTTTAGAAGAGCATATGACGGCCGTGGCCAGGGGGGCCTTTTATCAGGTTCGCCTGATTCACCAGTTGCAGCCCTTTCTGGACCGGGACGCCTTGCGCACGGTCACTCACGCCCTTATCACCTCCTGGCTGGACTATTGTAATGCTCTCTACATGGGGCTCCCCTTGAAGAGCACTCAGAGGCTCCAACTGGTTCAGAATGCAGCCGTGCAGGTGGTTATGGGTGGAACTCGTTGTGCCCGCGTGACACCCCTCCTGCGCGAGCTGCACTGGCTCCCAGTGGTATTCCGGGTGCGATTCAAGGTGTTGGTCATCACCTTTAAAGCGCTCCATGGCACAGGACCGGGATACCTTCGAGACCGACTTCTGCCACCAATAGCCTCCCACCGGCCAGTTCGCTCCCACAGAGAGGGTCTCCTCAGGGTGCCATCAGCCAAGTTATGTCGGCTAGCGACACCCAGGGGGAGGGCCTTCTCTGTGGGAGCCCCAGCCCTGTGGAATGAACTGCCCCTGGAAATACGTAAGATCTCCGACCTCCGGGTGTTTCCCTGCGCACTGAAGACCCTGTTGTTCCGCCAGGCCGGGCTATCAACATAATAATTTTAAATTGGGGTATTTTAAATTTTTGGGGTTTTAAACCGGGCCAAATCTATTTAATTATTTCAATTTTTAATCATTGTTTTGTCTTGTGTTTTTAAATTGGCTGTACACCTCCCTGAGTCCTTCGGGAGAAGGGCGGTATAGAAATAAAATTATTATTATTATTATTATTATTATTATTATTATTATTATTATTATTATTATTATTATTATTATTATTATTATTTAGTCTCTGTGCCCCATTTTGCTTTAGACAACAAGTAAACGAGGATTAGGATACAGGAAGATTGATCATACTGTCTTCCTTAGAAACAGGCGTATCAAAAAACTTTGAGACAATCACCCTCACTCGTGAATAGAATATCTACACATTTTAGTGATATGACAATTCTGCCCATAGGAGTGTTTTCCAGGGCATTTCCTTAAGTGAGAAAAATCTAACGGGCATGCATTTTACAACAATCCTCAGCACTTCTGCCAACTCAAGCTATCTGATTCTGACACCCTGATAATATATAGTGACACATTATGTCTGCTGTAGTTCCCAAGCAAAGAAAAGTGATAGAGGTGATGGAATTTCTAAAATGCTTTCTGTAAGCAAGAGAGAACAAAAAAAGAAGAAAAAAGAGAGAACTCTTTTTTCTGCAGAAGTAATATTTAAATGACAATGAGCCCCCTCCATTCATTTGACATTTTCTTACCCTAATACATTTACCCCTTCCTCACAAGATAATTATCAGGAAAGCACAATAGTGTTGCAGTATGAATGGGCTGGTGCACATGTGTGCAGTGCTAGCATTGCTTAAGTTTGAATGTTGTCATTCAGCACAAGAAGCAGGAAAGCTAGAGTCTGAGCTTGTCCCCACACATGACCAACTGAGGTTAGACACAGCTTTAAAACTCAACAGTATGATGTGATTTTGAGAACTGCACAGTATGTCTGTCATGCGTTTAGTAATTTCAAAAGGTTCATATGAAATATATGACTAGACAAGTCAAGGTAATAATTAATTCCCTTGAGAAAATGTTCATTTTTCCCTCAAAAAACTGTTCTCAGAAAGGAAAAGGATTCTTGAAAAGCTAGGAGATCATAGTGTAAGGTAACTGCCAATTAAACCTTCATGGGGTTACAGAAGTAAAACGAAGAAGGCAATATAATTTCTGACTGGGGGGATTAGATTTTTGAGATATCTTGGAAAATACAATGTGTCATTTATCCATAGTTCTTTCATACATCAGTTCTGATCCATTGTGGCATAATGCTATACATTCATAGAGCATTTATTACTCATAACTATATTTATCTTCAAAAACCAGGAAAGAGTCTAATTTTTATGCATAAAATAGAAAAATATTTCTATTCCCACATAGTAATTTTTGTTCATACAACACAGCAGTATGAATATCTTGACTATAAAATTTAAGTTTGAAAGGTGTGGCTGCTAAAAAGAAATCAATTGATCTTGGATGCTGGTATGTGATCTTTGGAGGGCTGATAGATCCTTAATGCTTACATCTCATAATTTGAAATGAACTGTGACAGAGTTAATCCACATATATATCATTGCTTACATGTAGCCCTCCAGTTGTGATCATAATTGAGCCTGCTTATTACAATCATAAGTTGTGAGGTTTGTAAATTGGGTTTGTCACATGACTGACCCACTTTTATGAACTTTTTGTAGCAGTTAAGCAAACATGTGGTCATTAAGCAAACCACTGGTTCAAACCACTATGAGCCGGTTTTGCTAAAACAGGAAATAAATGACAGTGTTCAGCAAAACCATTGTAAAACATGATCACATGACTGCAGGACACTGCAAATAGCTGGAAATACAAAACAGCAAATCCCAGTTGTAAGTACCCTCAGGTGGTCCCTCACAATAAATCATCACTAAGTGACCAGTCATAAGTCAAAGGCTACCTGTATTGTGCATGGAAGTGAATATTCACAGTTAAATATAAATGTAAAGTGAGAATCATATTGATAGTGAATTGTTTTCTCTCTCAAAGACGATACCTGGTGGGAGAATAGCCCATTCGTAACTTCTTATTTCAGATAGGTTTAACATTCATTCTGGCAGAAGCATGGCTGAAAATCTCATACTAAAAGATAGGGAGAATGCCCAATTCACTCCCTTTGTTCTAGAGGTGGGGGGAGAAAGGTGTATCTTTGAAAAAGAAGTGAAAATTATTTGACATTTAGGTCATTTCCCCCCTTTTTTGTTGTTAGTTTTGGATGTATGTTTCTCTGATTTTTGTTTTGTACTTTACTCTTATTGATAAAACAAAATAAATATTTTTTAAAAGTGAAAGGGAGAAAAAAAGTAAGAAAGTATGTAATAAAGGATGAAGAAAAACAAGGAGCCTTGGTGAAGAGTGAAGAGGGTGAAGAGAAACAAGGAGCCACCAAGAGCCTTGGTAGTACAGTGGTCTAAGGCACCCTGTTATTAAGCTGGTTATTAAGACCAGCTGCCTGAAATTACTGCAGGTTCGAATCTCGCCAAGGCTCAAGGTTGACTCAGCCTTCCATCCTTTCTAAGGTAGGTAAATTGAGGACCCAGTTATGGGAGCAATAAGCTGACTTTGTATAAATATACAAAAGGATGAAGGCTATTGCTGAGCACATTGTAAGCCGCCCTGAGTCTTCGGAGAAGGGTGGCATATAAATCAATTTAAAAAAAAAAAAAAAAAGGAGACAAAGTTCCTTCTGAACCTCAGATTTAATCTGAAACTTGTAAAACAGATGAAATAGACTGATATAGAGGTAAGATTTGTTGCAAGGATTGTTGGTTTCATAGAGAAAGCAAAGAACTATAGAATATGTATTTTTTGCTAGTTGGTGATTTCTTGTTCTTTCTTTCATGTTTATATTTTCTGAAAATGTAGAATTTTTTTGGTAAAGGGTGTCAGAGGCAATTAGCCCATTACCTTCCTGGGGTAATTGCTTGGATCGTGGCATTTTCCTTGTGTATACCTTTGTAAGAAAATAAACCCCGAAGATATTTTTTTCTAAGGAAAAATTCATATTTATTGTAAAGAAAATAAAACATCTAACTAAGTAAAATAATTAAATTGTTACATTTTTGCAAAATTCCTACCAGCTTCTCAGCAGCTGGACTTCTCTGGCAAGAGAACAAAGAAAAATGAAGAAGCAAGTGAAAGAATGCGGACATGCGTAGTATCAGTTACTGATAAGAAATTTTGGCAAGCTACGGAAAGTCTGACAGTCCAGAAATAATGAGCTCAGCTGGTAAATACAAACGCGCAGTGACAAAGGGTAACCTTTGTTCAATTTGGAAACTTTTTACCTCAGAGTTATCTCTAATTTAAAGCTGACCAGCTTTATGGTCAGGCAGAAAGTTATTTCTGCATATTTTCTATTGAAAATTATTTTAAGATGCTATCACTAATTTTAGCAGTCCTATATTTTTCTCTTTCTTTGCCATGGCAACTATTAAAAAGCGCTTAGAATGCTTGACCTTTTTTTAAAAAAAAAACATTTTGAGCCTATTCATATCTGGTGAGATTAAAGTCATTTTGGTAAAGTTCTATTTCATTCAGTGAGACACTTAAGTATATAGGCCAGTGATGGCTAACCTTTTTTGCCGTTGCGTCCCAAAAGCGGGGGGAGTGTGGGGGTGGGTCTCACACATGCGTACCCACACCCATAATTCAATACACCTCACCCCCACGCATGCGTGCGCCCCCCTGCTCCCCCTGCTTTTGGCACGTGATGGCACGGTGGGCCTGGTGGGTGAGGCTTTCTAGGAGCCTGGAGAGGGCGAAAACGGCCTTCCCCCCTGGAAGCTCTCCGGAGGCCAGAAATGGCCTGAAAATCAGCTGGCCAGCATGCACATGCGCACTGGAGCTGAGCTAGGGCAACATTCGCATGCCCACCGATATGACTCCATGTGCTATAGGTTCACCATCATGGATGTAGGCAAAATCTCTTATAGTGTTATATGAAAAGGAACATGCATATTCCACCTATCTAGTCTCTGATTTGTTTAGGAATATGGAGGCAGGCAAGGTGCTTTGTATACAACAGAGTCTTTGATGATCATAGTCTGGTCTCCTGTCAGTTCCTCTGGAGCTGTTCCATTCTGAGTTTTTTTTCCAAATCAAAAAGAGCTGACATTGATGGCAGGAACACATATCCTACAGTCTTTGAGACACTGTCTCAAGGGTCATTATGGCATTATGTTCAAATGGTATTGAAATAATTATAAAATATACTAGATTTTAGTCCTAAAATAAATTCTGGGGCAGTTCACAATAATGCTAATTACTAATTCAGTAGAATTAGAAAGTTAACTAAAACTAAATTAGAATAACTAAATTAGAATAAGACATGAAAATATCACAAATACATAAATTGGTGCAAATTAAAAACCTGGTGGATTAAGTATATTTTAACAATTTACAAAATTACAGCTAAGGTCTCATTTTGACTTTGTTTATGGGGGAGTTCTACAGATTAGATGATGTCAAACAGGTACTTTCTTGTAACTTCTATCAATCCTATTTCTTTTGGTGATGGACCACAAAGCACAGCATGATAATATGGGGGAAAGCTGTTCTTCGCTTGTTCTGTTCATAAATCATGATCTCTGCTTTAGATTCTTTTTTAAAAATGGAATGAGTCAGTTTTCAAGTTTTACATATCCAGGGTCTTTTAATCACATGGATCCCACTTTAAAAAGATTAGTCTTTATAGATATGCATTTCACTTTTTTTCAGCTATTGCTCCTTCTTGCACAATATTTTCAAACAGCAATGCCATCAACAACCCCAAAGTTTATTTTAGCTCAGTTCCTAGTTTTCTTGGAAAACCATAACAATATGGTTTTGACTTTTCCCATTGCCTATGGCCATTGTCTTTTTCCAGAATGTTTTTTCAACTACCCTGCCAACAATGCTAAGATTTTCTTATAGTTTCCCATCTAAATGTAACAAGAACTGACTGTATTTAGTTTTTGTAGCTGAGCAAATGCCTATTGTACGTCACTACCTTAGCAGGAATTCAAATAGTAAATCATGAAAAGCTCAAAAAAGGTAATTGGAAAGGGGAAATAATTTGTTTTTTTCTCTGTGTACTCCAGTACAAAAACATCTAATGGGCTTCTACAAAAATAGTATTTCAAAATCACACCATTGTTCATGTAAGGTACAATGGAATCTTAAAGCCAAGATGTTTATAGAATGAAAGTTTAAAATAGGCTTGTTATAGATATGACTAGTTATATACTAATGTGTAAAAGTAAAAAGTTGAGGTTGTAATATTGTTATCTTCTACTGTGCTAAAAAGAATCGGAAGTCAACGCCTTTTTCTTTCTTCCCTTATACATCATATTTTCTTTCCCCCTTTCTTTTTTCTTCTCTTAATTTCCTATTTTTATAAATTTTTTTGTATTTTATACATTGATAAAACAATAAAAGTTATATATAAAAAGAAGGAAAATTGAAAATAGAGAAGAGGTCTTTCTCAAGGAATGTACCTGTTGGGCTCTTGGCATCAGCCAAAAACTGAAAGTGATCCTTTTCCAAGCAAAATTCTCATTGAGCTGGGTTTTTTAAAATTGTGGTTGAAAAGAAGGAAGTCTGCATAATTGATGTGGCAAAAGCAGGAGAAAGTAGAACAGAAAGTAAAGAATTGTTCATTCATAATCACAAGTATCAAGAACTAAAAATCAAAATTGAAAAATTATGGCCTAAACCAGCCTAGTGGTTTAAACACACTGGGTGCCACGCCAACAAATCTTGGATGGCACTTAGAAAATATGAGCCATGACAAAATTTCCTCCAGCCAGTTGCAAAAGGCCACACTGCTTGGATGGCTCCACATATATAATTACATGAATACATTGCAACATCCTAGGTTCTTGGGAAGAACTCAATGAATATAATGCCAAGACCAGCTAAACAATTAGCAGCTTTGTTGTGTAAATAATAATAATAATAATAATAATAATTATTATTATTATTATTATTATTATTATTATTATTATTACTATTGTTGACAAATTTGCTGTCAGTCAATTGTAGAAGGCAGCTTTACTTGGAAGTGCTTCCATCCTGCGACAATAAGGATGGGTTACAATGGGTAACACTGTCAAACATTCAGATTTGCCTATCCCAGGTTCTTGGTAAGGACTCGATAGGTAGACAAAAATGCCAAACCCAGTCTGAACATCTGGCTGATTATGCGATTATTATTATATACTTTATTCATTAAACATAAAACTTAGTCAACTGAACATTTAAAAATGTGTCACAAATATGATTGACTGGTGCTAATGGTTGATACAGGTTGCTGCCAGCGTCCTAGGTATCAACCAAGTATCTTCTTAAAATATATGATGTTCTGAGTAGTGCAGTTTTTTGCAGTTCCGCTGGTGTTATTGCAGGAAGCTGCAATTTCTTGATGTGTTTTGTAACATTACCTAGTGCCCCGATGACAAAGGGAAACACTGTTACATGTTTCATTCATAGCCGTGTAGTTTCAATGGCCAGATCGCAATATTTCATGATTTTTTCCAGTTCTTTTTCGACTCTGGCGTTTCCTGGTACAGAGATGTCAATAAACTGTATGCTTTGGCCCTCAACAACCATGATATCTGGCATGTTATGTTCCAAATGACAATCCGTCTGTATTCGAAAGTCCCACAAGATCTCACTGTCTCATTTTTGGTAACTTTTTCTACTTTGTGCTCCCATGATTTTTTGGATATTTTTTGTCGTATTTTTTACGTATAATGACCAGTGGACTAATTTAGCAACTTGATCATGTTTAGCTTTGTAATCAGTTTGAGCGATTTTGCTGCACTCACATATTAAGTATGAAACAGTTTCAACTTTGTCATTGCAAAGTCGGCAGTGGATTTTTGTATCTTTGCTTTCATGGCATTAGTTTGTAGTGCTTTTTCCTGAGCAGCAAGTATTAAACCTTCCATTTCTTTCTTGATGGTTCTTCTCTTAAGCCATGCCCATGTCAAGTTGTTATCACACTTTCCTTCAATGTTTTTCAAAGCTGTCCATGCAGAACTTTGGTTTTCCATCCATTTAATCTGTCATCCAACTGTTTTCCTTATATTCTGCCTTTGTTTCTGTTGTTTTTATAATGTTCTCCATTTTCACAGCCTGCAGCTATTATTATTAATAATAATACATAAATACATACATATTACTTGACTAAGCCGCCTGTCTCTCAGTGATTCTATCCTCACATTTAACATTTCTTGTTCCTGATATTTCTTTCTGCTCTGTTTGTATTTTTGTATGTAACATAAACTAAAAGGGAAGTACATGAGCAAAAAAGAAACAATGAAGAATTATGAGGAACAAGTGAAATGAAAATAAAAATAGATGAGGTACAACCAGATAGGCACATTAACACCTGAATACTTACTTAGTTCTGCTACAAAAAAAATGTTAAGGGCTTCAATAAGAATCTATAGCAGCAAATGTTACTTGTCACACTAGAGGGAAGGTCATTCTCTAAACTCTCCATTCAGGCATATTTATAGTTATGAAGAATAACTTCTTAGCTTAAAACACAGTTGTAGTAAGGTTTGCAACATTTTATTGCCTGCAGCATGTCAATGAAGCAAAAACCATGTCTCTGATAGCAGTGGTATTTTCTAACTTTAGGAGTGTCATTTATGACATATCTTTAAATTCACTATGGGGCTCAAACATAAAAAAAGAGAAGCACACAAATTCACAATCCTGTTCATTCGTGAGCAAGCTTTATTTTGCTGCATTTATATGAGAAGCTAAAGAAAACACAGTGTGTTTGTGCGCGCGCACACACACACACACGTGTGTGTCAGGGGTGGGTTCTACTTACCTTTACTACCGGTTCACAACGGGGCTGTGCGTGTGGGCTTGCTTCGCTTACACGTGCATGCGCTCTTCTGCACAAGCGCAGAAGCTTCTGCGCATGCGCAGAAGCATTTTCATGATGTCAGGGTCAGTGGGTGGGGCCTCCCGCCGGTTTTACTATCAGTTCTATAGAACCAGTGCGAACTGGAGGCAACCCACCACTGGTGTGTGTGTGTATATATACACACACACACACACATACACACACACAGTATATAGTATACAGTATACATTATATGTAGGTCTTTGGTTATTCGGGTTTTCTCCCGCATCAAATTGGAAGTGTCTTGGCATCATTTTGACGAAATCTCATTCGTTATCTTCAGGCTGGTGTTTTCGGCTTCGTGCTTCTAGGAGCAATGTGTGATCACAGCTGTTTCTTCCTTTTAACTGCTAGTGGGGATGAGAACTGATTGGGTGGGAGCTTGGCTGTGCTCTGATTGGGTGGACATGTGTTCTGTTTAGGTGGGGGCTTGGTTGTGCACGGGTTAGTCTGAGTTGCAGGGGGATTTGAGCTGGTGAGCTGTGTTGCTGTTGTTTGGCTTCGCGTTCGTGGGCATGTCACATCTTCATGGTGGGTGTCAGTTTGCTTCATGTATGGATTGGAGGGGTTTAAAGTGGCTAATGATGCAGCTGTGGTCTGGCTTCTGGTTTGTGGTCGTGCCTCATTGGTGTGGATTTGGGTTTGCTTTTTGCGTGGATGTGTGGTGGTGACATCCTGTGTGGTTTTCATGAGTGTCTGGTGTCTGGTGTCTGGTGTCATTCTTAGTGTTAGGGACTCGTTTGTCAATAAGGGCGGGTTTCCAAATGGCTGGTAGGCAGGAGATATACATTATATCACTCCATATTTGAACTCAGGATAGGAAAAGGAGAAGAAACCCTAACTTATATTCTTTTTGGATGAGGAAGGAATTTTTTGCCCTAACTTATATTCTTCTTGGATGAGGAAGGAAAAAACCAAGAAAGTCCAATTGCCTTTTGAATAGCACCTTTGGGATTAATTTATATTGTAGATTATGTAATTTGACAGTATCACCTCTGATCCTTGAAAGCTTATGCTACAATACCTGCATTAATCTTCAAAGTGCTATACAACTTTGTTGGGAAGAAAATAATATCCTACCCTTTTTAATGGTTCTGAAATTCATACTACACAGAGCAGAACTAATACAGCCTGATGACCCTGAACAGGAAAAATATAGATAACAGAAACCACATTGCACTTTCCTTAGTGTGAAAGGTGACACTACATGGGTATACTAAGGCTACTGTTTATGTTAGAAGCTGCTAGCATTTGTAGAAATGTTCTATAAAGCTTGGAGACCTTACAGAAATGTAGAATTTTAAGCACTGGGTCAGACCATCGTAAGGTCATTCTCTGTTATCAGGTCTTACCTTCCATCTATGAAGATCACAGTATGATTTACATTTCTTTCTTGATCATTTAATATAATAATTCAGGGAGTATAATCTATGTATAATCTATAACCCTGCATAGTTCAGGGCTCTTTTGATTTATTGTATCAGGAACTGAGTGATCTCTGTACTTCTGCATGCCAATTACAGATATTTAATTGCATCCATCTCCGAATACCTTCATTCATCATTTCAAGTGGGCATTTTTTCCACAACAGTCTGACTTCATCGGCAGGTCAAAAGGGGGACTGTCTGCCATGTTAGGCCTGCCCCTGCCATATTTGAAGGTACATGGACCCTGCTCAGGCCCTTCTTCCTCTCTGACCAAACTCATTTAGAGATACAGTATACAATGTAGGTTAGATTGCAAAGAAGTGATTGGGGGTAAGTCTGGTCACCTAGGAGGAATGAATCTGAACAAGTTGCAACTCTGAAGGACATTGTGATCTGACCAGAGAAATTTCTTTATACGACTTGCCTATTTACAAGACAATGGGAGGCAAAGGGGTATCAGGTCTCCATCGCTTCCTTCCCTACAGAAATTCCATGCCAGCCACCTTCATCTCAGCTAAGAATACTCACCTAAGTATTCTTCAATACTTACAGAGTTCAATCTGTCCTTTTTCTTTTTTTTTAATTTCTGCTTCCTATTTTTGTTTTGTCAAAGTCTTTACTTTTTCTACATTTTTTCTCCCTGCTTGCTCCTGATTATGCTTCTTGGTACTTCTCTCAATCATTAGGCAAATGGCTTCAAGAACTTTTACCTCATGCCAATTTTGAGAAAAGAAAATAGGTGCTTTGTTTTCTCTGTTTTTTCAGCTATTGCCCCATGCTGGTTGTCTCTTCTCCTCAGAACAATCTATCCTTTAGTTTGTGTCTTTGACTTTTGACTTTTAGGTTTTCTGTTTGTTTATTTGACCTCTTTCTCTATGGAAGACAGCCATCTTGTCTTCCATCCTCTGGTCTCCTGCCCAACCCCTCTGTTTGATTGGCAGCTGGGTGAACCTAATAACAGGGGAGGAACAAGAAAGGAAGGGAAGGAAGGAGCACAGGTGCTTATCACCTGCTCAGGCAGTCTGTCCCCTTGTTTGCTGATAATCAGATAAACTAACCATGAATGCCTCTCAGTTTTCTCAGGGGGATTGACTACCATGCATACTCCAGGGGGCTGTGTTTGTTGTTGCTTGAGTCTATGGGGTGTACCTTAGCAAGAAGATAGCAAGAGCAAGAGCACATAGACATACTACTTTACAGTGCTTTACAGCCCTCTCTTTGTGGTTTACAGAGTCAGCATATTGCCCCCAACAATTTGGGTCTTCATTTTATCCACCTCAGAAGGATGGAAGGCTGAGTCAACCTTGAGCCTGGTGAGATTTGAAATGCCAAATTGCAGTCAGACGGCAGTCAGCAGAAGTAGCCTGCAGTACTGCATTCTAGCCACTGTTAGAATGCAGTACTGCTACCACAGCTAAGATGAGGGAATGTTTCATGTTTAGGGGAAAATATCGAGAGGAAAATGGACAGGAGATTCCTCGTCCTTGCTACAAGTTTCCACAAAGAGGGATGTGATGATCCAAGGGTCAGGCTCTAAAACATGGGCAAACTAGGTTGCACTGTGTGCTGTTCCCACCAATTCATCAGTGATAAACCTTCATCACCAACAAAGCCCTTTTTTTTACTACAAAATATTTCACTAAGAATCCAGAATTATACTTGCAATGGATCTCAGATCTACCTTTATACAAAGTTTATTGTCATTGTACATATATACACAGTAAACCCATACAACGAAATTCACATAACACACAGAGACTAAGCCCAACACACATGATAATCCCCAGACACACCCCCACCCACCAAAACTTTCCCCACCCCTAAACCACCCAAGCATCCACACAGCAGACCAAGAAATGCTGTCCAACAGTTCACTGACGGTGGCCCTTTAGTTCATTGTTGAGTGCAGTTATAGCTCTGGTATAAAAACTATTCAGAATTTAATACTTTGATTTTAATACTTTAATACTTTGACCTAGTGCATTACAAACTTGGGATTGGAATCTGGTGCCAAACCCATGTACAAATTCTTACAAAACCAGTTTTAGGCTTCGACCAAGTAAGCACTGGCTAAGATAGCTGAAGCTTACAGATTGCCAAAACCACTTCTCTTTTCAAAAACAAAGGCTATTCTATAAATGCAAATCTTTGCATTGGTAGAAGGTAACATTGTTGGTCAATGTGGCCTAGGGATCACAAGTACCTTTGAAATGATACTGAATGTATAGCTATTCTTGTCAAATCAACAAGAGAGAAGAGCTGAAGAAGCTTCTTAGATGAAAAGTGAAATGTCTTCAAAGAAAAACCAGAAAGTCCAGTTGCCTCTTGAAAAAGCGCCTTTGGGACAACAGGAGAGGATCTTTAACTAGTTCATTTAACTAAAACATCAACTTTAAAAAATTCACGCTGATACCAATATAGATGCATGCAGTTGGTCTCTTAGTAGCATGACAGTAGATAGACAGACAGATAAATAGATGATAGATAGGCAGAAAAGCTACTTTACTTATTTCTAAGATTTATTTTCATAATTGAAATCAATACTATAGTTGTTATGGTATTATAAGGTTAATTTTAAAACACAAAAAGAGAATGACTTGTCTAAATGTTTCTACTTTAAGACCTTATAACCACAATTCAGTTATTTTATGATCTTGTGATAAACACTTCCACTCTATTTAGAGTCAGTGATGGGCTGCTGCCGGTTCAGACTGTTTCAGGCAAACTGGTAATTCTGACGATCAGTTGGTCCCACCCACCTGCACCTATCCTGTCCTATATTTCCTTCTTTCTGGCTCAGCTGATTCTCACAGCAAGGTTGATTTCCATGCCTCCGCTATTCTACTTACCGGGGTTGCCTTAGAAGGTAAACAGCTGAGCTTCAAATTGCTGTATTTTGAATCCTGCATGCAAGCGTGTTAGGTCTGTGCGTGAAGCACGTAAAGCGTGCGCTCACAGAACCAGTTGTTAAACTGGTTGCAGCCCACCACTGTTTAGAGTGTAAGTTTAACATTCTGCTTCTATCTTAGTTTATAGTTGCATAAATGCAATTGTGCAAGTTAAAAAGTATTTGGATATATATATCTAAATTCCCTTTCCTTCTGCAATTCAGATTAAAGGAAATACACTATATATGAATCTAGACCAAGATTAGACAAAAATAGACAAAAATAATGAAATATAGCAAGAAATATGGCTTGGCCAAGCTTTTACAATACATAATTATTGGTAAATCTTCATTACAAGCATGTGTTTTTTAGCTTAAGAAAGAAATGAGAATGATTGTGAATTATTGTAAAGTCTTTTTCGCATCCTCGTATTTCCTGACCATAACCAAAGGGGAATAAATTTGAATTCCTTGTATTCTTTTATCTAATCTCAGTCACATACTGCATAAGTGCCCCCTTGCAAGTCATCCTTGAAATTCCTTTTCAAATATGTAAAAATATAATTGTATGAAGTCCTGTTGCTAAAGTTTGGGGAGGAGCAATTGGTCATACTAGATGTATTACCCTGTTTCCCCCAAAATAAGACATCCCATGATAATAAGCCCAATCAGGCTTTTGAGTGCATGGCAATAAGGCCAAGCATTTATTTCAGGGTTCAAAAAATATAAGACAGGGTCTTATTTTCGGGGAAACATGGTAGTTATGATTTTAATTTCGTATAAATTAACACAGCTATCTTTGAATTTAAAAGGAAATCTAGGCTAACATTATCATGATCATCAGTATCATCATCAATAAGCAGTATTGTAATATTTATAAAAATAAATATTTGTATACTTCTTAGATATAATACATTCATTGCTATAAGAGTCTCAAAGTAGCTGTTCCAGAAATTTCATCTTAGTATAATTTGCCTAAAATAAAGTTGTATAATTGTTCACAAATCATAACCATCCCATTGTTTGGATTTATTTTATATCAAAATTTGTTATTTACAGTGAGATCAATAAATATAGATTCTATAAAAATATATTAAGCTTCTTTTCAACAGATAGGAAATTTCAACTTTCAGTTGCTTCCAAAGTTTCTACACCTTTTTCTCACTGCAGTCCTTCTCCAGGATTTTAAAAGGAGAGTTGATCTTTAAGAAATGCATGTGATATTAGTTTTCCGTTTTAAAATAATCACATTATTGCAGACATTTTAATAGCTGTAGAGGTTGCTATGTATTAACATGATTCATGGTCCTTGACAGCAGTGTCTCCGAGAATCCCACAGGAATGCAAAATACAAAACTCCACACACGTTCCGATTTTACTGCCTGCAGCTAAAAAAGGTGGGGGGGAAAAAACCCTTAAAACTGTTGAAACCCGTCAACTTTAAAAGCATTAATAGATGGTCCTGAGGGATTAAATCTAAATCTTAATGTGTAAAAATCAAGTTAATAACCACAGAGATTAATATGGTTGCATTTGATTATTGTGATAATGCAAACAATTAGTACTGCTAAAGTGAGATATATTAGCCTCCTACTTGCCCCACACATCTGCAAAGTAGTAGAAATAAACGAGGGGGGGATCTTAGGCACTAAAGGAGAGAGGGTGGTGGGTTTTTTTTGCTTTTTTAAATACCTTTCTCTTATCCTTTCTACAGCTGAATAATTTTTTTAATTATAATTGTCAATGTTAATTTCTCAAGCTTCATTTTTTTAAAAAAATGTAAACCTATATATAATATGTGTGATTAAAAAAGGGCTTGATTAGCTACTTTGTATGTTACAGTTTTAGATGAAACTAAAAATATTATGGTGGAAATAAAACTTGGTTATCTTTGTCAGTATCTTGAATAAATAGAAGTGTTCCCCAGCTCATAAAATGACTTGAAAGTATCTTTCACTTTTTAGAAATTGGATATTGGCTTTAATCACTATAGGCTCTTGAGTAAGGCTGTAAAGCAACAGATATACAGCTGGTTTATCATTTTGTAGAGGAGAGTGAGAAAAGGTATGTACAACTAATATCTGGGACTACTTTGAAAGCCATTTATAGATTATGCTAATAATCTATATGTACTTCAGTCATCTTGATAAGCTATTACTACTGTGGAACAGAAAGCAAATGAAAGAATTGAAACACATAGGGCAAAGTTTCTGTGCTTAAGGCCAGCCCAAATGATTAACCATTTGCAAAAATTAGACTGCGTTTCTCTTTGTTAATATACGAGTGTGCAGACTGATGCTTTAAGGAACACTTGCTTCCTTAAAACAGCAGGTGAGAAAGACTTTACAGCTGGGGCATCTAGGAAGGAAGAAGACAACAATGTGTTTGTTGGTTTTTTGTTTTCCATATGTAATATTGCTATATGCAAAGGATCAATACATTTGCTAAACACATTTTTTTTTATTGAAAAAGTTTTACAAACATCAATTTTTCCCCATTTTTTCCCCTCCCCTTCCCTCCCTTAACCCCCCAAACCCTCCCCACCCCCCATGACTTCCCCAAGGTGAAATCTATCCACATTTATTATAACAAAGTTTACCATCCCTCTATTCTCCCCCCTGTGTACTATACAATTCTTCATGACAATAAGCTATTTTGCCCTCTATATGCAAAAGATCAATACATTTGCTAAACACGTTTTTTGATGGGAAACTTCTGGCCTTCTGCATCAGACCATTTCGGAAAGAGTGACTTGATTCTTCTGACCCTCTGTGAGTTTTGATGAATTTCACTAAGATGTTAACTTCATGAATATGGTCAATAGGGATTCCACTCAAAGGTCTTCAGCAGTCAGAACTGCTTCACCGTGATGAGGGTGGGCTCAGAGGGAATACGGTAATTGTTTTTCAATGGTTTTGGCTGCTCATGGAAGTGAGGTTCAAGAAGGTGAACTATTGTTCCAGAATGGAGCCACTGATATGCAGGATTTCCTCTTATCTCTGCGTGAACGTGCTGGAAGAAGCCATCCAAGTTATGTGTCAGAATCCTTACAACACCCAGTTCTACCTTTGACTTTCATTGTTCAGTTCAGGGAAGACAAGAAAAACAAAAAAATATCTTGTAACATTTTAAAGACCAGCCAATTTATTATCATATATAAATGGCACACAGTCCTCTAATTGAGAATAGTCCAGAGAAAGGAGTATAAAATTTCCTCACAGCATTGCAAACACATCTTTGTGGACCCTTAAGGCTGTTTCATTTTGGCAGGCATTCTTCATTTTCATTTATGGTTATTTATCTATTTATGCTTCATTTTCTTTCTTTTTTTGCCCATATTGTGGGTTTGATAGTATTTTTAGAATTATACCGGTAATTGAATTAATTTTTTATTAAGAACATATTTTTAAAGTTTGCATAAACAAAAAGGATGTCGCTAAATATATGTGAATAGTTTATTTTTATCAATTAACAAAATAGAAAATAAATGAACAAAAGAGATGCTGTTTTGAAGACAAAGGATGGTCACATCAAATTTTGATTTGCATTTCTCTTCTGTTCTTTTACTTTCTGTTTGGTTAATTTATAAAAATAAACTATCAACACTTTTATTTCTGAAAGCATTCCTAATTTATAGCATTTTTGTACAACTGCCTAACTCTTTTGCACATTATTATATAAATATTGTCATATGTGTAAGACAGAAAGAAGGAAAGGGAGTGACAGAGATATCTATGCATACAGGTAGTCCTTGGCTTACAAATGAGCCTGCAATTTTGGTCATAAGTCAAGGGAGTCATTAAGTGAGTCACCATGTGACTGGATTCAATTTTATGACTATTTTTAAGATGGTTGTAAGGCAAGTCATCATGGTTGTTAAGTGAATCATATAGTTATTAAGCAAACCATGTGGTCAATAAGCAAATCCAGCATATCCAATGGACATTATTTTGCTACTATCTGCCAGAAACCAACAAAAAAAGTCAGAAATTGTGTTCATGACTACACAATGCTGTAGTTCAGCATAAATGCAAGCTGATTGTCAACTACCTGAAATGTGACTGTGGGAATGACCAGAAGTCATAATTTGAGGATAGGTCATAATTAGCTTTTTTGAAGTTCATTTTCAACAGTCATTAAATAACCACTTGTTAAGTGAAGATTATCTGTATGCCTGCACAGAGACAAGCATACAATAAAAAAAACCCCAGTCAAATAAAATATTATTGTATCCCAAGGATTATAATCATTGCAGATGGTAGTCCACTATATACCTACCTGTGAATAAGTGATCTGTCCCCATCCACACACACACACAAACACAGCCAGCCCCAATAAATTCACAGTCAATAAATTTGTCATGGATGAATGTCAGCTCCTTATCCTGCACAGCACGGAGACAGCAAGAGAACACAGCTGGACATATCAAACAGAGGTTGAATGCTGGTTTAATGCTTTCGTCAGATACAAGACAACGCTGAGCTACAAAGCCTTTCAAAGTTGGCGCTACAGGTGTTGTCTGTCAGCTGTGGAGGCTTGTTCCGGGGCTCCGCCTCCGGTAATCCAGCGTTCTCCTCTCCGAGCGCAGCGGTTATCTTTGATTGTAGACCTATCCCCGACCGCGTTGCCTACACCCTGTGCCACCTCCACCGATATAAGGTTTCATTGCCCCGCCAGAGGGGTCCTGTGGGTTATATCCTTCACCGTTCCTCCTTTCCATCCCGTCAGTGTGTCAAGCATGCCGGGCTCGACAGGTGGCTCCCCTTCACCAGGGACCTCTCTGGAAGACATAAAGTAGATATGTTACTTTCGGTCGATGGTTTCCATAGGATATTTCCTATGGAATCGCCGTACAAGACGGTTAGCTGCATTGTCTTTTGCTAAGACCCAGGTGGCTTCCTCTAACGGATAACCCCTCCATCTTACTAGATATTGCAGTTTCCCCCGATGGAGCCGAGAATCTAGTATATCCTCTACCTCATAATGGTCACCATGCACAGGAGGGGGAGGGGATGGTGTGGGTCTAATGGTGCCTATGGGTTTCAGGAGGCTACTGTGAAATACCGGGTGGATTTTCCCTAACAGGGGTGGAAGTTTCAAAACCACCGTAACTGGGTTAATAATTTTGCTAACGGGAAAGGGACCCAGATATTTTGGTCCCAACTTCCGACTAGGTACCCATAGTTTGATATACTTAGTGGAAAGGTATACCATATCCCCCACTCTAAAAGGTTTCATGGTGACACGTTTCTTATCATCCTGATTTTTATATTCGGCCACAGCCTTATCGAGTGCTGCCTTAGTTTGTGGCCACAGAGCTCGTATTTTCTCCCCCCATTCGCTAGGGGCCACTCCAGTTTGTAGGGTTTTAAGTTCTGGGATGGCAATTGTTAGGTTCAGCTTGCAGCTTACTCCTAACTTGTTGGTCAGGCAATATATCTGTTTCTTTAAGAAACAACTGAGCCACGTAATCAGGGTTTGCTGAACCCTGTAATTAGGCTGCAGTGCATAAATAAGCAGCACAGAGAAGCGTTCGTTCTTCCTGCTTCCTTCTGGATCTTCCTGGTTCTTCCTAGTTCTTCCTGAGTGATACCTGTTTGTATCCTGTTGCTTACTGCTTACTGAGTCTATTGTATGGTACTGTATACCAAGAGTTACTAAAGTCTGTTTGCTTTGGTAAGGGAAGATACTTACTGGACTGATATTACTGTTTATGACCTTGGACTGTTTTACTTACACCGAGACTGCTTGTTACTTGTAGATAAACTATTTTTTCTCACACGAGCCGCACGGTTATCTCCTTCCCTGTGTGTTTCTGCTCTGCTCGTTGCACAAGCAACAAATACTTTTTACACACACCCTAACAGCAATGAATTCTTGCCCGGTGACTATTCGGAATGGGGTGCAGCCAGTACTCCGGTGTACCGCATTGTTATATGCCACCTCAGCGAATAGTAGTAATGCCGACCAGTCCGTTTGTTGGTATGAAACATAGCTTCTTAGGTAGCGTTCCACCATTGCGTTAGCTCTTTCAGCTGCGCCATTGGTACTAGGGTGGAATGCTGAACTAAATCCTTGAATGGATCCTATCAATTGAAGAAAGTTTCGCCAGAACCGTGCCATAAACTGTACCCCCTATCTGAAATGATTCTACGAGGCACTCCATGTAGTCGATAGACGTGTTGGACGAATAATTTGGTTAACCGACGAGCTGATGGTAGTCCATTGCACGGTATGAAATGAGCCTGTTTAGAAAAAAGATCTACAACAGTCCAGATAATGTTACAGCCATTGCTTTGTGGTAGGTTTATGATAAAATCCATGGCTATCTCTTCCCATGGTCTCATAGGGTTGGCCACAGTTTGTAACAGACCAAGAGGTTTTCCAGGTCTGAGTTTTGCTTTGGCGCAGGTTACACAACTGTTTACATATTCCTCTATCTCTTGTCGCATATGCGGCCCCCAAAATTGACGTCTTGTCAGATGTAAGGTCTTAAGAAACCCGAAATGTCCAGCCGCTTTGACATCATGGCATTGCTGTAATATGTCGTTTCGTAGAGCCATGGGGATATATAACGTATCCTCTTTCCAAGCGTACCCATCCTTAAACGTGAAAGGCTGGTGATGTCCTAATAACCAGTCATCTGTTAGCAAAGCATCTTGGAGTTTGTTCCCCCATCCTTGTGAGGGCCCTGCCAGTGCCAAACTCCCTCCTGCTATATGCTTAGTGGGTACCATAGCTTGTACGATTTCATCCCTCTGGCTATGGTATTGCGGCATTCGGGACAGGGCATCAGCCAGAAAATTCTTTCCTGCAGGAACATACTTTAGTGTGAAGTTGAACCGTTGGAAGTATTGGGCCCACCGCACCTGTTTGGGGGATAATTTTCGAGGAGTCTGCAGAGATATTAGGTTCCGATGGTCCGTCCTTACTTCGAATTGAGACTTTGCCCCTTCCAGGATGTGCCTCCATGTAAGAAGTGCCCACCAAACTGTGAATGCCTCTTTCTCCCAAATAGCCCATCCGCGTTTGGTTGGGGTGAATTTTTTCGATGTGTAGGTGCAGGGTTGCAATTGGCCTTGATCGTTAGGTTGTAGCAAGATAGCACCAACAGCCACGTCGCTTGCATCTGTTTGTACCATGAATGGTTTATCTTGGTTGGGGTGTTGCAAGATGGGTTCTTGTGCGAACAAGGTTTTCAAAGTCTCGGAGGCTTCTGGCATTCTGTAGTCCATGTTATACGTTGACTCGGTTTCACAGGGGTAATACTCCCTTTTGTATGTAAAAGGTTGGTGAGAGGTAATGCTATATGGGCAAATGCTGGGATGAATTGGCGGTAAAAGTTAGCGAATCTGAGGAAACTCTGCACTTGTTTCCTCGTCTTCGGTGCTTGCCATTCCATAACTGCCACTACCTTTTTGGGATCCATCAGTAAACCCCCCCTCGAGATTCTATACCCCAAATAATCCAGCTCGGTATGATGAAACTCACATTTTGATATTTTAACAAATAGTTTGGCTGCTAGTAATTTTTTCAGCACTTGGCGGACTAATCGTATGTGCTCCTCTATAGTGTTAGTGTAGATAAGAATATCATCAAGGTATACTAACTATCCTCGATATAGGTATTCATGCAATACCTTATTGATGAGTTGCATGAAAACTGCTGGGGCTCCTTGTAAGCCGAATGGCATAACTCAAAATTTATAACTGCCAAGGGGGCAGTTGAAAGTGGTTTTCCACTCATCCCCCTCTTTAATACGGATACAGTAATATGCTTCTCTTAGAGCCAATTTGGTAAAGATATGGCCGGTAGCCAATGTTGCTAAGAGATTCTTTATTAATAGTAATGGGTATAGGGGTTCAACACTCACTGCGTTCAGGCCACGAAAATCAATGCAGAGGCGTAGCCCGCCATCTTTCTTTTCTCAGAAGAGAACCGGGGCCGCCATAGGAGCTCGACTAGGTGAAATAAAACCCCTGGCTAGGTTACTGTCAATATATCTAGGCAATTCCTCCACCTCCTTGGGAGTCATGGTGTACATGCGGGATTTGGGAAATTTGGCTCCAGGGATTAATTCTATCACACAATAATCGGTGGCCCGGTGTGGTGGGAGGGTGTCACATTGATCTTCGCTAAAGACATCCAATAGATCCGCGTATACCTCCGGAACCCCTGGTACTTGGGGTTTCTCTTGCCGGAGGTTTGTTTGTAAGTGGATACCCTTTGTCTGTTCATTAGGGCTCTCCATTCTTGGTTCAGGGCCTAGTTCCAGACGTAATTTCCTATACCCGCCCTCCCACCATATGGTGGGTCTCCACTTATCCAACCACGCTAGACCTAATATGAGAGGCTCTATTATGTTGTCCACTACTACAAAGCGTATGAGCTCCCAATGTTCTCCAATCTCAAGCCTTATCAGTTCCATCACCTGTGTTGCTGGTGAACCCCCTAAGATAGACCTGTCCATCTGTTCAAAATGGATGGGAGTCTTCAACCGGGCTAAACGAAGTCCCAGTTGGCTGGATAGGGAAGCCCACATCAGGCACCTGGTACACACAGAGTTGATCAGTGCCCCTTGATACACCATTGCATCGGTTTCTGAAGGCCAACCTGGAAAATGAAAGGGCGTATGGGTGCACTCACCATTGGATCGTGGTTGTCTTCCTCATCATTATCTCCCAACACCACAGGTAAGTCCCCGGGTCCAGTCGAGCTCCCTTCCTCCTTGGTTGGGGTGTCGCTGTCCATTGGCAATGTCTGCAAGGCCACTCGGGATCGTTCAGGAGTCATTTGTGTCCTCTCTTTACTGCCGGATCGGTCTGGGGTGCGCCCTGCGGGAGGTTGAGGGGGTGGGAACCGAAATTCTGCAGCCCTATGTCCGACTTGGTTGCACTAGAAACATCTAAAGGGAGCTTTTCGAGCGGGTCCTACGGTCCCAGGCATAGAGGTTGGTCTTCCCGAGTCCCTAAGAGCAGGTGGCCTCTCGGGTATTCTTCTCACTTGTGCAACTCCAGTGGTCCCTTTAAACCTCAATTCCTTCAGACCTAACTTCAGGTCGATGGCGGCCTTGAACCATTCCGCCAACCGGGGCGGGAGTCCCTGGTACACGCAAGTCTGTCGTAACTCCCTATCCAAGCCAAGGTGGAACTGGTGCACTAGCATCCGTTCCGGCCATGCCCATAGTCTATCTGCAATTGAGCGGAAGTCCTTCACATATTCCCTGGCAGGCTGGCCCCTTTGTCGCAGAGACACTAACTCCTCCTCTGCCTACTGTATACGGGAATCATCCTCAAAACATGCCCGAAGACCCTCCAGAAACAGACCCAAGTCTGTCAGCTCCCGGGCGTGGTCACTATGGAGGTCAGCCACCCAATCTGCTGGTTCCCCTTGCAATACTGTCATGATTGCTACCACCATGGACCACTGGGTGGGGTAAAACTGTCCATATAGGTCAAAATAACCGATGACCTGGCTTAGGAAAATGGCCACTCTGTCCGAGCTGCCATCAAACGATGCCTGCAGACGAGGTGGGCCTCACATTGGTTGAGGTGGCCATGGATCCTGACCCAGGGGCCCCGCATACCCGTGACCAGGGTGGCCCTGGGGAGGTGGTTGGTTTGCTCGATGGTCTTGGGTCTCCGTGACACGACCCATGCTATTCTGTTATCTGTCACCCGAGAGGGACATAGGGGCATGCCTCCTACCCTGATCAGCAGTCCCCAAATCCCCCCCCCAGACGGAGGATGGGTCTCAGTTCTCATCCGTTCCGGGTTCCTTGCTCTGCTTGCAGGTGGTCAAGCTGCAACTTGGGGCTAGCCAAACGAAACCGAGTTGTCCCAGAAGTCCCAGAACTTTGCCAGGTAGAAAGGGGTTCCACCCCTGTGGCCCATGGTTGCCACGACGAAGCGTCTCTAAAGCTATTTTCCCCAAACCGGTACCTCAGAATATCCATAGTGGAAGAACCGAGGCCAGTAGAATAGCTCCACTCTCCTCCGTCGTCATCCACCCAGCATCTTTCTTTCCAGCGCTGGAAAGGCTCGCCCAACGGGGAAGTCACAGGAGCCTTCCCACCTCCCCAGGGCCGGCCAACACCGAATTGTGCCACCATTCTCCTGATGCGGAAGGCACCTCTGTGAGCTTTGTTTCCATTTCATCCACTCCTCCGCCATCCTCGCCTTGTTTTGTGGGCCGTTCCTTCAGTCTCACCACGGGCTGCAACTTGGCCTGGACCACCGGCCATACGCTCACTTCCTCCGTCAACGTCTCCACTAACACTTCAGCCTAGGGTCCGTACCCTCCACCATTCCAAATATCCAGCCGTACCTCCAGAACGAAACTGGAATGAAGGGAGCGCCAACTTTCTCTCAGCTCCTTATCCCGCAAAGCACGGAGACAGCAAGAGAATACAGCCGGACACATCAAACAGAGGTTGAATTCTGGTTTAATGCTGTCATCAGATACAAGACAATGCTGAATACAAAGCCTTTCAAAGTTGGTGCTACGAGCATCCGCCTCGTAGCGCTTTTTATTTCGGTGCCCCGCCCCTCCTGTAATGGCCGGGCATCGTCCGTCAGCTGTGGAGGCTTGTTCCAAGGCTCCGCCTCTGGTAATCCAGTGTTCTCCTCTCCGAGCGCAGCAGTTATCTTTGATTGTAGACCTATCCCCGATGCCCCACCACCCGATTCCGCGTCGCCTACACCCTGTGCCACCTTCACCGATATAAGATTTCGTTGCCCCACCAGAGGGGTCCTGTGGGTTATATCCTTCACCATTCCTCCTTCCCATCCCATCACTGTGTCGAGCACGCCAGGCTCAACATGCACTCTCAAACATACATACAATATATGTCTTCTTCATCATACAATCAGTGAAACAGACATTTATAGTCAGGAGTGAGTTCTACTTACCTTTACTACTGGTTTGCAACGGGGCCGCATGCGCCCCAATCCACAGAAGCTTCTTGATGATGTCCGGGTTGATGGGCAGAGCCTCCTGCTGGTTTTACTACCAGTTCTTGTGAACCGGTCCAAACCGGGGGCAACCCACCACTGATTAAGTGCTGTGTATAACTACTTTAAAAATATGTTTCACTGAGTTCAATAGGACTTCTAACTGTATGTGTTATATTATTATTAAACTATATTATTAAAAGTTATACATTTTAATATGTTATATCTTTACAAACTATCTAGGGTAAAATAGGACAATCTCATTGTCTGGTAAGAGTGGATATTTTGGGTATGGTAATTAAAGTGACCTCAAAGTTAACCAGTTAGAAAAAGAACCAAAAAATAATCTCAGGCAGCTATATAAATTTTCAAAACCTGACCATTACAGAGAAGGTAAGTATTAGGTTTTTTGTACTATAAAAGTTTGAACTTTTAGCACTTAATACCGTTTATATTGTAATCACTTGCTTACAATATAAACATCCCAACATTACCTCATTTATAAAAATGTCTATAATGATTACAGGAGTCATAATAAACTAAATGTTTGAAGATATTCACACAAATGAAAGTCCAGATTTATGAATCAATCTCTTCTTGAATTACCTTTATCTCTGTTCCTAATTTGAAATAAAAGGATTGCCTTAGCTTAGGAAATTTTACTTTACATTAATGTTAAACCATTGCTGTAGTTTAACTTGCACAAAAGCAAAGCTATTTATACTAGTGATATGTCTGATATGCCAGGAGAATTTTTTTCTGCTTTATATTTCATCACATTTAATATACAGTTTAGTGAGAGCTTTCTTCTTTATATTGGATCAACTTATTATTCAAGTTGAATTGTTTCATCCAAGCAAGTGTGTGTTACATGAATTTATGCAGTCAAGTAATAGTTATAAAGTGAATAGCTGTTCGCTAGTTGTAACCAAAGTCACAGTATGTGAAATGCATATTTGGCAAAAGTGTCTACATAGGGAATATCTGTCAAAAGCTTCAGCTCTTTGACTTTGAAAAGTCTCTTTAACAGTAATAATCAGCAGATTTAATTCATTTAGCCTAATTGTGAGTTGTGTCTGTGCGCAGACACACCTGCTACATGAACGTAAAATGTACAAAAAGCAAGTATGATATGTAATTCGTTTTTGTGCTATGCAAACTCTGCACATAATTTATATACTAGGTTTACTTGGGTGAGTGGTTATTTACCCAGTGTGAGACCATAGGTAAAAAGGTAATCACTTCCAAGAAACCTAAATTGAGTAACAATCCAATTATCATTGTGTTTTGTGAACAGTGATATTTCTTCTTCTAGATACTGTATTTATGTTATATTTTATCTTAGCTACTTCAGGTTGTCTCTTGGGTTCATGCAATTGTTTCACTGTCTGTTAAAATAAAAGTTTAGTTTGTGTTTGTGTCGAATGTATAGAATTAGAAGTAGAACTGAACCTCTCTTTTAGATTTGATCTGTTGAAATGCTTTATTTCTGTTTCAGTTTAACTTAATTTAATCAGTGTTCCACCTAGACTGTTTTCTTTGTATATTAATAATGAAGAAGCAGAAAGAAATGTTGCTCAGTTTTCTTATGTTGAACAATATGTGTCATATACATATTTTTTTAAAAAACCCTAAAATTCATATATTGCAAAAAAACAAACAAAAAAATCCCTGGTTTCCTGAGCCAAGATTTTTAATTTTAAATAAATTATAATTGGATTAACATAAATCACATATTGCAGCAATAGCTGAATTGTATCTCAACTTAACCAATGACAAACATATCATTTTATAATTTGGTATGATGCAAGAACAAAGTTGCCAAGTCAAGTCAGGCCCATCCAGTCCATTATTTTCAATGGTGACTGGCAGGGGCTTCCTAAAGTTTTATGCTGGAGGTTTTCCAACCTTATCTGGCAGTATCATAGATGATCTGGACTCTTCCACAAACGAAGTAATTGTGCCACTATTAACCTACAGCTGCTCCAGGGTACACTATGCAAATCTAAGGCCTAACCTTAAGCTAGGCACTTGGGTGGAAACTTCAGTCAACATAAGTTGAATAGAATAGAATAGAATTCTTTATTGGTGAAGTGTGATTGGACACACAAGAATTTGTCTTGGTGCATACGCTCTCGGTATACATAAAATAAAAAATACAAGTAGAAGACATACCAGCAATTTTAGTTGCTGTATCTTATCTTTGCCTCAACAAAACAAGATTCAGATACTTTTGGTACAGCACTGCAAAACGCAAAAGAAATTTTTTTGAGCTTGATAGTCCTACAGCACCTTCTCTTAAACAGAAAGGCAATATATCGCCATGGGGAATTATATTGTTGCTAACATATAGTGTGTCTCTTTAGTCATACTTGTGGCAATTTAAACAGTGCTTGGCAGCTCAGCCTTATCCATCTAATAAAATACCATATTATCATTCTGTTGTATAGACAAGCTAATAAAATAGCTGCGTCTCCAAAAATGTAAACTATGGCTATTAATTTACTTCTGCTGAAGACATTAAGACTGTATGACTAGCACACCTTTATTGTTCCCTGGATTATGAAGATGATACCAGACTTTCAGACAAAGAGTAGTTTAATTATGTTGCAGCTTCCTGAAAACATCCACTATAAATGGCACATTGCAATATAACTAGATAATCAGGGCTCTTTAAAGAGGAATCTAAAACCAAGCGTGCCTGAAGGGGAATTTGTGAACACAATTATGTCTGCCATAACATTGCCAGGTCAGTGGGTGGTGAGAGATGCACCCATTCTTCTTGGAGCAGGAGGATTTCCTGCTGCTTCCCACCCCCTCCCAGTAGTGACCTAGAAGGAGGTTAATGATTCCAAAGAATGACTTTTCCCTTAGGGAAAATTTAGTCTTCTGACCTTTTTCCCCCTCTATCTATCTATTCCTTTCAAGTCACAGGCTTCCATTCATTTGGCTTACATCAAGCTGTTTTATTTTCTTCAAAAACATGGATAAAGTAATTATTTTTGCTTTCATTTAACCCTCAAACTGGATGCTTTTCTAAACGTTTTAGTTGCTCAGCATAGAACATCACTTTCAGCTCTAGGACTTGTCTTAATAATATGAATGGCAACCTTCAAAATGTCTTTGGCAGCTCATGACTTTTAAAAAGACAAATCTTTGTTCAGTTTAGCAAAGCGGCTGCAGAGATTTGGGATGGGAGGTGGGAATGACAGGGAAAAAATGCTATTTTTGGTTTACTTTTGAAAATTCTTTCACACAGAACCTACTACAGTGGCATTTTAAGCTGTTAACAACAATTATTGTGATTGTCTGACTGATATTTACAAAAAAATATCCAGTTAAATTGAAGGCCTGTTGCTTTGTTTGAACTCTGCAGACATTCAGGGCATCTAATTCATTGTCAAAATAAAATGAAACAAAAATGTAACCACTTATTATTCTCAGGGGTTAGATCTATTGCTACAAACAGTTCTTGAGGGTAAGTGGAAACAGAACTTGTCTTGTGCTTTGAGCTGTCAACTTCCTTTGGCATTTGAACACAATTTCCCACCCCCTCTCTCCCTCATCATTGTCCACAGCATATTTATAGTGAGACTCCAAGAGGTGGAGAAACTAGTTCAATTCTATAAGAAAAACATATAGTTGTAGAAAACAAAAGCCCTTTAAAAAAAACAAACGTCATGCTGCAGCGAACTAGTTGTCCATCGTGTCTTGTATATTTCTGTTTCAGATTGTGTTAGTGCCCGAGGCTTTTGGGACTGGTATAAATGTCACATAATGCACCTAATTGCAACAGTCTCTCACTGAGGGAATCTTCTCTGCAACCTCAGTTGGTAATCAGCTTATGCCCCGAAGTGTGAGAATAGAATTGCCCTTATTTTGTTTTTATACCAATTACTTGTGCAGATGCTTAAAGTTGTCCAAAACACTGGAAGAATTGACTACTCCCACCCATGTGAAAATCTTAGTAAAGCAAAAGTTTGAAGGATACTTGCAGAGAATGATCAGGAATATATCTGGGGGGTTTCATTTGGTTCATTCAAAGAAGAATGTTTCTACAAAGTGAGCAAAGTCATAGATTAAGGTTTCAAAGACTTTAATAGAAATATGCCCTACCCATTTTGCCCAATTCCCATATTCCCAAACTCTTAATCCAAATTTATTATAAATTTATGTCATCTGGAGACCCTCATGAGAAAAAAATAATACAGATCGAAATGTCACATGCAAGGATTTATTTTTGATTTATATTTTGATATAAATTGTAATATTAACAACAGAAAACCTGTCCAGCTCCATTCACGGTCAGACTTCCACTGTTTGGAAACTAGCAGATAACTCATCTCAATTTTAATTTTATGGTGTAAGCCATCCATTGGATATGACTTGGGCAGCAAATAAATTTCATAATAAAAACATAATAAGAATAAATAAAATTTCTGGAGAACTCTGATAAAGAGAATCATGGGCTGCTTGGGGAAAGCTAATGTGGGAAAGATATGAACATGTAAAGGTACTGATGTAGTTTTTATCTTTGCAGTTTATCTAGGTCATTGTAAGGAGATGAAACCTGATAAATTATCATACATGTTTGTCTGATTAGGGTAAAATGCTAGAAAGCTAGCTCAAAAAATTTGCACAACATTCCTGCCACAATTTGACTATGCCTTATATTCCCAAACTTTTTAGTGATATTCTACAATATATTAACTCCCCCCCCTTTTTCAATTCTCTCATACATACCCTCATATTATCTTATTAATAAGGCCAACATGGCCAATAACATTTTATTCACAATTGTTTCTAGAGTTAAAAAGCCAAAAGCTAAAAAATAACATTTTGTACATAATAAAACATATGGAAGAAGTAGATAGACTAAAAATAATTATTGAAAAAAAATAATTTTAAGCAAAATAAGTGATATATATATAGTGAAAAGAAAGACTTCGAAAAGAAGGGAAAATTAGATAAGTTAACTGAAGGATGTTCAGGTAGGTACTGTTCATAAGAGTATATTACCATACATACAATCATATATAAAATATATTGATAAAAATAAGCTATGATTCCAAAGGCAATGAATGTATGTTAGTTTCCATCTCAAATTCACACAATATCACTATCTGTTTAAATTTTTTGCCAAATAGATTGAGCATTGAATTCAACATATTCCCTTTCCTATGGAGGCTTTATATGAAAAAAAATATATTGCCAAGAAGTACTGGTTTTATTTTATTCCTCTTTTTTCCTTTGCTCTTTCTAGTGCATCTAGTAGTAGAGTTCCACTAAGCATTTTGGATTAGTGACAGGGTAAATTAAAAATATTCTGCATCAGCATGATCTGAACTGAGTTGAGTTGGTGCACAATACCATATTAATATATGGTATGGGCTAAAGAAACCTTCCATAGAACAAAGTGATTTCAATGGAACTTATTCTCAGTTGTTCATAGGTCTGAAACATTACAAAATAAGTTGAGAAAAATGGTACACAAAAATAAACTTTGTTTCTGTCTGTTCTGGAGAAACGAGGACTATCTGGATGAATTATTGGACTCAGCTACAAAAAGTAACATCATGCTGATGGTAGTACAGTGGCAGGATAAGCACTAAAAGGACAATGGAGAGATTGTCACATGTCTGAAGATAGTTATATACACTATTTTGCCTGGGGGATTTCATGAAAAAGACTTAATATATTTATTTCTGAACAATTTTCCTGGATTAAAGAAAAGTCCTTATCAGAACATGTTCATCGAAGAGCCAGTTTAGTCTAGTGATTAAGGCACCAAGACTAGAAAGTGGAAGACCATGAGTTCTAGTCTCATGTTAGCCATAAAAGCCAGTCCCTCTCTCTCAACCCAACATACTCCAAAGGGTTGTTGTTGTGGGGAAAATAGGAGAAGGAAGGTATGCCGGATATGTTCACCACCTTGAGTTATTTGTAATCATTTTTAAAGGCAGGATACAAATTCATAAAAACATACGTAAAATGAAAAAAGAAAAGTGGATTTATTTAGGAGGAAGTAAAGGGTTTTCTTCTAGGCCTCCTGGTTAACTGAACCACATGCAGACTGGGCCAAGGCAATATTTGAAATATATGTCTAATTTGGGAAGAAACACAGTATGCCAGCTTTTCCCAATCTGGTGCTCTCCAGATGTGTTGCACTTCAATTCCCATAATTCGTAGCCAGAGTCCAGTACATCTGGAGGCACCAAGCTGAGAAAATCTGTATTCAGTCATTCCGTGGTATCATTCATTTCCCATATATTGTCTATTCTGTTTTTCTTTAACAATCATTCTTTTTATCAGAACCATTTAGTTTGATGGTTAAGTAGCCATCAAAAATGGTAAATGATAACCACTCTAAAATAAAATTGCAATTGAATTATAACCTGAACAGTATCAGCATCTTGGTGATTGTATTTGCTGCTTCTCTAAAGGCAATAAATTTATACCCTCAGGGTTTGAGACTTTTTCAAAAGTTGAAAAGCTGGAAAAATTCTATCTTTTTGAATCCTCCACAGCTCTTCTTTGGAAGGATTGTTCTGTGATCAGAACAAAAATGATGTCAGTTCCTCTGACATGAGACTTCTGCACACTGTAAAACACAGTATATCATATGTGCATACCGGTTCTACTCACCTAATGTATCTAAAGAGTGATAAAGTATCTCATTTCCTGGTTTATACAATGCATAACTAAGCAAATGAACTGGGTTCATTCAACATAGAACTAATTAAAGTTAAAACTTTGGAGGGCTTATTAAGCAATGACCCTATGAATCTATTTTCTTTTGGTTAGAAAATATTCTTTATATGGCCTGATAAGAGATAGCTAGATAGAGAATTTGTATAAATATGTGTGTATGTGTCTGCAGCTGTGTGTATCTGCTACTAGATTCAGGCAGGGAGAAATGGCTTTATGAGACTTTGGTGCTCTATTCTTAATTCCTGCATATATTTTTGTGATTTGGGTCAAGAATGTCCATATCACATGAAATTATGAAAAATGCCATGTTATTTATTTTTAATTTGCTATCCAATTATTGACTATCTGTAGTAGTATCAAGGTTTACTAATGATTCACAGATTAGGAACCATTCGGGGAGGATTACATTTCAAATTACCAATGTTTCATTTGCTTTTTCAGTTTTCTTAAATTATATTAACTTTTTAAATAAATATATGTGGTCCAATTTCCTTCTTGCAAAGCCCACACATTTCCGAGGCAGCATTTACCGGTTTGCAGCTTTGTATCTGTTTAGCTTTAGTAGTGACAGATATCTGGATGTCAAGGGAGATTTCAGAGGTGGAGATGTTCTTCTAAAAATGGCTCATAAGTCTGGGACTAGACTGTCACACAGAAATAATCACATCAAGACAAACAATAAATGCAAGTAGTGGTAACAGGCAGCCCATCAATAGTAACCAATACAGTATGCTACAGAATCTTGTAAAATAGTAGCTGAACCTGGTTCTGAAGAAAGCCTTGAGTCATTATGGCAAAGAACAATTTTCTGATGCAAGATTGACCATCAATCCTCACCTCTCTATATAAACGTACATTGCTTGGCAAATTCCACTTGGAGGAGATAATATGGGAAATGGTCGAAATGATCTTAACATACTTTGGAAGAATTAATAGATGCCTTTGTTCCATCTGTGCTACAGTGTTAGATTACTTTTATAGCCAGAAGTCATATTCATTTAATTAATGTTCGTGCCTCAGTTATTCATTTGTAAGAGCATGTGTGTTAACCAGTGTCATAAAGAAACATGAAATTTGATTAATATTTAAAGAAGACAGTAGGCATATATTAATACTGTTAGTGCATTGGTATTATCTTTTTATTTATGTATTTGGAATTGATTCCTTTGATTTTCATGGAACTTACTAGAAGATATGCTTTTTCTTTCTTTCATTCTTGTACACATTTAGTTGAAAATCTATTCGTCATGTTGCTGGAGCTCATGTATAAAACTGTAAATGTAGATTTGGGATAAAATCTACAGAGCATGCCTGAGGTTTGGTTATGTTATATTATTTTGTCATCTATCTATCTTTATTACAAGCTCTTCAAAAATTAAGTCATTTTCATGCATGTTGACTACTTCATGAATCATTAATTTAAGAGGTTAGCTAAAAGTATATAGGACTTGAGTTTTCCCCCCAGATTTTTATTTTTATTTTTTTTTCTCAGGAGATCTTTGATACCAAAATGTGAATTACTAGCTTTAATTCCCAGGATCATAATTAACACCTTTTAAAGAGATGGGTATAACCTTGGCCATTCTCCAGGTTGCTAGTAGAGTCTTTTCAATGATAAATTACATATTTGTGTTAGCAGCTCAGTTATACTGGTTGTTAGTTCCTTTAGAATTCTCTACTGAACACCATCTGGTCCTTGCTGATTGATTGCAATTTAATTTCTTTAGTTGCTTATAATTTTTTAAAAATATTAGTTTTGTTATGACAGCCTGATTTTCAGCATCCAGTTCCATACTTGATACATAGAAAATCCTTAGAATAAAACTTGATGAAATAGATCCTTTTCTTCAATGAAAAGTATTTCTGAAGTCACTAGCTTAAAATAATCAGAAAGAAGAATACAACCTCTGCAAATTTTTATATCCCAGTCTTAAATTGTTTTAAAAATTGTCAAAAGTAACTGTTTTATCTACTTTTGAAATGGTATTGCTTAACATGCAAGATATTCTCTTGTGTGAAGTGCAGTTAATGCAGTTTTTCATATGACAATTAATAGAGTTCACAAATTCCAATACAAAACATTTACAAAATTAGGTGATTTTAATAGGAGAAAGGAGGAAATGCATGGAAAGTAGGAAATCTACAATGAAAATAACTGGGGGCAAAGAAGCAATGCAAAAAAAATCTAGCAGGGTGAAACAGAAAAATAATATTATCCTCTCTGTTTATAATGTTATCTATTTACTGGTTATACCCTCCTTTTTTGTAGTTCCTTGATCACTGTTCTCTTTGTGTCAGCTTTAGACTGTTAGCTTTTCAGCAAAGTTCTAGACATGCCAACAATACAAATGAATTCATGAAACTTGGGCTTTTAACACAATCTTGTTCAAATCAAGCGTTACTATTAGGTTGAAACAGCCTCAGGACCTACCTCAGCAAGCCTGACCTTTCAACTCACAACCAGACAGTCCAGGTTTATAGAGTCTTGAGGTCAGGTCTCCTATTTCACATGACTTCAGGGGTTTTTAAACCACATTGTGTTGAGGAAAGTCTCAGTGCATTTTGCGATTACGTAAACTTTGCACTCCTGCTGTCTGTGAAGACGGTAGTAGCAACTTGATTCTAATGAATTGTGGTGGCACACTGGCAAAATTCATAAAAGATAAGTGAGATTAGAAGAAGGAAAATAGCCTGAAATGTACTAACCTGTAGTGAGAGCAGTGGGTTATTTTTCCCCCAGTGGTTTCGACCTCAGGATTGCAATTTTGTTACAATAATTTGAAACTTCTCAAAGGGGTTGATGCTTTGCTGTGGACATTTTAAATTGTGGATTTATTTGAGTTGAT